>CP126890.1:308024192-309423776 GCA_030440675.1 Furcifer pardalis
CCTCAGCGTAGGAGGGGGGCTCACCTTTGTCACAGAGCAAGCCCCCCCAGTTGGTATCGCAATCACACTTCCATGGCTCGGTGCAGCTCCCGTGAACGCAGCCAGGAAAAAGGATGCATTCATCGCAAAGGGGACCTTTCCAGCCGTAATGACATCTAGAACAAAGAGAGAAATAGGAAGCTAAGTTGACATCAACGGCAAAAGGACGGTTAAAAGCAGGAACTACATTAGAAGCTCAAGTTACGAACACCTCGAGTAACATGATTTTCAAGTTACAAAAGGAAATCCATTGAAAATAATGCCTCGCAATAAAAATTTAAATTGTGAAAAATTCGTAGGAATGCATTGAAAACCAATTAATCTGTTCCGGAGGTCAGAAAAAAGTGTTTTCAATGCATTCCTTTGGGAAAACGTGTTTCAAGTTATGAATTTTTTGTAATAAGAAACGTCCCGAGGAACACACTGATTTCATAACTCGAGGTACCACTGTATGAGCCAAATGTCTTCTTCTTCCAACATGAGCTAGGGTAGCCAATCCTAGGTGGAGAAGGTTACTTTTTCTGAACTACAATTCCCAGAAACCCATGTGGTGGTGGTGATTATGGAAAGATCCTGGAACATGTTCCACAGAAGGGTTGTACATTTCTGGACTACAACCAGGTGGTGTTTATCTGAAATCCCAAAGGAATCTTTAAAGGTAAAGGTCTCCCTTGCTTGAAAGCCAGTCAAAGGGTCAGTGTTCATCTCCCTTTACAGCCAAAGAGCCAGCACTGTCTGCGTCTACAGAAATTCTCATGGTCACGTGGAAGGCATGACTAAACACCCTAGTGCACGGAACATTGTTAACTGCCCCACCAAGGCAGTACCTATTTATCTAATTGCAATTTCTTGCTTTCAAAATGCTAGGTTGGCAGAAGCAGGGACAGTGTTGGGAACTCACTCCGCCATGCAGAACTCGGGTCTTGAACTGCTGACCTGCCGACCTTCCAGTCATCAAGCTCAGTGTCTTAACCACCAAGCCACTCCAGGCCAGTAAAAAATTTTTTTGCATCCCTCAAAATATCAATGCCAAGATTTAAAAAAGAGGAAACCTTTGCAAAACCTGAGCTGCAGTTGTTAAGAAGAAATAGTTCAATGGGAGAGCTTACCTTCTGCCCCAAACCCATCTGGTTGGCCCTAGCGATGCTTACCTGCATTCGCCTGGTTCCTCGCAATAACCGTGAATTTCATGGCATCCCTGGCTGCAAATTGCTAGAAGACATTGGGGGGGGGGAGATTGAAACCTCAGCTCAGGATGCAGTTTGGAAGGATGGATGGATGGATGGAAGGAAGGAAGGAAGGAAGGAGACAGGCAGGCAGACAGGCAGACAGACAGACAGACAGAACAACTAACTAACTAACTAACTAACTAACTAACTGAATCAATCAACCAATCAATCAATCCCTAGACTGGTTATCCTTCCCAACAAGATTCCAGAGAGCCCTATCTGTCTTCCCTCCCCCAGCCCCATGTTGCCCCCCATTCCAGTTGCTCCACTCATGCCAGGACATACCCTGCTTACACTCTTCTCCTGTCCAACCGGCAAGACAGACCTTGTTGCCTGCCACGTCGCAGGTGTGGTGCCCAAAAAAGTCATCCCGGGGCCGGCACAAGAGGTTGCACGCTGGGCCATAATAGTGCTCCCGGCACCGCACACGGACACGGTAATCCAGTGACGTGCCACGGCTGTGATGCCAAAGGTCCTGCCACCCTTCCCCGGGATTCAGCATTCCTGAGCGCGTCACCCGCTCCATCAGATGCCCAGATCCTGCAAACGGAGGGAGAGAAATAGGCACAGGTGAGTGACCTCGCCACATCACCTGGTGTGTTTCTGAAAAGACAAGCAGATACTGGAACTAGGTGGGCAGGCGGATGGATGGATGGATGGATGGACAGACAGACAGACAAACTCCAGCAAAGAACCATACAAACCTGGCGTGATGATGTCAGAGTCATTAGCCGCATCCCAAGCCTCCAGAACCAGTGAATACGAGCGCTTGAAGGAACAAAGCATAAAATTAGAAAATAGGATCATTACCATGCTTCCTGGAAGCATGTTGGCGGTGAACTGGGTTTTAAACAGCCCGGCCAGGTATTATGGGATACAGGATTAGAGTAGGGATCTATGGCAAACAGCGATACCCACTATCAAGTCACTTCTGACTTGTGACACCCCTACGGGAAAAAAATGATCTTCCAAGTGCCATTTTGTTGCTCAGATCCTGCAAACTTAAGGCTGTGGCTTCTTTTATTGTATCAACAGACCCATTCTAGAGACAGAAAAACTGAGGTTTGCAATGAAGCCAAAAAGACGGGCCGGGGGGGGGGGGGGGAGGAAGCAGGAATTTTCTCCCTGCTTCCCATGTGTCCAGACACTCAAAACTTCACTTATACATGGAAAAAATCATCTTTAAGTTGTACTGTACATCACAAATTGAAATTAATTTTCTGCTTGTACCCAAAAGCCAGAGATACCCATTGTGCTTGGCAAGCGGATTTGACAAGCTGCAGTTTCCCACTTTTCCAAACTTTAGTGGGAGATCTGGAACTCCATTACAAAGTGCCACCTTCAACTCCCAGATTTCCTGCCTTTGTGACAGAATTTCTGAACCCAACCCAAATCTGGGAAGAGCAGCCAAAAATCACAAATTCTTTCTGCCCACGCAAGTCATCCAATTTGGGCAAAAGAGGGAGGAAAAAGAAAGCTAGGAGCCAAAAAATTTGGCCACACACACACATTTTTCTCCTGGCTATTCTTTCTGGGAATCAAACCTACTCTCAGTTAGAGTAGATTGCTATTGCTAGTAAAGCAAAGCAATTCCACTTCTATACTGCTCCATATGTGCTTAGTGCAGTGATAGCGAACCTTGGCACTCCAGGTGTTCTTGGACTTCAATTCCCAGAAGCCCAAGTCTCTGTGAATCCACACAAATGGGTTTACTGTGCAGTAAACCCATGCATGTGGATTCACAGAGACTTTGGCTTCTGGGAATTAAAGTCCAAGAACACCTAGAATGCCAAGGTTCGCCATCACGGTCTTAGTGGACTCTCTGGGCAGTTCACAAGTTAGTAAGCTTTTGAACGACCTTGGGAGGATGGAAGCCTGAGTGAAGCTTGAGCCCTGGCTGGGACCGAACTCACAAACTTTGGGTTGCAGTGCAGCAGTTTGACTACTGTGCCATCAGTGTATAAAGTCTAAATTTCCCAAAGCTCACGAATGGCTTATATTTCCTATGTTGATCACCTCTTCCTGCCTTTCTTCCACTGGTTTTCTCGTCCCCTCTGTTTCTAATTCTGGCCTGCAAGCAATCCGGAGGTGGAAAATGATCTGCTCTCGACGTAGTTCAGCATACCACATTCTCAGAAATTCCATTAAAAATTTTTGATCAGATCCAGGCATCTATTCGGAGTGTTTATTTATTCTTAAAATTATTTCTATTTATACATTGAAAGAGAAGCCATTAAAACCTTTAAGATGAAAGAGGAATGAACTCAGTAGACCTAATGCCGGTGGTGGGCGGGCCACTTTGATTTCCACAATCAAATTGGAGCAGGCCTTTTCTGGACTGCAGCCGGCGTTCATTCCTTTCTGTTTTCTGCAATCCCAGGTTCCCAAATGTCTAAATCTCAACCTCAGTTTTCCAACAGAATGTCCTCAAAGGCAGGCGGGTCAGAGATGGGAAATGTCGATTTTCCAGACTACGTTCCCCCCACCTCCAGAAATCCAAAATCTGGGACGTCCACTTGTGTGTTTCCAAAGATGAGTGCATTTCTGAGTGATCAGACAGGCAAACAGAAGCCTTGTATCATTGCACCTGCTAAATTGAATGTACCTATGCAAATTCAGAGAGGTTGTTTCCAATTTAGAGGGAAATTATGCATGGGGAAGACTCAACCTGACAGCTTGCATGCATTGCTGTGTCTGCGATCCAGACTCACTGTGGATGATGGGCTACAGTAAAACCCAAACTTACATAAAAAGTCTGTTCCATAGGCTTTTATTTAAATTAAATTAAAATCTGGAACAGACTTTTTACGTAAGTAGGGGTTTTACTGTATACCTATTTCTGACGTCAACTCACTGACTGGCCCAGAAATTGCCCGGCCGCTGCTGGAACATGCATGCCACCACGGGACATGATTGAGGTGGCAGCTGGCCTAGTAGTAGCTGCAACTGTTATAGTGTTCCCATGTAAAAATACATTACCCAATTACCCTGTTTGAACAGCTATAGCATGCCTATAAATCTGGACGTGACAGGCATATTCTGAGTTCAGATTTGGAATCAGCAGACTCGATATCATGTAAATCACATATGTTATTCCCAGTAGGAAAATCGTTGTTGTGCAGTGTTAAGGGCAGAGACTTTAATTAAGTTAATTATCTCCAGATCTCACATCCCTGCTCTCCACAAAACCCCTTGGGAGACAAGGAGGGGCTCAGCAAAACAAAGAATTTGCCAAAGAGGAGGAAGAATGAGAAATGAAAGGGAGTCGCCGTTGTTGCCCTTGAAGCACTGGAAATTCCCAGTAAGAGAACAGAGAGAGGATTGCTTTTCTTCTACCTTCGCTGCCAGCGAGTTCACATTATCGGAAGCTGGCTTTTTGCAAGTTCATTCCCAGGAGCTCAAGTACAGCTCTCAAGAGAGGGTTTCCCCACTCCCATTTCACCTGGACTAAAATTCCCATCATCTCTCCATCCAACACTGGGGCGGGGGAATGCTTTTTCAGAGGATGCACAGAGGAATAATGGGTCCAGTTATTTCCTGTACTGCACTTTGTTCATGCTCAGTGGTATACTTAATCAATACTATAATAATTTCATGTCAAAAATTATTCTGGGGACGCCCAAATGAGGCTCCTTTCATGTCCCAAAGAGCTGGGACAGAGACGGGTGCCCAATCCGTTATGCAGTACCCGGGTCTCAAATTGCTGACTTGCCAGGCTTCCAGCTAACAAGGCGAGCTTCTTAACCACTGAACCACTGCAGCTCCTAATCAACACTAGGCAAAGCAATCACATGTATATACTGCTTAACCGACAGTTCACCAGTTAATTAACATTTTGACAGAAGGATAGTAGGCTAAGTCAATCTTGAGCCCCGGTCAAGATCAAACTCAGTGTTACTGGTGTTCTTCTTTGTGGTCCCCTGTGAATCCACACGAAATGGGTTTACTGCACACAAGTGTGTGGACTCACAGGGGACCATGAAGAAGAACTTGATAGGGAAGAAATAGACATTGTAGATAGCCCATAACAATTAGAACATTGTTATATTTCACAAGGATTGTTATTTTTAAAATGTGTTATACTGTATTTAACAAGGATATAGCAATAGCAATTCAGTTTCTATACCAGGGGTGCCTCTGGCCAGTCATGTGGTTCAGGGAGCCCAAACTATGGCCCGGGGGCCGGGGCTGGCCACCGACACCAATTCATCCGGCCCACGAAGCCCTCGTCGCTCCTGGAAGCGAAAGTAAAACGTGCATCACCAGTGCTCATTCTTGGGACAGGCCCAGCAAAGTGAAACCGGTTCCGTGCTTTTCGGAAGAGCCAAAGAAGCCCACCCACTGGGCCAAGCTGCCTTTAGAAGGTATGAGGGAAGGGAGGAAGCATTTACAGAAGGCGCTGGAGGGTCAAGGGGCATCCATGCCGAGTGACCTTTCTCACGGCCGTAGGGAAGAAACATCGGCTTTTCCCTGGACAGGAACCTAAGTTGAGATGGGTGTGATACAAACAACCTGAGCCGGTTTGAAGAGACCAGTGATGGCGAACCTTGGCACGCCAGCTGTTCTTGGACTTCAATTCCCAAAAGCCCAAGTCCCTGTGAATCCACGTGAATGGGTTTACTGCGCAGTAAACCCATTCGCGTGGATTCACAGGGACTTGGGCTTCTGGGAATTGAAGTCCAAGAACAGCTGGCATGCCAAGGTTCGCCATCATGGTTAACTAGGCTCTTACTGTGGCGTATAAGGTTTCCCTTGCTCAAAAGCCAGTTGTATCTGACTCTAGAGCTCTGTGCTCATCTCTGTTTCAAACCCGAACAGCCAGCACTGTCTGCTTCTGCAGACGTTTCTGTGGTCATGTGGCAGGCATGACTAGACACCAGAGCGCATGGAACGCTGTTTACCTTCCCACCAAAGTGATCCCTATTGATCTACTTGCAGTTTCTTGCTTTCAAACTGCTAAGGTTGTCAGGAGCTGAGACAAAGACGAGAGCTCATTCCGTCCTGCAGTACTCGGGAATCGAACTGCTGACCTCCCACCTTCTAGCCAGCGTCTTACCCACTTGAGCCACTGCAGTTCCTGTTGCGTATAACTGACCGTTAAATAAAACATGTGCAATAATATAGATTTTTCCCAGAGCAGGACTCAGGTGTGTTGGAACCGAGGCAAAGAACATGAGAAACCAGGAGCCAGATGGGGAACACGAACCCTCTTTTCCCTTGAGAGAACTGACACAGATGGCTGAATTCCACTCCGACCTATAAATTGAGCCAGGCAGGATCAGGAGAAAACAGCTGTGATGTATTGATTGATTTTCTTGAGCTTCCATTGTACAGAAATAAAGCTGGAAGTGTGAGTTTATTTCTCAATTTCTGATTTTAATTACCATATTTGCCAGCATATAAGATGCATTGGAGTATAAGATGCATCCCATTATTGCCAAAATAGCCCACTATATACAGTACAAGATGCACTCAATTTTCCCAGTGTATTTTTTTTTGAGGGGGGGAGTGGGAGTTATACGCCAGCAAATATGGTAATTAAAGCAAAACAGCAAAAGCATTCACACTTCTATGCTGCCCCATAGCAGTTAATGGACTTCTGGGCGGTTCACAAGTTAATTAACATTTTGCCCCAAACATGATGGGTCCTCATTTTACCGACCTTGGAAGGATGGAAGGGGTTAAGTCAGGGATTCTCAACCTGTGGCCTGGATGTGGCGCACTGCACCATTTCCCCCGCTGCCTCCACACCAGGAATGCCATGTGGTGGAGGAAGGGCAAAATGGCCATCCGGCCTCTGAAGCTGTCTGAGGGAGCGTGACCCGGCCCCGACTTTAAAAGGTTGAGAACTCCTGGGCTAAGATAGCCTCAAGGCCTGGTCAGGATCGAACCCACAACGTTTTTGTTGCAGGACAGCAGTTTAACCACTGCACCACCAGGTTTCCTGCTGTGGTGGGATTTGGAATGGGAGGAAGCAAATGATCGAGGAAAGATCCCTCTCCAACCCACTCCATCCACACAAGTCAAATGCAGGAGGCAGAGGAAAATACTGCTAGTATCAGCTCCAGAAATCCCTCCGGCTAACAGGGACAACCTTTAAGGGTTACTTGGCAGGAAGAACTTTGTTATATGCAACTACAAGAGAAGGTAGGGGAAAAGTGGCCACAAAATCTTCCTTTCAAAGGAGGGAGAGAGGGTGAGCCAATGTGAGATGGGTTGATCCAACACAGGAAACCACAAAGGTGAGATTGCAAGACCTATTAACAGCAGGACTTTTCTGGAGGCTATGAATACATAGGATCCCAAATAGCTAGATGGCACTTATCAAAGGACATTCTCTTTGGAATTTTTTCTTACAAATTGCTCCACCGAGCCAAAATTAGGAAAGCTGTAAGACCTCTTACCGGCCAGGCAAAGTCGAAAGGGACCACCAGACTATCTCCAGGATCCTGATGTTTCCAGTGAGCTGTGGAGAAGACATTCCCGCCCAGGACAGGAGTGGTGGCAGCGCCCAAAATGCACGGCCCTCCTGGAATCGCCCGCAATTGGTATTCCTTGAGGCAAGCCCGGAAAAACGTCCGGCATTGCTCTCCCACAGGACATGGGGGATCTAGCCCTCCGTGGCAGCATCGTCCATCTGCCAGGACTCCCTTCTCATTGCGGGCAAAACGGATCTGTAATTCGAAGGTACCTGCCGCTTCAGACACCTGAGAAGAGCAGAGCAGACACATGGATGAAGTCACGTAAAGGTAAACGTCCCATTTGCTGGAAAGTCAGTCATAGTCGACTCTAGGGTTCGGTACTCATCTCCATTTACAGCCCAAAATCCATTGCTGCATCTGGAGATGGTCGTGAGGCAGGCATGACTAGACTGAATGTTGTTGCCTTTCCAACTGAAGCGGTACCAATTTATCTACTTGCAATTTCTTCCTTTTGAACTGCCAAGGTGGCAGGAGCAGGGACAGAGACAGGCACTCACTCCGTTGTGCAGCACTCAGGGCACGAACTGGCCAGGCTATTCTGCTATGACCATAGAGTAGACCAGTGGTTCCCAATGTGAGGCCCATGCCCCACAGAGGGAACTTCAATTCCCAGACGCTGAAGTCAGTCCATTGGCTGGTCAGTGCTTTGGGAAAACTGATTGAGGCTTCTGGGCATTGAAATCCAAAAAAATCCAAAGGTTGGGAAACGGTGGCTTATGGGCTTTAGCTTCTTGTTTAATGTTTGATCTCTACCCACATCTGTTTTCCCCAACCTTCCCATCAGGAAATTAATCCCCCCCCCCCCCCAGGATCCAGGGCGTTGCTGGAATTAATTGCAGGCAGGATTTCACCTCTAAACTCCTGTTTTGCCGAGAGGCTTCTTGGGAGGGGTTTTCTCGCTCTTACCCTTGGTACATGCCAGAAGTGAAGCAACCTAGAGACCTTAGAAAAAGGTTAGCTATCTACTCCAGGGGTGCTCAGACTACGGCCTGTGGGCTGGATCTGGCCCCCAACACCAATTCATCCGGCCCACACTGCTATGCCACTCCTGGAAGTGGAAGTAAAACATATGGGCACTTTTCACTTCTGCTTCCTGGAGCGGCAATGGTGGCATGAGCTGGATGAATTGGTGTTGGGGGCCAGATCTGGCCCAAAGGCCATAGTTGGCATACCCCTGGTTTAAGCAGAGAAAACGGCAGCCTGTTGCAAAACAGATTTCAAGGCTCGTTTTACTTCTGCTTCCGATGGGAGGAACCACGTGACTGGCCCGCTAAACCACGTGACTGGCCTGTGACCTGAAAATTTGGGGGCACCCCTGATCTACTCCATCCCTGGAAAACAGAGACTTTGCAGCCCATCCATTGGCCTGGACCACAGACTCCAACAACAACTCAGACATCTTAGAATATTTGACTATTTGGGTTGATTTAAAAAACACAGAAAAGAAGTTCTGTTTCTCAGTAAACATCTCCCGGAACTCAAACCCTTTGCTTCATGTCTGAACACACACACAAAAAAATCCCAGTTTACACCCAAAAAATTGAGAATAGAAGAAGAAAGTAAGAAAATTGGCTTTTTTAAAAAAATAAAATAAAATAAATCTCTAATACTGTACCCAGAATTGTACCTAGCATTGCTTGGAGAGAAGTCTCACTGCCTTCAAAGGGCTTACTCCTGAGCAAGAGGCACATGAAAGTTGCAGAAAAGGACCCCACCCCCATCCCAGTGACCAACATCTGGCCTCATCTGCCCTTTGCCAGCCCCCCCCCCCTTACATCTCACCTGGGCACAAAGGTGGAAAGAGACTATGGATTGGGTCTGTAAAAGCAATGGTCATCCAATGGCACCTCTGTTGCCGTGACACACGCATCCCAGGGATGCCCGCCAGGAGGTACCCAAATGCCACCCCTTCTCCTGGCACCAGAAGGATAGTTTGCTTAGGGAAAGGACTCACGTTGGCGTAGGAGGACCCAAGGTTTGGGAAGCAGGTGACAGAAAGGAGTGGAAGTGCCAAGTTCCCCGCCCAAGAGACTGGGTACAGAGGCAGATGTTCTCAGGCCAGCTGTTCCCAGGTGTTCCCGATCTGTACGACCAATCCTTTGGCAGTGCAGAAGGGCAAAGGGGGGGGGGCGCTTTGGCATTAGGCACCAGGCAAAGGTCAGAAAACAGGGACATGGTGAGGAATAGAAGATACCTGCCACACGATCACCCCATGAAAGGTTCCCCCAAACAGGTTCCTGATGGTCCAGGAAAGCAGAAGTCATCAGGATCAGGTGAAGAAAAAGAAAGTAGGGGTTGGATGGCTCTACTGCATAAGTGTAATTGCTAATTGGTAATTTCTAATAGTATATATCAGTGATGGCAAACCATGGCACTCCAGTTGTTCTTGAACTTCAATTCCCAGAAGCCCTGATCAGCACGAGAACTGACTTGGGCTTCTGGGAATTGAAGCCCAAGAACACCTGGAGTGCCAAGGTTTGCCATCACTGGTATATATATATTCTTGTCCCCTAGGTCCACCCACCCCCAGCATATTCTTATCCAGGTCCCACTCCTTTTAATTTAACTAATATATATTCAACAAACGCTGCCCATATCTCTTTAAACTCATTTTTTAAAGTTACTGTATTCCTTTCTTTAATTTTAATTCACATGCCAGTCTATATACAGATCCTCCAAATCCGATTCAGGCAATATTTCCCATTTTTTTAACCATCAGCAATCTCACAGCTGTTGCCATGGCAATAATAAAATCTTTCTTCCTATCTCCTAATTTCAAAAATGCTGGAATTTTTAAGAATTGGAGGGGCCAGGGATTCAGGGATCTTCTTAGCATTTCTCTTTGCATGTCCTCCATCCACTGATTACCAACTCTTCCTTCCTTCCTTCCTTCCTTCCCTGAATCCATTGATCACCAATCCTCCTTCCTTAGTTCCATCAATAATAATAATAATAATAATAATAATAATAATAATAATAATAATAATAATAATAATAATAATAATATTTTTGTGTCAGAAATTATTCTGGGTTGAGAGGATTTTTGCGGGAGAAACTTCGCTCAGGGAACGCCCAACTAAGGCTCCTTTCACGTCCCCGGGAGTTGGGACAGAGACGGGCGCTCAATCCGTCGTGCAGTCCCCGGGTCTCAAACTCCTAACTCGCCAGCCTTCTAGCTAACCACTGAGCCACCACAGCCCCTGTCAATCTATTTATCACCAATCTTCCTCCCTCCCATCAATCCATTGATCACCAATTCTCCCTCCCTCCCAGCTGCCCGGAGGCATGGCGCCCTGCCTTCAGCCGCCCCGCCGTGTCCCCCCGGGAGGGCTACCTGCCTGCCTGCCTGCCTGCCTGCCGGGGCTTCCATCACCTCACCTGGGAGCGCACGTGGAGGAGCAGGAGGGTGCAGACCAGGCCGGGCGAGGCGGGCGGCGGCGACGACCCCCGGCGTCTCATGGCGGGATCGGGTGGGCAGCAGCAGCAGCAGCAGCGCCTCCACCGCCTGCCCACCAGCCCCGGCCAGGCGAAGGGAGGAGCCCGGGGGCAGGACTACCAGCGCCGGGCATAAAGGCAGCCCCAGAGCCGGGCGAGCGAGGCAAGGCAGGCGGAGGCCACCGGCTGAGATCACGCGCCCCGTGGGAACAGCGGCGGCCCCACCTACCTACCTACCTACCTACCGGCCCACCGGCCCACCTTCCCTCTCGCCTTGCCTCCTGCACGAGCTGCAGGCTAGACTACCTCTGGCGGCCGCTGCTGGGGCCGCCCCTGTCTCCGCCCTGCCGGGGAAGGCGGCTCGGGGACGGATCCCGGGCAGGGCGCGACGGAGGGAAGCTTTCCACCTCCCCTGGCTGGACTGGGGAGTCTGGGTTTTGTGGTGCCAGGCCAAAGACCTCTGGATATAAAACGGAAAGAACGGGATCTGTCCAGTCAAGTCCATATTCTGACTTCTGGGGACTCTTTCCAGGTTTTCTCACGGCTTCTGGGGGGTCCCAATCAAACCCTGGACGGCCAAAGTGAAGCCACTTTCTTGGCATTGCCCAAACCCAAGTCCTAATCGGTGCACTTTTCTGGCATTCATTGGCAGACCAGGACAACATGAGCCCATGGATTCTGCCTCTCTCCACATTCACACAACGTGAGGTCGTCTTCCAACTTGACCTTTTGGTCTTGCATTTGGGGACTCCGACCCTCAGCCTATTCAGGGTCCGCCCAGTGACTTAGGGGAGGTTGAGTTCCCCAGCCATCTTCTCCTTTCATGATATTCCTTGTCCAGTGAACTCCTATCTCCATCTTCTAATTTAATTTTCCTCTTGCCTACCCTCAAGAATGTCTGTTCTGGCCATAAAGCTCTTCCTGGATCTGAGCAACAGACTTGAGGCTCATCTCCATTTACAGCAGGGATTTTCAACCTGCAGCAGCCAGATGCGGCCCACAGCAACATTTTATGTGGCCCACCACCACCTCCACCACACCAGGAAGTGCCATGTGGTGGAGGAATGGCAAAATGGCCACCACCCCCAAACTGTCTGAGGGATCATGGCCCATTGGCCCCCAGCTTAAAAAGGTTGAGAACTCCTGGTTTAGAGGATGCCGAGAGAGTCCTTCTCTTCCTTAGTTCTCTCGGCATCCAGTGCTACTTCTCTCCTGATCTTAGGCGGAGGGAGCGATACCAATAAGAGGAGATATTTTCTCAACTGGTGTAAGTCTGAGGCATCTCAAGGTATCTAACTAAGAAGAGGTTTTACTATTCCTTCTTAGTGAGGAACTGAACTCTCAACCATGGATCTAGCCAGCCAAGAACATACAACTTCACAGCAAGGGGGGGGGGGGGAATGAAATTGTTTGAAGTCCATAAATGGATTGGCACTTGTATATTAAAAGGAAAGAGATTTCACTTCCTAAATTGCCTACTGCTTATTTGGGTGCAGTTTAATCCTTGATTTTATCTACTTTCTGTTTGTAATAATAATTATTATTATTTAGTGTCAGAAATTATTCTGGGTTGCAAAGATTTTTGCTGGAGGAACTCCGCTCAGGGGATGCCCGAATGAGGCCCCTTTCATGTCCCCAAGATCTTTTCCCATCAAAGTGGTCCCCATTTAAAGGTAAAGGTCACCCTTGCTCAAAAGCCGTCGTATCCAGCTTCAGGGTTCAGTGCTCATCTGTTTCAAAGCTGAAGAGCAAGCGCTCTCTGCTTCGGCAGACATTTCTGTGGTCATGTGGCAGGCATGACTAGACATTGAAGTACATGGAATGCTCTTTACTTTCCTGCTGAAGCGGTCCCTATTTGTCTACTTGCAATTTCTCGCTTTCGAACTGCTAGGTTGGCAGGAGCTGATACAGAGACGGGAGCTCATTCCGTCCTGTAGTACTCGGGTATCGAACTGCTGACCTGCCGCCTTCCAGTCAGTGTCTTAGCCACTTGAGCCACTGCAGTCCCTGTAGTCCCTATTTATAGACTTGCAATTTCTTGCTTTTGAACTGCTAGGTTGACAGGCGCTCAATTCGTCATGCAGTACCCGGGTCTCGAACTGCCAACTTGCTGGTCTTCCAGCTAAGAAGGCGAGCTTCTTAACCACTGAGCCACCACAACCTCATTTGGTAATGATGGAGTCTTGTAATGAGGCAATTCATTAAATAAGAAACATTTAACTGACTTTTAGTGAGAGATATCTCTCTCATAGCCATCTCTGCATCTAGCTATACAGAGAATGTTTTTAATATACTGTATATATATTGCCATAAATGTATTCAGCGTTCAAAAGAAGCTTGTGCTGAAGTATGGGAATCCCCAAAGGGGAGGGAGAGGCTCATTTCTGATTTGAGGGAAAGTCCTGTGGAATAACAAAGCCTGTAGATTTCTGTGCGGCTCTTAATTCAATCTAATCAGAGGTTCTGTATTACTTTCACTCACTTTATACCTCCCACCCCTGGGGCAGAGTTTCCTATTTGAAAATTCCCTGCTGCTCCCTTGCTCGAAAGCCAGTCGTGTCTAACACTAGGGTTTGGTGCTCATCTCTGCTTATAGCCAAAGAACAAGCGCTGTTTGCCTCTGCAGATGTTTTCCGTGATGATGCGGCAGGCATGACTAGATGCTGAAGCGCACAGAATGCTGCTACCTTCCCTGCCGAAGCGGTAACTATTTATCTCTTTGCAATTTCCTGCTTTCAAACTGCTGGGTTGGCAGGAGCTGGGAGAGAGACAGGAGCTTATTTCATCGTGCAATACTCAGGACTCGAACTGATGGCCTTCCAGTTGTCAAGTCCAGCGTCTTAACCACTTGAGCCACCGCATGATTCTAGAAAATACGGAACGAACAGTTCTAGAGAATGAAATGCATGTATTCTCAGTTTGCTTGCTTTTCTTTCAAACTGGGATAGGAGTAAAGCAGGGATCCCCAAACTATGGCCTGTGGGCCAGATCTGCCCCTACCCAGCACCTTCATCTGGTCTGCGAAGCCCTCGTTGCTCCTGGAAGCAGAAGTAAAACACGCTTCCAGGAGCAATGAGGGCTTCATGGGCCGGATGAATTGACATCAAGGGCTGAATCCAGCCCGTGGGCCGTAGTGACCAGTCCCCTGAACCACATGAATTGCGGCCCAAGAAGTTTGGGCACCCCTGGAGTAAAGGAATCCTGGTCCACCTTGAAGCCAAAAAACGATGGAGAGCATTTCCTTGTCCCACCGGATTTGACTCACCATTCTTCTTCTGTTTGTTTTAAAGCACAAACAGAAGCCGCCCCCCCATGACATCTGGGCTCCAGCCTCAGCCGGCCCTACAAAGCCGCCTTTGTCCTCTCGGCGAAGGGGTGGGCAGGAGGGGAGAGGTTTGCAGGCTGGGAAAAGAAAAGCCCCCAACGGTCCCAGCCAGGGGTCAAGCGTTTCTCAGACCTCTCTGTCCCAAGATGGCATTAACTTCCCACTCAGCTGTGGGCAGCAGCCGATTCTTCCATTTCCTACCCCAAACACACACACACACATGAGAGAGAAGGGGCTTCTTAAGCCCAGGGTCTGCTCCAAAATCAGAACGGTGTATGCGTAAAAAAAGGGACGGTGGCGGCTTAGTGGTTAAGATGCTGAACTTAACGACTGGAAGGTCAGCAGTTCGAGACTCACAATGGAGTGAGCTCGCATCCTCATCCCAGCTCCTGCCAACCCAGCAGTTAATCATTTCATTTATTTGATTTATATGCTATCCTACTCAGTGAAAACCGACTCAGGGCGGCTCACAACATACAATCAAACACAATGTAACAATTCAATAGAACACAATAATAATAATAATAATAATAACAACAACAACAATAACAACAACGTGTCAGAAATTATTCTGGCTTGAAAGGAGCCTGGGAGAGGGTTGGGAATCCTTCAGCCTTCCAGATGTTTTTGTCTTCAAGGCCCAGAACATAATAATTTTGTGACAGAAATTATTCTGGGTTGAAAGGATTTTGTGCAGAAGAAACTCCACTCAGGGGATGCCCAAATGAGGTTCCTTTCATGTCCCCAAGAGCTGTGACGGAGACGGGTGCTCAATCTGTCATGCAGTGCCCAGGTCTCGAACTGCCGACTTGCCAGCCTTCCAGCTAACAAGGTGAGCTTCTTAACCACTGAGCCACCACAGCCCCCTAGCAGTTCAAAAGCAAGAAATTGCAAGTAAATAAATAGGTACCACTTTGGTAGGAAAGGTAACAGCGTTCAGTGCACTTTTTTCTGCAGACGCAGTGCTGGGTTTTGGGAGTAAATGGAGATGAGCACCAAACCCTAGTCAGATATGACTGGTTTTCATGCAAGGGTGACCTTTACCTTTAATGGGGAAAAACTCAATTATTCCACCTCCACCCAACCCCATAACATGACATCTCAGAGAGGGGTTTTAGCAGTCAAAAGAGGGTCCAACGGAGCTTTTAACTTGCAACTTTGATCTCTTCTTTTCTTATGTCTTTATTGTTTGCCATTTCTCTTCTGTCTTTCTTAATTTCTCCCGCCTCCCTCTCACCTTTGGGGAGGGTGCTGTTTTTGGTCAGAAAATCCCTATGGATATTAAGTGTGCATTTCCTGGGAAGTTACAGGAAGACCAGACGATCGTTGAAACAGAGAAAGGAAAACAGTGGCCAGGCGGGCAGGTCTTTCCATAGTTACTTTATTTTAACATCTTTTTCATTTTAATTACAGACAGTAAAATAGCTGGTAAGGAGGAAGGCGAATGTGGGAAGGGAATCTCGGATGTATAAAAACCTTCCGCGGTTAGCATGGCGGGGGGGGGGGGGGACCCAACAACATCCAAAGTGCTTCTGGACGATTCGCTGGTTTTTCTTCTTTTCGGCTACAAACTGGGAAAATGCAGCCTCGTTTCAAGAAACGGAAAGGATGTCTCCTTCGTGGGGAAGAAGAATGGGGGGCTTCAAGGCTTGGGGTAAAATGGGCAGGGTCGGGGAAGCGAAATTAAGCAGCCACCCTGTTTCCTAGTTTTTCAGTTTGATGGCCTTTTGGCACAGATAAAAGGCCGGATGCCAGATTCTAGCCCTCTGTAACTTCTGTGACGTAAATGGTGTGGGTCAGGCAGGAGAGATGGACAAACTTATAAACAGGTCAGGAGATCGAATGATGATCCAGATGTTCTCCATGGCCAAGCTTAACTGTTTGTTACGTAATCTTCTCTCTAAATTCCCTAAAAATGTGATGGCGAACCTTGGCACTCCAGGTGTTCTTGGACTTCAATTTCCAGAACCCCAATTCTCTGTAAATCCACACGGATGGGTTTACTGCACAGACACGCAGCAAACCCATTTGTATGGATTCACAGAAACTTGGGCTTCTGGGAATTGAAGTCCAAACAACAGCTGGAGTGCCAAGGTTTGCCATCACGGCTCTAGATTTACTGGTCTGAAAAAGAGGGACACGGGTAGAATATCGGGGTGCAGAAAACCACAGCTGGCTTGGGCACCTCCCCTCAAAATGACAATGGGAAACCGGAGCGCTCTGGCAACACTTTGATGCCTTCTTCTCCAGCAGAGGGAAGGAAGGCAGAGAGGGAACGTGGGAAATAGCAGCAAAAGGCACACCATGTGCCGGCCGAACTCTGCTCTGGTATCAGCACCTGAGGGGGGGGGGGTCCTGCTGGCCGTCTCAACCCGCACAGGAGAAACTGAGTCATGTAGAGAAAAAACAGCATTGGGCCCTCGGCCATGACATGTTTCGTGTGGTGGTCCCTCTTCCCATCCTCCATCTAGGAGCAGCTCTGAAACCTACAGACACAGGGGTAGACGAGGCCGGCGAGGGACTAATGGGCGGTAGAAACCTAGCATGTGCGTGTATGGCAGGGGGGAATAGAGATGATCACAGATTTAGAAACGTGAGCTGTTGACCAGGAATGAGGGATCGATCTATCCATCCATTGGCAAAACCAGAAGCTTTGCTATGGGATAGACAAAACGCATAGGACACATGACCGACCGACTGGACTGACTGACCAACCTTCCATCCATCCATCTGATGGCAAAACCAGAAGCTTTGCCATGGGAAAGACAAAATGCTTAAGACCTTCCACTCAACACATTTCTTTGCTTCGTGGGACATGTACCTTGGCTTTTAGCAGAGCTTGTATATTCTGGAGCACACCTAAGAGGCATTACACCATTACACCCGCATTGTGCCTCCTTTAGAGTTGCTCTCCAAAACCTGCGTCTTCCTCAGATCTGGCTCCAAAGGTGCCCAAGGAAACATTTGCTCTCTTGATGCCTTCAAAGAAGAGAAGCCTTGAGCCAGTAATGGCGAACCTTGGTACTCCAGGTGTTTTTGGACTTCAATTCCCAGATGCCCAAGTCTCTGTGAAGCCACATGAATGGGTTACTGCATGTACACACAGTAAACCCATTCATGTGGCTTCACAGAGACTTGGGCTCCTGGGAATTAAAGTCCAAGAACACCTGAAGTGCCAAGGTTTGCCATCACTGCTCTAAACAAACTACATATTTTGAATCTGTTCTGTAGCCCCTCGTCACTAAACACAACCTGGAAAGTAAACAAGAGCAATGGCTAACCTTGGCACTCCAGCTGTTCTGGAACTTCATTTCCCAGAAGCCCTGATCAGAAGGAGTGCTGGCTTGGGCTTCTGGGAATTGTAGTCCAAGAACACCTGGAGTGCCAAGGTTCGCCATCACAGCCTCACACACAAATAGGCCACTTGTCAGACCAGAGTCTCTCTCTATCTGCTTTTCTTCCATCAGTCCAGATTTTATCATGGGAAGGCAGTGTCTGATCAAGTGAGGAAGGAAGGAATTAAGAAGAGTGTTGGTTTTGTTAAAAAAGAAAGCAGATCACAGAGAATAAATACAATCTTCCACTATATATATATATACACATATATATTTAAAACCAGTCCTTGCTAATGCTCTGGCAGCCGTTTTCTCCTGCGTATGCGTGCGCAACATAAGGGAGTGGAGAGCAAATGGGCCAACACTGGAACAGGGTGGAAAAGGGTGTGTTTGTGTGTGCGAGATTTCCAGTCCCGCCCCAGTGGTGGACCCTCAGGCTTAACGAGGCAGCCTTTTTCCTCCATGTCCCTGCCCAAAACGTACCCCCTGCTTTTAGTGAAGGCTGATGCTGGAAGAATTTGTAAAAAAAAGAAAAGACAAACAAACGGAGAACCAAAACCAACGAGTCCTTGGCCGAGGGCAGACAGGAGGGAAGTGGGGCAGAGGGGTCGAACCAGCCGAGGTGATGATGGGCAGCGGGTTACATCATCCCCATCTGCAGCAGCGAGTTGGCATACATCATTGGCTTGACATTGGGGTGAGGCTGGGGAGGAAGGAGAAAAACCCCAGGTTAGTGGCAGTGGGCTGCTGGTGGCTCAAGTGGTTAAGATGCTGAGCATGCTGACTGGAAGGCCGGAGTTCGATTTCCGGGAACTGCATGACGGAGTTTGCTCCCATCTCTGTCCCAGTTCCTGCAAACCTAGCTGTTCGAAAGCAAGACATTGCAAGTAGATAACTAGAGACCACTTTGGTGGGAAGGTAAATAGCGTTCCGTGCACTCAGGTGTTGAGGTATGCCTGCCACATGACCATGGAAACATCTGCAGACGCAGATAGTGCTGGCTTTTTGGCTCTAAACCGACATGAACCCTAGAACCAGATACAACTGGCTTTCGAGCAAGGGAGAGCTTTACCTCGTGGTGGTGGGCTTACCTGGGAAAGGAGCCTCCCGTGAATGGAAACAGGGCAAAAAGGCAGGTGAAGTGCCCACACTTGACAATTCAAAGGTTGCCAGCCTGGTGGTCCTGCTATGGTCATAGAGTAGACCAGTAGTTTCCAATGTGGAGCCCACGTCCCACAGGGGGGCTTCAATTCCCAGAAGCCTCAGTCAGTCCACTGGCTGATCAATGCTTTGGGGGGTTGACTGGGGCTTCTGGGAACTGAAATTCCGAAAACCAAAGGTTGGGAAATACAAGAAGACCCGACTGCCACGACTCAATGTTGATCGTCAGGCGGCAGTTAACTAACCCGACCATCCTGAGGACTAACAGCCTTGGGGTGCCAAAGTCCACATGGAAGGGTGATGGTACCCTAGTGGATTAAATCCCATTTGAATCCCTCTTGATGGAGGGCAGCAGATTCATCTATCCTGGCTTGGGGCTGAGGAGGACTTTGGGTGCCAAAAGGGCTCAGGACCAGAAAGTGACCTGTGGAACTGAATCAGTGGTATTATGGGGGTCACGCTGCAATGCAGGACGCCAATGGAAGGCCACAGCATCATTGGGTCCCCAGGACAATCTTCATGGCTGATCGCCATGAGAGCTACTATTCAGAGTTAGATACGGCACCTGAAGAAGAAAGGTTGCCAGTGTGAAAACGACCCGGGAGACGGAGGGACTCACCACTGCTGTGAACTGGTGGAATTCCGGTTGTAGATTTGAGCCTTTCAAGTGGATGTAAGAACCTTTATTGCCCATCTGATCACTGGGGAAAGAACAGAAGACCAAAACAAAGGTGAGGAGAATAAGAGGTTAATACAGTGGAACTCCACTTTACGGACGGCTCACTTGACAGAAAACTCGCTATATGGAAGGAAATCCCAAGAAAATGGTACCAAGGGAAAATCACTATACAGAAAGTTTTTTAAAGGGCTCTGATGCTTCCCATGGCATTGGGAGGGTGTTTAGAGCATTTCCGCTCAGCTTTTGAATTTTTTCGTTGCTTTTTGGCACCTCCAGAAGCATTCCCCGGCAACCGGAAGTGCTGAAATTCCCCCGTCAGCTGTTCAGCGGGGACTTTTCTTGCAATTACTAGGGCTGGCCACTAGATGGTGCTGTCGGATATGTGCCCGGTATGCATTGCAAACCAAAATAATAAGTTCCTGAGCTAAAAAAAAAGGCAAATTAACGTCTTTGATTTGTTCAAAAGTGCACTTTGGAAGTTTTCGCTATGTTTTCGCCACTTTAGAAAGTTTTAAACCAAAATCACTATAAAGAAAACCCCGCAGAACGGATTAATTCCATAAAGAGGGAGTTCACTAAACAGTCAAACCTCGCATAAAGAGCGCCTCGCTTAAAGAGTAACTCGCTTAAAGAGCAGAATTTTCTCTGAATGTTTGCTTTACAAATAAAACCAACCAGAAACTCGCTTAACAAATAAATCGGGGTTTGCAATCCCCCCCACAATTGGTCACTTCCAATGGTGTTTCGCTTAAAGAGCAAACTCGCTTAAAGAGCAATCCTGTGGAACGCATTATGCTCTTGAAGCGAGGTACCGCTGTATATTCCTTCTCAAATGGGAGCCAGGGAAGACAAGTGGTTCACGAGTTAATTAGCTTTGTGCCCTCAACATGCTGAGTCCTCATTGTACTGACCTTTGAAGGATGGAAGACTGAGTCAACCTTGATCCCTTGTCAGGATCGAACTCACAACCTTTTGGATGCAGTACAGCAGTTTAATCCCTGTGCTACCAGGGCTGCAAATTATCTGATTTAAAATGTTTCAGGTGATGAGAAGCTGCCCGGAGGCTATGAAGTAAGCGGTTTGGCCTGGGAGAATGTGGTCTAATGCTCATAGACGAAAAACCAGCCTTTCACAGGTAAGTGATCTCACCCCCATTCGGAGGAGCACCTTTGAAGGCCTTTCGGTTCCCCGCAACTGGCGGATGGGCTGCTAACTTTGCAGGGCACATGGCCGCTTACTCACCAGTAGTTCGGGGCGGAGAAAACTGTCACACACTTGCCATCGTGAGCCACTTCATACCCCTCGGGTTTGACCTCGTGGCTGCGGATGACGTAGTCTAAATGGTTGCGCTCCAGGAAACTTTTGGTGATGTCGGGACCGAACTGGCAGCTGACGCCCCGCTTGCTGATGGACCGGCCGTTCTGCAGGAGACAAACAACAAAGTCACTCTTGCTCAAAAGCCAACCATATCCGACTCTAGGGTTCAGTGCTCATCTCCGTCTACAGGCAAAGAGCCAGTGCTGTCTGCATTCCATGGCCATGTGGCTGAATAGACATTGAAGCGCATGGAACGCTGTTACCTTTCCCGCCGAAGGGGTACCTATTTATCTACTTGCAATTGCTTGCTTCTGAACTGCTAGGTTGTCAGGAGCGTGGACAGACAACAGGAGCAACCGCTGGCTATAAACAGAGATTAGCACTGGGCCCTAGAGTCAAGATATGACTAGGTTTTGAGCAAGGTTAATCTTTACCTAAGTTACTAAAATGTATTTATTTATCTAATACATCTCTATACCTCCAATCTGGAGAAGAGGATTCCCGGCTCTAGACAATTTACAACCATAAATTAAAAATTCAATCAAAACAATAAAGAATATAACCCTCTACTGGCAGCAACTGTAATGTAAATAAGAATTGATTTATGAAATTACCAAACTAAAGAGCTCCAGGTCCAGAAACAAAACTAGAGAATACAAAACAATTAGGCTTAAGGGCAAATAGTCTTATAAGGGCTGTAGGTTAAAAGGATTGCTAAAGAAGCGCCTACCTGAGGCTGGGGGTCTGACCAGAGTAAGTCGCACATGAGACCTGTCAACGAGAAGCCATGGGGTCAGTCAATGACATCAATGCACAAACCCAGCAAAGGTTCTTCTTCTTTGCCTCTAACAGGAGCCTGACTTGAAGCCGACTCTCTGGTAAAACTGTTCCCATTCCTTCATCCATTCCCCACGCACATTTCACCTGCAACTAAACCTGCACTATTTATGCCAGTGATTCCCAACCTTTGGTTCATGGACTTCAATTCCCAGAAGCCTAAGTCAGTACATTGGCTGACCAGTTTTGTAATTTGTAATTGTTACTGGAGATTTTTGGGATGTATTTGGATATGTTTTGTGATGCTATTCTTGCTATGTGATATTTGTAATTTGCTATGTGATATATGTAATTGTTTTTTATGCTATGGAATTTTGCTATGTAATTGTAACTGTTTCCTCTGTGAGCCGCCCAGAGTCGCTGTGCGAATGGGGCGGCATATAAGTCGAAATATACAATACAATACAATACATTACAATACAATACAATACAATACAATACAATACAATACAATACAATACAATACAATACAGGTGACCCCTGCCCAGTGTTACTCACCTGAATCTGGAGGTTGTCGATTCCTCTCTATCTTCCTGATATCATCTAATGTTACACCGTCTTCACTGAAAAGCCCGCCATGCATGATCTATCGTGGGAAGGAGGAAGGATGAGACAGCGGAATTAGCAAGGCTAAGAATATGAAGGAGGATTTCCCGTCCCAGTCCAGCCACAGCCTTCTCACCAAGATTTTGCCGTTGATGCACTGGGCCAGAGGTAGCCACTCGAAGACCTCACTGAAGAGTTCGAACATCTGGGCTGTGTACTTGGCTTTGACCTCGCCTTCAAACCCGTAGATCTGGTTCATGTTGTCCGTCTCGTGATTCCCTAGAGGTCAGGAAGGATCTGGTGAAATCAGAGGTCAAAACAAAATCCGTCGTTCCCTTTTCCCCCCCTTGAACTGGTTTGCACTTTGGCAACAGAAGATGCTCTGTTAAGTGCCTTCAAGTTGGAACCGACATTATAGCAACGCAGAGAGGACTTTCAAGGTAAGTGAGATATTTAAGCAGTGGCTTTACCAGTGCCAGATACATCCCAGTGAGTTTATCTGGCTGAGCAGGGATTCGGACCCAAGCGTAACAAATCCTAGTCTGTCTATTCGCTACACCATAGTGGGGTTGCGGTGGCTCAGTGGTTAAGAAGTTGACCTTGTTAGCTGGAAGGCTGGCAAGTCGGCAGTTCGAGACCCGGGTACTGCATGATGGTTTGAGCGTCCGTCACTGTCCCAACTCTAGCAGTTCGAAATTGCAAGAAATTGCAAGTAGATCAATAGGGACCACTTTGGTAGGGAAAAGATCTTGGGGGAATGAAAGGAGCCTCATTCGGGTGTCCTCTGAGTGGACTTTCTCCAGCAAAAATCCTTTCAACCCAGAATAATTTCTGACACGAAATTATCATTATTACCACTACACTGGGTATCATGAAGTTGCTCTAACCTAAAAGAAATTCCTGTAACCAGGTAGGGAGGCCAACGTAGTTGATAGAATATACACAAAGTGTTCTACTTGCTGTTTGGTACAAAAATCTCTTTGGGGATATCAATAAAGAAAGGTCACAATTTCCTAAAACAGTGTTTCTCAACCCTAGCCCCCAGATGTTCTTGGACTTCAATTCCCAGAAGCCCTGATCAGCATATATTCCGATCAGAGCTTTTGGGAATTGAACTCCAAGAACATCGGGGGGGGGGGGGCAAGGGTGAGAAACCGTAGATATTAAGGTACAACGCTCTGCAGAGGAGGCCTAGGGGAACTGTAAGTAAAGGTCGCAGTTGCTTGAAAGCCAATTGTATCCAATTCTAGGATCCGGTGCTTATCTTCATTTACAGCCAACAAGCCAGCACTGTCTGCGACTACAGACGTTTCCATGCTCAAGTGGCAAGCAGGACAAGACACCAGACCATACGGAATGCTGTTACCTTCCCACCAAAGTGGTACCTATTCATCTATTTGCAATTTCCTGGTTTCAAACTGCTAGGTTGGCAGGAGTAGGCCAGAGACGAGAGCTCATTCTGACATGCAGGCCATCGGTTGGTCACTCCTGTTTTAGAAGAACAACTCCAAACTTCTAAAGCCACAGGGGTGGGGAGCAAAGTTCAGCACAGGTAAAAGGAAGACGTTCTCTACCCCTTCCCACCCACCCATTACCTCGAAGTAGGTGGAAATGATCCGGATATAGCAGCTTGAAACCAAAGAGTGTTAATATCACCTCCACAGAGAAAGAACCACGGTCAACAAAGTCTCCATTGAATATCTGCAGTGGTTGTGCTCAAGGAAGAAAAAACGACAACCCATCGGGAATCCAGCCCTTTGGTCAACAGTCTTTTGTACATGCCAGATGTGGGAGCAAATTAGAGACCTTAAAAAAGGTTAGCTATCTACTCCAGGGGTGCCCAAACTATGGCCTGTGGGCTGGATACAGCCCCCGACACCAATTCATCTGGCCCATGCCGCCCTTGGAAGCAGAAGTAAAATGCGCCTGTATGGCACGTTTTACTTCTGCTTCCGGGAGCGACAAGGGACAGATGAACTGGTGTCAGGGACCGGATCTGGCCTGAGGGCTGTAGTTTGGGCACCCCTGGTTTAAGCAGAGAAAATGGCAGCTTAAAATCTATCTCATCCTGTTGCAAAACAGATTGCAAGGCGCATTTTACTTCCAATTCCGGTGGGAGGAACCATGTGACCGGCCCATGACCTGAAAAGTTTGGGTAGCCCTGCAGTAAAGGATACATATGGATTTGTTTCTGACGGGAGCCCATTCAACTCAAATATATTCAGGAGGTCGTAATACTGCCCATGGGTGTCTCCACAGACGGTAATTTTATCTGCCTGGAATGAAGACGAAGGAGAGAAGGGAAGGCAAATGAAGACAGTAGGGAAGAAACACATAAAGCAAAAGCCAAATACAGATATTTAGAACCCTTACTGGAGAATTATTCTGCCCCCATTCGGTTCTATAAAGCAACCATAAGACAAAGGTGCACTCCAGGCTGGTTAGCAGGGGAAGCAAATACTGGCTAGATTAATCCCCCCCGCTGCCGCCCCCCGCCAAGTAGCAAATCTCGCCTTATCTTGCCTAAAGCAAAGAGCACCTCTTAAGGCGCATAAACAAGCCACAGCTTTCATGCAATTTGTTCAATTTTGTCAGAAGATTTTTTTAAAAAAAATCTTTTAAATAAGAATCCTGATATAACAGAAAGAGCTGCAAGCTTTCTAAAGGCACCAAGTCACGAGTTTTTAATAAGCTAAATATAAAATGAAATGTCCAACTGCCAGTATTTTGGAATTAGTTGCGGTTTGTTTTAAACTTGATTTGGCTACAAGTACCATCCAAAATGAGAGTTAAGCATTATGAACTGCTTTATTTATACCATACTGGTTAGTTTTGCATTTGGAATTATCACTAGGTAAAGGTTGCCCTTGCACAAAAGCCAGTTGTATCCGACTCTAGGGTTCAGTGCTCATCTCTATTTACAGCCAACGAGCCAGCGCTGTCTTCCTCTGCAGACATTTCCATTTTTGGTATACAAGTTTCCCCCACAGGGAGCGGTATTTTCACAGTGAAAATTTTCATTACACAAGGTGCCCATTTTTCCAATTCTTTTCGTTATGCGATTTTTTTTCCTGCTACGGGGGACATTCGTTATACGAGGTTCCACTGTATGTTCCTTAAGGCTGGAAGATACATGTGCAGTTTTGCCCCTGCATTTCTAGATCTGAAGTCAGAGAGAGAGAAAGAGAAACATATACCTCTTTTAACGTTGTTTCTACTAGGGTGGGGAGTTTCGATAGGGCCTCTTTCACCTGTACCAAGATCTGCAAGAGAGAAAACACAAGCCAGTGGGAGGGAGAAAGAGGGAGGGAGAGAAAGAGAGAGAAAGACAACTGAATGTGGAATAAAACTTCGTGAAAACAAGTCGACGAAGGCAGATGTTTTGACAGCGTGGGAACCTGTTCAATAAACCTGGGCATATTTATTTCTTTATTTGGGAATATTCTGTTCTATATTAGGAGTACAACAACAGTACAAAAATACAGCAAATAAATTAAAACATAAACAGTGGACCCTTGCTTAACAAATTTAATCCATTCTCTGGGAGCTTTTATACTACAAAAAAAATATTGTAAAGCGAATTTCCCATAGGAATGTGTTGAATGCAATTTCCTATAGGAATGCATTGAAACCCAACATTTGTTAACCGAAACACAGTTCCCCATAGGAATACATTGAAAATGAATTAATCCATTCCAATTTTTTTTTAACCGAGCCACTATTTTCTATGGATTTCTTTTTGTTATGCAAATTTTGTTAAGCGAGCTGCTTGTTAAGCAAGGGTCCACTGTATATAACTGCACTCAACTTTTACAATACAGAATGCGTGGGAGGATTTAAAAAAAATCCAATCCAAAACCATGCATATTGACCATTTTTATCCACGTCACAATCCTGAAACCCCAAAGGAGCAGCTATACAGCAGAACCCGGTATAACGAATGCATCATACAGTGAAAAAATCGTACAACGAAGGAATTTTGGGGGGAAAACCAACAACGGTGTATCGTACAACAAAAATCTCTACGGGATGCACCATACAATGAAAAGTTTTTCGTTGTGCGATGCAATGCATCCCTATGGGAGCCGTACAACAAATTTTTTTCTGTTGTATGATGCATCCCATAGAAATTTTCGTTGTACGATTTTTCCCATAGGGATTGTTGCTGTACGATGCATGCATCGTATAACAAATTTTGTTTCCGTATAACAAAGTGGCTAGTGGAACCAATTATTTTTGTTATATGGGGTTCTACTGTATTCTAAATTGGCACCCAAATGAAATCACCCTGAGTGCCCACAGTCAAGCCCTCTGAGAGAGAATATCCCACAGCCAAGATGCTACTGCTGTAGCACAATGTGCCATTGTTGTTAAGCAGACCTGGAGGAGAACTCATTGTGCTGTGTCCAATATAGAGAATCACTGAATTGCAAGAGGCCTTTGAGGTCACCAAGTCCAACACCCTGCTCTATGCTGGAATCTGAATCAAAGCAGATCTGAGAGGTATCTGACTCTCATCTCTGTCTATAGCCAAAGAGCCAGTGCTGTCCACATCTACAGAAGTTTCTGTGGAGATGTGGCAGGCACGCCTCAACACCAGTGTGCACGGAATGTGGTTTACCTCCCCACCAAAGTGGTCCCTGTTTATCTACTTGCAATTTCTTGCTTTTGAACTGCTAGGTTGGCGGGCAAGGCCTGAGAGAGAGCGCTCCAATTCTCTCTCGAATGCTTCCAATGCTGGAGCGCTCGCCACCTCTGGAGGCAGTGAGTTTCGCTGCCCCTCATCTGCTGTGGGAAAACCATAAAGATGAGGAAGGAGGCGCTCGACAAAATTTGTAACTGGAAATTTACATGTTTGTGAACAATAATGTGAAATTAACATACATGAGGCTTGCTGGAACACAAACCAATTATATGATGAACCTCAGGTGACCTTCTGGGACACAGTGCAGGACAGGTAGGCTGTTCCCACCTCGATTGTGCCCTGAGGCTGCCTTTACATGCAGTTGTCCCTGACCTGTGGCTTGCCTTTGACTCATGCCTCTCTGCAGCAGTTCTTAAGGGGCCAAGGAAGAGCATCATTACCTGGTAGGCACATTTCCTATGCAGTTTCTTTTGCTCTTTGTACCACTCCATCAATTCCTTCATGAATGGAAGCGTCACTTTCCCGTTGTCCAGCTTTGGGCCGCTGTATTCGTCTTCAATGGCTACAGGGGAAAGGAGAGAAAGATTCGGCTGAGATAAGACAGCCAGAGAGGAAGGACGTGGAAGCCAGAGACGGCGCCTGCTGGCTTTGCATAAGCGCTTTCTCCTCTGAGATACAAAATGGGCTCAGTCGACATCCAAGCTGCCTGGCATCCACTCCCTCCTTGATCCTTTGCCTTCCACAAACTGCACCACACTGGGAGAGATGAGCATTTTAATGTCTCCCCCACAATGACTTTTGCACAGATATCAGTCAAAGTCTGTTGCCCAGCATGCAGCCCTCAAAGACCATTTTAAAAACCTTGCCCTATGTCAGGAAAAAAAATCAGTATTCTGACTAAGAAAATGAGAATCACACCTTCCGAAATCTCTGGGGGTACAATTCACCTGTTGAACATTATCTGTGGCCCTTCCACATACCCAGTTTTAGCCCCCAGTATCATGCGCAAATGCACAGTAAACCCATTCATGTGGATTCACAGAGACTTGGGCTCCTGGGAATTGGAAGTCCAAGAACACCTGGAGTGCCAAGGTTGGCCATCACAGCTTTATATTGTTGTCCTCTTCAAAGAGACTTCTTCTATCTGCTCTCTATTCAGTTGGCTAGGGACGGTGGGTGCTTAAACTTTCCACTCCCCTCAAATTATTTTATGGAGCAAACAAACCAGCTGTGTGATCCATATACAAGACAAATGTAGAAG
Source organism: Furcifer pardalis (assembly GCA_030440675.1). NCBI lineage: Eukaryota > Metazoa > Chordata > Lepidosauria > Squamata > Chamaeleonidae > Furcifer > Furcifer pardalis. The sequence continues at coordinate 308,052,484 of CP126890.1, forward strand.
AAGGCGGCGATACCTATTTTGGATCACTAAAAAAAATCATCTTGAATCTTGAATCATGATCTTGAATCACAAAAGCTTGCAATGTTTTTTTTTTTATTTCAGTGATCCAAAATAGGTATTGCCTTCTTCTTCTACATTTATTTTATGGACCAACTCATGTGTTACGCACTGCAGGCCACACAGTTAAGGTTCAGCCAGTCCTTCGGGGCTTCTGTCAGCTGCACCGAAAAAACACCCTGTCCTAACACTGCAAAGGAAGACCAGCAAAGGCCAATTAGTTTTTCTCCCCAGGAAAAGGGTCCACTGTTGTTTTTTCCCCACAGAGAAACTCCTGACAAGCATGAAAAGAATCTGAGTTTCTAGAGATGGAAACGAGAGTCCCTGCAGTGCAGTTAATTTCTGATTTTTCTGTAGAATGTGGACAGGGCCTCCCATCCTCAGGATGTCTAGAGAAACCCAGAATATTGGGCAAATTTGCTGAGCACAGGGCCATTCCCCGCAAATCTGGATATTTTGTCAGGACGCCTTTCCCATAATTAGGAAACATGTGCCTGCTTCTTAATCAGGCTGAAATGAGAGCCTTAAGACACTATCTTCTTCTTTTCAGTCCAGATCAAACTCTGGACTGCCAAAATGAAGCCAACTTCCTGGCTTTGAAGTTGGCCAAAATTAATTCTTCCTTGGGGCATGTTTCCGGTAGTGATCAGCAGACCAAGCAAATGAGCCAATGGATTCTGTCTCTCCCCACATGCACACTGTGCATTGTTGTCCACCAGCCGCAGCCCCCCCCCCCTTTAAGGCTGAGGGTCTTGCATTTAGGCACTCTGACCCTCAGCCTATTCAGGATTGTCCTGAAGGTTGGGTTCCTCAGCCGTATGTTCCTTTAATGTCACTCCTTGTCCAGGGAGCTCCTTCCTCCATCTTCTAACTTAGTTTTGCTCTTGCGTAGCCTCAAGAATGTTTGTTCTGGCCATAAAGCTCTTCCCGGATCTGAGCCGGCGGACTTGAAGCTCATCTCCATTCACAGGGTGTCGAGGGTCATTCTCTTGCTTCGTTTTCTCATACACAGCAATTCTGCTGCCGAGTTCCTGCACCTCAACCGCAGAACATATGCTTTGGAGACAGTTCCAAGTTCAATCCCTGCCATCTCCAAAGGGACTTTGAAACGCAGAATACTGTTACTGCCACCCAGTGTGGACATGACTAGGCTAAGTAGAACAAGAGTCTGAATCCTTCCTGGCTTCCCATTCCTCCACCTTTGTTCCGGCTTCCTTCAAACATCCTGCGGGGGGGGGGGGGGGGGGAGGCAGCCGCTCCATTGCAAACAACGGCCTTGTTTATTTTTACTGATTAAACCTCTCTACATGGAGATCTATTTATGATCTGGGATTGTGATCTATTTTGAGTGCTGGCAAGAGCTGTTGGCGCAACTCCCCGTGTGAAAGGGTATTAGTCACCTACAGAAGGATGGCAGCGGTCCTTTGGAAAAGAAGGATTCCCGGCTCTCCGGCCCTGGCCGGGATGTAGGATTTTGTCACAGCCGCACTGAACTTAATTGCAGCCAGGGTAGAGAGGTTTAGCACTGTACTGGTACCTGATTGTATTGTATATTGTTGAATGGATTATTGCATAATTTTTGTATTGTGTATTGATTATACTGGGACTATATTGTTTATGGTGTATTGACTGTTCTGTATTAGTTATTGTATATTGATTATATTATGATTATGTTGTGTGTTGTATATATATATACACACATACACACACACCTGCCATGACTGTGAGCCGCCCCGGGTCAGGTTTCCCCTGATTGGGCGGGATATACATGGAAAAATTAAATTAAATTAAATTAGAGGATGCCCCAAGAGACAGGAGGGGTGGCCTTCCTTTCTACCAAGGACAAAAGGGGGACAAAATGATCAGGATGGGTAACGATAGGTTAGAGTCCCTTGACTAGCTCAAATTTCTTGCCCTTCCTTAGCAGTATCCAAAACTCCTGCTTGCTACCACACTATTTTTTTATTTGGAGAGTGTGGGACTATTTGGAATAGGCCAAGGTCACCCTTGCTCAAAAGCCAGGCGTATCCAACTCTAGGTTTCAGTGCTCATCTCCATTGATAGCCAAACAGCCAGTGCTTGTCTGCATTTGCAGATGTTTCCATGGGCATGTGGCAGGCATGACTAGACACCGGAGTGCATGGAACACTGTGACCTTTCTGGCAAAATCAGTACCTCTTTTATCTACTTGCAATTTCTTGCTTTCGACGTGCTAGGTTGGCAGGAGCTGGGAAAGAGATGGGAGCTCACTCCATCATGCAGCATTTGGGTCTAGAACTGCTGACCTTCAAGTTATCAAGTTCAGCGTCTTAAGCACTAAGCCACCACAGTCCCACTATTTATAATAAAACCCATTTTACAGTACATTCTGGTTTTACTTCTTCTTTCTGTGTTGAGAGAAGATTTCACCCGACTTGCCTCCCTTCTGCTAAGCATCTCTTTCCATAAAGAGGGATCTGTTCAGGCCAGAGAGGGTGCAAATCAGCCCAAGCAATGAGGGGTCAGATTTTTAACCCAGGTAAGTTAAAGTCCTATAAAAGGAGGATATTGACTTTGCTTGATATCTTTTATTTTCAAGCACATTACAGCCCACCACTCAGTATCCCCTTTGGGCAGTTCCCCTTCCCGTGGCTTCAACTCACTCATGTTCTCTATGTCCAGGGAGTCAACCACCGACCGCTTGTGCTCGTCACTGGCAATCGCCCGCTCAAAAGCCTTCTGCTTCACTATTTTGTTGCACTCCTGGTACTTCATCTTGGCATCTTTATCATTTGGCTTCACCTTGACAACCTGGTCAAAAGAGGGAAATTTGCAATAAATATCTGGTAAAATACCTCCCTCCCTCGTCCATTTGTACATAAGTCAATTTCTATATCAACTTCTCCATCCCCTGCTGACTTTCTGTTTCCAACATTTTAGAGACTGGGTGCCAAACTCAACAGGCTGCCATGCAGAGTGAACTCTGTGCTGGGAGGAGGGAGGAAGTGCTCCCATTGGGCAGCTGGGCAAAGGGGTGGGGCAAACTCTATGCTGGGGGAGGAAGCGCTCCCATTGGGCTGCTGGGGAGAGCAAGTTCTATGCTGGGGGGAAGGAGGAAGTGCTCCCATTGGGCAGCTGGGCAGAACAAACTCTGTGTTGGGGTGACAGCGTGCATGTTTACAGAGAGGGCTCTGAGTGCCTCCTCTGGCATGCATGCCATAGTTTCACCACCACTGCCCTAACCAGTCTCATAGTTCACCTCCTTCTCATCAAATTCATAGCAAACTGAACACAATTTGTAGATCATAACTGAAGGGGACAGGGAAGACTGTTTTCTCTCAGTTTACACTGCAATTAAGAAAACTAAAAAAAAAAGAATCTTGCTAGTTTCAAAAATCTCTCACTCTTTCTTTGCACCTCTATGCACCAACACAAACGAAAGAACACTTTTCCACTGTGGTCTCCGCACAAGTTGACCATTCAGGGGATGAGATGGCCCTCATGATGACCACAGGAAATGCCTTCCCAATCAGCAAAACTAAAATCTGTGGACCTAAGATGGCTATGACTTTGCAGTGTAGTAAAGGTAAAGGTTACCCTTGCTCAAAAGCCAGTCATATCCAACTCTAGAGTTCAGTGCTCATCTCTGCTTCATAGCTGAAGAGCCAGCGCTGTCTGCGTCTGCAGACATTTCCGTGGACATGTGGCAGGCTTGTCTAGACACCGGAGCGCATGGAATGTTGCTTACCTTTCCACTGAAGTGGCCCCTATTTATCTACTTGCAATTTCTTGCTCAAGAGCAGGGACAGAGATGGGAGCTCATTCCGTCGTGCAGAATTCAGGTATTGAACTGCTGACCTGTCATCTTCCAGCCAGCATCTTAACCCCCTGAACTACGACTCCCACACAAATCAACCCATTCCCACCATATCCAAAGTAACACCAGACACGTAAAGGTTCACGCTCACGCCACCTTTCTCTTGCCATTTCCACTCACCGTTTCATAATCCCGCAAAGCAGCCTTGAATTTGCCCAGGGCCATGTTGCTGGTGGCCCTCCTGTAGTAGCCTTTGATGTATTTCTTATCCAACTCAATCGACTTGGTGGCGTCTGCCAACGCGTAACCGTAGCATTCTGTCCGCAGGTAGGCCAGGCTGCGGTTGCCATAATAGATGGCATTGGTGGGGTGTAGTTCGATGGCCTCGGTGTAAAACTTCACCGCGTTCTCATAGTCTTTTGCTAAGAAGAAGCAAAAGAAACCATAAGGGAAAAGCGTGTCTCGGGAGAATCAGCAGGACATCTATAAGCAACCTGAACATCTCATTTGGCTGAAGAGCCAAGAGAAAATGCGTAGCAAAGAGAAACTGCATTCAAACAAAGTAAAGGTCATGACCACTAACATCTGACTCTCTAGAACAGCGATGGCTTACTTTGGCACTCCAGCTGTTCTTGGACTTCAAATCCCAGAAGCCCTTATCATCGGGTGTGCTGACTTGGGCTTCTGGGAATTGAAGTCCAGGAACATCTGGGGAGTCGAGTTAGCCACCCCTGGTCTAGGACCAGTGCTCATCTACGTGTACAGCCAAAGGACTAGCACTGTCTGCTTCTGCAGACATTTCCATGGTCCCATGGCAGGCATGACTAGATGTGAAATGCTGTTACCTTTCCCAACAAAGTGGTACCTATTTATCTACTTGCAATTTCTTGCTTTTGAACTGCTAGGTTGGTAGAAGCTGAGACAGATGGGAGCAAAGGGGAGAAGTACCTCCCACATTAAAAGGAAAAGGAGTATGGAGGAGTCAGATATAGACATCCCTGACATTTACTCTGAGTACTGTGCATGGAAAGAAGTATTTGTGTAACACAGGAGGGCAATCCTAGCCTATTTTTGTTTGCGACCCTGGTTCCATCACACTCCTACCCTGTCTGCACACAAAAATGAAGCAAAATCTGGTTTGCCGATGTAAAAAGAAGCGGACTGCCATTCTAGCCAGCAGCAATTCACCATCTGAAGAGATTTCAGGGGCCTCCTGCAGTGATTAACTATCCAAAAATAGCTATTTCTGAAAAGCAAATAGGGATTTCTGTCCACCTTTAGTCTCCCTTGTCCTTCATTACTAGTGATCTGTGCAGCCAAAGGAGGACCTTGAGACAAAAAAGTGGACTCCAGACCCACTGATTTACTTGTCCTTCTTCCACATGACAGATGGATCTAGCATGCGTTAGGGACCCTATTCTGGTATTTGACAGAATTATCAAGCACAGAAGTCCATCAACTCATTTAGAGAAACCTTCTTCCTTGGTCAGGGAAAGTGTTAAAATTCCATGCAAAGTCAACGCAAGAACATCTCTATAGAATAGTCAATATAATAATTTTGTGTCAGAAATTATTTTGGGTTGAAAGGATTTTTGCTAGAGAAACTGCTCATGGGATGCCCGAATGAGGCTCCTTTCATGTTCCCAAGATATTTTCCTATCAAAGTGGTCCCCTATTAATCTACTTACAATTTCTTGCTTTCAATTTGCTACGTTGGCAGGAGCTGGAACAGATGATGGGCACTAAAACCATCATGCTGTAGCCAGGTCTCGAACTGCCAACTTGCTGGCCTTCCAGCTAACAAGGCAAGCTTCTTAACCACTGAGCCACTGTAGCCCCCTAGGATAATCAATGTGTTTACTATATGTCTGCCTTCCTTAGCCAGGCACGCTGGACTCTTCAACAATCAGAATGGTGTGTTCTCCTGCTTGTGAATGTTTGTACAAGAAATGGGAATTCTAACATGTTTTAATACAAGGAGCAACACAAGAATGACTGAACAAACTCCTACCAGAACTGAAACACTGAGGATGTTAAACTGAAATAACCATTTTTGTGAACAAGGGGTGAATTGTATAACAGATCAATAGCAGAAATAATGGACTAGGAAATAAACAGAAATCTTAGCATCTTATTTATACTTTATTTCTCTTACTTGCCTTCAGGCACCTATAAAGACCAGAAATTGAACATAACCTAAGAAGCTGTTAAAAATGTCCTGTTTCAGGGTGGAAACCACTACATGCAAAGTTTAATATGAGTTGCATTCTAGAAATTGGCAGAGCGTCTACCAATTGCAACGCCCAAGAGCTCTGACATTTTAATTACAGACTCCATCATAACATAGCCTGAAGGCAAAAGCAACTGTTAAGTGTAAATGGAGTCAGGAAAGTTTCCTAAACACAACTTCTGAGCGCAAAGGTAATAGAAAATGGAAAACCAAGAAAATGGAGGGACTCTCCTTCCAAGTACTCAGCATATTAACGAGAGCAAAATGCTAATTCTTGTGAAGAGCCCAGAGAGCGCACTAAGTGCTATTGGGCTGTATAGAAGTGTCATTGCTATTGCAAGTTTCTTCTTCTCATGCATTATCTGATTCCGAATATTGGTGATCCTCATGGCGATCAACCACGAAGACCGTCCTGAGAATATAATGCCTTCCACAGTGCAGTGTGACACCCATAGTACCATTGATCCAGTTCTGCAAGTCACTTTCTGGTCCTAAGACCTTTTGGCATGCAAAGTCCCCCTCAGCCCCATACCAGGATGGATGAAGCTGCTGCCCTCCACCCAGATGGATTCAAGTGGGATTTAATCCACTTAGGGACCATCACTCTTCCCTGTGGACTTCAACACCCAAGGTTGTTAGTCCTCAAGGTTGTCAGGTTAGTTAACCACCACCCGATGAATATTGTTGAGTCGCCGGCAATAGGGACTATGGAATTAAAGTCCAAGAACCAAAGGTTGGGAAACACTGGTCTTTTCTATTACCATAGCAGAAAGGGACTGCGGTGGCTCTGTGATGAAGAAGCTCACCTTGTTAGCTGGAAAGTTGGCAAGTCGACAGTTCAAGACACAAGTACTGCATGACGGAATGAGCGCCCATTGTCTGTCCCAGCTCCTGCTAACCTAGCAGTTTGAAAGCAAGAAATTGCAAGTAGAACAATAGGGATCACTTCAGTGGGAAAAGATCTTGGGGACATGAAAGGAGCCTCATTTGAGCATCCTGAGTGGAGTTTCCTCCAGCATAAAATCCTTTCGATCCAGAAAGCACCATTGTGTGCTTCTTACATGATAAAAACACCGATAGCAGGATAAGCTGGTCAGACCCATTCAAAAACCGGACCCCTTCCTAACCCAACCCCGGGGGCCCAGTTTCTTTTCCTCCAGCATGGCCAACCTGACAGGGTTGTTGTGGCGACGCCTTGCTTTTCCTCATATCTCTCCCAGAAATGTCCCCATAGGCCGGGGGTGATCAAACTTTTCTGATTCCTCCCAACAGAAGTGGAAGTAAAACATGCCTTGCAATCTGTTTTGCAACAGGATGAGATAGATTTTTTAGGCTGCCATTTTCTCTAAGCCAGGGATGATCAAACTACGGCCCGCGGGCCGGATCCAGCCTCCGACACCAATTAACCCGGCCCATGCGGAAGTAAAACGTGCCCAGACGGGCATTTTACTTCTGCTTCCAGGAGTGGCAAGGGTGGAATGGGCCAGATTGATTAGCCTGGATCCGGCCCACGGGCCATAGTTCGAGCACCCCTGCCATAGACATCTCTTTCCCCCCACAAGGACACCCCTTTACCCCAACTATCACGCTCACTTATTTGGGCCTTTGTTGAAGGACCCCCATCATCACCCTCGCTTCTCCCTTTCAAGACAGGAGGAGGAGACCTTTCCTCTCAACGCCCCGCCCCGTTCTCCATTGGCTCCTCCCCCGCCGCCAAGCCCCGCCCCCGCCAGGCTTTACCTTTGAAGTAGTCGTTGGCCTGGGTCTTGAAGGCCTCGGCTCGCTCTACCGCCCCCGGCTCGCCTTCCTGAGGGGGTCGGCCGGAGCCGCCACCCCCGCCGCCGCCGCCGCCGCCGTTCTCCGCCCGCTCTCCCTCCGCCATCGCCTCCGGGCCGTAAAGCGCAGCCCCCTGGCAACCACTGAGGAGGAAAAGCAGCAGCCGTCAAGCGCGGCGGTCGCAAACCGTCTGGCCGCGGGGAAAGCATTCGAGAGGCGGACCCGGCGGTGACGTCGTGGGCGTGGGCGGTGCGCGGGCACGCGCAGGCGTAGAAGTGACGCCGAACGGAATCCTGGTGGTTCCCTTGCCTGACGCTCAAGCCTCCACCATAGAGAGGCGGAGGGAACAGGGCGGGCTAGAACGTCGTCGCGGTGAGGGGAGGCGTGGCAGCGCCCGTGATAGGAGAGCTGTGATTGGTTCCTTTCTCATGACGCACTGCCGAGGTGGAGCGTGATTGGACCGCGGCAGCCGAGAGCCTGATTGGTTTGTCTTAAGGTTCCCGGCCATGCTTTGCACTCTTGGGCTGCAAAGGGGGGAGGGCAGCTTGGTTGAAATCAGGCATGGTTTGGGAGCCTAGTAGTTGGCAAGCGTGTGCGGTGGAATTAATTAATGCATTTAATTACATGTGCATATACAATATGCATTAATGAGTGCATATATACATTCCTTAATTTAAGAGGGATTCCCAACCTGTGGCTCGTAGGCAAGATGTGGCCTGCGGTGCCAATTCATCTGCCCCCCCCCCACCGCCTCCACCACACCAGGAAGCGCAACGTGTTAGAAGGGCAAAATGGCCATCCGGCCCCCGAAGCAAGCTGCCTGAGGGAGCACATGACCTTTAAAAGGTTGAGGATTCTTGATTTAAAAGATATATCTTATGTATTAAATTATATGTAATGTATAATGACTATATACATTGAGTATCTTTTGCAGCAGGAGTTCTCAACCTTTTTAAACCAGGGGGGCCAGGTCACGCACCCTCAGCTTCGGGGGCCAGATAGCCATTTTGCCCTTCCTCCACCACATGGCACTTCCTGGTGTGGTGGGAGGCCACATGAAATTGTGCCACAGGCTGCATCTGGCCTGTGAGCCACAGGTTAAGAATACCTCTTCTACAGTGTATTTACAGATTACTTACAGATAATAGGTGGTTTGAAATGGCAAGTATATGCTGCTTGATATGTTAAATCAACCACATGCACAAATTTTTAATGCCCATCGTGTGCATGTTTATTGGGAAATAAATGCCATTTCATCCAGCGAGACCCATACAAGCTCACACAAGACGTGGTCCCCAGCCTTGGGCCCCCAGATGTTCTTGGGTCTACAGCACCCAGAATTCTTGTCCAGCACAGCCAATGGTGAAGGCTTCTGGGATCTGAAGTCCAAGAACATCTGGGGACCCAAAGTTGAGAACCATAACAGCATCTCAGATGTCAAAGTCTCCAGTCAGCCACAAAAGTTGGTTTCCCCTAAACCTGACCAACCACACAGATTTGTTATGAAAATGAAGGACCATCTATCTATGGTTTTAACTTCTTCCTGAAATATTTTGCTGCTGTGTTTATTTTATAGTTTAGTTAGTTAACATTTCAAACTTTATCCGTGTGTAAGTAATCTGTAGATACTGTTCTTTGTATCTCTAGATATTCTGTAGATACTCAAATTACATATCCATGTGTAGGTAATTGTGTGGGTCAGAAGTTCTCAACCTTCAGCCCACAGGCTGGATCTGGGACTGAGAGGTGCCAAATAATCCAGCCCCTGACCTCGCTCCAGCCACTCCCACCACTGGAGTTAGCCATGGACTCATTTATGGCCATTGTAAATGTATTTATGACAGCCACGGACACGCTTTACAGCAGCATTTAAAGAGGGGGGGGGGCGACAACCAGTCTGGCCCACTCAGCTGAGGGGGTGTGGTCCAGCTCACAGCTGAAAAAGGTTGAAAACTCCTGGTGTACTCTAGATTTATTTATTTGTCACATTTGTACTCAAAACTATGTTTTTATGGTTGTGCAATTTCATAGGTTATTAGGCAATGTCTTGATTCAACAATGCATCCTAGACATAAGCCATTCAAAAGCCTCCATCCAACTGTCACTTATATCTTGCCCTTTCTCTTGTTGCCTTTATGTGCCACTAAATTACTTCTGTGCTATGGTGAGCGCATGAGTGAGCAACCTTAAAAAAGTCCTCCTATTAACAGCCCTACTCAGGTCTTGCAAACTCAAGGTCATGGCTTCTTTATTGAGTCAATCCAACTCCCAGTTGGTTTTCCTCCTCCCCCCCCCCCCCCCCCCGTGAGCCTGTCCTCATGATGTGACCAAATACAATAGCCTCCATTTAATCTTTTTTTTTGCTTCCATGGCAAGTTCAGGCTTGGGCTATATAATTTGCCTATCTATTTTCAGTGGCTGGCTTGTCCACTTTTCTAGATTGCTTGTGTATTTGCAGCTGTACCACTAGACGGTGATAAAGGTCCAGAAACTAAGTTTGGCAGTTGCTGTCAGATTTTGGAGTGGGTAAGCCCGAACTTTTGTAGGTAAAGGTTGCCCTTGTTCAAAAGCCATTCGTATTTGTATCTAGGGTCTGGTGCTCATCTCCGTTTATAGCCAAAGAGCCAGTGCTGTGTCTACAGATGTTTCCGTGGACATGGGGTAGGCACCAGAGTGCACAGAATGCTGTTTACCTTCCCACCAAAGTGGTCCCTATTTATCTACTTGCAATTTCTTGCTTTTGAACTGCTAGGTTGGCAGGAGCTGGGACAGAGACGGGAGCTCATTCCGTCCTGCAGTACTCGGGTCTCAAACTGCTGACCTTCCAGTCCTCAAGTTCAGTGTCTTACAATTTCCGTCTTATGTACTGTTCATTTGCAGAGGTGCATTCAGCTTCTGTTCCTTGAAAGGCTTGGGTAATAAAGAAAATAACCTTGCAGCTTACATTTGGTACTCATTAGCAGGGAAAGGGACATCTGTCAGAAGAAATTTCTGAATCAAACATTGCAGCTTGGCTCACCTGCTTGTCTGCCTGCCTCCTGCATACTAGTGGTTGCAAACAACTTATGGTCCAAGTCTCTTTCTATATCGGCTGGGGTAGATGGGAACCGGAGTACGGCTGTACATCTCTACACTATGAAAGAATGTTGCTCAGAATTAGGAGCAATTTTTGGAGGGCAAATCTCATTTTACAATACAAGGTTAGGTTCAGTCTTCTCTAGAAGGAAACTCGGTCATTCAGGGTATACAGGTAAGTGAAATAGCTGCTGTTAGAACTGATCCTCTTTGCCTTGAGGAACGATGCTCCTGATTATTATAGGCCATTATCACTTCCTTTCAAATATTTATTTTCCACTTAATGATAATTTATGGCTCAAGAGATTTCAATAACTGGTCCTTTCTCCCTTGAGGAACAACGTCCCAGATTATTCTAGCCGACTATTACTTCCTTTCACATATTTACTCTCCACTTAACGATCAGTGGATTTATGATTCAAGAGAATTCGAGGAAAACTCCTGACCTAAAAAGACAATGTATATAAATTGGACGTTTTTGTTTGTTTAGAAAGGACACACACACACCTGAGGCATGTTACGAGACTTATTTTATGTTTCACGACAGCGATAGATACATACGCAGCAGGGGCTAATCCTGATCCCGCCACAGAGGGAAAAAAATTAACCATACACAAGGGCAGAAGAAACAAAATATATAAAATATATATATAAACAGATCCCCAAAGCCTTTGAAAAGATGCTGGAGCCTCCAACCTTCTCTTCTTTGAAAGGACCCTTCCCACACCTTTGTCATAGCCAGCAAGCTCTTCTAGGGACGGCGCTGATTTCATGACCCACTGAAGACGAGACCTATTATTTAACTGATTAATTCAGAATTATCATGGTCAAGGAATGCCAGAAGGACCACATCTCAACTCAGAACTAATGCCTGCGGCAGTTGCATATATCCACCCCATCCCAAATACCCCCGTGACCTCCTCACAAGAAATCCTACTTTACCCATCAGCGCTAGGGGAGAAACCGGTAAGTAGCCAGTTCAGAAAACTACCCACCTTTTGAACATTTGGGTGCGTTTCCCTGCAGAACTGGGCCCTAGGAAGAATTGCATCTTTATCTAGTTACTCCTAAAAGAATCCTGTTCCCTGGCTTCAAAAGGGCACAATATTCCTCTTCTGCACAATCTGATCTTATTATATGTCACTCTGGATTTACAGTTATAGATTCCTAACTTTAACCTACATCAAGGGCTATCTGGTTTCCAAAATAATGTCAGCTCCATCTATCTTCCCTACCTTTGAATATTTCCCTACTCTTTACATTGTGACCCAATGATGGTCTTCCAGTTTTTCTTGACAAGGCAGGTTAGGCCACATGTAGCCTCCCTGATCCTGTTAGTCTACAAACCTTACCAGCTCTAGCTGTTTGCCAAGGGTCAGGGATCATGGGGTTCCTAGTACATTAACAACCAGAGGGCCTCTCCTAGAGTCTTCGATAACCACTGCAAGGAAGCCCCATCAGACAAATCTGACTGAAAGCACTATTGCAGGTCTACAGAAGTGTAGCAAACTGGTGTCCTAAAGAGAGATAAAAGGTATTGTTAATTGAAAGCTTTCTGGCATTCCCAAACCAGGAAATCAGCCTTAAAGGTGTAGTAGGCCTCAGTTTTCAAATGCATAAAGCTAAGGTCTTAGGTGAGATTGTCAGTTCAGTGGTTTTCAAAAGCCTTCTGGTTATTCAAAGAATCTTATCCACATTGCCACAGGTTCTGTCACCATCTCTCAAAACATACACTCAGCTCCCGCATGGACATTCACCCTCACGATCGCTTAAAGCAGTGGTGGTCAACCTTGACATTCCAGGTGTTCTTGGACTTCAATTCCCAGAAGCCCTGATTAGCAAGAGTGCTGACCTAGACTTCTGGGAATTGAAGTCCAAGAACACCTGGAGTGCCAAAGTTGACCATCACTGGCCTAAAGTGAACAGATTGTGCCCAACACCTGTGGTTTTCCCTGCTAGGTCTCCAGGTGTGGTTGGACTGCTTGCCCACAGCTCACACTGGCTGAGGCTCTGGGAAGTTGAAGTCCAAAACATCTGGAAAGCCAACCTTTGAGAACCACAGGTGGGGTAGTCCGTCCTTTAGGACCACTTGTCCACCATCAAGAGCATGTCCCCAGAAAGGAGTTTGGCAGAAGGCAATTTGAAGGGCCCCCGATTCTGGTGCTTAGAACATGCTGGCATGACAAATATTTTGAAGTGAGGGGGGAGAAATGTGCGTTTGTAAGCATGGCCAGAGGGGAGGGAGGGGGTTGTGTCTCTGTTGCACGTACATTTCTGTCCAGGGACTTGCGTAAGCTGTTCTGCTCTAACAAGATGGCCTCAGCCCACTCACCAAGTGCCATAAATAGGTAATCTGGCAACCAACATCAGATGGGGAGAAAGGGGAAGTCCATGTCCTCTGTCTGGCCTAGCCGCCGCTACCATGCTATGGAGCGACGGAGCACCAGGGCCACCCTAGTGGCTTGGCAACTGGCCACTAGGGAGAAGACTTGAGTTCTTGGAGTTGCAGGTTTGCCACGTGTCTTCCCATCGCCCTTCCCTGTCTCCAAAGAGCTGCCTGCCAGGCCCTGTGAGGAAAACCATCAAGAATGATCGATCGTAACAATCCTGGGAGAGGATTGCTAGGATGCGGCTCTACAGAAGACCACCTGTCGCTTTCTTTGCTCGCCATGCCATGATGGAGAAAACCCCAAACCAGGCAGGTGAGAAAGCAGGAAAACAGAGCAAAAATTCATGTGGATTCACAGGGGAGTGTTTCCCAACCTTTGGTTCTTGGACATCAATTCCCAGAAACCTCAGTCAATTCCCCAAAGCATGGATCAACCAATGTTCTGACTTAGGCCTTCTGGGAATTTGGGAACCACTGGACTAGCACCGTAGCATCTGTGTGGCCCGGCAATCAGAGGTCTTCTGGGCATCACTTCACTTGCTAAAGAGCCATCTTGCTAGCCAACCCAGTAGGGTTCTGGATGTGGGAGGGAGGGACCAATTGCCATTATCCCCGTGTAAACTAGCCACCGCCACAGGTGTGGGGTGGAACGAAAGCACCATAGCCACAGCGTGGCCTGAACACCACTCCTTAGGGACGCAAACACCACAGATGGTGTGTAGTTTTAGCACCTCATGCTCCATCGGCATGACATGTCCCCAGAAGATGATGTGGCAGATATAAGGCGGCCGCTGCTATAGACGTCACAGAGGTGGCTAAAGAAAGCTGCCATGTTGAGAAAAAATAATAATAACAATGATAATAAAAAATTAAGGTCCCAGGTGGAATAAATTCTGGCCAGAGAGACGGAGAGACACAACCCTTTCCCTTTCTTAAAAATAAAAAGGAAAGAAAAAACCCTTGTATTGACTAAAACTCAAAGGAGGAGGAAGGCGTCGGCAGTCACAGCGTCAGGCTTTTGAGGAAAAGACGAGAAATTAAAAAGCTACAATCCTACAGTAACAACAATCAGCAACATCGACGAGAATAAAAAGGGTGCCATGACCATTTCACCACAGTCTCTGAAAGAAACGAAACCATGTTAAAGGGGGGAAACAACCCGAAAATAAATCCAGAGCAGACAGGTGGGGAAAGGGGAAAGAAAGGCCATTCCCCTCTCCTCACAATTAGTAGAAGAATAACAATTAAACAAAACAAAGAGAGAGAAATTGAGAAAGAGAGACACAATATCCCGTGTTCTTCACCTGGCTTGGAAATATGTATTTTTCTTTCTATTGTTCTGTGCGTGTTATCAAGTGCGGCTTCTTGAAAATACAGCTGCCAGAGCCGAAGGTGGCTCATCGTTGTGAGATTGCACGTGCTTGAGTGTGTGTGTGTATCTGTGTGCATGCATCGGTGCGCCTACGTGCATTGCGTATGTGTGGGTCGCTCGCTACGAGACTGGTACCAAGATCTCTGATGTGGAGTTCCCCCACACCTCGATTCCCCCCCTCCGCCCCCAATCTCCCCGCTTTGCAGACTGAACTGCAGGAAAGAAGTCGAGGCTGGGTGGAGATCAGGAAAGGAAGCATGTTAGGGAATGGGAGGCAGTCATAGATAGATAGACAGATACACACTCCTCCACCCACCCTTCCACGTTCCCTTCTTCCTCGTGGAATAAATCCATTCTCTTGTGCCCTTGATGCCTCGCGCCAACCCAAACAAGATGGGAGCGGGCTAGCTTTGGGCCTTTCCTTCACTTTTAAAAAATATTGGTGCTGGTGACATTGTCACAGGTGAAGGCACAGGTGAATGGTGAGGACTGAGGTGTGAGGGCCAGGTCTACCCCTCCTAATTCTCCAAGCAGCTCACCAGACAAGAGGGGGGAGGGGAGGGACCCCAAACAAACGAGATTTCTCACCATCTTTCCCCTCTAAACCCTGGCTAAGGAGCGGTTTTGGTTTTTATAAGACAAGCGGCCCCAGATGATCTGGAAGCAGGGGCTCAAGACCCCACCACCAAAGACGGTTGTTTCATTCAACACTTTTTGTGAGAGGTCCCTTTGCCCAGATAGCTTTAGGGCAGGACCACAATAGCTATGCATAGTTTCATCCTAGAATAGCACCCCCAGGGTACCCTTCCTCTGTAGGGCCACTTCTATCTCTTGATGCCCCCCCCCCCCAATGGAGCTGTCACTGTTATTTATGTGGGAATAAGGAACAGCTCCAGGGAAGGAAGGCTTGGTCTAAGCCAGTGATGGGCAAACTTGGCATTCCAGGTGTTCTTTGACTTCAATTCCCAGAAGGCCAAGTCTCTGTGAATCCACAAAAATGGGTTTACCGTGCCTATGCAGTGTGGATTCACAGAGACTTGGGCTTCTAGGAACTGAAGTCCAAGAATACATGCAGTAAACCCATTTGTGTGGATTCACAGAGACTTGGGCTTTCGGGAATTGAAGTCCAAGAACACCTGGAGTGCCAAGATTGGCCAGCACAGGTCAAAGCGACTGGGAGTTTTGTCTCTCCCTGTCGATTGCTACCCAGGTGGGAAACCCAAGGTCTACCTCCGCTGGTCAGTCCTAACGGTCACTTCCAATAATCCTGGTGTCTGTAATTTGGCGAGTGGATTCCCAAATCCTCCTTTTGCATGCTCTTGTTCCTGGGATTCTGGCAGAGAATCTAAGTCACTTGCCAAAAGCTGCACATCTCAAGATCCCCACCGCAGCTGACAAGTGGAATTAAACACCTCTATAGGGCATGCAGATACACGTCGGATACCCCGTCCTCAGCTAGCAAGTTCACCTGCAGACTAACACAATTGCTCAGCCTCAAAGGGACAGGCCGAGGATCCTCTTCACACACACAAGCACACACAACTGAGGGAGGGGGTGAGAAACACTGGCTTCGCTTATGCCGTCTCCTACACTCCGTTTTCTCATCCAAGACATTTTGCACAGCGGGGGGGGGGGGGAGAGAAAGCCATGGATCGCGCTGATGTAAGCTTGGTTCAGGAACGGGCATCAAATCCAACCTTTAACACCCAAACCCCCACCTCTGTAGAAGTTTGCAGTTAAAAAGTTCACCATGGCAAGGGTGAAACAACTGTGATTTAAAATAAAAATAACAAAACAAGATTTGTGGCCAAATCCAATGTTTTCCCCCACCCCAATCGGAGTTGACCTACTGAAATCGTGGAGTTTAATTTGTTTATGGTCATGGTGATGGCCAACCTTGGCACACCTGATCAGCAGGTGTGCTGCCTTGGACTTCTGGGAATTAAAGTCCAAGAACAGCTGGAGCACCAATTCTGGGAATTGGAGCACAGATCAGCAAACATGGCTCTCCAGATGTTCTTGGGCTTCAGTTCCCAGAAGCCCTCATCAGCAGTTGTGCTGACTTGGGCTTCTGGGAATTGAAGTCTAAGAACACCTGGAGAGTCAAGTTTGCAGACCCCTGGTCTATCATGACAGGTTGCTTACCTGTAACTGTGAACCCACATGAATAGGTTTACTGCGCGTATGCACGGTAAACCGATTCATGTGGATTCATAGAGACCACAAAGAACTTGATGGAGCATAGGGACTGATCTAGACCATAGGCCCTCAAACGTGTCTCTCCAGATGTTCTTGAACTTCAATTTCCAGAAGCCCTGATCAGCAGGTGTGCTGACTTGGGCTTCTGGGAATTGAAGTCCAAGAACACCTGGAATGCAAAGGTTAGCCATCACTGGACTAGCAAATCTCATTCATTTCAGTGGGTCGATTCTGGTGGAATTTCAAAAAAGGATTTAGCCTTCTGTTTTCAAACTGAGACTACTGGGGAAATTTTAATGGGCTTATAACTAGGGTTACCTGCCTTGTGTGGAACAGTTCCTATGATCTTAAGATTTGGCTTTGCAGCAGAATTGGAACCAAAGTTGTTTTGCTTGTCAGTGTAAACTTAACGGTGAGCAAAACAACATTTTCCAATCCCCCCTTCTTCTGGGGAACAATTAAGAGCCCATGACTCTTAAAATTAGGGGCAACCCTACCATGAGCAAACTAATACTAATTGTGGGCCTTTTATATCAAAAGATACAAAAGAGCTAAGGCATCTTCATCTTCCGACATCTTTTGCTAGTGCAGGAATATGCAAGGTTTTGAGTTACACTGAACTCTTCTTCTCCGCTAAGCAGAGTGGAAAGGTAGCTTATTTTTAAGCACAACATTTGCTTACAAACTAATCTTTTCTGTGTTGTTTCATTAGATGGGGGCTGGGGGTTCCTGGGTTTCCCATCACAAAGCATTTCTTCACAAGAGCTAAGGATTAGTTACTTTTCTGTGCCTTTATCTCACAATGCAACTCTAGTTGCCGTTTACCAAGAAGTAAAGCAACCCCACTGGGTAAGAATACTTTTGAGCAAACTTGCATAAAATCAGGCAATCCAATGGAAAGGGCGAGGGGCGAAAACCTCAATCCTATATGAAAGCCTGGAAAAAAACTTTTCCAAACTCTGTCCTATAGACAGATATTTTGAAGTGAGTCCTATTAATTTAGAATTGATGGTGAACCTTGGTACTCCAGCTGTTCTTGGGACTTCAATTCCCAGAAGCCCAAGTCATCACTCCTGCTGATCAAGGGCTTCTGGGAATTGAAATCCAAGAGCAGCTGGAGTGCCAAAGTTTGCCATAATTGAACCTAGTTCTGAAGGAAAAGATCAGGGTTACAAATTCTAGCCCTACTTCTTCTTAAAAATCTCCTTCCTATATGGTTTGAGCAGAAAAACTGTAAATGATACCGTCAGACAGATTGCTGCTCAAATTAAATCTGAACAGGTCTAGAGTTAATTTGGACTTGTTCAACAATCAAAAATCTTAGCGCTGCTACATTTTCAAAAATAGGCTAGCTGTTCCCTTCCAAATCAGGAATCCGGCTTTTTTCAAGATTGTCATTAAGAGCTTCGAAATTTTAAAATAATTTAAAAAGTGGCCTGCTAAATTAGGATTTTAAAAATCACAGTCCATTGTTCATGAATTAGAAAACTCATTGACTGAAACCCTGTTTAACAGCTAAGCAAAGACCCTACAGCAGTGGTGGCGGACCTTGGCAATCCAGTTCTTCTGGAAGTTCAATTCCCAGAAACCCTGATCAGCAGGAGTGCTGACTTGGGCTTCTGGGAATTGAAGTCCGAGAACACCTTGAGAGTCAAGGTTCACCATCATGGTGCCTACAACGTATCAAGAACTCTTTTGTGGGCATTAACTCTTACATGCAGAATCTTATGACTCAGTTATGTATCAGATAATCTCTAAAGATATTTCTTAATTTATGGCATTCTGCTTCCAAAGGTTACGCAGTTTAACTGCGCGACAGGATTCCAGTCAATGTTTTAATTCCTTCCTAGTGAGAATCCAGTACAATACTTGTATTTGTCTCTTGCAGTATAAACTTTGTTATTTCTGGGAATAAAGAAATAAATATATATTTTTACCACATGTTTTTATAGAATAGTAGAATAGTATCCTATATCTTGTTCATCACTCAGTAAACATTATTTCTTGAGAAAATCCTGTGACTTTTGTTACGTTTGGATTTTAATTGTATCTCCCCCCCATCTATCTATCTATCTATCTATCTATCTATCTATCTATCTATCTATCTATCTATCTATCTATCTATCTATCTATCTATCTATCTATCTATCTATCTATCTATCTATCAAATTAAAATCCTAACATGGTAACAAAGAAAAAGGTCGCAGAGGAGTTCTCAAGAAATATTGCTCACTGAGTGATGAACAAGATATAGGATACTATTCTGAGAATAGCTTTTCTAAGAAGAGTAATTTCAGCTCCTTTCAGCTCTAAAATACATTCAGTTCCTCTAAGTTTAAAAATAAATGGCCCTGATTCTCAGAAGCAATGAAACATCTTTTGTAAACATCATATAGAGAGACCTTAAACTGGGTCAAAAGGTTTGAACCATTGATTGCCTTCTGAAGTGTTGGCCACTTCAGAAAAAAATATTAATTTGGATTACAGAGCGAGGGTAGTCACAATTATTCTACCCGGGCCATAACTGTC
The DNA here is from genome assembly GCA_030440675.1 of Furcifer pardalis. Lineage (NCBI taxonomy): Eukaryota > Metazoa > Chordata > Lepidosauria > Squamata > Chamaeleonidae > Furcifer > Furcifer pardalis. The sequence continues at coordinate 308,071,907 of CP126890.1, forward strand.
TCTCTTAGGTGGCTCAAAAGTGCCAGGAATACCCACTGCACACCTGCCCCAAAAGGTAAGGGTGTCACGGAGGTAAACTAAGAAGGTGCTACTGCCCAAGAAGGACTCTTGGAAATCGGGGTCAAGCCAAACATTCAACCTCCAAGACTGAGCAAACCCAGTTGACTTCAGGAATGAATGGGCTCATGCAAGAAGCTGGGAGCACAGAGAGGCTGCCCCATTTATGCCCCTAAGCCAGGGGTTCCCAACCTTTTCAAGCCAGGGGGGCCGGGCCTTGCTCTCTCAGTCAGCTTCGAGGGCCGGACAGGCATTTTGCCCTGCCTGCACAATGGGGGTGGCCATTTTGTGCTGACAGCTTCAAGAGGGTTGCTATTTTGTTTTGTGAATGCCCTGGGAGGGGGGGCCACATGAAATGGCACCATGGGCCGGATATGGCCCATGGGCCTTAGGTTGAGAACCCCTTCCCTAAGCAGACCTTCTTTAGATCTATTGGCCAAAGGTACAGCATAGCGGATTCTCCATCTTGTCTTTAGAGGGAACATGCAGTACCTCTGTAGGATGTCCTGATCTCTCCACAAGGGAGGTGAGGGAAGGAGACCTCTTGAAGGATCACCCTGCTTGTGTCCTTTCTTGACTTTGGGAGTTTTTCAAGGACTTCCTCTTCCTACAGACATTGGACTGGGTGCCTAGAAGATTCCCACCCACCACTACTCCACCCCAGGAACGTGAAGAGGGCATGGCAAAGCACCAAAGTTTGGAGTAGAGCAGGACAATGGGTGTTGTGGTCCTTAGGAGGTGGGCTCCTAGGTTACCTCCCTCACTGACTCCAGAAGGGAAAGGCTTAACCAGGGTGGGGGACGGGACTGAGGTAGGAAGAGCTCAAAGGAGGCTGGTAGAAGGTAGGAGTTGGGGAGGGAGAGGAGGAGGAGGAGGAAGAAGAAGAAGAAGAAGAAGGAGCCCTCTCTCCCTGTGCCCTTCATGGATGGTTGGGGATTGGATTTGGTTCCGTTTGTCCCGGCTGCGGAGCAGGAGTGTAGGGTGAAAGGTGTCGCGGTGGTGGCATCTCCCCAACATCTCAGGTGGCTTGGTCCAGTTCCACAAGGAGCTCCTCCCCCAGTTGGAAGTGCTCTCCACCCCGCACGGATCCTTCCTCCTCCCCATCGTACAGGGCCAGCTGGGAGAGCGCGGGTCCATCCACCACGAAAGGCAGCATGTCCCCTAAGAGGCCTGGAAGGGCGGAAGACAGAAAGAGAGACCAGCAGAAATCAAAAAAGAGAGAGGCCAAGAGAACAGAAAGAGAAGCAGAACGCAACTAGGGTCCTGCATGTATAGAGGGTGCCAAAATGGATGCACATCTTGAGAATGGAAGGTACGGTGCTGAAATTGTAATACTCAATATATAGCAGGGGTGGCTAAACTACGGCCTGTGGGCTGGATCTGGCCCCCAACGTCAATTCATCCTGCCCACACCACCCTCGTCGCTCCCAGAAGCAAAAGTAAAACGTACCGGACAGAAGCCTTGTCAGAACAATCTTTGTGCGTCCTGACTCTGTGCTACTCGAACCTGTACCTCTTGCCTGCTAGCTGACCCTGGACCTCCACCTGGAAACCCAACTACTCTTCTGGATCAACCTTTTGTTCCTGCTCTCCAACGACTGGCTTCCAAACTCAGCTCTTCCTCACTAACACTCTTCGGACTGTGGTAAGTAAGACTCTGCCTCTTGGCCCTACTCCTTGTGCAGTGACTGCTAGCCAGCCCTCTTCGCCTTGAAGGGAGACACAACACTGGCTCAATAAAGTAACTTCTCCTGGGAGTTTGGTGGTACTCACCCATGGGCTCCTCCAGAGACAGAAGCTTCTTGCTCAGCGCCACAGTGGTCCCACAGCCCCGCTCAGACCGTGCATCCAGACATTCCTCCACACTCAGCAGAAAACCCTGGTGAGACAAAGAAAGATGTCCCAGATGCCAGCAACCTCCCAAATATCAGCCATGCTGTGCCAACCACTAGGCTCCCCTTTGCCCCACCGATGGGTCCTCATACCAGGCTCAAGGAGGGCATCAGAAAGCCTTCCGGCTCATGGAGGCCATGGACACGCTTGGCAGGCCCAGCCTCTAGGAAGATGTCCCTCTCCTCTTCCAAACTCAGCTCCCGGACTCTGTGAAAAGACATGGCGAGTGCGGTTATTAAGAAGTGGGGCAAGCAAGCAAAAACAGGGTTAAGAGGCTAGCACAGTGATGGCGAACCTTGGCACTCCAGATGTTCTTGGACTTCCAATTCCCAGAATCCCAGGTCTCGTGTGAATCCACACAAATAGGTTTACTGTGCTTACAACCTTGGCATTCCAGATGTTCATGGACTTCAATTCCCAGAAGCCCAAACCTCCATGAATCCACATGAATGGGTTTACTGCGTGTGTATGTGTCGATTCACAGAGACTTGGGCTCCTTGATGGATACCATATACATATTTAAATCACGTTTCAATCTGACCTCTTCCTGCTCCCGGCCGAAGCCTCCTGGCCACTGATGCTGGTCCCATCCTGTACCGACTGAATCTTGACGGAGGCCACCATCTCCACCACCTGCTCGGCTTCGCACTGGCCACGGATGTGGCTCAAGCTGGTGTCGCTGCCCCAGCGAGGCAGGGTGGCCTGCTCGGGCGGGCGGGGGGATACCCCGTGGAAGCTCCTGGAACGAGGTCGTGGGGGTGGCGAGACCGGGCGGGTAGACCCTCCCGGCTCCCCGCGTTTTTCCACCAACCAAGGCGGATGGTGGTCCGTGCTGCTCAGCTGAAAATCATCATCCATGGAGATATATGGGGCCAACATTTCCAGGTCTAGGCCTTCATAGTCCTACAGGGGGCAGCACAGAGCAATCAGTGATGGTGGAAATGCATGCTTTAAAAAGGGAAATTTCTCAGATACATCTCTCCTGGAGTGTTTTTTAATTTTATTTTTTTGCAAAACATTATATCAGTCCAGGTGCAATAAGGGCTAGAAGCATAATATTTTTTTAATAAAGGAAAAAGAAAACTGATATTGTAAGATGGATTCTCAATCTGTGGCCTGTGGCCTGGATGCATGTGGGCCTCCACTGCCTCCACTACACCCAGAAGTGCCATGTGATGGAGGAAGGGCAAAATGGTCATCCGGCCCTTGAAGCTGTCTGACAAAGCATGACCCGGCCCACGGCTTAAAAAAGTTGAGAACTCCTGTTGCAAGATGTGGGTTGAGTTTGCACAGATAAGTTAAGACGAGCCTCTTTCCAATTGATTTCTATTAGTACCTGCATTTCGGTCTCCATCACTTGACCGTCCTTGTTGGAAGCAAAGAGTTTCTGGACATTCTCCAGGTCAAACAGCAACTCTTCTGGCAGGTTGACCTGGGGGTAGAAGGGAGGGAGAGAAAAAAGAATAAGTTTGGGACAGGTATCCTTCCCTTTGAGCCCATTTCTGACATTGCAAACGAGAATCAACTATTTCTTCCTCTCCAGTTTTATGGACTGCATGTAAAGTCAAGATCTTGCAGGGAACACTCAACCACAAGGTGAGGAAATCTAGTGTTGGGACACAAGTCTGCGTTCCTGGGTCTCCCATATCAAATATCCTGCAAGCAAAGCCATGCATGTAAGCGACAGGGCGTCTCAAACCTATACCAGTTGAGAAAATACATCCTCTTATTGGTATAGCTCCACTTAAGGAGAGAAATAGCAGCGGCTATTTCCAGAAAGAGCTTTATGGCCAGAACAAACATTCTTGAGGGTACGTAAGAGGGAAGCCAAATTAGAAGATGGAAGAAGGAGCTCACGGGGCAAGGAATGACATGAGATGGCTGAGGAACTCAACCTCCCCTACTTCACACTTAGAGGACCCTGAGAGTCAGAGTCCCTAAATCAGTGATGGCCAACCTTGGCACTCCAGGTGTTCTTGGACTTCAATTCTCTGAAGCCCAACTCAGTACTCCTGCTGTTCAGGGCTTCTGGGAATTGAAGTTCAAGAACACCTGGAGTGGCAAGTTTGGCCAACACTGCCCTAATTGCAAGACCAACATGCTCAAGTGAGGGCTGCTGGTGGACAACGTGGTGTGAACGTGGAGAGATACAGAATCTGACTCACATGCTGCTCTGCCAATTATTGCCAGAAACATGCACCCAAGCCAAGATAGTGGCTTCATTTTGACAGTCCAGGGTTTGATCGGGACATGAAAGAAGGTGAAACCCTATTCCCTGCCAACAAAACAATTTCCCATTGGCCACCAACTGCCTTAGGTTCCCCTAAATCTCCCTTAACCAAATACATCTCTTCTCCCCCAGCCATCTTGGCGATAGACTCTACGTTCTCCTTACCGGGCTTCTGTTTCCACAAGCCTTCTTAGCCACCAGAGCGAGTTTGGCAGGTGGGGCTGGTGGCCTGGTTCGCAATGTCCCTCCTGCTGGTGAGTTCTGGGCCCCTGGAGGGTCAAAAATGGGGCCCAGAAGTTTCTGGAGGTCAGGGCTGCAGAAACGCTTTGGGTCCATCTGCAATTCCTCTTCGCTGATGTTGGCGGGACGCAGGAAGGCCAGAATTTTGGGGCCGCGCAGCTCTGATGAGAGATAGAAAGGAAACATTCACAATAACAGAAATATAAGGAATGCCCTTCTTTGGTCACACTCAAAGCCTCTCTGGTCCAGCATTGTCTACCTCACGTAGATGCTGACCATCTGCCTCGAGGAAGCTCCCCAGCAGAATGTGAGTACAGCTGTAACCCACTTTCTCATGTGTTGTGTAGTTGATGTACAAATCTCTTATATACGAAGTGGCAGGCATGACTAGACACTGGAGTGCACCAAACGCTGTTTACCTTCCCACTGAAGTGGTCCCGATTGATCTACTTGCAATTTCTTGCTTTCTAACTGCTAGGTTGGCAGGAGCTGGGACAAAGACGGGAGCTCACTCCATCCTGCAGTACTCGGGAATCGAACTGCTGACCTCCCACCTTCCAGTCAACATCTTAACCATGAGCCACTGCAGTCCCAGACAAATAAGTGAATGCTAAATTGAGCTCCCTCCTAGTCTATTGCATCGAGGTTATATCGGGGGAAACAAGACCCAGTGGGAAAGAAATAATGGTGGGGGAAGTGGAAGGCAGAAGGAAATGAGGAAGATGAAACGTGAGAGGGATTGACTCAATAAAAAAAGTCACAGTCTTTCCCTTGCAAAATCTCAACAGAAGTGTCAACGGGAGGACTTTTCAAGGCTCAATAATTCCATTTCACTGCCCTTTCCCGCCCTGCGCTTGCCAAAATCCCCCTGCCCTTCCTGCGTACCAAAGCTGAGGTTGATAATCGTGTCTCCTCCGTTGGGGTCCAACTCATCAAGGGCCCCATCAGAGTCCAGCCCTTCGAGGCATGGCGGGGGTAGCCGGCGATGTTCTCCTTGCCGGTCCGTCTGCTCCAGGGACAGAACCAACCCTTTCTCCTCCACCTGGCTGCGAACAAAGGTGTTCAGGCAAGGAAGGGGGTTAGGTCAAAATCCAGGTCATCCCTGTTCAAAAAGCCATTCATGTCTGACTCTAGGCCAGGACTGTTCCCAACCTTTGCAAGCCGGGAATGCTCTCTTTCAACTTCAAGGGCTGGACGGCCATTTTGCCCTGCCTGCACGATGGGGGCAGTCATTGTGTTCCAACAGCTTCAAAGGGGTGGCTATTTTGTTTCTTGAATACCCTTGGAGGGCCACATGAAATGGTGCCATGGGCCGGATCTGGCCCCCGGGCCTTAGGTTGGGAAACCCTGCTCTAGGGCATGGTGCTCATCTCCATTTGCAGACAAAGAACCAGCGCGGTCTGCATCTGCCGGTATTTCCATGGTCATGTGGCAGGCATGACTAGATGGTGGAGTGTACAGAATGCTGTTACCTTCCCACTGAAGTGGTACCTATTTATCTACTTGCAATTTCTTGCTTTCGAACTGCTAGGTTGGCAGGAGATGGGATGGAGATGGGAGCTCACTCCATCGTGCAGCACTCGGGTCTCGAAATGCTGACCTACCGACCTTCCAGTCCTCAAGTTCAGCATCTTGACCACAAAGCTACCGCACTCCCAGGGAGTGGTTACCTGAGTGCTATTGTAACAGCGTTCTTCTCCACCCAACCCCAACCAGCCCAGTGGTGACACGCAGGAAACCCAGTCATGTGGATCCACAGAGCAGTGTTTCCCAACCTTTGGTTCTTGGACTTCAATTGCCAGAAGCCTCAGCCAATTCCCCAAAGCACTGATCAGTCAATGGACTGACTTCGGCTTCCAGAAATTGAAGTCCCCCCCCCCCCCCGGTGGGGCTTGGACCCTATACCTGGGAACCACTGCTCTAGACCCACCAGCATCCTCGGTTTCAGTGACCCGTCTTCGGCCCACCCTGCCACACTCCAGAATCTAACCTCAAAATGGAGTGGACACAAACGATGCTCTCGGGCTGCGAGTTTTTGCTGCTGGAGATGACCGTGGCTTGGGTCTGCGTCCACAGGAAGCCGCCGTTTCTGGCCAGGAAGCGGTACTGGCTGGTCACAGCCTGCCCTTTGCTCAGCACTACCAATAGGGAGTGAAACACAGACAGTCTAGAACAGACAGACAAACGGATAAGCTGGGAGGTGGCGGAGAACCTGGACGGCGGAACAGGACTCAAACACACACGCTCTGTCAATTCTTTTCTTTAGGTCAAGGCTGCCCTTGCTCGAAAACCAGTTGTATCTGACTCTAGGGTTCAGTGCTCATCTCTGTTTATAGCCAAGGAGCTAATGCAGACATTTCCGTGGACATGTGGCAAGCATGACTAGACACGGGAATGCACAGGACGCTGTTTACCTTCCTACCAAAGTGGTACCTATTTATCTACTTGCAATTTCGAACTGCTAGATTGACATGGCAGGAGCTGGGACAGAGACAGGAGCTCACTCTGTTGTGCAGCACTCAGGTCATGAACTGCTGACCTTCCAGTCGTTAAGTTCAGTGTGTTAACCACTAAGCCACCACAGTCCCTTTTCTTTAGAATCTATTTATTCTCAGAATCAGAGCTAGAACCTGACCCAGAACTAACCACTGTGATCCCGGAATTTTCTGAACAAGTAACAACATGAAAGGAGGATTTATTTATTATTTATTTATTTATTAGTTCAAATTTATATTGCCGCCCACTCACCGTGGATACAGCTGAAGAACCCAACCACCCCTACATCACTTGAAGAACCTGAATAGGCTGAGGGTCAGAGTCCCTAAATGCAAGACCAACAGGCTCAAGTGGGGGCTGATGGTGGACAACAACCCACAGTGTGAATGTGGAGAGATACAGAATCCATTGGCTTATTTACTGGTTTGCCGATTGCTGCCAGAGGTGTGCACCGATGAGGACTTAAGTTTGGCCAACAACAAAGCCAAGAAAGTGGCTTCATTTTGAGACATGAAAGAAGAAGACCATCTTGGATCGTGTTTTCTATGCTCCAGATGTTTTAGAGTACAACTCTTTCCACCCCTTGCATTTGGCCACAGAGCCCTGAGCTTCTGGGCCTTGTAGGGGAAAACAACTGGAAGGCTGAAGGGTTCCCAACCCTCCTCCAGGCTCCTCTTTAGCAATCACTAAGGGAACATCTGCCTGTCTTAACGGTAGTTTAAAAGGCATCTTCTCTTGTCAACCAAGCTTCAGAACCGTCAGTTGCTCCAAAGTTTAACTGGCAAGAAAAAAATGACCTTTGTGTCTCTCAGATATGAGAGGTACAAATGAGACCAAGAGAGCCTTATCTGTATCTCACCAAACCACCACTTCCAGGACTCTTTAGCAGGAGTCGTGGCAATTCAGGCAAAACAAATATAAATTTGCAGCACTGATAGCACTCAAAATCCCTCCCCAAGATTCGTGTGTTGTTATCATTTTTTCCTAAACGTTGAAGGATTGTAAGGGTCAAAATGCAAAAAACACAGATCAGCTTTATTCTAAATCAGGGGTTCTCAACATTTTCCAGCTGTGGTCCGGCAACAAACACACCCCAGACACCTGGGCTGGCCGGATTGGTGCCGTATATCACATCCGCGGCTACCGTAAATGCATTTATGTGGACTCATTTACGGCTGTAGTAAACATGTTTACAATGGCTGCAGACTAATTTACGGCTGTAGTCAACGTGTTTATGACAGCCACCGACTAATTTACGGCTGCATAAGTGGATTTACACAGGCGTAAATGAGTCCATGGCCGATTCTAGCAGTGGGGGCAGCTGGAGTGAAGTCAGGGGCTGGATTATTTGGCACCATGGGCTGGATCTGTTCCATGGGCCATAGGTTGTGAACATATTCTAAATATGAAGCAATGAATCAACAGTATTGCTTGTGGTGCTCTGTTAATGGCATAGTGGCTCATGAACCATCAATGGTTGTTGCGAAGCTTTGGAAAGGGCCCTGGTTCAATTCTTCTTTGAGTAACGTGAATGAAGCTATTGTGAGTCTTGAAAAAACCACAAGGTTCTTCGGTGAAATAGCTGTCAGTGTTTTTAGACTCCACTGATAACCTCGCAGAGAAACAGGGAGTGATGTCCGAAAGAGTGAAAAGTATTGCTAGGGCAGTTGGTCATCCCTTGAGCCACAACATAGAGCCAGTCAAACTTTTCGATCCAGAAGAATTGCACTATAATTACACAATGCACTGATACGAATAAGGGTGGGAGGTTCATCCTCTCCCCCCCCCCCCATCACTTTATAACTCAACCTATTTTCAGCACTTGTGAGGGAGGAAAGAATGGAAGCGAGAATAAATATGAAATTAAAGGTAAAATAGGTATACTAACCAGGACTACAGATCAAAGCCTAGCTGAGAAGAGAAACCAGGAGCTGTTTGGGTGACATAAAACAACATATTCTAGTTCAGTGCTGGCTAACCTTGGCACCCCAGGTGTTCTTGCACTTCAATTCCCAGAAGTCCAATTCTGCACTCCTGCTGACCAGGGCTTCTGGGAACTGAAGTCCAAGAACACCTGGCATGCCAAGGTTCATCATCACTGTATCTAGTTCTACCCCTATTTTATTGTCTCTAAAACCATTGGCACTAGGAACTTCTTGTTCTAATGTTTGTATTAAAATGTCATTGATTTGAAGAAGAAGAAGAAGAAGAAGAGGAGGAGGAGGAGGAGGAGGAGGAGGCTGGTCTAAGCCTCTGCAGAGGTACGGGCTGATTGTCCTGGATGGTGTCTTCACATTTCTAGATTTAAAATAAATAAATAAATCCCATAATTAAAAGCCTACCCATCTGTCCTTCCGCCTACTCTTTACTGAGGCAATTTACTGTATGTGTTGCTGTATATATACATATAACCAAGTGCCACAATCTGAGGAGCTGAATCTGCCTACCTACATGTGTTATGTGACTTAAATTAGCCTCTCTTATTTGGTTTGCTTCATTTGTTCTGCTTAAACAGGTCACAAGCAAAGAATGAAGAATAAAGCACAGTGGAACCTCGGTTAACGTAATTAATGCGTTCTCCAGGACGTTTCTTACAGCAAAAATTACTTTAACCAAAATTTCCCATAGGAATGCACTGAGTGCAAATTTCCCATAGGAATGCACTGAAAACCAAAATACATTAACCGAAACGCGGTTTCCCATAGGAAAGCATTGAAAACTAATTAATTTGTTGTGAAAAAAATTCGGTAAACTATTTTCTATGGATTTCCTTTTGTTATGTGATTTTTATGTAAACCGAGGGGTTTGTTAACCAAGGTTTTCCTGTACAGCGATCCATCCCCAGCTGTTTTTCTGGCCTCTGAAATCTGTCCAGACATTCTTCTGCAGCTTAACCACCATGAGGTCTAGAAACACATGTTTTCTGAGTATTTAAAGCCAAGAATATCACAGGTTTGATCTCTATCTGCAGCGAACGACATTCTCTACTTTTCTGATGTGGTTTATCAAGGAGGGAGGGTTAAGTATTTCTGTCTTGCTTTTTTAAAAAAATGTTACTTTTTCTCTCTCTTTCTTTTGCTGCAAGGAAGTTACCATATTTGCTGCCTTAGAAGAAGCATCGGAGTATAAGACACACTCCATTTTCCAGTCTATTTTAAGAGAGGGAAAGTGTGTTTATACACTGGTAAATATGGTAGACGCATTGGAGTATAAGACACACTCTGTTTTCCCAGTGTATTTTAAGAGGGGGAAAGTGCGTTTATACACTGGTAAATATGGTAGACGCATAGGAGTGTAAGATGCACTCCGTTTCCCCAGTGTATTTTAAGAGGGGGAGTGCATCTTATATGCTGGCAAGTACAGTATTTAAAGAGCCAAATCATTAAAAAAACCCCACCTGGGCAAGGAAAACGGGTGAAACTCAGAGCAGGTATGACTTACGGGTGTTGATGCTCTTGATGACAGAATCCGAATCCAAGGCGTGGATGTACTCATACATGGAGCAACCGAGCAAGTCTTCAGGTGTGTAGCCAGTCACCTCGGCAATCCTGCCCAGAGAGAGACAACAAGCAATGAATGAAGTGGTTGTGCAGATTTCCCACAGCGCTGGCTTGGATCCCGCCTTGGCTGCAATTTCAGAAAGACTGCTGCCGCCGCTGCCGTATTCTCCCCCCCCCCCCGGGCTCAGGCGTCTCCAAAAGGAGCGGGGGGAGATCTATCCCAAAGTGCCACAAAAGTACAGTAAATCAACAAAAGCAAAAGAACCCCAAAACCTTACAAATAAGAAACTGCATCAACCTGCGAGGGGGGAAAAAACACCCCAAAAGCTTGAAAAGTTACTTTTTAAAAGCAATTCGTCAGGTCACCAGTTCAAAGACCTGAGTGCTGCATGATGGAGTGAGCTTCTGTCTCTGTCCCAGCTCAAACGTCTGCAGACACAGACAGTGCTGGCTTTTTGGCTGTAAACAGAGATGAACACTGAACCCTAGAGCCGGATACGCCCTTACCTTTCTTGCCGAAGTGGTACCTCTTTGTCTACTTGCAATTTCTTGCTTTCAAACTGCTAGGTTGGCAGGCAGGGGTGTGCTAGGCACCTTGGGAGGGCAGTGGACAGGAAGTGATGGGGGGAGAGAGAAATCCCATACATTCCCATCACCTCTGCCTGCCTCTGGGAGGTGCCAGTTGCTGGGGCGCACCGGGATGAGTCCCTGTATCCCTGTGGGCCAGCACATCACTATTGGCAGGAGCTGGGACAGAGATGAGAGTTCACCGTGCAGCACTTGGTTCTTGAACTTCTGATCTGCCAACCTTCCAGCCTTAAAGTCACCATCTTAACCACTCAAACACTGGGGTGCAGATTTACACTGTCTGGGCTCCAAGTAGCAGTGGAAGCCTCCCAAAAAACACACAAATCTACACAACTCTGTTGGCTATTAAATCTATAATTTAAGTAGCAGCATTCACAGCAACGGGGAAATCAGGGAGTTGCTTTTTGCCCACCTGTCATCACAGTAGGTAAACTTCATGTCCATGGTGTGACGGCTGAGGAATGTGCCGCTGGACAAGGGGGTCTCAATGTTGGCAGGATGTGGGATTGCTTCGCAGATCAACACCAGGCAGCGCATGGGGGGCTCCACGAAACCTCCCTCTGTGTCCTTCCCTCCGGCTGGCTTGGCTGGCACATAAGATCGTATGTGGCCAGAGCAATGCAACACCTTGTCGGTACGGGAGAATTTTAAAGGGATTTCTTTAGACATACCGTATGCCCAAACCACAGCTATTGCTGCAAGCTCAACTTGTATCATCCAATTCACCATCTATTTCAGGGCTCCCCAACCTTTTCAAGCCTTGGTCATGCTCCCTCTGTCAGCTTCAAGGGCCAGATGGCCATTTTGCCCTTGCCAGTCAGGTTTTTAAGCCTTTCCTGAATGGCAGCAACTCCATCTCGATATGCAGCATAATTGGCAGGAGGTTCCATAGGGCCGGAGCGGACACTGAGAAGGCCCTGCTTCTGATGCTGGAGAGACGAGCCTCTCTAGCTGACGGTATCTTCAGAGAGCCTCTCCGGTCCGCTCTGGTGGGACGGACAGATGTTCCTACAAGCTTCCTTTGGAACGTATTTCTGGGTCAACCTTCTGCTATTTCAGGATTTACAACATTTCCCCCAGACTTGGTGGGTCCACAGATCTAGACTCTTTCTTTTTGAAGCAACCCCAACCTCTTGAATCGACCAGCCCAAAGTCTAGGTTTTCCGGGAAATGAACACCAACTCCGACTGGCCAACTAGGTGATGGAAGTCTGGGGCTTTTCCCTTCATGGTTCCTTCCTTCTCTTGAACTACTCCAGATCCCCCCCCCAACCCTCTTTTATACCCCTTGCTTCTATAAAAAAATACTTGTGGTGTCCATTCCTACAGGTACAACATGGACCAACTCTTTCCCAGGTAAGATCTGCCATAGTTCCTCGAAAGCCAACATAGATTTCTAACCACCACCACCGCCACCCTGCTCATCTCTTTCTCTCCACCATCACCCCACAACTCCCTCCATGTTCCCTGCATCTATAAGGTCCTATCCACACTCTTCCGGGCACATACTTTCCAGGTAGCAGATTTGAGGTTGACTGTACGTCCCCGGGTGGTGAGCGTGCTCTTCATGCGCAGCGAAAAGTTTCGCTCCGTCTTCACCTCCTTCTTCTTCGAGAAGCCTGGGGAAAGATTTAAAGTCTCGTATTAACCAGTTCTTCTTGAATACTAAGCTTATTCAACACTTGTAGGTTTACTCTTTAGTTTACTAAGAAGGCAACGACTCCTGGAGGCAAACTTACTTATAAGTTTATTCGGTTTGGTTTATTCTTTTATTGTTATTGTAAAAGAAAATTATTTTGTTGTACACTACCCAGAGTGGACAGGGACTGTGGTGGCTTAGTGGTGAAGAGGCTGAACTTTATGACTGGAAGGTCAGCAAGTCAGCAGTTCCAAGACCAGAGTGCTGCATGACAGAGTGAGTTCTGGTTTCTGTCCCAGCTCCTGCCAAACTAGCAGTTTGAAAGCAAGAAATTGCAAGTAGATAAATAGGTACTGCTTTGGTGGGAAGGTAGACAACATTCCGTGCACTCTGGTTTATAGTCATGCCTGCCACATGTCCACGGAGACGGCTGCAGATGCAGGCAGCACTGGCTGTATGTTAGTAGAGGAGGGGAATGCTAATTGTAAACTGCATTATGTGCTGTGGGGTAGTATAGAAGTAAAGGCCAATCTTGCTTGAAAGCCAGATGTATCTGTCTCTAGGGTTCAGTGCTCATCTGTTTATTAGCCAAAGAGCCAGCGCTGTCTGTAGCAGGCATGCCTCGACACCAAAGTGCACGGAATGCTGTTTACCTTCCCAATGCAGTGGTCCCTATTGATCTACTTGCAATTTCTTGCTTTTGAACTGCTAGGTTGACAGGAGCAGGGACGGAGGACGGGCGCTCAAACAGTCATGCAGTACACGGGTATCGAACCCTGGCCTTCCAGTCCTCAAGTTCATCCCAACCACTTGAGCTACTGCAGTGTAGAAGTGGAACTGCTAATTGCCATTGCCATTTGCCTTCTTGCTGCAACAACTGTCTTATGAAAACTCTTAGGTTGAAACCAGCGAGAGAGAAGTGAAAGTGGGGGTCATATTCTGCATCATGCTCTTGCTCTCTTGCATGCACAAGGACGAGACAGCGGAGGATCTGACCTTGCCTGGGGCTCAGCACATCTTGAAGCTCCTCCTGGTCGCAAGGATGAATGAAGTCGAAGATGCTGTGGCCAATCAGCTCCAACTAGTGGGAGGAAAAAAGATACATGCTCAGGACGGATCAGCCAGCAAGGCGGGGGCGAGGGAAAGCGCAGTGTGTCGTCTGAGACAAGCGCACAACACCGTATGTTCCGACACGTGCCTGGGAACGAGGACTGGCCGGGAGCTGGCTGATTGGCTAGGATGCCCTTGTGCCAGCCAATCAGGGAGCCTGCCCACCCAGCCCTCCCCGCCTGTGTTCCCATTCAGTCTCCCACGTAAGTCATTAAGAACTTGGGAGCAAGATCTCAGCGTGCAAAAAGAGAGGACTTATTTCTCCCCCCCCCCTCAAAGCACCTGACCTGCATGTTTGAGATTTCTCCCCCTTCTGTCGTCAGCAGAGTTTTTTTACGAGCATTGGAAGAAAAAAGCAGCTACAGTATTTTTTTTAGCACAAGATTGCAAAATCACAGGCTTTTTGGTGCAACCAGTAAAATTAGCAATAAAGCAGAACTGGGTGGTTTTTTAAAAATACCCCTCTCCAATTTTTTTTTCAAGACCTCTGCAGTTGTCTGGCAACAAATACATCAGATTTATTCAAATCGGCATTCGGCAATGGCAGGGATGAGTCAGAATGGCAATAAAAGGGTATTTGGAAAATACTTACAAGGTTCTATTCTTGGACCAAATATAATATAGCAATAACACTTCTATACCGTCCCATAGCGCTGTGCATTCCCTGGGCGGTCTACAAGTGAGAATTAGTGTTTTGCCCCCAACATGCTGGGTACTCATTTTACCTATTTCAGAAGGATGGAAGGCTGAGTCAACCTTGTCGTGTCAGAGATCGAACTCACAATGTTTTGGCTGCTGCACAACAGTTTAATCCAGGAGTTCTCAACCTTTTTAAGCCGCCGTGCCGGGTCACACTCCCTCAGACAGCTTGGGGGGGGCATTTTGCCCTTCCTCCACCATGTGGCACTTCCGGATGTGGTGGAGGCGGTGGGGGCCCCACATGAAATGGCACCATGGGCCGCATCTGGCCCACAGGTTGAGAATCCCTGGTTTAACCACTGTGCCACCAGGGTTCGTTAATCGTTTGATTCCATTTTTATTAATAGTTGAATTCCAGGCAGGTTTCAGGGGGTTCACTAGCTCTATGCCCTTCAGATGAATAAAAGGACTGTTTAATGCCGCTGTCTTACATTTCCTGAGGTCCTTATTCTCCCTCACCAACTGATCACAAGGCTGAATGACGTCAAAGAGACCAACATGTTTTAAACATCCTGAGACCCATTCAGAAGTCAATCTGCTATGGGCAGAATTTTTTTAATCCTCCCCCACTGCCTGAAAAACGCTTGGAATTACCAAGAGGAAAATGGATATACTGTACAGTTTTGCCATTCAGCAAGAGATGAAAAACCGGCATTGTATTTTTTCCTTCTCATTTGGGACATTTTCCAGCCCACAAACATAGAGAGAATGTGACGCCTTTGTTTCACCGACTGTAAATTACACGAAGCAAGAAAGGAGACACACAAACGCACACATACACCCATTCTGCAAGGAATGTTCCCTCGTAATTGGCCACTATTTCTCATCCTAGACTAGGATGGCCAACCTTGGCACTCCATCTGTTCTTGAACTTCAATTCCCAGAAGCCCTAATTAGCAGGAGAGCTGACTTGAGCTTCTGGGAATTGAAGTCCAAAAACACCTGGAGTGCCAAGGTTAGCCATCACTGTCCTAGACCAGTCATGGTGAATCTTGGCACTCCAGGTGTCCTTAGACTTCAATTCCCAAAAGCCCAAGTCTCTGTGAATCCACACGAAGGGGTTTACTCCACGTACAATTTGCACTCTTCCTTCACCTGAATATAGTACGGCTTTCTTTATCATGTGTTCCATGTACAGATTGAACTGATAAGAGGATAAATTTCTCCCTTGTCTGACATGTCTCCTTATCAGAAAATATTATCTCTCTCTACATTTTCTGTGCTACTGGTAGTTTCTTGTCCACAGTGTAGGTTTCACATGAGGACAATCAGATGCTAAGCCACATGCACTTTTGAAAGAACCCATAATTTGTTGTGATCCTGAACAATCAATGCTTTTTCTGATAGTCCATAAATTATAGACCCGTGATGGTGAACCTTTGCACTCCAAGTGGCCTTGGACATCAATTCCCAGAAGCCCAAGTCAGCACTCCTGCTTATCAGGGTTTCTGGGAAATGAAGTCCAAGAACACCTGGCGTGCCAAGGTTGGTGGCCATGACTGATTTATAATCTTGTATTTCTGACCACGGGGTCTGATTTGTTTGGAATGTGGTGCTTAGGGAGAACTTTGAAGATACTCTGTACCATCAGAAAGCCAAAAAAAAAAGAGTCTCACAGTAAATCGAGCCTGAACTATCTCTGGAGGCAAAAAGGATTTAAATGAGGATAGTCTACCTTGGGCTCATCATAAGAAGGCGGGGCTGCAGTGGCTCAGTGGTTAAGAAGCTCGTCTTGTTAGCTGGAAGGCTGGCAAGTCGACAGTTCAAGACCCAAGTACTGCATGACGAATTGAGCGCCCAACTCTGTCCCAGACATGGGATAGATTGACTCTGTACAGGCTTGAGTTTATTAGAGTTCAATAGAGCTGTTGAGGACAAGACATTTTGGTGACCACTCCTTTGTAGTGTCACGTTAAGTTCCACAGACTTTGTGGACCTCCAAAAGAACTCTAACTTAAGCCCTCCCAACTTCTGTCCTTGGTGTAAACCAGGGATTTGCAACCTGTGGCCAGTGGGCAGAATGCGGCCCACTGTGCCATTTCATGTGGCCTGCCGCCACCACCTCCACCACACCTGGAAGTGCCATGTGGTGGAGGAAGGGCAAAATGGTCATCTGGCCCCTGAAGCTGTCTGAGGGAGGGTGATCCGGCCCCTGGCTTTAAAAGGTTGAGAACTCCTGGTGTAAGCACACCTTTGATTCCCACTCTTTTGTCCTTGATATCATGGTATCTCACCTGACTGAGGCCCAGGTGTTTGTTGACGTTCTCCGACAGGTAGATCATGTCCCCTTCTTCAGTCAAGACCATGAGGAAACCATCCAAGGCCTTCAGGTAATACGCATCCACATGTTCCTCTGCCTCCACCTCATTTCTCCATTCTCCTGTTTATATATACAGTATATTTGCAGTATATATATACGAGAGTTGCTTCAGAATAAGGACAAATTAATGGGTCATGGGACTGTGGTGGCTCAAGTGGTTAAGAACTTGCAGACTGGAAGGTCGGAGTTCAATACCCAAGTACTGCATGACGGAGTGAGCTCCCCTCTCTGTTCCAGCTCCTGCCAACCTAGCAGTTCAAAAGCAAGAAATTGCAAGTAGATAAATAGGGACCAATTTGGTGGGAAGATAAACAGTGTTCCATGCACTCCAGTGTCTAGAAACACCTGCCACATGTCCATGGAAATGCACTGGCTCTTTGGCAATAAACAGAGATGAGCACTGAACCCTAGAGTCAGATACGACTGGCTTTCGAGCAAGGGTGACCTTTACCTTATGGGTAATTCAACTCTATCCAAGCACATAAAACTTGCCCAATGAGGAGAATGGCTTGCTCACATTTTTCAGCCATGCTGTCTTGAAAGTCTGGGGACTTGTAGTACATAAATACAATGATCCTATTCCTTATCCTATTTTTGAAATGCATCTTTATTACAACCCCAGTATCCCCCAAAGGAAAAGGGCCACGGTGGCTTAGTAGTTAAGAAGCTGAGTTTGAAGACCAGCAGGTCAGCAGTTTGAGACTCAAGTGTTGCATGACAGAATGAGTTCCTGTTGTCTGTCCCAGCTCCTGCCAACCTAGTAGGTTGAAAGTAAGACATTGCCAGTAGATAAAACAGGTACTGCTTTTCTGGGAAAGGTAACAGCATTCTGGGCACTTCAGCATCTATTAATGTCTGCCACGTGGCCATGGAAAAGACCACAGGCACAGAGAGTGCTGGCTCTTTGGATATTAATGGAGATGAGCATCATACCCTAGAATTGGACATGACTGGCTTTCAATCAAGGGAGGTCTTGGCCATTATCTTTGCCCCTAAGAATCCAGTTGTAGGAAACGATGTACCGGTAATTTGTAACTTGTTATTCCCAAGACATTGACCTATGTATAGTGATGGTGAACCTTGGCACTCCAGCTGTTCTTGGACTTCAATTCCCAGAAGCCCAAGTCCCTGTGAATCCACATGAATGGGTTTACTGTGCATATGTGCAGTTAACCCATTTGTGTGGATTTACAGGGACTTGAGCTTCTGGAAACTGAAGTCCAAGAACAGCTGGAGTGCCAGTAAACCCATTTGTGTGGATTCACAGGGACTTGGGCTTCTGGGAATTAAAATCCAAGAACAGCTGGAGTGCCAAGGTTCGCCATCAATGTCCTATGACTTTTGGAATCCTAGTAAGACCAACATCTGCAGGCACTGCTCATGTGTAGAAGATGAGTTTCATCGGAGCATCCGTTGAGTTGACAAAGGCCTTGAAGATGGACCTTCTGGATGGAACTCAGGACCATCAGCCCCCTCAGGAAAGAAAGAGGACCACTGCAAGAGAAGACAGGTGTTCTCACCAGAGTTCAACAGCTTGTGCATTCTCAGGTAGCTGATGGTCAAGCGCATGATCGAAGCCTTGTCCAGGTGGGCACTGACCCCCCGGGCAAAGGGCAGCGTGTGTGCCAGCTGATAGAAGACCTCCGTCTCTTTGCTGCGCCGGCATCGTGCCGCGTCCCGCGATTTCTCTTTCCGGATTTCGGTGGTAGACCTGCAGAAAAGAAGAGAAGCATCCAGTCCTACCTGTGGGTCAACACCTGCTTGGGGAAGGGCAATGCGCGGCCCCCGCCCATCCGGTGGAGTGGTAAGCCATCAGTCTAGGACAGGGAAAACCTGGGTTCAAACCTCCACTCTGGCACAAAGCTCACTAACTGATTTGGGGCAAATTATCTGCTCTTTTAGCCTTACCACTCCTTGGGGTACAGTTATAAGCATATGACGTAGGGTGGATTTACGCGTTGCTTCGGGTTCTTTGCAAATGCGGGGAGAAATATACGCAAATTAAGAAAAATAAGAAACAAATGACTTCATGTTTTCTGAAACCGCAAGAATGATGCAAAAGAAAAGTACTGTTTTCTTAAACAACAATGTTTTCGGAAACAACACTGATGCAAAAACATTGTGACATCTTTAACATGAACCAGCTTAATTTCATTATGAGCTTCAATGGATTACAGTTCATTTCTTCGGACATGCACACACGTTTCCATGTCTTGTGTCTGAAGAAGCCGACGGCCACAAACAAACACTTTGTACCCTTTGCAAAATTTGCAAGACAAGGAAAATAATTTAATTCCATTTTGACACAAACTTCAAATACAAAACAGCAAGTGAGTTTGCCCCTGTAACAGTCCTGCCACCGCAAGGGGCTGCACCTCCCCGCTTACAAAAAGTGGAAACACACACACACACACACACACACACACACACACACACACACACACACACACACACACACACACACACACACCATCAGGAGTTCTCAACCTTTTCACACACACACACACACACACACACACACACACACACACACACACACACACACACACACACACACACACACCATCAGGAGTTCTCAACCTTTTCAAGCCAGGGGCCGGGTCACACTCCCTCAGACAGCTTCGAGGGCCGGAGGGCCATTCTGCCCTTCCTCCGCCACAT
Source organism: Furcifer pardalis (assembly GCA_030440675.1). Lineage (NCBI taxonomy): Eukaryota > Metazoa > Chordata > Lepidosauria > Squamata > Chamaeleonidae > Furcifer > Furcifer pardalis. The sequence goes on from CP126890.1 coordinate 308,091,339, forward strand.
GGCACTTCCAGGTGTGGTAGAGGCAGTGGGGGGCCACATAGAATGGCATTGTGGGCCACTTTGGGCCAACAAGCTGCAGGTTGAGAATCCCTGATCCTGAGACACAACTTTGTGCCTTGAAATGATCTCCTGCAATCTGCAAGTGACGAAACCCCTGCTAGAAACACCTCCCTCCACGATCCCATCTTCCAAAAGTCATGCGCTTTCAATACACTTGATCTGCACCAGTGGTCTTTCTTGCCACCTGGAGGGCTTTGCAAACACAGAACACATCCCCATACATACACAACGGATCCTAGAACCAACCGCCAACTAGGAAGGAGAGGGATGATGTTTGCAACGTTTTCGTTTCAGAAAAAAAACACACAAAGTTGTCAAGTTTTCCCAGAAAGTAACAGATAAAATTGTGTTCTTGCTCTCTCTCTTTCTAGATTTCCCCACAAACAAACAAACAAGCAAATTGTGGGTAAGAAAAGCATACGCACCCAGTTGTGGGGAGGGCTACAAGAGCAAGAAATGACAGAATGGAGCTAATAAAAACTGAATGATCCCCAAACTTTACGATCAACACCCAAACAAGAGAGAGTAGCTGATGCTCACCTTGTTATTCCGCTATCAAAATGAAGACCATATGCTATGCACCTGTGACTTCTACCCTTTTAAACAGGGGTGCCCATATTTTTGGGCCGTGGGCTGGTCACATGGTGCAGTGGGCCAGTCACATACTTCAGTGGGCCAGTCATGTGGTTCCTCCCACTAGAAGTGGAAGTAAAACATGCCTTGCAATCTGTTTGGCAACAAATATGTTTTGCAGCACAATGAGATAGATTTTAGGCTGCCATTTTCTCTGCTTAAACCAGGGATGCCCAAACTACGGCCCACGGGCCAGACCCGCCCCAATGTGAATTCATCTGGCCTGCACTACCCTTGCCGCTCCCGGAACTGGAAGTATAGCGTGGGCCACATGAACTGGTGTTGGGGCCAGATCCAGCACGTGGGCCGTCATTTGGGTACCCTTACTTTTAAACCTCATACCGATAAGATCACCATTATTTTGCCTGGCCCCACATGACTTACTCCAGACAATCCTATCCAGACTCCCAAAGCTCTATTAAATCTATTCTCCCCTCTTGCATCTTTTCTGGGATCCAGGCCACATCTCCTTTTGACGAGCAAGCAGGCTTCTGGCCTTTCCCTTCCAAGCGCGGCACTTGCACAAACTTTTCACAAACTTGGCCAGCCAAACGACACCTGTGTAGGACCCCCACCCAGCCAAACAGCACTCCGTTCTCATAGCTTGGAAGCAACTCCAGGAACAACCAATAAAAGTAAGGATTCCAGAGCAGTGGTTCCCACAGTGGGACTTCAACTTTCCCGAAGCCCAATTCAGTCCATGGGCTGATCAGTTCTTTGGGGAATTGACTGAGCCTTCTGGGAATGAAGCCCAAAAACCAAAGGTTGGGAAACACTGCTCCAGACACTCTGAAGAATTGGAGTTCCTCCACAGCACCACAAAATCCCATCATCCTTTACCAGGAGTTCTCAACCTTTTAAAGCCAAGGGCTGGGTCACACTCCCTCAGATAGCTTCAGGGGCCGGATGGCCATTTTGCCCTTCCTCCACCACATGGCACTTACTGGCGTGGTGGAGGCAGTGGGGGGGATATGAAATGGTGCCATGGGCCACATCTGGCCCATGGGCCGCAGGTTGAGAATCCCTGTCCTTGACCATGAAGAAAACCTAAGGAATGGCGAAAAACTAAAGTGCCGTAGAAATGCTAGAGGACGCAGGATACTTCCTCTGACAGAGAGGATTAGTCTCATCATGGGCTGCTGGATAACAAACTCCTCAAACAAGCATGATGGGTTGATGATGATGAGACACGCCCCATCTTTTTGCCACCCATCTTTTTGCCATTCCCCCTTGTTCCAAAACACTGACAAGGCCCTGTGGAAATCCACCAAAATGTTCTCCCTGTACTACCAGAGGGAGCAAACACTTCATGATGCTTGGAAACCTTCGGGTGGTTGAGATCCATTGAATTCATGGAAAGTTCTCTAAGAAGCCCCATTTATCAACTAGGGCAGTTTCCCAAACTATGTTCCATGGAACACTGGTGGACTTCAGTTCCCAGAAGCCTCAGTTATCCATCGGCTGATCAGTGCTTTGGGGAACTGACTGAGGCTTCTGGGAATTGAAGTCACAAAAAACCAAAAGTGGGGGAAGAACTGACTGAAGAAATCCCTCAGCGCTAGGTAACTTTGAAGCAAAGAAGACCACCATGTTAGAGAAAGGTCAAGGCCGCCGTTGCTCGAAAGCCAGTCGTATCCGACTCTAGGGTTCAGTGCTCATCTCTGTTTATAGCCAAAGAGCCAGCGCTGTCTGCATTTGTAGACGTTTCCGTGGACATGTGGCAGGCATGCCTTGACACCGGACTGCATAGAACGCTGTTTACCTTCCCACCAAAGTGGTCCCTATTTAGTCTTGCTTTCGAACTACTAGGTTGGCAGGAGCTGGGACAGAGACAGGAGCTCACTCCGTCGTGCAATACTTGGGAATCGAATTCCGACCTTCCAGTCTGCGAGTTTAACGTCCTAGTCACTTGAGCCCCCACAGTTCCACCATGTCAGCAGGCCACAAACACTGAAGCCTCAACACCCACCCAGTTCCAAGGAAATATTTCTCTCTCCAAAGAGCCGAGAGTCCCTACCTGTACCATCTCCGGCCTCTCAGCCGCCTCCGTCGCCGACGCATAGCCGGCACCTGAAACTGGCTCTTCCCAAGCTGACCTGGCTGGACTGTGAGATCCCGGGTCCTCCAACAGCTTCTATCCACCACCCTCCCCTCCCAGGTCCTGCAAAGGGTACAGGCTGTTCCATTGCTGTTGTTTGGCTCACCGCCCATCGCTCCAGGGCGCTCCGGTCTGTAGCAAACAGGCTGGGTTCCCCCCTACAAGGTATAGCGGTGTCTTCTCTCCCTCTCGGTTTGCTCCCAGGCAAGAGGGTTCACCCAGAAGGCATGGCTACTGGCCAGGTGGGCCACCAGACACAGCTGGCTGGAAGCAAACGGGGAGAGCCTCACGTGAGGCCATGTGCACAAGACCAAGGGAGCATGCGCACGGCCACATGGGAGATGCTGAGAATCACAGCCAAATGGGAAGGAAGGAGGGAAGGGAACGGAAGGAAAGGAAGGAGAGAAAGGAAGAGAATAAAAGGGGAGGGAGGAAAGAAGGGAGGAGAGAAAAGAAAGAATAGAATGGTTGGAAGGAAGGAAGGAAGGAAGGAGAAAAAGGAAGAGAATAAAAGGGGAAGGAAAGAAGGGATGGAGGGAGGAGAGGAAATAAATAATAGAATTGATGGGAGGAAGGAAGGAGAGAAAGGAAGAGAATAAAAGGGGAAGGAAAGAAGGGAGGAGAGAAAATAAAGAATCGAATGGATGGATGGAAGGAAGGAGAAAAAGGTAGAGAATAAAAGGGGAAGAAGGAAAGAAGGGAGGAAAGAAAGAATGGAAGGAAGGGGGAAAGGAAGGAAGAGAATAACAGGGAAGGGAGGGAGGGAGGAGAGAAAGGAAAGAAGAGATAGGAAGGAAGGAGGGAAGGAAGAGAATAGAAGGGGAGGGAAGGAGGGAGGGAAGGAAAGAAAAGAACAGAAGGGAAGGAAGAGGGAGGTAACAGAGGGAAGGGAGGGAAGGAATGAAAGAATGAAGGACAGAAGGAAGGAAGGAGAAAGGAATGACTGAAGGAGTTGAAGCCAAGCCAAAAGAACAGTTCTGGAGCTTATGTTTTCCTTCATCTTGGAAGATCTCGCCTGCCTTCCTGGTATATATATATATATATTCCTCAGAGGCAAATTGTGGTGCACAGAAAGAGCTTCCTCAAAGATTGTGGTATTTCTGAACCACACCCAGGCACACCCGGGTAATGGTGCGACCCTAATCTTTCTCACACTAGATCAGGCGGAAGGAACTACGGAATGAACTCCCCCAAAGGTGGCTTCGTTTTGGCACTTTAACATCCGCTCTAGATACGGTTGCCGTTACCAGGGTAGGTCTGATTGTGCTTCAAAAGTACCCCAATCTTCAAGGAGGCTCTGCGTACTCCAACAGTGTTTTCCAGACAAGGCCAGTTTTTCTTGCTTGTCTTTTTTTTTTTTTTTTGCAAGGGAAAGTTCAAGTTACTAGTCCTTAAGACTGCTAAGCAAGTGCTTAGAAGTTTACAGGAAGCTTTTGAGAAAAGTTGCCCTTCTAAGAAATTCTTTATGCATTGTTGTTATCTGCCATCAAGTCAGAAGGACAGATAGCATTCTGGCTTATAACATCCTGTCTAGGGCTTTCAAGGTAAGTGAAATATTTTAGGAGTGGTTTTACCAGTTCTACACCCCCCTGGCTGAGGTTCCAGGCTCTGAGCGGAGATTCAAATTGAGTCCTAATCTCTCACTCTACATACTGCACAACACCGGGTATCTCTCTTTACTTACAGAGATACAAAGATATGGCTACTCTTTCCAGTTTCTCTTCTAATTTTAATTTTAATTCTGATTTTTTAAAATCTTCTCAAGAACCTCCACCGCCCGTGCTTATCATCTCAGAAACAGTGGGACAGATGAGGTTAGAAGATGATGAAAAGGGAAAGTGGCAAAATGTTGCAGAGCTGGCCATGCCCATTTCAGTCTGGCCAGGTTATCCTGCTACGGTAACAGAATTAGACCCATGACACCTCCAGCTGTTCTTGGACTTTCAACTCCCAGAAGCTCAAGTCTCTGTGAATCCACACGAATGTATTTACTGTGTGGATTCAAAGAGACTTAGGCTTCTGGGAACTGAAGTCCAAGAACAGCTGGAGAGCCAAGGTTCACCACCACAGGATTAGACCCTAGTGCCAGTGACTCAAGTGTCAGGTGGCAGTTAACTAACCTGACCACCCTGAGGACTAGCAGCCTTGGGTGCTGAAGTCCACAGGGAAGTGTGATGGTCCCCAAGTGGATGAAATCCCACTTGAATCCCTCTTGATGGAGGGCAGCAGCTTCATCCATCCTGGCCTGGGGCTGAGGAGGACTTTGCGTGCCCAAAGGGCTCAGGACCAGAAAGGGACTCACAGAACTGGATCAGTGGTACTATGGGTGTCACGTTGCGATGCAGAAGGCAGATGAAAGGCCACGGGATTATATAGTACACAGGACACTTTTTATGGTTGATCACCATGAGGATCGCCAATATTTGGATTCAGATATGGCAGAAGCAGAAGAAGGTCATGCCCTGTTGAGGATTGATCCTGCTTACCATCTCTGGGACTGTTTACAGTTGTGACCCCTTGAAACTGGAACAGGGCCCCAAGTGACCCCTTGAAACTAGAACGCGGCAGGAGTTCATTACCCCACTACTGCAATGTCGCTTGATAACAGCTGATGAAAGAGCAGCGTAGACTTAAAAGAGCAGGGGTGGCCAAACTTTTTGAGCCGTGGGCTGGCCATGTGGTCCCTCCCACCGTAAGTGGAAGCAAAACACACCTTGCAGTCTGTTTTGCAACAGGATGTGATAGATTTTAAGCTGCCATTTTCTCTACTTAAACCAGGGGTGCCCAAACTACGGCCTGTGGTCTGGATCTGGTCCCCAATGCCAATTCATCTGCCCCGCGCTGCCCTCGTCGCTCCCAGAAGCAGAAGTAAAATGCGTGTTTTACTTCCACTTCTGGGAGCAACGAGGGCGGTGTGGGCCGGATAAACTGGCATCGGGGACCAGATCCAGCACACATGCCGTAGTCTGGGCACCCCTGACTTAGAGCATCACTAAAACCTTCTGCTAGATCAAACATCTATGACGTCAATTTCCTTCCTCCACTGAGAATATCTCCGCTTTCCATATGCAGCCTGTTACCAACAAGCCTCTCCCCCTCACTCTGCGTTTACTAGCACAAAACTGGAGGCTTAAAGAGTGCAGAAGCTGTTTCTTTTGCCTCCACCAACTCACGGCATTCTTTCGGAGGTGGCTGGCCAGTGGGAACCACCACCTTTTGAAGGTCAGCTCATGGTTTTTGATGCAGTTTAAAAACGTTATTCCATGGTTTGCCTTTTGGCCATGAGAACCCAAAGCAGGACAATCCTGCATATTTGAACTTTAGGAAGCCCAAGGTCAGGAAATGCATGGATTCACGAACACACACTTGCTTTACTTCTTTCTCAATTCAGCCTACCCTGCAAGATTGTTGTTATGAGAAATTGGGGGAAAGGAAGAACATACACTGCCTCTCTTACGTGAAGAAAGCTGAGAAATAGCAGAGATTCCCAACCAAGGCCGGTGGGCCATATCTGGCCACCAGCGCCATTTCATGTGCCCCCCACGCCTCCAAGGTCATTTTAGAAACAAAATGGCCACACACACCCTTTGAAGCTGTTGGGATGGGTGCTGTACAGGTGGTTTTTACTTTCACTTCCAGGAATGGCAAGGGTAGTGTAAGCCAGATGAATTGGTGTCATGGGCTGGATCCGGCCCACAGGCTGTAGTTTGGACACCCCTGGTTTATGCAGAGAAAATGGCAGCCTAAAAAATCCACCTCATCCTGTTGCAAAACAGATTGCAAGGCATGTTTTACTTACGCTTCTGGTGGGAGAAACCACGTGACTGGCCCACTGGAACTACAACACCGGCCCATGGCCCAAAATGTTGGGGCACCCCTTTTCTAGCCGGTAAGCCCTGCTCCTACGCCACCCCTGAATTTCTAACATTAGAGCTGTCAAGAGCTCGATCCTGCCGGATGCCCGGTCACGCCTCCTACCCTGCAGGCCTTCATCTTTAATTCTAGATCATCCCAGGCTAATCTCAGTTAACTCCCAACACGATCAAGTCACTTAATACACGTTCAAAGGCACACCCCGCTTTCTGGCTTCCGGCGTTCCTGAGAACAGTTTGGGCAGAAAGACTTCAACCCCAGAACCACAACGACGCCCTGATCAAACTGAGCAGTTCATTTGAAATGCAAACAATCGCTAGCATGTAAATGTAAAGGTATTTATGTAAAGGTAAAGGTCTCCTTTGCTCCAAATCCAGTCGTATCAGACTCTACGGCGTGATGCTCATCTCTGTCTACATGCCAAAGAGCCAGCGCTGTCTGCACCTGCAAACACTTCCACGGTCACGTGGCAGGCAGGACCAGACACCAGAGCGCACAGAAAGCTGTTACCTTTTCTGCCAAAGTGATACTTATTTCTCTATTTGCAAATGTTTTGCTTTCGAACTGCTAGGTTGGCAGGCGCTGAAGCACAAACGGGAGTTCATGCCATCCTGCAGAGCTTGGGTCTCGAACTGTTGGTTTGCCGGCTGTCTGGTCGCCGAGCTCGGCATCTTAAACACTAAGCCACCCCCAATTTAAAAAATCGGTGATTATTTGTTAAGACGAGAATGGATTTGATAAAACTGTGAGTAGCTTAGCAGGCCTTGCGCAGGCGAATGGCTATACTTGAGGCTCATGAAGTGGTTAGTCTCTAAAAACAGTGTTATATTTTCATTCCCTTTTTCAAAGTCTCTTTCACTACCTTAACGAAACAGACTGACACGTTGCCTCCAAAGCATTGTCAATTTCTCCGTTACCTGTTTTGTCACTTTCCACATGTCTCCCCACAACTCTCACTAGCCTGGCAATAAACACCAGGTGAGCGACACGTGTATATTTGACCTCCCAAAGGTCAAGGTCTCCCTTGCTCGGAAGCCAGTCGTATCCAGCTCTAGGGTTCAGTGCTCATCTCCAATTACAACCCAAGAGCCAGCGCTGTCTGAGTCTGCAGAAGTTCCTGTGGTCATGTGGCAGGCAGGACTAGACACCGGAGCACATGGGACCTTATGCTGTCACCTTTCCCACTGAAGTGGTACCTATTTATCTACTTGCAATTTCTTGCTTTTGAACTGCTAGAAGCTGGGGCAGAGACTCCCCGTCATGCAGCACTGCTGACCTGCCGGTCATCAAGTTCAGCGTCTTAACCACTAAGCCACCGCAGCCCCCTTGACACCCCCTCCCAAAGCTAAAGAAACCTGTCCAATTTTAAAGTGCAAAATAATTCCCACCCTTCTTTCCCCCAACAACAACTTTTGCTGGTATTCTAGCAAGTCTCTTATCAGCTTTCCATGGGCTGCTGTATTCTCTTCCCCACAGCCCGGCCCCAATCCAAACTCTTGAATCACCACACTGTGTGCTTGTGTGTGTGTGTGTGTGTTTGTGTGTCCCACCCCTCCGAAGCAGAAATCCTGCCGCACGTGCTCCCGGCAGTGCCTGGGGCTGTTCTGTCCCTGTCGGTCCAGGACACGGTGTACTGTAGACAGGGATGGATGCCAAGTGCTCATCACTTGCTGGCGCAGGCAGGGGAAGGGGCGGACCAGGGGAAAGGTACCACTGATGGAAGAAGGGGAGGAGGGCTTAGATCACAGCTCCTTAACCCTTGCCTCCCAAAAACTTCTAGCCTCGCCCCTAAAAGGAGGGTGTGCATTTTCAGGGGCACCCCAGTATTCCAACCTCAAACTCCTCGCCCTACTGTACATCGGTTCATCCAGAAAAGAAGCCCAATTTTGGCACAACTTTGGAAATTCCACACACATTCCCCCATTCATTTCGGAGCTGCTGCTTCTTCTGTATCTAGGCCAGACGTGAAACCGCCAAAATGAAATTACGGTGGTGACCGATCCATAAAATTAAAATAAATGCAGAACAGAGGCAATACCTTTTAGAACAAGGGTGGCCAAAGTCTGTGTGCCAGATCCGGCCCCCAATGCCAATTTATCCAGCCCACGCCGCCCTCATCGTTCCGGAAGCAGAAGTACAAAGCGCCCATATAGGTGCATTTTACTTCTGCTTCTGGGAGCGACAAGGGCAGCGTGGGTTGGATGAATTGGCATTCGGGGCCAGATCTGGCACACAGGCCATAGTTTGGGCACCCCTGGTTTAAGCAGAGAAGATGGCAGCCTAAAATCTAACTCATCCTGTTGCAAAACAGATTGCAAGATGCGTTTTACTTCCGTCTCCTGATAGAGGAATCACATGACCAGCCTGCTGAACCATGTGACCGGCCCATGGCCTGAAAAGTTTGGGCACCCCTGTTTTATAGGGTCACTTTAAAAAATAAAACATTGCAAGCTTCAGGGTCATGGAAGCTTGTGATGTTTTATGTGTGATTTTTTTTAAGTGACCCTATAAAAGGTATTGCCTCCATTCTGCATTTGCCAAAATGACGGCACCTTTGGGTGAGTTCATTCTGCAGTTCCTTTCAGCCAGCATGAGAAAGATTATCCGGCAACAAAAGGTTACCGTTAGCAGGGTATGCCCGATTGTGGTTCAAAAACAGCACAACCTTCGAGGAGGCACTTTCTGTTTTGGAACTGGGAACTTGAAACGGCACCCAGCGAAAATAAGAGCTGGGGCCAGACCTTGTTTTCATTGGGGAGGAAAGAAATGGGTGGGAGGTCTGGAGGAAAAATGGTCTTTGCTAAGTTCCCCAGCCCTCCCACTCCCCACCGGCCAAACATTTGAGCCGAAGCAGGAACGTCTCCCAAGCTAAGCCCGATTTGTTCCTCATTTTTTGACACCCACTCTGGGGCCTCTTCCCTCTGGGTTGGGTGGGAACGCGATGTTCCTGGCAAAGAACTGACCTCCCCACCCTATAGCTTTACATCTGGTGAGAGGGTTTATTTGTGTACATCAAGAGTTGGGGGGGGGGGGAGAGAACTACCTTTCACCTGAACCGGCTCGGGAAGGTGGTGCCGGGCAAGGCACAGGGAGGACAACAGAATGGCACCCGGTGCTAAAGTCCTTGGATTCTTTACAATGGGGAACGAGGAAGGCCAATAAAAGTGATGGACGGACACAGTAAAGGAAGCCACAACCTGGATTTTGCTAGAGTGATGAAGGACTCTGGAGGACAGGGCGTTCTGAAGGTCACTTGTGCACAGGTGAAAAGAACTTGGCTGCACATAATTTTAGGTCAAGGTCGAAAGCCACTTGTATCCAACTCTAGGGTGGCAGGCATGACAATATGCCGGAACACTGTTACCTTTCTCACCGAAGCGGTACCTATTTAAGTACAGGTCACCCTTGCTCAAAAGCCAGTCATATCCAACTCTAGGGTTCGGTGCTCATCTCTGTTTACAGCCAAAGAACCAATGCTGTCTGTGCCTACAGCCGTTTCCCTGGACATGTGGCAGGCATGACAAGATGCCGGAACACTGTTACCATTCCCACCGAAGTGGTACCTATTTATCTACCTGCAATTTCTTGCTTTCGAACTGCTAAGTTGGCAGGAGCTGGGAAAGAAACAGGAGTTCAATCCATCGCACAGCACTCGGGCCTTGAGCAGAACTATCACCCCATGCAAAATGCTTCTCACCCACATCGTCCCCCTTGGGAATCACAGTTCTTTCCATTTTGCAGATGGAGAACTGAGGCCAGCAGCACAGAGAGACATACCCAGAATCTGTAAGCAAGCAAAAATATCTCCCTAACACTCAGGGATCTGCCACCAGAAATGCACAAGAAAGATTTCCCCACGCAAATGCCCAATGCGCTCGTCCGGATTAGGAACAACTTAAGGCTCTATATTTATTTACAAGCAGCAAGGACAGCTCTACAGATTTGCAAGGGCCAAGCTCCAAGACGTCTCTGACACTCTTGATTTGCTTGTGGAATCGCACAGATTGGTGATTTTTGGACTAGACACTGGAGTGCACGGAATGCTATAGCCTTTCCTGCCAAAGTGGTAACTTATTTATCTGCTTACAACTTCTTGCTTTCAAACTGCTAGGTTGGCAAGAGCTGGGACAGTGACAGAAGCTCACACCATCATGCAGCACTCGGGTCTCAAACTGCCAACCTCCCTGTCGTCAAGTTCAGCGCAAGCCAGAGGTGAGCAACACCTGGAGCTGGAGGCCAGCAACAGCTGAACTCGCAGGAGTAGCCAACCTTGGTGCTCCAGGTGCTCTTAAAGTTGAGTTCTCAGGAGTCCTGATCAGCAGTGAAGGTAAAGGCCTCCCTTGTTTTGAAAGCCAGTCCTATCAGACTGTAGGGTTCAGTAATCATCTCTGTTTACAGCCCAAGAGCTGGCACTGTCTGCGTCTTCAGGTGAGCTTCAAGAACACCTGGAGCACCAAGGTTGGCCACCCCTGCTAAAGGGATGCCACCCTCTGTCGGGAGGCAAGGAGTCCTAGCCTTTCAAGGCTGACTGAGTGAGGTTAAGACCGTTCTGACATTCCTGGATGTTTTTGCAGTGAAGCTCAAGGCAAACAAGTTTGTTTTGCCTTGGCCCATTTCCATGAATGTCCGGGCCAGTAGAAAAAGAGGCAGGAAAAAACATAGCGGGTGAATTAGCGCGCACACACACACACACACAGAGAAAGAGAGAGAGAGAGAGAGAAGTTCAAACCCCCTTGAAGCCAGAAAGGTTGGCCGGAAGCAACGTCACGGCTGAGACATCCACCTCTGCAGATTCACCCAGTGCCCTATAAAAGACAAACACCTTCACACCCAGGGATCCTGGCACTTTGATGTATCATACTAAGACGCCACGACCTTAAGGCTCATAATACCTGAAAGCTCATTAATATCTGATCCTCTGGTCAACCCTTTTACCCACAAAATGCCCAAGCCCTGCAAATTCTGCAGCACTAAAATAGCAGAGGTGATCAGATAACTCACGTTCTAGTCACTATACTTTTTGGAAGAAAATACGCCTTTCCCCCTTTAAAAAATCTCACACACACACACAGTCCCAAAACAAGACGAATCCTGCATGGTTCTGCTACATAAAAAGCCCTGTGGCTGAAGATGTGGGTTGCATACACAAACTCTGAACTAAACTTGTTACTCTTTAACGATTCCACAGTATATATTTTTGTTTTGAAGTTTCGTTCGTTTTGTTTCTGGATAAAAAGTTTGCTTAATGTAATCTACCCCAGAGAAGTTCCTCTTAGACATCAAAAGAACTGATTTCCCACTTCGTGTAAGCGTAAATGAAGGACTGCGGTGGCTTAGTGGTTAAGACGCTGAACTTGACGACCGGAAGGTCGGCAGGCTAGCAGATCGAGACCCGAGTGCTGCTGGAGTGAGTGAGCTCCTGTCTCTGTCTCTGCCAACCTAGCAGTTCGGAAGCAAGAAATTGCAGGTAGATAAACAGTTACCACTTCAGCGGGAAAGTTAACAGCATTCCATGCTCTAGTCCTACCTACCACATGACCACGGGGATAATTAATTCATAAAATGGCCACAAGCTGGAACCATCCTGGCAGAATGGACACTCAGCTAGCCATAATTTTTGTTTGTACTGTATTCCAAACTTTTAAGTCTGAAAAATCTATGGTGCCTGTCTTCCTTATTGCAATCCTGTGGCGCAGGGATTAAACTGCTATCCTGCAAGCAGAATGTTGTGAGTTCAATCCTGCCAAGGATCCCAGTTGACTAAGCCTCCCATCCTTCCAAGGTGGGTCACATAATAATAATTTCATGTAATTCTCGGTTGAAATGATTTTATTTTATTTTTTTGCTGGAGAAACTCCGCTCAGGGGACGCCTGAACGAGGCTCCTTTCATGTCCTGAATATCTTTTCCCACTGAACTGGTCCCTATTGATCTACTTGCAATTTCTTGCAATTTCAAACTGCTAGAACTGGGACAGAGACGGGTGCTCAAACCGTCTTGCAGTACCCGGAACACGAACTTCCGACTAGCCGGCCTTCCAGCTAACAAGGCGAGCTTCTTAGCCACTGAGCCACCACAGCCCCGTAAGGTCACATGAGCCTCCAGCGCATTCAAAAATGCTGATTATGAACTAAGCACTATGGGGCGGTATAGAAGTGGAATTGCTATTGCTTTGGCAAATGCTACCTCTCCCCCCGCCCCTGCCCTTTTCCTTGCAATACATCTTCAGCATTAAAGCCGCTTTCCCCAGCTGGCTGGCCCCCCTCCCGCCGCCTGGAAAGCAGCCCGGAGGCCTTTCTGGCTCAGGCCAGGCCTACGTGAGCTCCACAACGGGAGGGGGCCCGGATAGGACCCGAGCAGCCAACCAGCGTTGGGGCTTTTTCCTGTTTGCTTGCTAATTTCAGCTGGGAACACTGCACTGCCATTGGGCGCCGGGCTTCAATGCGCAAACCCTGGGACCGGGGCCAGATGGGCCGTCCTTGGCCAGCAGGGAACGGCAGTTCCCTCTGTTGGAGTTGGAGGTGGGGGGAACCGGCTGCCATGGACGGAGGAGAGAAAGACAGCCCAGGACCAAAGAATGGCCAAGCCGGATCATGAGAAAGATATGCACAGATATAAGTCCAGGTTTACACACTCACACAACTGCACCTGCATATATATTTAGCTATAAGGCAGGCGAAGCCCATTTAAAAAACCCAAGTTGTTGCAAAACTTCCCACGACAAACATCACTATTAAAACACCGAGGGATGTTGCAGGCACGCACGTTCAGAAAACATTTGGCAACCAGCTGTTTTATCGTTCAGGGTCATAAAGCCCAAAATTTCTCGGATTTAAGCACAAATGACCAACATGCTCGAGTGGAGGCTGCTGACGGACAACAACATGCAGTGTGAATGTGGAGAGAAGACAGAATCCGGCTTATTTGCTGGTCTGCTGATTACAGCCCAAAACATGCACCGACGAGGACTCGAGTTTGGAGAACGACAAAGCCAAGAAAGTGGCTTCGTTTTGGCAGTCCAGGGTTTGATTGGGACGTCAAAGAAGCAGCAGCACAACGCCAGGACGGATGTGGTGCGCTGTGTTGGCCTGAAAAATTTCCTTCGAAGCAATTTTTAAAAACCCTTGAAAATGTATTGCTCTGAGCCTCTGAGAGAATAAACTGCAAATCTGTGTATCTCTGGACATACACATAATGTTTATTAATTAATAATAATGTTCTGGGTTGAAAGGATTTTTGCAGGAGAAACTCCACTCAGAGGACGCCTGAATGAGGCTCCTTTCATGTCCCCAAGAGCTGGGACAGAGATGGGTGCTCAATCCATCATGCAGTACCCAGGTCTCAAACTGCCAACTTGCCAGCCTTCCAGCTAACAAGGTTAGCTTCTTAACCACTGAGCCACAGCAGCTCCTATTTATTGAATACATTTCAATTCCGCCCCTCTGGGATATTTCCAACTCTGAGCGCTGAACAAGCAAGAAACATCAACAAAATAAAACATCAACAAAATAAAATAAACAACAAAATAAGTACCTGATAGAAAAGGTTGCCTGCCCAAGACAGAAATGAGTTTACGTTAAATAGACATGCAGGATGGAACAGAGATCTCCACTGTTTTATTGCTATATCTATAGCAGGGTGCCCAAGCTACCAGATCTGGCCCCGACACCATTTCATCTGGCCCATGTTGCCATCCGGCCCATGCTGCCATCCGGGCATATTTTACTTTCATTTCTGGGAGTGATGAGGGTAGCGTGGGCCAGAGGAATTGGAGTCAGGGCCTGATCTAGCCCATGAGCTATAGTTTGGGCACCCCTGGTTTAAGCAGAGAAGACGCCAGCTTAAAATCTTTCTCATCCTGTTGCAAAACAGATTGCAAGGCGCATTTTGCTTCCGGTGGGAGAAACCATGTGACCGGCCCACAGCCCAAAAAGTTTGAACACCTCTGGTATATAAGCTTGGCTGAATATTCATAGTTTGGAGTTTGATTCCCAAACTGTGCTTCCAGAGAAAAGAGTGAGTCTGTGTAGAAAAAGCTGATGGTTCAAAGATGACTCCAGAAAAGGTAACAGAGAACCCTTTTTGAGTACAGTATTCTCTACCTATAAACCCTCTCTAAGTCAGGATTTAACTGATGCCACATTAGTTCGAAAGCAAGAAATTGCAAGTAGATAAATAGGGACCACTTCGGTGGGAAGGTAACAGCGTTCCATGTGCTCCGGTGTCTAGTCATGCCTGCCACATGATCATGGAAACAGACAGAAGCAGACAGCACTGGCTCTTCGGCTTAGAAACAGAGATGAGCACTGACCCCTAGAGTTGGATACGACTGGCTTTCGAGCAAGGGAAACCTTTACCATTATTATTATTATTATTATTATTATTATTATTATTATTATTATTATTATTATACAAAACTTCAGTCTATCTGCTTTCCCACTTCTACCCATTACGCTCACCCTAGGGCCGTGATGGCGAACCTTGGCACTCCAGATGTTCTTGGACTTCAATTTCCACAAGCCCAAGCCCCCGTGAATCCACACGAATGGGTTTGCTGCGATTCAGCTGGTATTGCTATTGCTAAAAAGAAGCTGGTACTGTACTATTATAGGGACTCCAGTGGCTCAAGTGGCTAAGATGCTAACTGGAAGGCAGCAGGTCAGCAGTTCGATACCTGAATACTGCAGGACAGAATGAGCTCCTGTCTCTGTCCCAGCTCCTGCCAACCTAATACTGTAGTTCGAAAGCAAGACATTGCAAGTAGATAAATAAGGACCACTTTGGCAGGAAAGGGAAACAGCAACCATCTGCAGATGCAGACAGCGCTGGCTCTTCGGCTATAAACAGAGATGAGCACTGAACCCTAGAGTCAGATACGACTGACTTTCGAAGAAGGGTGACCGTTACCTTTACTGTACTTTTAGTTACTAAGCGACTGCTAAGTCATATTGAACACGGCTGGCTGGATAGCTCAATGGTTTAGATGCGTATCTGGATGCAGAGCCAGAGGTTGGGAATTTGATTCCCTCTTGCCTCCTGGGAGGATTAGGGAAGGGATTAGACCAGTGTTTTCCAACCTTTGGGTTTTAACCTTCAATTCCCAGAAGCCTAAATCAGCTCCCCAAAGCACTGAGCAGCCAATGTACTGACTGAGGCTTCTGGGAACTGAAGCCCCCTAGAGGGGCCTGGGCCCCACATTGGGAACTAACATCCTAGAGCAGCGGTGCCCAAACTACAGCCTGGGGGGTTGGATCTGCGGGGGGGGGGGGCATGCCAATTCATCCGTCGCTCCTGGAAGCAAAAGGAAAACACGCCCGTCGCTTCCAGGAGCAACGAGGGCTTTGTGGGCCGGATAAATTGGTGTCAGGGGCCAAATCCAGGCCTTGGTCTATAATGACCAGCTCCCTGAACCACGTGACTGGCCCGCGGCCCAGAAAGTTTGGGCACCCCTGTCCTAGAGGAAGGTAGTGATGAACTACTTTTGAGTAATCTCTGCCTAGAAAACTCTGAAAAGGGTCACTATAAGCCAGAATTGGCTTGACAGGACATGATTACGGTATTATTAATAAAATGTAAACAGCACACCTCCCATATCCGGGCGGTCTTGCTTTGGGAAATTCGAAGCTAAAGACAGACCACTTATCTCCAAAACTCTCTCTCTGAGAGAGGAATTGTGGCCATAGTGTACCTGTCCACCCAACTATAAACCCTTTTTAAAAAACTCTGGTGTACAGGCTTGGTAGGTGGTTTTCCAAACATGTCCAACCAGTGACCACAAGAAGACTCAGTTGTACACTTTCACACTACAGGCCCTTCCGGGCTCCATTATTTGATGATTCTATGTCAGGGGTGCCCAAAATATGGCCCACAGGCTCTAACCGGCCCTTGGCGCCGTTCCATCTGAGCCACAGCATTTATGGCAGCATTTTGTGCATGCATGTTTTACCTCCGCTTCCAGTGGGAGGAACCACGTGACTGGCCCGCTCAACCACGGGAACAGCCCACGAGAATGCAAATGACTTCTTCCTTCCAATCCTGGTTTCTGACAAACAATAACTTGCCCTTTTGCTAAAGGATCTCATGCCTTCCCTTGCAAACCAGGGTCAAACCGTTGTGTCCAGTCTGGACAGGCTATGATTTGTTTCAAACAAAGAGTAGAGAGTGGGCCTGAAGAGAGGAGATCTAGCCTCCTTTGGCACCGAAAAAAAACCCTTTCCTGATTAAACAAATGCAACATTAAAGCAATGAAAGGAACGAACCAAGGTAAGTAAAGTACTGTACCCAATAATGCTTTGTAAGCATTGACCTAACTTGAAAGGATGCACATATATTTTACAGATGCAGAGAAAGGTACCACTTCGTTTAGACCAGGGCTACCCAAACTGTGACCCGTACGCCGAATCTGGCCCCCGATGCAAATTCATCCGGCCCACGAAGGCCTCATCACTCCCGGAAGCAGAAATAAAATGTGTTTTACTTCCACTTCTGGGAGCAATGAGGGCTTCGTTGGCCAGATGAATTGGCAATGGAGGCCGAATACAGCCCATAGGCTGTACCACGTAACTGGCCCACAGCCTGAGAAGTTTGGACACCCTTGGTATCGACACACATGCAAATTCACCCACAAAGAGTATCTATGACCACATATCTTTAATTTTTGCACAATCAATGCTTGTGATCCAACCGTGGAGGGTGGGAAACACGAACGAAAGCACTGCCAACATATCTCACCATTCTCCTTTAAAGGTAGAGAAGTGAGTTTAGCGATCTATTATGGGACGGGGTGGTGAGAGACCAGCAGCTAATCTTCCAAAACGAAGTGCCACATATCAGTTTCAGCAAGTTGACAGGCAAGCCCGGATGCTTAGATTTCATATCTTAATTCTGTGAGTGAAAACACCGAGTTCAGCAAGGGCTGAAAAGCAAGGGCTCACCTTCCAGAAGAGACGTGAACGCTACTCATTAGACTCTGGAGTCAACGGCATAAAAACGCCCCATTCCCGCTCCAGATTAATTAACTCTGAACGCTTATCACCCTTTCTACTCGTTCCATACCTACAAATCGCTCCAGTTCACAGGCAGCCCCGTGGGGTAGAAAGTTTCCACATCTCACACACAAAAATTAATATAATGACGCAGACTAGAATTTCTAATTGCCCTTTGCTCTATCTTAACAACAATCCTATTTTTGGAAGAGTAGAGATAAAACATACCTGTTTTTAACCACCTGTCATGAATTACAAAACTACTCAAAATTTAAGGTGCAGCGTGTCTATACAAAGCCACCTTGAACAGCTCCCCATTATAATAACAATTTCGGGTCAGAAATTATTCTGGGTTGAAAGGGTTTTTGCAGAAGAAACTCTGCTCAAGGAACGCCCAAATGAGGCTACTTTCATGTCCCCAAGAGCTGGGGCAGAGACAGGCACTCGGTCCGTCATGCAGTACCCAGGTCTCGAACAGCCGACTTGCCAGCCTTCCAGCTAACAAGGCAAGCTTCTTAACCACTGAGCCACTGCAGCCCCTAGCTCCCTATTAGAAGTCAGATATCCCATATCATCCCTCCAGTTCTTAGTAGCAAACAAGGTACAGTGGTATCTCGCTTAAAGAGCATAATGCGTTCCACAGGATTGCTCTTTAAGCGAGTTTTCTCTTTAAGCAAAACACCATTGTAAGTGACCAATTGTGACTTCTGATGGGGTGGGAGATTGTGAAGCCCAGTTTATTTGTTAAGTGAGTTTTTGATTGGTTTTATTTGTTAAGCGAGGCAACCATTCCGAGAGAATTTTGCTCTTTAAGTGAGTTACTCTCTAAGTGAGGTGCTCTTTATGTGAGGTTTTACTGTAAATTGTCTACAAATGATGCAATTAAAATTAGTTGTTTTTGTTTAGAAATAATGGATTTGGTCCACAAAAGCTCACATTTAAATACAGGAGTTAGTCTTTAAGGTGCCACAACATTTTTAGTCCCTTTTTTTTCTGTTTTGTTTTGTTTATTCTCTGATAAACTTTCATTGAATGCCTGAATTATCTCGTTTGTTCTCACTACGGGAGGTAGTTTCCGTTACAGTCTCTTTTAGAAATAAAAGCGCTAACGTCAACAATCTGAGGGATAGATGTGACCCAGGCTGACCCAGCAAACCCAGATTTCTATGATGCAACTAAAACTCCCCAAAACTTTGAGAGACCTTGGCGAAAGTACAGAGTCAGCCTCAAATATGAAGAAAAAAAACATACTAATAATAATTTCGTGTCAGAAATTATTCTGGGTTGAAAGGATTTTTGCTGGAGAAACTCCGCTCAGGGGATGCTCGAACGAGGCTCCTTTCATGCACCCAAAATCTTTTCCCACTGAACTGGTCCCTATTGATCTACTTGCAATTTCTTGCAATTTTGAACTGCTAGAACTGGGACAGAGACAGGCGCTCAAACCGTCATGTAGTACTCAGGTCTTGAACTACCGGCTTGCCGGCCTTCCAGCTAACAAGAGGAGCCTCTTAACCACTCAGCCACCGCAGCCCTCCATGCAGAGCCTGCTAAATCCTCATTTTGCTCCTAAGCATGCAAATAATTTTTTAAAAAAAATCACGTCCTAACTTTCAAAAGAGTTCACCTTCTTGCTCTTGATGTACACAGAGCAATATATATCATTATATCTGAGAAGAGGAGACAGGGCTTCCAAATCACTGTGATTTGGTACCACGGGTCTCTCTATTGTGGTGGTGCTAGCTTCGGCCTTGGTTGACCCATTTTGCCTCCCCCTAAACTACCTTATGGGGTTCTTGTAAAAATAAAATAAAGAAAAACTTCTGGGTTGGAAAATTATCTTTGAATGGATCCTGACCTAAAGATTTCGAAGCAAGTCTTTGTAGAGAATTATTACGAGGTGACAGGACGGTAAATGTCGGCAGTGTTTTGAAACATTGGTCACCCTTCAAAGTCACTTTTAGGAAGGGTGACCTGACCTTAAACCTCGCTGAGGAACTAATGCCAGGATCACACTTCCATCTCACTTTGTGCTTTGACACTCACAGGAGCAGAATATAATCCTGGACTCCCTGTCTTAGACCTGAGTCTGGAATATTCACAGTAATTTTTTAAAAAAAGAGTACTTCTAAGCATGGACAGAGAACTTTTATTCCCCCAGTGAATAACACAGCCAGCCATGACATGGAAAAAGAGATTGCGGAAAGACAGCTTGTTTTTTGGCCCACACAAGTTCAGGCGCTTATTTTAGAAAATAAATTACTGACTATGCAAGAATCACGGCGTTTGAGAGATCTAAAAAGCAGGCAAGAATTCACGTGTGGAAGGCTCTTTTGTGTCTCTAAGGAGAAAGGACTACTTGCCAATTCACCCAACTCTGATAAAATACTATCAGTCCTCTTTGCTGGTTTACCAAGATTTAAAGAAAGAGAGAGAGAGAGAGCGAAAGAAGGACCCAACTGAATAAAAATAAAGTCACAATTCTTATGTCCTGAAACAGCCCAAACCTCCATCTTTCCCAGCACCTCCTGCCGGGTCATTGGGAGGCCCACACGTCTTTCCCATCCAAGAAGCTGAAATATCCATTCCGGACATTTCAGCGCTCATCCAAGAACTCCAAAAATCCGCAGTAGGAAATTGCATCCAGTTCATATCCACCGTGCCCAATACACAGGAGGGGGAAACTGAGGCTCTAAACTATACGCGGATTCATTTGAGCTGAGCTTCAGGAAAAGATCCCAAGAAAATCACTGCTGAAAATCCTAGATAAAATTTCCCGCCCCAGACCTGAAGTCTCAGGTATGCTCCGGCACCAGAATCATGTCAGCACTTTTGATTCCCCAAACCGGACAAGAACATTTGACACATTTATTCCTGTCCTCAATTCTCTTTTCGCCAAGCGTCCCAACCGGAGCAGATTCCTCCATCCCCAGTATCAAAAGGAAACGAAACCAATCAACCCACGAAACATCCTAAAAAGCATCACCCACTGGATCACAACACGGTCTAGATTCAGCAGATCCAAAGCAAAGCCACAGAGATTCGCAGAGGTGGCGTTCTGGGTTCGTAAGCATCCGCCCAAGACAGCGTTGTGGGTCGTGCCCAACTGTACTTTTCCACGAATTCCACGTGGCTGGATTTCTTTGGCCCCTTCTCAACAATTACAAAGCAGGATCCGCTTGAAAGTAGCGCAGATTCGGTCAGCCGGGCTGGGAGATCACAGAACCCCAATCCATACGCATGGCTGAGAACCCACATCTCTCCAAAACGTGGACTGTGGGAGAAGTTAGTGGCAGACGAAGCAGAGGAGCAACAGGTATATCAACAAAGGAAGGACAGAATCAAGATGGAGGTAACGTCTTATAAAGCAAAGGGTCAGATGAGAAGAAAAGGAGGGAAAGAATTCCTGAACCGACAAAGAATGGGCAGCAAAGCAATAAAGCATGCAAGACAGAGATAAGGGAGGAATGCATGATGAGCAGACTAGGAAAGTTGCAAACACAAACAAGTGCCAACAGGATGGAATCAACTGCCGCGTGCGCAGAAGAAATAGAACAAAGTGGGCACAAGGCAAGAGAGAGAAAGGAGAAACGCAGGCAGAAAAATGAAATGAGTAAAAAACAGAGGAGAGAAGGCGAAGGCAGGGGAAAACCCACATGACATGAAGGGGAAAAGACTGGAGAGATTAGAAGGCTGGGAAACACTGGCGGGAAAAAACAGAGATCAAAAGTGAGATCATTTCCAAAATAAAGGGAGGGAAGGAGACAAGCAAGGAATACGAAGCAGAAGAAACAGAGGGTGCAAAGAAGAAGAAGAAAAGCATCAAGAAACGAAAGGATACCCAGCAGGGAAGGCAAAGGCAGGCGGGACAGTGACGGTTTCTGTGGTGCCCTCTTGCCCTGGCACTGCCAAAACTCACCCTCCGGTGGGGCACTGATGCCCACAGGCCCTGCTTCCTCCCCATCACCCTGCTTTCCTCCGTCCACCGTCTTGCTGCCAACCTCAAGCTGGAGAGGGCTCCTCTCCATATAGGAACTGCCCCTCTGCCTCCGCCCACCGCGTCACGGCCTGGCATGGGGTTGGGAAACACGTGGTGTACACAAGACCGGTCATGTGTTCGTCCTCCGGCACACGAGGGCCACGGGCTTCCCGGGCTGGAGGGGGAAAAGCATCCACAGCACAGAGTGGTGGAGGAATGACATGTGCGAAGAGAAGGAGGAGGAGGAGGAGGAGGAGGCAGGGTTTGGGCCTTGTGCCAGTCAATCCGCTTGCAGAGGGAGAAAAGGCTGAAGCAGGCGGGCAGAGTCAGCAGCTTGTGGGCATTCCACTAGGGGGTGCTGGTAGCGGGCACCAGGGGGTGCCAGAAGTGGCCCGCGTCAGGGGAGCTACGTAGAGGCAGAAGAAATAACCAGGAACCTACAAGGAAGAGACATCGTGCCAGCTAGAAGTGGGTGAACCGAATTAAAACTCACACACACATTCTGTCCAAATGCAAGGAGCTGTCCGGCAAAGCAAAATCTAAGGCAGGGCATCGGCTGTGGACACCATCAATGACTGACACCAAACCCAAGATCTTGGCTTTAGGATCAGGACCAGAGCTCAATTTCTAGGTCCTTAAAGCAAGACTGGCATCCGATTTCATCAACTTTGCAAAACTTTCCAGAGTCATGATTAGTTCGGACACCCAGCCCTGAGGGGCACTTGAAAGTCAAAGCACGTAGAAGAGGGTTTTTTTTAAATGGGCAATTGCCCACTTCATGGTGGCTTATCAGGTTCAACTTTGCCCTAAGCACAGCAAACTGGGGGGGGAAAGCATAGACAACTTTTGCCCCAGCCAGGAGGGGGCAGTCGTGTCACGGCAGGTGGAGAAACGAGGCGTAATTGGCATTAAGAAACTTCTGGAGTTAAGGAACAGAGATTTAGCAATTCATACCAAAACAAGGAAAAATGCACGGTCTAGTAGTCAAAAGGCTGTGATTGAGTGATAAGTTATCAAGGTGCTTTCTCACCATCTCTAAAAGAGGGGTGCCCAAACTACGGTCCACGGACTGGATCTGCCCCCAATGCCCATGGGCATGTTTTACTTCCACTTCCAGGAGCGACAAGAGTGGCGTGGGCTGGATGAATTAGCATTGGGGGCCGGATCTGGCCCGTGTGACATAGTTTGAGTACCCCTGGTTTAGGCAGAGAAAATGGCAGCCTAAAATATATCTCATCCTGTTGCAAAACAGATTGCAAGGCGCCTTTTTATTCTGCTTCCGGTGGGAAGAATCACATGACCGGCCCACTGAACCACATGACTGGCTCGCAGCCCGCTAAGTTTGGGCACCCCTGCTCTAAAAGGCAGTAGTGGCTAATGATTAGCGCCGAGGGAGACTGAGGAATTGTACCAGAACTGCCAAGTGCATGAGGTCCCTTTTAAAAAGTGTTTCTTTAAAAAGTAGTTCTGGAGTAATTTGACAGGTGATTTCCCCTGCTCCTGAATTATGATGCTCTCCTTTGGGGCAACAACTGAGCATGCCTTCTACAAGCGTTCAGAGTTCTCGGCTTAGCCATTGTGGAGTTTTTTAAAAGGGGGCAGGGAGAAGGAAGGAGTAAAAATACTCCCATTAGGTCTACACTAGCCTCACGCCTTTCCTACTGGTGAAACGATGCCAGTTTTCATCTCCCCAGCAAGAGATGCCAAGTTTTCCAATGGGACATCCAGCGTGGCAAATTTTATAGCCCAAAGAGAATCAAGTGAAAAACACACCCACTGGGGCACGGTGGCACCGGGCACCCCATCCAGTCGAATCACACACACCCCAGTGGTGTCCCAAAGCCGGCTGCACACAGAACCGGAAAACACACAAGGATCTGCGCAAAGCTGCTACACACCCACCGTTCCTGGGGGGTGGGGGGCTCTCCCAAAGATAGCTCTGTCTCCCTCTTCCTCATTTACTCTGACCCAGTTCCGGAATGATCTCCACAGATTTGACCTACATCTCAATCCTCTCCGAGGTGCCACGGGGATCTGGGCACCGCGTTCTGCCCCGGGACCTCCTCCTCCGGTTCCCTGGCGTTGAAAAGCTTTTGCAACTCAAAGAAGCTTTGCAAGTCAAAAAAAAAATCTTTGCAATTCAAAATGTTTGCACTCCTTTCCCCAACACGTCCGGACCCGTGAGCCCCTTCTGGGTCCATCGCCCCCAATCCCCTAACTTTCTTGGCTATTTAAACTCCTCTGCAGGGCCAACACTTTCCACTTGACAATATAGGAGACGTGTTAAGAAGCCCGTTCTTCCCTGACTTCAAACATTCTTAACCATCATCATCGACAACAGAAAAATCCAACTGACCATTTCAATAACCTCTAATCTTTTCCAGGGTGGAGATTTTGTCCCCCCAAGCGTCACCTTATAAAGTTCCCCTCAAACTCTTCTTCCACCAAAGGCATGCAGATTTGGAAAAAGCCTTTCCCTACCCACTTTTTCTGGCTTTAATTTCCTGCAAATGTCTTTGAAATACCTGTACATCCACCTGCATAGAGCTATTTTGGTGTCTTTACTTGCATGTACTATAGATGCAGATGCATCTAAAGAAAACTGCAAAACAGTAAAGGGTGGGTTTTTCTGAAAATATGCACTTTTTAAAATGCCATTTTCTTCTCTCTCTTTTTTGCATGGTCTCTCTCCCTTCCTGATCATTTTTAATCCATATGATCACCCAGCTGGGTCTAAAGGCAATCCGCAGAGAGAAGCCATGATAGGAATTTGCAGCGTTGTAAACAGGAGATTAAGCTGCGACATATCCACACAACCAGCCGGTGCCTTTCTGGGCCTGATCCAGGATCTCTGCCCGTGACTGTTTGGGCTGGCAACCAGCCTTGCGAGAGAACCAGGGATAACTTCTCCATCTTCCCCTCCCTCCAACGACTCGTTGTCACTCTAATTGCTGGTTTTTACCCTTGGCTCAGAGCTCTACTGTAAGTGACTAGATCCCCTTTGCAGTCAAGAAGATATGTTTTAAAAAATTAACCTTTCTCTTCCTCCTTGCTCGCCAAGGGATGGGGAGGGGGACAAATTCCAGGCACAACAACCCATGCTGCCAAGGGGTGACTTTGGCCAGCCAGAGGTTAAAAAAACACAAACACACACATTAATCAATTAATTAAGAGGGAGAGAAGGACGCTGGACTCACATCCACACCCGAGTCTCCAAAGAAGCTCCCTAAGATGTTTTAAAGACCTGGAATTATTATTACAGTATTTTTGCAAGGGGGCGGTGGTGTCGATTTTTCTCCCCCAGGGAGTTTCTGCGCAAAGATGGGGGTGGGGATCTAAGCAGGTCTCCTATGTGGAGTCCTTGATAGCCAAACATCCACGGGGGGGGGGGCAGAGAGAGAGAAATCTGCTGACTATGCAAGTTTTGTCTCTTCCCCCATCCCGTGATCATTATTTCCCCCCAAAAAATAGTAAGAAACAATTGCCCTAATTTTGGAGTGGGGGTTGGGTGAGGTGAAGAGACCCTTGCAGAAACAGAAGAGAAAACCCACGGGTGGGGGGAGAAGAGAGATTAACCCACCCACCCCGCTCCCCGTTTCTGCAAAACCGGCTGTGCGCATTTCTGGCGCATTCGGCCCGCGCAAAGCGCACCGCAGCGCACGCCCCAAACCGAGTCCCGCGGGGGAGGCTGCACCCGAAGATCGACCTCGCCCCCCCCCCCATCCCGACTTTCGGGTTGTTGTTTTTACCTCGGGCACTGCAAGCCATTCTCCATAGCTGTCTCCCCCCTCCCCGGTGGTGGCTCTCCGCCGTGCCTGGGCGCTCTGCTGCGCCCTCTCCGCTGCGCCGTCTTGCGCGCCTGCCTGTGCGCCTCGCTGCCTCTCGCTCTCGCTGCCTCTCTCTTGCTCGCCCTCCCTGCCTCCTTCCTCGCTGCCTGCGCGGCTCCCACCCCCACCCCCGAAGCCCACTCCCCTCCAGGCTACTCCCACCGCCCCTCCCCCACCCGTGCCATTGGTTCCCCCTCCCACCCCCAAGGTGGGTCCCCCCCCCGCCTCTCCAAGCCCTGCCCGATCCAAGCCACTTTTGGCACGCCTCCTAATGGCTGATGCGCGCGGTGATTGGGTGTAGGGGTGTCACTCTGGGGCTGGGGGGTCGCCCTCGCTGTTGCCCTCCCCTTACTCTACTTCCCCCCCCCTCCGCCCTCTTTCTCTCTCCCTTTCTCACCCTCTCCCCCACCTCTAGCCAAACCATCCTTTTGATGGCAGATGGGTAGGATAAGAGTGACCCAGTGCTGCGGTGGGTATTGGGGTGGGGGTGGGGGGGCAGAAGGAGTGGGGCTTGGACGGAGAGGTCGCAGCAAGAAGCCTGCTGCTGCGCAAAAAGCAGATATTTCCCAATCCGGAGCGAATCGGGTCTCACACCTGTTTGGTCGGTAAGTGAGTTTGCCTCCTTGGGTTGGGGTACAAATCTAATTCCCCCCCCCCCTTCTTTGTCTTTCTGGCACAGCCACCGTTTGCGGGGTTGATGGCGTGGAAATCGGCGGGGCGCCTGTTCCGGGTCTCCCAAAGGATAGTGGCTTCGGATTTAGTCTGCAGACCTGTGCAAGGAAGAGGGTGTGTGTGTGTTGCGTGTGTGTGTTTGTGTGTACAGGTGTGATGAGACCTAGAACCTCAAGCCATCCAATCCCCACCTGGTTAGGCTTCTCTGCCCACGGAGGCTCTTCACAACCCCGCGTCCTTGAGGGGCCAAGTTGCAAGTTTCCCCGGGTTAAGTCTGCTCTACAAAACTCCGATCGTTCACACGAAGCAATCTTAATCGATATCTCCCCGGGGCTTCCAATGCTTGTTTTAATGCGCCCCCTAGTGGTAAAACAAGTTCCCTGCCAAACCCCCCCCCCCCTTTTTTTTAATCGGCAGCACCAAAGACATTTTTGCAGCTCTACGCCCAGAGGATATTTTACGCAATATTATGTTAAATTTAACTTATTTTTAAACCTAAGAAAAACAAGATCACTTACCAGGCACTCTGCACGCGTGGCTCTCTCGGCGACTTATAGGACAGCAGAACGACAAAATTGCTGGAATAAAATACTTCAGTAAGACGTGGAATACTGTAATCTAAAAATTGAATCCTAGAATAACTGAATCGGAATAAAGTGTCGGTATAAAAGCCACAGTGACTTGTTGGAAACATTTCATGCGCTTAACAAGGGGCAAACAGTTGCAAAGCTTCCTAATCTCTTTTACAGGCATTAAAATAATTAAGAAAACTGCTAAGGTTCTCTGATACCATTATTGTGTTTGGAAAGGGGATGCACGATTTGGAACTCACCGCCTTGGATGACTGAATAGAGTTAAGGTTTTCAGTTTGTGTAAATTGGAGTAGGCCATGAGTTAATGGACTCCATTTTGGAGTTCACTGGTGATTCTGCCTGGGAAGAATCCACTCTGGGTTTTGGTCGGAACATTAATGAATGGACAGCAGCCAGGTAAGGTGTGGAACTTGCTCAGGAAGGAGACCACGGATTGCCATGGATAGCTATTGCAAAGGTGAGACCAAAATCGGAAGCATCTTCACTGTAGACAAGAACAGTAAAAATGTGACTTTAGACCAGGGATGCCCAAATTATGGCCCGGGGCCTGGATCTGGCCCATGATGCCAATTCATCCGGCCCACAAAGTCCTCGTTGCTCCTGGAACTGGAAGTAAAACGCCCATACAGGCATGTTTTACTTCTGCTTTCAGGAGCAACAAGGGTTTCATGGGCCTGATGAATTGGTGTTGGGGGCTGGATCAGGCCATAGAGACCAGCTCCCTGAACCACGTGACCGGCCTGCGGCCCGCTAAGTTTGGGCACCCCTGCAATAGACAAAAGTGGAAACAGAACTATATTTGATAATCCCACTGCAGATTTAATGTCCACAGCACTGTAACCATCCACACAAGTATAAATGAGCATTAACTGAATAATTTGAGGGTGAGTCTAATATTTTAGTGGATAAGGAAACCCTTGTTTCTGTTTACAGACCCAAATAACTAGAATTAAACTTTGTTATTTCTTTCCGCTCTAACTCTACCTTTGAGCACAGATTCCTTCTCTTCATCTGTTTTGGGTGTGAGCTCTCTTTTGAGATTCATCTGTTGTGCAAACCACATCTGGTAAAATAAACCAAGGCAAAGCTGACATATTTGACCTGAAAAAAAATATTCTTTGAACTTTCAAAGGTCGGATGGAAACAAATCCCTCTGAAATATTCTCTTCAACAGACTAGACCAGCTGTGCCCAGCAGATGTCACTGCTGCTTCACCAATCGGCATTCTCCCTCCAAAAATACTAAAAGGCCCATCAGCCACAGGCCAGCATAGCTATTGTGTCTGTGTGGCATAACTGAATGCATATATGCAGCAGAGTTGTTTCTATATTTGTGTACAGCTGTCCTAGGCTAAGTGGTTTACACAGACCTGTGGTGGCTTAGTGGTTAAGATTTGACGACTGGAAGGTTGCCAGGTCAGCAGTTCGAGACCTGAGTGCTACATGACAGACTGAGGTCCCGTTGTCTGTCCTGCCAACCTAGTAGTTTGAAAGCAAGAAATTGCAAGTAGATAACTAGGCATCACTTCGGCAAGGAAGGTAACAGTATTCTGTGTGCTTTGGCATCTAGTCATGCCTGCTAAATCACCACAGAAGCAGATGCAGACAGTGCTAGCTCTTTGGGTATAAACAGATGAGCACCGCTTCCTAGAGTCGGATACGACTGGTGTTCAAACAAGGTCGACCTTTACTATGTGTGTTATGCTCAAATCACATCTAATTTCCAGCAACCTGGCGGGGCTTTCAAGGTAAGTGGGATATTTAAGGAGGGGTTTTACCAGGTCTATCCTAACTCCCTGTGAGTTTCCAATGGCTAAGCAAAGATTTTGACCCAGGCCTCCTGAGTCCTAGTATGTCACTCTCTCAACTGCACCACTCTATGCTTTTACTACCCCTGGGAAAATTAAGCAATTCAGTTTATGCATGCTGACAGATGCCTCTGAAGAACAAGTGGTGAACTTTGGCCCCCCCAGCTGTTCTTGGACTTCAGTTACTGCGTACGCACAGTAAACTCATTCATGTGGATTCACAGAGACTTGGACTTCTGGGAATTGGCATCCAAGAACAGCTGGAGTGCCAGTAAGCCCATTCGTGTGGATTCTCAGAGACTTGGGCTTCTGGGAGTTGAAGTGCAAGAACAGCTGGAGTGCCAGTAAACCCATTCGTGTGGATTCACAGAGACTTGGGCTTCTGGGAGTTGAAGTCCAAGAACAGCTGCCATGCCAAAGTTTGCCCTCACTGACCTAAAACCCAGTAACAAGAAACTATACTTTGCCATATTGCACAAAAAAATACCAGAGTGATATTGGTGTCAGTGAGAGAGTCTTAGAAGTGCTCTTCGGGGGGGTTTGGGATCCTCGTGCCAACTTGATCTATCCCAAACCCTTGCTGTGTTATTAACTTTTGCAACACCGAGCCAGGATGGACAGAATTCAGTTGCCAAGTTTATGGGGATCTCTCGCTGATGGATCGGTCCCAGGCAGCAATGAAGCAACCCAATCCCTCTCTTGACTCTGTGCTTTATTAATGGAGTTGCTGAAAGCTCTTTAGCAGGAATCAGACACAGCCAAGCTGACAACGGGAAATGATGGATCCTTAAGTCATAATGGAAAAGAAGAGTCTTCGGAGTGGGGCAGCGATATAAATTGAAATAAATAAATAAAAGCCTGCTTTGTTTTGTTTACAAAGAGAGAGGGAGAACGTGGAAGGCAGGGATGACATATTAGTTCACAACACTCAATGTGCAATATTGTTACCTGTTCATCACTTCTCCAAGTGGTGGGGAGTTCCACAGGCACTGCAGCCCAATTTAATTTTTTTTTACTGATAGTATCCTAGAGGAGAGAGAGAGAGTCTTTGTAACTATTGCTTTACCTAACAAATACTGTAGAAATAGAAAGTAACTTTTGGAAGCTCTGTACACCATCGAAGAGGTTGGGCAGTTGAAGATGATGGACAAAGAGGGAGCAGAAACAAAGATCATCCATTGTAAAAGGCAATACTGTATACTACCGGTATACATCAGGAGTTCTCAACCTTTGAAAGCCGGGGCCCGGGTCACGCTACCTCAGACAGCTTCAGGGGGCCAGATGGTCATTTTGTCCTTCCTTCACCCTATGGCACTTCTGGGTGTGGTGGAGGCGGTGGGGGGACCACATGAAATGGCGCAGTGGGCCACATCTGGGCCACAGGTTGAGAATCCCTGTTTCAAAGCATTTCACTTTTTAAAACTACTTTATTGCCCGTAAAGGGTCCCAGATATTTTTTTGACAGTGGGAAAGACATCAATCTTTTTCACAGATGAATAACCATCAGCATTGGAGACGAAGCCCTGGTGGGTGTAGAAAATAACTGTCTCCATCTAATTCTGTCCGCATTTCTTCTCAGTTTGGAAGCTGCTCTCTCCCCAGAGTTTAGAAAGATGGAGTACAACTTCCAGCCAGGATGACAATGAGCCACATGGCATCAAAGCGACCCTGGGACTCGTGGTTGGGGAGGGGGGGGGTAATTTTTCTCCAAGGAAATTTTTGCTCTTGGCCACCCACAACATCTGCAAATTTTGCTCAGAGACGGAGAGCTCCGTGTTGGCGATGACTCACTAAGAAATAGCTCCCTGGACGAGGGTGGCATCGCTTGCATCTGAGGGCATTTCGGATCTCATTTGGCTGCCCTTTCTTCTCCTACGTGAAGGATGAGGAGGTTTCTACAAGTGGGAACAGCCATCCCCAACCTTTATAAAAAGAAATGGCTTAAAGGAATGTGTAGGCTTTCTTCTCATCACATTAACTCCCTGGCAACTGTGCGTCTCTCTTTCTCTCTCCCCGTCCGGGCAAAGAGTTGGTCTAAGAATACTGTGGCCAAAATCCAACTGCTTAAACCAGGGTGTCCAAACTACGGCCTGTGGGCCAGATCCAGCCCCTGATGCCATTTCATCCGGCCCATGCCACCCTCGTTGCTCCCGGAAGCGGAAGTAAAATGCGCCCATATGGATGTTTAAGGATATTATCCATATGGATATTTAAGCCATATAGGCACATTTTACTTCCGCTTCCGGGAGCAACGAGGGTGGCATGGGCCGGATGAATTGGCATTGGGGATGGATCTGGCCCACAGGCCGTAGTTTGGACACCCCTGGTTTATACCAATCTTCCAGTAGAAATTTAGCGTAAATTTTCCAATTCTTAGCCATTAACAACCTCATTGCTGTTACCATAGTATATATTATAAAATAAACGAAGTCAATGAAAGATGGTGTGCGGCCTTTGAGTCTCACACTCTCTGCAAATTCCATCGGGAAATTGATCCCCATGCCAAAGGCAGACCGTGGAAGATGTATTCCACCTGCCCAGATGTTGAGCGATGGGAACAAGGAGGCAGAGAAGGGAGAGATCCAAAGTGGAGAGAGATGGTGAGGGTCTGGCATGCAATGGGGTTGAAAGTGATGTAAATCTACAAGGGAGTTTGTCAGGACTTTGACCAAAATTCGAAAAGAACTGACAAAACAATAAAATAAATCAAGCCAAACAAACATAGATATTAAAACTCACCTGTCCATTACAAAGGACGATATCAGAGAGTAAACAAAACAAAAAGACAATAAATGCTGTGGCACTGTAAAGACTGTGGTTGTGTTGCCTCATTGGTTAAGAAGCTCGCCTTGTTAGCTGGAAGGCTGGCAAGTTGGCAGTTCGAGATCCAGGTACTTGCATGATGGATTGAGCACCTGTCTCTGTCCCAGTTCCTGCCAACCTAGCAGTTCGAAAGTAAGAAATCTCAAGTAGATAAATAGGGACCACTTGGGTGGGAAAAGATCTTGGGGACATGAAAGGAGCCTCATTTGGGCATCCCCTGAGCAGAGTTTCTCCAGCAAATATCCTTTCAACCCAGAATAATTTCTGACACAAGTTCATTATTATTATACTGTGCAGACTACCTGTAAAACCTTCTAAAAATTGTTCCTGGAAATATACGTGACCAAATCTTGACCAACACATCACAAGAACCTCAAACTAGCTACCATTTGCCTGCTACCTAAAACTCACAAACCCCATCAAGATTTTAGAGATGCTTAAGTGGAGCATGGCAAAAAAAAAAGGTTGGGAACCACTGACCTAGATGCACATTTGTGTCAACAGAAAATGACACCCATGTTAGAACAAAAATAAATTGGAAACATGAAAGTCCCTAAAGAGAAGCAATTTCTTGAACTGTTCTTCCGAAATAATCTGCATTTTTTTAAAAAAAAATCCCAGCCCAAAACTGATAACAATATGAGCACAATTTAAAATGAATTTTAAATGATGGGTTAAATTAAAGTTCACCCTTGTTCAAAAGCCAATCGTATCTGACTCTAGGCTTCAGTGTTCATCTCTATTTAGAGCCAAAGAGCCAGTGCTGTCTGTGTTTGCAGATGTTTCCGTGGACATGTGGCAGTCATGCCTAGACACCGAAGTGCACGAAAAGCTGCTTACCTTCCCACTTGCAATATCTTGCTTTTGGACTGCTAGGTTGGCAGGAGCTAGGACAGAGACGGGTGCTCATTCCGTCATGCAGTACTCAGGTTTTGAACTACTGACCTCCCAGTCAGCGTCTTAGCCATTTGAGCCACTGCAGTACCTAAATGATGGGTGGATGTGGATAAAAAGCAAACCCCTCTCTTACTGTTTTCATGTTGTCTCCATAAATAATTTGCTGTTAGTAGGATTTATATTTTTGTAAATCTAAAGATATCAAAGCCAGCTTCATTTAGTCAGATGTACAAAGTCGATTTCTTTCTTTCTTTTCTTTTGTTCGTTCTTTCTTTCTTTCTTTAGTTTCTTTCTTGCTCTTATTTTGTCTCTCGTTGACAAAAATGGTTCTCAGGTTTCTCTTTTAACATTTTATTCCTCTTTATTTCCTTCCATACTGGTCCATTCTTTGATGAATAAAAATTCCCATCATAGATAATTTTAAATGCAAATCATGCCTTTTTGTGCCTGTTGAATATGAACTGAGAAGCAAATTTAGAAACAATTTAATAGAACGTATATACGGTAAGAAAATTAATTTGTATAGTTTTGTCCTCTAATTAGACTCTGAGATGATCTAAATATTTGTTTATGTTGCAGTATTAATTAAGTGTTTCATTCTCAGATCTCTTTGGCAACACATCTGTTTGTTTATTTTAATTTTTTCCATTAAACCAGCATTTTTAAAATATTTATTATTTATTTATTTTTCTTATTTATATATTGCCGCCCAACTCTGAAGACTCTGGGCGGCTCACAGAAAATAAACCTAATATCACATTTTAAAACCAATTTTAAAAAACCCATTAAAACTGCTACCAAAAATTACCCCTTTTTGTATATATTGTATATACAGTATACAATAACAAATGTGAAGCTTGACATTTTGTTGGGTACCATGAAACAGTTTCAATATTAAAGTCAAATTGAAACAAGTAGGCAAACAAACAAACCATTTAGAAAGGATTTGAGGAGCATAGATTCCATTGATCAACTATGTATCCTGTACTTAAGATTTCAGCCTAGCTACCCTCACCTAATTAAATAAAACCTGAGGCTTCCATCTAATGCAACTGGCAGGAAATTATACTTTACACAGCTAGGATTTGAACAGCAATTTTCAATTAGTGTTTAACAGGCACAAAAAAGTATGATTTGCATTGAAAATAATTTGTAAAGTGAAATGTTATTCATCAAAGAATGGACCAGTTTGCAAGTTAATAACTGGGAATTTATTTTGCAATCAATTCTTTCCATCAGACTTCATGGAACAGATTTCGGTACATTGTGAATACATGCAATTCCTATTTCCAACAAATCAATATTTGTATTTAATCTTTAACATTTAATTTTCTGGGCCTGCGGTGGCTTAGAGGTTAAGAAGCTCACCTCGTTAGCTGGAAGGCTGGCAAGTCGGCAGTTCAAGACCCGGGTAATGCATGACGGATTGAGCGCCTATCTCTGTCCCAGCTCTTGGGGACATGAAAGGAGCCTCATTTGGGCATTCTCTGAGCAGAGTTTCTTCCACAAAAATCTTTTCAAACCAGAAAAATTTCTGACACAAAATTATTACAGTATTATCTTTAACATTTCATTTTCTCATTCTAAATATATTCTGGAAAGAATCAAAGTAATACAAAAAGCAATCTAATGAGTAAAAAATATTTGTTTGTTTTATAGGCAAGCTTTATTCCAATGGGGGACTTAAAAGTGGCTCACAATATTAAGATCAAATTGAAACACAATATTAATTGTACAATAACAAACTATTGAACTGGATTAATAATTAAATGATTAAAACCAGGATTAAAATATTGAATATTGGGGGGGAAACTAATTCAAATAATTAGTTTTATATTTTTCACAGAATTTTTTCACAAATATTTTAAAATATATATATTTGTGTGTTTTTAAAAATCTGTGTTCTGTTTTCTCTCGTTCAAAGTGTTACAAAGTTTAAATCACAATTGCAAAATGGGAGAGAGTGGGAGGCAGGTCAAAAATCCCCAAGAAGATTGAAAATTATCTATTTTTAAAAGCGTATTTTAAAAGATACATTTCATATATCTTAGAGAAGCAAAAGTGGTTGGGTTTCATGCAATTAATTATTCACCATGTTTTAAAACCAGGAGGATTATTTTGCAAAATTGATTCAATCTCCCCGTTGGGGTTTGAAAAGCAGAAACTGTAACACAAACTGTTTTTTTTTAATCCCCCTAAATGTAATTCTCCCTTCCACACATCAACACTGTTTTATTAAATACTGTACTGGCGAATTGTTTGCAAAGTTTTCTATCTACAATAGTTATGCACCTCAATCTTGCAACCATCATGGACTTAATATAGACAGAAATATGAGTAAATACTTTTGTTATATATTTTGGCAATACATTTCCAAAATAATGCATAGAATCATAAATTTGTAGGGTTGGAATAAACCACAAAGCCCATTGAATACAACCCCATATCACGAAGTTAATTAAATGAGTAATGAACCACATCAATCAAAAGAACTGACACTAATCGAGAACAACTAGCTGACACTATTAACACCTCTTTAAAGCTAAAAATTCTGGATTTAAGACAAGATCATATCCGAGAATGCATTTTTTTTCCTGAAATGGGGGAAATGCCATTGGCATGAATGTGTTTAAGGTGGATTCCAGAAATCAAGAAACGAAGGAATATGAAGTTGTCCACCAGAGCTTTGAAAAGCTCCTTTTTTTCTTTTGAACCATCCTTTCCAGAATCCCAAAGGCAGCAGCCATGATTACCAGGATTGCTCTAAATAGTGGTAGTCCAGAAAATAACATATCCGGGCGTGGATTTCCAATCAGACCAATATCTAGCCCATGGACCATTTCAGTACTCTTCTTTTTGAGGTAGGTAAAGGTCACCCTTGCTCAAAAGCCAATTGTATCTGACTCTAGGGTTCAGTGCTCATCTGTTTACAGCCAAAGAGCCAGCACTGTCTGCATCTGCAGACATTTCCATGGACTTGTGGCAGGCATCCCTAGACACTGGAGTGCACGGAATGCTGTTTACCATCCCACCAAAGTGGTCCCTATATTTATCTACTTGCAATGTCTTGCTTTCGAACGGCTAGGTTGGTAGGAGCTGGGACAGAGGTGGGCGCTCACTCCATCATGCAGTACTCAGGTATCGAACTCCGACCTTCCAGTCAGCGAGTCAAGTGTCTTAACCACTAAGCCACAGCAGTTCCCTTCTTTTTGAGAAACTGAATTACTAATTTTATTTTAACGTGCCATTCACCTCGGTCAACACACTGCGATGCGTGTGTGCCCTATGGATGCCGACGATGCAAAGGGAGAGGGCGTGGAGAGCGACGCTGCAAGATTGGATTGGCTAAAGAGCAAGAAAGCTAGTCTTGACTGGCTAAAAAGAGAGGGAAGTTGGTGGTGGAGGTGACTGCAGAGACACCATGGGAGTAGTTAGAGAGAGTGCCACTGGGTTTGCTGGGATTTTTGTGGACTGTTGACCAGAGCCAAGAGGACCCAGCCACGTCCACCCTTTCCCAGCAGCCATGGAAGGGTTAAAGGCCAACAGCTGGGTCCTACAATCTCCTTTCAGCATCAGGAACCTCCTTCCAGAAGTGGCCTCAAGCAAAGGTCCCAAGGGCCCTCTGTCATTGCCACTTAGGGAAGATGATATTGTATTAACGGCTGCCAGTGATGAAGAACACCAGAACCTGAGGAAAGAGGCGCTTGCGGGGGAAAGGAGAGGGAAAGCCGAGAAGCCGCCGTTCAGCTACAATGCCTTGATCATGATGGCCATCCGTCAGAGCCCTGAGAAGCGCCTCACGCTCAACGGCATCTACGAGTTCATCATGGGCCACTTCCCTTACTACAAGGAGAACAAGCACGGGTGGCAGAACTCCATCCGCCACAACCTCAGCCTCAGCAAATGCTTCATCAAGGTACCCCGCCACTACAGCGACCCCGGGAAGGGCAACTATTGGACATTAGATCCTTCCAGCGAAGATGTCTTCATCGGAGGTGCCACTGGCAAGCTTCGGAGGAGACCCCCAAGTTCCCGGGCCAAGCTGGCTTTCAGAAGAGGAGGTAGACTAGATCCTGCTGAGCTGACATTTGCCGGATCATTCTACTGGCCACTATTTCCTCTCTGCTGTGCCTCCACACCTCATTTGGGTCATTACCAAACTAACTCCTTCTCGTCCTTTTTCTACCATCAGGCTATGATGACTCCTGAGATCCGCAGAGAGTTGGAGAGAGATGGCCAGAACGGACATCACCAATGCTTCACCACGACTATGTTGGCTACAGGCGTGCCCTGTGCCGTCTCCGTCCCTGGCCGCTCAGATCTCTGTTCTGTCAATTTCATGGCAAACCAGGCAAATTACGTCGTCTCTCAGAGACATCACCATGGTTTGCCGATTAACCTTCCACCGGCCCTTCCATTCAAAAGCACTGGGAATCTTCGTGGTGCTGTTCCTCTGGCTTGTCCTGGGCAGTTTTCTCCAGAATTTCCAAGTTATTTTACTTTTCAAAACCAGGGAGCTCTATTTAATCCAAGCCAGCCTTGATTACATCTCCTCCGTTCTTAGAAGAAGGCAAGAACAACAATCGGACCCATTGTGACTATGCTGTCCAGTTTTTTGTCCACCATGGAACACTGGAAGACTTCTTCACCCATGAGCAATTTTCCGCCTTCTCTGGTAAGAAGTAGGAGAATCTGACGGTGTGTATCCAACACCTCTTGCTATTATTTTAAATTAGAAGAAAACCTATCTTCAAGTTGAAATTTTTGAAGTGGTAGCCATGTTAGTCTGTGCAAACATATAGGATAGTCAACAAAACATTTATTTGTCTTGTCCTGTTTTATTTACTATCTGATCTCTTCAAGGGTCAATGTGTGCTTAAAACTTTCTGATGTTGATCTAGGCTGCATTTTGCTAATATGTACGGAAACAAGGCAGGGGATTAGAAACTGAGATGGAAGTACTTTGGCAGGTGCAAACTACATTTATTTCCATTAACTGTATATTTCTCCTCTCTCTGGTTCTACTTTTCTTGTGATTCAAATCAACAAATAGAAGCAAAGTTGCCTCAATTGCCACAAATTAATCTCAAAAACTGCAGGCATTGTTTCAAATGGTCCTCTTTAGTAAGCATTTGATTCTTTTTCTGTTTTGTATCCATGAAGAAAAATATACATGAAACGTCTGAAACTGTCATGACATTCTAATTTACTGGACAGAAGGGGTAAGCTTCATTTTTCAATAAGACTTACATTTGTTTACCCTGCGAAAACAGGGACTGTGGTGGCTCAGTGGTTAAGAAACTCACCTTGTTAGCGGGAAGGTCAGCAAGTCGACCGTTCAAGACCCGAGTACTGCATGATGGAATGAGCACCCAGCTCCCTCCCAGCTCCTGCCAACCCAGCAGCTCGAAAACAAGAAGTTGCAAGTACAGTAGATAAATAGGGACCACTTTGGTGGGAAAAAGATCTTGGGGACAGGAAAGGAGCCTCATTTGGGCATACCCTGAGCAGTTTCTCCAGCAAAAACCCTTTCAACCCAGAAAGCACCTTTGTGTGCTTCTACTGAATTATGTCAGTTCCTTTGGGGAAACTACAATTTGTAGAATTCCACAGTAAAAATTGGATTCCGGACACTGTCATCTAAAAAATAATAATCCTTCCAAGTTTTGATTTCAAGTACAGTACACTTATAATTTCTGAATTTGGTGCCTTCCCTGTGCGTTGGACCTCTCACCAGTCCCCAAAGCTATGCGTTGCCCACATTTTGCTGGAGAAAAGAGGCACCAGGTCAGGTCAAATCCCAAATTTAGGAATATTAAGTCAGTATGTTGGAAGCAGAATGCATCTATTTGAAACCTTACAGCAAAGGTAAGAACCCCACAGCTGGCACCCTACTCCTGGAAGCAATGTCGTGGACATTTGTGGATTGGAAATATCAGCCGCAAAATCAGAAATGTCTTGCTCTTTCCAAATAGATACCCCGAACTCAGCATTTTGCTTTCTCAGGTGTCCGGTTTCAAATGCTGCAAGATCACTCACCTCTTCAGGGTGTAATAGCCAGGGTAGTCACCCATGTATTCTTTGTCTGCAAAACCCCCAGGATG
Organism: Furcifer pardalis; assembly: GCA_030440675.1. Classification (NCBI taxonomy): domain Eukaryota; kingdom Metazoa; phylum Chordata; class Lepidosauria; order Squamata; family Chamaeleonidae; genus Furcifer; species Furcifer pardalis. The sequence goes on from CP126890.1 coordinate 308,129,689, forward strand.
CTAAATGTAATCAATTACCAATGATCATAGTTTATGAGGCTTTGTACATAAAGAAGTTGATGAGCCTTGATCAAATTTGACACCAATTTATCTGGCCCACGCTGCTCCTAGAAGTGGAAGTAAAATGCACCCGTAAGATGCAGCCCCCAGGCTGTAGTTAGGGCTCCCCTGCTCTAAAATGTCAGATTGACCTCTGCTGTCTTGTGGTCTGAGCAATGGGGGACAGGAAACACATGTCTGTTGAATCCAATAATACTAAGGAAGTAAGCTAAAACTGAAGTTTGATAGTCCAGTCCCAAACACTGGATTAAGTTCCACTAATTTAAACGTTGCATTTTCTGAAATCAATGTTTTCAAAACAGGGGGTCAGCAGCAATCAACTCCTGATATATCTATTATTAATTTTGCAGTGCCTAATCACAATATTAAATAATTATTGCATTATTGTGTTATTAAATAATTATTACTTTATTAATATTCACACATTTAATTTTCTTTCTTTGGTGGAAAAAATGAAGTGAAACAAAGTCTTAACTTCAAGCCCAAACAATGACTTCCAAAAACCACACTTTAAGGGAGTAAAGTATAATTTGTCTTACTTAATAATTCTGAATTCTGATTTATTGTGTATTCTGTGTTAGAATTGGCTGCGCTGGGGAGAGGGAATAATATTGGCACGAGAGCATGGGAAATAAAATAATTATCACCTTTTAATGATATCTGCATCTCCATTTTGACAACATTAAACCAGTCAAATTAATATTTAACTCGCTTTGTTTCCTGAATTGTATTACTGCCAAATGGCTGTTGCAAGCTGAAAAATAAGAAACAAATTATCACAAACGTGCCCAGCACATAAACCAAACTTGCAAGCTTAGTTTAAATGAGTTACATTCTTGAGGAAGACAGAAGCTTTGTGGAATCTACCTTACATTTCTGATATTGCAAACCAGGTATTAATTTTGCCTTTATGCATCAACCCCACAGAAATAAATAAAGATACTTTTCACTGTGTTTCACTGAATCAGTGGTTGTGTTTTCTCTTGAATTTGTGTCATTTTTCGTGTGAGGGAGGACTAAGACATACTGGTTGTGGGTGGTGTGTGTGTGAGAAAGAGAGAGAGCGCAAAACATATTTATTTATGTCTGTCTGTATGCATAAATCCAACAGTTTGTAACTTTGAGGCAACATACAACAGAAAACACAAATTATAATCTTCATAATTCAGCTTTCGGCTGCTCCAAAATTGTGCCCCTCAAAATTGTGTGCGCATTGTATTTAAGAAGCGGGCCAGTAAAATTCAGCATGGCACAGCAGTCGCAGCAGGGGCAGACGTTGCGAGGCTTTTGTGTTCATCTGAGTGTTCAAACTCAGATTTCAATCTACCAGACTGACGGGTATAATAATTTCGTGTCAGAAATTATTCTGAGTTGAAAGGATTTTTGCTGGAGAAACTCTGCTCAGGGAACGCCCATATGAGGCTCCTTTCATGTCCCCAAGAGCTGGGACAGAGACGGGTGCTCAACCCATCATGCAGTACCTGGGTCTCGAACTGCCAACTTGCCAGCCTTCCAGCTAACAAGGCAAGCTTCTTAACCACTGAACCACCACCTGTACTGTTTTTCAGCTATAGATCAGTGTACATTTTAGTAAATAAAACAAAACCAGCCTCACAGAGTTGTTCTGAGCCTGAGGCTAAACCACACTCACCAACTTTAGTTCCTTGGGAAAATGGCAGAATGTAAGTATAATCATAGCAGCCATTTCCTATAGTGTATTTTTCCAGCTTTAAATTCAGGCAATGTTGTGGCTTAATCAAGATATTTCATCAATATGAATTTTAGATTCCCCCCCCCCCCCTTATGACGACTCAGCGACCATTTTGAGGATGAATTCACTTACTTAGAGGTGGTTATCATATCTGAGAGTAAACAAAACAGAACAGCCCAGTACAATCAGACATATCAGATAGAATGATATACAGTAGAACCTTGGTTAATGTAATAATTAATGTATTCTTCGGGAGGTTTCTTACAGCGAAAATTACTTCAACTGAATTTCCCATAGGAATTCATTGAATGCAATTTCCCATAGGAATTCATTGAAAACCAAAATACATTAACCGAAATGTGGTTTCCCATAGGAATGCATTGAAAACCAATTAATCTGTTCCCAAAAAAATTTCCCGAAACTGAGCCAGTATTTTCTATGGATTTCCTTTTGTTATGCAATTTTTATGTTACCCGAGCTGTTTGTTAACTGAGGTTCCACTGTACTGGGACTCCTACGTAAAACTAAACTACTTACCTCATGACTAGAGTGGGCACACCTCAAGACACAAACAAATACTGTATGTGATTACCAAAACTACCAAATATAAAGCCAGCACTACTCAATCAAGAAGACATTTTATTAATCAGATCAGGTTTGCATGCAAAGGTGATGAATTTAATTGAATATTTCTGCATTTTAAATAACTGTTTTATTATTTATTTATCTATTTTTCTGATTTATATTGCCGCTCAACTCTGAAGACTCTGGGCGGCTCGCAGAAAATAAAACCAATCACATTTAGATTGGTTTTATCATATATTATATTTTATGCATTTTATTTTATTGATATTATTCCACCTCATCTTTAATTTATTATTACACCATGTTATGCAATTCTATTTTATTCAGTCTAATTTACTGTATTGTGTTCAATCCAACAACTGTATTTTATGCATTCCAATTTAACATTTTAACTTGATATGGCCAGCAAGCAAACTAATCAACTAAGAATTAATTCATTCATGCTGGAGACAATTTTTTAATTAGCTTTTGAAAAATAAACATTCCCCTCTCCCAATAAATGACCAGCCCCCATCCAGTGCCACCAGTTCAACCAGCAGCTTCTCTACTCAACTGCAAGGCAAGAAACCAGTTTCGCAAAACACAACGCGCTGTGAGGTCTTTTGACCCTTCCCGCTGCCCGTAGCCGTAACCCATAGGTGCAGTTCAACAGGGGAGCGGGACGCCGCGCGAACTACTCGCCGCGACGCATGCGCGACCTGGGCGACCCCGGAAGCGGAAGGAGGCCATTGCGAGGGAGAACCGAACTGCCGCTCCACGCAGGTTGGCGTTTCCAAGCGAGAGAACGGCGGCATCATGTGAGAAAGCGGGTTTCGGGGCAAAAGAACCCGGGGAGAGGGAGGGGAGGGGAGGGGGTTATTGGTGAGGAAGGGGCTCAATGGTTAAGAAGCTCGCATTGTTAGTTAGAAGGTCGGCAGTTCGAGACCCGGGTACTTCATGACGGAGTGAGGCTCCTTTCGTGTCCCCAAGATCTTTTCCCACCGAAGTGGTCTCTGTTTATCTACTTGCAGTTTCTTGCTTTCGAACTACTACTAGGTTGGCAGGAGCTGGGGACAGAGACGGGAGCTCACTCCATCGTGCAACACTCAGGTCTCAAACTGCCGACTTGGCCTTCCAACTAACAAGATGATCTTCTTAACCACTGAGCCACTGCAGCCCCATAGTCGGTGCTAGTTACCCTATGTAAATTCCTGTGTGATAAACATGGAGTTATAAAAGGTCAGTTTGTCTTCTCTTGTTTTCCAGGAGTCTTCTAAACAAGCCCAAGAGTGAAATGACCCCAGAGGAGCTACAGAAACGAGAGGAGGAAGAGTTCAACACTGGACCCCTTTCTGTTCTCACACAATCAGTTAAAAATAACACTCAAGTGCTGATTAACTGTCGCAACAACAAGAAACTTCTGGGGCGTGTCAAGGCCTTTGACAGGTAGGATTTCACCTGTGCCTTCCTCTGTTCTGCTTGATAGTTAAAGATAGCTTTAGACAATTGTGTTGCTTGCTGTGAAACAAAATTGTGTTGCTTGTTGTGAAACAGAAGGTAGTAGTTTGACTTTAAAGTGACTTACAGCTTTTGGGGGAAAGTTTTCCTTGGATATAGGGATTCTGAAACCTACGTTTATCTGAAATTTTCTTGCCATTTAATTGTGTGTCACTTGACATCTAAGCATGTTGGAGGCAGAATCCCTCCCCTTTTGTCCATGCAACACTATTTCTATTCTCCCCCCGCTAGGCATTGCAACATGGTGTTGGAGAACGTCAAGGAGATGTGGACAGAGGTGCCGAAGAGTGGGAAGGGTAAAAAGAAATCAAAGCCGGTCAATAAGGATCGCTACATCTCCAAGATGTTCCTTCGTGGAGACTCAGTCATTGTGGTGTTGAGGAACCCCCTTATTGCTGGAAAGTGATGGGCAGTCTGAGAATTGTGCACAAACAGGAGCATGACTGAGGTCACCGACTAGAGACTCATGTAGCCTTAGCCTCTGGTGGGCCAGCTCTTTGAATGATTCTTTTGTGTGAAAATGCGGTGTACCGATCAAGGATGGTTAGAAAATGCTACTTGTTTTTGAGGAGCTGGCTGGGAAAATATTCTACTTCTCCCAAACCCCTGCTATGTTCTTGTGTGTTGACTTCTTTTTTTTTGCAAAGTAAACATTTTGTTACATTTCTCGATGTGCTTTTTTCTGACACTCTCCTCCCTTGTGAATTCCAAATGGGAATCATATCCGATTCTAGAGTTCAGTGCTCATATCTGTTTATAGCCAAAGAGCTAGCCCTGTCTGTGTCTGCAGATGTTTCTGTGGACATGTGGCAGGCATGACTAGACACTGAAGCACATGGAACTTCCCTTTCCTGCCAAAGTGGTCCCTATTTATCTACTTGCATTTTCTTGCTTCCAAACTGCTAGGTTGGCAGGAGCTGGGATAGAGATGGAAGCCAACTCTGTCATGCAGCACTCTGGTCTTGAACTGCTGACTTGCCGACCTTCCAGTTGTCAATTTCACATCTTAACCACTAAACCACTGCAGTTCTCTATTACCTCTGCCCTGCTGCTGTTCTAACTATGGCAAAGCTGTCTCACTCCCCCAGATCCACTTAGGAAAGGGTAGGGGAGCTGATGTTGTGTTTTGAGACCCAATGGCCTACTTCAGTGTTTCCCAAATGCTGGTTTTTGGACTTCAATTCCCAGAAGCCTAAGTCATTTCCCCAAAGCACTGGTCAGCCAATGTACTGACTTAGGCTTCTGGGAATTGAAGTCCACTAGTGGGCTGTGTACCCCTTGTTGGGAACCACTGGCCTACTTGATCCATTCATGGAACAACAACAGTATCCTTACCTCTCGAGCTCCCCCCCCCAAAAAAAAACAACAACAACAAACTTCAGACTTTTGCTATCTAGTTCAGGAAACTCAGAAAACAAAACTTACAGGCATGTTTCATTCTTTGTCTGATGAAGTGGACTTGATCCACGAAAGCTAACAATAAAAATATAGCAGTTAGTCTTTAAAGTGCTACTGTGTTTTTTATTTTATTTTATTTTGTTTATTTTGCTTTGTTTTCTGAGATGCCTGAACCACAGACTTCTAACACGGCTACTATTCCAAATAGTTCAGGAAAAAATACCTTGAAGATGTAACATAAAGCAAATGTGTATATACCTAAAACAAAGCTTAACATTAATTTTTCAGGTTTTTCTAAATTCAGATCTGGAAACTAAGCTTTAGTGTAAAGAAAACCAAATGTTTTCATCATCTATAGAAGGGGTGCCCACACTTTTCGGGCCATAGGCCAGTCACATGGTTCAGCAAGCCAGTCACGTGGTTCCTCCCACCGGAAGCAGAAGTAAAACGTGCCTTACAATCTGTTTTGCAACAGGATGAAATAGATTTTAGACTGCCATTTTCTCTGCTTAAACTAGGGGTGCCCAAACTATGGCCTCTGAGCCATATCTGGCCCCTGGCACAAATTCATCTGGCCTGCGCAGCCCTCGTTACTCCTGGAAGTGGAAGTAAAACACACCCATACAGGCACGTTTTACTTCCACTTCCAGGAGCAATGAGGGCGACATGGGCTGTATGAACTGGCGTCGGTGGCCGGACCTGGCCTGTGGGCCATAGTTTTGGGCACTCCTGAGCTATAGGTTAGTGATTTTTAACCACTAGATGTCTGAGTTTTACACTGTGTGTTTAAAAACCAGATACCTACTAAGAGTTTTAGAAAACTTCCAAGGGGAAATTTGGAAGAAGAAGCATTTCTCAACATTCCTTTGGCCAAACAGAGTGGTACAACTGTGCACAAAAATAGGGTCATTTATACTGTAGTCCCTAATTGCAAAGCACTCTCCTGTTTCCTTTTCCATGTTGTACTGGCCACTATGCCTGGTATCTCTTCTTCCCCTGCTGTCTATCAGTCTCTCCCCTCCTTGATGTCAACATGAGCTCATTCCTAAGAGCCAGCTGTCTTTCTCTTCTCTGCCCCCTCCCTACCAATCTGGAAAGTATAATCCCTCCCCAGGCCCTGAAAGTGACTTTGTGTCACTTTGATACAGGAGAAACCTTTTACTGCCTCGTGCATCTTAACATGTTTTCCGGAGCTGCCACTTTGCTTAAAAACAAATTTACTTAAAGTATCAATTATCCCGTAGGGGACGATCAGTTGACACCACGCATATAAATCCCAACTGCCACACAGGGAGAAATTTTATACAGGGACAGATGGATTTGTCGGAGGATTCATAACAGGAGGGGGAAAGCCAACCTTCTTGAGGTGTCTCATAATATGTTCATCATGGTAGAATGATAGGAAGGGACAAAAAATATTTGTTTCCTCCCTAGGCAGACCAAAACCAATTTCGTGTAAGCACCTTTCAGACCTTGCCCTCCAATTGGGCTACAGGAGTGTAAGCAGTCATATTCATAGGAGGCCTGGTTGCCATTTTAGCCTGTGGATTAAGGTTAGGCAACCTGTAGGCTATAAAATGGTCCCCAAGTGGATTCAATCCCACTTGAATCCTTCTTGATGGAGGGCAGCAGCTTCATCCTGGCCTGGGGCTGAGGAGGACTTTGTGTGCCAAGAGGGCTCAGGACCAGAAATGACTGGCAGAACTGGATCAATGGTACAGGTGTCATGCTGCAATGCAAAAGGCAGATGAAAGGCCATTGCATTATATTCTCAGGACAATCTTCATAGCTAATTGGCATGATCACCAAGATTCAGATATGGCAAAAAAAGTCTATAAAACTCAATTACCTCAAAATCCAGTCGTATCTGACTAGGGTCCAGTGCTCATCTCTGTTTCTAGCCAAAGAGCCCACACTGTCTGCATCTGCAGACGTTTCCATGGACATGTGGCAGGCATGCCTAGACCCGGGAGTGATCAGAACACTACCTTCTCATTGAAGGAGTAGCAATTTAAAAATACTAGATCCAACTCCCCCACTTTGCACTTTGTTTTGCCTGGAAAGGTTTTATTGCAGTGGATTGGGAAACTGCTGGACGCAGCAAGTCCCGGTAGAGTCAAAATGACCCCTGAGGTTGCCGCCCCCCCTTATTAACACTGGTGTATCAGTTCCTCTTTTTTGTACGGTCTGAAGCACCCTTTAGCCATCTTTCTGAGAGTTCTTTGTTGAGCAAGGAGAAGTAGAAAGCGACGAATGCCTACTTCCTAATGGCTCTTAATGCTCTCACTGTTTTTTCTGTACCACTGCCACCCCATTCCCATAGCGAGCCGTCACAGATCTGAGCAGGGAGATGCAGCTCAATATTTCAGCTCCATTTTCATGCAAGCTGGGGCTCAAATTTCATCAAGTCAGGCTTTTTCTGCAAAGGCGACAACTTCAGTTCAGGAAATGGGGAGACAGCAGATTCCTGATGATTAATTCAAGAAGAAAGGGAGATGAAGGTGTTGCTTTGGGGAGACAGCACCCGAGCCCCGGGGCAAAAGTACAGGAACAGGGGAAGGTTCATGATGACGCGCAGTAAACCCATTTGTATGGATTCACAGAGACTTGGGCTTCTGGGAATTGAAGTCCAAGAATAGCTGGAGTGCCAAGGTTGGCCATCATGGGCCAAAACACAGAAGCCCTTGAGTATTCATAGCAGTGCTTCATTTTCAAACAAAAAGGACACTCATTCTATTTCACATCTGTTTCAACATTGCTTTACTACTTAGATCTCTAATCTGCCCAGAAGCAAAATCTAGACTGCCAGAAACCCTGCTAGGTAACTCTTGTGTCAGAAATTTTGTTCTCATCAAGGGACTGTGGTGGGTGAGTGGTTAAGAAGCTTGCCTTGTTAGCTGGAAGGCTGGCAAGTCGGCAGTTAAAGACCTGGGTACTGCATGACAGATTGAGCACCTGTCCCTGTCCCAGCTCTTGGGGACATGAAAGGAGCCTCATTTGGCATTCCCTGAGCGGAGACTCTCCCGCAAAAATCCTTTCAACCCAGAATAATTTCTGACATAAAATTATTATTATTATCAAGGCACTTTGGATCTATTTATGGGACTTTTGTCCTTTCTTACTTCAAAACTTCTACAGCTACAGATTTGAGAAATACAGATGTTCCTCTTTATTTATTTATTTTTAATAAATTGAAGCTCCCAGACGTCTAGTCAAGCTGCCTAAGGGAAAAGTGACTTTTAAAAACTCTCTGGAACTGAAGCTGTCATTGAGAGCTGGGACCATACAGTGACACTATATGGCCGCAGAGTTTGAATAATTCTCATTATCCACCATGCACATCAGATTGAACTTCTTGAGTTGAATCTGCACTGAACCTTAGAGCAAGAAAATGCCTGTGATTTTTGGTCTGGACAAGGAGAATGTGCTTAGATCTCAGAGGAAAGACATCTAGGAAATGATTTTGCATCTCAGGTTCCCTCTTTTATTCTGACCTTTCTGAAATGGAAACCTTCCATGAAGGACAAAGCTTACAATGCCCTCTTGCGGAGAATGTCTATAAGGGTTTTAGAGACAGCCCTGTCCGCTTGTTCAACAAGAGCTACCAGAAATCAAAAATCAATACCAAATCAATTTCATCTCAGTGTATGTTTTGATGGCTAGTTCTCCATCCATGGAAAACTTTCACTGACATAATTTGCTAGCCTTGAAATTGCCAGGGTAAGGTAATGTTAAAGACTGCCCTTGCGTGAAAGCCAGTCATATCTGACTCTAGAGTTCAGTGCTCATCTCTGCTTATAGCCAAAGAGCCAACGCTGTCTGCATCTGCAGACATTTCTGTAGACATGTGGCATGCATGACTAAATGGAATGCTATTTACCTTCCCACCCAAGTGGTACCTCTTTATCTACTTGCAATTTCTTGCTTTCAAACTGCTAGGTTGGCAGGAGCTGGGACAGAGACAGGTGCTCAATCCGTCATGCAGTACTTGGGTCTCGAACTGCCAACTTGCCAGCCTTCCAGCTAACAAGGCAAGCTTCTTAATCACTGAGCCACTGCAGTCCCCCCAAAACATACTTCTGTTCTTACAGTACAGTATTTTGGTTTTGTTGTCACTGAATTGCTAATTGTCTTCTGCACCATCCAGTGTATAACCTCAGTGAAAGTTGAGAACAAAGTGAATAGATTTTTTTTTACTCTCTTACATGAAACCAGAAATCAAGGTTATCAGGAAGGATGCTGTCCTTTGCAGAGTATGTATAGTAAAAGCAAGCACATTCTCCATGCGGGGATTGTTATTACAGTACTGTATTATTAAAGCTGGATGGAAAGCCCTTCTTTCTACATTTCCCAGAATCTTCCAGGCAGCAAATCCCGAGTTAGTCTGGAGCTGAACTCTATAAAGTAACTTTTCTAAGCTCTGGTCTTTCTGTAGGCAAAGTATCATCAGCCCCCACCGAGGAGAAAGGTGCGGTACACTTGGAAAAATGCCAAAATAATTTTGTTTTGCTGGATTTTCAAAAGGGCAAAGTAAATATTTAGACAAGAGAGAGGAAGTGTGTTTTGTACCTAAATTGCTCAGTGATTCTGATTAGCTGGAAAGGAAGGGAAATGGAGAACTACAGAGATGTTGGAAAGGGCGCAGGTGGCTGAAGAACCAAAGGGCATCAGGGCATCCTTCTGGTGGCACAGTGATTAAGTTGCTGTACTGTAACCAAAAGATTGTGAGTTTGATACTGACCAGGGATCAAAGTCGACTCAGCCTTCCCTCCTTCAGATGTTGATAGTTGATAATGTAAGTCCCCAGCATGTTGGGAGCAAAATGCTAATTAACATGTGAACTGCCCAGAGAGTGCGCTAAGCGCTATGGGACGGTATAGAAGTGTGATTGCTTCGCTTTGCAAGCCCCACTTGAGGAATTGACTGTCTCTCAAAATGCAGAAAGAAGAACAGCTTGCAAAACTTAATTGCAGAGAGAGAACGAGGGGAGAGCAATGCACTTGTGGAGAGCTCCTGCCTATGGTGATACATGGAACCTGCCAGTATAAAGGCAGTCTACCTCTGACAACTAACTAATGGTTTAGGTCAGTGATGGCGAACCTTTGCACTCCAGGTATTCTTGGACTTCAATTCCCAGAAGCCCAAGTGAGTACTCCTGCTGACCAGGGCTTGTGGGAATTGAAGTTCCAGAACACCTGGAGTGCCAAGGTTCACTACCACAGGTTTTTGGTTTGGGCTGTAGAGCCAGAAGCTGGGAGTTCAATTCCCTGCTGTGCAGGACTGTAGCCAGAGGGTGGCCAGGGTGGGCTTGGCCCACCCTGAGTTAGCACTTTGCCCACCCTGGCAAATCGTGGTTTCCCATAGGAATGCGTTGGAAAGAGGCTTTGTTGCCCATCCTGAAAAAATATTCGCCCACCCACATCTAGACTCCTGGGAAGGGTAAACCACATCTGTCTAGGGAACCTTGGAAAGGTTTGCCACAAGCCAGAATTGACGTGATGGTACACAATTATCGTCATTACCTGTTCGGCTAGAGCGCTTCAAGATTTCCCTGCTTCCCATGTCCTATCAGGATTTTTTCCTTAGGAACACAAGAAGCTGCCTTTTACTGAGCCAGATAATTTTGTCCATCCATCTACCCTGTAGTTATCTTTCAAGAATATGAGGTTGATTCTTGCCTAGCCCCACCTGGGGATCCCTGATCCTTCCTGGTGGTCTCCTCCATTCATGTACCGAAAAGTCATTCTTCAGTGATACGTTTGCCATTATGGCTGTAGTGAATGTTACTGATCTGAAATCTTCTCCTCAAGGTCGCCTTGCCCGAAAGCCAGTCATATCCGACTCTAGGGTTCAGCGCTCATCTCTGTTTACAGCCAAAGAGCCAGCAGTGTCTGCATCTGCAGACATTTCCATGGACTTGTGGAAGGCATGCCTAGACACAGGAGTCCACTGAATGCTGTTACCTTCCCTGTCAAAGTGGTACCTATTTATCTACTTGCAATTTCTTGCTTTCAAACTGCTAGGTTGGCTAGCGCTGGGACAGAGGCGGGGGCTCACTCCATAGCCCAGCACTCAGCTCCCGAACTCCGACCTTCCAGTCATCAAGTTCAGTGTCTTAACCATTTGAGCCACTGCAGTCCCTTTCTCCTCACAGGTACAGCTGAACTGTTGCCTCAGGTTATTATTATTATTATTATTATTTTAAAATCATTTTCCTGGCAGAACGGTGTTCCTAAATGGTGGCATCTCTGATACAGTCGAGGGCATCACCTCAGCTCCGACCAAGGTGCCCATGGTGGAGGAGCAGCAGATGCGAGCGAGGGCTCCTTCCAAGGCCTTCCGGAAGGATCTCATGCGGAAGACATACACCACTGGATTGATGGCTGAGTTGGCGTGGGAGAGGATGATGGCCGTCAGGCTGACAGGATAGGGGATGCAACAGGCAGGGCAAAAGAGGACAACCATGTTGATGACGTGAACGGGGAGCCAACAGATGGTGAAGAAGAAGAGGAGGATGAAGAGCGAAGTGGCTGTCTGAAACTCCTTGCGGATAATCTTCCGCCGCCTCTCTTGAGCGCTGATGTCCACCTCCCCTTCGGCCACTTTATGGATCTGGCGCTTGACCTCTAGAAAGATGCGTCCGTACAGCACCATCATGACTGATAAGGGCACCAGCATGCAGGTGAAAAAACTGAAATAGACCATGTATGCACTCTGGATGATGCTGTTGAAGAAGCACTCTCCATTGACCGGGAAGGGCTTGTGCCACCCCATCATCGGCAAGAGGCCGGTCAGAATCGCCAGCACCCAACTGGCCAAGATCATCAAGAGCGAGTTGCGGGAGTTCATCAAAGATTTGTACTGGAAAGGCTTCAAGATGGAGATGTACCTCTCCATGGCGACAGCTAAGAGGTTGAAGATCGAGGCTTGGGTGAAGACCAAAAGCGTGCACAGTGTCATGAGGCAGAGCTGCGGCCTGTGCCGTGGCAAGCCAATGTCCACAAATTGGGCGCAGGGGATGACCACCGCCCCAACGAAAATATCCGCCACAGAGAGCGAGAGCAAGAAATAATTGGTGATCACAGCCCTCAGCTTCCTGTTCTGAAGGATGACTGCACAGATGAAAAGATTCCCCACGATGGACAGCAAAGCTGTAAGACTCTCGCACAAGAAATAGGGGATGTCTAGCATTAGCGAGTACGTCGTGTTAGCAGCATGGAAACACTGCAGATCAGAGGAAGAATTCTCAAGGATATCCATCATGGGATGTCGCCGGCCATGTTGACCCTGTTAGAATGAAGCATGTGCTCGTCGCTGGCTCATTAGCCCTTCATCCAGAGGAAGACCATGAATCTGTAGAATGAGTAAGGATGGGGGTGGGGATTATCTGAAATTTCAAATATTTGATGCATCAGAAGAATCATAGCCTCGTGGAGCAATTTGAGTTCTTCTGCCATATATGAATCTGAATATTGGCGATCCTCATGGCAATCAGCCATGAAAACTGTCCAGATAATATAAGGTTAACTGCCACCTGACACTTGCCGTTATGTCCCTAACAGTATGGTCTACTCTATTACCATAGCATGATAATCTAGTCAGATTCACGTACTGACAAATTGGAGTTGGAAAAGGCCAACAAAGCTATTGCCTCAATGCAGAAATCCAAATCAAAGCAGATCTAAAAGATAATTGTTTAATTTTCTCTTGAACACTTCCAACATTGGAGCACACACATGGACTCCATTGTCATACTGCTCTAACAGTTAAGAAGCTTTTCCTGATATTCTATCAAAATTTGGCTTCCTATAACTTGAGTTCATTATTATGTATCCTGCACTCCGGGATGATCGAGAACAGATCCTGACTCTCCACTTTATGACTAGCTTTCAAGAATTTGAGGTGTACTATCATCCTATCACCTCCCAGTCTCCTTTTCTCAAGGCTAAACATGCCCAGTTCCTTCAACCTTTACTTGTAGGGAAAGAAGAAGATTGGAATCCTCAAAAGCTGACACTGGAGTAAATTTGTTAGTCTCAAAACTGTCATAGTCTTTTTATTTTTACTTTTTCACTATGGCTGTGGAAGACACGCCAAAGTAAATCCTGTCTGGAAGAAGGCTACCTTAAAGGTAAAGGTTTTCCTTTCTCAAAAGCCAGACAGGTGCATTTTACTTCTGCTTCCGGGAGCAACTAGAGCTTCGCAGGCTGGATAAATTGGCACCAGGTGCCAGATCCGCCCCCCAGGCTGTAGTTTGGGCACCCTTGTGTTAGAGGCACAAGGCTGGGAAATTTGTTGGCTGGTGTTGTTCTCCAAAGTGGAGGCAGTGGCTAGATTGGAGCTCAAAGTTTAGCAAAGTGACTTTCTTTCTTGTTTGCCCATCCCAGAATCCTCCAGCCTCCACCGACACCACCACTACCACCACCCTGAGGTAGACCCCAAAAGGTAACTTCCCCACGTTCTGGTTGGCAGCCTTCTTCAAAGTTGGAAAGTGGAGCTCTCTTGTGATTTTTTTTTTAATGGCTTAGAGAATCTTTTAAGGACGAGCGAGGGGAAAATAATAGTTTACTCACCTGCAAGGATCACTTCCTGAGCTACTTTCTCATTAGTTCCCTTGGCAAAGGGTGGTCCAGCAAGCATGGAGCTAGGAAAAGCCAACCTGCAGACCCCCTAAGCTTCATCTCATGCAACTGGAGCTGCCTGTCCAACCTGCAGCTTGCCTTTTGCCGCTTCCGCCTTCTGATGTTTATAAAAATTAGATCTGATAAGTGGCAGGGTACATACAAAAGCACCTGCATGTTGCATGGAAAGGGATGAACAAAGGGCTGGGGGCAGCCAGGAGGAAATGAGCGAGCGAAAGAATATTTGCCTGGCTATAACAGAGGAAGCGGGGGGAGGGGATGACGACGACAACGACACTAATATTGATATATTTCAGGTTGCCTCTAGCAAAGGATTTGCAAAAGCCAGAGAGACAATTCCAAGATCAATCAGTTTCATTTGACAAACAGATGGAAGTGTGTCACCTCCTGGATTTGGGGAAGAAAACTTGGAAAAGTTACTTTGGGGTGTGTGTGTGACATCTCCCCAAAGTACCCTGGAAATGAAGCTCATCATCATCATCATCATCATCATCATCATCATCATCATCATCATCATCTCCTCCTCCGTGTCCAGGCCAAAAGTGAAAGATCCTGGGAGTTGTAATCCCAAAAGAGTAACTTTTCCCCATCTTTGGGCTTGTGTTATGCAGTAGGGGGCTGAATGCCATATTTTGCCCTTTTGATGTTCATAATTTTCACCAGGCTCTCACAAAGGCCATAGTGAAAGAACAAGGATTTCTGATGTACAGTATTTGTTCTGCCTGGAATTTCTGTTTTCTGAACAGCTCCATGATACCTCTGCGCAAACAGTGAGGAGATCAAATGAGAAAGAAAAGCATCATGATTTTGCCCTTTATTTGTTATGTGGGCTTTAAAGGCGCAGGAGCCCTGGCAGAAAAACAGTTGGCAACTCTCAATTGAGGGTGAGCGGGTTAGTATTTGTTTTCTACATGGCAAAGATCAGCAAGCAGGTCTCTCTTAACATTGTAATTGTTTATATATTTTTAAAATTCATTTTTGCGTCAAACAAGCCTATCAATCTCTTATCTGGAGATTTGCCTGAGAATCAAAACTATTGAGAAAAGCTTTTGTCGGATCCATGGCTCATTAAACCCGTTAAGCTGCTAAAAATGGTGGCGGAAGTCATGCGCAGCTGTGGATACACACTAGATAAATAGACTTCTTCAGCAAGAGAACATGGGTGGGACTGAGGAAACAGTAAATTGTACTGAGAAATTACCGTCTGTCTTCACACTGACAAAAGAATCTCACTCCGTGGCATTTACCTCTGCAAAGATGTTCAGATATGGATTTCAGTTCTGGGAAAGCCCCTGTTTCTTCGAACAGAAGGATTAAATTACTTCCTCTTTGCCAGGGGTTGCCAACCTTTTAAAGTCGGGGGGCAGGTCACGCTCCCCCAGTCCGTTGAGCGGGCCAGACAGGTGGTACCTCTGCCGTAAATGATTATTATTATTATTATTTATTGCATTTGTTACCCCGCCCCAATCGGGAGAACCCGATTGCCATAAAATGATGCCGTAAAATGTGTCCATGCTTGTTGTAAATGTATTTACGTCGGCTTGGGGCTTGTTTACAGTTGTCGTAAACACATCCACTTTGGGCGGTGGCAGTGGCATGGACTGGATGATTTGGCGTTGTGGGCCAGGTCCGGCCTCCAGGCCGTAGGTTGCCAACCCCTGCTCTTTACTATCGGGCAGGCAGAAGGAAGAAGGGAGTGTGTTCAAAACAAGCTAGAGAAGGAGGAAAATGTAGCATTTCAACTAGATCCATTGATTTTCTTACTGTGATGTTTAGTTTATACACGTTGACTCCCTTTTTTTTAGTTCAAATAAGGGTTGAAGATATCTATTTCTTTCTAATTCTGGACTGATTTCTCTGTATATTGACTTGGTAGGTAAAGAATAGCTATTCGTGTCCAACTCTAGGGTGTGGTGCTCATTTCTGCTTACATCCAAAGAGCCTGTGCAGACATTTCCATTACTAGACTCCAGAACACACAGAATGCTGTAACCTTTCCAGCTGAAGTAGTACCTATTGATCTACTTGAAATTTCTTGCTTTCAAACTGCTAGGTTGGCAGGAGCTGGGACAGAGACAGGAGCTTATTCCGTCGTGCAGTACTTGGGTCTCGAACTCCTGGCCTGTTGGTAGGAGTCTATTTGTATGTGACATGTACGAGTCCGAGCATGCGCACATACAGGATCATGTGTAGAACTACATGCTCTTTTGAAATGTGTATAGAATTTTTTTTTCTTTGAAGAGAAAGAAGAGAAACAGAGTTCAGAATATGTTTCTGTCGTTTTGAAAACTAATTGGTCCGATTGAACAGAGCTTAGTTTTTGAACCACGATCCTTAGAATCTCTCAGCTCTAGAGAGCTGTGAAAAGGCAGCTCAAGACACTCCTGATAAGGCCAGTGAATCATCATCTGTTACATAGAGGGGCTGTGGTGGCTCTGTGGTTAAGAAGCTTGCTTTGTTAGCTGGAAGGCCGGCAAGTCGGCAGTTTGAGACCTGGGTACTGCATGACAGATTGAGCCCCTGTCTCTGTCACAGCTCCTGCCAACCTAGCAGTTCAAAAGCAAGAAACTGCAAGTACTGTAGATAAATAGGGACCACTTCGATGGGAAAAGATCTTAGGGACATAAAAGGAGCCTCATTCAGGTGTCCCCTGAGTGGAGTTTCTCCAGCAAAAATCCTTCCAACCCAGAATAATTTCTGACACAAAATTATTATTATCCCTGCTATATTTCCATTTTAATGCACCCTTTTTTCTCTATCAACAGCTCCAAACGATTATCCACTCTGATCTGTTCCGCAGCCATATAATTATCCTTTCTCCTGCATTGATCTTTTCTCTCCAACCCTGCCGTGATGACCCCTCCACATCTCATCTAATCATCCTTCGTGTTCTGCTTTGACCTCATTCCTTCTTCCCTTTGCTCATTTCCCCTTTTCACCTAGGATTATCCTTTCCTTCCTTCCACTGAGGTCACTCTCCCTACAAAATCTCTCTTCCCTCATGTTAGGACATTTTTCATTTGGGGCTATTGTACAAAGATTGCTGCCCAGTGGAATAGTACAACTTTAAGGCCCTCCATGTGTTCTGAACACAGGTGTACATAATAGAGCCTCAAATCGATTGCCAGGCTGTGCATGCTTGGTCCATGTGCTCCTGTAACAGCCCAGCTGTGGCTGATTAGAGAATCTGCCCAGCAACACTAGGGTATAACTGTGGCCCTCTGGGAAGGGTCTATGGAGGAGGCTATCATACTGATGGAGGCTATCATTCAGACGAGGCTGTTATACTGAGGAGTCTGTCATACTGATGACTAGGACTGAGCTACTGAGAGAGAGTCTACAGACAGAGACTGTCTACCTACTGTGGGGCTTGGAGTGAGAGAGACTGTTGTATATAGTCCTGTGTATGTCTGTCTTCCCCTCACTGTAAGTAAAGCGCACCTTTCCACTGAAGACATATGTGTGTGTGTTATTGCACCAAGGCTTTCGCTGCGTAAGAGCTTAAAAGTGCTACTCTGCTATCGAGCCACACATATCGCTAGGGGAATCCCTGATACCTCCTAAATTCAGACCAGAGTTTGAAAAGTCATTAAAATAATAATTTATTCCTGTTTGAATTTGCTAGAGCAGGGCCCCCCAAACTTTTTGGGCCATGGGTCGATCAGTGATGGGATGTAACAGGTTCTCACCAGTTCTCCAGAACCGGTAGTAACTTTCCCCAGTGTCCCAGAGAACCTGTAGCAGCTTTTGGGGGGAACCACCTTCGGGGCTTACCTTTTCACTGGTTCCCCCACTGCCCATGCATGCCAAGCACTTGGTGTGCATGTACGCCTAGTGCTTGGCGCATATGCATGGCCTCCTTGCTGTCCTCCCAAACGGGGAGGAGGAAGAGAAGCTGCTAGCCTGAAGCTCCCTATAGCCTGAAGTTCCCTATTTTTATTATTTTGTATTTTTTTCTTTGGCCCCGCCCATGACATGACATCATGATGTTAGCTCTGCCCACACTGTGATGACATCACGGTGGGGTAGTAAAATTTTTGACATCCCACCACTGGGGCCGATCATGTGGTTCAGGGAGCCGGTCACTAAGGCCCAGGGGCCAGGTGCGGCCCCTGATGCCAATTCATCCGGCCTGTGAAGCCCTCGTCGCTCCTGAAAGCGGAAGTGAAACATGCCCGTATGCGCCCATACCCACAGGAAAATTTTATTTCTATAAATTGAAGCAACCTCATAGGAAAAATGAATTTTTTACTTAACTTGAAGCAAGCCCACAGGAAATTGTGTTATGTAAATCAGGACATTTATGTAAATTGAGACATGGGTTTAGTGCAAAAATCATTATGTGAATCGAACTTTATGTAACTCGAGGCATATGTAAGTCAGGGTTTTTACTGTACAGTATATTAAAATGAGGCTAAATACAATTTCTGAAATCCAGTAGTAAGATAAAACGAGAGCAGGCCCACTGAATCAGTGGGGATTTAGTGATTCAACTTCTCTGTGAGTTCCACTGATTTAATAGGCCTGCTAGTTCCAACATACTATTAGATTTCAGCCCACAACATTTGAAAACTATCATACAGGAATAAAAGAGTGCTAGTTTAAAAAAAGTCTGAAAAGTTAAAAGATGTATCAGAAGACAGAAAAAATCACCGTTAGCTCTATTGAAATTTCTTTCTCCGCAATATTTCCCCGTCCCCTCCAGGATCATTGATGTAAGCTTATTGTTTGGGGTCATTTAGGGATCTTTGCTTGGCACTCTGCCCACTTTTTCTCTATATGCTATCCCCGGATAACCTTATCAAATCCCTAGGATTTAGCGTATCACCTGCATGCAAATAACATCCCGCATCATCTTTCTGCAGCTGATCTATCTCCATTACTACCGTACCTTGCTTGGTTCTGATACTTGGCCTCTGTTTCATCTTAAACCTGATTTATCCAGTAAGGACAGTGCTGAGCAAAGGCCTTCGGATTGATGGAGAAGACATTAAACACTCATCTTTTCTCAGTCCTAAGCCCTTCTTCCTTGTATTTTCCACTGTCAGTGTTATTATACTGTCACCCTAAGTCAGGGTGCTCAATTATTACTTAATAAAATGTAAAATAAAACAGGTGTCATATTGAAAGTGTACCTGCACTATGCACTTAAAGCACTTTGACTCCACTTCTAATGTTATTGCCTAATCCATGGCTTACCGGTTAAGATGCTGAACTTGACAACCTTAAGGTCACTGGTCAGCAGTTTGAGACTTGAGTGCTGCACAAAATGGAGTGAGTTCCCGTTGCCTGCCGCAGCTCCTGCTAACCTAGCAGTTTGAAAGTAAGAAATTGCAAGAAGATAAATATGGGAAAATAACAGTGTTCTGTGCATTCCAGCATCTAGCCATGCCTTCCACATGACCACGGAAACATCTGCAGACACAGACAGCATTGGCTCTTTGGGTTTAAATGGAAATGAGCACCAACTCCCTAGAGTCAGATACGACTGGCTTTCGAGCAAGGGAGACAATTTTTAATAGCACCATATTAATGCTTTTATCAGTGCCTTGAGGCTTGATGGTTCACAACCTGCCCTCTTCTTCTATCCCTGCTTCCCCCTTTCTCCTAAAGCATATTGCAAATTTATTTGTCAAGGTTGCCAAATTCATTTTATTGCCCCTGCTATGGTATTTAGCAGCTGTTCTAACAGCAGACCTTTGATGAGCACAGCAAAAAATTTCCTGGCATGGACAGAACGAAAGAAAGAAGCTTAAACAACTCCTTTTATCTCATGTCATCATCCATTTTTAAAAATAAGGACACCTAAAGAATGACAGGAATGGATAACTTTTCCCTCCTATGTGTAGGAAATACAGATGAAGGCAAGTAAGGGCAAATAAAAGGCTTCTTTCAAGCTTCAGTGGATGCTTCTGAGTCTGTGCTGAACACCTACGCATGCTCAGTGACATAAAATCAAGGCGTGGAAGAAGAGAGCCATCTCTTTGGCTCGTTGAGGCGACCAGCCAATAGACTCGCCCCGTTCCTCTGCTGTCCACGCCCCTAAGAACGCAAAGACACGCCCTCCCCTTTATAAACCCCTCGCGGGCGGCTCGCTCGCGCGGCCCTGAATTCCGCGAGTTTGAGTCTGCGCGCTTGCTTGTTTTAAGCCAAGGTATCCCTGAGGGGATGAAAAATAAAAGCTCTTTTCCCCGTCACTTTTCACTCTCTTTGATTTTCATTATCACTATGTTGGAGAAATTCAAATTCTCCTCAGCATCAAGAAAAAGTACAAGGCCCATAAATTCTTGGCAATTTTATTCGTTCCTTTCCTCATGAAATTTCAAGAGACGTCACTTCGCAAAAATAAAACAACCCCAACACTGTCAGTCAACAATTTCTTTGTCTTCTGAGAAACCCAAGTCACTCAGAATATAAAATGTTAATTTTTAATTGCTTCCTCTGCACAGAATTCTGTGCCACTTTTAAAGTATTTTTTAAAAAATATGCAAAAAACAAATACCTTTGCGGTCAGATGCCCTGGCTTCACATATCCATCAGGCATCCATTAACCTATCTTTGTAGTGACTCAAACCCCATGAAAGAGGATTTCTTAATGTATGAATATAGCCATAATTTTGATTTCCCCAATCCTTTGGGGATCCCCCACAAATTGCCAACAAAGACTGTAAACCAGTCATTCACATCTTTTTCAGACGTGGAATTGATCTTTCAAACATACCTGAGTGCCTCCTTATAATATATCCCCCAATGTTGCAAAGTATTTCTAATTGGTATTCATATCTCTTCTCATTCCTGATCCTCGGGCACCACCTTGGAAGTCTACACACAAAGAAATAATTTGCATATGACTTTTCTGAATTAAGATCCTTTTCTCACTCTTATAATCTGTCATCTTTCTAGGGAGCATTATCTCCTCCGAAAAAAATTATCTTTCCTGCATCTTTAGATCTGATGCCTCTCAAAGTGCACTGAGGTCGACCTTATGTTGGCAAGAGGAAATGCTGTTGTTATGGCCCGAATTGGGCAGATGTAATCTAGCCCTTTTAATTCTATTTAGTTTTTAGATATGTTCATTTTAGCTTTGTATGTTATTATATGCTGGTCGTGCGCCTGACACGAATAAAGAAAGCTCTGATGCCAATCTTTGGGGGAAAATGTTTCCTTTTTCTACACAATCTACTTTGATAGATTTGGCCTCACCGTGGGAGAAGCCTATCTAAAATTTGGGGAGAGGGAAAAGGCAAAATTTCCTCCTTTAGCATTCCTGCACATCAATCCTTCACATTTGCCCCATGTTTGATTGAGGTCTACTTTCCCTTCTCATTGAACCTCAGAAAAGAAAATTAACTTTTCCTCAAGTATCTCTGTGTCATGCTGTCATTCCATACTAGGCTACTGAATTATTTTCTTCATTAATCTGCTGATCTTCTGTAATTTTCAGCCAAGAAAAGACAGTTGTCTCTTGGAAAGACAAAGTTTTAACTTTTCATGTGGCTCATCATCATCATCATCATCATCATGAGATGAATTGCTATACAAAGACTTCCTCTGTTTTGGATGGGTGAAGATTCTTCTGCCCCTGCCACCATTTTGAATTCTGCTGATGTTGTTTTCTCAATGCACCTTCTTCTTCAAACTTTTATTTATACTCGTTCCTCCCCATTACTTCCTTCACAATGGTGCCATTACTTCCTTCACATTGGTGCCACCACTAGATTCCCATTGACATGCCTTTCCCTTATCTCTCTGGTGGCGAACCTTGACACTCCAGCTGTTCTTGAACTTCAATTCCCAGAATCCCAAGTCTCTGTGAACCCCCGTGAATGGGTTTACTGCGCTGGCAACTGAACTCAAAGAACAGCTGGAGTGCCAGTAAACCCATTCGTGTGGATTCACAGAGACTTGGGCTTCTGGGAATTGAAGGCCAAGAACACCTGGAGTGCCAAGGTTTGCTGTCACGACCCTACATGTGTTCATTCCCATACCTTGTCCTGTTTTTGCTTCCCCAGTTTTCCAAAACAGAAACAAGGCAACAGCTGTTTGGACCTTTGCTAAGAGCTAGAATGCAGATACTCTTGCCAGTTCCTGGATGAGCAAATATTTTAAGCATTGCAAGCATAACCTGCAACAGAGTTCACCAGCCACGAATGGTGGGCAGCCTGCCATTTTTTTTGACAGCTGCCATGATATTATAATGCCAGGCAAAAGAGCCAAAACTTGCCCTGGCTTACGAAATCAGGGAGTTCTGTCAGCTTTAGGACTTGCAAGTTACACAGGCAGATTTGATGTTCAGCAATAGCTCTTGATTCTTCCTCAACTTAATGCCAGCACTATGTTGTACAGCTGTTTTTTATTTATCTTAAAGCTTGGCAATGTTATTTTTATTTATTTTTTCAAGTATACCTCCCAGAATTTCCATTCACTACGGTCATGGAGAGCTTGAAAATGTTGTATTTTGGTATTACAAATACCAGAATTTCTATCATGCATGAAAAAGGAGGGTTATGAATGTTACTTTTTGAGACTGTAACTCCCAGAATTTCTAGCCCATGTGCTGGGCTAATAGATGGGGTGGGGGGCTATAGTCTAAAGCAGTGGTTACCAATGTCGGGCCCAGGCCTCATAAGGGGTCTTCAATTCCCAGAAGCCTAAGTCAGTGCATTGGCTTATCAGTGCTTTGGGGAATTGATTTAGGCTTCTGGGAATTGAAGTCCATAAACAACAGTTGGGAAACACTGGTTTAAAGAGTAACAGTCCCAAATTCTGAGTTTTCTGCCAGGGAAATTCTGCCTCCCAGTTGTCTTCCTTTCTCCCTAGCTTTTTGTTCTTGCAACTTGATTTCCCTTATATCTCTCTTTTCTTGTCCTTTTTTATCTTATGTATGAGTCAGGAATGAACAAGATTTCTCTTCCCATTTCATTATAGATGTGGGATCAAATTGGACGCATTCGCCCTGAGGAATTGCAACCAAACAGCAAGAATTTTAAGCAGAACCTAGGCACCAGGTGAGGCAAGGAAAGCAGATAATGTGAAACCTGACATGTTTAGTATAACTGCAACATGTTGGCCTAACTCAAATGCAAGGATGGATCAAAGTTATAAATTTACACATGCTGCTTGGTCATTATCCTATGAAAGGGAGTAGCTAGACAAGCCATTGACATTCTAATCATGATTTGTTTATTCAACCTGGAAACACCTTGTTAGCTCTTTCCCAGCAAGCACAATTCAGAAACCAAAAAATAACAATACAGTACTGTACACAGGATGAATTAATTATAATTTTAAAATCCTTAGAATAACTAGGTGCTGAATTCTATATTCAGAAATGTGACTGCTCATGCAGCTATTTATTTATTTATTTATTTATTGTTCACATTTATTATCCCGCCCCAATCGGGATGATTGTCACTGTCATGATACAACTATTGGTAAAGAAAAGCAAGCATCTGCATTTTTGTAAAAATTAATTGGAAGTAAAGGTTAACTTTAGAGACTGCAGTTGCTTAATAGTTAAGACGCTGAACTTACGTCTGGAAGGTCAGCAGGTTAGCAGTCCGAGACCTGAGTGCTGCACAACAGAGTGAGCTCACATCTCTGTCCCAGCTCTAGTTTGAAAGCAAGAAATTGCAAGTAGATATCACTTCAATGGGATGGTAAACAGCATTCCATGCACTTTGGTGTCTAGTCATGCCTGCCACATGTCCATGGAAATGTCTGCAGACACAGAGAGTGCTGGCTCTTTGGCTATAAATGGAGATGAGCACTGAATCCTAGAGTCGGATATGACTGGCTTTCAAGCAAGGCCGACCTTTACCTAAAGGTTAACTCTCCTCACTTCTTTTTTTCTCTGCAGAAAGAAATGTGATGACTATACCAACACACTGAAAGAACTGGCAGCGATGTTGCCCATACCTTTGCGGACTAACTGCAAGAGGCTGGCAAAGGTACTGTATCATATAATTTACTGAATGTGTTCAAGGACCACTGAAATAACAATACTGGTTTGTGCAGCTTATATCTTTGTGATGTGGTGAGTTTAATATGGGCAGTAACTGCTGCCATGAGATCAGGTGCTGCCCTTATTAGACTATATTGGTGATGGCAAACCTTGGCACTCTAGGTGTTCTTGGACTTCAATTCCCAGAAGCCCAAGTCAGCATCTTGCCGATCAGGGCTTCTGGGAATTGAAGTTAAAGAATATCCAGAGTGCCAAGGTTGGCCATCATTGGACTATATGAATAAGAATTTCAGACACTGCTCTTTCTGTTCTCTTCCATTTGCTATGAATTCCCTGACTTGGAATAGAAAGAAATTCTCCTGCGGGTTCTCCGCTACATTGAACACCTGCAGGCAAGCATCGATACAGCCAGATCATTACTCCACATCAAATCGGAGGAACCAAAAGGTAATGTCCAAAAGAGTAATATAAGGAAACAACATGACAAGGATGTTGTGAACATCATGGAATGAAAGCAATGAAAGAATAGCAGTTCATAGTGCTTCTGAGTGACTCTGAGAGCTACCCAGATAGGGTAGGAAGTATAGTTAAAAGGGAAATTGAGGAATGAGGCAATGCAGTCTAAAATGCAGCTGGTGAGTGGCTACTTTTCTGGTTTCCAGTGGTGAGTAAGTAATCTTCCAGGTGACTAGAAAGATAAATTTTGAAAGTGTTTCTTCTCTTAGTTTTGGAAGCAAATGATTGATATTGATATGTGTGGGCATATTATCTAATACATTGTTTCTGGGTCAGCATTTTTTGAGCCTTTTAACATAAACAATACAGCAGGTATTCTGTGCTTCACTCCATATTATCTTGTGCATCCAGGAAGAGTCAGAGTCATTCTTCAGAAGTAATTAATGTAAACATTTAATATACTTCCATAATTTATTCTAGATGCTGAATGTGCCTTTTCTGGTCGAGAAATGATATTCTTAGCATATGATGTCCTTTTTTTTAAATGCAGAGGAGGCAGAGCAGGTGGTAGTGGTAACCCCTGCCCTGAAGAGAGGACAGAGAGAAGCCACGCCACGGACAAAGAAAACCAAGCCAGTGGTTGTCTGCAAAAAACCTAGAAAGAGGAGATGCACCCGCAAATCAGGTTGGGAAAGGGTTCTGTAAGCAGGGGACTCTGAAAACGCTTCCTAGATTATTGTCAGTCTGTAAATCTTTCTGTCTACACATGACACAACTTGTATAGCATCTCCAATTCCCAAAATTTACACCCCAATTTAATGGGCAGTTCAGTTTGTACTATATCCATTCCTATATGTGAGGCTGATGCCATAGACCGGAGGGGAGCGGATAAACTGACCACAACGTCCTTATTGCTTCTGGGACTGCAGTGGGTCAAGTGGTTAAGACGCTAAGCTTGAAGACTGGAAGGTCGGAGCTCGATACCTGAGCACTGCACAACAGAATTAGCTGCTGTCATCTGTCCCAGCTCCTGCCAACCTAGCAGTTCGAAAGCAAAAAAATCCAAGTAGATAAATAGGGACCACTTCGATGGGAAAGGTAACAGCGTTTCATGTGCTTTGGTGTCTAGGCATGCCTGCCACATGTCCACAGAAACGTACGCAGACAGTGCTGGCTCTTTGGTTATAAACAGAGATGAGCAATAAACCCTAGAGTCGTATCTGACTGGCTTTCAAGCAAAGGTGTTCACACAGTAAACCCATTCATGTGGATTCGCAGAGACTTGGGCTTCTGGGAATTGAAGTCCAAGAACATCTGGAGTGCCAAGGATTGGCATCACTGCCTGAAGACTAGTTTCCCAAATAATGCTGGCATTTTCTTGGTTTTATAGAGAGGCGAACAGTAAACAAGAAAGCCTGCAAATGCCTTAGTCTGGAGACTGAGGACGTCCCTTGCCAAGCTGGTAGATACAAGAAAGAGAATGGTTTATCTGCTGTCAGAAAGGTGAACACTATCGTTTCATCCTCTCGGAGGCAGTCACGTTTCCCCTCCAGCTTCCAAGTTCCTGTGCCAGCATCTTATCAGCCTACAAGCACTACCTCTCTGGACATCACCAAAAATGGAGTTCAGTTTCATATCACAGGTATGGCATTCCCGCCCCCATTGTTTTCTGGGTGCTTTAAGTAATTTCTAGTGGAAAAAAATGGTACCACAAACAAACCGTGAACCTTCCATCTATGGTTTGTTTAGTGTGGCATTGTGTCTGCTAGGAGCTATTGCTTCTCAGGGTGGAAATGAGCAAGAGTGATGTCTCCTATCTGGTTTGAACATCAAGCTATCCATGTGTGCAAGACTTTCCTTGAAAGCAGAAATGAGGAGACATTGTATACCAGAAGAGTAGCTTGTACCACAGTGGCCATTTTTGGGTGTAAGTGAGCACAAAACGTGCAGCTGGGAAAATATTGGAGCAATTATAAAATGATAGAAATCAGCTCAGGAGAATCAAGACGTTTTTAAGAATGAAGCATCATGGTTTAACTGTCAGTTTTCTATGGCAAATTTCCCCCCTCCCAACTGCTCATTTTGTGTCAAACTGCAGTAAAACCTCACTTGTGTTCTAATTCCTTGTGCCTTATACTTTATGGTTGTGAAATTCATTGAGTTAATTGTGTGTGTGGAAAGTTTACAGAAAGGCCTCCATAAATTTTGTCAGTTGTAAGTGAAGTGCAGTGGCTCAAGTGGTTAAGACGCTGAACTTGAAGACTGGAAGGTTGGCGTTTGAGACCCGGGTACTGCATGATGGAGTGAGCTCCTGTCTCTGTCCCAGCTCCTGCCATCCTAGCATTTGAAAAGCAAGAAATTGCAAGTAGATAAATAGGGACCGCTTTGATGGGAAGGTAAACAGTGTTCCATGCCTGCCACATGTCCACGGAAACTTTTCCAGACGCAGATAGCGCTGGCTCTTTGACTATAAACAGAGATGAGCACTGAACCCTAGAATCAGATACGACTGGCTTTTGAGCAAAGGTGACCTCTTACTAAGACCCCATCATTGGGCTATGTGGAAAGAGCAAGGCAAATTAAAATACAAACTTTATGCCCAAATCACTCTTTCTTGTTGAGCTTGCTACAATAAGAGGCTAAGAAGACCTGCCATTTATTACATCTGTTGTTCACAATAGATTTGGTGAGAAAATATCAGCCCATATTCTTTATCTTTCTTATTATCTTGACTTCTTGGGGGTGGAGGGAGGCATCTCTTGTCTGCCTTTCAATGCTTACATCTAAGAAAATTGTAGCTTGGATTTTATCAAAAGAATTTTGATTAAGCCACTCCTAGGAACTGTTCTTTGCATGCTGATTCAGTCTGTATCTGGCTCTAATAAATCTTGTTTCCTGTAGTTTACAGAGCATAAACTGGCTGAGTCCTGAAAAATGGTATACCCTTATCCCTCCTTGTAATGTTATTTGCAGACAGGAACTTGGGTACCAATGAAGAGGAAGGCAAGCAGGAGAATATGTTTTCTGTGTGTGCAGCACAGGTAGCTCTTGATGAACTGCACCAGTATGCTGAAGAGACTACTAGACATTCACCAGTGGGGTAGGTTACTTACTTGGTTCCTTGCTTGATACGTGTTTCACACGTCAGATTGATGTGGTGGATCGAAGCATCGTCTTCCACTGTTTTCGATCCCCTGTCTGCCCTGAACTGGTCTTCCCGTCTGGTACATATTGCTTGGACAAGATGTTAACCTAAGCCACGATCTAACAAAAAAGAATGGGGGAGGAGCAGAAAGAAAATAGAGTACGATACAACTTAAGTTCATGGGGTGCTGTGGGTTAGGATACTCATGCATTTTGAATTGAGAAAGGTTTCGGCTGCAACTCATATCTGAAAATGCATTTTCCTTGAAGAGGGGAAAATGCCATTGGCATGCATTTGTTTCAGGTGGATCCCAGCTTGCCATGAAGTGACCTGTACGCTATGATCACGGAGCCATCTCTTGTGGCACATATGAAATGAGACATGCAGGATTTAACACCAGGTCTGCAATGGACTGCCGCAGCCTTGAGGAAGAAGTAGTCAGGGCAGGTTGAGGACTTTGCCGCCCCTCCCCCTACACCAACTGCCAGGAGGAAGAAGCTAGGGCAGGTCAAGGACTTTGCCGCCCCTCCCCCTGTGCCCACACCAACATATTGTATTGTAATGTAATGTATTATTTGTAAGCCGCCCTGAATCACCACGGCGAGTGGGCGGCAATATAAATTTGAACTAATAATAATAATAATAATAATATTATCAAGGTGCACCTTCATAGCCAGTCCATCTGACGTGGCCTCCTCTGCCTCTATGACCGTTGAAAACCAGAGTTCCTCCTCCACTCATTTGCCATTGGGCCCAATAGGATGGTTTCCAGTGGCATTTCCTCCACTGAAAAAGACCATCACCCCACCTAAAGGGGCTCCTCTGCCTGTAGCCATTGGCCCCTTTAGAGAGTCAGGCTAGTTAACCACCACCTGACACTCGGCATTGAGTTGTTGGCTGTAGGGTCAACTCCATTACTGTAGTAGGATGTCTGGCCAGGCTATAAATGCCATAAACTGGCACTTGAAACCCTTCATTCATGACCCTAAGTGCTCATCCCTGTTTTGATTCTGTATTGAGTCTTTCACAAAAATCAGCAGGTATGGCACATAATGGACATTGGGTTAAAAAAAAATCTTTGCCTACATCTGTCAGATAAGATAAATGGCCATTTTTTGGGGAGAAAGAGCCTTAGCATGTGTTGGGGAAAAAGAGAGAGGTCAATAGGAATCCTTGAAAAGGGGGTTAACACTGAAGTCTTTGTGCCCCTGGTTATTGGTATAATCCAAAGCAACCAATTTTATCAAGTGCTGAAAAAGGTGAACTAAAAAAAAAGTTCCTCTGCCCAAATCAGGTCATTGTGAGAATCAAATGATACTCTTCTTTTTATTTCTGGCCTCTTAAATATGCTCTGTAGTATTCTTTGTATTTGCACTTTCAGGCAGGAACTGGTGTATTACAATTCCTCCTGTGAGGAAGAAGATGAAGGCCCCAAAGCCAGCCCTTGGCTCACCACTCAGTCGCCCATAGGCATTTCCCTTGGTAAGTTGTAAGCAGGTTGTGAAACGACCAAAGGAAGGGCATTGTTGGACTATGTTCAGTCGCACAGTCAAGTCCGACCCTTCGCAACCCCATGGACCACCATACGCCAGGCTCCTCTGTCCTCTGCCATCCTCCATAGCCCACCCAGATCTACACCCACTGCATCAATGATGCCATCTAGACCTCTTATCCTCTGCCACCCCCTTCTCCTTTTGCTCTTGATCTTTCCCAGCATCAGGGCCTTCTCCAGTGAGTCCTCATTTGGTGGCCAAAGTAATTGAGCTTCAGCTTCAGCATTTACCCTTCCAAGGAGCAGTCAGAGTTGGTTTCCATTAGGGTTGGCTGATTTGATCTCCTTGCAATCCAGGGGACTTTCAAGAGTCTTCTCCAGCACCACAGTTCAAAGGCGTCTATTCTTCTCCGCTCAGTCTTTCTTATGGTCCAGCTCTCACAGCCATACAGGACTACTGGGAAAACCATTGCTTTGACTATGCAGACTTTAGTTGGCAGGGTGATGGCTCTACTTTTTATTGTGCTGCCTAGGTTTGCCATAGCTTGCCTCCCAAGAAGTAATCGTCTTTTTATTTCATGGCTGCAGTCACCATCTGCAGTGATCTTAGATCCCAAGAAGGTGAAGTCTGTCACTGCTTCAATTTCTTCTACTGCTGGACTATACAGTGATGCAAAAAAACCCGAACTCAATAAATTGTTCTCTTTTATCAGCAGGGAGCATAAAGATGTGTTCTCCTGGGATCGGGGCTCAAAGCAACAGTTACTCAGATTTGGGACTGAGCCCATCGCTTTTTTCTTCTCCTGGCCGGCTTCTCACCAGGCACGCCCTTCAAGGTGTTCAAGAGGAACTTTCCCCAGGTAAATCAGCAGAAAGTGGTCGAATTAGGCGAGAGATGGGTTGTTTTAAATCCCTATTGTACCACATGTCATAACTCCAGTTCCTGCAAGGATGAAAGAGTAAGAGCATGATATTCCTTGTGGATGATCAGATTTATAGGCCTTTTTTCCAGAGATGGAAGTATTTCATATCCAGTACTGTATGTTGGTAATGAAAGAGGCGATATTGGCCTATTTCCCCCCTCTGTTTAGAAGATTTGTAAGTCAGTGATATTTGGTTGTATTATTTTTGACTGTAATAACGTACATTTCCCTGTCATGTTGGGAAAAATAAAGGGAGAAGCCAGCTTTTTTTTTTTTTAAATGCTTCCTTGAGAGTTAGAAGAAACTTTTTGTTATGTTTTCCTGCAGTTTTATTTGAAGATGTGTATCTGTCTCCCCAGTCTGGTAGCTTTGTTCAGACCCTTTCAGGAACTCTCTTAAGAAAAGTAAGTATTTTGCCCTTCAGCTTCATATATTCTTATGTTTGCCATTATAGTTCTTTGCACCTCTGTCTTCCAATCTGTTTCAGCCTGCAAGGCTCATTATCCACCACTACTAATTATACTGCACAACAATGTTTTTGCTACTGGGAATAACACGTGATTTACATGATATCGGGTGTGCTGATTCCAAATCTGAACTCAGAATTTCTCTTATCATGTACATATTTTAAGGTGTGCTATAGCTGTTTAAATGGTCGCTAATTGGGTAATATATTTTAACATGGGAACATAATAACAGTTGCAGCTACCACTATGCCTGCTGCTGCCTCAGCTGAATCATGTCTCCTGGTGGCATGCATGTTCCAGCAGCGGCCGGGCCAGTCTGGGCAAGTCAGTGAGTTGATGTCAGAAATAAGCATATAAGGTGAGATGGGCCAAGGGTTTGTCTCTAGTGTGAAACCATCTTATTGGATAGTACAGCTAGGCCAGAGTGAGTCTGTTTTGAGCCAAAGATGAGTAGGCACAGCTGTGTTAATAAAACGGACAATCACATCTATATGGGTAATTTTAAGATCCTGACCCCCTAGGCAGAATTGGACTTTAGATTTGGATTCAGCACACTTAATTTAGTTTAGGACACATGGATAACATCAAGTAGCAGCCAGAATATATGTATATATTTGTAATGCAATGTAGTAGCTGGAGGGACACATGCTCTCCATTCCCCTTAACATTTGCTCTCCATTCTGTCTTCTTTACTTTCCACATGAGCTAGCTTCCATACACATGTCTGCTGCAAAGTGACGGCTGCATCAGATGATGAGCTATCAAAGATATTAGTGGGATCATTTTACACACTTATGAGTAATAATGTATTCATGCAGTGAAATGTTATATGATGGTCTTGCTTGTGAAATACTGTACAGTAAAACCCCGACTTACATATGCCTCGAGTTACATAAAATTCGACTTACATAATGATTGTGTGCTAAAACCACGTCCCGGTTTACACAATTTCTTTTGGGTTTGCTTCAAGTTACATAAAGATTCTTTTTCCTATGGGTTTGCTTCATGTTACATAAAAATTCATTTTCCTATGGGTTTGCTGTGATTTACATAAAAATTTCATTATTCCTATGGATTTGCTTCAAGTTACGTAAAAATAATTTTTCCTATGGATTTGCTTCAAGTTACATAAAAAAACTATTTAAGCCTACAGAACGGACTTTTCCCCCTGTAAGTAGGGGTTTTACTGTAGTCTTAAGAATATACTGCAGAGGTAGCTTAGTTGTAAAGCCATGTGCTTGCATGCAGCAAAGCCAAATCTGTTTATTCTGTCTGGCTTTCCAGGGAAGGAAAGAGCTCTGCCTGAAGGTGCTAGGCAACTTCTATTAGACAGAATAAACAGATTGGGTAAAATGAACCCAATGACCTCGTAAAATGCAGCTTCCTAATAAGTGGAGTTTACCAAGCATCAGGTTTTGATATGTGCCATGCCAATTGAGGAGAAATGATAGCGAAATAACATTGTGTTGTTGAGTTCAGGGAAATATCCTGATTTGTCCGATTGTCCTTGATTGCCTCCAGTTCCTGGAGAGATCCATGATGGATATTTTTCCTCTCGTGGGGACAGGGGAGTAGTTAGATCAGTGATGGTGAACCTTGGCACTCCAGCTGTTCTGGAACTTCAATTCCCAGAAGCCCAAGTCTCTGTGAATCCAAATGAATGTGGGTTCCTAGAGACTTGAGCTTCTGGGAATTAAAGTTCCAGAACATCTAGAGTGCCAAGGTTTGCCATCACAGAGTTAGACTGTCAGAAAAAATATCTGGTTAAGTGATCACTTCATTTGGTGTTATCCCAGGTGCGTGCTGATATATTGGGCAATCGTGCTTTGCCCCACCTCGCCCTCACCTCTTGTGCCCTGGGGCGCCAATAGTAATGTATGGGATTCCCACCCCCCACCCACCCCCCAAATAGGTGCCCCCACCACTTCCTGTCCAGTGTCTTCCCATGGTGCTTTGTACACCCCTGTGTTATCCTGCACCTATCAAGGGTAGCATATCTCTGAAGTTGTTCTATTGACTTTGCAGGAGAGTTGTACTATTCCAGCAGTTCATGAACTAGTTAGGGGCTGTGGAGGCTCAGTGGTTAAGAAGTTCACCTTGTTAGCTGGAAGGCTGGCAAGTCAGCAGTTCGAGACCCTGGTACTGCATGATGGATTGAGTGCCTGTCTTTGTCCCAGCTCCTGGAGACATGAAAGGGGCTTCATTTGGGAATTTCCTGAGCTGAGTTTCTTCCGCAAAAATCCTTTCAACCCAGAATAATTTTTGACATGAAACTATTATTATGATGAACTAATTTAAATTACAAGCATAAACAAAACAAAAATGTTGTAGCATTTTAAAGACTAACTAGTAGTGTAACTCTCCTGCTGTTAGTCTTTAAAGTGCTACAACATTTTTGTTTTGTTTAGCTTTGTTTATGCTTGTAATTTAAACTAGTTCATGAACTGCTGGAATAGTGTAATTATCTTGCAAAGTTACACTATTTTGTTTTGCTTTGTTTATGCTTGAAACCAAGACTAACACGGCTACTATTCCCTAAAAAATTATATTACACAGAATTAAGAATTCATGAATTTCAGCCACAGTCTACTAATAAGTAGAACTTTTCTTAGACTGTAATATGTATCACTCCTGTGGTGGCTGCAGTACCAACATCCTTTTCCACTCAACTTTTGCTGGACCCTGTCTCTGATTTCTTCCTTCACCCTCTTGCAGTCTGCGTTCACTCTGGACCACTGCTACCTCCCCTACAGTGAAACAGGTCAAAGCCAGCACAGCCCTTTGGCTAGAGTAAATGAGGCAGCATCTTCATGGAACAAGCAATTCCTTCAAGAGGTAGGAAGAGAGTATGGGCAAGGATGTTCCTTTGTGTGTCAGGGGAATTGTGTCATAGAACCAGTGGACTCTCTTGTTTCATTCCCTGAATCTTGTCTGACAGAGAATGGGATTTGTGTTCTGTAAGGTCATCCTTGCTCGAAAGCCAGTTGTATCTGACTCTAGGGTTTGGTGCTCATCTCTGTTTAAAGCCAAACAGCCAGCGCTGTCTGCGTCTGCAGACATTTTCTTGGACATGTGGCAGGCAAGACTAGACATCGGAGTGCACGGGATGCTGTTTACCTTCCCACCAAAGTGGTACCTATTTATCTACTTGCAATTTCTTGCTTTCAGACTGCTAGGTTGACAGAAACTGGGACAGAGACGTGAACTCACTCTGTTGTGCAGTATTCGGTTCTTGACCTGCTGACCTTCCAGTCTTCAAGCTGCTGCAGTCCCTGTGTTCCGTAAAGCAAAGTCTAATTCAATATAGCAGTACTGTACTGTACTTAGTTCTATGTAAACGTTTAGAGCAGTGTTTCCCAACCTTTGGTTTTTGGACATCAATTCCCAGAAGCCTCAGTCACTTAGCCAAAGCACTGATCAGCCAATGCACTGACTTAGGCTTCTGGGAATTGAAGTCCTCTTGTCAGGCATGGTCCCCACATTGGGAACCACTGATCTAGAGGTATTACAGTTATCTTATTCATGCTTTTTTTTACATGCAAGAATGGTGGAGTAGGCATTCTTTGAACTCACACCCAAGAATTCCCTTTTATTGTTCTTCATTGAGGCAAAACTAATACACACCTTGTTAGTTTCAGCTGCTGCCTTGAAGAAACATTGAATACAAGGAGTCCCTTCATATGCTGGGTGAAAGGGCAAAGAGTTTGGGTTGAGGTTATAATTAAATTCTGCCCTGTTCTAGGCTGGTTGTGAAACTGGCTAGCCAAAAGACAGATGTGAAGCTTTTTAGAAAAAGGAGATATCCAGTGTGATATAGTGGCTAGAATGACTGTCTAGGATTGAGGAGATCTAAGTTCAAATCCCTATTCAGTCAAGGAAATTGGTGTGTGTGTGCAGCCAATAAAATAGTTCACATGACTTGATTATTAGTTTTGCTATAATTCTCTAAGTTGGGTGCAACTTTATGGCACATGACAATACAGTACAGTACTGTATAACAAAAAAAAAAAGATGACCAGTGAGTTTCCTAATTGGTTGTGAATCTCACCATGAAGATTCAGAACTTACAGCTCCATTTTTATTCAGCATTACATGTGCAGTCCATTTCACTTATTTTTCAAGCACTGATGTTTGACTCCAGTGTCAGATGAGTAAAGCCATTTTTTACAAGATGAGAAGGTCTAAGCTAATTCAGCAATATTATACAGGAAAAATATCAAGGTTCATAAGCTGTTTCATGAAGTCATTTCACAGGCCCCTTTTCACCTTGATTAACCTGACCGCAGTTTCACCTTGTATAATTAGGAAGTTCTCAACATCAAGTCTGAATGTCCCGTGTCCTCCAGTGATGAGAATAGTGATGTTACCTGGACACCATGCAAGAGGGCAAAGCCATCTCAGGTAGCCTGTCAGAAGAGGAAGAAAGTTGTCAGGAGGCAGAGACGCCGGCCAGTAGTCTGTGACAAACGTAGCAATTCTTCTCTACAGCTGAAGAAGAAATGTGTGAATGGGTTTATCATGTTCTGTCGCTTGAACCGCAAGCACTTTATCCGGTGAGAGTCTGACAACCAAACTCCTATGGAGAGATTATAAAATATATAAATGCAAAATAGAGCAAAAACAGCTGTTTTGTGGTTCTAAGTTTCTTATTTCAATCACACCCATATACTTTTTAATAAGTCATATTGCAGACATAGTAACTTTCTGTTCACAGCCTGTATAGTGAATGCAAAAAAAAAATCCATTCTTCCACACAGAAAATAATATTTAATTCAAAGTAATGAAATTATCTCCATTCCTTTGCAATTTTTCAGTCCATATAGGGCCATGATGGTGAACCTTGGCATTCCAGATGTTCTTGAATTTCAATTCCCAGAAGCCAAAGTCTCTGTGAATCCACACAAATGGGTTTACTGTGCATATGTGCTGTTCTTGGACTTCAGTTCTCAGAAACTCAAGTCTCTGTGAATCCACACGAATGAGTTTACTGTGCGTATGCGCAGTAAACCCATTTGTGTGGATTCACAGAGACTTAGGCTTCTGGGATTTGAAGTCCAAGAACAGCTGGAGTGCCAAGGTTTGCCATCACTGATATAGGGCAGTGATGGCGAACCTTGGCACTCCAGGTGATCTTGAACTTCAATCCCTAGAAGCCCTGATCAGCAGGATTGCTGACTTGGGCTTCTGGAAATTGAAGTCCAAGAACAACTAGAGTACCAAGCTTTGTCATCACTGACATAGGGAGATATTAGAATGCTTAAGTGGCTTAAAATTTGGTGAAAGTAATGGAGAAGGATTACCACTAAGGAAGATTAGTCATGTAAGAAAATTTTCCACAGTCACTTTTACACTTACAAACTGCAAAACTTATTATTACAATACGAGATTTTCTCTCAGAACTTGAAATTTGCTTGAAAGCTTCCAGTGTTA
This sequence comes from Furcifer pardalis, assembly GCA_030440675.1. Classification (NCBI taxonomy): domain Eukaryota; kingdom Metazoa; phylum Chordata; class Lepidosauria; order Squamata; family Chamaeleonidae; genus Furcifer; species Furcifer pardalis. Next base: position 308,165,459 of record CP126890.1, read on the forward strand.
GGAACGTGGGCCTGTAGGTCACAGGTTATATATCTATACTTCTCAGCAATCCTCCAAGTTGAGGTCTACAGCTAATCGCCACCTCTATGAAAGTTGAGATTATGGTGATCAAAATACCTGTAGCCAGAGAACAAACCAAAAATGTAGCAGCACACAAGTTGTTCCTAAAGATCTCGAGCCTAATGCTTCAGACAGACATGAGCATAGGAAAAGCACAACTCAATACTGCCTTATTGTTTTTCATGGCAACATGCTAGGATATCTTCTGCAAAAAACTGTGAAATGAAATTCTTTGTTCCTGTAAAATGAGAAGGTATAACGTGTTGGGGTAAGATTTTTTTGTGTGGTTTTTCTTTGCTAAGCATTTGTCCAGCCAGGTTGTCCTGCTATGGTCATAGGGTAGACCCTACTGCTGAATGTCAGGCAATGGTTAATTAACCTGGCAACACTGAGGACTAGCAGCCTTGGGTGGTGAAGTCCACAGGGATGGGTAATGGTCCCCAAGTGGATTAAATCCCACTTGAATCCCATCTTGATGGAGGGCAGCAGCTTCATCCCTCCTGGCCTGGGGCTAAGGAGGAGGACTTTGTGTGCCAAAAGGGCTCAGGACCAGAAAGTGACTCTTGGAACTGGGTCAATGGTACTATGGGTGTCACGCTGCATTGTGAAAGGCAGATGAAAGGCCACTACATTATATTCTCAGGACAATCTTCATGGCTGATCGCCATAAGACTTGCCAATATTAAGATTCCGATATGGCAGAACAAGAAGAGAAGAAGCAGCATTTTTAAATAGTCCAGAGACAGCCAAAGGCTGGCCTGACAGTGAGTTGTCAGGGCATCCCTGTTCTTTTGAAACCTTGAGCGCCTGTAGGGACTTTGGCTGGGCTTGGTGTGCCGGTTTCTCATGAGTTTGAGTGACCAAATTCTTTTTTTGCCTCCTTCGCAGTGCTTATCCAGGCATGGCTTCTACAGCTGCCACTAGGGAGCTGGCTCAGTTGTGGAGGATGATGACGAAGCAAGAGCGGAAGCCATACTGGTATGTATGGAACCGGCCAAATTTACAGTGATGGGTGAACCTTAGCACTCTAGTTGTTCTTGTACTTCAATTCCCAGAAGCCCAGGTTTCTGTGAATCCACACAAATGGGTTTACTGAGCATATGTGCTGTTCTTGGACTTCACTTCTCAGAAACTCAAGTCTCTGAATCCACACAAATGGGTTTACTGCACGTACGCGCAGTAAACCCATTTGTGTGGATTCACAGAGACTTAGGCTTCTGGGAATTGAAGTCCAAGAACAGCTGGAGTGCCAAGGTTTTCCATCACAGGGTCAGAACAGCTCAGAGCTCAGGAGTAACATGTTACAAGCTTGTTTTGGATTAACGGGAACATAATTACATTTCAAAAACAAATTAACAACAAAGTTGATTTGCAGTTGTAACATGTAACATGTTTTCTTTTCAAGTGGCTCTTTGGGGATACTTTACTTTCCAAAACATTTCAGCAGAAATCTCCCAAAGTTTACCACAAGCCCTTTGAAGCCCAGGTTAAACAAAAAACAAGGAAATCAAATTAATTAAAAAGTAACAAGTGACTCAGTATTTCACTTCTAAAACACAACAGTAGCAGAAAGGAATTACTGCTCAGACTCGAGCAGTGGGTGTTGGGACAGTTATCATGAAATGATCTTTAATCTATCACTTCTTCTCCTAACAATTTATTCTCCTACCTTTGGTTATGCTGTGGAAATTTTTTTTCTGAAAATAGGTAATTCATCAGCTAACACTAAGAGCCAAGTTCTGACTGGTGGCTGTGATCCCTTATCATGTCTTGACAAGCTGCTAAAATGAACTTCCGTGCCTTCTCTCTACAGCGATCTAGATTTATCGCACAACAGTGGCAAACTATGGTAGTTTGGCTGTCGGTTGCAGTCTGTCAACAGGAAATATGGGCTGTAGTGGCTCAGTAGTTAAAAAGCTCCCCTTGCTAGCTGGAAGGCCAGCAAGTCGACAGTTTGAGACCCAGGTACTGCTTGACAGATTGAGCGCCTGTCTCTTTCCCAGCTCCTGCCAACCTAGCAGTTCGAAAGCAAGACATTGCAAGTAAAGTGGAACCTGTAGATAAATAGGGACCCCTTCAGTGGGAGGAAAAAAAGATCTTGGGGACATGAAAAGATCCTCATTCAAAGATCCTTTGAGTGTAGTTTCTCCAGCAAAAAAAAAAAAACACCTTTCAACCCAGAATAATTTCTGACATGAAATTATTATTATAGCACTAAATAACTCATAAAGTGATAAGCTTAGCGTACACTTTGTCTCTCCCCACCCCCTTTCAGCCTGAAAGCCCGGAGATTTAGTCGTATGAACAATCGCATCGTAAGGGAGGACGTTTCCAGTGGGGACGAAGAAATGGAACCACCCAAGCCTTTCCACCTACTACTTGCCGAGAAGTCCTTCTCTGGAGCCCAAACCTTTGGTGATTACTCTTTACTTGACTTTATCTCCTGATTTATTTTTATAGTAGAATGGTAAAAATGGCCTATCAGCCTATTGGAAAGATGGCCCTCCCATACTGATCTGTTCTTAATGGTTGCAGTTTTCTAGTCAATGGGTCCACAATCTTCCCTCTTCAAAGCAATGCATAGGTTGGCAGAGGTTTTCTGGCCCCTGTTGCTTGGGATACTCAAAATCAATAGCAGAGAGAGGTGGAAAGGGACCAGACAACCCTATTTCACTAGCCGTCCCCATTTAACTTCTCCTTTTTATTGCTTGCAAATATCTCTGCCCCCCCACCACCACCACCACCACCCCATCGCTGTGTGTGTCTTCACTTACTATGGCTCCATTTCCCAGGGGAGAAAAGAAAGCAACAGATGGATGTATTGTCTGTTTTACCTTCCTGGCATCCAAAAGTGGTCTCTGTAGGGTTTGGTTGGCAGTACCCCTGTGGCAAAAGCACAGGCAAAGAGATGGATGTGGGTGATAGGAGGACAATATTGTGCTAGTTGAGAACATTCAGGTTTGAATGTTTACATAGGCATCACCATGGCTTTAAGAGCCTACACCCGTGATGGAGAACCTTAGCACTCTGGTGTTCTTGGACTTCAGTTCCCAGAAGCCCAAGTCTCTGTGAACCCACACGAATGGGTTTACTGCACGTATGTGCAGTAAATCCATTCATTTGGATTCACAGAGACTTGGACTTCTGGGAATTGAAGTCTAAGAACATCTAGAGTGTCAAGGTACACCGACATGGGGCTAACAGGTTTCTAGGGTGCTAGTCTCTCACTCTATCCACTACCCAAGGGGTGGCCAACCTTGGTGCTCCAGGTGTTCTTGGACTTCAATTTCCAGAAGCCCAAGCCAGCACACCTGCTGGTCAGGCCTTCTGGGAATTGAAGTTCAAGAACAGCTGGAGTGCTAAGGTCCACCATCACTGGCCTACTCCGTTTAAAATGAATAGGTGTAATTTTTAAAAAGGAGAAAGTTTAGTGTGGCTTTTAAAAAAGAATTTCCTGCATATCTAACCATGACTTTCCTCCAGAGAAGTCTGTAAAACTGGATGCCTGCTTCATTTTGGTTTTTAATTCCAAATCCATATTTATTAATGAAGCTTTAAACTCTTCTTTGTAGTAGAACATAAGTTTTAACCTATCCAGCTAAGCCACTTTAATTGCTGGCGCTTTAGCTCTATGGGATGTTTTGCTGTGGCACAAAAGATGCCGTTTTTGAGATCCACACGAGTTCACTCATTCCGTGGTAAATTTGATGCTTAAAGAGCAAGTTCCTCCCTGCATATGTTTGCCATTCCCTGGAGCAAATTAACATGCATGTGTTTGAGTTCCTATTTTTTGTCTCTGGATAGCGCTGAATCCACCCTAGGTGAGTTTGTACATCAACATTCCTGAAGAAACAAATGCTCAGAAATTTTTGCTTGAGGTTCAGTGCGAGTCAAAAGGCTTCCATGATGCTCAATTCTGAGCTAAGAAGAGTGTTCACACTGAAGCGGTAGAAAGACAGAAGTCTGGAGAGCTACTCTTGTTTTAAATGGTTCCCTACCCCGGGTTTTGCAATCAGTTTTTGTTCCAAATTCTGTTATGAGCTTCAATGGATTTTTTCTGCTGTTGTATTTATCTATTTATTGGCAGTTTTTCTCCACCTCTATTTATATTCAAAATAAAGGGTAGTTTTTAAAATCAACAAATGTTTTCAGTAACTCTATGCCGTCCGTGAAGCGAACTGGTTGGAGTGAGTCAGGCAGGCTCTTGGGGATGAGGACTGTTGTCCTAGACCAGGGATGCCCAAACTTTTTGGGACATGGGCTGATCATGGGGTTCAGGGAGCCTTTCACTAAGGCCCGGGGGCTAGATGCGGCCCCCAATGCCAATTCATCCGGCCCACAAAGCCCTTGTCGCTCCTGGAAGCGGAAGAAAAACATGCCCATACGTTAGTCTGAGTTTCAGGCATATCAGGGAATAAACAAAACAAAAATGCTATAGCACTCTAAAGACTAACTGTTATATTTCAACATGAGCTTTCGTGGATCAAGTCCACTTCCTCAGACATGGGAGTGAGGCTTCATGTTTCAAGCCTCACTCGCATATCTGATGAAGCATTATACTGTATTTGGGAAATTCTTTGAATGGAGCATCCCACGATTTGTCCTCCACCACCTTCACACCACTGATGTTAGGGAGAAAGAGGCTTAACTTAGATGGGGACTTTCCTCAGGGCAGACCACCAACTCTTTCTTTAAAGTTCACCCTAGTTCCCACACTCCCTTTGTAGATATGGGGCAGGGGGTCCAACACTAGCAGAATTTTGGAAGGTTCCATGTGTCGCCAGGCAAGTTGGGATGTTTTTCCAAGCTGTGCAAAATTTATACAGGGAAGAAGGCAATGGCTAATTGTCATCACCTCGCCATAGGAAAATATATCGTACACTAGCGTCATCATACAAGAGGACATCCCCCTTTCCATGTTTTAATTTATTATGAATTTTGGCAATACAGAGTGACTTGGCTTGGTGGGCTGGAATCAGAGGGTGTAGCAGAAGCAAGTAGCTGTGTTGAGCATCTTCCAGAAAGGCATCTCAGAACCAGTCGTCAGATCTCACGCATCTTCTTCTTTTGTGACCTGGACAAACCCTGGACTGCCACAATGAAGCCACTTTCTTGGCTTTGTCTCTGGCCAAACTTAAGTCATGAACAATTAAGTCCAACCAAAAGCACTGAAGTAGCTCACAAGTTCTTCTTTCTGAATAGTCTTGCAAAATGACCAAAATGACTGTAGGTTTGCTTGGAACAAGAGAGGACCACCATTCAACTCTTCTTCTTTGTTCTGGTCCCATTCTGATGTTCACAGTGCCATCAAAGTCATTAGCTTTCTTGATTCTTTTTCAAGGCACCTCTAATTGCTCTTGTCCTTTCTAGATTGCAATTGTTCCCAGGGACTCAACTCTCTAGGCTAACCTCTTAATTAATATTCTTAACTGAATGGTTTCCAGTTTCGATAGATGCTGCTGCTGCCGGATACAGTTGTACTCTGGATCAATGTTCTCATTGAGTAACTATTTCTGATTCACTTTTGCTTGGTTCTGTGGAGGCAGAACCACCCTTGTTTTACCATGAATGCATTTCAGGCTGTGTTTTTTTTAACCACATACAGATGCCAGACCTCACTATCAGGAAACTGAAAATGTTATCAGAGTGTGGCAGTAGGACAGTGAAGGATGAACCTTGGCACTCCAGCTGTTCTTGAACTTCAATTCCCAGAAGCCCAAGTCTCTGTGAAGCCACACTGCATACACACAGTAAACCTATTCATGTGGATTCACGTGGGCTTCTGGGAATTGAAGTCGAAGAACACCTGGAGTGCCAAGGTTCACCATCATGGCAGTAGGAGATGTACTGAGATGGAAAAATAGTAATAATGAATACACAGGATCCTTTTCCCTGGCTTCCATTCTACAGTCGTAATCTTGGAGTTTATCAGGGAGAAAAGGGAAGAGGGTTTTAATTCTTTCATTTTCTTGAGTGTAGCTCAAGAAACAAGAGAGAGAGCTGACAGGATTATAGTAAAATGTTTATGGTACAAACCCAAATTATGGCTTGTGGGGTATAAATGTGGCAAGATGGACCCCCTTCTCCTCTTCAAAGTCAACAAATGATATTTTGTAATAAATGGAATTAATGAAAGTATTGGTTGGAGTTTGGCCAGGTTATCCTGCTATGATAATGGAGTAGACCATACTGCCAGCGACTCAACACTGAGTGTCAAGTGGGGGTTAACTAACCTGAGCACCCTGAGGACTAGCAGCCTTGGAGAAGTCAAGGAAGGGTGATGGTCCCCAAGTGCATTAAATCCCACTTGAACCCCTCTTGATGGAGGGCAGCAGCTTCATCCATCCTGGCCTGTGACTGAGGACTTTGCATGCCAAAAGGGTTCAGGGCCAGAAAGGGACTCACGGAAATGGATCTGTGATACTATGGGTGTCATGCTGTGATGCAGAAGGCAGATGAAAAACCACTGCATTATATTCTCAGGACAGTCTTCATGGCTGATCGCCATGAGATTCCCCAATGTTCAGATTCTGATATAGAAGAAGAAACAGAAGGAAGAGGAAGTTTGACAGGTGAGTGTTTAGAAGGGCTGGAATGGATTACAACCCTCTTGGTGTGGGGCCTGCGTTCCACTGTATTGTTTCAGGACTCCAGATCTACAAGAGTTGAAGTGAGAGGACCCAGGAGGCTATTGTGAAGTAGCTGATGTTGCAGAAAATCGACCCTTTGGCCACTAAGAGTGGAGTTCCCCAAGGGAGTTGAAAGTGTCAAGCCAGGGTAGAGGACAGAAGGGCTGGATCTGTGAGCCACAGGGCTATCTATGGGAGAGCTCTCCTCGTCAGAGCTTGGGACCGCATGCTTTTCTCGTGGCATGCCTCTTCCTCTCTTCAGGCTGCCACCTTCGCTGTTCTCTCTGCAGGGAGAGAGAAAGGGGGGGGGGAAATGTTAGGTGGGGGAGATTATGACCAGTCTCTGCCTCCAGATTTCAGGTCAAGCAATCCTTTAGGGGTACCAAGAAGAATTTTAAAAGAATATTTGTTAATTTTTCAACACAACTCCCAGAATCCACTAGCCAGTGTTGCCTGGAGGTTCCTAAAACTTGGAGCTCAAAAAATTAGGTTTGCACCTACAGCAAAACAAAAAACAACCCAAGGTCCCATGGGGATGGATGAGTTCCCTCACCTCTCCTTGGTCTCGGCTGCACGGTCCCTCTGGCGCCGGTTTTTGAACCAGTTGCTGACCTGGGTGGTTGTCAAGCCAGTTGCTTCTGCCAGTTCCCTCTTCTCGCGAGGCGATGGGTAGGGGTTGTGGAGGTACCATTCCCGTAACACACTCCGAGATTTCTCCTGTGTGAGAACAGAGGAGGTCAGAAATGAATCAGGACCTGAGCACCTACACAAACAAGGAAGGCACAATGTTTGGAGAAATGGTTAGGGGTGGAAGTCATCCAATTCCTTCTCTCTTTCTCTTTTATTCTGCTAGTCATAATTTTATAAGCATGGACCGCTGTTTACCTTCGCACCGCAGTGGTCCCTGTTTATCTCCTTGCTATTTCTTGCTTTCAAACTGCTAGGCTGGCAGGAGCTGGGACAGACGACAGGAGCTTACTCCATCATGCCATGCTCGGGTCTCAAACTGCTGACCTGCCAACCTTCCAGTCATCAAGTTCAGCATCTTAACCACTAAGCCACCACAGTCCCTCTATAATTGTGATGGTGAACCTTGGCGCTCCAGATGTTCTTGGACTTCAATTCCCTGAAGCCCAAGCACCCTGTGAATCTACATGAATGGGTTTACTGCAATTCATCTGGCCTTTGTCACTCCCAGAAGCAAAAGTAAAACGTGCCCGGATGGAGGAAGGGTTAACCCAGAAGAGGCTTAACCAGTTCAAGACCTGGGTACTGCATGATCGTTTGAGTGCCCGTCATCTGTCTCAGCTCCTGCCAAACTAGCAGCTCGAAAGGAAGAAATTGCAAGTAGAGCAATAGGGACCACTGATGGGAAAAGATCTTGGGGAAATGAAAGGAGCCTCATTCAAGCGTCCCCTGAGTGGAGTTTCTCCAGCAAAAATCCTTTCAATCCAGAATAATTTCTGACACAAAATTATTATTATGGGAAGTACCCAGCAGAGGGCAATAATGACACTATTTTCTTTTAGCTGTTTCCAAAAACGAAAACTGGTATTGTAGATGCAATGGGCACAAAACTGGGTGAGCTGAGGAGGATGGTGGAAGACATACATGCCTGGCGGGCAATGGTCCATAGGGTTGCAAAGGGTCGGAATTGACTGTGCTACTGAACAACAACAACAAAAACAGAGGAGCAGATAATTCTCCTGACCGGATGAGTTGGAACTGTGGACGGGTTGAGATTATGTTCATTAAAAGCGAGTACATTGTTGTGGGAGCAGGTAAATAGCTTGCCAGGTTTGTTTCTTTCTTCTCTACTAGGGATACTGTGCTCTTAATGGTTCAGCACTTGCAGTCTTCCATGGTGTAAGAAAGGGGGGAAAGGAATTGTTAGAGGCTGTGCCTCTAAGAACATAGGAAGTCTTCTGGGGCAGATCAATGGTCCACCTATACCAGTGAAGGTGTACCTTTGTGCTCCAGGTATTCTTGGACTTCAGTTCCCAGAAGCCCAAGTCTCTGTGAATATGCGCAGCAAACCCATTCATGTGGATTCACAGAGACTTGGGCTTCTGGGAATTGAAGTCCAGGAACACCTGGAGTGCCAAGGTTTGCCATCATGGACCTACAACATTCATGTCAACATGGGTTGGCAGCAAAACCAAATGTGATCCCCTTTCTTTGGAACCAGGAGGCCTGTCTGGAATCAAAGGGAGGAATAATATCATCTCTAAATATTTGCTGCCCCAGCCATCTCTTCTTTCTTCTTCTGCCGTATCGGAATCTGAATATAGGAGATCATCATAGCAATCAGCCGTGAAGACTGTCCTGAGAATATAATACAGTGGCCATCCATTTGCCTTTTGCATCACAGTTTGACACCCCTACCACTGACCCAGTTCCATGAGTCACTTTCTTGTCCTGAGCCCTTTTGGCATGCAAAGTCCTCCTCAGCCCCAGCCCAGGATGGATGGAACTGCTACCCTCCAAGATAGATTCAAGTGAGATTTAATCCACTTGGGGACCATCACCGTTCCCTATGAACTTCAGCACCCAAGGGCATTAGTCCTCAGGGTGGTCATGTTAGTTAACCGCTGCCTGACAATCAGTGTTGAGTCACTGGCAGTATGGTCTACTCCAATATCATGATAACCTGGTCAGACTAATGAAGGAATATAGTTTTATATCTCTAACTAGTTTCCCAGCTAATGATCTAGATATGGGAAGACCAAGGTGAAGGGGATGGGATGGGGATTTGAACACATACACTGTATATAGGAACTAAAGCTATCACAAGATGAATGGGAAAGAATAAGTATGGGGGTATCAATTGGTAGAAAGCACACAAGATGTTGAATCTTAGTAGTCCAAGGAAAGCTTTGTCGAATAAGTGTTTCTTTTAAATGTATGCCTGTTATTTTCATACTGAGTCCCACTTCCCCGAAAACTTTGTGCCAACATAAAAGTGTGGCAGGTTATGGAACGGAGTACAGGTTATATAAATGAGTCCTGGTAAAAGAAAACTTATTTCAAACTACACCCCATGGGCCAGATCTGGCCCCCAATGCCAATTAATCCATCCCGTGGTGCCCTCATTGCTCCCGGAAGTGGAAGTAAAACGTGTACAGGCGCATTTTACTTCTGCTCCTGGGAGCGACAAGAGTGGTGTGGGCCAGATGAATTGACACCAGAGGCTGGATCTGGCCCATGGGCCGTAGTTTGGGCACCCCTGGTTTAAGTAAATGGCAGCTTGAAATCTATCTCATCCTGTTGCAAAACAGATTGCGAGGTGCATTTTACTTCCACTTTCGGTGGGAGGAACCATATGACCGGCCCGCTGAATGAAAAGTTTGGGCACGCCTGAATTAAACTGACGCCAGATGGGGTAAAAAAGGAAGCAAAGAAGAAGAGTCAAACTGGAACTCTGGCTTTCAAACATCCAAACGATGGGATTTTATAAAGCCGGCTGTGTAGCTTTTTGCTGCCTGCAATACACAAAAGTAGTTGAAAGCTATAGAACTATATAATTTTGTGTCAGAAAAGTAGTTGAACTTGATTTTTCTGTGAAAGCTGAGATAGAACCTATCAAGCAAAGTGTGGGTCTTACCTTGAAACAGTAGCTGGTTTCCTCTCCATCCCAGATGGTCCTTGGCAAAGGAAATTTCCTCCGCACCCTGTATTTCCCAACAGCCCCCAGCGGCCTCCCGCGCAACTTCTCCGCTTCGACGTAGTGCGCTTTGAGCCACAGCTGTTGCAGTTTGGGGTGGTTGTGGGGAGAGAACGGGGAGCTCTCCAAGATCTTGTAGAGCTCCCGGAAGTTGCCCCGGTGGAAAGCCACGATGGCCTTGGCTTTCAGGACGCTCTCGTTCTTGTGCAAGTAGTCGCACGCCGGCAAGGACCAGAGGAAACGGCCCAAGCGCTCGATGTTCCCCCCTTGCTGCAGGACTTCACACACACAGGCCACTTGCTCCTGGGTGAACGTGAAATTCATGGCTGAGAAAGTTGGAAGGTGTAGCTAGAAGATGGCCTCCAAAGCTCTGTGTCTTTCAAAACCAACTTAGGAGGGTCCACAGAGAGGACAGGCTTGCTCTAAGCAGGTCCGCAAGCAAAAGGTGTTGACGACAAGAGAGTACGATGATGCCTCTTTGACAGAGGAAACCAAAGAGCAACAGGCCAGGGGTCTGCCACGCTTTTCCCTGGTATGACCACCTTCCCTTCTCCTCTCCTCTGGTCTGTGCCTTCAGGACATACACAGCTCACACCCTCTTGGTGTGTCCCTCTAACCGGCTTCTGAGACAGTCGCCCAGGGTAGGTGTCTAGCAGGGTATCGGTTACAGGCCCAGCCCATACAGACTGGAGCTGTGGATGGCGATTGGCCAACTTTGCAAGACGAGCCGGAGAAAAATCCTTCAACCACACTACCTTGGAGTAGGAAACCTTTCTCCGGAGAGGTCCTCGGGATAAGGAAATGTGAGATGGATCCCCTAGGCAGGAGTGGTGGGGTTGGGTGCAGGTAAGCAGAAAAGGAGGGCAAAAGAAGAAGGGGGCAGCCAAAGATGAGATGGCTAGATGGTATTGTAGACACAATGGGCACAGAGGTGGGCGGGCTGAGGAGGAGGATGGAGGACAGAAGTGTCTGGAGGATGATGGTTCATAGGATCGCAAAGGGTCAGAATCCACTGAGCGACTAAACAAGGAAAGCAGAAAAGGAACAGTTAGACCAGTGATGTCGAACATTGGCACTCCAGGTGTTCTTGAACTTCAATTCACAGAAGCCCAAGTATCTGTAAATCCACACGAATGGCACCAGTTCAAGCACTCAGAGAAGGTTCACTTCAATCTACTACTGTGTACGTGCAGTAAACCCATTTGTGTGGACTTACAGGGACTTGGGCTTCTTTTGATATACAGTATATAGTTTTTATTAATTTTTCAATATAAACAGTGTAAAAATTAAAATTTTACGGCCTCATTACATACTTGTATCATTTTCATCACTAATATCAAATTTTCATATACTATAAGCATATTCTTAATTCATTCTACAATCCGTTAAATCACTTGAAATCCTTACTCAGTATAATACATTATATTTTATCCACTTTCCCCTTTTTCTTGAAAGTAAAAATAAAATCTAACAAAAAAAGGGGGGAGAGATTTAAAAAGAAGAAAAGAACGTAAAGAAAACTTTGGCTTCTGGGAATTGAAGTTCAAGAACACCTGGAGTGCCAAGGTTCGCCACCATGGAGCTATACGGTCCACGCTTGCTTTACCCTTTTGAAATGTCCCCATTCCTGCCCAAGCCCTGCTTTGTCAGGGAAATGAGCTCCTGTCTCTGTCCCAGCTCCTACCAATCTAGCAGTTGGAAAGCAAAAAATTGCAAGTAGATAAATAGGTACCACTAGGGTGGGAAGGTAACATGCCTGCCACATGTCCATGGGAAGGTCTGCAGACACAGACAGTGCTGGCTCTTTGGCTGTAAATGGAGATGAGCACTGAACACTAGAGTCAGATACGACTGTATTTCGAGCAAGGCCACCCTTGACCTATTTTGGAATGTGAATTTTGTTGTTTCTGTCCTGGGCAGGAGCTGTAAACATCACCTTTTAACCTCTACCATATTTCCACTTTGCCACCAATACCGAATTAAATTCTAAGCATATTACAAAGGGTTATAATAATAATAATTTCATGTCAGAAATTATTCTGGGTTGAAATGATTTTTTGCGGAAGAAATGCTGCTTAGGGAGCACCCAAAGAAATCTCCTTTCCTGTCCCCAAGAGCGGGGACAGAAATGGGCACTCAATCCGTCATGCAGTACCCGGGTCTCAAACTGCCGACTTGCCAGCTTTCCAGCGAACAAGGGGAGCTTCTGAACCACTGAGCCACCACAGCCACGATTACAAAGGGTTAATGTTGTCGGAGATTAACCGTCTTTCCCTCCCACCTCCACTTTCCCTCTGAATTCAGGGACCAGAAAAGCCCCCTCCCTATTCCCACCCCAGATGGTATTTCTTACACGGCCATTAAGGTAACACGATCCAGCCTGGATCACCATCTCTCTTTCTACCCAGCAACTTCCCAGCCTCTCCGGAAGGAAATCTTTGTTCTGGAGCAGCTACAGCAACGAATCTACCCTGGCAGAAAATTAATCAGAGAAGCACTTGCTCCAATTAGTATCCCTAAAGCCTATTCCAGAGGAAATCCACAGGCCTTTTGCCTCCACTGCGCCCAGTTCTCCTGACATGTTCACAGGTCGCCCCTTGAACCCTTCCCAAACCAACCTGTTTCTTTGCAAACATATGCAGATGCAGTACTGTAAAGCTGAGAAGAGATTTTCAACCTGTGCAACTCTTCTTCTGCCGTATCCAAATCCGAATCTTGGCAATCCTCATGGTGATCAGCCATGAAGAGTGTCCTGAGAATATAATGCAGTGACCGTTCATTTACCTTCTGCATTTGCAGCATGACACCTATAGTACCATTGATCCAGTTCGGCGAATCATTTTCTGGTCCTGAGCCCTTTTGGCATCAGTCCCAGGCTGGGGTTGATGAAGTTGCTGCCTTCCATCCAGAGGGATTCAAGTGGGATTTCATCCACTTGGGGACCATCACCCTTCCCTGTGGACTTTGGCACCCAAGGCCATTAGTCCTTAGGGTAGTCAGGTGAATTAACCACCACCTGATAATCAATGTTGAGTCGCTGGCAGTGTGGTCTATGACCAGAGCAGGATAACTTGGCCAGACTCTAAAGTTAGCATCCTAGGGATAAACTGATCTACTCCACACCTTATACGAGCAGGGATGCCTTTAAATTAAATCCCAGGAATTAAATCTTACTTTCAGCCTGAATTCTCTTAAATCAGCCCCAATATTATCTTTCAGTGTCCCTGCTTCTGACCGGTCTTCCGGTTTTAATTTCCCAGCAAGCACACTTGAACGGCAGACTGAGCATCTGACAAAGGGAAGGGGCTTCTTTCCTGGTTTTGGAAAGGCTGCAGGTGCCAAACCAGACGATGCCAACCACACAAGCTTCACCAATTCCCACATGATTCCACATGTTTAAACAGACTTACCTGGGTGTGCTTAAAAATCAAAGATCTGGAATTAAAAACCCCAAACAGTTAAACCAGGGGTCCCCAGCCTAAGGCCTGTGGGCTAGATCTGGCCCATGGTACCATTTCATGTGGTCCCCACCCCTCCAAGGGCATTTGAGAAACAAAACGGCCACCCCTTTGAAGCTGTTGGGACAAAATGGCCACCCCTGTCGTGCAGGCATGACTGAATGGCTGTCCAGCCCGCGAAACTGACTGAGAGAACACGACTTGGCTGCTGGCTTGAAAAGGTTAGGAACCCCTGAATTAAACAGACATTTTCAAAACACCAATTTCTCTGCCCCAAAACCCTTTTTGCACTTATGATCGTAGACTATTATATAATTCTGAAGACTGGCCAAGTAACATGGCAAATTTGTATACAGCTTGTTGTGCAGAATTTTATTTATTTAACTTCTGTCCCACCCTATTAGCCAATAGGCCACTCTGGACAGTGGTCAAGCATTGGGGGCACGTAAATAACTTAATTAATAATCCTCCTAAAACAGAACTGGACAATTCTAACCTTCAGCCGCCTGCCAGAATTGCAGATTGTGTCAATTTCCAAAAGATCCATGGATACACAGACAAAAAAGAGCTTTAAGATAAAATATATTTATATATATAAAATAGATATATATATATAAAAGACACAAATACACACTTAAAAAACAAAGAAAAGATATTTTAAAAATCTTGTAGACATGATTGTTTCTCACAAACAGTGGAAGACAGGTGATGCTTTAGTACCTATTATAAAGTGGGTAGATTTTTTGGGGTGGAGATTGAATATTTCAGCTGGAAATTTAGACGCTGAGCTATCATCACAGGAAGAAGAATCATGGCAAGAAAGGGGAGGGGGGAAATCATTTTGCTGCAGTAATGAGATTTCTCTCCAGAAATGTCAGTTCTGGGGGATCATGGATTGATGATGTTCCTTGTAAATCTACTTTCAAGCTGGAAAGTCCCAACGCCGTATCCCATTCAACAGTGGTTTTTAAATAAAATACCCCTTCTACTTCAGTGACAAACTCTTACTGATATTGAGTTAGCATGTGTACAGGAGGCAGGTGAGAAACACTTGAGTCAGGAATTTCAATCCTGGAAAAACTGAAATTAACTGCTCCTTTTTATAGGATTGGCTGAGGTATTTTCTAGCATTGTAGAATTGTAGCATTGTAGATGTGCTGAAGTCTTACATCAGTGATGGTGAACCTTGGCACTCCAGCTGTTCTTGAACTTCAATTCCCAGAAGCCCAAGTTTCCCCCATGGGTTACTAAACCCATTCATGTGGATGCACAGGGACTTGGGCTTCTGGGAATTGAAGTCCAAGAACAGCTGGAGTGCCAAGGTTCGCCATCATGGCCTTACACCATGTTGGACTTTTCTCTACATAGCTTTGCAACGTTTACATCATGTCCCTTCCGATTTATGGGCTACACCTCATCTAATCCCTCAGCCAGCAAACTGGGAGTCCTGTGGCTTGAACAGATCCCTAAATTTTCAGAGAAGAGTATCAATGGTCTTACCTGGAAATGCTACAGTCTGAGCCTGGTATGTTTACCTGTAAAGCAGAGATGCAGCATTTCTTGTGCAACAGAGAGCATCACATTTTCCCTGTTATGGTTAGCATTTTAAAAGAACGTAAAAGAGAAAACCAAGATGCTTTTGAAAGACAAAAATGGAAAGAAACGTGATGTATAATGCTATTATAGCTACGCTGCTGAGTTACTTCCTGCTGGCTCAAAAGTTTACATTTCAAAATTCCTTCAACTAAACAGCAGGGCGTTCAGGTCATATAAAATGCTCAAGGCATTAATATTCCCCACCAATTACATGGATGTAGTGTAATATAATTAATATATTGGATGGAAAGGTTTTTTTTTAATTGTGTCAGAACTACACAAAGGTGTTTTCTGGGTTGAAAGGAAGACGCTGACCGGAAGGCAGAAGGTCAGCAGTTCGAGACCCAAGTGCTGCACGACAGAATGAGCTCCTGTCTCTGTCCCAGTTCCTTCCAACCTAGCAATTTGAAAGCAAGAAATTGCAAGTAGATCAAAAAGTACCACTTGGGTGGGAAGGTAAACAGTGTTCCATGCACTTCACTGTCTAGGCATGCCTGTCACATGTCCATGGAAATGTCTGCAAACGCAGACAGCACTGGCTCTTTGGCTATTGAGATGAGCACTGAACCCTAGAGTCAGATACAACTAGCTTTCAAGCAAGGGTGACCTTTACCTTTAACTAATTCCTAGATTTTGAACTACTAGGTTGGCAGGAGCTAGGACAGAGATGTGTGCTCATTCCGTCATGCAATACTCAGGTCTGGAACTGCTGACTTGCCAAAGGAAAGATGCCACTTGGTTACAGAAAATACAGAAAAATAATACATTTTAAGTGACCTTACTTTTGCTAATGAAAGAAGAATATATAAAAATCCTCCTGTGCCTTAAAAAAAAAAGTAAGACCGTCAAAGAAGCAATATGCTTCAGGGAAAGTTTGAGATGATCTCAAGTATATAATGACATATTAATGTTTTTAAGTCTCTAGTTAGCCTGTGTTTTCACTGCATTACAAAAAAATAAATACTGCCTGCTACTTGGTCTAATCCATGTGTCCTATACTAAATCAAGTGTGCTGAATCCAAATCTGAAGTCCGATTCTGCCTAGGATGTCAGGATCTTAAGTTAGCAAATGTCACGCTCTTGGTTAGGTTCTTGCGTTGATCACCCAGGGTATATTTGCCACAAATGTAGCAAAAATTGTCCTTTTTACTAACACAGCTGCACCTATTCATCTTTAGCTCAAAACAGACTTGCTATGGCCTAGCTGTATTATCCAATAAGATGGTTTCACATTAGAGACAAGCCCTTAGTCCATCTCACCTTATTTACCTATTTCTGACATCAGCTCACTGAGTTGCCCAAACATGGCCAGCTGCCGCTGGAACATGCATGCCACCAGGGGACATGATTCAGCTGAGGTGGCAGCAGGCCTACTGGTAGCTGCAACTGTTAAAATGTTCCCATGTAAAAATACATTACCCAATTACCAACCATTTGAACAGCTATCGCACGCCTTACAATCTGTATGTGATAGGCAAATTCTGAGTCCAGAGTTAGAATCAGCACACTCAAAATCATGTAAATCGCATGCGTTAGTCCCAGTAGCAAAATCGTTGTTGTGCAGTGTCCTCAAAATAAGGGAATGTTGGAGTGAGGCTAGAAATTATTTTACTGTAGTTTAAGGGGCTGCAAAACCGTATCTAAAACTTATTTACAGGTACCGTTAATTGTCAGATAGAGGATCTTCACTGTTTTTAACAACAAAGCACTTCATGTATGGCTCACACAGAGTCCTTCCTTTGCCTTGCCACATATACCAAATGCTGGAAAACTGTTACATGAATAAAAACTGTAGAAAAGACATTCCGTGGACATGTGGCAGGCATGACTAAACACTAGAGCGCACAGGAAGTTGTTTACCCTTTCCACTGAAGTGGTACCTATGTATTAACTTGCAATTTCCTGTTTTTGAACTGCTAGGTTACACACACACCCTCCAAAACACAAACCCGGCCACTCTACTTCTTACCCCTCCAAAGTGGGATTTTTGGGTTCATGCTACTGACTGAACCTGATCCCTAGCACCATGGATGAGAGGAAAGGAAGCATGCCTTTGCCGTGTAAGCCCTCCCAGTCCTTGGTCAATGAGTAACTTCCACATTCCATCATGGCTCACAAGAGAACAAGGCAACTTTTAAATGGACAGGATATTCAAGCAGGAAATAGAAAGAGGAATTCCCCCCATCCATCCCATCGAAGGAGGGGGTCCTTCTCGGCTTCCAGATGAAATCAGGCTTTAGATCAGGAGTTCCCAACCTAAGGACTCTGGGCCGGATCCGGCCTACAGTGCCATTTCATGCGGCTCCCACCCCTCCAAGGGCATTTGAGAAACAAAAAGGCTATCCCTTTGAAGCTGTTGGGACAAAATGGCCATCCCCACCGTGCAGGCAGGGCCCTCGAAGCTGACTGAGAGAGCGTGACCCAGCCCCTGGGAACCCCAGTTTTGGATCCTGGTTGCTACTTTACTGGCAGCCACAAGATGGCACTTAGATACCTGCGAACATCACAGATTACTGAGGAATCAGAAGAGGAAGGTCTTTGTGAGTTTTTGTGCTGTAGTGTTTGTTCTCCTTTCCAGAAAGTTGCGACTGCAGTTGTGGTTTCAAGGGAGGAGGAGGAGAGAGAAACGAAGGTTCACATACAAGGGAAAGGGTTTCCCTTTCAAGGCACTTTGAGCTCTCCTGAACCAGCCTGGTTTGGGAGATGGGCAAGGAGCAAAAAATGAGGATCATGGGGAAGGACCCTGTAGCCCAGGGATGGCGAACCTTGGCACTCCAGGTGTTCTTGAACTTCCATTCCCAGAAGCCCCTGATCCGCAGGAGTGCTGACTTAGGCTCCTGGGAATTGAAGTCCAAGAACACATGGAGTGCCAAGGTTGGCCATCACTGAATTGCAGCCTGTCTCCTTGCCTCCTTTACATTTTTATTATAAGTCCAGTGACTCTTCCACCGGCACGGATTGGAGCTGTGTCAGGACTTTCTCGTCCGAGTCCAGAACCTCTGGGCCCAAGGGGTCAACCCCTGTGGCGTCCAGCAAAAGGCCTTCATCCCCGGACAGCTGGAGTAACCCGCCCTGCTCCTCCATCGGACTCTTGTCCATTTCGAACAGACCCCCCGAGCCGGTCCCTTGGAGATCCACGCCGAC
Organism: Furcifer pardalis; assembly: GCA_030440675.1. Taxonomy (NCBI): domain Eukaryota; kingdom Metazoa; phylum Chordata; class Lepidosauria; order Squamata; family Chamaeleonidae; genus Furcifer; species Furcifer pardalis. Next base: position 308,184,010 of record CP126890.1, read on the forward strand.
AGGGCCAGGCCACCCCATCTGCTGCTGGGAGACCGCCAGGCTTTCTTGCTGGGAGAAACCAGAAAGGAGAGCAGACTGCCCGGCCTCGGTGCCGTACGGAGACAAGTCAGCCGGGCCGACACTCTCGGAGGCCGAAAGCGAAGAGACGGTTGGAAGCACAGAAGTGACGCCGGAGACCAACACTCCGCTGTTGTGCCCTTCACTGCCCTCGAGAGAAACTGGTGCTGCCGCCATGGCTTCTTCCTGCTTGATGGAGATGGCCAGGGTCGGGGTGGCCGGAGCGGAGAGGAGAGGCGCCATCAGCATGCCGGCTGGAAAGGTGGCGGTCAAAATGAGCTTGCCCTGTTGCAGAGCCACGCCGGTGACGATGGTCCCACTCCCCGTGGCTGGGTTGGTGAGGACGAGATTACCTGAGTTGGAGAGCAAATGTAAAATACGTGTCACAATTTGGTGGGAAAGGTAACAGCGTTCTGTGTCTAGTCATGCCTGCCACATGTCCACGGAAATGTCTGCAAATGCAGACAGCGCTGGCTCTTTGGCTGTAAACAGAGATGAGCACTGAACCCTAGAGTTGAATACGACTGGCTTTTGAGCAAGGGTGACCTTGACCTATCCCAGTCTAATTGCAAAAGGACTTTTCAGAAACCAACAGAAATCTCCCAAACCAGCACTGACCATTTCTGGTGCCAGGGGTTAACTTGCTGTACTGAAACCAAAACACTGTGAATACGATCCTGATGGGATCCAAGGTTGACTCAGCAGCTTCCTTCCAAGGTCAGTAAAATGAATACCCAGCATGTTGGGGGTGGGGAATGCTAATTAATTTGTGAACCATCCAGAGAGCGCACTAAACACTATGGCAGGGGTTCTCAACATTTCCCAGCTGAGTCCATGGCCAATTGCAGCAGCGGTGGCTGAAGCGAGGTCGGGGGCTGGGTTACTTGGTGCCATGGGCCGGATCTGGCCCATGGGCCATAGATTGCAAACCCCTGCACTATGGGATGGTATAGAAGTGCAATGGCTATTGGTAATGCTATGTGCTAAGATCCTTGATTCACTGCTGCAATAACTCGCAATGCCGCCTCCGTCATTACCCAAGCGCGTGCGCACACACACACACACACGTTACCTGGCGTGGTGCCCGGAAGCTGCACAGCCGTCATACCAACACTGGTGTTGATGAGATGCACGCTGCTCTGGCCGAGATTCCCACTCGTCACGGTTGCCAGCGGCGTCCCCGTCAGGGCCCCCATTTTGAGAGGGGCAGCGTTGGTTAAGATCTGGATGGGGGCGCCCATGCCCGGTGGCAGCGTCACCACCTGCGAAGTGGGCACCACTTGGGGAAGAGAGATGAACTGGGATCCCGGAGCCACTTGGGGGAGAGAGACCAGCTGAGTGGTGGACGCTCCCTGGGGCACGGTGTAGATCTGAGTGGGCGAAACGGGCACCATTTGAGACGGAGAGAGAATCTGCGTCCCAGGAACAGACTGGGACAGAGGGACCACTTGGGGCGGAGGTGGGATGTGCCCAAGAGGGACCAGGGATGGAGCAGGGACATGGAGGACAGGAGAAGACCCCAGCACGGGAAGCAGCGGGGTGGTGGTTGTGGCCGGAGGTGGTGTGGCCAGAGCGACCTGCCCATTGACGGTGGCCACTGTGACCGGGGGAGCTGACACGGCTTGGGGGGCAGTGACCAGCCTGGCCAGAGGGACCATCTGAGGGTTGGACATGGCCGGTGGCGGAAGAGGTGGGGGCAGCTGAGTGGCTGCAGGGACCTCTTCATGGGACGGGACGACTTGAGGCATGGAGGCCGTGGCCAACAGGGCCCCCTTCTGCTCAGGGAGCAGCGTGGAGGCATCGTGGAGAGATAATGGGGGCGGAAGCACTGCCTGCTCGTCTTCCGTCTTCACCTCCACCCCAAACGCGAGCGGCTCTGCCGTCTCAGTCTTCAGGTCCCCCTGAGTGGTGGCTGGGCTCAGGATGACCGCGGTGTGGGCCACAGGATCCTGGCCAGCCTTGGAGGCGTCCTGACCCTGGGCCGGTCTGCCGCCCAAGACGGAAGCGGAGCCGTTGAGCAGGATGGATGGATTGGGGCTTGCGGCCCCCGCCACGGGGCTAAGAGTGATGGTCTGATTGTCCCCCAGAGCCAGGCCGTTCAAGATGACTCCTCCGCCGGGCGCCTGGATGACCGAGCCCCCGTTGAGGAGCATCGTGGGCGAGGTGGCCGTGATGAAGTTCCCGTTCAGGAGGATGGAGGAGGCGCTCGAACAGGCGGCCGGCAAGAAAAGGCTGCTTGAGTTTGGAAGCCCTTCGGGGGCGGTGGACATTCCCAGGGTTGCATCTGTTTCCTCGGGGCCATGGCTGGACTCATCCTCCGTGCTGAGATTCCCATCAGATTCGCTGCAGGGATGGAAAAGACGCGGTTACACATTCCCTAAAAATACATGCCATTGTAATGTCAGACCGCCACGGGAAGAGGAGATCGTACAAAGTTTGAGAACATTCAGAGCACTCTCCAAATACTGTACCTGAAAGATAATCGTAAAGAGCAGGGGTCCCCAACCTTTTCAAGCCAGGGGCCGGGTCATGCTCTCTCAGTCAGCTTTGAGGGCCAGTTGGCCATTTTGCCCTGCCTGCACAATGGGGGTGGCCATTTTGTCCCAACAGCTTCAAAGGGGTAGCCATTTTGTTTCTCAAATGCCCTTGGAGGGGTGGGGGCCACATGAAATGGCACTGTAGACCAGATCCGGCCCAGAGTCCTTAGGTTGGGAACTCCTGATCTAAATCCTGATTTCATTTAGAAGCCGAGAAGGACCCCCTCCTTCGATGGGATGGATGGGGGGAATTTCTCCTTCTATTTCCTGCTTGAATATCCTGTCCATTTAAAAGTTGGAGGGGGGCACATGAAATGGCATCAGGGGCCGGATCTGGCCCACTGGCTTTAGGTCAGGAACCCATGGTAAAGAGGAAGATATCTGCTCTCCATCGTCCCATAGTGCAAGACGCATAATAACGGGCTCAAACTACAGGAAGCCAGAGATAGGCTGAATAAGAGGAGAAAATTCTTAACTGTTAGAGCAGTACGACAATGGAACCCACTGCCTCAAGAGGTGGTGAGCGCTCCAACACTGGAGGCATTCAATAGAGAATTGGACCACCCTCAGAACTGCTTTAATTCAGACTCCTGCATTAAGCAAGAGGTTGGACTCAATAGCCTTAAAGGCCCCGTCCAATTCAAGGATTTTATCAACACTTTGTAGACTTAAGCCCTGGTTGACGTTTGCTTCTAGATTTAAAAAAATAAATTACAGACTTCTTTATGTTTTGCCTCCTGAATGCAAGAAAAGGTTCAAAGTGAGCAAGTAGATATACTCTTCACCCAGATAAATTCACATCTTGTTTATTCATTTTTTAAAATATGACTCTCTAGCCAAGGATGGGCAAACTGGCTGCCCACTGCATCAGAATCGTCTTTTGCCCTCCCCCTAAAATACCCAGAGATCCCACTACCAGCAGCAAAAACATATGAATTCTTATTTCTGGGTTTTTCCAACTGTTTTGGATTGGTCATATCTCCCTCTGACCTAATGTTGCAGAGTTCAACATTCAACCTATTCTCACTGAATGGTGGAGAACATCCGGCCCGCTAAAAAAGGAGCAAACTTACAAGGAGGGTGTCTATGGTAGCAGCCCCTTGAAATCTAAACAGCCTCCCCTCGGAACGGACAGCCTGACACCAGTTTCATCAGATGCAAAGACTAAAAACTCTACGCCTAGAAAAGTGCAGGATTCAAATCCTACAGTGTCGAGGAATGAAGTGAGCATGAAGAATCACCATGATACGAACCAACCGTCCTTGTACAGGCAAGAGAGAGAAAGCATGGAAAAAGCCCAGGCAATTCAACGCCCCGGGGCCCACATTTTTTTTCAACAAAAAGGGAAAATGCTCTGCACCGCTTCTGCTCAATTCTGGCAAAAAGCAGTTCACTGGAGAAGGGGACTCTCCAGCTGCAGAAACATCTGGCATTGCCTGAGCTGTGCCTCCCCACTCCACCCCACTCAAACAGTTGGCAGCAGAGGAATTTGCTGGAACTTTCTCAAACCTAAACAGCTCCTGGCTTTTGTTTGCAGAGGATCGGAGGGCATGGAGACCAACTTTTTTAAAAAAATCTTCTAAATCAAGGGTGCCCAAACATTTTGGGCCGTGGGCCAGTCACTTGGTTCAGCGGGCCAGTCACGTGGTTCCTCCCACCGGAAGCAGAAGTAAAATACGCTTTGCAATCTGTTTTGCAGCAGAATGAGATAGATTTTAAGCTGCCATTTTCTCTGCTTAAACCAGGGATGCCCAAACTACAGTTTGGGGGTCAGATCCGTCCCCCAATGCCAATTCATCCAGTCCATGCTGCCCTCGTCGCTCCTGGAAGTGGAAGTAAAATGCGCCTGTAAAGCGCAACAAGGGCAGCGTAGGTCGGATGAATTGGCGTTGGGCACTGGATCTGGTCCATGGACCATAGTTTGGGCACCCCTACCCTAAATCCAAAGAGGATAGCCACAGGGTGGAGCGAAGGAATCCCATAACTCCAACTAGAGATCCTTGCAGATATGTCGCGGTTCACGGAACAAATATTTCTAAGGAGGATTCCTTGGAAGGAAATCCGGGCAACCCTCACATGCCCAAGTCTATGATCCTCCTTGGCTACAAAATCCAGCCATGTTGTGAGTTCGATCCTGACTGGACTCCAGGTAGACTCAGCCTCTTCCATCCTAACATGTTATTTTGGATACCTTGGAGTCGTTATTCAGTGAGGAGTCCATGCATTGGTAAACATTTCCACGACGACATTCCGCACATGCAAACGGACTTGAGAAAACAAGTCCATCTGAGTGGAGTTTTTAGCCATTTGGATATCGCATCATCACATCACCCACTGGCTAGGCGAACCATGACATGTGCCCTCCACTTCCACCTGGCCTGTGGAAGTTTTAGTCCTGGCCTAACATCATAGACAAGAGATGGGCAACACTGCCAGTTAGACTGCTCAAGCAGTCTCTCACCTAGCATGCTAATGAGGGCAAAATGCTAATGACCTTGTGAACCACTCCTAGAGCACCTTCTGCCCATGGTGGCGAACCTTGACACTCTAGCTGCTCTTGGACTTCAATTTACCAGAATCCCAAGCCATCACTCCTGCTGAACGGGGCTTCTGTGAATTGAAGTTCAAGAACCCCTTGGGTGCCAAGGTTGTCTATCATAGCCCTAAGCGTTCTGGAGCAACATAGAAGTACATTGCTATTACTAGGTCATCGATCCTTAAACTTGGCTCTCCAGATGTTCTTGGGCTTCAATTCCCAGAATCTCTGATCTGCTGACTTGGGCTTCTGGGAACTGAAGTCCAAGATCACCTGGAGAGCCAAGTTTGCTGGCCCCTGGTCTGTAATGATGGGTTGGTTACCTGTAACTGTTCTTCTTCGTGGTCCCCTGTGAACCCACATGAATGGGTTTACTGCGTGTATGTGCAGTAAACCCAGTCGTATGGATTCACCACAAAGAAGAACTTGATGGAGCATAGAAGCTGATCTACATAAGTACTCAAACTGGGCTCTCCAGACTTCAGTTTCCAGAAGCCCTGATCAGCTGGTGTGCTGACTTGGCCTTCTGGTAATTGAAGTCCAAGAACACCTTGGAGAGCCAAGGTTGGCCATCACTGTCATAGGTTCTCACACTGGGCTCTCCAGATGTTCTTGGACTTCAATTCCCAGAAGCCCTGATCCGCAGGGGTGCTGACTTGGGCTTCTGGGAATTGAAGTCCAAGAACACCTGGAGTGCCAAGGTTCACCATCACTGCTCTAGGCCAGGGATTCTCAACCTGTGCCTCATAGGCCAGATGTGGCCTACGGCACCATTTCATGTGCCCCACCCACCGCCTCCACCACACAATGAAGTGCCATGCGGTGGAGGAAGGGCAGTGGCTCTCCCGCCTCGAAGCTGTCTGAGGGAGCTCGACCCGGTCCCCGGGCTTACAAAGGATGAGGCCTCCGGGCAGGTGTCGCCCTCTGCCCATGCTCCGAGGCGCCCTCTCCGTGCCAGCCTCACCTCTTGCTGGGCGTGCCGGCGCCTCCTGCTCTCCCGCCTCCGCCGCGATCGCGCTGCCGTCGGTTCTTGAACCAGTTGCTGACCTGGGTGAGCGAGAGGCCGGTGTCGCGGGCCAGGCGGCGCTTCTGCTCGGGGCTCGGGTAGCGGCTGCGGCCGTAGGAGTCGCGCAGGGCGGCCCGCGAGCGGCGCTTGAAGCAGTAGACCGTCTCCTCGCCGTCCCAGATGGTGCCCGGCAGCGGGAACTTCTTGCGCAGCCGGTACTTGTCGACGGCGCCCAGCGCGCGCCCGCGGGCCGCCTCGGCCTCCCGGTAGCGGGCGCGCAGGTAGAGGTCCTGCAGGAAGGGGTGGTGGGCGGCCGCGAAGGGGCGGCTCTGCACCAGCCGGTAGAGCTCGCCGAAGTCCCCCCGCTGGAAGGCCAGCAGCGCCCGCGCCTTGGCCAGGCTTTCGCCCCCCGACGCCGACCCCGACGCCTCCTCCGCCGACGCCGACGCCTCCGGCAGCGAGCCCAGGAAGCGGCTCAGCCGTCCCGGGTCGCCCGCCTGCAGCAGCGCCTCGCACACGCACGAGACCTGCTCGGCCGAGAAGCGCGGAGGAAGAGGAGGAGGAAGAGGAGGAGGAAGGCAAGCGCCGGGGGAACCCGAAGCCGGACTCGAACCCTCGACGCCCACGCTGCTGCTGCTACTACTGCTACAGTCCGGGCCAGCGAGAGGGGGAGACGGAGCCGGCGGCGGTTCCGCCAAAGTTGACCGAAGTTTGCCCTGCTCCGGGGCGGCCTCCGGCTCGGGCTCCGCAGGGAAGGAGGCCATGATCGGGCGGGTCTCCTCCCCTTTGGAAGGCGGCCCCCGCCTGCATCCCCGATCCGGATCCGGCCCCCTCCTTCCTCCCACCCGCAGCCCCTTCCTTCGATTCCCCCCCCCCTCACTCCGGTTCCCCTGGACTCCCCCCCCCTCCCTTGGCTCAAACTTTCTTTCCTCCTCCCAACTTTCCTATCTCCTCCCTCCGACCTTCCTCCTCCCCCCCAGCTCCTCCCACTCCTCCTCCTCCTCCTCCCTCCGGATTCCTCGCTTCGCTTTTCCCCACACCCGCCCCCACTTCTTTCTGCTTTCCGCGCAGAGACCGTCGGCTCTTTCAAAGTTGACCGACATCACTGTCCGTTTGTGCCCTGAGAAGGGGCCAACGGTTAAAATGCCTCTTTCTAGTCATTTCCTGCCAACCTAGCAGTACGAAAGCAAGAAATTGCAAGGCGATAAATAGGGACCACTTCGGTGGGAAGGTAAACAGCATTCCGTGCGCTCCGGTGTCGAGTCATGCCTGCCACATGACCACTGAACGTCTGCAGAAGCAGACAGCGCTGGCTCTGGCTATGAAACAGAGGAGCACTGAGCCCTAGAGTTGGGTACGACTGGCTTTCAAGCAAGGGTGACCTTTACTTTTAGTCATTTCTGCTCAAACGACATGCTTCTGGGTTGAAAGGATTAGCCGTTGCTTTAGACGTGTTAACTTTGTATGTTATTATATGCTTAGGGTGCCTCTGAAAGAAAGAACCATATTGCACCGATCTTGGCAAAGACTCCCCCTGATCACCGTGGAGACGTGGCAGAGGCAGCCTGGGGGCCATCCCGCTCAAAAGCCAGTCTATGTTTGCAGATGTTTCCATGGACATGTGGCAGGCATGCCTAGACACCAGAGTGCATGGAAACCTGTTTACCTTCCCACCGAAGTGGTCCCTATTTATCTACTTGCAATTTCTTTCTTTCGAACTGCTAGGTTGGCAGGAGCTGGGACAGAGATGGGCACTCAATCCGTCATGCAGTATTCAGGTCCGGAACTGCCAACTTGCCGGCCTTCCAGCTAACAAGGCGAGCTTCTTAACCACTGAGCCACCGCATCCCCTTCCCACAAGATATAACTACAGCAATGACACTTCTATTATGCCCCATAGCACTTGACGCACTCTCTTGCGGTTTACAGGTAATTAGCATTTTGCTCCTAGCTGCTGGGTCCTCAAGGCTGGGAGACTCAATCAACCTTGAGCTCCATTCAGGATTGAACTCACAATGTTTTGGCTGCAGAACAGCAGTTTAACCCCTGCATCACCTGGGGTCTATAAGGAAAGGCTGCTTACCTGTTAACTATTGTTCTTCTTGGGGGGAGGGGCTGTGAGTCCACACAAATGGGTTTACTCAATAAGGTATTTAGTGGACCGTATTTTAAACTAAAAGTCTTGCCAGCTTAAATGGAAGGCTGGGACATGTTACTGTTGAACTGTAGAAGATCTTGCTTGCTCGATCTCTGCCCTGATCTGCAGTTTCCAAGAAGGACATGAGATGCCAGTATTGTACAGAGAACTGGAACCTTTTAAGCTTTTCAACCAGTGACTGAACATCATGCCATGAAGTTTTGGGACTTTCCTTTATAATCTTCCCACTCTATCCACAAGAAAGTGATGTGTGCCTGAAGAAGTGATCTTGAACCACGAAAGCTTGCAATGTTTGATTTTTTAAAAGTGATCTTATAAAGGTAACGCTTTCCTCCTACATTTCTGTTGAAGAGAAATAATCATAAAAGAAATAATGTCCAAAGTTAGCAGTCCTGTTTGTCCCGATAAGTTTTTATTGCATCCACTTAAAAATGGATCATGAACTGAATTCTGGCCCTGGACTATTAGATCTGCCAATTCAGTCTGTCAGGTTTTTCTAAACAATGGTAGATCCAGTAATTAATAACTTTATTATTGGGGAGCACCAATATTTAACCTTTTGTTACTCTAGGAAAGAACAAAAAGAATATTTTAAAAATTAAAATTTTACCAGTGTACTTTGTCTGCAAATTGGTTTTTTTTTGTCTCCAAAAACAACTTGGAAACATTTTCCTGTTTTACACACTTAAGTCCTTGGTGATATATGTCATACCTGCACAGGTTATTATGTTTTGTTACCTGCTGTGTTAAATTTGGATGAAATTGTGTGCCTCAATTTCCTGTTCTCTGGATATTTCTAGTTTGTGGACTTTTGCCCTAGCATGGAGTATTAGAAACTGATAACCATTTCTCCTCCAGAGACACAATTCCTTCAAAGCTTCACAGCTCACTTTCCCCCTTTGTGGCTACCAAAAACCGGACTTGAATTGATGGAAGCAAATTACATGAAACCAGAGATCACTTAAGCATTAGAAAGAACATATTGGTGGCATATTGGTTAATTTTAAGTGCAAATTGAGGTTTTCTGTATTGCTAATTCCTTAATTCAGGGTCATGAGGCATGATCAACCTTAGCTCCTTATTCAGCTGAACCATCAAGTTGTGTTTTGACGTTTTGTCCAAATAGGGAACTTCCAGTCTTCTGTTCTTCTTTCCTTCTGGAAAATAAATTGACAGCCTGCCACCAGAAACCAATCCTTGCCCTTCCCTTGCGTCTCTTCTTTGCAACCCTTTCCTTGCTGGAGGGTAGAAAAATACCTTAGAAGAAGAAGAAGAAGAAGAAGAAGAAGAAGAAGAAGAAGAAGAAGAAGAAGAAGAAGAAGAAGAAGAAGAAGAAGAAGAAGAAGAAGAAGAAGAAGAAGAAGAAGGCAGTTTACAAGGCACAGCTGGAGTGAGAAGTCCCAGGAGGTGGGCTGGTAGCCAGAAGACGGCAACCAAGTTTAAACCTAAGCAAACAAGGCAACTGTGGATGGTTGGGGTGGTGGTGATGGGTGGGGTTGGAAGCAGCACAAGCTGTTCTCCATGCAGCCCAAAATCCTCACTGCTCTGTCTCTCGATTTAGACTTTCTGGAATGTTTCTGTTGTTCTAAACTTAGCTCAGTGGAGACTAGCCAGATGGAAGAGTTGAGAGTATGGGAGAGGGTGCTTGCCAGGAGATCTTGGGAAAGTTACTTTTGAAGGGACTACAACTTCCAGAATGCTGGCTAAGGGGGTTTGGATATTGCAGTGCCATTCAACCAACCAGCCAGCAAGCCAGCCCGCCAGTCAATCAACCAGCCAGAAAGCCAACCAACCAACCAGGAAGCCAGCCAGCCAACTAACCAGCCAGGAAGCCAACCAACCAGCTAGGAAGCTAGCCAGCCAAGAAGCCAACCAGCCAGGAAGCCAGCCAACCAGGAAGTCAGTCAGCCAATCAACCAGTCAGGAAGCCAGTCAACCAACCAACCAACCGGGAAGCCAGCCAACCAACCAGCTGGGAAGCCAGCCAACCAACCAGCTAGGAAGCTAGCCAACCAACCAGCAAACCAACCAGGAAGCCAATCAGCCAGGAAGCCAGCCAACCAACCAAGTTGCTGACCAGACAGTTGGGCCCACAGTGCTTTCAGAGCAAGACTGACTCTAACATTTAGGTGGAAATTGTTGACTGTTTCTGGCGCACACCTCCCCTCCCCCGTTGTTTCATTTGTAGAGTTTGGGGCGTTCTTTAACTACAGGAGTAGGAGAAAGAAGCAGCTGGTGGGATTTTCTTTCTGAGGTGGCAAACTCTTTTGCCTGACTTCAGGTCCTATGCTTCTACTTACACTGAGGTGGAGATTAAAGGAGGAGACGGCTGGGGAACTCGGTTTCCACTATGTCACTTGGAAGACCCTGAACAGGTTAAGGGTTGGAATCCCTCAATTTAAGACCAACAGGCTCAAGTGGGGGCTGATGGTGGACAACAACAGGCTGTGTGAATGTGGAGAGAGACAGAACCTGTTGGCTCCTTTACTGGTCTGCTAATAACTACCAGAAACATGCACCATTGAGGACTTAAGTTTGGCCAGTCACCAGGACAGCTTCATTTTGACAGTAAAGGGCTGTGGGGACTCAGTGGTTAAGAAGCTCCCATTGTTAGCTAGAAGGCCGGCAAGTCGGCAGTTCGAAACCCGGGTACAATGGATTGAGCGCCCGTCTCTGTCCCAACTCTTGGGGACATGAAAGGAGCCTTGCTTGGGCATTCCCTGAGTGGAGTTTCTCCCACAAAAATCCTTTCAACCCAGAATAATTTCTGACACGAAATTGTTTATTATTATTATTATTATTATTATTATTATTATTATTATTATTATTATTATTATTATTATTATTATTATTATTATTATTATTATTATTATTATTATTATTATTATTATTATTATAGTCCAGGGTTTGATCTGGACATGAAAGAGGACGAAGACGGCCAGGAGGAACCGACCAAAGTGCTGTCCCAGGAAAGGAAGAGGTAGTGAAGCAGTTAAAGAGGGAGTCCAGCCTCCTGGCCTTCAACTCCATCCCTGGGACCTTTAAATGGGCATGGGAGGCTGTTTGCGCCTTTGGCTGGCCAGGCTCTCCCACAGAGATAGAGAGAGCGAGAGAGCGAGGCCTTCCCAGGCTGGGCAGAGCGGAGAGGCCAGTGTGCTTTGGTGCCCAGGAGAGGGAAGGGCCTCCGGGTTGAACTGGTGGCAGGGTTGGTCCTGGAGTTGGAGAGGGAGGAGGGGAGAAAGCGACCGTTGGCACTTCCCCCCTTGGGAGTGCAACAGACCAGAGCTGGATGAGAGGGTGTGTGTGTGAGAGAGACTTGTCTGTCTGTCTGTCTGTCTGTGCATGTAGGGGAGAGGATAGTTGTGTGCTTTTTAGGGACAGAGAAGGCCAGGGGAACTTGAGAAGAACCGTGAAGTGTGTCCAAAGGAAGAAGACCGTCAAGGCAATGTGAAAAGGCAGGGTGGGCGTGTGTGTGTTTGTGTGTGCTAAGAAGGGACTCACAAAGTAGACTTTGTGTTGTAGAAAGGGCAGGCGGGGGACACCCTTGGTGGAGGAGGATGCTGGCCGGGAAGGAAGGTTGGATTTTAGGAAGCAGGGGTTGAAAAAGAAGAAGGAACTTTTTGTACAGAGGAGAAAAGTTGACGGCAAAGCTGAAGTTGACAGGGTGTGTCTGTGTGTGAAAGTGTGTTTGTGTTGTATTCCCCTTCTCTAAAGTGTTCCACATTTGCCACCTGCCCCAAAGGCCACGGGACTGGGAGGCAGGGACCTGCCTTGAAACCACCTCTCGGAGGAGCACATACAGGTGACGCCGTCTCTAGGAGTGACAAGTTACTTTGGATTGCAGAGTCACACAGCTCCATCTTTCGTCCCTGCACTGGAGGGACTTGTGGACTTACAGCTGCCGGGGTGACCTCCCCAGAAGGAGATGAAGCTGCCCTTCGTGGTGCAGTGGGGGACCCACCATCCAGCATAGGGGACCAGGGCCTTGACAGCCGCAACCAGCCTGAGCTGGATGTGGCTAGAAGCGGAGGGTCCAACGGGGAGACCCCTGGCCCGTCCCCTGCCATGGCTGCCGAGGTTCGCTTGAAGAAGATGGAGGACCTAGTGCTGGACCAGAGCATTGTAGGCCTGGAGACGTTGGTGGACCTTCTACTCTGCGTCCATCACGAACTCAGCACCTCACCTTTGGCCCAGGAGAAATACATCGGGGAGTTTCTGCAGTGGGGTGAGTCTACCATTAACCTGTGGCCAGTGGGTACCATCGACCGGACAGGGAAATGTTTATCAACTGGAAGAAAGAAGGAGCAATTTGTTTCCTTGCTTGCTTTAATCTTTTTTGAGTTATGCTTTTTGAGGGACTTTGGATGTGACCCTAACCAGTGACACCCCACCCGCGGAATGTGTTGCGTCCACTTAACAATGGATCAGGAACTGAATTCTGGCCTTGCGTGCAGGACTCTCAGACCTGCTAATTCAGCCTCTCTGGTTGTTTCTAAACAAGAGTAGAACCAATTATTGACTTTCTATTATTGAGAGGGTGCCACTATCTAACCCAGGGGTGCCCAAACTATGGCCTGGGGGCTGGATGCAGCCTCCAATACCAATTCATCTGGCGCACGAAGCCCTCGTCGCTCCTGGAAGTGGAAGTAAAATGCACCCATATGGGCGCATTTTGCCTCTGCTTCCTGGAGCGACGAGGGCTTCACGGGCTGGATGAATTGGCATCTAGGGCTGCATCCGGCCCCTTGGCTTTAGTGACCAGCTCCCTGAATCACGTGATTGGCCCATCACCTGAAAAGTTTGGGCACCCCAATCTTACCCAAGGGTTCCCAACCTTCTCAAGCTTGGGGTCAAGTCATGCTCTCTCAGTCAGCTTTGAGGTCCAGATGGCCATTTTGCATTTTGTCCCAACTGCTTCAAAGGAGTGGCCATTTTGTTTTTTTTAATTTTTATTTATAATTTTTTGACAAAAAATAACATACAACAATACAACAAATACAAAAAATCACAACTTGAGTTACAAATCGATTTTGGTTACATTCTTGTTAAAAGATACTTTAACTAAAAAAATGCATAAATCATCAAAAAGGGAAAAGGTAGTCTACTTGAACCTCTTCTCCAGCAATTTATACTTCTTATGTTTATTATTTAACCCTTTCCATTTTCCATTTTTATTCAACTCTACACATAAACCACCCATGTGCTGTACACATTGTCCAGGAGTTACAGTAATTCATTTTCCCCAAAAGTTAGCTTGTTCTGGTACAGGTTTGATTCCTTTATTTTTAACCATCACATATTCCACAAATCTTTTCCAAATTTTCCAGAATCTATTTTCATGAACTATGCCTTTTCTGACATTCAGTTCCCATGTTAGTTTATCATTAAGTGCTAGTTGCCACATTTCTTTGTACCAATCTTCTATTTTTATTATTAGCTCATTTTTTGCAATGCATTGTCTAGCTGTTGACATCATTATGATCAATAATTCCTTATCATCATTACACATCGTCAATTTGTCTAAATTTGTTAATAAGACTGGTTCCGACCCCAGTTCAAGTCTCTGTCCATTTTGCATTTTGTCCCAACTGCTTCAAAGGAGTGGCCATTTTGTTTTTTGAATGCCATTGGAAGGGTGGGGGCCACATGAAATGGCACAGTGGGCTGGATCCATCCCATGGGCCTTAGGTTGGAAACCCCTGCTTTAACCTCTACCCAACGCTGCCTCTTTGGGAGTTGTGGTCCCTCCGTAAAGGGATGCCTCCGTTCTTCTGGCTCCTCCAAGACTCACAAACATCTTCATACGCTTTCAGGACCGTGGCTGGATTCCTGGCTCTCCTTTTTCTGCCATGTCCCTGAAAGGTGGGGCCCCCACATGAAATGGTACCATGGGCCAGATCTGGCCCATGGGCCTTAGGTTGAGAACCCCAGATCTAATCCTTTACTTTGTTAGGATAGCAAAGAACAATTAGAATAGTTAGGATATTAAAATTTCACCGGTGTACTTTGTCTGTAAACAGGGCTTTTTAAAAAGTCTCTAAAACCAACTTAAAAGTTTTTACCTGTTTTACACGCTCAAATCCTTGGTGCAGATGATTGTGTTTTTTTGTGACCTGATGTGTAATATTTGGATGAAACTTTGTACTTGGCTTCCCTGTTCCCTAGATATTTCTGGCTTGTAGACTTTTGCACTAGTCTGGAATGGGTGGGGATGAACAGCTTCTAATGACACCTTTCCCATTAGAAGCTGATAGCTATTTCCCTTCCAGAGATGTAGTTCCTTCAAAACTTCACAGCTAATCAAAGGCTTGCACATGAAACCTGAGTTTACTTATTCACAACCAGGCACTAAACAGAGGCAGACCAAGCTGCAGCACGTAAAGGTGTGTAAAAGTATGTCTCGATTCTTAAAATTGTGGCCAGTGGGTACTAGCACCCTAATAAGGAAGCATTTGTCAGCTAGTAAAGAGGAATAATTTGGTGTTTGGTTGTTTTTGCTTGCTTGCTTGCTTGAATAATCCTATTTTATGGTTTTGGGGGGCTTTTGATGTGCTCCTAACGAGTGTCTCTCAACCAGTGGCATGTGTTGTCTTGGAGACATTTCGAATTGTTTTGTGTTTACTTTCCATGACATGACAGCTGTTTTTAATGTCTTTTAAATGTTCTGGAGGGAAAGGTAAATACGAACAATGTAGTAATATAAACAGAATTTGTATCTTTCTCAGTAAAAGTAGAGCCTTGATTTCTGCCATGGTTAAACCCAATTCTTGTTGCACGGCTAACTTTCTGTAAGCCAATGTGGCCAGCCAAAGTGCTGAACATGGTCAGGCATTGATAACTTTTGTGAATTGATTTGCAAGACTGTTTTAATACACGCCCTGAACTCCTAAGCTCTTTATTTTGACATTTGAGACGCCTTGTTTTAAAACGTGCATTTGTACAAAGAGCTTTCGTGAGGTTTCCAACGGGGTTAAAAAAATGTTCTCTCACCAAAGTCTTAGAAACTGGATCACGGCTAATACCAGTTGGGCCAAGATATTGGTTAGTCATTACTACCTAGCAAACTCTTGGCCAAGTTCTCAAGATAACTCTAAGTAAAGGTAAAGGTTACCCTTGCTCGAAAGCCAGTTGTATCCAAATCTAGGGTTCGGTGCTCATCTCTGTTTCAAAGCCGAAGAGCCAGCATTGTCTGCTTCTGCAGACGTTTCTGTGGTCATGTGGCAGGCATGACTAGACATCAGAATGCACAGAACGCTGTTTACCTTCTCACCGAAGTGGTCTCTATTTATCTACTTGCAATTTCTTGCTTTCGAATGGCTAGGTTAACAGGAGCTGGGACAGAGCCAGAAGCTCACTCCATCATGCAGTACTCGGGTCTCGAACTGCTGACCTGCCGACCTTCCAGTCATCAGTAACTAAAATATAGAATGGAAAGAGGCAGCAAATATTTTGGTGCACAAAAGGTCAGATTTTGCCACAGATGCCACATGGTTGCAAGGATAATATAATAATAATCTTGTGTCAGAAATCATTCTGGGTTGAAAGGATTTTTGCATGCCTGCTCAGGGGATGCCCGAATGAGGCTCCTTTCATGTCCCTAAGATCTTTTCCTCTTGAAACGGTCCCTATTGATCTATTTGCAATGTCTTGCTTTCAAGCTGCTAGGGTGGCAGGAGCTGGGACAGAGACGGGCGCTCAATCCATCATGCAGTACCTGGGTCTTGAACTGCCGACTTGCCAGCTTTCTGGCTAACAAGTTGAGCTTCTTAACCCCTGAGCCACTGTTGCAAGAATAACCTTTTCCCAAGAAGATAAGCCAGCCATATTTCCTTACCACGCATTCCCTTCTCGTTTCTCCCCTACCAAAGATGTTTGCCCCCAAAGATGGTTTACAGGCCCGCTGGGTCACTGTGGCTACTTGAGGTTGATTCATTTTATTCTCCATCCTAGTTTGGGAACCTGCCTTAAAGAAGGGCAGCGACGAGAATTCCCTTTATTGACACAACATGAACTGCAAAATCTCACCCATAAATACTTTCTGCCACTTACAGACTTTAAACTGTTGAGTCTGAGCAAGGGGGATTGTAATTCACCTTTTAAAAAAAGTGTGTTGTCATAAATCAGGGGTTCCCCATCTAAGGCCCATGGGCCGGATCTGGCCCATGGCACTATTTCAGGTGCCTCCCACTCCTGCAAGGGAATTTGAGAAACAAAATGACCACCCCTTCAAAGCTGTTGGGACAAAATGGCCATCCCCATCATGCAGGCAGGGTAAAATGGCCGTCTGGCCCTCAAAGCTGACGGAAAGAGCATGATCCGGCCCCCAGTTTGAAAAGATTGGGAACTTCTGGCATAAATCTTTAAAGCGTACATACAGTAAACCCATTCATGGGGATTCATAGGGGACCACAAAGAAGAAGAAGAGTTACAGGTAAGTCACCTGTCCTTATAGATTCCTGGTGGCGCAGGGGTTAAACAGCTGTCCCGCAGCCAAAATGTTGTGAATTCGATCCTTACGGGAGCCCTGGTTGACTCAGCCTCTTTCACCCTTCCAAGTTCGGTGAATTGAATCCCCAGCGTGTTGGGGCAAAATGCTAATTAACTTGTGAACTGCCCAGAGAGCGCACTAAACGCTATGGGGGGCAGTGTAGAAGTGACATTGCTATTAATTGCGGAATTTGGATAAATTCTTGGCTGCTGATGGAAATGTGCCTTTGCACCAACAAGAAGCAATGAACCTTCCCCTCCTCCATTGCCATTTCCTCTTGTCCCTCAGGCAACCTGTGTGTGTGTATGTGCGCGCATGCATATATGCACATGCCCATTTGACTGCTAGCCAGCCTATTCCTGGTTAAGCATAAAGGTGCCACATTTCAGGTATGCCTGGAATGTAAGGCTTTCGACCTGGATGCCCTCTGTACTAGTTGCAGGGTGTGTGTGTGTGTGTGTGTGTGTGTGTGTGTGTGTGTGTGTGTGTGTGTGTGTGTGTGTGTGTGTGTGTGTGTGTGTGTGTGTCGCAAATGGACCTGGTGCCCACCCCTTGGGCGATGGTATTGTAGGGCATAAACACGACCCATTTAAACCAGTATTTCCCTACCTTTGGTTTTTGGACTTCAATTCCCAGAAGCCTCAGTCAATTCCCCAAAGCTCTAATCAGCCAATATAATGATTTAAGCCTTCTGGGAATTGAAGTCTGAGAACTAAAGGTTGGGGAAACACTGCTCTGTGAATCCACATGAATGAGTTTACTGCTGAAGCGGTACCTATTTTTCTACTCCCAGTTTCGAACTGCTAGCTTGGCAGGAGCTGGGACAGAGACGGGAGCTCACTCTTGTCATGCAGCACTCGGGTCTCGAACTGCTGACCTGCCGACCTTCCAGTTGTCAAGTTCAGCGTCTTAACCCCTCAGCCACCGCAGTCCCTAGTTAGTAGATGGATGCAAAAAATAAAAGGGGAAAGATTAGAACAGGATTTCTCAATCTTTTAAAGCCAGGGCCGGGTCACACTCCCTCAGACAGCTTCAGGGGCCGGATGGCCATTTTGCCACCCCTACACCACATGGCACTTCCTGGTGTGGTGGAGGTGGTGGTGGGCCACATGAAATGGTGCTGCAGGATGCATCCGGCCCATTGGCCACAGGTTGAGAATCCCTGGATTAGAACTTCTCCAGCCATCTTTGCATAGGCTGCAGCCAAAGTGTTTTGACAGGGTGGGGTTGGGGGAGAGTTCGTGCAGGATCTTACCCTAGTCGCTTCCCTCAAAACCCTTGCGGCCACCTTCCACCCTCCCAAATTAAAAGTAAAGGTCACCCTTGCTCAAAAGCCAGTAGTATCTGACTCTAGGGTTCAGTGCTCATCTCTGTTTATAGCCGAAAAGCCAGCACTGTTTGCATCTGTAGACGTTTGTGAGGACATGTGGCAGGCATGACTAGACAGAGAAATGCACGGAACACTGTTTACCTTTTCACCGAAGTGGTCCCTATTTATCTACTTGCAATTTCTTGCTTTCAAACTGCTATCACCCTCCCAAATCACGCATCAAATCCCACCCCTGGCTGCGTCCACTGCCTTTTGTGGACAAGATGGTACAACCCAGCCCTCTGCCCACCCCAAAACCTCCCCTTCTCAGGAAGATCCAGCTCCGTGTGCCTGTGCGTGTGCCGTTCCTGGGCTTGGGTGATGCATTGCTGGGACGTTGTGAAAAACTCCATAAAAGGAGACCTGCTTTCAAAGCAGTTGGGCCATTTTTTCTTCTACCCTTATCCTTCTCTGGTGGCGCAGTGGTTAAACTGCTATACTGCAGCCAAGAGGTTGTGGGTTCGATCCTGATGGGGACTCAAGGTTGATTTAGTCAGTAAAATGAGGACCCAGCATGTTGGGGCAAAATGTAGATTATCTGTAAACCATCCAAAGAGGGCATGAAGCACTGTGGGGTGGCAAATCCCCTTACTCACCAGTAAACAGTTCCAGAGAAAGCTAATTGATTTCAGTTTTAGAGTTCTTATAACATGTTAAGGAATGAACCATAAGCTACAAGCCCAGCTCCTGCCATCCTAGCAGTTCGAAAGCAAGACACTGCAAGTAGATAAATGGGTGCCACTTTGGTGGGGAAAAAGATCTTGGGGACGTGAAAGGAGCCTCATTCGGGCATCCCGTGAGCAGAGTTTCTCCAGCAAAAATCCTTTCAACCCAGAATAATTTCTGACCTGAAATTATTATTATGGAAGTGTAATTGCTATTCTTTAGCCTTGCTAAATATAACCTTTTTAAAAAACATAACAATCCTTGTTAAACATAACAATGTTCTAATTATGGTCTATCTACTAGCAGTTTGAAAGCAAGACATTGCAAGTAGATAAATACGTGCCACTTCGGTGGGAAGGTAAAGAGCGTTCCGTGCACTCCAGTGTTTAGTCATGCCTGCCACGTGCCTCCACGGAAATGTCTGCAGGTGCAGACAGTGTTGGCTCTTTGGTTGTAAACGGAGATGAGCACTGAACCCTGGAGTCGGATACGACTGGCTTTTGAGCAAGGGTGACCTTTACCTTTTACAATGTCTAGATCTGTCCCTATGCTCTATTAAGTTGTTCTTCGTGGTTTCTGTGAATCCAGACGAATGGGTTTATAGCATTTTGGGGAGCAAAATGTTAATTGACTTGTGAACTTGGCCGGTGGTCATCTCTGTTTACAGCCAAAGAGCTAGTGCTGTCTGTATTTGCAGACGTTTCTGTGGTCATGTAGCAAGGCCAAATCGCACAGAATGCCATTACCTTTCCTGCCAAAGTACTACCTGTTTATCTACTTGCAATTTCTTGCTTTCAGAGCTAGCTGTCAAGCTTCAGTGTGAGTGGCACAGATTTCCTAGCAACGTCAATCCCTAATATGAGTGGCGGCAGTTGACAGCTGGGAGCAGCGTGGTTACAATCAGAGCGTCATGATGTGGTCTGGGTCGGGGAATTCTGTAGGCGCTCTGGAGACCCCTTTTCCTTTCTTGGCATCGCAGTATCCCAGACATTGGAAGAAAAGCTTTCCTGAAGCAGCTGGAGGTCTGTTTGCTCCACTTCTGGCCTTTGGCGTCCTGGAAATGTTTCCGTGCTCAGGAATTATACAAACATGTCCGTATGAGCACGAGAGCACACGTGTGCGCGCACACACATACCTATTTCCCCAAGAACCCGGTTGGCAGTCTCAAGAGGGCCCCGGTGGAATTTGAGAATAGCCACCAGCCCATTTTCCCAGCCCGTCCTGTGCCCGAAATAGGAACCCAACGAAGGGGGGCAAAACGGAGCGACGGTTTTTGAGAATGTCTGGCAAGTGTCCTTAGTCATCTTGGAAAGGATCCTAGCCACCCACCCACCCATTCCCAATTCCTGGCTGGAGGAGAGAGAGAGAGAGAGTGTGTGTGTGTGTATTCAAAAGGGCCAAAAATATCTGAGTCTTGGACAATTGACTGGATCGCCTGTGTGTTTCTTTCTTTCTGTTGAGATGGTTTGAGGCCTTTGCAGGTAAAATCCTGGACAGATTTGGCCCCCAATCATACCTGTAAGCAACCAATCAATTTTTATTATGGTCTAAGACCAGCAGAGTACAGTAGAAGGACAGAAGTGAAAAGGAGAGGTACTTAAAATATATCAAGAGATAAAAGTTAACATGAGGGTTTGTTGTTGTTGTACTTAATATATATTTTACAGTGACTGGAGGGGTTTAAGCTTAACTTGACAACTGGAAGATCGGCAGGTCAGCAGTTTGAGACTGTTACTTTTTAATTATTATTTGTCAAAACGAAGGTGGTCTTTTGTGATACTCAGTCAGATTAGGAATTGATGAATTCATCAATTGGAAAATTTCCTTTTTGAATTCCAAGTCCCATAATCCTCTAGCCAGCACGAGAGCTCTTGGGAGTTTTTTATTTTAATGAAATAATAAACTTCAAGTAGCAAGTGATAGCAAATATAAACAACATTCCCTCCTGCCTCAAAAGCTTATTGATAACAAAAAATAAATAAAATTAAACTGTTTCGAAGTCCTAACAGAGCAACATTGCAAGGCTGTATAATATGAAAACAGAACCTTGGGGGGAGAAACTTTAAACAATGTTTAAAAATATCAAAAGCAAATACAGGACTATGTTACATTGAGTCTTATGAGGACAGAATCAAATTGTCATATTTAAAAATTGCAGAAGCAAAGAATCCATGCTTGCACAAAACAGAGCAAAGTTGTAGCCAATCTAATACCTTCAGAGCTGGACAATATCACAGAAAAAGATTATCCAAAACATTTATGCTCTGAACCAAAAGCCTCAAATTCCACCAGGAGCCAATGGCGAAGGGACTTAGTGAAAGGTAAAATACTCCCTGGTTTAAAAGCCAGTCGTATCCGACTCTAGGGGTTGGTGCCAGTGGTGGGATGTCAAAATTTTTACTACCCCACCGTGATGTCATCACAGTGTGGGCAGAGCTAACATCATGATGTCATGTCATGGGCGGGGCCAAAGAAAAAAAATACAAAATAATAAAAATAGGGAACTTCAGGCTATAGGGAGCTTCAGGCTAGCAGCTTCTCTTCCTCCTCCCCGTTTGGGAGGACAGCAAGGAGGCCATGCATATGCGCCATGCACTAGGCGTACATGCACACCAAGTGCTTGGCATGCATGGGCAGTGGGGGAACCAGTGAAAAGGTAAGCCCCGAAGGTGGTTCCCCCCAAAAGCTGCTACAGGTTCTCTGGGACACTGGGGAAAGTTACTACCGGTTCTGGAGAACTGGTGAGAACCTGTTACATCCCATCACTGGTTGGTGCTCATCGCTGTTTATAGCCAAAGCACCAGCACTGTCTGCATCTGCAGATGTTTCCGTGGTCGTGTGGCAGTCGACTAGATGCCAGAATACTGTTTACCTTTTCCACCCAAGCAGGACAAGTTTATCTACTTGCAATTTCTTCCTTTCAAACAGCTAGGTTGGCAGGAGCGGTTACAGAGATGGGAGCACACTCTGTCGTGCAGCACTCAGGTATTGAACTGCCAACCTGCTGGTTGTCAAGTTCAGTACCTTAACCACTAAGCCATCCCCGTGGCGTGGCTAGGGGACTTGAAGGAGAGGCAATTAGGAAAAGATTCTGGTTTCCATGTCTCCACCAAACTGGCCTTCTTTGATGGGTTGGCTGTACAACGTTTCTAAGCTCTGGAATGGATCTGTTTCACAGAGACTTGGGCTTCTGGGAACTGAAGTCCAAGAACACCTGGAGTGCCATGGTTGGCCATCGAGATTCCCTAGGATGCTTTCTCTGTGACAGTAGAGAGCATCCTAGCCAGCTCTCTAGCCCTGTTAGGAGAGCAAGAGAGAGAGGCCATGCCATGCCATGCCAAATGACAGCTGAGATGTCATGGCTGGCGGTTGGTTGAGTAGGACCTTCAACGAAGCGGAGCATCCCAACAATGACCCAGTTCTGCCAACCCCCGGCGCCAGGCCGGGGCTGAGGGCAGAGATAAAACTGAGGGTGGTGAAAGGCAGTGCCATAGGCTCAAGTGGCGAAGAGACTGGCATGGAGGGAAGGCCAGGCCAACATGAAGAAGCTGCATGTTTCTGAAAGGAGAAGCAGGTTGTTGCTGGGGGTTGGCGTCCCCTGATGAGTTTGAAACAAGGCACGTTGCAAAAGGCCTCCCCTGCGCTAATGAAAGTGGCTTGTCTCATTAACTTGTCGCAACCTTTAGGCTCCAGAAGGGCTCCGTCTTTTGCGAGAGCTGGCAGAAAGCTCTAGGTTGCCTCGGTTGACAGGTTGTCCTCAAGGGACCCGGCTGGCTTGGGTGGATTTTTCCATGAGATGGGGAGAAAAGTTTCTCCGTTGGTTGATGGATGGGATGGAGGTACTGATATTGTGCCATGGTCCTCTCTGACCGTCATGTCTGACATGTTCTGTCGGATAAGGAGGCCTGTCTTTCTTCTCTGTCAGTAGAGCTGAGATGTAGTGTTAGCAGACATAGAAAAATGGAGAGGTGGAAACGCTCTTCTCTTATTTCCATCCCTTCATCTCTTTCCTTTCAAAGTCTTACAATCATAGAATGACTGAGTTGGAAGGGGCCCATGAGACCATCTAGTCTAGCGATGGCCAACCTTGGCACTTCAAGTTTTCTTGGACTTCAATTCCCAGAAGTCCTGATCAGCAGGTGTGTTGACTGGGGCATTTGGCTGCCCAAAGTTTGCTCTGGACACAAAAGAAGCAGCAGCAGCAGCAATGATCTGGACCCAGGATGGTGAACCTTGGCACTCCAGGTGTGATTGGACTTCAATTCCCAGATGCCCAAGTCTCTGTGAATCCACACAAATGGGTTTACTCCACATACAGTAAACCCATTTGTGTGGATTCACAGGTACTTGGACTTCTGGGAACTGAAGTCCAATCACACCTGGAGTGCCAAGGTTCGCCATAATTGGTTTAGTTAGTTAAATTTTATTGGCTCTTTCTCGAAATTCTGCCCTTCCTACATTCTGCTGTTACCGCTTTCCCTTCCACCTTTCCCATGGAGGAAAATCATGTGGCTCTCAATCCACAATTTAACCCTACACAGAACATTTTGCACAAGTATTCTTCTGCCCAGGTTCAACTGCTAGACCTTTTCTCCTTCGAGAGATTGTTCAGATTTGCTGAATCTGAACCAGTATCTCTCTCTCTCTCATTCAGCAAAGTTCTTGCAAATGCAGAATTTGATAACCAGGAGCACAGCAAATCCCAGAAACCAAGAGATCTGGGAAATGAGGTGACTCAAAGGCAACATGGTGATGGCATAAGAGACAGAGGTCTTTAGTTCCTTTGCTATGAGCAGGCAGGGGTTAGACTGGAACAGTGAAACAAAACAGAGAGGGCAGCTTCCTCGATGTCTTGCCATGATCTACAGTAAAAGGCATCTTAATTTCCTCAAGACGTGATCAGATGTAACACATCTATTACGAGTACCCTGCGGAAGAACACTTAATCTGTCTTTCCAAACTCACAAATCAAGTACATTAAAGGAGTCAAAACAGAACCTTCACAGTCATTAATTGAACCTGAGTCCTACTGAAGACTTATCCCAAGGACTGCAATTTCGATGTTTAATTACAATACTTAAGTAAAGTTTTTTTGGAAATATGGCCATCATTTCTGCAGTGTCCTTAGCTGTGCCTTTGAACAAAAAACCCTGTTGCATAAGCCCAAGCTTCAAAAATTGCACCCTGTTGGTCGATCTGTGGATACGCCAGGCCTTGTGGAAACAAAAACAAAACACACACACAAACCAGCAACAACCCAGTTTTGTTTTCTTTGGACTCCAGGGACCGGTTGCTTCCCATCATCTTCCCGCTTCGCCAGTGCCAAAGAACTGGTCCTGGCCGGCCCTTTCGGCCTCTTGTGGTGGCGCAAGGATGAAGTATGTGGTGGGTGCTTAGCAACCTTGGAGCATACATTCCCCAGATGTTACTGCCGTTGCTAAGCAACCCCAAAGCATGCATTTGACCCCTCCTGGGCATCCATTTTTTAGGGTTGCCATTTTGTTGTCGTCATTGTCATCGTTGTCTTCTTCTTCTTCTTGACATCAAAGAAGAAGGGGAAAGGAGATTCTTAGAGCTCAATTTTTGCATGGCTGGCTGGAGAGTTCAGTAGTTAGAGTTTGGAAGTCCGCCTGTGTGGCTTTGGCCAAGCATCAGATACACTGCAAATACAGGTTGTAATCCATCAGAGCTCATGCTAAAATAAATATTTTCATCTCAAAGGTGCTGGAAAATGAGGATTCTTCTCCTCCTTCTTCCTCTCCTTCTACTCCATCAGGTGTTGCGGAAGATGCAAGGTTCTTGTTCTGGCACTTCTAGCGGCATCCACCAGCATTATTTGGCATTCTTGTAATATTTGACCTAATCTTTCTACCTTCCTCTGGGTCTTCCGTGTGGTCTTTGTCCTTCTCCTCTTTCCACATATGCCTCATATGCAAGGGCATGCTGGCTATGGTAAAAGGGCACTGGACAGGGAGGGAGGAAGCAGCACCTATGGGGGCTACTGCATGACGTTGTGAACTGTAGCCACCAGGTGAGATACTTCTGCCTACCTCGGGGGGGGGGGGGGAGTCATTGGGGCGGACCGGGACTTGTCCCTGTGTCCCAAATGCCCAGCACGGGCCTGTTCATATGGTATGATATTCGAAGACATTCTCTCCAAATGGGAAAACCACTTTATTTGTTGTCTCTACATGTAGTTTAGGATTGGTTCTATTCCAATTCTTTTCCCCTTATAATCTCATTCTTGATTTCATCCCTTCTAGTCACTGGCTCATCTCTTTTTGCGAGGAGTTGTCTTTCTGTCTTGATCAGTTGGTGAGATAAGCGCTTGTAACAGATTGCTATGCCATCTAAAATTGCTTTCTTGATTCAATAGTGGCCCAAATCCATTTGTTTAGAAAAGTAATTTGCTCTAGAGTTGAGTGGAGATTTAGTTTGTTAACTCCTCCTTAAGTTCTTACTGATTTAAATGGGCCTTCTCTAACTGTGGGACTGTGGTGGCTTAGTGGTTAAGATGCTGGACTTAATGAGTGGAAGGTCGGCAGGTCAGCAGTTTGAGTCCCGAGTGTTGAGTAACAGAGTGAGTTCCTGTCATCTATCCCAGCTTCTGCCAACCTAGCAGTTTGAAAGCAACAGGATTTTGGCCAATGCTGAATATTATTTCTTTGCTCTTATTAGGAGGTTTAACAATTTCACCTTTTTATTAACCTAAGCAACTGCCCGTGGGGTTATAGAATGTTTATTAAATATACCTCTAGATAAACTGCAAAGGGCAGACTGTGACCTGAATAAGCAAGCAAACAGACAGACAGAAAAACCTCGGCAAGCTATGGAAGTGCTATAAACCCCTCCATCTGTTCTTCCCTCTGTGGCCAGGTTTGCAGACCCCTGATTTAAGCCGTGGGGACTGAGGTGGCTTAGTGGGTAAGATGCTGCATTTGACGACTGGAAGATCAGCAAGTTGGCAGTTCGAGACCCAAGTGCTGCATGATGGAATGAGCTCCTGCCTCTGTCCCAGCTCCTGCCAACCTAGCAGTTAGAAAGCAGGAGAAAAACAGGTACCACATCGATGGAGAAGGTAAACAGCGTTCTGTCCACTCCGGCATCTAGTCATGCCTGCCACATGTCCACGGAAATTTCTGCAGAGGCAGAGAGTGCTGGCTCTTTGGCTATAAACAGAGATGAGCACTGAACCCTAGAGTCGGATATGACTGGCTTTTGAGCAAAGGCGACCTTTACCTTTACTAATCTTAGCCATCTGACCAATTCGGTAGCACTCTGTGGATCTAGCCCCTGACTCCAATTCATCTGGCCCATGCCGGGCAGGTTTTACTTCTGCTTCCGGGATGGATGAGGGTGGTGTGGTCCGGATGAATTGGTGTTGGGGGCCAGATCTGGCCCACGGGGCACCCTGGTTTAAGCAGAGAAACTGGCAGCCTAAAATCTATCTCGTCCTGTTGCATGACGCCCTGCTTTATGTTTGAGGATGTGCCCATTTTCCCGGCTGCCCAGGGATGAACCAGCCCCCCCCCCCCCGTGTATACACATACCAAGCCTTTCTCCCTGGCTTAATATTTACTTTTTGCAACCCAAGCAACCTTCCTCTGAAGGAAGCCCATTCCGAACTCTCTGCTCACATCCTCCAAAAGCTATTTATAAACTTGTTTCTCTCCTTGCTTGGCTCGCTCGCAGCCAAGTCACCCATGACATCTCACTTCTCACAGCATCCTCGAGTCAGCCTTTCTCTTCCTAGCACCATGTGAGGAAATTGCTTTAGATGGATGGGGCTACGGGGAAAGATTCCCCCCCCTTCTCCCCAACCCCCAAAATACCAGCTCTCAAAGCAAAGCCAGTCTGGGCATTTCGGTAGCTGACTCATCCATTTGACGCCAATGATGTTTGGAGTCACCTGACCCACATCCTGGCGGTAGATCACGTGACAGACACCCACCCCCCTTTCCACCCTCGTCCCAGTTGGCATCACTTTTATTTTAAGGCATATTAAAGCCTTTCCTAAGAAACATCTGAGTCACGCTAAGGCCAGTCCGGGTTTGCTGTATAAGGGAAGCTTTGGTCAGCTATTCATATCTGAGGAAGGGAGCCAATTAAGCAGAGCCAAGTGTTTCTCAACCTGCAGCCCATGGGCCGGATATGGCCCACGGCACCATTTCATGTGCCCCTGCCTTCTCCACCACACCAGGAAGTGCCATGTAGTGGAGGAAGGGCACAATGGCTGCCCGGCCCCCAAAGCTGTCTGAGGAAGCTTGACCCGGCCCCTGACTTGAAAAGGTTGAGAACTCCTGGGTTAGGTCAAGGTCAAGGCTGCCCTTGCTCAAAAGCCAGTCGTATCTGACTTTAGGGTTCAGTGCTCATCTCTATTTATAGCCAAAGAACCAGCGCTGTCTGCGTCTGCAGATGTTTCCATGGACACATGGCAGGCATGCCTTGACACCGGAGTGCATGGAACGCTGTTTACCTTCCCACCAAAGTGGTACCTATTGATGTCCTTGCAATTTCTTGCTTTCAGACTGCTAGGTTGGCAGGAGCTGGGACAGAGCCAGGAGCTCACTCCGTCATGCAGTACTCAGGAATCGAACTCTGACCTTCCAGTCTTTGTGTTCAGTGTCTTAACCACTCTCGGGCAGTTCACAAGTTAATGAGCATTTTCTCTCCAACATCCTGGGTCCTCATTTACCGACATTGGAAGGATAGAAGTTTGAGTCAACCTTGGTTCTGATGAGGATCGAACTCACATCCTTCAGGCTGCAGCACAGCAGTTTAACCCATGCACCACCAGGGCTCTATAATGAGTGCTCGCTTAACTGTAACTCTTCTTCTTCTTCTTGGTCCCCTGTGAATCCACACGAATGGGTTTATTGTGCATACACGTAGGGGCAGAAATAGACATTATAGACAGCCCATCATTAGAACATTGTTTTATTTAACATGGATATAGCAGTAGCAATGACACTTATATACCATCCCCTAGCATAGGAGTTCCCAATTTAAGGCCTGTGGGCTGGATCTGGCACCCAGCACCATTTCCTGTGGCCCCATCCCTCCAAGGTATTCAAAAAACAAAATGGCGACCCCTTTGAAGCTGTTGTGACAAAATGGCCACCCCCCATCGCTGGGGACTCATTTTACCAACCTTAGAAGGATAGTAGGCTGAGTCAACCTGGAGTCCTGGTCAGGATTGAACTCACAACCTTTGGGTTGCAGGGACGGCAGTTTAACCGCTGCGCCACCATGAGCGCCAATCATCTCTTCCAGCCACTTAGAATAGAGCTGAAATCATTCGCACTCTTGCTGATGGTGATGCCATGCGTGACGGAGCCGCATATTCGAACCCTTCATCACAATTTCACGGTTTCCCGATATGGCCCCTGATAGGTTACATCTATTTAGCACGGTGGAGACACTTTGGTGCAGACGTGATCTGAGACGACGAAGCTGGAAAGTTATTTTGAGATTATGCAGCAGCTGCCTCACGCCAACCTAGTCCGGAGGGGGTTCTAGGTGTTGTCGCTCAGAAAACATCACCTTTCCACATTCATACTCATTATTATCCCGTTACACCAGGGGTTCCCAACCTAAGGCCCGTGGGCTGGAACCGGCCCCCAGGGCCATCTCATGTGGGGGGCCCATCCCTCCAAGGGCGTTCGAGAAACAAAATAGCTGCCCCTTTGAAGCTGTTGGGACAAAATGGCCACCCTCTTCATGCAGGCAGGGCAAAATGGCCATCTGGTCCTCGAAGCTGACTGAGAGAGCATGACCCAGCTGCCAGATTTGAAAAGGTTGAGAATCCCTGACTTACATAATGCTCAGGCGCTTATTGTTTCTACGTACATCATCTGGGACTCTGAGATAGACTTTGTCTCTACAGTACTGGGATGTTCTTTGTTTTGCTTTTTCTCTGTGTTAAAGTTGCTCTGGTTTCTATTCATGCCTGCCACATGACCATGGAAACGCCTGCAGAAGCAGACAGCGCTGGCTCTTTGGCTTTGAAACAGAGATGAGCACTGAAACCTAGAGTTGGATACACCTGGCTTTTGAGCAAGGGAGACCTTTACCTTCACCTCAAGTTTCTTCGACCAAAAGTTTTGCTTAAATTAGTATTTATTTATTTATT
Source organism: Furcifer pardalis (assembly GCA_030440675.1). Lineage (NCBI taxonomy): Eukaryota > Metazoa > Chordata > Lepidosauria > Squamata > Chamaeleonidae > Furcifer > Furcifer pardalis. The sequence goes on from CP126890.1 coordinate 308,212,959, forward strand.
TGTTTATTATTCATTACATTTCTATCCTGCCCATCAGAGATACTGTATTCTCTAACTCTGGGTGCCATACAACAGATGAAAAAGATTTACAGATAGCAATATAAAATTAATCATATTGTAACGCACAAACCCAACAAACAATAAACCAAACAGAAACATTATAAACAAAAAACAATAAACAATAATGTCACAATAAACAATAACAATATGCACTCCAAAAACAAGGAGATAAGGAGAAAAGTTATATTTTTTAAAAAAAATACTCTCGTTTGAGTGTAGAAGGAATGCCCTGGCTAAGAAGAATTAAATTCTTCCTCTTGATCATAGGCAAAAAGCTATGACCTAACTATACAGATAGAAGAGAGAATTATTTGTCGTTTGAAAATGTGATTATTACCATAACAGAATCTTTCCACACCTCTTGTTGGTTATAAATTATCTTGCTTTGTTTAGTGATTGGACTTCTGGACATAAATACAAGCCTTTTTTTTTTTTTTTGCCAAGTCTGAGTTTTCAGACGCACGTTGTTGCCAGAATAATGCGTCTAAGATATTTAGATTTCTAATGATGTGCTATCTGCAACGTCCATTTCAGCCCTTAATTTCACATCTGACAATGGGCAGCCGTGGCTTTCTGGGCAAGTTCCCAAGGTGGGCATAAAAACGGATCATGCATAATTGTCACTTACGATCTCCAAGCTTTTTAATCTGTTGGGAGGCAGGAAAAAAACCACAAATCCCTTCTTTTAACTTATCCCTTTTTCTCTGACTCTTCCAAGAAGGAAGGGGTAGCAAACACACACAAAAACAGAAGCAAGCAAGCAAATAAATAAATAAATAAATAAATGCCACCCTTGGATGCCATCAATTTTTATTGTATATATTTCTGGTTTTAACTATTGTACACTGCCCAGAGTGGAAAAGTATCCCAGATGGGTGGTATAGAAATCAGATAGATAGATAGATAGATAGATAGATAGATAGATAGATAGATAGATAGATAGATAGATAGATAGATAGATAGATAGATAGATAGGCAGGCAGGCAGGCAGGCAGGCAGGCAGGCAGGCAAGCAGGCAGGCAGGCAGGCAGGCAGGCAGGCAGATATACAGATGGATGGACAGACAGATCTCTATTTCACAAAATAGTCAGATAGATGGGCAGGCAGAGGCAGGCAGGCGGACAGACAGACAGACAGATAGATAGATAGATAGATAGATAGATAGATAGATAGATAGATAGATAGATAGATAGATAGATAGATAGATAGATAGATAGATAGATAGATAGATAGATAGAGAAGTGGCTTATTCTGGGATGCAAGTAATTTGTTTTGGATTTGAATTATCTGCATCTTTTCCTTTTTGCTCTTTCTCCTATTCCGGAATGTCTAAATTTATTGCATGTTGCAGGATTCAGGCCCGGATATGGTACTGAAACTGCATTGGTCGCATTGGTGGATGATCTCTGGCGAGAACGGGATGGAGGTCATCCATCCGTCCTGGCTCTTCTTGACCTCTCAGCGGCTTTTGATACTGTCGACCATGGTATCCTTCTGGGAAGGCTCCAAGGATTGGGGATCCAGGGCACTGTGTTGGCCTGGTTCTCTTCATTTCTGAGGGGCCGGACCCAGTCGGTGTGACTGGAAGGCGAGAGGTCCAGCCCTAGACCCCTGAAACATGGGGTGCCTCAGGGCTCGGTACTCTCACCTCTCCTATTTAACATCTACATGAAGCCACTGGGTGAGATCATCCGTTCTCACAGGGTGAGGTATCACCAATATGCAGATGACACCCAGCTGTATATCTCAGCCCGTGGAGATCCAATTGATGTAGTGGAAGTCCTATCCAGGTGCCTGGAGGCTGTCAGGGTCTGGATGGGGGACAACGGGCTACAACTGAATCCCGGCAAGACTGAGTGGCTATGGGTAAGGGGTCCTGCGCTATCTCGGGAGTTGCCATCTTTGGTTCTGGATGGGGCAGTTTTGCCCCAAACAGACCCGGTGCGTAATCTGGGGGTCCTCTTGGACTCACAACTACTGCTCAAGGAGCAGGTGGCAGTCGTGGCCAGGAGGGCTTTTGCACAACTTCGTGTAATACGCCAGCTACGCCCACTCCTAGACCGGGATTCCTTGCTCATGATCACACATGCTTTGGTCACCTCCAGACTTGATTACTGTAATGCGCTCTACATGGGGCTGCCCTTGGTGACCATTCGGAGGCTGCAGCTGGTCCAGAATGCGGCTGCTCGGGTAGTGATGGGGTGCGGGCATTATGCTCATGCCTCACCGCTGCTTCAGGAGCTGCACTGGTTGCCAGTATGTCTCCGGGTGCAATTCAAGGTGCTGGTTATTACCTTTAAAGCCCTACATGGTAGTGGGCCAGGATACTTAAGAGACTGCATCGTCCCAAGGACATCTGTCCGTCCCACCAGGGCGGATCGGAGAGGCTCTCTTATCATTCCATCGGCTAGAGAGGCGCATCTCTCTAACACCAGAAGGAGGGCCTTCTCCGTGTCCGCCCCGGCCCTTTGGAACCTCCTGCCAACTGAGTTACGTCTACAGACAGAGCTCCTGCCCTTTCGGAAGGGCTTAAAAACCTGGCTGGCAGGGCAGGTGTGGGGCTTCAGGAATGTGGGGTCCCATGTTGGGTGGCTGATCTGATGGGACAGCCACCCCTCCCTCACTCTTTTCAACTTTTAAAATCTTTTTAAACCTTTTAACCTTTTTAAATCTTTTAGATTTTTGTAAATTCATGGTTTAATTCTTTTTTAATTGACTTTTAAGTAATTTTGAACCTCAAGGTTTTCATTTATGAATTTTCTGTAAGCCGCCTAGAGTCAGGTTCGCCTGATTGGGGCGGGATAATAAATCTAAATAAATAAATAAATGTAGACTTTCTTTCCCTCCATTCGCCCAATAAACGTTCCTCTTCTTCTATTTCTCTTCAGCCGAGCCCGTGACGTCCAGACTGAAGGAGCTCCGGATGCAACGCGACGATTTTGAGATCCTCAAAGTGATCGGACGGGGAGCCTTCAGCGAGGTGAGGGATCCCCATATCGGGTGGCCACCTGGAGAAACCTTTTCAGCTAACTTTCCAGCACGTAAACCCATCTACCCTTCAGCGAAAGCTTGTGCCCATCTAACTCAGCATCATGAACTCTGACCAGCAGCCCTGGCTGTCCTTTCCTAGTCCTACCTAGAGAGCCTTTGGTTCCTCCGTGGTTTCCCATCCAGATGTTGACTCTTAGGTAGATCCAGAGGAGGACAGGATTCCCAACATGTCCTTAGCCACCTTCAGTTTGGAGCAGTGGTTCCCGACGTGGGGCACAGGCCCCACAGGGGGACTTTAATTCCCAGAAGCCTCCTTCAGTCCATTGACTGATCAGTGTGTGGGGAGTTGACTTAGGCTTCTGGGAGTTGAAGTCCAAAAACCAAAGGTCAGGAAACACTGTGTTAGACAAACTTGGTTGTGAACTGTATAAAAATAGTACTTGTTTTGCAACCTCAAGGGCCAAACATGACTAACAGGTCACTGCTGAAATCCCAAGGGGGAAAGACTGCGGAGTTTCCTCTCAACTCTTCCCCCACCTGTGTTTTTACCTGTGCAGGTGGCAGTCGTGAAGCAGAAGAGGACGTCCCTGGTGTATGCCATGAAAATAATGAACAAATGGGACATGTTGAAGAGGGGAGAGGTAGGTGGATCATCATGAGGGTACCCAATGTTCCGAATCAGATATGGGAGGAGGATGAGAAGCAGAAGAAGAAGCATATTTATTTCCCACAGGTTTCCTGTTTCCGGGAAGAACGGGACGTTTTGGTGAATGGGGATAAACGCTGGATCACGCAGTTGCATTTCGCTTTTCAAGATGAGAATTATCTGGTGAGAATTATTACCGTAAATACTTGAGTATAAGTCGGGTTTTTTTAGCTCCCAAAATGAGGTCCAAAAATGGGACTTGACTTATACTTGGGTCAGTGTAAACACTCAAAACCATGCCCATACAAATGTCTAAATTAATTATTTTTACTGCATTTCCATGTATTTTAATTATTGAAACACACTAGCAGCTGCTGCATTTTCCACCCCCGAATTTATACTCTGGTCAGTCTATTTTCCTAGTTTTAAAGGTCCAAATTAGGTACCTCGATTTATATTTGGATGATTTATAGTCGAGTATATATGGTATCTGCTTTTGGCTGCAAAGTTTTTAGGAGTTGCCGTGGTTGGCGAGGCGCTGAGCATAGGTTAATCCCATGCGCTGTCTCTGGCTGCCAGCAGCGGGGAAGCTCATCAAAACCGCACAAAAGGGCAGAACTTTTGAATAAAAAGCGACCCTTTTAGATTAGAGATCCCCTAATCTGGGGGATTTGTGGAGCCGAAATCCAGAAAGGTTGAACTCAGTTTGAACTCCGCTATCCTGTCAAAAGTGTTTGGAGAACAATCCTAACACATCTTGTAGAGCAGGGGTGCCCAAACTTTTCGGGCCACAGGCTGGTCACATGGTTCAGAGGTGGCCAAACTACGGCCCATGAGCTGGATCCGGCCCCTGATGCCAAGTCATCTGGCCTACACCACCCTTGTCGCTCCCAGAAGCAGCTGCAAGCACTGACCCTGTACTTTCCCAGCAGCCTCCAGGCAGCTGTGTTGGCCAGGGACTTCTGGGAAAGCTTCAGTCTGAAATCCAGTTGAGAAAACATGAAGGCAGCAGAAGTTTAGCGCCTGTTCATTTCAACAGGAATAAATCCACATTGCTCACATCACATCACACAGGAGACAGGTAGTTCCAGGGTAGGATGATACGTGTCATTGTATACCTGGGGCAGAAACAGGGCATAATCATTTGGATTTCCTGAGCCCCTTCCCTGGAGTTTGAGTTGGTGGGTAGCCTGTGCAGGTAGGACTTTGCCAAAAGGATGGATCCTTTACCTCTCCTTTCAGCATATTCTTACCTCCTCCGTTTCTCCTGTTAGTACCTGGTCATGGACTATTACGTTGGGGGTGACCTCTTGACCCTGCTGAGCAAATTCGGGGACCGCATCCCTATGGAGATGGCCCGGTTCTACCTGGCCGAAATGGTGATGGCCATAGACTCCATCCATCGCTTGGGTTACGTGCACAGGTGAGCAGACAGGTGGGACCTGAGAGCTGTTTGTTTGAACCTTCGGTGGGAGGAGGGACTTTGCAAAACTTAAATGCTTGTTTGTGTGTTCACAGCTAATCCTAAGAAAGTTATGGTCTACCTGCAAACTCCTTTTTAAAATGGCTTTTAAAAGTAATTAGAAAACTTTTAAGTCTAAAAGGGGAAAAAAGGGGAATTTTAAAGAAATCAGATTCTAGAGAAATAGGGGGCGATTTTCTTGAACATGTTTGAGTGAAAGGGAAAGGAGTTCAGTAACACTGGGGCAAGAATTCACACTGTTTTGGAACAAGGAGACAGGTACATAAATAAATAAATAAATAAATAAATAAATAAATAAATAAATAAATAGAAAATAGATTGAAAAGTGTATATAAATGTATACATTGTCCTGCTGGGTGGTGGGTGCACAGATTATTTTATGATGTTGTTGAGGTTGTGTTTTTATTAAGTCTGTGTTCTTTCCTTCCTTCCTTCCCTTTAATTATTTAATTAATAATTAAAAAATAACTAGAATACATATATTATTCACTATACCAATACAGCAGTTGCCTAAGTCTAGGAGTTCCAGACTTTTTCTCTGTCTTCTTTCCCTCAATTCACTTTCAGCCACTCCCCTAATTTTCTCATTTTCATCCCCACCTCTAAATTCCAAAACAGGCGGAAACCTTAATTTTGGGACTGCACAATCTGAGCTTCCTGCCAAAAAATGAGCCCAAAATCAAATTTCCTGGGGGATGGGGTGGGTATTCACCCCTCCCACCAAGGGCATGGTGGAATTTCTGAGTTAATCCCTTTGGAAAGTTAACCCTTTCAGTGTCCTGGTTTTGCAAGGGGGAGCGGGGGTGGGGAGCAGGAAAGAAAGTATTTCTGTGCTTTGAGACCAAGGAACAGAGATGGGGCGACTGTGCTGTAGAAAGGATGATGAAATCAGATTTGGGGAGAAGGGAGGGATGGAGGACCAGGCAAATAACTTAAGAAAGAAAGATAGAAAGAGTGGAAGGAGGGAGGAAGGAAGAAGGAGGGAGAAAGAAATAAAGAAGGGAGGAAGGAAGGAAGAAAAAAGAAAGAAAAATTGGAGGAAGGAGGAAGAATGGAAGAAACAAGCAAGTAATTTAAGGAAGGAAGGAAGGAAGAGTGAGAGGGAGGGAGGAAAACAAAAAGGAAGAAGGAGAAAAAAAGAAAAATGGGAGGCGGAAGAAAGGAAGAAAGGGAGGAAGAAAAAAGGAAGAAGCAAGCTACTTAAGAAAGAAAAAGAAAAAGAAAGAAAGAAACATGGAAGGAAGAAGGAAGGAAGAAAGGGAGGAGGAAAAAAGGAAGGAAGAAACAAGCTACTAAAGAAAGAAAGAAAGAAAGAAAGAAAGAAAGAAAGAAAGAAAGAAAGAAAGAAAGAAAGAAATTTCCTCTGTTGTCGAGACTAGCCCCCCCTCCCCCAGGGTGCCCCACTTCCACACCAAATGCTCTGGGCCTGTGAGGTTGGCTCGCCTTCCATGCGCTCTGTTCGCCTCCTGGAGCCAAAACAGCCACAAACGTTGTTCTAGATTCATAATCGCTTAATTCATCTCAGACTGAGCAAGATACGCTGGGCTTGCCTCCAAATCACATGAGCTGCCAGAGCTTGGGAATGGAAGAAAACACAGGGGGTGGTGGGGAAGGTTTTTGGATGGGGAACGGCAGTTAGAAGGCACAGGTTCAAATCCTCCCTGGGACAAACCGGACCAGATGCCAGCTTTGCAGTTAGAAAGTGACTAAACGTCTCTACCTGTTGAACCGTGCCAGGGGGATTTGGATTCCCACGTCTTAAGTCAGTCTGTCAGGTGATCCGTGCTTTGGGGAATTGACTGAGGCTTCTGGGAATTGAAGTCCAAAAAGCAAAGTTTGGGAAACACTGGTCTACACTTTAAAAAAAAATGAAATCCTTTCTCTTTAAAGAAGGGACTGCAGTGGCTCAAATGTTTAAGATACTGACTGGAAGGCAAGAGGTCAGCAGTTCGATACCTGAAAACTGCAGGACGGAGTGAGTTCCCATCTCTGTACCAGCTCCTTCCAACCTAGCAGTTTGAAAGCAAGACATTGGTTGGGGGGGGGGTCATCATTATTGTATATTGACTTTGCCCATCAGGGGTATGGTTTGGTCTGTTGTTTATGTTTCATTTTACCTTGCTCTTCACGACAATCTTTTAATTTGTAGTGCATTGCTTACAGTGGGAGAATTTCAGATGGGGCAGGATAGAAATAAAATAAAATAATCAAACAAACAAACAATGCAGTGACCAATTAATATCTGGGGCAAATAAATTTGACCCTCTTTCCCATGAGTCCTTAGCATGCTGGGGACAAAATGTTAATTAACTTGTAAACCGCCCTGAGAGTGCAATAAGTGCAATGGGGTGGTATAGAAGAGGAATTGTTTTGCTTTAGTTAACAGCCTTGCTCAACTCTTGCCGGCTCAAGACTGTGGCTTCCTTCATAGAGGCAGGACATCTCACATACAGTCTTCCTCTTTTCCTGCCCCCCAACTGTCAACTTCCCCCCAAATTATCGTTCCATCCAGTGAATCTTGCCTGCTCTATTCCTGATCTGATGCTTGAAACCAGGGGTTCCCAACCTTTTCAGGCCAGGGACCGGGTCACGCTTTCTCCGCCAGCTTCGAGGGCCGGACGGCCATTTTGCCCTGCCGGCACGATGGGGGAGGCCATTGTGTCCCAACAGCTTCAGAGGGGTGGCTGTTTTGTTACTCGAATGCCCTTGGAAGGGGGGGGCACATGAAATGGCACAGTGGGCCGGATCCAGCCCATGGGCCTTAGGTCGGAAACCCCTGCTTTAACCTCTACCCAACGCGGCCTCTTTGGGAGTTGTGGTCCCTCCGTAAAAAGATGCCTCCGTTCTTCTGGCTCCTTCAAGACTCACAAACATCCTCATACGCTTTCAGGACCACGGCTGGATTCTTGGCTCTCCTTTTTCTGCCGCGTCCCTGAGAAGGGCTTGGTGGGGCGCCTGGCCCTCCCTGGCTCTTTCTGCTCCAATTTGCGGCATTACTGCTGGGTGGGTGGCTGCGAGTTGGAGGAGGAATGCTTCAGAATTAGGAAGGGAATGAAGCCTTGGCAGAAAGACCAGCGGGTTTTGCAGTAGAAGATCCTAGCATTTCGAAGCAGAACATGGACAAATAATTTGGGGAGTGGAAGTGGGGTGTGTGTGTTCATAACTCTCAGAATCTTCCTCCCAGCATTGCTGTAAGAGGGATTAAAATATCTATCTATCCATCCATCCAGCCATCCATCTATCTGTCTGTCAGTCAGTTTGTCTCTCCATCCATCCCACCATCCATCTGACTCTTGTGAAATAGAGAGCTATCAATCTATCGATCTCTTTCATTTCTATACTGCCCATCTGGGATATTTCCCACTCTGTGCTGTGTACAAGCAACAATCAACAACAACACAATAAAACAACAAAACAAATCTGTCTGTCTGTGTTCTGGTGTAAAAGGAACATTTTTCCTCCCCAGAAGAATTCTGGGAGCTGTAGTTCAAAAAAATGTAAATTTCCAAATATGATTATCACTTTGCTCTAAGACAGGGGTTCTCAACCTACACCCCGGGGGGCCAGATGCAGCTCACGACACCATTTCACGTGGCCTCCCTGCCGCCTACACTACACCCAGAAGTGCCATGTATGGCAGGGCATGGCAGGGCAAAATGGCTGTCCGGCCCCCAAAGCTGTCATAGGGAGCGTGACCCAGCCCTCGGCTTGAAAAGGTTGAGAACCTTTGCTCTAAGGGTCTATGGTGGCTCAGTGATTAAGAAGCTTGCCTTATTAGCTGGAAGGCCAGCAAGTTGGCAGTTCGAGGCCCGGGTACTGCATGACGGATTGAGTGCCCGTCTCTGTCCCAGCTCTTGGGGACACGAAAGGAGACTCTTTTGGGCACCCCCTGAGTGGAGTTTCTCCAGCAAAAACCCTTTCAACCCAGAATAATTTCTGACACAAAACTATTATTACTTTACTCTGGCTTTCCATCCTGCCCATTCTCACTGAATACTCTTTTTTTCTCCCCCCTCTCTGGCAGAGACATCAAGCCAGATAACATCCTACTTGACCGATGTGGACATATTCGACTTGGGGACTTTGGCTCCTGCCTTAAGCTCCGTGAAGATGGAACGGTGAGGCTGGGATGGGAGTGCGGCAAAGCCAGGCTTAGCAACAGAAAGAGTGAGCTTCCCGCAGGCTGAGCTGTAGAACTGAACTGAATGGAGATCCTGTGCTAGAGGGCAGGCTATAAATCAGGGAATGTCAACCGGTGGGCCGAATCCGGTCCACCACGGTGCCATTTCATGCCCCCTGCCTCCACCACACCCAGAAGTGCCATGTGGTGGAGGAAGGGCAAAGTGGCCATCCCGCCCCCGAAGCTGTCTGAGGGAGCGTGACCCGGCCCCTGTCTTAAAAAGGTCGAGAAATCCTGCTATAAATGCTTAAATAAATAGTATGAAGAGTTGTAACAGCCTGGATATCTTTGTTAAGAAGGAATTTGAAACTGGACTTAATTTGTTCCTATCTTGTTTAAGGTAGTCTCAGGACTTAACTGTACATTATAAACAATCCATTATTGGGAAGGGAAATTCCTTAACTTCTCACAACATCTGATTTCCTCAGCAGATTTTCTCATTTCCTAAAACGGGTCATTGAGCTTGCTTTGTTTTGTGGCTGTTTTAGGAGCGAAGCTTAGGTCTATGTATGCAAGTCTTTTTTCTCACACACGAACGTCTGCTGGAATCAGACCTCTGTCACCATAACATGGTTTCAAGTCTGAGAATGGGCTGGCTATACTATCTAGCTTGGGGCCTCCATGGGGCGTAATTCTGACCTAGCAGGGCTGTTCTCCTTATGCTGCCTTTCCCTGGTCTTGCCGCGGCAGGTTTGCTCGACGGTGGCGGTGGGCACGCCGGATTACCTCTCCCCGGAGATCTTGCAAGCTGTGGAAGACGGGACTCATTCGTACGGCACTGAATGCGACTGGTGGTCCCTGGGAGTCTTTGCCTACGAGATGTTCTTTGGTCATACCCCTTTCTTTGCCGATTCTGTTGTGGAAACCTATGGCAAAATCATTCATTTCAAAGTAGGTGGCCATAACATCACTCTCTCTCTCCCTCCCCCTCTCTCTGTCCATGTCTATTGATATTAATTTATTTTTATTGTAAACAGTTTTTAAAATTACATTTATACCCTGCCTTTCCACCACGCAAGTTAGCTAACATATATATTTTTTAACAAAGCCGTTTTAACCTTTCAGACCAGGGGTTCTCAATCTATGGCCCATGGGCCAGATCCGGCCCACAACAGCATATAATCCAGCCCCCGCCCTCACTCCAGCCACCACTGCTGGAATCTGCCGCGGACTCATTTGGGGCTGTCATAAACACGTTTGGCAGGCGTGGACTTATTTATGGGTCTTGTAAATGTGTTTATGACAGGCGTGGACTCATTTATGGCAGCAGTGGTGGCTGGAGCACCAGTCTGGCACACCAGCTGTTTGAGGGAGCATGATCCGGCCCCCGACTTGAAAAGGTTGAGAGCTCATGTTTCATGCCTTTCTTCCAGTACAGAGACCCAAGGTGATGCTAAAATACCAAAAGAGCAGTATGATTTTAAAACAGCCGCTTGATGATTGTATTTTGCGTGTGCACAAGGGGAAGGAGAGAAAGAGAACACAGAATGCTGTTACCTTTCCCGCTGAAGTGGTACCTCTTTATCTACTTGCAGTTTCTTGCTTTCGACCCCCTCCCCTTTTTGTGGGTTTTAAAAGAGAATTTGAGTAGATGATCTTCCTTAACCTTTTTATTCCCCAAGGAGCACTTTCACTTCCCCGTCTCGGCGCCGGACTTTCCGCCAGAAGCCCAGGCCTTGATCGAAGGCTTGATCTGCCCCCGAGAGACCCGGCTGGGACGTAACGGAGTCCGGGACTTCCAAGAGCATCTCTTCTTTGCGGGCGTGGACTGGGAAAACCTGCGTGACCGCGTGCCAGCCTTCGTGCCTGAATTCGCCAATGCCACCGACACATGCAATTTCGATGTCGTGGACGATTGTCTCACTGACATGGTGAGCGGGGGCGGGGTACGTGCACTTTTATTCTTTCTTTCCCCCTCCCTTGCTTTCTTCTTTGCCCCATTTCCTCTCCATCCCCTCTGGACTGGTCTTCAAGTCTCTTTCTTAAACTTCTAGACTGTAGTGGCTGAAGTGGCTAAGACACTGACTGGGAGGTCAGCAGTTTGATACCCGAGTACCGCAGGACGGAATGAGCTCCTGTCTTTGTCCCAGCTCCTGCCAACTTAGCAGTTTGAAAGCAAGAAATTGCAGGTAGATCAATAGGGACCACTTTGGTGGGAAGGTAAACAGCATTTTGCGTGCTCCGGTGTCGAGTCATGCCTGCCACATGACCACGGAAACGTCTGCAGAAGCAGGCAGCTCGGGCTCTTCGGCTTTGAAAGAGAGATGAGCACTGAACCCTAGAGTCAGATACGACTGACTTTCAAGCAAGGGAAACCTTTACTTTACAGTTCAGAAATCCCATTTTCTGGACTGATTTGACAACAGGGACGGATAATGTAAGGCACATGGGATATAGTGAAAGGAAAGGTCTCCCTTCCTCCCGAGGCAGCCGTGTCTGACTCTATGGTTTGGTGCACATCTCCATTTATAGCCAAAGAATCAGCACAGTCTGCATCTGCAGACATTTCTGTGGACATGTGGCAGGCATGCCTCAACACCTGAATGCTTGGAACGCTGTTTACCTTCCCACCGAAGTGGTCCCTATTTATCTACTTGCAATTTCTTGCTTTCCAACTGCTAAGTTGGCAGGAGCTGGGACAAAGACAGGAAACTCACTCCGTCGTGCAGTACTCGGGAATCGAACTCCGACCTTCCTGTTGCTGAGTTCTGCTTCCTAACCCCGTGAGCCACCGCAGTCCCCTTGTCATTATTTACACAGACAGATTTGCAGGGATGGCGGTTTACTTTCCCTGTGCTTTGCCACTCTCCGATGCCACCGTATCTCATCCTTCCCCCATCCCTGCCTCTGTTGGAATCGACTCCCATTCGGTGTGCTTGTCATCTCGTTTTCTTAGGAGACGTTATCGGATGTGATCGAGGACTCTCCGCTGGGCGTTCACCTGCCTTTTGTGGGCTATTCCTACACCTACACCGCCGTGAAGTAAGAAGGTCTTTGGGTTGCTGGATGGTGGTCTGTAAGGGAATCCCGACATCGCGCCACTCTGCCTAATCCTAGGGCCGGCCCGGAGGATAACGCAAATGATGTCCTTTGGCTGGGAGATGCTTCTCCCCTGAAACCGTTGTGAGAACAGTGGTTAGCCTTAGAGCAGGGGTTCCCAACCTAAGGCCCGTGGGCTGGATCCGCCCCACGGTGCCACTTCAAGTGCCCATGGTGAGTGAGAGAGAGAGGATCTCTCACTGTCTTGTAGCTGAGAAGGAAAATGTTGTGATTTCTTAGCCTCTTACGTGAGAACGAAACCAAAGGAGGACTTAGACTCCCTATTGCTGAGTTCCATCCCGTAGAGATGGAATCTGTGAGAAATCCCCTTTCTCTCAGACAGAGTGAGCCCAAGGAAGGAGGCCACAGCGATGTCAGCATGGAGATGGATTGCTCCGGGAGAACCTCTTCGGTGGAAGAAACTCTCAAGCATTCTGTGGAAGAGCTGGTGGGTATTGAGGACCTCCTACAGCCGTGATGGCCTACCTTGGCACTCCAGGTGTTCTTGGACTTCAATTCCCAGAAGTCCAAGTTAATACACCTGCTGATCGGGGCTTCGGAGAATTGAAGACCAATAACATCTGGAGTGCCAAGGTTGGCCATCACTGTCTACAGTGAAGAAAGGACCTTCTCTCTCTGTCACACATATTTAGCTTTACAGATGTTATACAGCAGTGATGATGAACCTTGGCACTCCAGATGTTCTTGGACTTCAATTCCCAGAAGCCCAAGTCCCTGTGAATCCACACGAATGGGTTTACTGGTGCTCCAGCTGTTCTTGGACTTCAATTCCCAGAAGCCCAAGTCCCTGTGAATCCACACGAATGGGTTTACTGGTGCTCCAGCTGTTCTTGGACTTCAATTCCCAGAAGCCCAAGTTCCTGTGAATCCACACGAATGGGTTTACTGGTGCTCCAGCTGTTCTTGGACTTCAATTCCCAGAAGCCCAAGTTCCTGTGAATCCACACGAATGGGTTTTCTGTGCAGACACGCAGTAAACTCATTTGTGTGGATTCACAGGGACTTAGGCTTCTGGGAATGGAAGTCCAAGAACAGCTGGAGTGCCAAGGTTTGCTATCACTGTTATACAGACATGCTGGAAGGCCAGAAAGTCAGCAGTTTGAAACCCAAGTAATGCATGACGGATTGAGCCCCCGTCTCTGTCCCAGCTCTTGGGGACATGAAAGGAGCCTCATTTGGGCGTCCTCTGAGCCAAGTTTCTTCCGCAAAAATTATTTCAACCCAGAATAATTTCTGACACAAAATTGTTATTATTATTTTACTCTCTGTCCCCTGCTAGGCCTGCAAACTGCCCGACGGGCAGAAGTTGGACCTTTCTACCTTCCTGGAGTTGCAGTCCGCACTGGAGGAAGAGCTGAGGAGCCGGGATGCGCTGTGTCAAGAGCTCAGCATGGTCAAGATGACCAACCAGACCTTTGCCAGGTGAGGGAGGCCATGTTTTGCCCATCAGCACCCCTAGGCTTATTTGCCCCCAACATGCTGGATACTCATTTCACTGACCTCAGAAGGATGGGTGGCTGAGTCAATCTTGAGGCCTGGTCTGGAACAAACTCACAACATTTTGGCTGCGTGAGAGCAGTTTAAACCCTGTGCCACCAGGGCTCTATAGGGAGAGGTTGCTTACTTGTAACTCCTCTTCGTCTTCTCCTGCGAATCCACATGAATTGGTTTACTATGCATATGCACAATGCATTATTGGAAACAGATACTATTCGATTTTCCTGCCAGCTTAGCAGTTCGAAAGCAAGAAATTGCAAGTAGATAAATAGGGACCACTTTGGTGGGAAAAGATCTTGGGGACATGAAAGGAGCCTCATTCGGGCGTCCCCTGAGCGGAGTTTCTCCAGTAAAAATCCTTTCAATCCAGAATAATTTCTGACATGAAATTATCATTATTACTTTGGGTAAGGGGTTCCTGACCTTTTCAAGCCGGGAGCCGAGTCACGCTCTCTCAGTCAGCTTCGAGGGTCGGACAACCATTTTGCCCTGCCTGCACGATAGGGGTTGGGCATTTTGCCCCAACAGCTTCAAAGGGGCAGCCATTTTGTTTCTCAAATGCTCATGGAAGGGTTGGGCACCAGAGGCCAGATGCGGCCCACAGGCCTTAGTTTGGGAACCCCTGGTTTGGGTGGAGAGTGGTGATTAGAGGGAAAGCAGCTGTTTCATTACAATGGTTGTTTGGAAGAGGAGAACGCTCCTGGGCTTTGGATGGAGTGTGTGTGTGTGTTTTGTGTTACTTTTTGTGTCCTCCCCCCCCCCCACCACACACACAGACTGACTGTCTCGTCTTCTCTCTGCTCAGCCAGCTCAAGGAAGCCGAGGACCGCAACGCCCAGCTGGAAGCCCAAATCAAGCGGTTGGTGGAGCAGATCGAAGGGCTGAAAACAGAAGGAGGGGAAGGCGAGTCTCATTCACTTCCCACTTTGGGAGTGAACATTCCCTACAGCAAAGGCTGGCTTTAGAGCAGGGGTTCCCAACCTAAGCCCCGTGGGCCAGATCTGGCCCACAGTACCAAGAGCATTCAAGAAACAAAATGGCCACCCCTTTGAAGCTTTTGGGACAAAATGGCTGCCCCCATCATGCAGACAGGGCAAAATGGCCGTCTGGCCCTCAAAGCTGACTGAGAGAGCGTGACCCGGTCCCCGGCTTGAAAAGGTTGGGAACCCCTGGCTTAGGGGCATAAATGGGGCAGCCTCTCTGTGCTCCCAGCTTCTAGCATGAGCCCATTCATTCCTGAAGTCAACTGGGTTTGCTCAGTCTTGGAGGTTGAATGTTTGGCTTGACCCCGATTTCCAAGAGTCCTTCTTGGGCAGTAGCACCTTCTTAGTTTACCTCTGTGACACCCTTACCTTTTAGGGCAGGTGTGCAGTGGGTATTCCTGGCACTTTTGAGCCACCTAAGAGAGACAGTTATGGTCCTGGGTAGATCTAGACCAGTGTTTCCAACCCTTTGGTTTCTGGACTTCAATTCCCAGAAGCCTAAGTCAGTTCCCCAAAGCACTGACCAGCCAGTGGACTCACTTGGGCTTCTGGGAATTGAAGCCCAAGAACCAAAGGTCGAGAAACAACGCTCTGTGAATCCACACGAATGGGTTTACCATTCCCCATCAATGCTGTTCTTCGCTCGCCGGAGTGGCAAATGCCTGGCTTCTTAATCGCATATGCACGTTTAGGTGGCTTGAAATGTGAAGGAGATAAATAGGTACCAAAGGGACTCCGGTGGCTCAGGTGGTAAAGATGCTGAACTTGCTGACTGGAAGGTTGGAGTTTGATTCCTGGGCACTGCACGACGGAGTGAGCTCCTGTCTTGGTCTTAGCTCCTGCCAATCAAGCAGTTTGAAAGCAAGAACTTGCAAGTAGATAAATAGGGACCACTTCGGTGGAAAGGTAAACAGCATTCCAAGCACTCCAGTGTTGAGGCATGACTGCCACATGTCCATGGAAACATTTGTAGACACAGGCAGCACTGGCTCTTTGGCTATAATTGGAGATGAGCACTGAACCCTAGAGTTGGATACGACTCACATTCGAGCAAGGGTGACCTAAATAGGTACTACTTTGCTGGGAAAGGTAAACAGAGATTTACTGCTGTAAACAGCCAAACTGATTGCTTGTTATGACTGGTTGTAAATAACTCGTATTTGCATCTCCATCGCTTGAACCAACTAACACTGCCCAGCTGCTCTGGGCCTTTATGCCAGATATGTATACCAGGGATCCTCAACCTGCAGCCAATGGGCCAGATGCGGCCCATGGTACCATTTCATGTGTCTGTCTCCCACTGCCTCCACCACACCACGAAGTGCCATGTGGTGGAGGAAAGGCAAAATGGCCATCCGGCCCACAAAGCTGTCTGGGAGAGCATGACCCGGCCCCCCTCAGCTTAAGAAGGTTGAGAACTCCTGATGTACACCGTGATATCCACTCTTTAATATCTGACGAAGTGGACTTGATCCACGAAAGCTCACATTAAAATACAGGAGTTAGTCTTTAAGGTCTTGATAGCCAAAATCCAGAACAGATACGGCACCCAAAGAAGAGGTCTTTAAGATGCCACAACTTTTTTGACTCTTTGTTTTGTTTACTCTCTGTTATGCAAATTACCTGTCCCCTTCTTTCGAAAAGATGTGATGATTATTATTTTATTCCTGCATTTATTTATTTATTTGCTTGTGTGTGCACTGCTAAATGTGTCACAAGCAGTTCTGGCAGTGGTCATCTTTCTATATTTATCAGATATTTAAAGCACTGCCTGCGGCTGAGGTGGCTTAGTGGTTAAGACGCTGAACTTGACGACTAGAAAGTCGGCAGGTCAGCAGTTCGAGACCAGAGTGCAGTACGGCAGAGTGAGCTCCTGTCTCTGTCCCAGCTCCTGCCAACCGAGCAGTTGAAAAAAAGACATTGCAAGTAGATAAATAGGGACCACTTTTGGTGGGAAAGGTAATAGTGTTCCTTGTGCTCTGGCATCTAGCCCTGCCTACCAAGCTTCCCATCCCAGGATGAGGGTGGGGATGGTATGATGTTGCATGGCCTCCGTGCATGGTTGCAGGGCAGATTCATGCACTCCTTGCCCTCCACGCTTGCCTTGTTGCTTTGTGCACGCCTGTAGATTGGTAGTGGCTTTCCTGCCTCTGCTTTTCTCTCTCCTTTCCTCCCCACCCCCCAGATCACATGGCCCCACATGTCTCTTTTCCTTCCAGCGGTCCTGGGGTGGAGCCCTCGCTGGCCCCCCAACCATCCGCACCCTTTCTTGTGCTGCCGGGAGCGCCCCACGGATGTAAGCCAGACTTTGCAGGTTGCTAGACCTCATGGGAGGAGATGGGCTGGGTGGGGCACGAGGAGGGGAGAGAGCTAGGGAGGAAACAGGGGTGGGCTTCCAGGTTTGGGGCTCCCTCTCCTACACTTGGAGGACTGCAGTGGCCGAGTGGCCAAGACAGTGAACTTGACCACCAGAAGGTTGGCAGGTCTGCAGTTTGAGACCCGAGTGCTGCATGACGGAGTGAGCTCCTGCCTCTGTCCCAGCTCCTGCCAACTTAGCAGTTCATAAGCAAGAAATTGCAAGGAGATAAATAGGGACCACTTAGTTGGGAAAGGTAGGGAGTGCAGTTGCTTGAGTGGCTAAGATGCTGACTGGAAGGCAGGAGGTCAGCAGTTCGATTCCTGAGTAGTGCAGGACAGAATGAGCTCCCATCCCTGTCCCAGCTCCTGCCAACCTAGCAGTTCGGAAAAAAAGAAATTACGAGTAGATAAATAGGGACCACTTCGGTGGGAAGGTAAACAGCGTTCTGTGCCCTCAGGTAGACACATAACAATGGAAACGTCTGCAGAAGCAGACAGCGCTGGCTTTTCAGGTATGAAACAGAGATGAGCACTGAACCCTAGAGTCAGATACAACTGGCTTTTGAGCAAGGGTGACCTTTACCTTTACCTAGTTTTCCACGTGGCTGGTGGGGTACGGCGCAATTCAGACCCAGTTCTCCAGAATTGCACAACACATTTACCTGCTAGGCATGTCAACTTAGTCAAGATCAAAGTCAATTAGGAATATTGCCTAGTCACGGAAGTTGTTCCTTTTGCTGTATTGGTGTTCACGTTGACCCGAGTATAAGTCGAGTCCCATTTTGGACCTCATTTTGGGGGCTAAAAACCCCAACTTCTACTCCAGTATATGCGGTATATTAGAAATATAGTTCTGGAGGACAAACGTTGGATCTAGTGAGAAGGGATCTGAATTTAATCGAGTAGGCAAACCAAGTTAAGGCAGGAAGAATAGCATTGGTTATATTTAAGGTGTTCGAATCAATGCAGAGGAAAGCGCTGAAAGAACTAAGACAAGCAATGAGATTTGGGGAGAAGTTTTCAATACTATAAGAAGAACCAGGCCTCTCCCTTGGTAAATGATGGAATAGCGGACAACATATAGGTTGTGGTCCTTGATCTCCCTGCTCTGTCTCTGCCCCCCTCTCTCTGGTGCTGTGCCCGGCTGGACTGGTGACCTCTGCTTTCTTTTCCCAGCAGGGTGGCACGGTGGCATCTCGGCTCTGTGAATACCCGCTTGTGGTACCCCTGTACCGGCACTTGCTCCTCTTTTCCAGGGTATGTCAGCTGCCGTCTGTCTGTCTGTCTTCCTGTCCATCCGTCTGCCTACGCACACCCTCCCTGCCCTCTTGCTTCTTTGCTGGCCCCGCTTCACTCTGCGCATGGGGACTCTCGCTTTTAGCTGGCCATGGCCTCATTCTGCCTCCCCTTCTGGTGCTTTCCTGCCACCTCTCCCTGGAAGTCCTGGCCCCGAGCGGTCTTGGGAGAGGGTCTTGGGAATGCTAATGGCCTTGTGATGCACTAAGCCCGTGATGGTGAACCTTGGCACTCCTAGTGTTGACTTCAATTCCCAGAAGCCCAAGTCTCTGCGCAGTAAACTCATTCGTGTGGATTCACAGACTTGGCCTTCTCGGAACTGAAGACCAAGAACACCTGGAGTGCCAAGGTTCACCATCGCTGCACTAAGTGCTAATTGCTGCTAATTGTGCCTTCAATGTGCCAAAAGGCAGCCATTGCCCCTTTGAGTTTTCCCTTCTGGTGCTGTGACCCATCTCTCTCCTCTGTTGTTAGTCCCCAGGTCCATCCCTGCCTTCCTTACCTGCCTGGCTCTCTTCCTTCCCCAGGTACATAGGCCCTGCATCGTCAAGGTGGGCTACCTGCTCTTATGCACAGGTGGTTTTGGCCCGGAGGCCACTATTCCCCGGAGCCCCGCGGACACAATCTGAAGGACGCCGGAGGTGGGGGCTGTCTTTCCACGTGTTTGGGACACCTTTCTTTACCTTGGAGGGCCTACCTGTGCCACCCTGGTCCCTCTGCCCACGGCTGCAGACTGAGTGACACAGAGCCCGCTCCGGTTCCTTACCCAGCCACGGCTCATGGGCTTCCTCTCCTGCACCTTTGCAAAGACAGCACTACGGATTAACAATAGTCTTGACGGCACCATCCTGGCTTGGCGTTCCTGGGCATGAAAAGGACTTTTCTAGGAGAAACGAGCAGCTACAGCCGGCAAGAAATCGAGAAGCAACTCCAGAACTCCCAGTAACTCCCCCACCGTTTCCCTTGTTAACTCAGCCCAGCTACGGCTGAAGGTATCCTCTTACGCATCTTTGCACTTTCGGTGTTTCAACTTCTTAAATCCCACCTTTCTCAGGTGCCTGTAAGCCCTCCCCCCATCACCTGGAAAGAAAACACATCCAGCGTCCACCCATCAGCCTGAGGGTGAATATAGGCTGAATATCAGGAAATACTCCTTAACTGTTAGAGCAGTACGACAACGGAACCCACTGCTTCGAGAAGTGGCAAGCGCTCCAGCGCTGGAGAGCATTCAAGAGAGAATCGGACCACCCTATCAGATCTGCTTTGATTTTGATTCCTGCAATGAGTAGGGGCGGAGGTTTGGACTCAATAGCCTCACAGACCCCCCCCCCCTTTCCCCCCAATTCCATTATTCTGTGTTTCTATTCCCAGCCTCCTTATGCATGCAACTTTCGTGGCAAAGCCTCTGCTCCGTGGAAAAGTTTCATTAGGACTCATTTCATTGGAAGGCAGGTTTTCTCCTGCCACCAGCGGGAGATGACCCCCATGACCTGTGCACAAACCAGGAAGGTGGCCTTGCTCATGATTTCCACCTCTGGGCAGTTGGGTGCCCAAAAAGATGTCCTACGGGAAGAGAACGGCCATTGTAATGGGGATCCTGGCATTCCCAAGACGGGTGCACAGGTGAATTCCCGACACGGTGACCTGGCTCCTGAGGATCAGGGGGACACATGGATGGGCTTCGACCAATGCCTCCGAGTCACACGATTTGGCTGGCAGGAACCCCCTCTGGGAGAGGAAAGCCAGGCCCCAGTGTGACCTTGGATAAGGTTAAAAAGCTCTAGGCCCTGCAAGCTCCAAGGGGCACCATTGGGTCGATCTAGGCCACAACCCCTGCCCCCCCCCCCCAGTGACCCATACCTGCATTTCTTCTACACCTGGTGGCGGTACCTGCCCTTTCCCGCATGACACCTTGACACACCCAAGAGTCTCAATAATTTATTTGTTGTGTTGTTTAGTGGTAACCCTTCCTTCCTTGCCTCTTCCCTGCCCAAGCAAGAGGGGCACCCATGGCTCTAGAGCTGTGATGGCGAACCTTGACACCATGTTAGTGAACTTCAATTCCCAGAAGCCCAAGTCCCTGTGAATCCACATGAAGGGGTTTATTGTGGGTCATGGCTCCTGCCAACCTAGCAGTTCGAAAGCAAGAAACTGCAAGTAGATAAATAGGTACTGCTTCGGTGGGAAAAGTAAGTGTTCCATGTGCTCCAACATCTAGTCCTGCTGCCAAATAGATGCTAGCTCTTTGGGTGTAAATGGAGATGAGCACCGAACCCTAGCGACAGATACGAATGGCTTTTAAACAAGGAAGACCTTTACACAAATGAGTATACTAGCATGCCAGGTGATCTTGGATTTCAATTCCAAGAAGCCCAAGTCTCTTGTGAATCCACATGTATGCATGGTGAACCCATTTGTGTGGATTCACAGGGACTTGGGCTTCTGGGAACTGAAGTCCAAGAATAGCTGGAGTGCCAAGTTTTGCCATTGCTGTTCTAACCCCACCCGAGCCCAGATATTTATTATTCCTCTTTGGTGTCCCCCCCAGGGTATTGTATGGTACGTTGGGTTAGAGACGCATGAGAACATTTGTGTACATTTGTGATAATGTTGAGTTAAGAAGGCTTCCTCTTTTAGAGACAAATAAAGGGGAAATACTCCCGATTCCTTGTTTGGGCTGCTCTTGGGAAGAAAAGCATGTAAATTATGCATGGCTTTCAAGAAGGCAGGGACTGCAGTGGCCTAGTGGTTAAGATGCTGAACCTGACAACCGGAAGGTCAGCAGTTCGAGACCCGAGTGCTGCACGACGGAGTGAGCACCCGTCAGCTAACCCAGCTCCTGCCAACCTAGCAGTTCGAAAGCAAAAATTTGCAAGGAGATAAACAGATACTGCTTCAGCGGGAAAGGTAACATTCTGTGCACTCCGGTGTCTAGCCATGCCTGCCACATGACCATGGAAATGTCTGCAGTCGGAGGCAGTGCTGGCTCTTGGTCTGTAAACGGAGATGAGCACCGTCCCCTAGAGTCGGATTCGACTGGCTTTGGCCGCTACTATCGAGAAGGCAACATGGATGTGACGGGACACAGAAGCAACTATTTACACAAGTTTCACACTGATACTCCACCCCCAAACGACCTCTCTCCATTCTCTTTTCAATCCCAGGTCCAGACGGCACCTGGGTTAAGAGTTTCTTTTTGCTTCACATGTTCCGGCTCCTCAACAGCCAACCCCACAAATCCACATTGACCAGGGGACGCGGTGGTGTGAAAACAGTCTCTTTTAGTATAAATAGGAGTTCATGATTCTATAATTTAAACACTTCCCCCCACCTTCAGACACAACAGTAACAAATGTTTAGAACAGGTAGTAAAGCAGGGGTGCCCAAACTTTTTGGGCCACGGGCCGGTCACGTGGTTCAGGGGGCTGGTCACTATGGCCCGGGTGCTGGATCCGGCCCCCAACACCAATTCATCCGGCCCATGAATCCCTCGTCGCTCCCGGAAACGGAAGTAAAATGCGCCCATACGGGTGCGCTTTACTTCCGGGAGTGACAAGGGCTTCGTGGACCGGATGAATTCGTGTCAGGGGCCAGACTCAGCCCCCGGGCCATAGTTTGGGCACCCCTGTAGTAAAGTGACAAAGGCACAGGAAGGGGGGAAATGTCGGCAGCTTCCGGACACGGTTTTTCTGTGGACTTGGGGATTGGGGTGGGGCACGTCTAGGATTTGGGAGGTAGGCCGCCAGACACCAGCTGGCAGGCAAGGACCGTGGGGTGGGGGTGGGGTAGGATGGCATGCAACCATAGGCAGGAAGGGGAAATGCAAAGAGCAAAATGAACACTTGTTCTTTGAGGTCCTTGAGTGCCAAAAAGCTGAAATAACGGCCCCCTGTTCCTTCTCTGCTCCTGCCTGGTTGGTTCTTGCCAGGCTGGGGTGAAGCAGATGGTTGGTTCTGAGTTGGTTGGTTCTGAGCCCCGTATGGCTTTTTCTTCCTGGAGGGAGAGAAGGGAACTGGTCCCAATGTGGTCGGTCTTCGCTGTCAAGAGATTTCCATCTGCCCTGGAGTGGCAGGACGTGGTGCCTTCTGCAAGATGGAAAAAAGCTAAAGGTGGAGTCACAGTGAAGGAGGAGGAGGAGGAGGAGGAAGGAGCCCTTTGCCTGGCTGGTTTCAGAGTTTTTCCTGGGTGGGTGGTTTAAAAAAAAAAGGGGGGGGGAATTCAGCTTGAATCTGGACGAGTCTCGCTTCGGCTCGCCACAGTGAGCAGCTCTGACCCCCAGAAGATGGGTTTCTGAGCATAGGCAGAGTGTGACCACAGAACTATCACAAAAACACCACCAGCCTGTAAAAATCCAAGGGGAGGCAGGAAGGGAGGGGTTTTTCAGCCAGCCATCTTGGGGGACCTTCTTGTGTTCAAAGCAAAGCATGTGACCTCTCTACAGACCGTTTGCATCCTGCCTGTTCATCCGGATGTTTCCTGCAGCCACCACCTATCAAAAACCCAACCACGACTGAGTGAAAGGGAGAAGATCTAGACGCAGTGGTGGTGAACCTTGGCACTCCAGCTGTTTTTGAACTTCAATTCCCAGAAGCCCTGCTCAGCAGGATTTGTTGACTTGAATTTCTGGGAATTGAGGTCCAAGAACAGCTGGAGTGCCAAGGTTTGCCATCATGGGTCTAAACCAATGTTTCCCAACCTTTGGTTCTTTGGACTTTAATTCCCAGAAGCCTAAGTCAATTTCTAAAAGCACTGATCAGCCAATATACACAGAAAGAGCCTCCTCGAAGATTGTGGTATTCTTGAACCACCATCAGGCGTACCCTGGTAACAGCAACCTCGTGTTGCCAGCTAATCTTTCTCACAGTAGGTCAGTCGAAAGGAACTGAAGAATGAACTCACCAAAGGGTGCCTTCATTTTGACAGTTTCACGCCTGGCCTAGACACGGAAGAAGAACATCTCTGAAAGGAAAAGTACTCCAACCTAATAATCCTAAGCAGCCTTTTTGCTCAACTTTCCTTAACAGATGCCCTGGTCTACACTCCCATGATCCCCAGTCACATCCTACACATCCTAGGACAAGAACTTGCAGCTCACTGTATTTGAAGGGCCTCCTTGTTAGGAAAAACCAAGGTCTTCAGGGCCAGGAGGGGAATTTTCGCTCTGGCATTCAACCACCACCTCTGATTTCCTTTGAGGAACATCTTCCGCAAGCACCTGATTAACTTTGTCCTGGTCCCTGGTGTACGTGTGTAAGAAATGAGGCCAGCAGTCCTTGATGTCATCATATCTGGCATATCACATCATATCGAGGGTGTGAAATCTTGCTTTCCAAGCCAATGAAACAGCAAACGTCTGCAGCCAGTTTTGATCCAGCATTTTCAGCTTGTCACTAGATGACTGACTGTGAACGTGGTTAGGCAGGCAGGCGAAATATATGTTTAAAACCTCCAAAATGCAAGCACATATCTATGAATTGACATAGAGCATCCGTGAGTAGAACACGATGCAACAAGGAAATCTGAGAGAAGATGGCCCAGCAAGAAGATCCGATCAGAGGCAGACGTTCAAAAGGCGGCAGGTCGATTTGGACCAGGAAGGAGAGAAGATAAAATGAAGAAACAGTTGCCAGCCAACTGAACTCAAGGCTAAGGACCAGCCAGTTCAAAGAACAGTCAGCAGATCTGGGGAGAAAGATCACAGAGCGATGGTTCCAGAAGTTTGTGATGATGGGAGACAAAATGGAGCAGACGGGCAGCACCCCAGACCTAACACTGAGAAATGATATTGATGAAGGGGGTAGCAGGTACTCGTCGGCAGTATCTCGCTGGATCCTGAATGTTGAGCGATTCGTCTCTGGGGAATCGTCGTCAGCCACACCTGGAGGGCGACATGGTGGGGTGGGTCCGTTCATAATGACTGAAGAGGTCTTCTGCAGGACAGCCCCATCATGGTTTCCTAGTCTGCAGAAGAACGGGGGGTATTGTGCAAAACACACCAAAAAATGAAAGTTCAAATCGTTTTTCTTTTTTAAAAAAAAGGGGTGGGGAGAAATAAGCAGTGATTCCTTTATGAGATCAGAGCGGAGGTTGGTCATTTCCTCCACGCAAGAGAGACCTCTTCTGCTTTCTTCTCAGAAAACTGTTTGGGGGCAGATGGAAAACCAGAAGTGGTCAAGTTCACAGCAGTGCAGGGAAAAGGTAGTTCAAAATCTGTTTGGGAGGAGGGGGGTTAGGGAAAGGGGGGGGCATCTTAGTTCAGCCTTGTGCAAAATCTGCCCCTCCAGCAGCCTGTGCTAAACTTTTTAGCTTTAAATACAGTTTAAAAGTGTGCAAATCAGTGTTTCTGGACCGCATCTCCCCCAGCATTGGTGCTGCCTGAAGGATTCTGGAAACGGTGGTGAAGAAACACGTAATCTGCAAACCTTTAAGATCCATTAATTAATACTTTTAAATAGCTGAGAAGTGCAAAGGGTCCTGTGCTACATAGGTCTCCATATATTAATTAACTCCATTAGTGTCTCTGTCTTTACATACAGACGAGGGAGGGAGGGAGCAACCTGTACACACAGAAGATATCGATGCGTCTGAGAGCTTCGCTGTTTTGGCCAGATGGCGTCGGTGGCACAAGAAACTGGAGACACCTGTTAGAAGACTGGCCGGCTGAGAGGCTATACGACTGTGCCGCTTGGTGACCCACCGTTCTGGGAGTTTAGGGTCTGAAAAGAGACAAGGCAGGGAAAAAGTTACATGCAGAAGGTTGAGGCGAGAGATGTAAAAGGCCTCCAGGTATTGAAGGACACAGGAAAGTCCAGGCTCATCAGAAAAAGCAGCATGGAAGCATGAGATAAGGACTTTAGGTAAAGGTTGCCCTTGCTCGAAAGCCAGTCGTATCTGACTCTAGAGTCCAGTGCTCATCTCTGTTTATAGCCAAAGAGCCAGCACTGTCTGTGTCTGCATCTGCTGACGATTCCATGGACATGCAGCAGGCATGACTAGATACCAGAGTGCATGAAACGTGCAACCTCTCCCACCAAGGTGGTATCTATTTATCTACTTGCAATGTCTTGCTTTCGCACTGCTAGCTTGGTAGGAGCTGGGACAGAGACAGAAGCTCACTCCGTCATGCAGCACTCAGGTCTCAAACTGCTAACCTGCCAACCTTCCAGTCATCAAGTTCAGCATCTTAACCACCGTAGTCCTCAGGATCTGGACTTAGCTAGGAAGAAATCCACTAGATGGCTGTGACAAATCGACTGACTTCAGTGAGTCTTTTCTAACAAGACTAACTTTGATCCTTGAACTCTTTTCTCCAGGACCTGCTAGATTTCTAAATGCAGGGAGGGTGGCAACAGAGGAAAGTGTCCCAACACCCATTCTTGTGGATTCTCAGAGACTTAGGCTTCTGGGAACTGGAGTCCAAGAACACATGGAGTGCCAAGGTTCACCATCACTGGTCTAGATCTAACACTATCTACGCTGACTGCTGACAGCTGTCTCAGGTTCCAGCCTTGATTATCTCAGCTCTGTCAGGAGCCGCTAGGAACCTTTCCTGCACAAAGAAAGTGGCTCTGCTCCTGGGGTCCCCCTCTCCTCTGAATGACAGTGGGTTACTTACCGCCTTGCCCGGTCTGGCCCAGGTACAGATGAGGCCCTCCTGGCACGCGGTAATGATACAGTCCTCCAGGAAGAGCAGCACGGTCAGCCTCTCATGCGCGATCTTCTTGCAGATGAGAGGCTCCAGGAGGGGCACTTCGTTGATGCGGGGGCACAGGGCGGTGCCCAAGACCTTGGCCGTGTCCAGCTTGCTCTTGGGTACCAGGTTGAGCTTGTCATTGCTCTTGCTGATGTTCCCCAGGCTGTGGTAGCGCTTGTGCTCTTTCTCGGCGTTCTTGTCCTTCCGCTCCTGCAGGGTGAGGGTGGCGAACTTGCCGATGCTGAAGGGCACCACCCCATCCGCCACGTGGCTCTTGGCTGCGCCAGTGACGGCCGGGTGAGGCAGGCTGTTGGAGCGGGAGAGGGAGCGGGGCAGGGCCCCTCCACCCGACTCGGCAGCCAGGTTGCTCCCGCCGCTCCCGGAGGGGGGGATGCCGGCGCCGAAGGTGTTGGTGAGCGTTCGGGCTCGGGAGAGCGGGTGGTGCGGGTAGAGGACGTCCTCCGTCAGGTCCCAAAGGCAGAACTGGGTGTCCTGTCCAGCCGAGCCGAAGCGGTAGGTTACGGAAGGAGTGCTTTTGGTGCTGTGCTTCGACAGGTGGGACAAAGTGCTGCTGGTCCGCACCCGGCCAAAATGGGCAGGCTCCTGGACTTCGTCGTCGCTCCCGCTGAACTCCCCACCCTCGTCCTCCCCCGTGCTGGTGGTGAACGGGTCGAAAGCCACGGCGTTCACCCAGGACTTGTGGCCGTGGCCCCTGGCGATGACCCGTCCCTCGGCGAAGGACCAGACGGTCACCAGGTCGTCCTCCCCACCTGTCACGATATAGCGCCCATCAGGGCTCCAGCAGACGCACAACAGGCCCCCAAAGTAGCTCTTCATCATACCCTGCAAGAGCATGGAGTCAAAGTGGAAGACACGCAAGCAACCGTCCTGGCTGACGCAGGCCAGGTACCGGCCGTCAGGGGAGAAGGCAAACTCATTCAGCGCCCCTTCGCCCACCGCCCACTTCAGCAACGGGTTGCGGGCCGTCTTGCTCTTGCAGGCGTAGACGGTGAAGCCCTCACCCTGCTTGAGGAGAGTGTACTGGGGCGAGGCTGAGCCACAAGGGTGCTCCACATTGTACAGGTACAAATGGCCGCTGGCATGGGAGGCCAGGAAAAGACCTTCTGTTTCAGGGATCCACTTCACAAAGGTGACCTTGGTCTTGTCAATCAGCCTCTGCAGGGTGGAAGGGAAGGAAAAGACGCAACATGAGGAGGAACCACGGCAGTGATGGACAAACCTTGGCACTCCAGATACCTATGAGTCCACACGAATGAGTTTCCATTTGTGTGGGTTCAGGCTTCTGGGAACTGAAGCCCAAGAACAGCTGGAGTGCCAAGGTTCATCATCACAGGCCCAGGGAATGGCTGCTGCTGGTTCTTTCGTGTCCAGATTAAACTTTGGACTGCCAAAATGAAGCCACTTTCTTGGCTTTGTCATTGGCCAAAATTAAATCTTCATCCTGACATAGCTATCAAAGGTCCTTACATAGATATATGCTCACACCTGGCTTCAAAACACGAAAGCTTCTATGGATAGGAATTGTTAGGTTATTTTTCCTTTACTCAACCTTCTAACTAATCTCTTGAGGAACTACATAGTAGAATTTTTAAACTGCCACGTTAAAAACCACAGCTCATCCAATGATTAAATCAACTACTACTACTTACTACCCAAATTAAAAACAGTAACTGCAGATTAAGAGAATGGCATAGCAGAAAGAGGGGAATGCAGTGGCTCATGGGGTTAAGGCGACTAGAAGGTCGGAATTCATTTCCCAAGTACAGTAATACCTCGGATAACGTTTACCTCAGATAACGCTAAAATCGCATAACGTTAAGTAATCTGGGGAGGAGAATTGGATTGAATAACGTTAAGGTCCTATGGGATGGATCGGATAACAACCGCTAAAGCCTGGGCGGTTACAATGTATCTCTATGGAGCTTTAACGTTATCCGATCCATCCCATAGGATTTTAACATGGATCGGATAACACTAAAAATTGGATAACACCAAGACTTGCAGAACCAAGTCTTAGCGTTATCTGAGGTATTACTGTACTGCATGACGGAGTGAGCGCCCGTCTGTCCCAGCTCCTGCCAACCAAGCAGTTTGAAAGCAAGAAATTGCCAGTAGATAAATAGGTACCACTTTGGTGGGAAGGTAAACAACGTTCTGTGCACTTCTGTGTAGAGGCATGCTTGCCACATATCCACGGAAACGACTGCAGACACAGACAGTGTTGGCTCTTTGGGCATAAACAGAGATGAGCACTGAACTCTAGAGTTGGATACAACTGGCTTTCCAACTCACCTCCTCATTGAAGAGCTTGCTAGTATCTTTCTTTATGAGATCCAAGCACTGCACCTGCCCTGCTGAGAAGCCAACCAGCAGAGAGATAGTTTCCGAAGAAGCAGTGAACTGGTTAAAATCATGGCAGGTGGGCTGTGTCCCCTTATAGATCCGCTTGTCAATGGGTTTCTTCAAGTCGATAGACTGGAAATTCAGCAAAAAAAAAAAAAAAAAGACCAGAAAGCATTTAGAATGCAGAAATCCAGAATGGGAAACAAACTTAAAGCTAATAAGGTTCAAGACATGGGAAAGCCTCTTCAAACTGTGAGGGCAGCATATATGGATTACAACAGTGGTCCCCAACCTTAGGGGGTTTGGATTACAATTCCCAGAAGCCTAAGGTGGCTGAGCAGTGCTTCGGAAAATTGACTTAGGCTTCTGGGAATTGAAGTCCAAAAACTAAAATTAACACATCTAAAAATAAAACAGAATTTAAAAAGGCTTTTTTGTTGTTCAGTCACACAGTTGATTCCGATCCTTTGCAACCCTATGGACCATTGCCCGCCAGGCACCTCTATCCATCCTCCTCCTCAACCCACCCAGCTCTGTGTCCATTGCATCTACAATACAATCTAGCCATCTCATTTTGGGTCACCCCCTTCTTCTTTTGCCTTCCACCTTCTCCGCCATCAAGGCATTCTCAAGTGAGTCCTCTCTTCTCATCTGATGTCCAAAGTACTTCGACTACCGGTATTTGACCTTCTGATGAGCAGTCAGGGTTGATTTCTTTTAGGATTGACTTATTTGTTCTCCAGGCAAATGAGTCCCCAGCATGTTAATGAGGACAAAACGCTAATTTCCTTGTGAGAGAGTGGTTCCTTCAGTGGTGGCAAACCTTGGCACTCCAGGTGTTCTTAGACTTCAATTATCAGAACCCCAAGTCCCTGAGTACACAGTAAACCCATTTGTGTGGCTCCACGGGGACTTGGGCTTCTGGGAATTGAAGTCCAAGAACAGCTGGAGTGCCAAGGTTTGCCACCCCTGGGCTGGGGCATTGCTGCTGCTGCTGCTGTTTCTTTCGTGTCCCTCCCTCTGGACCTCCCTATATCCTCAGGTGTGTCCCCCACCCAACCCTTTCACAGCCTCCACGCCACCCTCACCACCGGCCTTCCTCACCCTCCGTCCCCGCCCGGGCGCTCCCCCGGCGCCCGAGTAGAAGTAAAGCTCCCGGCCGAGGTTAAAGCAGACGCGGCTCCGTTCGGCGGCCAGCGAGCCCGGGTCGCCCTCCCCACCGTCGCTCCCTCCGCCGCCTGTCAACGCCGCGCTCAGCCGCACCAGCGAGAGGCGCACCGGGGGCAGCGAGGGCGCGGGCGGCGCCGGGGCGGCCGAAGAAGAAGGCGGCGGAGGGGGCCCGCCACCGGGGCCCGCGGAGGAGCCCGAGCCGGCCGAAGAGGAGGCGGCGGCGGCGGCGGCAGAAATGAGGCCGCCTGAGGCCGGCCGGGCGCGAGGCTCGGGGGCCCCCAGCAGCCGGTAGGCCCCCTCGCGGGTCCGGAACTGGCTCTTGATGTCGTGAGGCGGCGGCTGCGGCGGGGACAGGCCTCCTTCCGGGGCCGGCGCCGGGGGAGCCAGGGCCGCCGCCATCTTCCCCGCCGGGCCGGGGCCGGGCCGGGCCCACCACAGCCGCCGCCGCCACCGCCTCCTGGGCCCGCCACTTCCTCTTCCGGCTGGAAGTGGCGACCCCTGGCTCAACCCGGAAGCGGGGCGGTGGAACCTCCTTGGCAACGCAAAGGAGAGCGAAGCGTTGCTAAGCAACGGAGGGAGGGAAGAGGCCAGGCCCTCCCTAGCGACGGAGAGAGCGAGAGGCCCTTAGCAACGGAGGGAGGAGGAGGCTAGTCTGTAGGGCGATGAATGGGGGACCGCAGCAATGTTATGGTGGAGAGAGGTTGTGGGCGGCTCCTCTACCGGGGCTGTCTCCCTCCAGGAAAGCCCGTGGGAGAGCTCAAGGGCCACCGGGAACCATTTAAGCCAGAGATTCTCAACCTGTGGCTCGCGGGCCATATGCGGCCCACAGCACCATTTCATGTGGCCCCCTACTGCCTCCCCCACACCAGGAAGTCCCATGTGGTGGAGGAAGAGCAAAATGGTCGTCTGGCTCCTGAAGCTGTCTGAGGGAGCATGACCCGGCCCCTTATTCGGGTATCCCCTGCAAAAATCCTTTCAACCCAGAGTAATCTCTGACACGAAAACTCAACTCAACTGAATAACATTTATTTAAAATAAAGCATCTGAAAGGGCAACGGATGCTTTTGAAATGTGGCTCTACCGACGGCTACGGATTTCATGGGTCGACCCTCTGTCTCATGTCGATGTGTTGTGCCAGATGGATAAAGAATAGCTATTTAAGACCATTAAGCAAAGAAAGCTCCAATACGTTGGCGATATCTTGGCGACATAAAGTATAGAATACTCCAAGTTGATCTGCAAGGAAAGATCCTTGGGAAGAAAGAGGCCCTGGACGTAGATGGACTTCATGGCTAAAGAACCTGAGAGAATGGTGTGGAAGGTCTGCAGAAGAACTGTTAAGAACAGGAAGACTATTGCTATGATGACACCTATAGTCAGAATAGATATGGCACCTGAAGAATTATAAACAGAAAAGTCAACCATCCATCATCCGCTTTGGACGTTTTGCCCTCATTTCCACCTCTCTCTTGTGACACACAGCTTTCCCGCTTCTCCAAGACAAGCCTTCTTTTGTACACAAGACAAGCAAAATCACTAAGGACAAACAGAGGCAATCTGAAATTCTTTTATTTGGAAACCTAAATCGTTGCATTTTCTCTTTTCTGGCCCTTTCCCCCAGTTGGCTCAACCTGACTTGCCCATTGCCCAATGTCTATTTTCTCTTGTGTATTTTTTCTCTCAGTTCTCTGCTCTTCTCAGTCATCAGCTCTCCATTTTTTCTTCTTCTTCTTCCTCCTCCTCCTCTGTGCTGGGTTTTGCCTGTTCTTCTTCTGGCTGAGGTGAATCGGCATCAATTTCCCGGCTCTCCTTTTTAGGCTCCTCTGGCGTTGGAGACGACTGGTCAGCAATGGGGGGTTTGCTTGATGTGCCTTCGTCTGAGCTGCTGCTGGTTGCTCCTGCTTCCTTGCTTGGCAGGTCCTGCACAAGATGAAAAGGACAATTATCAGCACACACCGTCCCAAAATGTTGCTGAAATGTAAGTGGTTAATTTCACTGCATCACCAATAAATAAATAAAAGTATTGTCTGCTACTTGGCCTAATCCATGTGCCCTATACTAAATCAAGTGTGCTGAATCGAAATCTGAAGTCCGATTCTGCCTAGGATACCAGGCTCTTGAGTAAGCAAATCTCACCCTCTTGGTTAGGTTCTTGCGTTGATCACACAGGGTATATTTGCCAAAAATATAGCAAAAAATTGTCTGGTTTATTAACACAGCTGTGCCTACTCATCTTTAGCTCAAAATAGACTCACTATGCCCTAGCTGTACTATCCAATAAGATGGTTTCACACTAGAGACAAGCCCTTGGTCTATCTAGCTTTATATACCTATTTCTGACGTCAGCTCACTGACTTGCCCAGACATGCCCAGCTGCTGGAACATGCATGCCACCAGGGGATGTGATTCAGCTGAGGTGGCAGCAGGCATAGTGGTAGCTGCAACTGTTATAATGGTCTCATGTAAAAATACATTACCCAATGAACGACCATTTGAACAGCTATAGCATGGCTATAACTTAAAATCTGTATATGATAGGCAAATTCTGAGTGCAGATCTGGAATCAGCAGACCCGGTATCATCACATTGTTGACTCATATTTAGCCTGTGATCTACAATTCCAAGATCTTTCTGCTTGCAGTATTACTGGACACATTTTACTTCTGCTTCTGGGAGTGACGAGGGCTTCGTGGGCAGGATGAATTGGCAACAGAGGGCCAAAGTGACCGCCCCCCTGAAAACACGTGACTGACCCGCAGCCCAAAAAGTTTTGGCACCCCTGATTTAAAACATATCCGATCTAAGTAGATACATTATGTCTACAACCGTCCTAGCAGAGAAATCTAAAACAAGAGATTAAAAACGTATGTAGTTGGCAGGAAGAGATGTAATAGCTCCCTGATGGCAGGAATTGTATTGTACCTTGGTAGACCAGGGACCTTCCAGACTAGAATCGAGCAGGGAACTTTCTCCGCCAAAGCTTTCCTCTTCCTCCTGCATGCTGATGAAGATAGTGGGTGTCTCCGGCTCAGGCACCTCCTCATGCAACTCTACCGATTCCTCGGCCGGAAGTGGGATGGACGGGACTGCAGGACGTGGAATGGGTGACGGCTGCTGCTGCTGCTGTTTCAGCTTCAGCTTCTGTTCCTCTTCTAGCTGGCGTTTGAGGGCTTTTTCCTGTGCTAAGCGCAGAGCAATCATATCTTGGGACACTCGTGGTAGAAGAGGCTGGGGCTCCATCTCTTCCTGTAATTGGAAAAGAATTCTGTCAGGCTCTGCCCCCCAAAAATATCCTTCTCTGTAAAGCCTCTTCTAATTCTGGGTATAAGTGCAAATTAGTCTATTATAATGGGTACAAAGAAAGAGCCTCATCAAAGATGGCGGTGTTTTTGAACCACAATGGACTTGGCCTGGTAATGGCAAACTTGGTTGTGCTGACTAATCTTTCTCACACTAGGTCAGGCAAAAGGAACTACAGAATGAATTCAACCAAAAAGTGGCTTTGTTTTGACAAAATTTGACCCAGACATGAAAGAAAAAGTATCTTCTAGTTTGGGGCTCCACATTTAACTGTGCCCACATTTTTGAGCCATCTATCCTGCTGGGCCTCTACTTCTCTTTCTAGTACAACCCCCCCTCCCCAATCAATCCCTGTTTGGTCTCATGCCAGAAATATTCCACACTGTATGAGTATGAAAAAGCACCACAAAAAGCCAAAGCCATCCAAACTCCTCTAGTTATCAACTAAAAAAAGATTTGTGGAAAACAAGATCCTGTTGAATTGCATTTCCTATCATTTGCCAATTTGGCCACAACAAGAAGTGTGGGGCAGGGAAGAGTCTTTCAGTTAGTCATAACTAAAAGGGTTATCCAGGGTAAGGCTTATTCTTAATCTTTAAGTGCCATATTCAATTCTGAATATTGGCTCTCAGCCATGAAGACTGTCCTGGGAACCATATAATGCAGTGTCCTTTCATCTGTCTTCCGCATCACAGCATGACCCCCATAGTACCACTGATCTAGTTCCACAAGTCACTTTCTGGTCCTCAGCCTTTTGGCACACAAAGTCCTCCTCAATCCCAGGCCAGGATGGATGAAGCTGCCGCCCTCCACCAGGATGGATTCAAGTGGGATTTAATCCACTTTGGGACCATCACCCTTCCCTGAGAACTTTGGAACCCAAGGCCATGAGTCCTCAGGGTGGTCAGGTTAGTTAACTGCCACCTGACACTTGAGTCCCTGGCATTAGGGTCTACTTTATTACCATAGCATGATAAACCTGGCCAGACTCTAGGTGAGGCTTATAAGAAACAGAATCTTGGAAAGAACTGTGAAGACCAGCCTGTTGCTTGAGTCAGGAGATGATGCAGCAACAGCAGATGGATAATAATAATAATTTCATGTCAGAAATTATTCTGGGTTGAAAAGATTTTTGCTAGAGAAACTTTGCTCGGGGGACGCCCGAATGTGGCTCCTTTCATGTCCCCAAGATCTCTTCCCAACGAAGGGCTCCCTATTTATCTACTTGCAATTTCTTGCTTTCGATCTGCTAGGTTGGCAGGAGCTGGGACAGAGATGGGCGCTGAAACCGCCATGCAGTACCCGGGTCTTGAACTGCCTACTTGCTGGCCTTCCAGCTTACAAGGCAAGCTCCTTAACCACTGAGACACCACAGCCCCTTAGCAGATGGATGGTGCTTGAGGACCTCCAAAAAGGGATAGCCCACCTATCTGTACATGTGCTTTCTCCTCCACTTTTGCAGAACCCAGGGAAACAAATTCTCATTACACATGTCTGATCTTGCAACAAAACCCACATTTGTTTCATTATAATGATCTGTGACACACTCAAATACCTTTCTCTGCTAGTATACTAACCTCCCTCTCTCTCCTCAAGCCTTTGATCCTTGGTGAAATGGAGCTTCTGGTCTCTTCCAGTGCCTGCAGCTCCTTCCCTTCGAGGTCTTGCTTGTTGGTGGCTTCCAGGATGGCCATGGTGGAATTGGGGACATGGGCTTGCTGGGTGAGAAAAAGAATGGGGAGGGAGAGAAGAGACATGGCAGAATAGGATAGTTAACAATCTAATCTGTCCAAGAGCAAAACCGAATTAGAAGATGAAGGAAGAAGCTCATTGGACAAGGAACAGCATTAAAGGAGGAGATGGCTGAGAAACTCAACCTCCCCTACATCACCTGGAGAATCCTGAATAGGCTGAGGGTTGGAGTCCCTCAATGCAAGACCAGCAGGTTCAAGTGGGGGCTGCTGGTGGACAACACACTGTGTGAATGTGGAGAGATACAGAATCCAGCTCATATACTGGTCTGCGGTTGACTGTCAGAATCAGGCACCGATGAGGACTTGAGTTTGGCCAACGACAAAGCCAAGGAACTGGCTTCATTTTGGAAGCCCAGGGTTTTATCGAGACACGAAAGAAAGAACAACAATCAATGTGGTCATGGTGCAGGCATGACTAGATGCATGGAACACTGTTACCTTTTCTAGCAAAGTGGTACCTATCTATCTGCTTGCAATGTCTTGCTTTCAAACTGCTAGGTTAGCAGGAGCTAGGTCAGATGATGGGAGCTCACTCTGTCACACAGCGTTCAGGTCTCAAATTACTGACCTTCCGGTTGTCAAGCTCAACATCCTTAAAGAATTACTGCTCCTTTATACTGACAGCAGTCAATGGATGCTTGTCTTGAAACCCAACACCCACTACCCCCTCGCTAATAGACAGTACAGGAAGATGAAACACAACTAGAGATCTTTTCTATACCACCTGCATTTTCCTTCCACCTATTTTAATCCTGCTGGAATAGCTACATCTTCTCCTGCTTTGCACAAAGTAGTAAGTAGATGATACAATAATAACAGCAAGCAAGAATGATAGTCAGCAAGCACATTCATACTGATTTTTCACACATGCAATGCTTTTTGCATCACCGTATACTCTATGCCCGTGATGGCGAACCTTGTCACTCCAGGTATTTTTGAACTTCAATTCCCAGAAGCCCAAGTCCCTGTGAATCTACACGAATGAGTTTACTGGCACTCTATGTGTTCTTGGGCTTCAATTCCCAGAAGCCCAAGTCTCTGTGAATCCAAAAGAATGGGTTTACTGCGCGTAAGCGTACGCACAGTAAACCCATCCATGTGAATTCAGAGACTTGGGCTTCTGGGAATTGAACCCCAAGAACACCTGAAGTTCCAAGGTTCGCCATCACTGCTCTATGCGTTTACTAGTACCTGATGTGGAGTGAAGGACCGGACGTGGGCCAGCAAAGGTTCCCGCATCTCTGGGCACTTCTCAAAGACAGCACTGAGTTGCTGGGGAGGCAGCTGGAGGATGACTTGAAAGGACTGGGGCTTGGTACGTTGGCAGCATTTGATGAAGCCCTCCCAGACCTTGGGGTATTTCCACACCTGAGGAGGAAGCAGAACATTCAGAGGCTGAGTAAGCGCCCAAAACCATCTCAGTGTTTTGCACCCTGGGGAAAAGTTCAGAGATGGCCGGACTAGGTGGGATTAGGGTACAACAAGATGATCCCTGCTTTAATACACAAGTAGACAACTCTTTTCCTGGACCTTCATGGTTCTCTTCAAACTCCCCAACTCTAGAGGCAAAAAGAACGTCATCCAAAATGGCAAATCTAGTTTGCCCTTGACGTGTCATTGTGCCTCCCTTATAGACTTCTTTGTTCTTAAAATATGTGCTTTAAAAGAAATTATGCTCTTCTGGAATATCGGCTTTCAGCATCCTCTCCATCTGTAAGCAGAACATGGCCAATCTCTGGTTTTACATATCATTTATTTTATTTATAATTATGTTATAATAAATAAATTTTGTGTCAGAAATTGCTCTGGGTTTGAAAGGATTTTTGCTGGAGAAACTCCGCTCAGGGGACGCCCGAATGAGTCTCCTTTCATGTCCCCAAAATCCATTGTGCAGCAATTGGGAATCGGACCCTGACCGTTTAGTCTCCAAGCTCAGTGTCTTAACCACTATTATTTTCATTTATATCCCACCCATCTGGGATATTTTCCCTCTGGGCGGCGGATAACACATTTAAAAAAAAATCTTTACAATAACAATTAAAGATGAAAAATAAAGTATAAACAAACTGAAAAAGTTATTTTTATATATACCAATGTAGTTCTTTTGAAAATATTTTCTGAAAATTAACATCTGCTAGCATTTATCACTTCATCTCGCCAGATGAGCAATTTCTGAGGATTTTGCACTTCTGTAGGATGGCCAAGAGCCAGCGACAGGATAAAAATGTTGCTGAGTGGATCTGCTATAGCTCCTTCTTCTAGAAGGGCAAAAAGACCCACCTAGTTTGTAAGATAGGAGTGTTATGAATGGTGTGTGGTGTGTGTGTAGATGTCTCTGTAAGTCAAAGCCCCTCCCCAGGCCCCTTCTCACCTGCTTCAAGATGAGGCGGGAGAGAATATTCATGACAAAACCACCCAGCCGTGGATACATGGTGAGTGACTGGATCACTGTCCGCATGAGAAGCATGGGCAGCGGACTCTGCTCCATCAGCTGCTGCATCACCACGGCCAGCACTTCCGAGGTGTACACGTTGCGCTCTGCAAAGCACAGGTTGGTGGCTAGGGCAAAGAAACAGAGGAAGTTACAGAATCACTGAGTTGTAAGGGAACATTTA
Source organism: Furcifer pardalis (assembly GCA_030440675.1). Taxonomy (NCBI): domain Eukaryota; kingdom Metazoa; phylum Chordata; class Lepidosauria; order Squamata; family Chamaeleonidae; genus Furcifer; species Furcifer pardalis. Next base: position 308,250,409 of record CP126890.1, read on the forward strand.
GGTCACAGTAGTGGCGAACCTATGGCACAAAGGTACCCGATCCTTCCTTATGGAGAGCAACCCAAGCCTCAGAGGTTTATTCGTGAAGTTTCGAGCACCCCAGGAACCCTCTTCATCTGCATGTGCAAACATCAAAAATGAGTGAAGAGCGAACAGACAAATGCAAGCAGCAGGAGGGGACAAATTGCAAAGAGAGCATCCTCACCTTTGATGATGGATTTCATGTCACACTTGGTGGAATCAATGTTATGGAGGGCAATCAACAATTCCCCCGGATTCAAAGGAGAAACAGGAGAATTGCCTTCCCCTGTGGGAATTACAATAAGAGAACATCATTTCCTGCGCAATGTCACCCTCCCCAGTGTCCAGAGCCTAGAAAGTTTATTTTTTGGACTGCGATTTCCATAATCCCACCGCCAACGTGCCCTTTGGCAAAGTTAGACAGGGGGTCTTGGGACCAGAAATCCCTGGAAAAAAGGGAGGGGTGTTTTCTAATCTCTAAAACTGCCTTAAGCCAAAATGGACAATAACATTATTTGGTTTATGTCTTCAGTTTTTTAAAAATACAGTAGGTCTAATGATTATTCAGGGACTGCAGTGGCTCAAGTGGTTAAGACGCTGAACTCACTGACTGGAAGGTCAGAGTTTGATTCCCGGGTACTGCATGATGGAGTGAGCTCCCATCTCTGTCCCAGCTCCTGCCAACCTAGCAATCCAAAAGCAAGAAATTGCAAGTAGATAAATAGGGACCACTTTGGTGGGAAGGTAAACAGCGTTCCGTGCACCCCGGTGTTGAGGCATGCCTGCCATATGTCCATGGAAACGTCTGCAGACGCAGACAATGCTGGCTCTTTGGCTATAAACAGAGATGAGCACTGAACCCTAGAGTCGGATACGACTGGCTTTTAACAAGGGCAACCTTTACCTTTTACTGTTTACTCAGAGACAAGGACTTACATTCTTCATTTCCTACGCCTAAGACGTTCTCTTAGAAATTGCTATGAAAATCCAAGAGACCACAGAAGTTCAAGGTCTGCTTCCAGACCAGGTTCTTACCATGCTGTGTTCCCAGAAGGCGATTAAAAACCTCTTTCACAACTATGGGATTGAGCTTGATGAGTTTCGGGAGGGCCTGGATTACTTCTTTCTGAAAAGAAACAGATAAATACATATTTTAAAAACGAATGGCAAACATTCTTATCTTCTTTCTCAACACTGCTGAGGATAGCTGTCTTCCACTATCACGCCCTTTGCAAACAACCCACTCAAGTGTGACTGACAGATACACAAACATATGCAGGGGGAGAACATTGTTTATTGAAGGAAGGAGGACTGGTCCCTAAAATAAACCCTTAAATAAAATATCTAAGCAAAACTTGGCCTCATTGCTTTTCACATGTTGGGAATAAAGTCTAAGACAGTGATGGTGAACCTTGGCACTCCAGGTGTTCTTGGGACTTCAATTCCCAGAAGCCCAAGTCTCTGTGAATCCACACAGATGGGTTTACTGCTGCCTATGTGCATAAACCCATTCATGTGGATTCAGAGACTTGGGCCTCTGGGAATTGAAGTCCAAGAATACGTGCAGTAAACCCAGTCATATGGATTCACTCTTGGAGTGCCAAGGTTCGCCATCATGGCTATAGATCTTTGACATAGTTCTTGTGTCATTAGTGTCCTTTTAGAGAAACTAGTATTGAAGTAGCAGTGGGTTAGACCAGATTTCTCAACCTTGGGCCTCCAAGTATTCATGGACCCCAACTACCAGAAGCCCATGTCGGCACACCCACTGATCAGGGCTTCTGGGAATTGAAGCTCAAGGACATCTGGAGTGCCAAGGTTGCCCATCACTGGTCTAAGGCCTTTCAAGAACAGTATTCAGTTCCAATATTATATTCCTCCTTATCCATTTTTCCCACAATATACAATGTACATTTTGTACCAGGTCTCATAGCCTTGGTGTGAAGTCTCATTCCCTGCTAACCTTTCCTCTTAGGAAAGCTGTCTTAGTCCTTGATCATTTCAGTCACTAGTTTTTGGTGGTTGTGGTTCCATCTCTACAATTTCTCTGAAATACTGCAAACAGAACTATATATGGCACTCATGTAACTACATCATAAATTGGTACTGCAAAACTGCCAGTTCTATTGTCAGTTCTTTTCTTAGCAATCTCAAATGTAGGAGTTGGTTTTTTCATATCACCTCTAAAACTAGATTTCCATTCCTGTCGAAATTTCCGTTCCTAGTAAAGACATGTGACATATTGCCACTGGCAGTCCCTCCATGCCAAACCATCTTCTGTTGGAAACATAACTTGAAAATACTCAAGCCCAAAGTGCCAGCCTGCCAGGCTGATGGTGGGAGAAATCACGGATCGCAAACCAGCCTCGGACTGGTCCTCTCAAAGTACCTTTTCTAACCCGTTGAGGACAGGAATGAGGAACCGGACATCTGGAAGTCTCTTGTTGTACAGATCTCGAACGCGCTTCACCAGTTCTGGAGATGGAGGAACTAAGTGGAGAGGGAGAGAGGTTAGACTGTAGTACAAAATCCTCAGCCAACAAACCTTGACTGCCTCCAACAAGATGTTATTCCTGGTACCTTTATCTGTCAGGCTGTGCAGGCAGCGCGTCACCAGGGTCTCGGAGCCTTTGGGGCAGTTTTTAACCAACTTGAGCAGCTCCTGGGAGTTCATTCCCATCCCGCGGATCTGGAGGAGATTGGAAAGGGCAAACAGAGGAAAGCACATGAGCCTGGAAGGGTGGAATTGAAGGGAAAGGAAACTAAATCCTGCTAAGCCAGGGGTTCTCAATTTTTTTACGCCACGGGCTTGACCACACCCTCCAGACAGCTGAGCGGGCCAGACCACACCCTCCAGACAGCTGAATAGGCCAGATCCCCCCCCCCCACACACACACACACACAAATGGCAGTGGAAGTAAATGTGCCCAATTCTGCATTTATGACAGCCGTGGGTGCATTTACAGCTCATGTAACTGCATTTACACATGCATGGGCGCATTTTACGGCTGTCATAACACATCCACTTCCACGTGCGGCAGCAGTGGGCCACATGAAATACTGTAGGTTGGGAACCCCTGTTCTAGGCACATGGAGGACGACGCCTAGGAAACTGACCGGTTGCTCAATCACTCGGAGGATGGTGCGCTTGATGTCAGCAATGGCCTCTGTGTAGACAGATGCTAGCTCATGGATAAGCTTGTGGTTTTGGGGCAGGAGAGCCAGGTAAAGGTAGAGGCAATGCTTGATGGTCTCCTCTGTCCAGGGCGCGGCCACCTCTACAAGGCAAGGTTTGAGAAGGAAAGGTTGAGTCACGGGCACACTTAGGTATAACGCATAGCCAACAACACAGATCCTAGCTCTGTGATGGAATCCACCCCCACCACCCCATGGGCTAGGACTCCTAAAATGCCACCATAGTGAAAGCCACTGTCCAAAAGCTGAACTTTTCCCATCTCTGTCAGCACACATTTTGCAACCCTCTCACCATTAATTGTCTTCTTTGTGTGCAGCAACAATAATAATCTAATTGCAAAGAAGCTAAAAATAATAATCAAATTACATGGAGATGTGAACGGCTGCAGAAACAGCTTACAACCCACCAGAACATTTCCTGGGAACCCAAAAACGTCTTGAGAAAATGATCTTGACTTGATGCTCAAAAGATGACTATGAGATGCTATTTCAGAGAAATGTTTGCAGTAGGTCTAAGCCAGTGATGGCGAACCTTGGCACTCTAGCTGTTATTGAACTTCAGTTCCCAGAAGCTCAAGTCCCTGTGAATCCACACAAATGGGTTTACTGTGTGTACGTGTAGCAATGTGGGCTTCTGGGAACTGAAGTCAAAGAACACCTGGAGTGCCAAGGTTCGCCATCACTGGCCTAGTCTGATTACCTGTATCTTTGTCAGCACCAAAGAGAACAGAAGGGGGATTGGGGTGGACCAGGAGCTGTAAGTAATTCAGTGCAAACTTTTCCACATATTCTCGCAGCTGGTCCTTTTCATACATCCGTTTGATGAACAGCAGTGCTTGCTGGCGAACCTGAGGTGCAGAGAAGCACAGCCATACGTTAATCATGGGAGGACCACAGGGAGGGAGGAACTTAGATGCTTTTGCTTAGCTACTGCCGCTGCAAATCCCACCTCACGCCTCAACATGGCGCAGCAGTGACCCTGGCCATCTGACAGCTATGGTGGAGGGGGTGTATTCCCCTGGCAGATTCAACTATGCCACAAAGGTGTCAGCTAGCAGCCTGGAACAGTCCTCTGTTCTGGAACTGCAGGTCAGCTAAGTGGGGTTGGGTACTCAGGGAAGAACCCGGCCAGTGCATTGCTTAAACATGGCCAATTTTGACGTGAGTCCAGCTGGCTGTGAATGGCTAAAGAAGCATCGAAATCATGGGCCTCCGTTTCCCTGCACACCATCGGGCCCTGTTACAGTAGCAGTAGGACCTCCCCATGGTGAGAGGCTGCTAAAATCTTAAAGACAATACTTCGATCCACCATGTCAACCTGATGTGTGAAACACAGATCAACCAAGTCACTGCCTTATGAAATTGCTTGAATTTGCACACAACTTGGGCAACCCATGAGGCTAGCTCTCCTCACCTTATCTTTCTCATGCGAGCTGAGGTCCAAGAGTACGTGCAGATATTCAAACTGCCTTGCTGGGCGCTTGAAGATCAGATCCCGAAGAGTCGACATGCCCAGATACGAGCGGCTCTGAAAGACAGCAAAAGCACAGTGGATGTTGTGATCAGAGAAAACTTGCTCAAAACTCCTGCCAGCGTGGGAGCATTTCTATTTGGATTTAGACATATGTAAAGGGGCAGACGTGGGACTGCAGTGGCTTCATGGTTAAGACACAGAACTCGACGATTGGAAGGTTGGTAGGTCGGCAGTTTGCGACCCGAGTGCTGCATGACGGAGTGAGCTCCCATCTCTGTCCCTGCTCCCGGGTGATAAGAGCCCAGAGAGGAACCATGTTTGTGAGGGCTCAACTACAGGAACCTTGTACCATCTCTCCTTGAGGACCCACCTCATCTTCGCAGTACTTCCGAATCACTTCCAGGGCGCTCTCTGTGATCAGAGGGGCTTCCAGGACCACCTTGGTGAAGATCCTAAACAGAATCAATACAGAAAGTGGCTCAGACACAGGCAAGAACTTAAGAGAGGCAAACTCCCAATGCCTAAATTCAAAGAGGCATTTCTAGGCCGTCCCATGGAAAAGTCTGATTTTTCTACAAAAACATCTGGACCAAATAAATGCATGTCTCTTTCCCTTCTGAACAATGGAATTTATTTAATGGTGGTTTTCCAATCATGTAATAACTGGGCCAGATTCTTCTTCTTCTACCGCTTTACATAGGGGACTGCAGCGGCTTAGTGGTTAAGACCCTGAACTTGATGCCTGGAATGTCAGCAGGTCACCAGTTCAAGACCCGAGTGCTGCGCCACAGTGTGAGCTCCTGTCATCTGCCCCAGCTCCTACCAACTAGCAGTCTGAAAGCAAGACATTGCAAGTAGATAAATAGGTAGCACTTTGGCATTCCGTGTTAAAGCATCTACTCCTGCCTGCCACATGACCACAGAAACATTTGCAAATGCAGACAACGCTGGTTCTTTGACTATAAACTGAGATGAGCACTGAACTCTAGAGTTGGATACAACTGGCTTTCAAGCAAGGGTGACCTTTTTACCCCTTCGGGTGCTGAGGGATCCTGTTTAGCTTCTGAAGTCAAGCGAGGTCAGCTGCCTTCAAAGGGATATGGTGATCACTACTGAGGCTTGTTGCTAGGGAGTGAAAAAGCCAAGCTTCACTTATATCGGGCCACAACTGTACAGATGTCCAGCAATGAGGAGGCAGACTCTAAACTGGGGTTACCTATCTGTGAGCCCTACTCTTAGATCTATTACAGGGGTACACAGAAAGAGCCTCTTTGGAGATTGTGGTGTTTTTGAACCACAATCAAGCGTAATACCCTGGTAACGGCCACCTTGTGCTGCCGGCTAATTTTTCTCACACTAGGCCAGACGAAAGGAACTGCAGAATGAACTCACCATCGGGGGCTTTCCTTTTGGCGGTTTCACCTCTAACCTTAACACAGAAGAAGAAGGTATATTACCCACCCGTCCTTTTGGTCCGGCTTCTCCTGAAGACCTGAAAGCAGCCCAATGAGACATTCATCGTAGTTGTTGAGAACGCCAGATGGATATTGGCTCAGGTAGGTGTTGTACTCCTGGTACAGCCAAGCGAAGGCCAAGTCCAGCCGATTGCGTGTGTCATCCAAGATGAAAGTGAGGATTTTGCTCTTCAGAGGGACCTCAAACTGAGTCACCAGAGAGGAAAGGATCTTCACCCGGGCCTGTGGGGGGAGGACACTAGGTCAGCCACGAACACACCAGAGCCCATTGACACCACCTGTGGGAGAGATCAGAAGCACTTACGTGGGCAGCCCCACTGGAAGCCACCGCCTTCTCCGAGCGCAGGATGCGCTTCACGGCCTCCAACTTCAGCTTGTCCTTCTGGGCATCCGTAAGAGGCTTCACCACGTCGCTCAGCCGGAAGATTTTTTTGCGGCCACTGGCACCGGCCAACCTGAAGGAAGGGTGGGCAGAAGAAAGCAGTGTGTGTGTGTGTGTGTGTGTGTGTGTGTGTGTGTGTGTGTGTGTGTGTGTGTGTGTGTGTGTGTGTGTGTGTGTGTGTGTGTGTGTGTGTGTATTATTTAAATTTTTCATTTAAACAAACACCTCAACAACAACAAAAAATTACACATAACACTGCACAACAACGATTTTGCTACTGAGTACAACACATGTGAATAACGTGATATCAAGTGTGCTGATTCCAAATCTGAACTCAGAATCTGCCTATCACGTACAGATTTTAAGTTATAGGCTTGCTAAAGCTGCTCAAATGGTCGATAATTGGGTAATGTATTTTTACATGGGAAGATTATTAACAGTGGCAGCTACCATTATGCCTGCTGCTGCCTCAGCTGAATCACGTCCCCTGGTGGCATGCATGTTCCAGCAGCGGCCGGGCACGTCTGAGCAAGTCAGTGAGCTGACGTCAGAAATAGGTACATAAGGTGAGTTAGACTAAGGTTGTCTCCAGTGCGAAACCATCTTATTGGATAGTAAAGTTAGGCCATAGTGAGTCTGTTTTGAGCTAAAGATGAGTAGGCGCATCTGTGGGAGAATGTAGCTAATAGAATCTATGTGCGTAATTAACTTAAGATCCTGATGTCCTAGGCAGAATTGGACTTCAGGTTTGGATACAGCGCACTTGATTTAGTATAGAGCACATGAATTAGACCAAGTAGCAGACAATATTTGGTTTTTTTGTGATGCAGCATAATATATAATTACAATACGGTATGGACCCATTGCCCAGGGGGCATTACCTCTTGTCCAAGGCTATTATTTAACTCAACTATTACAAGTTAAGTAAATCTTTTCTCCTCTTTCCAAAACGCTTAACCACTAAGCCACCGCATTCCCTCAGCTGCTGTTGTAACCAGGGAAATCTTTATTTGTATCACAGCTCCAAAATGTGAAGCCCGCAGTCGATGATAACTTTTGGGACTCTCACCTGGGCTGGGTGGAAGGAATGATTGGTTCTGGGCGCCGTTTGGCCTGCAATAGCCCTGAGTCAGTGAGTGAACTAGAGCTCTGAGCTCCCACCACCGAAATCGCTTGGGCTGGACCGATGGCTGAGAGGCGCCGTTTGATTAGAACGCTTTCCGGTTTGACCGTCTTCTCCTCTTTTGTCGCTTCCTTGGCCTGTTTGATCTGCTCCACGCCTATGAGAGGTGGGGAAAGAAAGAGAGAGGAAGCCTCTTATCCCCTGACAAAACACAACTTACCCTCCGCCACCTTTATTCACGGCTTCTTTCCACTTCCACACAGAGGCAAAGAATTCTCACCCTATTTAAATAATACCTTTTTAAAAGGGATGGGGAAATACTGCAAAATATTTAGTCATTTGACTATTATGCCCTGGTGGTGCAGTGGCTAAAACTGCTATACTCCAACCAAAAGGTTATAAGTTCAGCCCTGGCCAGGGCTCAAGGTTAACTAGTCATCCATCTTTCCAAGACTGGTAAAACGAATACCCAGCGTGTTTGGGGCAAAAGCCTACTTATCTGTAAACCACCCAGAGAGGGCACTAAGTGCCCAAGGGCAGTATATAAATGTAAATGCTATATCCCTGTTAAATATAACAAATGTTCTAATGCTAGGCTATCTACAATGTCTATTTCTGTTGCTACGCTCCATCAAGTTCTTCTTCGTGGTCTCTGTGAATCCAAATGAAGGGGTATATTGCGTGTACACTTTGCTTTATGTGGCTTAGTTTTATTTCTTTGAAATTACACATATTCTGCTATATCAGGGGTTCTCAACCTAGGGTCTGTGGGCCGGATATGGACCATGACGCCATTTCATGTGGACCCCCACCCCTTCAAAGGCATTTGAGAAACAAAATAGCCACCGCTTTGAAGCTGTTGAGACAAAATGGCCACCCCCCATCATGCAGGCAGGACAAAATGGCCATCCGGCCCTCGAAGCTGACTGAGAGAGCGTGACCCGGCCCCTGGCTTGAAAAGGTTGGGAACTCCTGTGCTATATCACGAGGATACGATGACAAACACTTCAAGAATTAATATGCTTGGCAACACTTACAATTGTTTATTTTTAAAGAAAACATTGAAACACATGCAAAACTTCAAAAGACCCAAAACAAGCCTACCAACATATATGGAATGTATTACAAACTGGAAACTCAAATACTGGGGACCCTGAACTGTGCTTAAAAGACACCGGGGTCTCTGCCTGACCCCATTTGCAGATCTACCTGGTCCCAGCCCAGCTGCGGTCATCTGAGTGGCCATGAGCCGGGCAAGATGTTTGATCTGGACATCAGTGCCAGCAGATTCTACAGGCGTGTAGGTAGCTTGGAAGGAAGCGGGCATGTTATCTGGCAGGTATACCATGCTGATGAGCACCTGCAGACAGAAAGACCCACAGCAGAAGTTGATGAGGTACTCAGAAGGTCACAGTGAAGCAGAAAATCACAGTTTTTGGAAATTGCATAAACTTGAAGAATGTAAGTTGGATTTTGACACTATGGGACTGTGGTGGCTTAGTGGTTAAGAGACTGAATTTCGGCAGGTCAGCAGTTGAAGACCTGTGTGCTGCACAATGGAGTGAGCTACTGTCTCTGTCCCAGCTCCTGCACTCTAGTGTCTAGTCATGCCTGCCACATGTCCATGGAAAAGTGTGCAGACGCAAACCAAATTTCTCATAGGAATACATTGAATGCAATTAACCATATGAAGGCATTGAAAACCAAAATACTTTAACCAAAATGCAGTTTTCCATAGGGATGCATTGAAAACCAATTAATCCATTCCAGGGGGGAAATCCGTAAACTGAGCCACTATTTTCTATGGATTTCCTTTTTGTTGTGCAATTTTTATGTTAACCGAGCTGTTTGTTAACCAAGATTCCACTGTAACCTGCTTCCAGTACATAACATAAAGGTCAGCAATAAGGAATTAAACCAAAGGACCGGACCGTGCGAAGTGGTTGATGAATTATATGTGGCAAAAAGATGGGCAGACCATATCACCCACCTAAAAGATAACACAGATGGACCAGTCAGTTAACAGACTAAGAGACCACAAAAGACCACTAGGCAGACCCTGAAAACAATGGGATGAGCGGATGGTAAAGACATTCGGCCAGAGATGGAAACAGAAGGCAAAGGATAGAAAATTTTGGAATTCAGCTGATGTGCGCTAAAAGCGATGACAAATCGACATTGCCATCAGAGAACATAACTTTTGAACAAGCTCCGAGGTTGCCTCTCTTAATGCACTGAAAGTGTATTTCTCAGTTCACCTCACCCCAAAATATGCTCCCTGACGGCATAGTTAAGACCCCAACCAAGGATGCAGAAAGAGTTCTTTCACCAGGAATACATACCAGGTTGGCCACGTTATCCGGAGTCAAAAGCGGCTGGAGAAACTCCGCCGTGATGTCGATGTCAGACTGCACGCTGACTTGAATGGAAGGCTTGGGGGCCGGCACTGGCACCAGCAGGTCTTTATCTTCATCATCCTCCCCGAGAGATGGTTCTGTAGCAAGAAAAGCAAAAGAGATAATGAGAGAAAGGTACACTACGGTGGGTGCTCTGCGATCTCTTCCCAAAGACTCTGATCTCGCTCAAAGGCCCTTCCAGCCCTGCTGACTGCCTATTTACCAATCTTGATCTTCTTCATCGACGAATCGGCTTCATCCCGCGGGCGCTTACGAGGTTCTTTCAAGTTGGGCATATTGCGGCTGATTTCGGCCTGCTGGGTGCCCAGGTCCATTAAGAGAGTGGTGATCTGAGCCTGGAATTCCACGGAGGCAGGATGCTTCAGGACGCTCAGCAAATGGAGCTTAAGGTTCTTCCGTACGCTGCTTACCTGGGACTTTGCCAATGTCGGGGGGAGATTGGCTATTGGGAGGGAAACACAAGAGATAAGGCTAAGGAGGCATCCCAGGTTCCTCCCAAGAGCAAATGTTTCGTCAGCTGAAATCAGAACACAGCCAAGTAAATTCTAGTCCAATCTTTATCTCTACCTAACCACCTACTTCCGTGATGGTGACCTGGCACTCCTGGTGTTCTTGGACTTCAATTCCCAGAAGCCCAAGTCTCTGTGAATCCACATGAATGGGTTTACTGCGCAACTTGGGCTTCTGGGAATTGAAGTCCAAGAACACCTGGAGTGCCAAGGTTCGCCATCACTGATTGAGCTGTTAGTACAGGCCTGGCCAGGAACTGAAGGGTTAACCATAAACTTGCAAAGATAACACAGGAAAATGAGAGGGAATCTCTCAGATCACGGTGAGATCTTTCCACTTAATAAAATAAGGATTGAGGGACTGTGGTGGCTTAGTGGTTAAGACCCTGAACTTGATGACTGGCAGGTCAGCAGTTTGAGACCCAAGTGCTCCATGATGGAGTGAGCTCCCATCTCTGTCCCAGCTCCTGCCAACCTAGCAGTTCAAAAGCAAGAAGTTGCAAGTAGATAAATAAGGACCACTTTGGTGGGAAAGGTAACATCACCCACACAGGCCAAGAACTACTATGGCCTGTGTGGAAAGTTTTAAACAGACTGCATGCCGGGGTAAGAAGATCAAGGTCTATTCTGAGAAAGTGGGGATTCCCTATAGATGACAGCCTGTGTGAATGCAGAGAAGTACAAACTACCTCCCATATGGTACAATGCACACAATGACCCTCAACATGCACTGAGGAGGACCCGATGTCAGCAAGAGGAAATGCTGTTGAGGTGGCCCGAAATTGGGTGGATGTAATCTGTCTCTTTTAATTCCTTTTTGTTTTAGATATGTTAATTTTAGCTTTGTATGTTATTATATGCTGGTTGTTATTCTATGCTGGTAGTGCCTCTGACATGAATAAAGAAAGTCCACAGAAATGTCTGCAGAGGCAGACAGCGCTGGTTCTTCGGCTATAAACAGAGATGAGCACTGAACCCTAGAGTCAGATACGACTAGCTTTCAAGCATAAAATAAGGATAATGTTTATGACCCGATTGTCCAGATTGTGCCAGTTACAAAAACAGTGAATCATGGCTGGTTCACTCTAAAGACACATCCAGGCCACAAAGCAGGGGTGCCCAAACTTTTCAGGACACAGGCCAGTCACATGGTTCAGGGAGCCGGTCACTATGGCCTGGAGGCTGTAGTTTTGGCACCCCTGCCACAAAGGCTATGAACATGCTGAGCTTACCATGCAGTGTCTCATAAGCCTGGATGACCTCCGACATGAACATGGGGCGCTGGCGGGCGATTGAAGCCAGGGAGCCAAGGGCTGCAGTCAGGTTGATGCTGGAGATGGCTGGGTGGACCATGAACTTCAGCAGCTCTTCCAGTGCTGCCTTTCCTTCTTCCCACAAGACATCTGAAGAGACGAAATGAGAAAAGCAGGGCAGGAGAAGATTTAGAGAGAACAAAACTTACCAATTGAGTGACTAAATTTACTTATTTCTACCCTGCCTTTCTTCTAGGCAGGCAACTAAAACCAGAGCAAATTATAACCTGAAATCAAACTAAATGGAATGTATTAGCCAACACATTGAGAATACATTAACAGAAATTTGGAAGCAGATCAGGTATCACAGAATAACTGAGTTGAAGAGGAGCTTTTGAGGCCATAGAGTCCAAAAAACCCTGCTCAATGCAGGAATCGGAATCAAAACAGATCTGACAAACGGTTGCTTCCCAAGTCTTTCTTGAACGCTTCCAGTGTTGGAGCACCCACCACATCTTGAGGCAGCGGGTCCCACTGTCGTGCTGCTCTAACAGCAAGTCAGCAGTTCAAAACCTGAGTGCTTCACAACAGAGCGAGCCTCCATCGTCTGCCACAGCTCCTCCAAACCTAGCCGTTTGAAAGCAAGAAATTGCAAGTAGATAAATAGATACTGCTTTGGCGGGAAAGGTAACAGCCTTCCATGTAATTTGGCATCTAGCCACAAACAGCGCTGGCTCTTTAGCTGAAAACAGAGATGAGCCGAGTCCCCCTAGAGTGAGGGATGACTGGCTTCCGAGCTAGGGGGACTGTCATTTTAACTTGGATTGTTGGTGGGAAACACACATCCTCTAACTCAGGGGTTCCCACCCATGTGCCCCTCCAAGGGCATTTGAGAAACAAAATGGCCACCTTCTTTGAAGCTGTTGGGACAAAATGGTCACCCCCATCATGCAGACAGGGCAAAATGGACGTCCAGATCTCGAAGCTGACCAAGAGAGTGTGACCCGGCCCCCAGCTTTAAAAGGTTGGAAAGCCTTGGTCTAACTATTAGATGGCTACAGCTTCCATCACCCCTGTACTTATTTTAATTAACAATCTACCCGATTCCCAAATCAGGTTCTTGGCTTCACACACACACACACCACTTTCTGTCCCGCCTCCTTACTGTATTTTATGTAGGGATGGTCAGTGGGAACGCGGTCCAGGCTGATGTCATTCTCTTGCCGTTTGGGCACCTCAGACTCTGGCATGCGGGGCGAGAGTGTGATGATGAGTGCCTCCACAAACTTGATGGCATGGGTGCGGATCCCATCATTGTCAGAGTCCAGCAGCTGGATGATTTCGCTAGCCATGGCCGACACCATTTCCCAGCAGGCCTCCTGCATTTCGTTGATGACTCTGGATTTCACCATCCACTGTGTGGTGGGTTAAAGGAAGGCTTAACTTAGCAGGCATAACTTCCAGAGAGGAACAAGAAAGACAGATTCTCAGGGTACTCATTTTACACACCTCAGAAGAATGGAAGGCTGAGTCAATCTTGAGCACTGGTCAGGATCAAACTTACAACCTTTTGGTTGCAGTACAGCAGTTTAACCACTGTGCCACCAGGAGAATGTTTGGAAACCTCCAAACAGACAATAGAACCCACAGTGACCCCTGGGCATGTGCCTAGTCGTACATGAAAAAGGTTTTGCTGGAGTTATCTTCCCTTTCTCATTGTGAGGATCAAACTCACAATGTTTTGGCTGCAAGATAGTACTTTAACTCCTGCACCACCAGGGCTCTATAAGGACAGGTTGCTTAACTGTAACTGCTACATGCAGTAAACTCATGTGTGGATTCAGAGTCCATGAGGAAGAACTTGATAGAGTGTAGGGCCAGTTCCAGACATTTTAGATAGCCCATAATTAGAATACTGTCATAGTTAACAAGGATATAGCAATTCCACATCTATACTGCCCCCACAGCACTTAGTGCACTCTCTGGGTGGTTTACAGGTACAGTAAAACCTCATATAACACTAAAACCTGGTTCCACAAGTCTTGGTGTTATATGATTTTTAGTGTTATCTGATCCTCTATGGGATCCATAGAGATACATTGTAACCACACAGGCTTTTGCGGTTGTTATCTGAAGCATCCCATAGGATCTTAATGTTATTTGATGCAATTCTTTCCCCCAGATTCCTTAATGTTATGCGATTTTAGTGTTATTCGATACTAATGTTATATGAGGTATTACTGTAATTAACATTTTGCCAAGAGTTAAGAACACGAAGACTATCATCATGATAGCCAATATCTGGAACTGATATGGCACCTGAAGAAGAAGCATTTTGCCCTCAACATGCTGGTTATTTAGTTTGCCAAACTCAAGAGGAGGGAAGACTGAGTCAGCACTGAGACACGCTCAGGATCGAACTCACAATATTTTGTCTGCAGTACAGCAGTTTAACCCCAGAGCCACCAGAGACCATTAAACACTCCAGAACTAAGTTATAAAAGTATAAACATAAGCCCGGCTTGTGTGGTACATGCAGGGAACGCTCCTCGTGACTTTGCTGTTGAAGTAGCCAGCAAGATCATACTCTTCTTCTACCTACCTATCCACTCACCTGCAACGCTATCTTATACAGCTGAGTCATAGCCAGGATCGCTTTCTTGACCACATTGACATTCTCATCCCTCAACAGCATGTTCAGGTTGGCAATGAGCTTCAGCAAGAGTTCAATGTCTCGCTTGCTGGAGGAAGAGAGGGAAAGAATCAAAGACACTTCAGCTGTATGGGATTTGCACACAGAACCACCAAAGGGCATCTTAGCAACAGAGCCTTTGGTAAGATCTGGTGTTAGGAAGATTAGCCAACAAGGTTGCCGCCCAGAGTACAACCGACTGTATTCACAATCTTCGTGGAGGCTCTTTCTGTGTGCCCCCAAACATTCTTGAGGGTACGCAAGTGCAAAACTAAATTAAAAGATGGAAGAAAGCACTCACTGAGCAAGGAACATCATTAAAGGAAGTGGTTAAGCAGCTCACCTTGTTAGCTGGAAGACCAGCAAGTCAGCAGTTCGAAACCTGGGTACTGCATGATGGAATGAATGCCCGTCTCTGTCCCAGCGCCTGCCAACCTAGCAGTTCGAAAGCAAGACGTTGCAAGTAGGTCAATAAAATGTTAGGCTGTTAAAATGCAATGATCACAATAAAAAATGACCAGTAGCAGCAGAAGAATAACTATCAAGGGCTGGATGCCTGCTAGAAGATGGGTGTTAGTTCAGTGTCTAAAAACAACTAATAGATGACCTTAATATATGGGTAGGAATATGTGGGAAGAAGTGCTCCTTTGGGGAGACTGGTTGTAAGCTATTTAGGGAATAAAAAACTAGCACTAACAATTTGAATCCTCTGGGAATAACAAAACAACATCTGCCTTACCAGGCTTCCTCTATGAATCCAATGACGAACTTCCGCACCTCAACTGACTTGTCTGCCTGAAAGGCGATTATCTCCTGCAAATTAAGAGTAAAGAAGAGGTCACAACCAATTCTGCCCTAATACCAACAACAGAACCAAGAAAGAAGGGCAGCAGTTCCCTGGGCATGGAAAACGACTAAACCGGGACTGTGGCAAAAAGTTTCTATCTCAAACCCACACCTGAGCCATCTCATTTGATCAATACTCACATCAAGGAAATTATCCAACAATGTGGGATCTTTGTTTATAATCAATTCCTGGACCTGAGAAAGACAGGTGGAGAAGAAAGTAAATACGGCCAAGCAGCGTTGAAAAACAATTAAAATTTTCACATTCAAGGAACCCTTTCACAATATTATCCCCTTAACAATAAATTAACTAATCACTTGCTCCTCTGTACCCACAGACTCCAGTTACTTTAGGATGTATTTATTTGTTTGGTTTTATTTTGTTGTGTGCTTTATTATGGTATTTTGCTATTTTTATGTACACGGCCCATAGTGAGAAATATCCCAAATGGGCAGTATAAAAATGCAACCAATCAATAAATAAACAAAGAGCTTGGGACACTCTTCTGAAGTATCATTAGGGTACCTGCCCACTCCCTGTGGGTCAAACTTACACAAAGCTAATTTTCTGGACAACAAATCCCCACATACTCCACCCTAATACAGTCCTGTTAGACAATAACTTATGGAAGGTTTAGGAATCAAATATTATAAGTGCAGGACTGTGGCTTTACTCACTTGCTTAAGGATTGTGATTTTAGATTCGTTACTGATTAGGGCTGCTTGGTTCAGCAAATCCACAACCTGTTGTGAACAAATAAACGATAACTTTACAATTATCATTCAAAACAAGTCCTGCTTTTAGATCTAGGATGCCAATCCAGCGTCCCCATGTTGTAACCACACATCCTCTATCTCCGCATGTAAAACAAACTGACATTGCTGTTAGTGAAACAATGTGCATAGTGACAATATGCCTCAAACCTACACCAGTTGAGAAAATATAGCCACTAGCAGCAGACAGCAAGAGAACTAAGCAAGAGAATTACCCTCGACACCCTCTGAATGGATATGAGCCGCATGTCTGCCAGGTCTGATCCAGGAAGAGCTTTATGGCAAAATGAAACACTCTTTGAGGGTACGCAAGAGCAAAACCAAATTAGAAGATGGAGAAAGGGTCTCACCGGATATGTAATGACATTGGTTGGAGTCCCTAAATGCAAGACCAACAGCTGATGGCTGACAAGAACACACTTTGTGAATGTGGAGAAATACAGAACCCAGCTCATTTGCTGGCTTGCTGATTACTACCAGAAACACATCCCAATGAGGATATATTATGGGCCAAATTAAATGCCGGTGACTTCATTTTGGCAGTCCAAAGGTTGTTCAGGACATGAAGGAAGAAGAAGTAAAACTCCTATCTCCCCAGAGGATGGACCTTGTTGGGAACCTGCCCCAACAATAGGCGCGAAGGAAGGGAGACTGCAGTCTTGTATCCAATGCAATAGCCTTTATTAACCAGCTTGGCGTCCCAAGCAGGTCTGTTGTTCTGGTTGGCTGTGCAGTTGCTTAGCTAGGCTGAACTGATGATTTCTAAGCAATGCACCGCATGGCATATTTATATAGACACACACAGGAGGAGGTACATAATAGGGTGTTTACAGGGTGTTTGCAGGGTGTTACCCAAAAGGAGGAGGAGAAAGAAGGAGGAGGGTGTAAGAAAGGGTGGGATAGGGGTGGATGATGGAAAACACCTCTATAATCTAATCATAAAAACCACATTTATAATAGCCTCTCTGCCTTGAAGGAATATATATTTGCAAGCTATAATATACTGTGGGTCAAACTCCTTCCTCATGCAGTTTTACATCACCTTATAACATCTGCCTTTTGAGAGGCCTCTTTCTCTTTAGGCTGGAGCTGAATCCCTTATCTTTAACACAGGATGTTCAATGAACACATTTATCTATTTGCATCACACTGCTAGCTTCTGCTGTAACGAAGCCCTAACAATGTTTTCTAAGCAAGCTGTCACACTTTACTAAAATTCATCACACAGGTCTATGATCTATAACACAGGTATAATAACAATCAAATCTACAAAATGAATTCCCACATTCCCACTTTTCTAAATTTAAAATTAAAAAGACACTAGAATGCATTGAACACAGCAAAAGCATAATACATGGCAACAAGTGTTCTTACTTCCTGAAGTTGCACAATTGACAATTCTAGCACATTTGCTGGCATTGCTGACAGCTAAGGTGACAGGGATTGATTAAACTGAACCCAAACAACAGCAACCCATCCCCTGAAGTTACAGGAAGCAAGCAGATGATAAGAATGAATGCTGTCTCTTAAGCAGAAGTCTGCTTTTAACCCATGACTGCAAAAGTTTGGATGCAATGCTAAATAACATTTCTTAAGCTGTTTGGGTGAGAGCAGGAATTTTTGCAGATTGGTGAAAAGCATTTTGACTTGCAACTGGATAATCAAACAAGGGAAGTGGGTGCTTTTAATGCAGTGTTGACTCTGGCATTCCCTTCCACACACTAGCACTGTCTGGAGCTGCTGAAACAGTGTGAATAACGCAGAGTCCATAGAAGCCTCAGAGAGGGTAAAAAGCAAGCAGGAAATATACTATGCATCCATGAGCAGATTAAAAGGTGGAGTGCTGATACAAGGCTTTAACCTCTTCCTGAGAAAAGGGAAATCAAACATTGTCAATGTCAAAGTCTGTAAGTTGTATTCCACGACTCTACCCTTCAGCGGTAGATCGGAAACAGCTTCTGGGAATGAGTGAATGTTCTTCCGAGGGATGTTTGGCAAAAGGCTTGCAGTCTTCATTAGCATTTTCGAGTGCCAGTTGCTTGAGCAACATCTCTCTGGCTGGCCCTTGATGAATCGATGCAAACCCAGCAATGGAGGCACGGCCTCGGGCAGGCACCCAATTCCAAGCCTGTAGCACTATGCCACCAAGTGTTTGCAATTGATCATCTGGTAATGCAAGTTGTTGAGTTGGGCTGGTAAAGTTGCCTTCCCCCATTAACACGTCCACAGTCAAGGTAGTCTGTACTTTCTGGTGTGCTAGGGCCAAATCTTGCCCCTCTTGCATGCACATCATGGCTTCTGCCAAGACTGAAGAGAAAGTGGTGTGCTCTTGTCTCCCTTCTGTCCTTGGGGGCTTAGTTGCTTGAGATGCTGTTGAAGGCAGAGTTTTTAACTCAGGACAAAGGGTTTTAGTCTCAGGGAGGTCCGGAGGTTTCCCGGAACCCACCCCTTCTTCCTCATTATACAGCAGCGGCGCTGTGGTTAAAGCTGCTAGGGTGGTAGTCGGTAATGGCAGAAGAATCTGAGGCAAACCAGCAATGGGTGCCTGGAACAACAAGATGTTCTTCGGGGTCAGACTTTGATCCCATGCCTTTAAGTACAGGGTGCAGTCTGCTTGAACCCATGGACAAACATAAAGACAGTTGCCCATTGTATGTAGTCTTAAGTGTCTTTGCAAGTTGACAAATCTTCACTCACCGTTTTGGGACCCTTGAAGAAGGCTTTTTCAAGGATGAGAAGAGCGCTCTATGAAGACCTTTCCGGTCGGGCAAGTGAAGACGATGGAGCGTAGGCGTCTGTTGGTGGAGCGCTGACGTCCGTTGGTTGCGAGCTGTGTCGCCTCACACGGCTGTGGGCTGTGCCTCAAGCCCCACAGTGTCGTGAACGTTGCGTTGGCCTCACACGGGGCACCACTTGTTGGGAACCTGCCCCAACAATAGGCGCGAAGGAAGGGAGACTGCAGTCTTGTATCCAATGCAATAGCCTTTATTAACCAGCTTGGCGTCCCAAGCAGGTCTGTTGTTCTGGTTGGCTGTGCAGTTGCTTAGCTAGGCTGAACTGATGATTTCTAAGCAATGCACCGCATGGCATATTTATATAGACACACACAGGAGGAGGTACATAATAGGGTGTTTACAGGGTGTTTGCAGGGTGTTACCCAAAAGGAGGAGGAGAAAGAAGGAGGAGGGTGTAAGAAAGGGTGGGATAGGGGTGGATGATGGAAAACACCTCTATAATCTAATCATAAAAACCACATTTATAATAGCCTCTCTGCCTTGAAGGAATATATATTTGCAAGCTATAATATACTGTGGGTCAAACTCCTTCCTCATGCAGTTTTACATCACCTTATAACATCTGCCTTTTGAGAGGCCTCTTTCTCTTTAGGCTGGAGCTGAATCCCTTATCTTTAACACAGGATGTTCAATGAACACATTTATCTATTTGCATCACACTGCTAGCTTCTGCTGTAACGAAGCCCTAACAATGTTTTCTAAGCAAGCTGTCACACTTTACTAAAATTCATCACACAGGTCTATGATCTATAACACAGGTATAATAACAATCAAATCTACAAAATGAATTCCCACAGGACCTTACCCTTTCTGAAGTGGTCATGGTGTCTATAGCAGCATCCTCCTCTCCAGTAAAGAACTGGGAAGCAATGCTCATACGGGAGAGGCTGCGGTCTCCTGTACCGCTCATGTTCGCCATGGCGAGTTCAGGCTCAAGCGGTTCAGCTGTCAAAATCCAGTGGATCAGCAAGAGAGAACTGGATGGGAAGGAAAAACTGAAAAGATTTATTTATTTATTTAAACTTATATCCCACCCCTCTAGGAAAAACCTTCCTACTCAGGGCGGATAATAGCATAAAACTGAACAGATGCAAACAAACACAAATATTAAAATGTACATATAAAAACCTTGCTGCCCCTCCCCCTGTGCCCACCCCAACATATTGTATTGTAATGTAATGTAATATATTGTCTATAAGCCTCCCTGAGTTGCCACGCCGAGTGGGCGGCAATATAAATTTGAACTAATAAATAAATAAATAAATAATAAAAACATCAAACCCAAAGACACCCTAAAAAGGAAGCCTATTTGTGACGCAGAGAGACAGAATAAAATGCCTAATAATCGGACGTAGGTAAGATATTTCCAAAGGCCTCTTTAAAAAGAAATGGAGTTTATTTGTTTGAGCAAGTGTCACCTCCTGAATTTTTCACCCCTTAATCTGCAAAATCAAGGCTGCAATCGCAAGAAATGCCAGTTCAACTCCAGGGAGTGACGTTGTCAATAAGGTGGACAGGCAGAAATTCAACAGGGCATGACAACACTTCTTGAAAGGATCCTACGCAGCAGAGAATTCTTAAATTAAGCAAATTGTCCCCTCCCGTTACTATGGCAACCCCCTTTCCCCGTCCAGGCTTCATATAAAAAACTAGGCCCCTCCTTTTCCAAGCCCCTCTTACCGAGGCCTTCGTCGCGGGGCGCCCAAACCTTTTCCTCAGCTAGAAAAAGAAAGCAAAGCCTCAGAAAGAGCCGCCATTTTGGAGCCGGCAATTCCCTCTCGGATGGTGCCTTTTCCCTCATTGTCGTGAGCGTCGGCAAAGCACTATGGGAAATGTAGTTTTTCACTCGCCATCAAAATAAAGAGAAAAATTGGCCCGAAGCGCACTACATCCTGGGTAATGAAGTTTTTTTTGTCCCCGGCGCTGTAGGGACTTAAACGGCTTCGGCCTGTCAAGATGCGGACGCTGCTTGCAAGGATTTGTGGGTGATGAAGGTTGTTCTATTGGGAAACGAAGGTGTGAGTCCACGGTTGGCGCGGGGAATTCTGGGAAATCGAGTCTTTTAGCTCACTTCATGCTCCTCCATTTTGGCCAGCGTTTGGAGGAAGTTGAATAAAGCTGCGTTCTTGATGGGTTTTTAAAAGGATTCATTAGACATGCCAGAGTGAGGGGTGGGGAAAAACATTTTATGCATGCTTTTCTGTATGTACAGTTGATCTTGGGAAGATATTGTCCACTCCCACCTCTCACACAGCCAGCCCCATAAACTGGCACCCTAGGGTGTTAATCAGCATATGTCAAACAAAGGAATGCAGCTCTTAATGACTCATGCAGAGATATTACTAGCTTCCTGAAACCTACAGGGGAAAGTCATTGCTCTTCTTTAAGCACATTGAGGTCCCAGCAAATAAAGAACAAAAAAAGGTGGTACGACGGCACAAATCTCATCTACTTACACCAATGATTATCAACCTGCAGCCCGTGGATGCAGCATGTGGCACCATTTCATGTGGGCCCCCACCCCACCACCTCCACCACACCAGGAAGTTCAATGTGGTGGAGGAAGGGCAAATGGTCATCCCCCACCCCCACCCCAGCTGTCTGAGGGAGCATGAGACCCCAGCTTGAAAAGGTTGAGAACACCGGATGTACACCAATCCCACAATGGCAAAAATGAAGGAAAAGCTTTCTGTTCACTTCCAAGACTACAAATATGAAATTAGAAGAGGCCAGGATAAATCTATGGAGAGCAAAAAATTTTAAAAAAAACACACACACCTGATTTTTGGCTGGACCTTCTGGAAGTCCATTAATAGACTTGGAAGCAAAATAGGAAGATCAAAGAATAATCCAGTAAAATGGGACTGCTTGGATACTGGGGAAATTTTATATGGATGTGGAGACATTCAATCCATACAGCATTTATATGCAGCCAGATTCTGTCTCACCACATAAGCTATCATGAGTAATGAATTTATGAAGTGTGTAACAGAGTCTTTGTTTGCTAAATTATTCTAACCACGGTTTTCTAGTTTTTTTAAAGTAAAAATTATCAGAAAACTTTCTTGTAATCTTACCTGGGAGGAAACCACTTTATTTCTTATAGGTTCTTTGTAATTTTCTTTTTTCATTTGGAAAGCAAGCTTAGTAAAGGTAAAGGTAAAGGTTTCCCTTGCTCTAAAGCCAGTCGTATCCGACTCTAGGGTTCAGTGCTCATCTCTGTTTCAAAGCTGAAGAGCCAGCGCTGTCTGCTTCTGCAGACATTTCTGTGGTCATATGGCAGGCATGACTAGACGGAGCGCTGTTTACCTTCCCACTGAAGTGGTACCTATTTATCTACTTGCAATTTCTTGCTTTCAAACTGCTAGGTTGGCAGGAGCTGGGACAAAGACAGGAGCTCATTCCATCCTGCAGTGTTCAGGAATCGAACTGCTGGCCTCCCACCTTCCACTCAGCATCCTTGCCACTTGAGTCACTGTTTGGAAAGGTTTTATTTGCTGTACTTGCTTTAGAATAAAGATGGATTGGATTTCAACAGCAACACCAACATGCTTGTATGTCTGGGGTGACTAATTTCTTGCCTGCCAGGTGTTTATTGGATTCCAAAGCCCCTCGCCCTTCACCTTGGCTCATAGTTTGGAGTGCTACTTTCTCCTCACCTTTGATTTAATTTAGCATTTCAACAGGTGTTACAATTACTATTTTGAAAATTTCACAGAGTCTGTAATGAAAATATGTCTTCATCCCCCAACATGTGTTACCTAGCAACTGGGATCAGGTAGCTTCCGGTGTTTTTGTCCCTGGTAAGACAGGTTTTCTCCCTTCTCCTCCTCCACTTGTTACCTAGCCACTCTCCCCTGTGTTGGGGGAAAGCCAACTTAAGGCTGGAGGAGGTGATAGTGACAGAAAATATTTGCTTCTCAGGCTTTAAATGCTGCTCCTTTCAAATAAATTCTGTCAAACTCTGTGACAAGATAAATAGTTCCGAAATGCAATAGGCAGGATTTTTCATGTCATGCATGTTTCAGTCTGCATATTTTATTTTTCTGTATATATAGATCAAAAGGGACTGTGGTGGATTAGTGGTTAAGATACTGAACTTGATGACTGGAAGGTCGGCGCGTCAGGAGTTCGAGACTCGAGTTCTGCACAACGGAGTGAGCTCCCATCTCTGTCCCAGCTCATGCCTACCTAGCAGTTAGAAAGCAAGAAATTGCAAGTAGATAAATCAGTACCACTTCGGTGGGAAGGTAAACAGCGTTCCATGCATACCTGCCATATGTCCACAATCTCTGAATCCTAGAGTCTGATACTATGGGCTTTTGAGCAAGGGCAACCTTTACATTATACTGTACCTATATATAGATCTGTTTCTGTCACTCACAGGATGAGGAAGAGAACTATAGTGAGAAAAAGATCAAAATATCTGCTTTCTCCATATTACAGATCTCGTGCAACTTTTGTTTATGCCATTTGAGTTTTTGCCTGGCGAAAACTTGCTGAAAATCTGGAACAATGAGGACTAGAAATAACCGTATTTAAAAATCAAAGGAGATGCATGGGGAAATGAAATTCCGTGGCCAATATTCCATTTTGCACCTTCCCCCTAGAATCTTTGCACATACATACTCTAAAATTCAGGTTAAAAGAATCTAAGAAATAACTAAAAGGCATCCCAAGGAAATACAAGCTTCAGACTTTTCTTTTGAACAGTGGAACTGGAAGTTATTCCATTAACCCAAGAGTTAACCTGCCTTCCCCACTTGCTTCCCAAAGCTGGGAGCTTTGTTGTGGCAAGGTGCAATTTGGATTTTTTTTTAAATCCTAGAGACAGGCAACGTGCCTGAGAATACATTTTCCCTCTCTGGCCATTTGACTTGCCAGTCAGATGGCTTTTTAAAACATCCCTTTGCCTGCTTTCAACTGGTTCCCCAGGAGCCTTATTGTGTAATGGGATGCGGTGGAGATTGGGTTACAACCTGCTCCTCAACTAGGATTTGAAGGGGAAGAGGTAATTAGTTAATTGTGCTCCCTTTAGCTGGCTCCTTTTGTACATCCTCCGGATCCTTAATCCTGAAAGCCGAGGCTGGATCAAACAGTCTCATAATAACAGGCGCAGAAACTGAGGGAGGTAAGGGGAACCGAACTCTGTAGGAAATATGATTCAGGTTAACAAGGACACTGTAGTAAGTGTGGGGAGGACAGTGCAGGACAAGACCAGGGGCTCTAGAAGGAACATGGAGTAGACAGAAGAACCATTCCAACCCAAAGGCCACCCATCTTCTTGTCTTCCCTAGAGGTTGGTTGTGTAAACTGTTTGCCTCGAGATTTTGGTACGGAGGCATCAGCAACAATTGAATTGGGTTGTGGGTGCTTATCTAAGAAGGTGGCTTGACAGCTGATTTTGAAGGATTTTTTAAAGGAAAATGTGGCTCCCTATGTTGACTGCCCAAATCCGAAAGGGAACCAGAAGCCTCTGAAAAGTTGGATTCTGATGGTTGTCTCAACCTTTCCATTGTGGGTTTACATACAGCCTGTTTCGATTTCAAAGCCATTATGGTGTTGAGATCGATGGAATCTCTGCTGAGAGGTGGAAAATGTCATCCACAGAGAACTAGCTTTCCCCTATGGCCGTGATGGCGAACCTTGGCACTTCAGATGTTCTTGGACTTCAATTCCCAGAAGTCCAAGCATCCAGTGAATCCACGTTAATGAGTTTACTGCACGTACGCTCAATAAACCCATTCGTGTGGATTCACAGGGACTTGGGCTTCTGGGAATTGAAGCCCAAGATCACCTGGAGTGCCACGGTTCACTATCATTGTCTTAGATATTCTGAAAGCAAAAATTCTCTTTCTTCGCTGCTGTTTACCCTGAAGTTTGTCTCGCGCCACTATTCCTTGAAGCCTCAGCCAGCTGAGCTCTGAGAATGGACCACCTTTCTGTGACCTCCAAGTTGGTTCTGGAGGTCCAAAGCTCCTTGCTTGCCCCAAAATAAAGAACCAAGGAAAGCTTTTGGAAGGAAGCTTCCACCATTGCTACTAACTTATTTTTTTTTCTAAATTTGACCTAGAAGATCAAGTATCCCACCTGAAGCCCCCACCACACAGGTAACAGGAGATGTTGTTATCGTCCAGTTGTTCTCCCATCTCGGACCTCCTCCTCTCAGGTATGGACCCAGTCAGGTGATCATCTCCCTCACCTCCGAACAGGCCTGTGGATTGGTCTAGGCTAAATCCTTTTGCAGGTCTGTCCCCTTTAGCTTAATCCCGACAGGTTAAATAGAGGAAGGCGAGAAATGCAGGCTGATCATTTTACACTTTGCTTTACACCCTGAATCCTGTTTGGCAGCTCACGGAGTGGAGGTGGACTTCTTTGGGTTTCAAGACAATGGACCAGACGTGCTCTCCAAACTTGGACAGACCTGGGATTCTTCCCATGTGGCCCTTTCTTGACACAGAGGGGACCGCCGTCTTTCTCTACCAGGTGCAACCTTCAGAGAATCTGGAGCCAAGGGTTTTCCCTGCTCTGCAGAGAACCACAGCATCTCGGCGCATACCTGATTTCTCCATCCGTTCCATCTTGGCCCTGGATGGGTCTGAAGGGGAAAGGAAGCATCCAGTCGAACCTGGACCAGGTGTTGTGGAGTGGTGTGGGACCGCTTGCCATTATCCTTGGATCAACTGTTCCCATCTCAACCCCCCTTTTGCTCCAAGTAAGAGAGGCAGGTAACTTCGGCAGATGTGGCTGGTAAATTCTCCTTCCCTGCAACCCATTTTGGAAGCTGAATGTGGCTAACATTCATGCCAGTGCCATTATGCCAATGAATTGTGATGCACACATTTCTTCATCAAGCATTTAGGTGAAGGTAAAGGCTGCCCTTGCTCAAAAGCCAGTCATATCTGGCTCTAGGGTTCGGTGCTCATCTCCATTTATAGCTAGAGAGCCAGCGCTGTCTGCATCTTCAGACATTTCCGTGGACATGTGGCAGGCATGACTAGATGCTGGAGTGCATGGAATATTGTCTACCTTCCCACCGAAGTGGTATCTATTTATCTACTTGTAATTTCTTGCTTTCAAAGTGTTAGGTTGGCAGGAGCTGGGACAGAGACAGAAGCTTACTCTGTCAGGCAGCACTTGGGTCTTGAACTGCTGATCTGTCAACCTTCCAGTTGTCAAGTTCAGTATCTTAACCAATTGAGCCACCTCAGTCCCTTCAAGTATTTACTTTAGCTCAAGAGCTATGCAAACAGTTTTCTTAAGCACCCCAATCTCTTTGTTGCAAGCTCAGTCCTGGAAATTCATAAGGGCTAAGAAAGGGAGGCAGACCAGATTGTTTATCTATTAGAGGTGTTAAGTAGGAACAATAACAATTATCTACTGTAATCCCTTTAAGGTGAAGGTTGAGTTGCCAGAGGACACTGCAACATTTCTATCGCTTTTAGGATGCTCTGGATAGTCTGATATTCCTTGAATGGTACAATATATCTAATGGTGTGAACCTTGTGAACTTTTAGCTAATTAACCAACTTCACTGTAAGATGCCTTGCCTAAATTGCCTTGTGACCAATAAAGTAAAAGAATAATAATGACTATTTTCCTTTGTATAAACTGCCCAATAAGAGAGTAAACAAAACAAAATACATTGTGGCACCTTAAAGACTAACTACTGTATTTTATTGTTATCTTTCGTAGATCAAGTCCACTTAGAGATGCTGTAATTTTATCTCCAAGGACTTTTCTTTTGCTTTTAGAAAGTGGGCCTTAGCTGTACTTTCACTTTTCATCTTTTAATAAAATTGGCTTTAGTTTGACAACTATTGAATTGTGTTTCTGATTTCCTGCCAGGGAAAACCCGGCTATGGATATTATGATTAGTAAATTAACTGGAAACTCAAATTTAGGCAACAGTTCGGTCCACCATCACTGAAATATGGGGAAGGCTGATTGAGGTGGAATGGTCTCCCGTCCCTTCCTGGTTTGGTACTAACTTTAAAAGTCCCTTTATTGAAAGGGGCTCCATTCCTGTGCCAATGATTTTCTGGTTCTTCATGTTTTCCTTTCCCCCAAAATGCTACTTAAAGTGCAACTTATGCATTTGCACCTCAGTTTTCAAGCCACTGGTGACTTAGTGGTTAAGATGCTGAACTTGATGACTGGAAGGTCAGCAGTTCGAGACCCGAGTGCTGCATGACAGAGTGAGCTCCTGTCTCAGTCCCAGCTCCTGTTAACCTAGCAGTTCGAAAGCAAGAAATTTGCAAGTGGGTCAATAGGTGCCTCCTCAGTGGGAAAGGTAACAGTGTTCAATGTTTCTAGTTATGCCTGCTATATGACCCTGAAAACATGCAGACACAGACAGTGCTAGCTCTTTGGCTGTAAACGGAGATGAGCATCGTCCCCTATCTATCTATCTATCTATCTATCTATCTATCTATCTATCTATCTATCTATCTATCTATCTATCTATCTATCTATCTATCTATCTATCTATCTATCTACCTATTATTTAAACATATCCCGCCCCTGGGGGGGGGGGAATCATCCATACTCAGGGCGGCTAACATCATAAAAGTTGGATATGAGCAAGACTTCTGAGCAAGGGAGACTTTAACCTTAAGGTTAAAGTCAAGTGTATCAAGTGTAATAAAGTGTATCAAGTGTAATAAATAATAATAATAATAATATCTTTCAGGACCTTCACCAAAACAGCCTTTTAAATTAGTCCATCAATCACAGTCAAGTTTCACCATCCTATCACCACTCCTTGACCTTTCCTCTATGGCAGGGGTTCCCAGCCTAAGTCCCATGGGCCATATCCGGCCTCCAGCACCATTTCATGTGTCCCCCTACCCTTCCAAGGGCAATCAAGAAATAAAATAGCCACCTCTTTGAAGCTGTTCAGACAAAATAGCTGCCTCCATCATGCAAGCAAGGCAAAATGGCCATCCGGCCCTCAGAACTGACTGAGAGAGGATGACCCGGCCCCCGGCTTGAAAAGGTTGGGAACCCCTTCTCTATGGCATTGACAGCAATGTATCCTCCTCTCCTTTCTCCCTGCTGCATCCTGTCAAAATGCAAAGAAAGATGCGACATTTATGAATCTTCTCTGCCTTCTTTCTTCTTTTCCAGAGACTAGACAGGCTACTAGCAGCCCCCGGCCAGCATCCCACAGTCCCCGAGTGCCCTTCTCGGCTACCCAACTGGGAACTCTGGAGAACAGCTTTCAACAAACGCGTTACCTTAGCTCTGGGCAAGTGAGGGAGGTGGCTTTGCTGCTGGGACTCCCAGAGAGTCGGGTAAGAAGGGAGTCTTGGAAATATTCCACTATGGAATGACAAGTACTGTATCATGCCTATTGAATGAATCACTTTGTGAGATCTGACTTAGTCCTAGTGCTGTTCCAGTAGTTTCCATCCCCCCTAATACCAGTATGATGTGATTTATCTAAAGCCTCAGTAGAAGGGTTCAGATTTGTGCTTTTGGACTACAACACTCAGAGAATTCTGGGACTTGTAGTCTAAATACGCAGACCACAAACTTTATATACTGTATCTGTCCATCCCTAAAAAGGTAATTAAGAGGGGGTCTCCTTATGATAGGGATTCTCAACCTGAGGCCTGTGGGTCAGATGTGGCCCACTGCATCATTTCATGTGCCCCCCCCCTGCCTCCACCACACCAGGAAATGCCATGTGGTGGAGGAAGGGCAAAAAGGCTGTCCGGCCCCCAAAGCTGTCTGAGAGAGCGTGACCCGGGCCTCAGCTTATAAAGGTTGAGAAGTTCTGCCTTAAGACTTAGTGTTGAAAACATGAGTTATCACAGCGAGAAGTTTCTTTGCCTCACATGGTTGCAAAATATCTTATTTTCTTTTCTGATTGGCCATTGGGTGGCAAACAGGGACTTCATTTGCAAGCCTGGTGGCACCTGACCATGAAACTTTGCTTAACTCATCTCTCAGTAACACAAATTTAATTTCAGATATAACGATGGGCTACCTGTACTGTCTAGTTCGGCTCCCATCAGACCGACAGAGCGCTGATTGCCTCTTTTTTGTGTCTCCAGGTAAAAATTTGGTTCCAAAACCGAAGAGCCCGAGATCGCCGAGATTTGCTGAAGCAGCAACCAAACAATAGTTTTGATGCGAAGGGAAATCCACTCTAGAACCAGTCTTCCTTAGGCTGGAACTAATAGCAGAATCCGGTGGCATAAGATTTCCCTTTGAGCTGTTACTTTTCTCATTTGAACCTTGTTTCTGGGATGAAATGGGGAGAATCCTGGGGTCTGAGAAGCTAGCAAAGGAACTTCTAGGGCAATGGTGGTGAACCTATGGTACGTGTGCCAGAGGGGGCACTCTGTGGGCGTGCATGCTGTCTCCCCAGCACAGATTTCACCCCGACATTCTGCCAGCAGCCCAATGGGAGCGCTTCCTCCCTCCCCCAGCACAGAGTTCACCCTGCACCTCTGCGGCATGGACGGCAGCCTGTTGAGTTTGGGGACTCAGTCTCTAAAAGGTTTGCCATCACTGCCCTAGGGTCTTCTCCACCACCACCACCACCTATATCCATCATCTCCTAAATTTCACCTTTAATCTCTTATGTTACTTGCCAGTTTTCATCTGACCTCCTGCATTGACTTCCCTAATTCTCACACCCCTGGGTCCAACCTTGTGCCCAGTATTTTTTCCCCTCAATTAAAAACTGGCAAATCTTTTTCTGATCTTGTATTTTGATGTCATTGCTGAAAGCTTTTGGAAAAGTCATTTCCAGGAAGTCACTTTCTAAGAATTTACTAAGGCAGTTTATAGATCCAAAGTGAGTGGTGTGTTTTTATTTATGTATGCTTTTAAATTTGATCCACATTTTAAGGTGGTTTTTTTTTTTGTACATGATCATTCATGAACCCTATCTCAGAGTGGTTTGGAGGGGAATATTTAGTAAACATGGTAAATAAATTAATCACAGTTCTCAAGCAACACAACGAATGCAACTGGAAATACAGTACTGTAC
The DNA here is from genome assembly GCA_030440675.1 of Furcifer pardalis. Taxonomy (NCBI): domain Eukaryota; kingdom Metazoa; phylum Chordata; class Lepidosauria; order Squamata; family Chamaeleonidae; genus Furcifer; species Furcifer pardalis. The sequence continues at coordinate 308,280,370 of CP126890.1, forward strand.
TAGCAAGTTATTACTCTCCAGACTAGTCTGATGCACTTTGCTAATTGCCCTCATCCTCATTTTGCCTGAACCTCAATATCGACTTTAATTTCATTTGCAATTTGCTAAAAAAAAATCTACTCTGTTACTAGGGTGTCGCCTTGTGGTGAGTGGAGGAATAAAATCCATTCTTTACATCACAAATTTGGTGTTTCTGATTTTAATTTGAGGAAAAATACTGTGAATTGCATTTATAACCTGCTTATGTTTAGATGTCTTTTTCCAGTAACCTATCCAGTAAAATCTTGAGGTTTTTACCAATTGAACATTTAATAATGTGAATCAAAGCTTTTGCTATCTATCTGTCTATCTGTCTATCTGTCTATCTGTCTATCTGTCTATCTAATCTATCTATCTATCTATCTATCTATCTATCTATCTATCTATCTATCTATCTATCTATCTATCTATCTATCTATCTACGGTATCTATCAAAAGTGATCAGCAACGCTAATTATAACAGAACAACAACAGAGGTTTACTTTTAGACCTCTGTTATCTAATCTTATGTGGATTTTTACAGGTCTTGGGGAGATTACTTTCTTGGACCACATTTCCCATAATCCCCTGAAAGAATGTGAAGGTGCCAAAAGCTCAAAACGCTATTTTGCTAAATCTCAATGGCTGGTGAATCCTGGAAAGTGTAGTTGCAAAAAGTCATTTTCTACCGTCTGACATACTGGAAGCTAATGGATGGTTTAACAGTGTGTAAAGGCAGCCCTGCCCAGTTTGGTAAGATCTAGTTTGCATATTTCTGGCTCTCTCTGAGGTCTGCAGCCACATAGACAAGTGTGTCTAGCCAGGAACATGCAGTGAGAGAAAAAGCCGCATCTGTCCACAGTTCCATAACCCATAGACTAGGATGCCCTGTGTATACAGTACAGTAATTTCATTTAAAGAGTTTTGGTGCCCTGTATCAGAGAAACCTAGGGAACATAATAAAAAGCTTCTAACCCAAAGCCCTAAAGCTTGGCCAGCCCCGCTTCCCATAGTCTCACTCATGGCTTTGCAATTAATGTGCCCATTTTACAGATGTGGAGCACTAAAGCCAAAGTGGACATGGTCAATCCATAATGCCAGCAAGGGCAGCACTTTTTATTTTTTGCTTGCTAGCAACAAGGAATCTGTTAGATATTCAAAGGGTTAAGGCGGGTAAGCCGTCATATTTTATTGGTTAATGGGCTGGGCTAGACTGAGTATAAAACCCAGTCTCCCCAGCCGTTCGGAGTTCGGTTGCGGAGCAGCGCTCTCCGTGATTAAAGGTTACACCTGTTTTGAATACCTTGGGCTACTGACTCCTTACTCCACGCATTGACCTCCGGATTTAGTAGAATCTGAAATTCTTGTTCATGGATCGATCCATCTTTTCGTTCTCTGGCTGCTTGTTGTGTTAAACCAGGAGTTCTCAACCTTTTAAAACTGGCTGCCGGGTCACAGATCCTCAGACAGCTTGTGGGGGGGGGGGATGGCCATTTTGCTCCACCACATGGCACTTCTGGGTGTGGTGGAGGTGGTGGGGGCCCACATCAAATGGTGCCGTGGGCTGCATCCAGCCCATGGCCCACAGGTTGAGAATCCCTGCATTAAAAGGTTAAATCACTTGCATGAAGCAAAGCGGAAATGTGCTTGTGTTGGGAGCAAGGTCGTCCCCTACAGCAAGGTCTTCCCCTCCATGTCTGGGGCTGCCCCTTCTCCCTGATGGCTCTGGTGTAACTCCTTGATCCTCATGGCCTCCAGAGGAAAAGTAAACATGGAGAGGGAGCCATACAGATTGGGGTCCAAAGTCTGCTCCTGTAAAATCCACCTGAGGTCATGCAGGAAGGTGGATCACCTTTTTCTTACGCTCCTAACACTGTCCTCTTTGGGGGCAAAACAACATCCTTCCAAGGTTTGCCCCGCACTGGTTACAAAATTAAAAGCCCTTAGGTACATTCCTGAATCATATCCATGCTTCAGCAAACCCCCGTTCAGGGACAAATAAATCAAGCGTCACTTAGGTTCCCATGATTTCAGTGGGTCTCCTCGAAGTAGGACCACACCTGGATCCAAATCTTTGGTGTCCTCTCTGATCAACAGTATAAGATCTGGTTTTGTCTCTGGACAGAAGCCGATGCAAGTAGACTTTCAATCAGGGATGCCCAAACTACATCCCATGGGCCAGATCTGGCCTCCAATGCCAGTTCATCTGGCCTACGCCACCCTTGTTGTTCCTGGGCACATTTTACTTCTGCTTCCAGGAGCAACAAGGTTGGTGTGGCCCAGATGACTTGGTGTTGGGGGCCAAATCTGGCCCATGGGCCATAGTTTGGGCACCCTTAGTTTAAGCAGAGAAAATGGCAGCTTAAAGATCCTGTTGAAAAACAGACTGCAAGGTGCATTTTACTTCCACGTCTGGTGGGAGGAACCATATGTCCGGCCTGCTGAATCACATGACCAGCCCATGGGACGAAAAATTTGGGCACTCCTGCTTTAGATCACTGGTTCCCAATGTGGTGTCTATAGCCCACAAGGGGGTTTCAAATCCCAGAAGCCTAAATCAATACAATGGTTGATCAGTGCCTTGGGGAATTGACTTAGGCTTCTGGGAATGGATGTCACAAAAAACAAAGGTTGGGAAATTACCATAATTTGTTGGGTGACTGGAAGAATGGGTGGGTAGTTCATTGAGATGGGGGGCAGATGGGAGCCACATGCTGGGAACAGAGAACAGGACATGGGTCTTGTGTTTGATCGATCGGTACAGCCGGAGCAGAATTGGTTGAGCAATCGCCTCGGAAATGGCAACACAACATACAATTGTGGACAGATTGTCCAGGACAGAACCAACATTACTCAAGCCTCAGGATTTACGGATTAAATTTCCTCTGCCCAAATTTGGAGGGAACCTCAGGCGGGGACCATTGATGGAGGAGGGCAATGAGGGTTCGATCCCCTCTAGCCAGCCCATATCGACCGGCCTCCTGACTAGATGTGGAAGGTCAAGGCTCTGCCTATTATATTATAAAGGTAAAAGTCTCCCTCACTCGAAAGCCAGCCGTGTCTGACTCTAGGGTTTGGTGTTCATCTCCGTTTACAGCCAAAGAGCCAGCACTTTCCATGTCTTCAGACATTCCCTTCAGGCACAACCAGGGATGGGATGGGCCACCGGGACAAGGGGATTTATCCCAGTGCGCTCTTGCCTCTGGTGTCCTGGGGCGCAAATAATAATTTTATTAATTATTTTATCTGCTGCACTTTAGATTAAGCCATTGCTCCAAGTTCCCGCCTTCAGCTTGGAGCAATGGTTTATTCTAAAGTGCCACGCACCAGGCGGAGCAAGCGAGGGGTGGCAACCGAGCGATTCCCAGGGGCAGCCTTCTCCCCCGTCCCTTGGTTGCCATCCAACGCCCTCCCATGGTGCCCAGCACACCCGTGGGCATGACTAGATGTCAGAGTGCACGGAACAGTGTTACCTTTCCCGCCAAAGCTGTACCTATTTATCTACTTGCAAATTCTTGCTTTCAAACTGCTAGATTGGCAAGAGCTGGGACAGATGACAGGAGCTCACTCGGTCATGCAGTACTCAGGTCTCGAACTGTTGACCTTCTAGTTGTCAAGTTCAGCATCTTAACCACTAAGCCACTGCAGCCCTGCTCTTTATTGTCCATGTCTGTAAATATTAGTTGTTGTTTCCTAACTGTTGTTACAAATATCCCTATTTGGCCACATCAGTTTCACCACCTACTTGTGTTCTCCTTCCTCCCCAACGAATGACATGGTCATAAGCCACTCCTGGCATCCGGCCACAGCTGGACAAGATGCCCCAAACATTTGTGGCTATATTTCTATACCACACTTTGCTCTGATATTCTACCAAAGTTCATTGACAAGGCTACTCTAAAGGCAAGATCATGAGAGAGATGTCTACCAAGGCTTGATTTATACGCTGAAATAAGCAAAATAATATGTATTACTAAGAAAATATATTCCCATCCCTTAAATTAGGACCTTAAATCACCCAATTGCATTATTATTCACCAGATTTAAAACTGCAGCAGCAGCACAGAACATGTAAGACAGGGGTGCCCAAACTACAGCCCCAACACCAATTCATCTTGCCCGACCCACCCTTGCCACTCCCGTGTGGGTGTGTTTAACTTCCGCTTCCAGGAGCGAGAAGACCAGGCTGCGCCAGAGGAATTGGCATTGGGAGCAGATTCGGCCTACAAGCTGTAGTTTGGACACCCCTGGTTTAAGCAGAGAAAATGGCAGCCCAAGATCTATCTCATCCAGCTTCAAAACACAGATTGCAAGGTGTGTTTTACTTCTGCTTCCGGTGGGAGGAACCACACGAACGGCCCGCTGAACCAAGTGACCGGCCCACGGCCCGAAAAGTTTGGGCACCCCTGATGTAAGAAATAAGAGCTGGCCATTACATAAAGCAAAAAATAAAAATAAAATTTAAAATAGCAAATGAACCAAATATTGTACGTTATTTAAAGGAGATTGGAAAGCCCTCGGCAATGAAAAAGGAATTTGTTTGGCATCAGAATCGCAGCAAAGGACGTAAAGAAAACTCTTTTAATTTAGTTTCTGATGGAGAAATCCGCCAGGCTATGATAAGTCTGGAATGCCACTGGAGGGTGAGAAACCTCTCTCCATCAATGCTTTCGTCTGTCTGTGTGGCTAAAAATCAAGATATCATTCTGTGAATAAATCAGAGGAAAGATTTTTGGTGGGGCTTCCTAGTACGTGTGATTTTAATTATTTTTAAGAGGCATTGGGACAAATTTACTCTTGGAAACCATTAGAGGGCAACCGTTCCCCATTGGGCTGGATGGGTTTGCCAGGATAGTTTATCGCTTCGAAAGAAGGGTTGCTGTGGTTTTAATTATTTCCCAAGGGGTACCACTCTGGGTCGTTTGGTTACGGTCCAAATGTAGAAAATGTAACAGGTTGTTCTGCAGAGACGGAGCCAAGGTTCGCCCAAACTTTTATCTGATTGTTTTAATATTGCAGCAGTTTTGTTTTCATTTGTACTATTTTATTAGCCAGCTTGAAGGTAACTTGACAAGTTGGTAGCAGCCTATAAATACACAACAAATACTAACCAATTGACCCAGCTCTCCAGAGTCTTTACTTGATAATCTCTTTCCAACAGAACTGACCGGCACTATGAGCCCAATGTCTGGAAGTGAGTGATTACAGGCAGTGGTGGTGCAGTGGTTAAACTGCTGTCCTGCAACCAAAAGGTTGTGAGTTCAGTCCCAGCCAGGATTCAAAGTTGACATAGCCTTTTATCTTTCCAAGGTTGGCTAAATGATTCCACAGCATGTTAGGGGCTAAATGCTAATTAACTTGTGAACTGTCTAGAGCAGGGGTTCCCAACCTAAGGTGTGCAGGCCAAATCTGGCCCATGGTGTCATTTCATGTGGCCCCGTGCCTCTCCAAGAGCATTTGAGAAACAAAATGGCTGCCAATTTGAAGCTGTTGGGACAAAATGAGCACCGCCATCGTGTAGGCAAGGCAAAATGGCCGCCCAGCCCTTGAAATTGACTGAGAGAGTGTGACCTGGCCCCCAGCTTGAAAAATTTGGGAAACCCTGGCCTAAAGAGTGCACTAAGCACTATGGGGTGGTATAGAATAAGATGCTCAATTTCTATTGAAATTACCCTCTTTTGATGAGGCATACTTTATTAATTTTTGGGCCCAATTCAAGGAGAAGTTCTTGGTTTTTAAAATCCTAAAGAAGGTTCAGGAGAACTAAGCAAGAGAGTGACCCTCGACATCCTCTGAACGGAGATGAAGCTCAAGTCCGCGGGCTCAGATCCAGGAAGATCTTTCTGGCAAGAACAAACATTCTTGAGGGTACGCAAGAGCCAAACTAAATTAGAAGATGGAGGAAGGAGCTCACTGGACAAGGAACATCATTAAAGGAGGATATAGCTGAAGATCTCAACTTCCCCTACATCACGTGGAGGACCCTGAATAGGCTGAAGGTTGGAGGCCCTAAATTTAAGACCAACATGCTCAAGTGGGGGCTGCTGGCAGACAACAACATACAGTGTGAATGTGGATACAGAATCCGGCTCATTTACTGGACTGCTGATTACTGCCACAAGCATGCACCAATGAGGACTTAAGTTTGGCCAACACCAAAGCCAAGAAAGTAGCTTCATTTTGGTGGTCCAGGGTTTGATCAGGACATGACAGAAGAACTTAGGTGGGTTAGTAAACAGGCCAGTTCATGTATCCAATTCAGGAGGCCTATAGTAGAGGTTCTGCCCTGAACTCCACTCTTTGGGGGACTGTTATGTGGAAGAGGATCCATCAACCTAGGAAAGTCCAGATTGGGGAGTCTTCTGTGCTGTCACCATCTTTTGCTCTTGCTTTTGACACCTTTAGGATGCGTCCAAACTAGAATTTTGCACTGCCTTTAAAAAAGAAAATCATGGAATCAGGGGGAAGATAAGATGCTTTCTGATATGTCTGAAACACAGACTAACACGGCTAATATTCCAAATTGTTGCTCAGTTTGCCAAAGCAGTATGTGACACTGCTTGTAATTAACAGAAACATACAGGAAAACTTATCCTATGGTTCCTCCTTGTGGTCCAATCTGAGACTGCCTCTCAAAATCAAACTAACAAACAAAAATCCCCAAAAGAGAAACAAAACAAAGAAATAAAACAAAACTCCTATTCTGGCTTAGATCTGTGAAGAAAAATCTCTAGAGTGGTAAAAAAATGTCTATTTCCCATCTTTACATTCACCAACAATTCATTTTTTATATCTTTTTTTAATGAAACAAGAAATGACGATTGTGCATCTACACCAGGAGTTCTCAACCTTTTAAAGCTGGGGGGCTGGTGATGCTCCCTCAGACAGCTTTGGGGGCCAGATGGCCATTTTGCCCTTCCTCCACCACACGACACTTCCGGGTGTGGTGGAGGCAAGGAGAGGGGCAGTAGGTTGTGAATCCCAGATCTACAGCCAGAATAACTATAACTGTCAAGTGAGAAACACAATTGTCTTGCTTTACCTGCACACCAGGGTTTCTCAACCTTGGGTCCCCAGATGTTCTTAGACTTCAATTCCCAATAGCCCCGATGAGCAGAAGTACAGACTTGGACTTCTGGCTAGTGATGTCCAAGAACATCTGGAGGACCCACAGTTGAGAAACCCTACTGTACCCAGTAAGATCTTGATCTAAGATAGAGTAGGCGCACTGGTGTCCCTCCAGATGTTCTGGGTGCCAGGCACCATCATCCTTCACCACTGACCATTCCGCCAGGGGCTGATGAGATGTGGAATCCCAACGCAAAGGAAGCAGGTTGTCTACTCTTGATTCAGGGGAATGGATGGAGTTGCCAGATATTGAGAGAAACCATCAGCAACTCTGGCCCAAAGCATGTTTCCATGGCCTTTGCTGAGCATTTCATTTTAGGTTAGCGGGGATGGACATTGGACCTTTGTTAGATGGGTCTTGCTACGGAACTATCGGTTTTCATCTTGATCAGTGGGAAAGCCCTGGGTAGACACTGCCTTGACTTCTTTTCTCCAGTGCAAAGGATGGTTGGAGAAGATTCTTTCAGGGCTGAAAAGCAAGAGGTCCCTTCTCTTTGTCCATTCTTACGGCTCTCTGGGTCTTTCTGCCATATTTCAGGAGCAAACAGGAAGTCCTGGTTAATCATCAACTGGACAGCTCCAACGATGACAGGTGTGGGCCAAGGACGTCAAGAGATAAGGGAACAGACGGTGGCGGTGGTGGCGGCAGCGGCCGCAGCAGCAGTGGAATAGTTTTGGGGACCCACCCCACAGATAACACGCAGCCACCGTGGTTAACCTCTTCCCTCCCAACGGCCTCCTTGATGGAGATTTTAAAATAGGAGGTTGGAGAAATGTGGCCAACAAAAATCTCCACTGGGATCCTTGTTCCAGAATCGAGCCCATATTTAGAAATAATCAGGGACTGTGGTGGCTTAGGTGGTTAAGATGGTGAGCTTGATGACTGGAAAGTGGACAGGTCAGCAGTTCGAGACCCGAGGGCTACACAACAAAGTGAGCTCCCGTCTTTGTCCCAGCTCCTGCCAACCTGGCAGTTTGAAAGCAAGAAATTTCAAGTAGATCAATAGGGACCACTTTGGTGGGAAGGTAAACAGTGTTCCGTGTGCTTCAGTGTCTAGTCATGCCTGCCACATGACCACGGAAACGTCTCCAGAAGCAGGCAGCGCTGGGAGCACTGGCTCTCCGGCTTTGAAACAGAGATGAGCACTGAACCCTAGAGTCAGATACAACTGGCTTTTGAGCAACGGAAACCTTTACCTTTACTTTCTCCCTTCTTCTTTTGCCCTCCACCTTTCTCAGCATCAAGGCTTTCTCAAGTGAATCCTCTCTTCTCATTTGATGTCCAAAATACTTAACTTCATCTTTACTATTTGACCTTCCAAGGAGCAGTCAGGGTCGGTTTCTTCTAATATCAACCTATTTGTTCTCCTCGCTGTCTAGGGGACTCTCAAAACTCTCCTCCAGCACCACATTTCAAAGGCATCTATTCTTCTGCGCTCACCTTTCCTAATAGTCCAGCTCTCACAACCATACATTACCACTGGGAATACCATTGGTTTGACTATGCGAATTTTTGTTTGCAAGTTGATGTCTCTACTTTTCACTGGGGGTTTTTCATTGCTTGTCTCTCAAGCATCAGTCGCTTTTTTATTTCATGGCTGCAATCACCATCTGCAGTGATCTTGGATCCTAAAAAAGTAAAATCTGCCACTGCTTTTACTTCTTCCCCATCTATTTTCCAGGGACTGATAGGGCCTGTGGCCATTATCTTGGTTTTCTTTATGTTGAGTCTTAAATCAGCTCCTCTTTCAACCTAAGCAGGATTTTCTTTAGGTCTTCCTAATTTTTTGCCATTAGGGTGGTATCATCTGCATATCCTGTCTGAAATAGTATGAGAAAGATTACCTGAAACAAAAGGTTGCCCAAGGTATGCCCTATTATAGTTCAAAAATAACACAATCTTATAGAAATTTTGAGGTGTTTTTTCCTCTATTAGTTTCGGTGCATGATAATGTAATCAGTTTGTCCTTAAATGAGCTTACAATGTGCTAATAGACTCTGTTAGAGAAAATCTGTCAATTAGTGAAAACTTCTGCCAATTAAAGATTGGTAGATCTTCTTCCATTGTTTCAAAAGCCTACAGCAGAGGTACCCAAACTACGGTCCCTGTTGTTTTCTGTTGTTCTGTAAATCCTTAGGTAGTAAACAAAATGGCTTGTTTCATTGGATGAGTTTTGTTTCACTTGGTGTGTGGCTGTTACAAGACAATAAAAAACAGACTTCATATCAATGATTGCTAGGTAGATCCATTCAAACTTTGGAAAAGTTCCTTTTTTGTGGGCTGTAGCTCCCAGAATTTTACCAACCAGCATACCTGAGATTTCTGGATGCTACCAGTTCCAACCTGATTTACTCAAGAAGTTCAGGGAAGTCTATATAACCTCTTTCTCCGGTTTAAAGGTAAAGGTTTCTCTTGCTTGAAAGCCAGTTGTATCTGACTCTAGGGTTCAGTGCTCATCTCTGTTTCAAAGCCGAAGAGCCAGCAGTGTCTGCTTCTGCAGATGTTTCCGTGGTCATGTGGCTGGCATGACTAGACACCGGAGCGCACGGAATGCTGTTTACCTTCCCACCAAAGTGGTCCCTATTTATCTACTTGCAATTTCTTTCTTTCGAACTGCTAGGTTGGCAGGAGTTCTCCAGTTTATCCTCATGTTAATCCCGAAATGGATTAAACTGAGATATGGTTCTTGGCCCAGAATAATGTCTGGTTAAATCCACATCTCTGTAACCCAAAACTGATACTGTGGACCCACTGTGTCATTCTCTCTCTTTAACCTTCCCTCAGATCTGCACAGGTCTGCCTGTTGGAAACAATGCACAAAACAACCCTCCCTTCTCCTGCCTGCAGAAAACAGCCTTTGACCCGTTTGTTCCTCTTGCAAAATGGCCTTTTTCAGTGGCCTTCAAACAGAAATCTCCTATTATACCCTGCCAACAAAAGTCTGCATAGTTAAAGCAATGGTCTTCCCAGTAGTCATGTATGGCTATGAGAGCTGAACCTTAAGGAAGGCTGAGTGCAGAAGAATAGACGCCTTTGAACTGTGGTGTTGGAGAAGACTCTTGAAAGTGCCCTGGATTGCAAGGAGATCAATTTAGTCAATCCTAAAGGAAATCAACCCTGACTTCTCTTTGGAAGGACAGAAGCTGAAGCTCAAGTACTTTGGCCACCAAATGAGAAGAGAGGACTCACTGGAAAAGGTCTTGATACTGGGAAAGCAAAAGGAGAAGAGGACAGCAGAGAAGGAGATGGCTAGATGGCATCGTTGATGCAATGGGCATAGATCTGGCTGAGCCACGGAAGATGGTAGATGACAGAAGAGCCTTGGCGTGTGGTTGTCCATGGGGTCACAAAGGGTCGTACTCAACTGTGTGACTGAACAAGAAGAAGAAGAACAAGAAGAAGAAGAAGAAGAACAACAACAACATTATCTTCCAGACTTCATCAGATGGGGAAAAGAAATGAACAATAAATAAATAAATTTTTGAATGCGTTGTGCAGGGCATTTAATTCAAAAACCCAGGAGGGCTGGTCTGTATTTTTAAAAAATACACAGTCATACATGATGTTTTCCCTCTGTCATAAATCTGATTTATTACCACGATGTCTTTCTACATCCGTCTTATTTATATAGCTCACTGTATTTCTTCTCTCCTTACACCAGAGTCTCTTCATGCTGTGGAGTTTTTGAGGCGGTTCCAGCTTCGATGGGGACATTTGTCATCAGCCTTTGTCTGAATGCAGTTTATCATATAAACCTTTTTCTTATCAGGATGAGGAAACTGCCCACATCAGGAAAGAATCTGGCAGCTGTGGCGAATGGCTGCACCAATAGCAACTGTGTTGATTATAAGGCTGAGAAATCAATAGATTGCTAGAAATGATTGATTGATTAATTGGTTATTTGATTAGCTACCGAAAGCCACAGAGGAAAATCCAGGATACAGTGGCCAAAATCCTGTTGCTAGAGTAAGCCCATTGAATGGGACTGAAGTGGTGAAGACACTGAACTTGATGATTGGAAGCTCAGCAGCTCGAGATCCGAGTGCTCCTGCCAGCCTAGCAGTTCAAAAGTAAGAAATTGCAAGTAGGTCTGCAGACACAGACAGCGTTGGCTCTTTGGCTGTAAACAGAGATGAGCACCAAACCCTAGAGTTAGATACGACTGGCTTTTGAGTAAGGGCAAACTTTACCTTTACTTAAGCCCATCAAATCAATGGCAATTGAGTCAACTCCTTCATATGCTCCATTGATTAAAAAAGACCTGCTTTTATTACTATACTAACATGAGGGTAACAACAATACATCTACAGCAGGGATTCTCAACCTCCAGCCTGTGGACCGGATGCGGCCTACAGCACCATTTCATGTGACCCATCACTACCTCCACCACACCAGGAAGTGCCATGTGGTGGAAGAAGGGCAAAATGGCTTTCCGGCCACTGAAGCTGACTTAGGGAGAGTGACCTGGCTCCAGGGCCATAGTCAGGGTGGGGCCAGGGTGGGTTTGGCCCACCCTCAGTTAGCAATTTGCCCACCTTGGCAAAATGTGGTTTCCCACAGGAATGCATTGCCCATCCTGAAAAAAATATTCGCTCTCCCACATCTGGAATCCTGGCTATGGCCCTGCCCAGCCCTTGGCTTAAAAAGGTTGAGAACGCCTGGTCTACAGGGTGGCCTGTAAGTCCCTACCCATCCCACTCCATGGACACATGCCCCACCCTTCTTCCCAGCAGTCCAATGGGAGCGCTTCCTCCCTCCTCCCAGCACAGAGTTTGCCCCGCCCCTCTGCCTGGCAGTCCAATGGGAGCGCTTCCTCCCTCCCCCAGCAGAGCCCTACTCTCTTTGTGGCCAGGTAGGGACTTACAGGCCACCCTGTACACTGGCACAAAACACAACATGCAAAAAATTGGCTTGTTTTTTAACCCTGATCTCAGGTCATGTGGTGTTTGAATCAGTGTGCGCATTCATACAGTCTCCATTGATAAACTGGATCTAACTTTTAAGTAATTTAGATGCACACTAAGTTGCAATTAGAGCAAGCCCATTGGCATCCAAGCAGTTTACAGAGGAATCACCGACCTCAATTGATTCAATGAGCCTACTCTAGTGCAGTTGAATATGCTAAGGCTAAGCAACAGGATTTTGGCCAATGCTGAGTACCGAACAGAACTTTTTTTTTAATTGGCGGGGGGGGGGATGACCCAAATTAGACATCTTAGCAACCAACAGATGGGAACTATTGTTCTTAAAACAAAATGGCTGCCTTTTGCACAAAAAGAGAGACAGCTGACCCAAAACAAAATGGCGTCCCCTCATGAATTAGGGTTTTCAGGTCAAAAAACTAGACTTTTAAAACCAAAATAGCAGATGTGAAAAAAATTGTGGAAAGGTGGAGGCAAAGGCATCCCTTAGATTCGTCTCAAACAGACAAGAGAGTCAGCCTCGAATATTTTGGTCACCTTGAAGTGGTAGAGAAACCAGCATTGAACTTTGCTAGCGCATGAAGTCACTTCTAATTTGATTTACAGTATTTTAGTGAAGGTAAAGGTCGCCCTTGCTTGAAAGCCAGTCATATCCAACTCTGGGGTTCAGTGCTCATCTCTGTTTATAGCCAAAGAGCCAGCGCTGTCTGTTTGCAGATGTTTCCATGGACATGTGACAGCAATGAACCAGAGTGCACGGAATGTTGTTACCTTCCCAATGAAGCGGTACCTATTTATCTACTTACAATTTCTTGTTTTTGAACTGCCTGGTTGGCAGGAGCTGGGACGGAGACGGGAGCTCACGTCATCATGCAGCACTTGGATCTTGAAGTGCTAACCTGCCAACCTTCCAGTCGTCAAGTTTAGCATTTTAACCACTAAGCCACCACAGTCCCCTGATTTGTTATAATGGGACCCAAAAGTGCAGCCTCAAGGAATAGCCCACTTCAGAGGAGGGGGGGCCAGTGGTGGCAAACCTATGGCATGCATGCCAGAGGTAGCACTCGGAGCCCTATCTGTGGGCACCTATGCATAGAGTTCGCCCTGCTCCTCTGCCCAGCAGGCCAATGGGAGCATTCCCTCCCTCCCCTGTTGCTGCGTTGGCACTTGGTGATAAATAAGTGGGTTTTGGGTTACAGTTTGGGCACTCGGTCCCTAAAAGGTTCGCCATCACTGGGCTAGGCCATCTTCCGAGAAGCAAGCGCTGGAACTGATGAACCCATGTTGGTGCTGAACCTCCGAAAACTTCCATGTGACACCTGCCTCTTTAAGGGCTGGTCTGGAAACCAACCTTTATAGGAGGTATGACCCAGTGGAGGACCAGCCCTGAGGTAATCCCTCATGGCAAACACTGCATGTGTGCTCAAGATATAGGCTTCGCGATAGACTCTTAACCCTTATGCTGGAAACAGCAGGCACCTCTCCCAATATCACCACCATCGCCCCCACCCAAGGGCAGAGCTAATCCATCACATTGAGAAGGATTTGCTGGCAATCCATTAAACATTAACCCTGCTGCTGTGGATGTATATATTTTTTGTGCTCCCTTCTGGTGCTTTCTTGCTGGGTGGGGTCTCTCCATTTGCAACCTTGCCACTAGGATTTTTATATTGCCCTCGCTGAAGAATATAGCTGTTCTCGGTGCCAGTTGGCTTCGCTAGGAGACGGAGGAAGAGGCCAGCTGTTCAAAACATTAGGGAGATGATCAGCAGATGTTGGAGACAGTCAAAAGTCCGGGGGTGGGCAGAGTGGGGTCGGCCGAGTGCATTGGATGGCGGTGGTCGTGCATCACCAAAAGCAGAAGAAAAGAGGATACTGATTTGCATAACATTGCAAATGCTGATTGATATGTATAGATGCAAAATAAGAAGAGTGTGTTGTAATGTAAACTAGAATTAAACAGCATCTTGTCTAAAGGGGGAAGGCAGCACATAGGTTAGATGTATGTATACTGTGTCTGTTGCATAGATACTAAGAAACACCAAAATTCCCTCCTTCTGATATTTCTTCATCTTCAAACCAGAGTTAGATCAGATGACAGACCTGGAGATGGATCCTCCCATTCGAAGGGGATGTGACTTTTTGCCTACTTCCCCAGATCATCTAAGAATGGTTAGGGGAAGCAAATTTTTTGTGCCTGTAGATAATCGCCAACACGATGTATCACTTTGTGATATTTAAAAATATTTTTCTTTGTTTGTCTGTGTCAGGGGTTCTCAAGGTTTCCACACCACAGGCCGGACTACTGACCTTCAGACAGCTGAGCGGGCCGGATGCCATGGCGGCAAGCGCGTTTGCACATGCATGGGCACTTCCGCTTCCAGGGTCACTGTTGCGGGCTGGACGGAATGGCTTTGGAGGCCACGACCGGCCCACGGGCAATAGGTTGTGAACCCCTGGTCTATGTATTGCCAATCGGGAACATGTTTACAGCTGCTGTTTCAATCAAAAAACTACAAAAAAGAAAGAAAAAAGAAAGAAAAAGAAAAAATATTTAAATTAAACAAAATGATGCATTACATCATCAATGATCTATTTTAGGTCAAGGTTAAAGTCTCCCTTGCTGAAAAGCCAGTCATGTTTGAGTCTAGGGGGTGGTGCTTTAACTCCATTTAACACAACTTATAGCCAAAGAACCAGCACTGTCTGACATTTCCATGGTCCTGTGGCAAGCATGACTAGATGCCAAAACACAGGAAACGTTGTTACCTTTCCCACCGTAGCAATACCTATTTATCTACTTGCAATTTCTTGCTTTCTAACTGCTATGTTGGCAAGAGTTGGAGTAGACAACGGGGGCTCACTCCATCACACAGCACTCAGGTCCCAAACTGCTGACCTGCTGACCTGCTGACCTTCCAGTCGTTAAGCTAAGCATCTCAATTCAGCGATAGCGAGTCTATCTAAAGCAGAAATCCAAATTCATCCTAGAATAGAGGATTTGCCCAAGCTGAACCCTCTGACTGATTTGGACTTCAATAATGGCAGTTGTACTCAACAAATCCAGAGCTACCAGTTTGGCCCTATCCTCAAGGCTGCGGCAGTCCTTCGGAGTCCCGTTGTTGAATTTTGCACGTCTCATTTCATACGTGCCACAGGAAATGGCTCCGAGATCATAGTGTGTCAGTCACTTCATGGCAAGCTGGGATCCACCTGAAACAAATTCATGCCAGTAGTATTTTTCCTGCTTCAGGGGAAAAAATGCATTCTTGGATATGAGCTGCCGCCGCCGCCGCCGCCCCCCCCCCCCCAAGAATGGGCCAATTCTTGCGTTGGGTTAGTTGATAGAGATGCTGGTTCCCTTCTAGAAGGGAAGAAAACATCGTGGCCAGTTTAACTTTCCTCCCCGTAACATCTGGAAGTCCACCTTCTCCTTCCACAAGAAACCCCCTCTTTTCCGGCCTGCTCCACCCCACGTTTCACCACCCCACTCGGTCCGTCTGAGTTGTCCTCCTGTCTTACACCTTGGAAGGGAAACTGGCAAATGTGACAGGAACATCTTTATGTGTGTAGCTTTGGAAGCCAAGCTCTTCGCCACCAGCCCACCGAGACAGATACAAAGACCCGAGTGTTTTTGGCGGTGTCTCCCCCCTCCCCCCTCCATCCCGTTCTCCAAAGCCCGACGGCTTGGAAAAAGACACAGGCCCCCGTGTTGATTTAATAATGTATGGATATATATAAAGCTACTCTAAGGAACCAGGGCCAGAAGGAAAAAAAAAAACGGATGTTTTCAGGGAAACCAAGTGAGAATGTTGGACAGTCAACTTCAGCACCTTTGGGGTTCACCAGCTAACTTTATAAAAATAAAATATGTCTTTTCCACCTCTCTTCTGCTCGGAATAATTTTTCTTTCACAGATGCCGGACATGGTCCACTTCTAAGGTTACGGCATTCCCAAGATCTATCCCCACACCCCATGCAGGACTAAAGTGAATGTAGTGGTGGTGAACGTTGGCACTCCAGCTGTTCTTGAACTTCAATTTCCAGAAGCCCAAGTCTCTGTGAATCCACAGAGTCTGCACAGTAAACCCATTCATGTGGATTGACAGAGACTTGGGCTTCTGGGAATTGAAGTCCAAGAACACCTGGAGTGCCAAGGTTCTCCAACACGGCTTTAAGATATTCAAAGGAGGCAGAAAAAAGTTGACAATTTCTACCCAACCATCAGCCTCAAATTGCTCCCCAGCCCTTTTGAAATCACCTTAATTATGCCCCCTCCATCTGTGGTTGTGATGCGTCACAACCCCCCTCTGCCACCACACGCTCCTGACATTAAATGTGGATAATGTGGATCGACAGAAATAGTAATGGCACTGGCAAAGTCTTATGTAAGTGAACTAGTGGGTTACATAACATGTTGATGATGGTACGTGAAATTCATTAGTTTTTGGTTTGAATCTCACCCGACCCTTTGAGCTTTGACTGAAATTGTAAATTAAGAACAATCTGTTTTCCCTGCTCTTTGCCGTTTTCCCCTCCTGTAAATCCTGTGATAAATATCCAGAGTTCACCCCATTCTATGAAATCCCACCACCACCATCTTAGAACTACAGAATTGGAAAGGCCCCCCCAAATCATTTAGTCCAGCCACTATTAAAGAGCCAAAGTGAATCAAACTCCAGATGTCTGGCTCTGTAACCAGATAAGGAAACCACCGAGCTAACCCAAGCCAGGTTGCCATCTTAGTACACTGCATTGAACCACATTTATAAGTGAAGACTCAAAAACCCCGGAGAGAGCTCTTTGGAGTTCCTTACTGTTTGTTTGTTTGTTTGTTTGTTTGTTTGTTTGTTTGTTTGTTTGTTTGTTTGTTTGTTTGTTTAAATAACCCTACATAGCTTCATTGAAGGAAGGAAGGAAGGAGCAAACAAGCAATCAACTTGGCTTGCTCATCTTCCTTGCCCTTCCTCTTTTCCTTTGTCTCCTTCTACAACCGGGCAAGGCTTTGCCAGCCGGGACATCACTGCTGGAGCAAGGGGCCCATCAGCCATGGAAGTGATGGAGAAGGCAGCTACAGGGCTGGTCTCAGACTGCTTTTGTGGTGGTGGCGGCAGCATCAGCAGCCCATGGTGTGAGAGAGCATGAAAGAGACCTTTGTAGTCTCTGGCTGGAGCCAAGGGAAAGGGCAGGATGTTGTGCCCTCCGCCAGTTATTTATAACTGCCAGCAGGTATTCCACGTCTCCCCATAGACACCCCCACCCCTGCTGACAGACTAAAGGCAAGCTCACCTGATTCCCAGGTAACTGGTGCGTGTGTGTGTGTGTATCGGCTGCTCAGCTGTGTGTGTATACACACGGTGGGCCTTGATCCTGCCTCTCCATGAGCATCACATAAGGTGTTAAGACACTAAGTGGGTAAGACACCAAACATGTCAACTGGAATGTCAGCAGGTAAGCAGTTCGAGACCCGAGTGCTTCATGACAGAACGGAAATGTTAATTTATTAAGACTGGTTTTACTTTGCTTACAGCAGTTTAACCCCTGTGCCACCAGGGATTGTACTCTTCTTCTTCTTCTTCTTCTTCTTCTTCTTCTTCTTCTTCTTCTTCTTCTTCTTCTTCTTCTTCTTCTTCTTCTTCTTCTTCTTCTTCCTCCTCCTCCTCCTCCTCCTCCCCCCCCCATACAGAGCATGCCAAAAGGAACTCTCCTTCTTTTGGGCAACGTTGACCGAAAGCATTTCTGAAAGGTGGGGTCCATCATCATTGGTCCATTCATGACCTGGGCGGTGTCCCCCTTTTCCCACAGCCCAGATTTGAAGGGAAGACGGGGGACATCCGGTTCTCTGGGGCGTTTCACCTGCTGTGTTTGCCCTCCGTAATGCACGAATGGGAAGGAGTCATCAGGGGCAAAACAAACAGATTAAATTGCACGGGAGGAGAGCAGGGCCTCCCTCGTCACCTCTGAGGCTCAACAAAAGCCCCGTGGGGCGTGGATCAGGATGTGTGGGATCCTGGTGGACGGGTGGGTGTAGGCAAGTGGGTTCTCTCCAAACGGTCCCTTCCCACTTGGGGTGAAAAGGTGCCCAGATCGTAACCCTTCTCTGCAAACACTTCTGTGGGAAGGCAAGGGTGTCCTAACTCCCAGCCATTTCCAAAAGGGCTAGAGAAGAAAAAGGGGTGGGGAATTTTGGGTCTCGTGGGCTGGCTGTGGCTTACTGCACTGGGGTAGTTACAGGGTGGTGTTTTTGAACCACAGTCTGGTGAACCTTGGTAACAGAAACCTTGTGTTGTCAGCTAATCTTGCTTACACTAGGTCAGGCGAAAGGTACGGCAGAATTAACTCACCCAGAGGTGGCCTTCATTTTGGCAGTTTTATGTCTGGCCTAGATGAAGGAGGAGGAGGAGGAGGAGGAGGAGGGGAAAGAAGACTTTTAAATAGCTCAATTTTTGCATGGTTGGCTGGAGAGCTCAGAGAGCCTAGAGCCGTGATGGCAAACCTTGGCACTCCAGATATTCTTGGACTTCAATTCCCTGAAGCCCCTTGAATCCACACGAATGGGTTTACTGCGATTCATCCGGTCCACACCGCCCTCGTCACTCCTGGAAGCGGAAGTAAAATGTGCCCACTTCCTGGAGCGATGAGGGCTGTGTGGGCCAGATGAATCGCAGTAAACCCATTCATATGGATTCACGAGGGCTTCTGAGAATTGAAGTCCAAGAACATCTGGCATGCCAAAGTTCGCCATCACAGGCCTAAAGAGTCAGCCTGTGTGACTTTGTGCACTCTGTACAATCCCAAAAGCTCTCCCAGTTCTAAGTATTTTCTGTTCAGAAAACCCTGGAAAGAGTTGTCATAAGTCAGAATCGACTTGATGGCACGTGATTATTACTATTATTGTTGCATGCATCAGCTATACTGCAAACACAGGTTGTAATCCACCAGAGCTCGTGCTAAAATAAATATTTTCTTCTCAAAGGTGCTGGAAAACAAAGATTCATCATCATCATCATCTTCTGCTCCAATTCAATTCAATTTTATTTACAGTCCATGACCAGCATACTCTTCTGCTTCATCTTCTGCTTTTTTCTACTTCATCATCATCTTCTTCTTCTATTTCTTCTTTTTCACCTCCATCTTCATCTACACTACATCTATACTACACCTACTCTTTTTTCCTAATTGTTATTCTGTGTACCCCAGAATCCGGCTCATTTACTGGTCTGCCGATTGCTGCCAGAAACACGCACCACCGAAGACCTAAGGTTGGCCAACAATAAAACTAAGAAAGTGGCTTCATTTTGGCAGCCCGGGGTTTGACTGGGACAGGAAAGAAGTGGCGATCCAAATTGATCATCTCAAGCTAAAATCAGTGTCTAGGGGCGTGATGGCAAACCTTGGCACTCCAGGTGTGTTCTGGGACTTCAATTCCCAGAAGCCCAAGTCAGCACTCCTGCTGATCAGGGCTTCTGGGAATTGAAGTTCAAGAACAGCTGGAATGCCAACGTTCGCCATCACTGGTATAGGTATAGGGGCATGGGTTAAGACTATAATTCCCAGAATCCCCTTTGATGTGTGGTTTTGGAAGCTCTTTGTGAGCCTTTCCTTCCTTCATCACCTGTAAGAACTTCTACCTTTACTTCTCCCCCTGCCAGGGTGGCTTGTTTCAGCCTCACCTGCAGGGCTGTGTGTACCTGAGGCTGAATCCCTTCTCTGTACTTTTCCATTCATGCTCTGGGTTTCTTTCCCCCTCTCCTCCTTCTCTTCCCCCATTCCCTCTCTCCCCACACTATCCATTTATCCCTGGACACCCATGCCAGGCACGGGGCTTCCTTCAGGATTTTATTTGCAGCTTCCACACACGGGCGCTGTGGTCAGTCCGGCCGGGTACAAGCAGGCCTCAGAATAAACGGTCCTTTGCTTAGAAAGGTCTGTGAAAATTTAAAAAAATAAAATAAAAATGAACTGGAGTGTTTCTTGGTTTTGGATGGGAACAGCGGGTGAAGCCAGGTCGTGGGCTCTGGCTGATAAATTTAGAATCTCTTGAAATCCACGTGGTTGGCTTCTTCACCCCCCCTTTTTTTTCCAGCTCAACCTGAAACCCCCTTGAAAAAGACCATTGAAACAGTCTTCACCTGGGGCCCAGGCGTGCTACAGGCGACGTCTCTCGAGCTCAGATGAAAGCACTTGCAAAATTGGACGGGGCGTTTATTAGATCAGCCAAAGTTTCCAGAGCTGCTAGATGTAAGCTTGTGTGTGATACAGGATTCCTTCTCAAGCCAAAGGATTGAGAACAGACAAGGGGGATGTTTTTCTGGATGGGGGTCCCATCGCCAAAAGGAAATGACCCCCATTGTTATGGTTCTGTTTTTACGAACATACTAAAAATGCAGAAAGAACCTGATTGAAGATTGTGGTATTTTTTGAACCACAATCAGAAGTACCCCAGGCAATGGCAGCCTTGTTGTGCTGGCTAATCTTTCACACACTAGGTCAGGCGAAAGGAACTACAGTATAGGATTTAATTCATTCATTCATTTATTCATTCATTCATTCTTCTTCTTCTTCAACAGTGGTGGTGAACCTATGGCACACATCCCAGAAGTGGCACTCGGAGCCATCTCTGTGGGCACCTGTGCAGTCACCTCAGCACAGTTTGCCCCGCCCCTCTTCTCAGCAACCCAATGGGAGCGCTTCCTCCCTCCGTCAGCACAGAGTTCACTCTGCCCCTCTGCCCAGCAGCTCAATGGGAGCACTTCCTCCCTCCCCCCAGCACAGAGTTCACCCTGCCTCTCTACCCACTAGCCCAATGGAAACATTTCCTTCCTCCCCTGTTCCTGTGTTGGCACTTTACAATAAACAAGTGTGGTTTGGGTTGCAGTTTGGGCACTCGGTCTCTAAAAGGTTTGCCATCACTGTTCGAGCAGGAGGAGAAGAAGAAAATGGATGTAGCTAAATTGCATATCAATCTTGAGAGGCCACATGTATAAGGCTCTCTGTAATTCTTGCTTCCTGTTATGACCCATCCAACTTTAATTTCTAATTCCTTCCACACAGCTTAAAAGTTGAAAAAAATAATACATTTCTCCCTTGCATTAAAAGAGATTTAGACAAATGAGACACGAATGCAACGAGATTTTTTCTGAGCTACACTCTTTCTCTCTAAGAATTTTTTTTTATTTAAAGACACCATTTCTCCTCTTCCTTCTATTGTTCAGCGATACTGCTGCTTCAACCTATAGAATATGTCAGCCAGATTTTGGACGGACACCAAAACATTTGCGGGAGGAACCTAGCTCTCCTCTTCACGCAAAATCCAAAATTTGGTGCATTACTTTTCAAAAGGAACTAAGTCCATCTCGCTCATTCCATCTGGCCTGTCTGGTTGTCATTATCTGTGCTTCTGATAGCAATGGCAATTGTTTGTTCATACCGGCACATTTTACTTCCGCTTCCAGGAGTGACAAGGGCTTTGTGGGCCGGATGAATTGGCATTGGGGGCCACACCCGGCCCCCGGCCCTTAGTGACCAGCCCTTAGTGACCAGCTCCCTGAACCACATGATCGGCCCCTGTCCCAAAAAGTTTGGGCATCCCTGCCTCAGACAGTTCCGGGGGCCGGATGATCATTTTGCCCTTCCTCCACCACATGGCACTTCCTGGTGTGGTGGAGGTAGTGGGGGGGGGCACATGAAATGGAGCTGAATCTGGCCACAGGGTGAGAATCCCTGCAATACAGGGTAGGGCTTTTATATGGTTCAGCCTTGGCGAGGCCTCACTCAGATTACCTGTTTGGGAAATCCAGGTGAGTCCACATTAGGAATAAAGGGTATTTGGCCTTTTATTCCAGCTGAGGTGGAGACAGGCCAGTGGCGTCATTCCAAGTGAATGTGGAGGGCAGGTATCACTCTTTGATTTTTTTACTACCAAGAACTATAAATCCTCAACCAGGAAACCATATCCTGTTCAACCATGCCGCACCAGCCACACCCTGCTTTATCACCAAGGAAAGGGAAGAAGGAACCAGGAAGTTGTCAAACACACCTGCTCTTTTACACTTGTGTCACTGCCGGGCCACACTCTGTGCTTACCAGTTAACCGCAAGCGGGGACGAAACCGAATCTGTACGTTAGGGGTGTAAATATATTCTGCATGTGAGAATAAGATCTCACACGATTCTTCTCCTCACCTGTGAAGACTGACTTGTGATGTCACCGCTCTCAAACCAGCCCTCTCCTTTGAGGAAGGTTTTGTTCTTAAAAAGTAAAACCAATTCACATTATTGCTCCAAACCAAGGTGGCTGCTACTTCATTTCACAGCGTCTGAAAGTATAAAGCCTTGGATAGGTTTCTCATATCTTTTTAAAGCATCATCCTTTGTTTCTCAGCTTCCCATCTATGCATGAGGGATTGCTGTGGTGGCTCAGTGGTTAAGAAGCTCACCTTTTTAGCTGGAAGGCCAGCAAGTCAGCAGTTTGAGACCTGGGTACTGCATGACGGATTGAGCGCCCGTCTCTGTCCCAGCTCCTGCCAACCTAGCCGTTCGAAAGCAAGAAATTGCAAGTAGATAAACAGGGACCACTTGGGTGGGAAAAAGCTCTTGGGGACATGAAAGGAGCCTCATTCGGGCATCCCCTGAGTGGAGTTGCCTCAAATATCCTTTCAACCCAGAATAATTCCTGAAACAAAATTATTATTATCAATGCACGGTTTGGCTCTCAAAAGGAAAGGGCACCTGTTCTTCAGATACATTTTGCACAGTTTGTGGGAGCTACAATAGAAAGGGGTGTGTTCACAGGTAAAGGTGGGGAATGGCCTAGGGTTGTCCAACTCCTTGTTGAGGTGCCTTGTTGAACTGACACAGTCAAACAGAACTAGGTGTGTATTTTGTATATCCTTATTGTGTACTCTTCATCAGATTATGAACACCAGTGTGGTGTAGGTTTTAAAAGCCCTGGATTAAGATTTTGGGAATTCCAGGTCCCCTGTTCTGTTGTGCTACTCCCTGGGTGACCTTCTGCCTTTCACTTTCTCTCTAAACCTGGCAGGATTATTGTATGGATAAAAGAGGATGAAAATCAAGTATACCATCTTGATTTCACTGGAGAAAAAGTGGTAAATACTATATATATATATATATATATATAATTAACCCCCCTAGGTTTGTTTGTTTGTTTATTTGGCAGCCCTGCAGGGCCTGTGAATTTGGCTGTGGCAAAACGGGATGTGTATTTAAGAAAAACTGATCTTTCAACTAGCAACTTTCTGCATACAAGGCAAGCAAACAAAAGAAAAATAAACCCCAACAACACTCATTGTGAGCGTTTGCAGCTTTAATGCCCCAAAACATTTGCCCTCCCAAACTGGACAAGGCCTTCAATCTACTGTACTTTCTTTTTGTTTAGTTGTGTTTTCTGTCATTTTCTTCCAGCATGTCTAAAGGGTCCCAGGCATATTAAATGGACAGATGACATTGCCTGCCCGGTGTATAATGACACAAATTTCTTATAAACTGTTTTGTTGTTTACTGATTATTATGATTATTTATTCTGCTTTATTGCCAATTTTGTTTTGCTAGCCCCTTGGAATCCTTTGTAGATAGAGTTATTTATTACTTTTGTATCTCGTCTTTGCCCTAAAATAAAAAGAGAGAAAAATATAATGAGGTAAAGGTAAAGAGTCCTATCCGACTCTAAGGTTCAGTGCTCATCTTTGTTTATATCCAAAGAGTCAGTGTTGTCTGCATGTGCAGATGTTTCCGTAGACATGTGGCAGGCATGACTAGACACTGGAGTGCACGGAACACTGTCTACCTTCCCACCAAAGTGGTCCTTATTGAGCTACTTGCAATTTCTTGCTTTCGAACTGCTAGGTTGGCAGGAGCTGGGACAGAGACAGGAGCTCATTCTGTCCTGCAGCACTTGGGTCTTGAACTGCTTACCTGCCAACCCTTCAGTTGTCAAGTTCAGAGTCTTAACCACTAAGCCACTGCAATCCCATACAATATAATGAACAAGGCAATAAATGAAGTCAACCCATTGCAAGATACATACAGCAAGAGCTTAGACTACGAGTTCTCAACCTTTTAAAGCCGGGGTGCTCCCTCAGATAGCCAGGGGGGGGGGAATGGCTATTTTGCCCTTCCTCCACCAAATGGCACTTCCTGGCGTGAAGGCGGTGGTGGGCCACATGAAATGATGCCGTGGGCCGCATCTGTCCCATGGGGCGCAGGTTGAGAATCTCTTTCTTAGCACTTGGCCTGCATGAGTGACCCACGAAAACCAGGCTTCCCCTCTTGCGCCAATTTGAGCTTCCAGGGTTACCCCATCAAGGACTGCCCCACACACAATGAATGACAGTAGCCCAGCTAGAGAAAGGGACCCCTAGCTGGTGCTCAGTCTTAGAAAGGGTGTCTATTTCGGAAGATCCACGACCGCATGGCAAACACGCCTGTGCGGATCTGCTGGTACGAATGGAGCTTTTGTGCTCACAGACCACAGAAACGGGTGGGCGTGGAAGTGGGGGAAGAAGAGGAGACATTTTGGCAGCGGGTGATCCTACCGCCGACACCTGTTTCTTACTGGGGAAGGAGGAAAGCCAAGTATGGACAGGACCTGGCGAGGCAAACTGAACCAAACACAGCTTCCTTGGCCCTTGCCGTCAAGGTACCAAATGGACCCTCTTGAAAGCGATCTACCCAGGTGCGCATCACCCACTTTTAGGGGCTGTATAGGTAGATTTGGTGCCGCCTTTTCCAACATCCCTTTCTTTTTCCGTGGGGAATGGGATCAGGCAACGTCTGCGGATTTCTGACCTTCTCCCAGAAGCCGGCCGTGTTTTCATTAAGAAGGTGTTGCCGGAATGACGCTCGGACAGCCCAGCTCTGCCGAATAAAGAGCTCTTTCTGGACAAGGTTTTTTTGCACGGGCCTGCCTTTTGGAAACTGTTAAAAACAGCTCGAGGAAGGAAGAGAGAGAAAGAGGGAGGGAGAGTGGCTTGGACGGGAAGGAGGAGGCCAGAAACTCATCTCAGCGCCGTGCGGTTACGTGCGTAAGGATGGAGGCTGCTTTTCATTGGCAGAAAGCGATGGACAGATTCCTTGGGGCCGCCACAGATAATGTGGACTTCTATTTTCCCCTGCTTACTCAGAATACAGGTGGCCCGAGTCTGCTAGACTGGATTTGTGTGGTTTTATTACCATCTCACCTATCCTCTAAAAGACTCCTCATCCTGTTTTTACTTTTGCTTGTTTTTTTAATATAAAAACCCTCTTACAACAACCCTTCGAGGTCGGGCTCTACAAAATAAGGTTTTGATGAGCCAGTGGAAGCTGCCCAATCGGCTACATAGCATGAGAGGATCTAAGTTTAAGATCCAGTGAAATGAGCACCGAAAGCTCAACTAGGTAAAGGTAAATGTCGCCCTTGCTCATAAGCAAGTCATATCCGACTCTAGGGTTCAGTGCTCATCTCTGTTTAGAGCCCAAAAGCCAGCGCTGTCTGTGTCTGCAGACGTTTCCGTGGACATGTGCAGGGGTGTGCAGGGCACCATGGAAGGTGCTGGACAGGGAGTGGTGGGGGCACCTATTAGGGGGGCTTGGGGGGGAACCCATACATTGCTATTGGCACCCCAGGGCGCAAGAGGCGAGATCAGGGTGGGACAAAGCCCGATTGCCCGATATACCAGCATGCGCCTGGACATGTGGCAGGCAAGCCTAGACACATGGAATGCTGTTACCTTTGGGACCACTTTGGTGGGAAGGTAAACAGCGTTCCATGCACTCCAGTGTTAAGGCACGGAGATGTCTGCAGATGCTATATATATATATATATATATACATAACTACATAACCCATAACTTTCTTCCCCCCCCCCCCAATTTTTGGGGCAAATATATAGGGTTCTCTGCACCTGCAGACATCTCCGTGCCTTAACACCGGAGTGCATGGAACGCTGTTTACCTTCCCACCAAAGTGGTCCCTATTGATTTACTTGCAATTTCTTGCTTTTGAACTGCTAGGTTGGCAGGAGCTGGGACAGAGACGGGCGCTCATTCTGTCAGGCAGTACCCAGGAATCTAACTCCACTGCAGTCTACTACATAACCCATAACTACTACATAACCCATAACTTTCCTCCCCCCCCCCCCAAATTTTGGGGCAACATTCGGAGAGGATAATGTCAGCTGGAGGATTCTGAAAGCTAAACCACAAACTTCTCTGTTTCTGGGGGGGCGGGGGGGAGCCTCCCAGCAGACCCCCACACACACACACACACACACGGGCAGGCAGACATCCGTCAGGGGAAACCTTTCCCCCCTCAAATCCCAGACTTTGCCCAGTGAATTCCTCCCTGGTAGGAATCGGAACCCACGCCTCTGGGCTCTCCCTTTTTCGGGCATCCTGCTCAGCTGGGGTGCCCACCTGGGGTGGAGGGACAGAGGCTGGGCAGCAGGGCAGGGCTTCCATCCTCCTTTCCTTCACCATCCTCAGTTTAGCAGCCCGGCATGGAGTTTTTTTTCCAGGCAGGCAAGTCCGCGCCCAGCCTCCGTCCGTCCTTCCGTCGGGCACGCGCGCTCACACCCGCGCCGCACACTGGCTCCTTTCAGCCTCCTCCGGCGCCGCGGGCGGGCGGGCGTGGAAGGATTGACACTCTTTGGGATGGCCCACGCCCTCCTCAGCCTCCGAGGCTGGCACTCCGGCCGCGAAGTGGAAGGCGAAGGAGCAGGCTTACGAAATGTCTCCTCCCAGCCACCTCTCTGAGATGGCACGGGAGCCCCATAGGCTGCTTTCCCCCCTCCCAACAGCTGGATGGAAGGGAGGGCACTCCAGATGTGTGGTTGCTGGAAGGATGCCAGCCCTGGGTGGGCACCGCCCTCCGACTCTCTCTGTGTAAAAGTAGACCTCCTTAGGTTCAAATTTGGTTCAGGCTCTCCGATGGGGAGAGCCTTGATCAGCGCCTAGCTTAGCGTCCATCCTTTTGGACCCAATGACAAAATGAGCAGAGGAGGAACTCTCATTCCCAATGATCATGGAGGCAGAAGAGGCCATGCCAGATGGACTGGCTGTGAAGGTGCACCTTGATGATATCCTCACGGCTGTGGCAGTCCATTGCAGGCCCGGTGTTAAACCCTGCATGTCTCATTTCATGTGCGCCGCAGGAGATGGCTCCGTGATCATAGGGTGTGGGTCACTTCATGGCAAACTGGGATCCACCTTAAACAAATTCACGCCAATGACATTTTTCCTGCTTCAGGAAAAATGCATTCTTTGATACGAGTTGCAGCCTTTGATAACACCAGTTGAGAAAATATACCTTTTAGTCAGTATTGCTCCACCTAAGATCAGGGGGAAAGTAGCAGCAGACATCGAGAGAACTAAGCAAGAGAAGGACCCTCGACATCCTCTGAGTGGGTACGTGCCACAAGTCCACTGGCTCAGATTCAGGAAGAGCTTTATGGGAAGAATAAACTTTGTTGATGGCACACAAGAGCAAAACTAAATTAGAAGATGGAGGAAAGAGCTCACTGGGCAAGGAACAACATTTAAGGAGGATATGTCTGAGGAACTCAACCTCCCCTACGTCACTTGAAGGGCCTTGAATAGGCTGAGGTCCCTAAATGTAAGATCTACATGCTCAAGTGGGGGCTGCTGGTGATCAACAGCATGCTTGGTGAATATGGAGAGATACAGAATCCATTGGCTCGTTAACTGGTCTGCCAATTATTACCAGAAACATGCACCAATGAGAACTTAGGTTTGGCCAACAACAAAACCAAGAAAGTGGCTTCA
Organism: Furcifer pardalis; assembly: GCA_030440675.1. Classification (NCBI taxonomy): domain Eukaryota; kingdom Metazoa; phylum Chordata; class Lepidosauria; order Squamata; family Chamaeleonidae; genus Furcifer; species Furcifer pardalis. The sequence goes on from CP126890.1 coordinate 308,308,223, forward strand.
TTTGGGCAGTCCAGGGTATGATCATGCCATGAAAGAAGGAGAAGACCCAGAGAGTGGAGCACAACTTTGCAAAACAGGGCAGAGTTCAGGAGGAAAAGGGGGGAAAATAAAGATTTTGGGAAGGAGTAGCTCTCTCACTCCATAGCCAGACTCGGGGGTGCAGTCCATCAAAGCAAACTTTCCAGGGTACGGAAGCTGAGTGCGAGGTCACGTTGGGGAGGGAGGGACAGAGCGAGCAGGTTTTGGAGTTCTAGAAGGTTTTGGAGAACGTGCTCCGACAAACATCGTACTTCCTTGGCCACGTGGCGCTGGTGTGTATGACCCGGGGGCCCGGTGTCCATGCCATGGTGAGTTAGTGATTAATCTACCCTACAAGGGCAGTGGAGAGTAGGCGTTGGAGGCCTGGATACTTCCATTCCCCCCCTTCTCCAAAACTGTGTGGGCACCATGTTTGATGAATAAACAAACCCAATGGTCAAGGACCAGAATGAGCAGCCCGTGGTGGAAGATAAAGGTTGAGACGAAAGTCCTTCAGAACTAGAAGGGCGAGTGGCAGCAAAGGGTTCCTCTTTCTCTGTCCCCCCTACTACCACTAATCCCATGGCATGTCTAGGTCAGAGTCTTCTCAGGCGCTTCAGGTATTCCTAAATGCCTTCCCCTTTGCTGGACTCCAGAGGCTGTTCATTAAGCATAAAGTTAATCAGGTGGAATGACTGGCTATGTGACATTTCCAGCATAGAGCTACTCCTAGGTTTCATCTGTACGCTATTCAAAGAGTGTCTTTACGCTCCAAATTCTGTGTTTGGGCTTCCTAGGGCAGTGGTGGCAAACATATGGCACGTGTGCCAGAGGCGGCACTCGGAGACCTCTCTGTGGACACCTAGGCAGTCACCCCAGCACAGAGTTTGCCCCGCCCCCCTGCCCAGCAGCCCAATGGGAATGCTCCCTCCCTTCCCCCAGCATAGAGTTTGCCACTTTGAGATAAATAAGTGGGTTTTGGGTTGCAGTTTGGGCATGCAGTCTCTAAAAGGTTTGCCATCACTGTCCTAGAGGAAGCCTTTGACCTGATCCAGGCTAGTTGTTCTTGTGGCCATCATTATACATTGCAAAATAGACTTCCCATTTTTATAACCATGTCTTCGGGTTACAATATTTTTTAATATGACACAATAGCTCAGGGACTGAGGAGACTTAGTGGTTAAGACGCTGAACTTGATGACTGACAGGTCAGCAGTTCAAGACCCGAGCGCTGCACGATGGAGTGAGCTCCCGCCTCTGTCCTAGCTCCTGCAAGAACTTGCAAGTAGATAAATAGGGACCAGTATGGTGGGAAAGGTAAACAGTATTCTGCACCAGTGTTTAGTCATGCCTGCCCCATGTCCATGGAAACATCTGCAGATGCAGAGAGTGCTGGCTCTTTGGCTATAAACAGAGATGAGCACTGAACTCTAGAGTTGGATACGACTGGCTTTTGAGCAAGGGCGATCTTTACCTTTACTAAGTCAGGTGGAATGACTGCCTACCGGCATTTCCAGTATAAGAGATAGTCCTTGGTTTCATCTGTATGCTATTCAAAGGGTGTTTTTACATTCCTAATTCTGCGTTTGGGCTTCCTCGAGGAAGCCTTTGCCCTGACCCAGCTGTTCTTGTGTCCACCCGTATAAATTGCAAAATAGACTCCCCGTTTTTTTTGACCATGTCTTGGGATTACCCTTTTTTAATATGTCACAGTAGCTCAGACAACAGATTTTTAATATGTCACAGTAGCTCAGACAACATGGGTTGTGCAAGTGAAGGGATTTCTACCAGGTTCAGAGAAATAATTCAATGCCACATGAAAGACAGGATGATGTGAGACCCAAAACGTTTAGGTTTGTGGCTTTATAGACAGGAGATCAGCTTCAAACCATGACCCTAACTTGAAAACTCTGGGACAGGTTCTTTAAAAGGATTCTGCCATGTGCTTTCCAATTGTGGTTCTCAGCCTTTGGCTTTCCCCATATTTTGTCCTACAGTTCTCAGCATGCCGATCGGATTCTAGCACTGTATCCCAAAATCTCAGGAGGGCCGAAGCTTTAAATCAGGGGTGCCCAAACTTTGGCTCATGGGCCAGATCTGGCCCACGATGCCAATTCATCCTGCCCACACCACCCTCGCCGCTCCTGGAAGTGGAAGTAAAATGCACCCACATGGGCACATTTTACTTCCGCTTCCGGGAGTGATGAGGTTGGCGTGGGCTGGATGAATTGGCATCGAGGGCTGGATCTGGCCCATGGGCCATAGTTTGGGTACCTCTGGTTTAAGCAGAGAAAATGGCTGCCTAAAATCTACCTCATCCTGTTGCAAAACATATCTGTTGCAAAACAGATTGCAAGGCGCATTTTACTTCCACTTCTGGTGCAAGAAACCACATGACTGGCCCACTGAACCACGTGACCGGCCCATGGCCCAAAAAGTTTGGGCACCCCTGCTTTAAATCCAGTTGTAAAATGTGTAACAGAACAAACTGGGTGTGTTCAAGTTCCTGCGGACAATGTACATATTAAATGTGTTGCGTTAGGAACAAAAATAGGAGCCAACCTGAGGTTTATGAGCAATGGTTGCCAAGCAGCAATCACAGCCTAGTTACCTCCAGGCTGGTAATTGGCAAGTAATATTGGTCACATCTCTCAGTGTGGTCAGAGGTAGTTGTTGTTCAGTTGCACAGTTGAGACTGACCCTTTGCGACTCCATGGACGATGGTCAGAGGTAGACTGAGTTGATAAGATGTGTTGAACTGACCCATCATTTCTCCCTGCAGTGGTTCAAGTGATTAAGACGCTGACTTGCAAGGCTGGCAGGTCAGCAGTTCGAGACCTGAGTGCTGTATGACGGAGTGAGCTCCCATCTCTGTCCCAGCTCCTGCCAAATTAGCAGTTCGAAAGCAAGACATTGCAAGTAGATAAATAGGGACCACGTCGGTGGGAAGGTAAAACAGCATTCTTTGTGCTCCAGTGTCTAGGCAAGCCTGTCACATGACAACAGAGATGTCTGCAAATGCAGACAGAACTGGCTCTTTGGATGTAAACAGACGAGCACTGAACCCTAGAGTCAGATACGACTGTCTTTCAAGCCAAGGTGACCTTTATCTGTACCTTCCTCCCTAAGTCCCTGAAGATGGGTCAGGAATGTGGTAACGTCATTTGAGATTATATATTTTTGAGACTTTGAGGTATAGAGAAATCAGGGATCACCCTCCATTGCGAGACAAAACCATATTTATAAACACTTGGCTACAGGAGAATACAACAGAATAACAATTTTCTTTAATTATTGTTCATGACAAAAACAAAGAAAGAGAAACCAAAGCACTGTCCTGAATTGTCTCTAAAATTATGATATATTAAATCAGCTCTTAACCCTTTTCCCCCAAAAGAAAGCACAAATATTTAAATAGAAAGCCACTTTAAAAAAAGAAAGGAAAGGAAAGAAGAAGACCCGTTGGAACAATATTTTCCCTGCTCCATAATTCTGACCTAAAAAGAGGGGGTTTTAGAATCCCAAGACACGAGTCCATCTGTTGACTGTAACATCAATGTTGAGACAGGAAAGTCAACCACTGAAGCTAAAGGAATGATCCTCAGTTTGGTTCTGAATGTGGAAATTTCCTTTTTTTAAAAAATGTCCTACTTTTTTTTGGTCAAAATACACATGCAAGAGACAACTCCACTTTGAGAGATAATCAAACATCTACAGTCACCATAAACTTCGGAGCGGAGCCCATCGTTTTCAAGATGGCGGGGTTTGCCCTCGGGAACCCATGTGGACAACAGTAAACTTGGCCAAAGTGAAGATGAATCTTTGATTGTCTGTCTTAATTAGCAAGCCATTGCTTCATGCAGGAAGACCCCGAATGGGGCGTTTCCTTTGCTCCTGGCTCTTGATAAGACTATTGAAATGATGTCTTTGGAAGGAGCCATTGACCACCACAAGAAAATGGCGGGCATTGAAAGCATATGGTCCATGAGAGTCCTCTAAATGGCTGCTTTCTCCTTCCTGTGGACCTGGCTGTGAATGGTTGGCCAAGGGAGGAGATGTCTTGTGGACGGTCTTGCCAGAGGTTGTGGCGTGAGGCTCGGACCTTCTTTCCTTTTAACCTGCCCGCTTCTGTTTCCCTTTTCTCTTTGCAATTACAAGTTGAAGCGGTGACCTTACGAAGCATTGAGCAAGGAGCGGCTATACAGGCTCTGGTAGTATGCGCCAGTCTCGCTTAGCGAGGTGGACGTCTCGTAGGCATGCTTGCTCTCCACTGAATGGGGAGAGTTGTAGCTGCTGTAGGCCATAGCCTGCTCATAGGACTTCAGGTCAATCTTGTGACTCTGCTCGGTGGACATCAAGTTGGTGATGGAGAAAGGGTGGTTGAAGTTGAACTGAGGGTCCATTTTGAGATCACTTGGGAGATCCAAGTTGGTGATGGAGGTGGCAAAGTAGTGGCTATTCATGGGTTGAGAGATGGGGGCTGGCGAGGGCTCCGATGCTGGAGATGACCCTTGGCCTCCTGCACAATCAAGTTGGACCAAATTTCTTTGCTGCTCCTCTGAGCCATGGGAGGTGTCTGAGTGTCCGGATTCTGCCCCTTCTGAGCTTGTGTTGGGGCTCTGGCCTTCCTGGAGCCCTTCCTGAATTTTGGAAGCCTGGTCTTGGCCGTTGGAAGCCTTCGCGTTGGACTTCTTGGCCTTGTCCTCAATTTTGAAACGCTTCTGGCGCCTCAAGTAACAGCCGTTCTCGAACATGTTGCCTGAATTGGGATGGAGGGCCCAGTAGGAGCCCTTGCCGGGCTTGTCTGGGGAACGGGCCACCTTGACGAAGCAATCGTTGAAAGAGAGGGAGTGGCGGATGGAGTTCTGCCAGCGTTGCTGGTTTTCACGGTAGTAAGGGAAGAGGTCCATGATCCACTGGTAGATCTCGTTCAGGGTCAACATCTTGCTTGGAGCCTGTTGAATGGCCATTGTGATGAGAGAGATGTAGGAGTAGGGAGGCTTCGCATGGGTGAGCGTACGACGGTAGGACTTGCCGATTTCCTTGGGCCTGTTCATGCTTGAGGGTGAATAGCCCAGTGGGGCCATGGACTGGCCGACATTTTGATAAGGTGACAGGGAATTCAGAGTGGGTCCTTGAGCACCCAACGGAGTCAATACCGGACTGACAGGAGAATTCACGTTTGGAAGGCCCATGGGACTGCCGGCGTTGGTTAGTCCAGTCAGAGAAGGGCTGCCCAGGCTGCTGTTTGGGTAACTCATGTTCATAGAGTTGGGAGAAGTGAGGGGGTTCAAGGTCACGTAGGAATTTATAGGGTTCATGGCTGCCAAGCTTGAGGTCATTGTGCTCACCGAAGGAAATACCTAGAAGTAAAAGGAGATGGTCAATAGAAAGCCTTGGGTTGCATGGAGAAACATAGAACAGAGTAAGGGCTGAAATTAATTTTAGAAATCAAGAAGTTAACTTTTTCCTGTCTTGATATACAGAGAAGGCAACAGGGAGACTGTCAAAAGAGAACCTTGGGCTGCTTGGAGAAACCTAGAATAAGGGATGAAATAAAGGTAGAACTAAAGAGGTCAACCTTTTCCTGTCTTTGATAGAGAAAGCAACAACAGCACCAGTTGGATATTTGATATGCTACTGCCTAAGACAGGGTCCCAACCTAAGGCCTGTGGGGCGGATCTGGCCCATAGCATCATTTCATGTGTCCCCCATCCCTCCAAGGGCATTTGAGAAACAAAATGGCCACCCATTTGAAGCTATTGGGACAAAATGGCCAGCCGCATTGTGCAGCCCGGCCCCTGGCTTGAAAAGATTGGGGACCCCTGGCCTAAGATACAGTGGTCCTTCCTCTAACAAGCCAAGGTGGCAGTGACTTGCATGTTGACCCAAAAATGAAGAGAAAGACAACCAAGTTTGAAACTGTTGGAAAAGCAACTCTTTGGAAAGGCAACTCTCAGGATCCCTCAACCAACAACGCTAGCTGGAGGAATTCTGGAAGGGATAATCCGAGGATGTCACTTTCTAAAGCTCTGGAAACTGGGATCAACTCCTTGGTCTGCAGAGGACAAAGTGTGAAGGAAAGGAATTGCTTGTCCCCTGGTTTCTGAAGTTTCTGATCAGTTTGGGTGAAATTATGGGGCCTCTATCTCAAAACCCTCTTTGTCCCGGCCTGAAGAAATGATTGGACTGATGCCTTTACACCGTGATCAGTTTGGATCAAGTAAACATTGAACAGTTGGTCTTCTTTTGATGTAACTGCTGTAAGTAAAGCTGGAGTCTCTTTTGCTTTGCCTGCTATGCTACTCTTCAGACTTTTTATCTCCTTAGTTTACTCCTAACCGTATTGGCCTTGGCTTCAGAGTTGTAGTACCTAACACCCTAGTGATAGCCAACTTTGATACTCTAGGTGTTCTTGGACTTCAGTTACCAGAAGACCACTTCAAGAACACCTGGAGTGTCAAGGTTAGCCATCACTGAGTTGCCCCCATCCCCAAGAGGACACCTACAGGGTAGGAGGGCAAACTCCTACGAACCACCTATTAGTAGTAAAGGCTCCCTGTTGTCTCAAGAAGTCAAGATGAACAACTTATCAGAGAACTATATGAGTAGAAAGCCAACTACCAGCTGAGGTTATACTACCAAAGACTTCTTATCCTGGAAGGAGATGGAAGAACTTCTTTTTGTCTGCTATTTTCCAGATTTCTCCATCCATTTCATTTGTGGGGTTCTGAGAGCTGGAATTTCTCCCCCTACCCAAATGTTTCCAAACTCCAAGAGGTGAGTGTTTGGTTCCATGAATTTAGTAATTTCTCTTTGGGGCTCCATGTGTGTTTCCCAGACAAGTATTTGCTAAGAGTATCAACCCAAGGAAAAGAACTCGCTACAGCTTGCTGTTGACGTAAAATAGGAGTTTAATTGACCATGCTATTAATCGTCATTGATAAGTAAACCTGCTACCAAGTGTTGGGTGATACCGATCAATACAGTTGAATGGGACGGGCCACCCCTGGCCATATGGTGCTCTAAGCCTTAAAATCTTTTTGTACTTGAACTGTGAACGTGAGTAGAAGGAAACAAGCTTGCAAAGGATAGGGCTTCCATATGTCAATGTAGCCAGGATTAATCCCATCTCAGGCAGATACCAGAATTAAGACACCCCATAAATATGGAAGAAGATAAAGTTTCAAATGTAATCAATGTGGATATCAGGCTTTGCTTAGTCAACTGACACGCTCCTGATGTGCCAGTTCTTATTCCTGTCTTGCAGGTAGCAGGTAGGAGAGAGGAGCTTTCTTAAGAGCCACCTGATCAAGTGAGGTTGAGGTTAGGACCCTGGGATTTTCCAGCTGACCTTATTAGGCACCACAGGGGCTCATTTCTTCCTTTCGCTTCATGGAACCTGTTCCACCTCAAGTCACCCACTCAACTGTTTGTCTAACAAACTTTTACAGCCAGTTTCCTTGCTCCACCCACCATCTTCGAAGTCCGGGCAAAGCAAGATCTGATCCAACCGGTCCTCCATTGATAGAATGTGTGTGTGTGTGTGTGTGTGTGTGTGTGTGAATGCAGCCATTGGCAGACACACACAAAAAAAGGGTCCTTCTACCTTGGGGTAAGGTAAAAATCGCCCTTGCTCGGAAGCTAGTCCTATCTGACTCTAGGGTTCAGTGCTCATCTCTGTTTACAGCCAAAGAGCCAGCTCTGTCTATGTTTGCAGACATTTTCATGGATATGCGGTAGGCAGGACTAGACACTGGAGTGCATGGAACACTGTCTACCTTCTCTTGCTTTCGAACTGCTAGGTTAGCAGGAGCTGGGACAGATAACAGGAACTGACTCCACCATGCAGTACTCAGGTCTCAAACTGCTGACCTGCTGACCTTCCAAGCATCAAGTTCAGCATCTTAACCACTAAGCCACTGCAGCCCCTATGCTATCAGGGGGTATTGGTGGATAAAAGTTCCCTGCTTCATGTACCCTCAATCCCCATGAGATTGTTAGAGAAGGTGATTATTCCCCCCACCCACCCCCCAATCACTCTGTCATCCCAGTCTGTTTGGGGTAAAGAAGAACTAGGAAGACCTGCTACGGCTTCTTTCTTCCAGATATTTTGAATGGTTGCCAATTTGGTGGGCTTTGAAAGGGAATGAGGATGACAAACCATTGGCAGGAACTGGTCCAGATGATTGTTTATCAAGCCTACTTTAAGATGCTTTACACTTCCATGCCTCGGTCATTGAAACTTGCAAGATGGGTGGACAGAAGGCAGTATAGTTGCATTCCTAGCTAGCCTTCCATCCTTCCAAGGTTGGCAAAATGAGGACCTAGCATGTTGAGGGCAAAATGCTACTCAACTTGTAAATTAGAGAGTGCACTTAGCACTATGGGGTGGTATAGAAGTGGGATTGCTATTGCTATAACCTTGTTAAATATAACAATGTTCTAATTATGGGCTCTCTATAATGTCTAATGGGCTCTCTATAATGCAGGTGTTCTCAACCTTTTAAAGCCAGGGGCCACGTCACGCTCCCTCATACAACTTCAGGGGCCAGATGGCCATTTTGCCCTTCCTCCACCTCATGGCACTTCCTGGAGTGGTGATGGGGGGACATGAAATGGTGCCCCAGGCAGCAGGTTGAGAATCCCTGTTTGTGGACTGTGGTGGCTCAAGTGGTGAAGACACTGAACTCACTGACTGGAAAAGGTCAGAGTTCAATTCCTGGGTACTGCATGACTGAGTGAGCTCCAGTTTCTGTCCCAGCTCCTGCCAACCTAGCAGTTCAAAAGCAAGAAACTGCAAGTAAAGAAATAGGGACCACTTTGGTGGGAAGGTAAACAGTGTTCCGTGCACTCCAGTGTCAAGGCATGCCTGCCACATGTGCCCAGAAACTTCTGCTGACGCAGACAGCATGGCTCTTTGGCTATAAACAGAGACGAGCACTGAACCCTAGAGTCAGATATAACTGGCTTTCGAGCATGTGCGAACTATAACGTCTACTTCTACCCCTACACGCTATCAAGTTCTTTTTCATGGGTTCTGTGAATGCACACGGATGGTTTCACTGTGCACGTTGATTCACATGGGACCACGAAGAAGACCAACAATTACAGGTAAGCAACCTGTCCCTCTAGAGCCCTGGGGGCACAGGGGTTAAGCTGTTCTGTAGCCAAAACATGAGTTCGATCCTGTTGGGTGTAGGATCCTAATTACCCTTGTGAGTGCACTTAATGCTATGGGGCGGTATATAAGTGTAATTGTTATTGCTATTGCCAACCCAGAAGCCATGAGTTAGTAACCATGGACAGACTAGAGACGGGCGAACCAAATCGAGCGCAGCTCTTTATATGCTTTTACTGTTTTAGCACTGGCTAGGTTGGCTAAGGGCCAAGGAAGTGGAAGCTTAAAACTCAACTCTTGCGATGCAGCCCTGCCCAGCCCTGCCACCTTCCAGATGAGCAAGGGCCGTACCCTAGGCAGATGTTGGAAATTGTGGTCCGATACCTCTGGCTGGGTGGGGTGAAGTTTGTCTTAATGAAAGCCTCCCTTATGCGATTCTAGGCCCAGAGAGGTTTAGCAACACCTTTAGCGTGATGCCATTTTTGGACTCCCCGTTTCCATCTTGAGGTTCTCCGACGTCACAGCCCAAGGCTGCCTTTGAGACTCTGCCTTTGAGACTCTGTGCATGTTTAGTGTTACATTTCGAGGGAGCACAGTATAGTGGGTGATGAGAAAAGGGCCAGGGTAGGGAAACATCTTTCTTTTGCTCTGGCTTTTGAACCTCAATTTTCCTGGTGGTGCAGTGGTTAAAACTGCTGCCCTGCAACCAGTGGTGGGTTGTCAAAATTGCTGCTACCCCACCACGACGTCATGACGTCGTGGGTAGAGCAAATAAATAAATAATTTTTTAAAAATGTCTGTGCATGTGTCAAACCTCCATTTGACGCATGCACAGTTCTTTTTTTTAGTGCGCATGTGTCAAACCTCTATTTGATGCATGTGCACTAAAAAATAGAACTGTGCATGCGTCAAACAGAGTTTGATGCATGTGAAGTTCTGGGCAGCCATTTTGGCTGCCTGGAAATACATTTTTAGAGGGGGCCGGAGAGGCGACCGAACTGGACGCCCGGAGTTTTACCACCCACCTGGCAACCCCTCCTGATGGGGTGCTACCAGTTCAGGCGAATCGGTCCGAACCGGTAACATCCCATCACTGCCTGAAATCCAAAGGTTGTGAGTTCGATCCTGACTAGGAATCAAGGTTGACTCAGCCTTCCATCTTTTTGAGTCAAATGAGTCCCCAGCATGTCGGTGCAGGCCTGTACTGGGTACCTTGAGAGGATGTGGGACGGGGAGTGATGAGGGCACCTATCATGAATAAAAATGCCCCCCAAAAATGGTTTTATTTTCAACCCAAGGGTGCCATTTTATGTTATAAGTGGGTCAGACTGGGACATGTCCCATGTGTTAGGGGCAAAATGGTCATTAAATTGTAAACCACCCACTGCTGTGTTTAGAAAGTTGTGGAGTTTCAAAAAACGCAGGAACCCAAATGTTGTACTGTATTGTTCTTTTAATTGGGGCCATGGGATCAAACAATTCCCATTGATAAAACATTAGCCCAGTCCAGCTGTCATCCTATAACCCTGATTAAGACAGAAATGGATTGTTCTTATCCCCTTTCACTAGTCCTCCTTATCTCCTGTTCTTTCTGTTTTGGAGTAAACAGAGGTCAAACTCTATTTTATGGATAACACACCAACCTGGCTTAAATCTTTAAATGTCTCAGAGACGTGTTGCCAGCAGAGCTTCATACCAAAGCAAGACATTCCCTGTTTTCATTTTGTGCATTCTATGGTATATAATCATGACTAGACACTGGAGTGCATGGAACGCTGTTACCTTTCCCATTGAAGCAGTACCGATTTATATACTTCCAATGTCTTGCTTTCAAACTGCTAGGTTGGTAGGAACTGGGACCCAGACGGAACAAGATGTATCAACTGTCTACCCTATTTGCTGGCATATAAAATTCACTTTCCCCCCTAAAAATAAACTGGGAACATAGAGTGTGTCTTGTACTGTATATAGTCGCCTATAGGTCTGCAGAAATTCTTCAGCTATGAAACAGAGATGAGCACTGAACCCTAGAGTCGGATAAGACTGGCTTTTGAGCAAGGGTGACCTTTACCTTTACTACAATGGACTGTTTTAGTAATAATGGGGTGCGTCTTATACTCCAATGCGTCTTATATGCTGGCAAATACGGCAATTCTAAGAGCCAAACATTTTCTACTGTTGTGTTCCCAATAGAGTGGTTCTCCAAAGAAGTGCCTTGAATGGCATTCACAAACTTTCCCCTTCTGTACCGAGTCCCGGAATCAAATTGTTACTTCTACAATGACTGTTTTCTGATGCTTTGGGCTGGACCTGAACTACAGCATGCCCGCATTAACATGTCGCCCGTTTCTGCCGCAGCGGTCCATTCCAGCTGAGTGAAACTTCAGACTGGTTTCTCCACCTGATCGGTCTTCCTTTATCTGCTTTAGCCTTGCTTGGGGAGTCCCTGGGCTTCAACCTGAATTTTTTTTTTGTGAGCCAAACATTGTAAAATCCCTTATTGGGATGAGTGAAGATTACCTTCCTCTCCACCAAGGTCAGTTTCCTATTGTCTGTAAGAAACCAGATGGCTTTTGAACCCATTTCATTATCTTGGATTAAAGAGAACTATTTCAGGGCCAGTTTTGAAACGCTTTGGTCAGGTGGTCGGAATTTACTAGAGACCAGATATGTCTGGAAATTTTTCCCTCCCGATCTGATTTCAGCCTTCGAATATAATCTATAGATCAACCTTTTCAAGCCAGGGGCCGGGTCACACTCTCTCAGTCAGCTTTGAGGGCCGGACGGCCATTTTGCCCTGCTTGCAAGATGGGGGTGGCCATTTTGTCCTAGCAGCTTCAAAGGGGTGGCCATTTTGTTTCTAAAACGCCCTTGGAGGGGTAGGGGGTGGGTTCCACATGAAATGGCACTGTGGGCCAGATCTGGCCCACAGGCCTTAGGTTGGGTACCCATGTTAAAGAAAGACTACTTGCACAGGCTGAGTTAGCCAGAGTAATTGTTTGGAGTCTCCGTTTACATTTTGATCCACACTTTGGCACTGGCGTGTGCAGATGTTTGTTTCTAAATATACTTCCTGCCATCCCTCTCCTGTGTGTTTACAAACACACAAAGATTTCACACACTCGGTCAACCACGTCTGTGTATTCTCTACCCAGAAAGCCTAGGAAGGGTCACCCTATGTCAGAATTGACTTGAAGGCACACAATAATTATTAATGACACATGTCATTAATAATACACAAATGTGTATTAATGACACATGACCCGCACTCAAACAAGCACAAGGAAGAAGTTGACCTGAATCTCTTAAAATCTTTGAGTTCTCTAGGCCAGTGATGGCAAACCTTTTAGAGTCCAAGTGTCCAAACGGCAACCCAAAACCCACTTATTTATCACAAAGTGCCAACTCAGCAACAGGGGAGGAAGGAAATGCACCTATTGGGCTGCTTGGCAGAGGGGCGGGGTGAACTCTGTGCTGGGAGGAGGGAGGAAACGTTCCTATTGGGCTGCTAAGCAGAGAGGCAGGGTGAACTCTGTGCTGGGGGAGGGAGGAAGTGTTCCCTTTGGGCTGCTGGGCAGATGGGGCGGGGCAAACTTTGTGCTGTAGTGACTGCACTGGTTCCCACAGAGAGGGCTCCGAGTGCCACCTCTGGCACACGTGCCATAAGTCTGCCACCACTGCTCTAGGAGACCTGTTTTTCCAAAACTATTTACCTGAATAGGCAAATTGGCCTGGAAGACATACAGGTAGAGTCCTATATCAAACCAAGCTGGAATGCTCCTTAGAAACAAAAATAAATAAATAAACTGAGGCTACCATATTTTGGACAACTAATGAGAAGACAAGACCCCGCTGGAAAAGACAACATTACTGAAAGCAATAGGAAAAGAGAAAGACCAAATAAGAGATTAATTGACCTGACGCACTGACCAACAATGAAGTTTAAAGGTAAAGATCGCCCATGCTCAAAAGCCAGTTGTATCCAACTGTAGGGTGCGGTGCCCATCTCCTTTTACAGCCCAAGGGCCAGCTCTGTCTGTGTCTGCAGACATTTCTGTGGTCATGTGGCAGGAATGACTAGACACCGGAGTGCACAGAACACTGTTACCTTTCCTGCCGAAGCGGTCCCTATTTATCTACTTGCAACTTTTAAAACCTAAATATAATTGGTTGCTCTGATTGCTAGAGGAGGCCCATCAAATCAATTGCCAGTTGAGCTAAATCCCATGGATCCTGTGGGTCTGCTTTAATTGGGACTGACCCTTAGATTGCCGTCCTTCCTTCCTTTCTACACTGAGGATTGGACCCGGTGTGAGACTTGTTTGCTAGGAACGCTGTCCTGCCCAGGCACGTAGGTTTTGAAACTCTACTTCGCCTCCTCCTCCTCCTCCATGCTCTAAAAATGTGCAGCTAGTTAAGGAAGAACATGATCCACAGCAGCTCTTTCAAATTGGTGGACAAAAGCGGGCATTAAATGCAGCTCAAGCGAGTCGGTGGGCTTTAGTTTTTCCATGGGCTTTCTCATCTCCCAGATAGCCCCAAATCCTTTCCAAACAGCAAAGCAGACTTACAGGTTGTGCAAGACCGGCCGGGGCCATCACCCCTCACCCATCCGACCCTGCCCTCCTCCCTGCGGTACATCAGCCTTGGACGTTAGCATCTGCTGTTTGCAAGGGGCCCTGGCAAGTGTCCCGCAGCGGTGTGTTCCTTTTCCAAAAAGGACAGAGGGAACTTTCATCCCTCCCCCCCCCCCATCCCTCGTTACCACCCCCTCCAGTTCTGTGCAAGAAGACCTTTGGAACGTGACAAAAGCAACTTTGCAACACACCCCAATAGTTAGGAAACCAGAAGTCGATCTTCTTCCTTCCTGCCTCCCCCATCCAAATGAAGGCAGTAGGTCTTTTTGCAAAATCTTGAAGCATTTTGCTCATCCTTGCATCAAGATTAAGGTCTCCTTTGCTTGAAAGGCAGTCGTTTCCAACTCTAGGGGGGGGGGGCGCTGCTCATCTCCAGTATAATAATAATTTCATGTCAGAAATTATTCTGGGTTGGAAGGATTTTTGCTGGGGAAATGCTACTCAGGGGACGTTCAAATAAAGCTCCTTTCATGTCCCCAAGAGCTGGAGTAGAGACGAGTGCTCAATCTGTCATGCAGTACTCAGCTCTTGAACTGCCAGCTTTCCAGCTAACAAGGCAAGTTTCTTAACCACTGAGCCAAAGAGCCAGCACTGTTTGCATCTGCAGAAGTTTCTGTGATCATGTGGGAAGCACGACTAGACAACGGCAGGAAAGGTAACAGCGTTCTGTATGTTTAGGTTTTTTAGTCATGCCTGCCATATAAAGGCCACGTTTCCTCGAAAGCCAGTCATATCCAACTCTAGGGATTTGGTGCTCATCTCCGTTTACAGCCAAAGATCCAGCGCTGTCTGCATCTGCAGATGTTTCTGTGGTCATGTGGCAGGCTTGACTAGACGCTGTTACCTTTCCTGCTGAAGTGGTACCTATTTACCTGCTTGCAATTTTCTTGCTTTCGAACTGCTAGGTTGGCAGGAGCTGGGACAGAGACAGTGGCTCAATCTGTCATGCAGTACCCGGGTCTTGAACTGCCGACTTGCTGGCCTTCCAGCTAGCAAGGCGGGCTTCATAACCACGGAGGTATCAGGAGTTTTTTTCCTGAACTCCTTTGGTTGTGTGCAAAGCATTTCCTAATACATCAAGCTTTTGAGTAGATAACAGCATTCATTTTTTAGGGTCTGTCTCATAGCACTTGATACTGTTGTTCAGTCACACAGTTTGATTCCAGCCTTTCACGACCCCATGGACCATGACATGCAAGGCATTCCTTCCCTCCATCCTCCTCCTCAAACCTCACAGCTCCATGCCCATTGTGTCAACAATGCCATCTATCTATCCATCTCATTATCTGCCACCCCCTTCTTCTTTTGCTCTCCACCTTTCCTAGCATCAAGGCTTTCTCCAGTGAATCCTCTCTTCTCATTTTCTATAAGGTTGTAAGGTTTGTAAGGTTTCCCTGATGGCCTTAATTATCTGATATAACATGATAAGCTTCTACAGAGTGCTAACAGGGTATCACTGGGAAGGATGGAGCCAGCTAGGTTTTCTTTGCTGTCCTGGAGGGTCCTTATCTAAACCAGTGGGTCAAATTACAAGACAGATTCCAACTCAACATAGGAAGAAGCTCCTTAATATAAGAGTTTCCCAATGATGAATTAAACCACCTTGGAAACTGGACGTTTGTTGAGATTTGAGGTCTGTCTGCTGAGGAAGGTCTAGCTGTAGATCTTTCTGCATTGCTTAGGAGGTTGGATGAGATTAACTGTTGGGTTTCCAGCTATAGGGTTATATGCATCAGAAGAATTCACTGGAAAATTATCTTGATTCATTTTAAGTCCTCCCCCCACCCCCATGGGTACATCAGGCATCAGACTGGTAGTTCTTGAAATACAGATGACTACAGTTAAGTATATCGGATAGTAAACAAAAGAAGACAAAAAGTGTTTTAAAGTTAGCTTTCAAGGATCAACTCCACTTCGTCAGACACAAGAGTGATACTTCATGGCATTAATGTAAGCTTATCAGGTGTGGATCTGGAGTTACACAATGGTTGGTTAGTATATCAGTTAAGCGTTATCTTAGAAAGAGCTTTTCCTCAGAGCTTAAAAAAAGTCAGTTGAAGTTGCAACTTCCAGAATCTCCATAGTACAGGAAAACCTCGCATAAAGAGTGCCTCGCTTAGAGACTAACTCGCTTAAAGAGCAGGGTTTTCTCTGAATGGTCACCTCTAGAGCTGTGGTACCCAACGTGGGACCTAGGCCCCACCTCCATTCCCAGAAGCCTAAGTCAGTACATTGGCTGAGCCTTGGGGGAGTTGACTTAGGCCTCTGGGAATTGATGGAGGACAGCAGCTTCCTCAAACCTGGCCTGGGGCCGATGAGGACTTTGCATGCCATAAGGGCTCAGGACCAGAAAGTGAATCACAGAACTGGGATCAGTGGGACTGGTGTCATGCTGCGAAGCAGAAGGCAGATGAAATGCAGCAGCAGCAGCAGCAGCAGCAGAAGAAGAAGAAGAAGAAGAAGAAGAAGAAAATGAAGAATTGAAACTGAAACCTTTGAGCAAGAGACTAAACTCGCTGTTCCAATTGCCTGTCCTGTACCTAAAGGTATGATATATTCACCTGCTAAATTTGTGCATGCCAGGGTCCTGCTAAAGAAATAGGACAGTCATGGCAAACCTTGGCACTCCAGGTGTTCTTGGACTTCAATTCCCAGAAGCCCAAGTCTCTGCATACGTGCATTAAACCCATTCATGTGGATCCACAAGGACTTGGGCTTCTGGGAACTGAAGTCCAAGAATACCTGGGTTGCCAAGGTTCGCCATCATGGATATAGGAGTTTACTAGCAATAGGGAAGAATGGAGCCTCCGATCAGTGTTATATGCTTTGTGGGTGAAATAGGGATTGATGGGTGTGATCTGAGTATATGTAGGCTGGAATTTCCCCATATGCTCTTATTGCTGCCCATAAATCTCTGTCATTTATCCATAAAACAATAAGCGAGCGGTGAAAAATCTGTTTTTTAAAGCTCTGGACAAATAGCAGAACGACACGGTTCTGATGCATTTAGATCGGGGTGCCCAAACTTTTCATGCCATGGCCCAGTCACGTGGTTCCTCCCACTGGAAGCAGAAGTAAAATGTGTCTTGCAATCTGTTTTGCAACAGGATGGGATAGATTTTAGGCTGCCATTTTCTCTGCTTAAACCAGGGCGCCCAAACTACGGCCTGTGGGCCAGATCCAGCTCCCGATGCCAATTCATCCGCCCCGTGCCGCCCTCATCGCCCCTGGAAGTGGAAGTAAAATGCCCCCATACATATTGCCAATGTTTATATTGTTTATATTGTCAACTTCTTTGCAGCAAATACTACTTTCTAATCTATAGCTTAAGGCATGGCACCATTTCATGTGGGGATCCCCAATGCCTCCACCACACCAGGAAGTGCCATGTGGTGGAGGAAGGGCAAAATGGCCGTCTGGCCCCTAAAGCTATCTGTGGAAGTGTGACCCGGACCCCGGCTTTAAAAAATTGAGAATTCCTGCCTTAAGGCATGATAGTCACACAGAGAGTTTTGTCCACCTGCTTGGCTTTCTCATTGGCCAATCCAGATGTCTATCTAGCACCGAAGATGGGTTCTAGCACTCCTTTCCTCTGCACCCTGGCTCAAACGCAAGAGCTGGCCTTCGGTCGGATCTCACCTGACTTCCAGAGACTTGGTCGAGCCAACAAAATTCTCCTCCGCCCTGCCCTTCGCTGCCATGTCCTGTCCTCAGTTTCCTCTGAAGGACGGCCATCAGTTCCTGGACAAAATATACATCCTGTTCAGCAGGTTTTCTGTTTGCTCCATTCCACTAAGACCACAGTCAGGGCTAAAATTAGGTTGACTTTCCTGCACGGGAAAGTTTGGGCCAATCCTGACCATTCTGGGGCCTTAAAGGGAAGGTGAACAAGCACAGAGCAGAGAGAAGAGAACCATTGTCTTAGCAGATGTCTATAGGTGTCAACAACTTCTGGCTTTGTAAATGCCCTTTCTTTCTGGCTATGCCATGGTTACTAGACTTTTCTCTGGTCTGCAGCTTAATAAAGCCACAAAAGGTGACCTTTCCTCCATTACATTCACTCCATGATGGGGAAAACTGCATCTATGTGGGGTTTTTTAAAATTAGTAAACAGTAACGGTCGCCCTTGCTCATAAGCCATTCGTATTCAATTCTAGGGTTTAGTGCTCTTTGGCTCAGCCAAAGAGCCAACAATGTCTGTGTCTGTACATGTTCCCATGGACATGCGGCAGGCAAGACTAGACGCTGGAGCGCACAGAAGGCTGTTTACCTTCCCACCAAAGCGGTCCCTATTTATATACTTGCAATTTCTTGCTTTCAGACTGCTAGGTTGGCAGGAGTTGGGAAAGAGGACGGGAGCTCCCTCCGACACACAGCACTCAGGTCTTGAACTACTGATCTGCTGACCTTCCAGTCTTCAGTTCACCAACTTAATCACAAAGCCACCGTATTGCATTGCAGCAGGGCTAATTTAACAGTTGGCAAACCCTGCTCTCGGTTTTGACTTTGTTTGGTTCGTGACAAATAATGAAATCAAAAATTTCAGATCCATTAACCTAGAAAACATTGGGTGGTTTTTGAAATGGTTTCTCCAAATTTAAAAGAGAGTTTTAATTAAAGGTGGAATTTTCTCTGCAGTTTCTCCCTACACTGCACTTTTGGAATGTATTTCTTATGAAATTTACTCTTTCATGAGGTATAGGCAATACTCTGAAGTAAAGGTAAAGGTCACCCTTGCTCGAAAGCCAGTCGTATCTGACTCTAGGGTTCAGTGCTTATCTCTGTTTACAGCTAAAGAGCCAGTGCTGTCTGCGTCTGCAGATGTTCTCATGGACATGTGGCAGACATGACTGGACACCGGAGCGCACAGAACACTGTTTCCCTTCCCCCTGAAGTAGTTCCTATTTATCTACTTGCAATCTCTTGCTTTCGAACTGCTAGGTTGGGAGGAGCTGGGACAGAGACGGGAGCTCATATCCATCTGGCAGTACTTAGGTAACCTCCCGCCTTCCAGTCAGCGTCTTAGCCATTTGAGCTACTGCAGTTCCTATAATTTTTTTGTATCAATTAAATCTAAATGCATTGGAAAAAAGAATGCTGAAATAGCTGCTGAATTCCAGTCATTTTCTGGAGCAGTGTTAATTATATCCTTATTTTCTGATAAGCAATTCAAATACAGTAAGCAAGTAAGTAAGTAAGTCAGAAATAGAAAGAAGAAACTTGTCTCTAATCTCATTTGTGCTTTTTGGGAGACTGATAAATTACAATACACAACAGGCAACACAATCAAGTTGAAAATGTGTTTTACCCATCTTTGAAATCTCAGTGGCTGCCTCAAGCATTAGGGCACCCATTGTGACTGGAAATTTCTTTCCGGGTGGAAATTAAGCAGTTCATTCCTGCTTTAGGCAAACTGTCTGATGCCACGGCCAGGGACTTTAGGTAAAGATAAAGGTAAAAATCACCCTTGCTCAAAAGCCAGCCGTATCTGACTCTAGGGTTCAGTGCTCATCTCTGTTTCTAGCCAAACAGCCAGCGCTGTCTGCAGCTGCAGATGTCTCTGTTGACATGTGGCAGGCATGACGGGACACCAAAGTGCACAGAATGCTGTTTACCTTCCCACCAAAGTGGTCCCTATTTATCTACTTGCAATCTCTTGCTTTTGAACTGCTAGGCTAAGAAAAGGAACTAGAAACTTGCAAGTGGTTCAAATGGCTAAGATGCTGACTGGAAGGCGGGATGTCAGCAGTTTGATCCCTGAGTACTGCACGACAGAGTGAGCTCCGGTCTCTGTCCCAGCTCCTGCCAATCTAGCAGTTTGAAAGCAAGAAATTACAAGTAGATAAATAGGGACCACTTTGATGGGAAGGTAAACAGCATTCCGTGTGCTCTGGTGTCTAGTCATGCCTGCCACACGACCATGAAAATGTCTGCAGAAGCAGGCAGCTCTGGCTCTTCAGCTTTGAAACAGAGATGAGCACTGAACCCTAGAGTTAGATACAACTGGTTTTCGAGCAAGGGAAACCTTTACCTTTACTAACTTATCACTGGAACACTTGAGATTTGAGTCATCCAGGGCTAACCGGTTTAATGCATTTCCACGCCAACCACTGACAATTTTTTCCTCATTGCATCTGAACATCTACCAGGGCTCTGAGATTTCTCCCTTATATATTTCATGATCACAAAAGCCTGTGCATAATTTCTAACCAGCTAGGCCGGAGTTCTCAACCTTTTTAAGCCGTGGGCAGGGTCCTGCTCCCTCAGACAGCTTTGGGGGCTGGACGGCCATTTTGCCCTTCCCCCACCACATGGCACTTCCTGGTGTGCTGGAGGTGGTGCCCCCTCCCCCCGAAATGGTGCTGTGGGCTGCATCTGGCCCACAGGCCAAAGGTTGAGAATCCCTGGGCTGGCTTAATATAGCTGGAACAAATGTCTGTTGCCCATTGGAGGGCTTTCTCAGTGGTGGCCCCGACTAATTGGAATGCTCTCCCCAGGGAGCTGCGTTTGATTTACTCTTTAGGGTCCTTCAAGCAGCAAATGAAAACTTTTCTTTTTGAGAAGACCTTTGGCAGCTTGTTAAAGATTAAATAAGAGACCCTCCCATTGTGGACACTTGGGCTAGTGGTCCATGGTGCTGATTGGACTGGGTGGGTGGAGGTTTTTCTATGGTTTTGTTCTGCTTTTTAACCTTGTTCTGCTTTTTAAAAGATCTGCTTTTTTAACATTGTGAGCCACCCAGAATGGGAGGACATCCCCAGATGGGTGGGGTAAAAGTAGAATAAATAAATAAATAAAAATAAGTATTATTTCCCTCGTAGAAGAACTTTGGCAACGAATACCCAAATCTGTGAGTGTCAGATTTAGACAGTCCCCAAAATCATGGGGTCTGTCTAAATCTGACACACACAGATTTGGGTCTTGGGGACTGTAGTGTCTTAGTGGTTAAGATGCTGAACTTGACAAATGGAAGGTTGGCAGGTCAGCAGTTTGAGACCCGAGTGCTACATGTCAGCGTTTGCTCCCATCCTCTGTCCCTGCTCCTGCCAGCCTAGCGGTTTAAAAGCAAGAAACTGCAAGTAAATAAATAGGTACCACTTCAGTGGGAAAGGTAACAGTGCACAGTAAACCCATTCTTGTGGATTCACAGAGACTTGGGCTTCTGGGAACTGAAGTCCAAGAACACCTGGGGTGCCAAGGTTCGCCATCACGACCCTAGGTTTTAAGAGTATCCATAGCATTGACAAAAATGAATGTTCTAACAGTGTTCCCCAACCTTTGGTTTTTGGACTTCAATTCCCAGAAGCCTCAGTCAATTCCCCAAAGCACTGAGCAGCCAATGTACTGACTTAGACTTCTAGGAATTAAAGTCCGAGAACCCAAAGGTTGGGAAATACTGTTCTAACACACAAAGATAATTTTTATTTTTGTTTTAAAATACTTTCTTAGTTCTTTTCTGGAGACTTTTTTTCTTAAAGAAAACTTTCATATTTTCATGACATTAAAAAAAAGGGAATTACTTTTTCTTTTCTCCCCATCACCCTTTGGGAGCACAGAGAATTAAAAATGTCAAAGGGATAGGCCACCCTTGCTCAAAAGCCAGTAGTATCTGACTCTACGGTTCAGTGCTCACCTTTGTTTATAGCCAAAGATACAGCGCTGTCTGCATCTACAGACGTTTCCATGAACATGCGGCAGGCAAGACTAGATGCCGGAGCACACGGAATCCTCTTACCATTCCCACCAAAGTGGGACCTATTTATCGACTTGCAATTTCTTGCTTTCAGACTGCTAGGTTGGCAGGAGCTGGGACAGATTATAGGAATTCACTCTGTCATGCAGCACTGGGGTCTTGTACTGCTAATTTGCTGATTTTCCAATTGTCATTTTCAGTGTCTTAATCACTAAGCCACCGCAGTCCCTTAAAAATGCCGAAACAACCCCATAAAAATGTACCCAATGGAATGAGAAATGGTGAGAAGTCTGCTTCCAGTTTTGAAGCAGGCATGTTTCGGTGGGCTAAATAGCACAAGGCATACCTCTGAACTTCTTAAAAGGCGAATCACCCATCCTAGAATTTCCAAGAGGTTCTGCTTACATGTTTTCTTATAAAATAAAAGAATCCCAGGCTAGTGACAGGCACAATTCTACCCCTGGTGTAAGCTGTGTCTTATTTAGCATATTTGTAAAGCCCCTGCCATGCTGTGCAGCATCTTGGTTAAGATGCTGCACTTGCTGACTGGTAGGTTGTGGTGCGATTCCCGGGTACTGCATGACGGAGTGAGCTCCCGTCTCTGTCCCAGCTCCTGCCAACCTAGCAGTTTGAAAGCAAGTACAGTGGAACTCCAACATGTAAATGATTCAACTTACAAAAAAAATAGACATAGAAATAAGAAATCCTAGCTAAAAAAAAAAATAATCGACATACAAATTTTAAATAGGAAAAATTCGACATACAAAAAAATATACATATGGTGACATCTAGTGGCCTCTTCTGATAATGCAATGTGTTTTTGACATACAGTACTGTCGTGGAACGGAAAAAAATGTATGTAGAGGTTTTACTGTCGATAAATAGGGACCACTTTGGTGGGAAGGTAAACAGAGACACACACCCGTGCACTCTGGTGTCTAGGCCAGCCTGCCACATGTCCTCAAAAATGTCTGCAAACGCAGATAGGGCTGGCTCTTTGGCTATAAACAGAGATGAGCACTGACCCCTAGAGTCAGATATGGCTAGCTTTTGAGCAAGGATGACCTTGATTTTTACCTAAAGCCCCTGTCCATGGTACCAGTCCCAACTGAGCGAATCCCCATGAGCAGAATCTGCAAACCTTTGCCTCAGACAGAACGCTTCATTAGGGCATGAATGAAAAAAGTGCTTCATTTGAAGCACACCGAGGCCAAAGTTACTGATTAAACCAGCGCTTTCCAGTGACTCACAAGAGAGTGGCACAATCGTAAAGTCTTCGGCAATACAATAAAGATGCGTTAATCTATGGGAGGCCCCATAGAGTGACCCAAGCCCTGAATTCAAACCATTGTTTGCTGAGCTGAAGGTTTAAATCGGCCTAATCAGTAAATTATGCTTTGGCTGGAATCCTGCTCTTACCTATACAGGACTGGCAGTCCTTTCATTCGTTTTAAACGGCAGGGTTGGAACCATGAATCAGAGGGTGTGGGGGTGAACTTAATAAGCATCAATGAAAATTAAGGAAACAGTTGTTTGATTTTGACTGTTATACTGTTTTAATTCCAGTGGGTCACTCAAGCAGAAAAACAGGAACAAATTGGATTTCTTGACTTCCTTCATAGTTATCTGTATTGAGAGTTGTTAATATTGTTTATTTACTTTTTCTAGCTGGCTGTATAGTGCACTGCGTTGCGTTGGCTGGGAGTTCGATTCCCGAGAGAAGCACCAGCTTATGTAGCCTTGGGCAAGCTGCACAGTTCCGGGGAAACCCCAGAAGAAGAGAATGGCAAACCCAATTTGTCTATTTATCTACCTAGAAAACCCTGGGGAAGGGTCCCGTAAATCAGAATTGACTTGACAGTGTGCAGTTATCAACTGTTGGATTGCTGTGGCTGAATAATGCATTTACTGGTTGGAGAAGAAGTCAGCTAAAGGTAAAGGTTTTCCTTGTGTGAAAGCCAGTCGTATCTGTCTCTAGGGTTCAGTGCTCATCTGTTTCAAAGCCAAAGAGCCAGTGCTGCCTGCTTCTGCAGAAGTTTCTGTGGTCATGTGGCAGACATGACTAGACGCTGAAGCACACAGTCAGCCACTCATGCTTTAATCAGCAGCCAAGCCCGAATAGATAGCACAGTTTTGATTTTTTATCAATACAAATGGCTAAACAAAACTTTTCCCACTTTGAAACCAGGTTGTTGCAACTCAAGTTGATCTAACCTGAGCAAGAGGGAAAAGAGTACCGGAGGCACCTCTGCCACTAATAACTAGGCTCTTTTCAATGCAAAATAAGATTTCCTCTTTGCTGCAGGCGTCATAAGACAGTTATCCCCACCCACCATCAACATATAACCCTGGATGGTTTATATTGTGGAATCTGGATTATTTTATCTCAGTTGCAGAATGGGAAGAAATCTAGAGAAACAACAGCTCAAAAAGTAGCCACCAGCTCTCCATGGCTTCCCACTTTGCGTCTTTAAAGTGTAAAATATTTCCTCTCTTTTGATAATCTGAATTTAGAGAAAAGACAAAAATACATTCACCAAATGAAAACGCCTTGGCTGGCCACGGTGGGTTGGATTTGGGACTTCAAGAATTCAGGCTACCAAAACAATTATTCACTGACTAAAGCCAACGTCAGAGAGGAATATATTCCATCACTGCGATGTTTACTTGACACGGTGGATACGGTGCATAATCCTCGCAGACTGCCCTGTGATTTTTCAACTTTAGGGTTTCTTCACCAAAGTGATGCCCTCAAAATGAGACAGACTACAGTTCCTGTTATCCTCAGCTGGTGGGGATGATGGATAAACATAACCCAGGGATTCTCAACCTGTGGCCCATGGGCCAGATGCGACCCGCAGCACCACTTCATGTGGCCCACCACCGCCTTCACCACACTAGGAAGTGCCATGTGGTGGAAGAAGGGCAAAATGGCCGTCCAGCCCCCGAAGGTGTCTGAGGGAGCATGACCCGGCCCCTGGCTTTAAAAGGCTGAGAACTCCTGACATAGCCTGACGCAGTGATGGCAAATCTTGGCACTCCACCTGTTCTTGGACTTCAGTTCCCAGAAGCGCAAGTCACACTCCTGCTGATCAGGGCTTCTGGGAATTGAAGTTCAAGAACAGCTGGAGTGCCAAGGTTCACTATCACTGTTCTAGGGGCTGCTATCTTGCCTTAATTAAAAAAAATTTTTTTTAATCTTCTAGCATTGAGACAGGAGTAGAAGGTATCCTTAAACGTGTTTTTAGTTTGTTTTTAATATACAGAAGGTTTCAAGCCATCTTGACAGCTGTAGGGAAGAAAGCCAGCATACGTGAATCATCTCAATAAGATTTCTTCTTCTGTGTCTAGGCCAGACATAAAACTGCCAAAATGGGCAGAATAGAAATCAAATCAAATAAATAAATAAATATAAATAAATGAAATGAAACCACCTTTTGGTGAGTTCATTCTGCAGTTCCTTTCACATGACCCAGTGTGAGAAAGATTAGCTGGCAACACAAGGTTGCCGTTACCAAGGTAAGCCCATTATGGTTCAAAACCCACAATCTTTGAGGAGGCTCTTTCTGTTTAAAATTCAGATTGACTACAGGCATTGGGACAAAATGTTGCAGCGTTGTGGAGAACCGCCATGCGGTCTCCAGCCAACCAACTACTCAGACCCCTTTCCCCAAATTTTATTTCCCCTTCTTCTTATTATTATTATTAGCTCCTACCAGTCAGTATTCTGGATCGACCCAACATTTGGTCTACTTGAACCATCAAAAAGTTCTTCTTTTCTTATATTATTTCCCCCCAAAAGTGACGATGCCATAGGGACACAGTCACTTGACCATGTTTGTGATTCCGCTCCAGAGAAAAGCGAGAACAAGAGAGAATGGGAAAAAACAACTTAATTCTCCCCAACATTACTTTTTTTAGTCTACTGAGAATCCTCCACTCTACATGGCAACTGTTCCACACAGGCCCCCACCCAAAAGTTACTTTTCCCAAACTCTGTCTTTAACCGCACAGGAGCTGTGACCTTTGGCTCTTTTGTTTAGAAAAAAAACAAGCGTGTTTATGGACTCGACACTCAGATTGGGCTTGTAAAATTAAATGTTGCTCCCAGAAACCAGGGGAACATTTCCATGACCCCTATAGAAGAAGGACGGGTATCAGGTCTTCAATTTGGTTTTCAATATGCTGCTGGGTTTTGGATTGTAGATTGGATTTGAGAAAGTCACGTAGTTGTGTCTGGCCCTTTGTGACCCCATGTACCATGGGGCTAGGCTCCAGATCAGCGATGGCAAACCTTCGCACTCCAGCTGTTCTTGGACTTCAATTCCCAGAAGCCCAAGTCCTTGTGAATCCACACAAATGGGTTTACTGCATGGATGGGATTCCTGTCCTTCTTCTATCTATAGGGACTTGTGCTTCTAGGTATTGAATTCCAAGAATGGCTGGAGTGCCAAGATTCGCTATGACGGCTCTAGATTCTGCCTCTCCTTAGTCTCTTGCATAGAACCTCATACAGAAAAATAATCCTTTCTAAATTTCTCCCCATTAACTTGGTAGGATACGTCCCATTCTGATGTGATTACCAAGCAAGATCTTGCATGAATCAACAAGCAGTTAAAGGTGACTCACTTGGGTCTTTTGAGGCACAAGGGACAACATTTTTAAATAGAAATTTTCACTGCTCACACATTCAGGTCAGAGTTGGGCTTTGCAGAGGGTTGGGTTTCTAGCTGTTAATTTAGCATTTTGATGCCCTTCCCCTTCCCTTTTACACCCTAAACCTCCAGGTAAGTGTTGAGATGTTCCCTCTAATGAAATTACCACCAGCTTTTAGAGATCTGACAGCGAATAGATAATAGCAATGCATAAAAGAGAGGCAATGCCTTTTCCTGAAAGCCACAACCTTCTTCTTCAGGTCTGCTTCCTCATTCTGTCTAATAATAGTCCTGCAAGTCCCTACCCATCCATATGTTATTCTGTTATATTCAATTATGAATGTATTATAAATTTGTTTTCCCCCTCCCAAGAGAAATATGGACAATTTAAGCCCATCTAGAGCAAATTGTGGCAAGTACACAATATGAGCACAAGAATACAGTACTGAATACATAAGTTATATGGATGGGTAAGGACTTATGGGCCACCCCGTAAATACAAAGCCACTGCTAAGTAAAAGCAAGACTGTGTAGAGCATGGGTTATAAATATGGCAAATATATGACAGTGGCGGTTCCCAGTAGGTTTGGTTTATCCAACACTGAGCAAGTAATTGAGCTAATCCTAACAAAATCTACTGTTTGTTTCAAGATTGTAAAGCTACAGTGGGTTCTCTTGGAGTGAAAACAAAGGTCTACCTTGACTCTACAGGCAGAAGGTAGGTAGGTAGCCAGCCCTTATTCCTCTTATCGGACGTATCTAAATTTTTTTTAAGGGAAAACCAAAACCCAACCAGCAAATCATGGAGCAGAGAGTTCCATAGGTTCACCAGAGGTTGCTGGGTTCCGTTTTCCATTTGTCAGTCCTAAGTCTTTTGTCTTCCCTTCCAAGGCCCTCACTTCTAATTATGAGAAGCACCAAGAGAAAGGCCAGTTTATGTGGAGTCTAAATGAATTTCTAGCATGTTCAATGAGGCCCACCCACCCAAGGCTGAGCTATCTTTGATTCCTGGTCAGGATTGAATGCACATTCATTTGGTTGCAGGACAGCCGTTTAACCCCAACGCCACTAGGGCTCAATTAAGTCCCATTTAGTTCAGTGGGACTTATTGGTAGATACCTGCGACTCTCTAGGACTTGGGGAATCAGACCTGCAATACCCCTAATGAAGGTCCACTTTAATAGGGCCCATATTATCACCCCAAAATGCCATGTTAGTTTTAAGAAAAGTGTGTTCATTGATATACCCCTCAGCAAAGTCCAAAGTTGTAGCCTAGTCCGCTCTTGCAGATTTCTGCTCAGTGACGGCCCCATCTTTTTTTTTTTTTTGGGGGGGGGGGCATGAGCCGTTTCTAAAATCAAACCATGCAACCCTGGATCTGGTTTGTAGGGCAAAGCACAGCAATGGCCATAATTTTTTATATGTTCCCCAGCTGAACTATGGCTTTAAAGAAGCAGAGGGTAACATCTTTCTACCTGAAGACCTACAGATCTCAATTTGAAGTTATACAGCTGCGAGCAGTTGCAAAAATAAAAAAGAGACTAAAACTGAATTAATGAAAGAGTTTTTAAAGTACAGTACAAGAAAAATGGGCAGGGTAAAGGAGGTAGAAAGATTTTTGCAGCAGTGCTGACAGTGGAAAAGTATCCTGATTTTTTTCTTTTGCAACGGGACTGTATGTTGTAGCAAAACAGACATATGGTCTATGATGCTTAGGAAAAGATTAATTTATATGGGCATGAATTGACATAGAACAAATGGCTTCCAGATAGTGTAGACTACAAAAGCCCTACTCTGCCCAGTCTGAAAGGCCATCAGGATAGGACGATGCGCTATGTAGTCCTTCACACGGGAAGGGATATCTGTTTGGCAAACCTAACAAAATGGAAAGGGTCAATCCAACACTGTTCCTTGAGCATTAGTGATTACTTTTTTGAAAGATTAAGCAAGCTGTTACCATCTATTTCTTTTTTCCGTGCCTAGGCCAAACGTGAAAATGCCAAAATGAAGCCACCTTTTGATGAGTTCATTCTGCGGCTTCTTTTGCCTGACTTCAGGCGAGAAAGAGTAGTCAGCACAACACAAGGTGACCATTGGGAGGGTACGCCCTACTGTGGCTCAAAAATACCACAGTCTTCGAGAAGGCTCTTTCTGTGAACCCCAGCTGTTACCATGAACTGGTATTACTAAAAGCAACCCAGCAGCCTCTTAAGAGAATCAGGAGTTATCCTTGGTTCTAACCACAATATCTGCGTAGACTCCATAACGGTTGGACGTAAACACTGAATGCTAAATGAACTAGGGGTGCAGAGGGGCTTCACCCCAATGTTTTAGGCTGAGTGCCTTCCCTGTCCTGACCGCAAGCCACCTCATATCCAGGTTGTGGGCTACCTAGGAATACCTGGTTTACCCTTGCTGGCAAAGATAGGTAGGGTTCTCAAAACTTTTATATTCTTCTTCCTTTCTCGAATATGAGAACAATGACTGCTGAACCCCACTCTTTGGGAATTCGTCTGGTGCTGTCAATGTAGGTGACCCACAAGGCCAAGAGTGGAGACCACCACTCCATGTTGCTTTTTAACAATTCTGAGGGGCATGAGATCCTCCCCAGGGGCCTTGCGTGAGCGGAGTTATGCCACAGCATGCAAGATTAGAACTTTAACTTCTGTTCCCTTTGCTGTTTTTTGCTGGTCTTGAACAGTAATAAAGATTTGATTTGATATACAGTACAGTCTTCTTCTCCCGTGTCTAGACCAAACGTGAGACTGCCAAAATGAAGGCACCTTTTGGTGAGTTGATTCTGCCCTTCCTTTCGCCTGACCTAGTGTGAGAAGGATCAGCCGGCAACATAAGGTTGCCATTAAAAGGGCATTGCACCCAATTGTGGTTCAAAAGTACCACAATATTTGAAGAGGCTCTTTCTGTGTACCCCAACTGTCTATATGAGACCTAGCTACTGCAGCACAATTTGCATTCTGTGTTCCTTCTTAGCTGCTGGCCAGATGTGGACAACGATCACTATCCTTTCCAACAACAGTGTGAAGTTCCAGTCCCAATAAAGGAAGAATAGATTGCATTACCTCTAAACCTCTGGATATCCTGCCTATCTTTGCTCTCTGTATCACAATGAAGATAAATGGCATACAAAACATTCATTCCATAATACTACCTGAATTTTTTGGAATAGTAGTCATGTTACTCTGTGGTTCAGGCATATCAGAAAACAAAAACAACAAAGTAATAAAACACATCCACCTTCCCCTTTAACATCTAGACCCCTGCATTTGGTGTATATAAACCATGCCTAGAAGTTTCACTCCTTGTCTGAAGAAGTGGACTTGATCCACAAAAGCTAACAGTAAAAATATAGCAGTTTGTCTTTAAAGTGCTACAGTGTTTTTTGGTTTTGTTTTATTACTTTTTTGTTTTTTGTTTTCTGATATTCCATAATACCTGCAACCCCAAAACCTACAGAGTCCACAATTTGTCCCAAACCAACCATGGCCGCCTCTTCCAACCCTCCTTCCAAAACACCCCAACGCCATCTGCTCCAGAAAACATTTTCGGCATGGCCTACCTCCGTGGATTCGCTATAGTATGAAGTCCACTCGGGAATGTCGTGCGATTCCATTTTGACGGCGCCCAGCATTCCAAAATCCAGGAGAGAAGGGGGGGAGAAAGTATTTTTTAAAAATATAAATAAATGAGAGTATTTTGTGTATTGTTTAAAAAATAAAATAAAATCCAAGAATCACTTTCCTTGAGTTTTTAACTTTTCTCTCTCTTTTTGCCTTCTGGGGGAAAAAAGTTATTTTTCTTTCCTTTTTGGAAAAACTGAGGCCAGCTTCACCCGCCCAATGAGCCACACGTTGAATCCAATGCACAACTCGTGCAGCTTGTTCCCCGGTTACCCTGGCCCCGTGGAGTCGCCTGCCCAGAAATCAAGGGAGTCAACAGGCTTCCATGGTCTGGGGCAAAACAGGTCAATCCATCCAGGATGGGCACTTCCAGTCTTTTGGCACTTTTTTGGAGATGTTTTCAGGATACTTGAGCACAGCCGTGCAGACCAAAGTATTCAGAAGCTCTCCATGCCTCTTCCAGTTCTAGGAAAGGTTGGCTCTCCGGAGAGAATTGAGTCTTTATAACTTCTCTCAGTATCCGCCCGCTGATTAGTCGTCTATCCCCTAGGTGAGTTTCCCGCAAAGCGGTGGTGATCATCCTCTGCCATCTGGTGGAAAGTTGTTTCTTGGCAAGTGTAGTTGTTGGGTTGTGCACAAATCCAATGAGGTGCAAAGACTGTTGGCTTAACCCAGCAGTGCCCAAACTAAGGGCCGGGTGCGGCCCCCGACACCAATTCATCTGGCCCGCGAAGCCCTTGTCGCTCCTGGAAGCAGAAGTAAAACACCCCCATACAGGCACATTTTACTTCCGCTTCCAGGAGCGATGAGGGCTCCGTGGGCCGGATGAATTGGCATCAGGGGCCACACCCGGCTCCTGGGCCTTAGTGACTGGCTCCCTGAACCACATGATTGGCCCATGGCCCAAAAAGTTTGGGCACCCCTGGCTTAACCCAACTTAGGCCTATTTATCTACTTGCCATTTCTTGCTTTCGAACTGCTAGATTGGCAGGAGCTGGGATAGAGATGGAAGTTCACTCCATCATGCAGTACTCAGGGTTTGAACCCCTGACCTGCCGGCCTCAAGCTCAGCATCCTAACCACTAAGCCACACTCCTAGAGATGGCTTTATCTGGTATTATAATTCCCAGTTTCTCTAACAGCTGTTCTTGTGGGGAATTTATTATTTATTTACTATTTATTAAATCACATTTCTACCGTCGCCCCCTCACCGAGGCGACTCCGTGCGGCTTACATACATAAACATGACAAATAAAAATTCTACAAAAACATCAAGCTAAAAAATGTTAAAATGTTTGAAGTTTTAAACATTTTAAAAATTAAAATGCCCTCCCCAATGCTGCATCATCAGATTTCTAAAACCAACACTAAAACTAACTAAACACTAAAAACTGGAGGCTCGGGGCGACAGTTATACGAGCCAGCCCACAGTGGCTATCTATCTCCCTAGCAGCACCCCACCCCACCCATTGTGCTATCCAGGTTTTGTGGTTTTTACGCAAGGATAAATTCTGGAAGTTGTGGCCCAAAAACATCCAGGGCAGGATGAGGACCTTGCCACCCCTCCCCCTGTGCCTATACCAACTGCCAGGGGAGGAAGAAGCCAGGGCAGGATGAGGACCTTGCCGCCCCTCCCCCTGTACCCACCCCAACATATTGTATTGTAACGTAATGTAATGTATTGTCTGTAAGCCGCCCTGAGTCGCCACGGCGAGTGGGCGGCAATATAAATTTGAACTAATAAATAAATAAATAAATAAATCTATTCAGCCTTCCTATTGCTGTCAAGTCTTGTGACAGTGATGGCAAACCTATGCATGCGTACCAGAGGTGGCACTCGGAGCCTTCTCTGTAAACACCTGTGCAATCACCCCAGCATGGTTTGCCCTGCCCCTCTACCCAGCAGCCCAATGGGAGTGTTTCCTTCCTCCCATTGCTGTGTTGGCACTTTGCAAAAAATAAGTAGATTTTAGGTTGCAATATGGGCGCTCGGTCTCGAAAAGGTTCGCCGCCACTGCCCTATGAACGAGGGATAGAAATTGTGGCTTCGCATTCTCATACTGGAGCAAAAACCTAGCGTTCCACACTACAGCCAGTGTACAGGATATTTTTTAGTGCTCTCAACGACAGTCCCTTCATTGGCAATATGATTGTTGTGCAAAACTGTGTGAACTGTGCAAAGATTTGTAATTGTGCAAAAATCTAATAGGTCCCATTTTGCTGCATGGATTTTTTAAAATGAGAAACATCAGATGGTGTGCTTTCTTTTTTAAAAAATTATGCTCCTTCTGTACAGTGGATCCTTGGTTAATGTAATTAATGTGTTCTCTTGGACACGCAATTTCCTATGGGTTTGATTCAAGTTACGTAAAAAAATCATTTTTCCTAAGGAGTTGCTTCGATTTTCATATTTTCCAATGGGTTTGCTTTGAGTTACATAAAAATTCATTTTTCCTGAGTTTGCTTTAAGTAAAAAATCGATTTACATAAAAGCCTATGGAACAACTTTTTTACGCAAGTAGGGATTTTACTGTATTTGCTTGTTGCGTGCCTATGCTTTGCTTCACAAAATGTAAATTAAAGGAACGTTGTCCATAACTCATTAAATTCATGCACAGAAAGCAAAGAACCAGGCAGCAATTTCTTGATGTATCAAGAGACTGGTCAAGAACAAGATGTTTGGGGTATATTTTTCTCATCCTATTCTAGACCTGTTCCTCTTCGCCCTAGCACCTGGCTTGCTTGTCCGTCCTGACTGTCCCCAAGGTGAATGTGTTTGCCCGATAGAATCACAGATGGTGTTGTCTGTTTGGTTCCTGGTTCCGTGCCTAGCAAGAAAGGAAGTGATGGAAATGGACAGGAGGAAGAGAAGCAGTCAGGGCTGGTATAGGTGAAAAAGCTGACGGTGTGGGAGAATGAAATGGCTGAGACTCTTGAAAGCATAGAGCCAATAGTGTAATTTAACAGTACAGTTGTACCTTGCTTAAGGAGCATAATGCGTTCCACAGGATTGCTCTTTAAGAGAAACACCATTGTAAATGACCAATTGTGGAGGGGGGGGATTGCAAACCCCAATTTATTTGTTAATCGAGTTTTTGGTTGGTTTTATTTGTTAAGCGAAGCAAACATTCAGAGAAAATTCTGCTCTTTAAGCGAGGCACTCTTTATGCGAGGTTTGACTGTACAGTAAAACCTCGCATAGAGTGCCTCGCTTAGAGACTAACTCACTTAAAGAGCAGAATTTTCTCCGAATGGTTGCCCTTGCTTAACAACTAAAAACAACCAAAAACTCATTTAGCAACTAAATCGGGGTTCGTAATCCAGCCAGAAGTCACAATCAGTCACTTACAATGGTGGCAGCAGTGCTCTTTAAAGTTTTTTGCTTAAAAAACAACTCGTTTCAAGAGCAATCCTGTGGAACACATGATGCTCTTTAACCGAGGTACCACTGTACATTTATTAGGTTAAAAGACACAAAAGGAAGGAAGGTCTTCAGAGCTTTTTTGTGGCTGTGGTGGCTCAGTAGTTAAGAAACTCGCCTTGTTAGCTGGAAGGTCGGCATATCAGCAGTTCGAGTCTTGGGTACTGCATGACGGATTGAGCGCCCGTCTCTGTCCCAGCTCTTAGGGACATGAAAAGAACTTCATTCGGGCGTTCTCCGAGAGAAGTTTCTTCAGCAAAAATCCTTTCATAAACTGATGAAAACCAGCCTGCCTCGTGTGTGCTGACAGATTTCGGCATCCTACGCAAGACAGACACAAACGCAAAACCCAGCTAATGAAATGGAAAAAAGATAATCAAGTTTATTGACAAGAGACAAGTAAAGGAAATACAAAAAACAAATTTAAAACATTCTCTCTCCCTCCCCTCCCTTTGCAAACTTAAAAGCGGGATTCCAACCCCTCCATCGTTCTCCCCGCAAACTCAAAATTTCACAACAGAAAAACGTACAAAGTGGACAGAAACACCTGCCCATCCATGAAACAATTCTAGAACCAAACAAATCAAACATTACGTATTTTGTGTCTGCGGTTGAAACCTCCACTTTTGCTTCTCCAAACGAAATTACAATAAGTCCATGATGGCGAACCTTGGCACTCCAGGTGTTTTTGGACTTCAACTCCCAGAAGCAGAAGTCTCTGTGAATCCACACATATGCGCAGTAAACCTATTTGTGTAGATTCACAAGAAATTTGGGCTTCTGAGAATTGAAGTCCAAGAACACCTGGAGCGCCAAGATTCACCATTACATCAATAAGTGCTAACCCTCTGCCCTCCCTGTTAATGATTCACGGCCACCTTACAACTGGCTAATAAGATTTTCTTCCGGCATACAAACTTTGCTAGGTATCATTTTTGGTTGGAAGTGAAAAGAAAATCTGGGATGTGTCCCTGCATGGGGAAAAAAGGGGGAATATATAACAAACAAGAATTTTCTTTCCCTTCGCCAGTTTAGAGAACTCTCTTTTGGGATGTTTTAGATTCACAGACTTGGAAGTTTTGCATCCAACTTCCATCAAAATGAATGGGAATCTCGCCTGTTTTAGAAGTGCTTATGCAGAACAGACCAGTTTAAATTCTTGCCCTCCAGCCCTGCGCATATCTCAACTGTTGCCTCTTCATGTATTTTCTTCCTTTTCTTCTTCGTTTTGGTGTGCACGCTTAAAATCTTTTGGTATGAAAACAAACCTTCTCCATCTAAACATAAAACCCGACACACAAGAGGCACTTTTAAAGCATCTCCACCTCTCCTGCTCACGTACACCCCATAATGTTTCAAAACCTCTTCCCCCTCCTGTGCTCCTCCACCCACCCCAAAAGAAAAGCAGTTTTCCATACAACCTGTCTTCCCCTTTCCTCCAGAAATTAAGAAAGACAGGAAGGAAGGAAGGAAGGAAGGAAAAAGAAAGCAAGTAACTTAGGGAATTAAGAAAGAAAGAAAAAAAGGAAAGAAAGGAGGAAGAAAAAGAGGAAGAAAGAAACAAGCAAGTAAAGAAAGAAAGAAAGAAACCCAACCTGTCTAGTGACAGATCTTTTAAGTCCCACATAAAACTCTACTCAGATTTCAGGGCTCTCCCATATATACAGTGTTTACAGGGTGGAGGTACCGGCAGCAATGAATACTCTCCTGGGGTAACAAT
Source organism: Furcifer pardalis (assembly GCA_030440675.1). Lineage (NCBI taxonomy): Eukaryota > Metazoa > Chordata > Lepidosauria > Squamata > Chamaeleonidae > Furcifer > Furcifer pardalis. The sequence goes on from CP126890.1 coordinate 308,343,126, forward strand.
ATGAATGCAGAGATGGAAAAGGTAAAATAAAAATGGGAACAGTGCTCAGGATCTGGGACTGCAGAAATCTAGGAGAGCAAGACAGGTGTCCTGGTTTGGATACAAGAGAAACAGGTGAAAAATCCAGGAAAACGAATGCTCAGGTGGAGAAATCTTGACCCTAAGGATGGATGGGATACGCTGATGTCCAGAACCACATCACCCCCACCCCAGGATACCACTTCTGCCACTCCTGCTTGGGGGGCTACGGAGTAGCACATTCCCGTCCCACCCCCTCCCTGTACAATTCTTTCCCCTCCTCCCTCCCCGTAGTAGGTTAACGTAGATGTGGCTTCGTATATAAGCTTGCTATGGAAATATTATTTTAAAAAATAGATTTATGTACAATACCCCAGTCCACAGTGGGTTAAAGAAAGGCGTGTTAAACTGGGGAATAAGTTATTCCAGTCCATGCCACACTGGATGGGAGGGGTATGGTGATGGCGGGGGGGGGGGAGAAGGGGGGGGTCCCTCCGTCTCCCGCTTTTTCTCTCCGGCACAATGTCCCCTTTGCTCATCACGGGTCACGCTCTTTTTTTACTTTCACGTCTCCGGCCAAGATGGTGGCGATCTCGCCCTGCATGAAGGCCCACGGGACATTGGACCCGACCAGGGGGCATTTCTCTCCGCTGGGGCAATAGACCTCTCCGGCGGCTCCTTGGGCCTTGATGAAATCCCGGGAGCAGGGGAAGCAGAACTTGTGGCCGGGCACCGATGGGCACTGGACGAAGTGGGTATCCTCCAACCGCTCGTGGCAGATGGTACAACAGAGAGGCGCACTGCCCGCCCCGCCTGAGGAGTCGGGGGCGCTCTGGGTGCCCCCCGGATCCACCCCTCCGGACGAGTGGGCCCCGGAGGAGGAAGAGGAAGAGGAGGTGGTGCTGGCTTGGCCTGGCTCTCCATTGCGTGGCACCAGCCGGTGCTGACCAGAAGCGGCGGGCGAGGCCGGGCTGGCGCTGTTCTGCCGGGTAGTGGTGGAGTGGACGGGGTTGACCTCCTTGTTGCCTAGGGTGTCCGCCACATTCTTCAGGGCCGTGATGGGCGAAGGGTCGTTGCGCAGGGAGCACTCGGGCATAGGGCCCTGGCCGGCTGAAGCGGGCAGGTGCGCCAGGCCGGACGGGTACAGCCCGCTGGCCGCTTGGGACAGCCAATGTTGGCGCTGTTGCTGCTCTTCGGCGTTCAGCTTAGCACCCAGCTCCCCGTCCGGCTCGGGAGAGGCCTTTCTCCGCCGGAGGAGGGCACGGGAGGGCACGGCGGGCACGGCCCTCAGCAGGAGGCTTGGTGGCATGGCGCAGTTGCTGTCCAGGAACTGCTGCGGCATGGCTTCAGGGGCGGGGGGCTCCCGGAAGAAGCGGACGCCTTCAGTGAAGAGCTCACCCAGGAGGCGCCACTCATTGGCCCCGTGGCACCTCTCGTACTCCAGGTATTTGTACCCGGATGAAATGACCTTGCCAGGCTCCTTGAGGGCATCTTGGAACATCTGCTTGGCCAGGCCCAGCACACCGGCGTAAACGTGGCCGGAGCCGCAGGGGTACTCGGCGAAGAGCTTGAGTTCGTACTCATAGCTGGGCCGGAGGGCAGCGTCGAAGGCGAAGATGCGCCCCACTAGGGCATGGTCCTTCTTGAAGCGCACGTTGAAGGGGGCGCAGCCGTAGAGGGCCAGCAGGCGCTCCCGCACCGCCTTGGGCTTCCCGTGCCACTCCTCGGCCCGGCCCCGCATGGCCTCGTTCAGCTCGGCCAGGCACTCGTGGCGTGACCCCGAGGGCGGCGGGGCCAGGGGCAAAGCAGGCATGGCCAACCCCTTCTCCTTCTCGTACTCGACGTAGCCCCGCTTGGAGAGCTCGCCCAGCAAGGGCCCGGGGGCCATGGGCAGAGGGGCGCCGCGGCCCCCCAGCCCCGAGGCCACGGCGGCCGCCAGCAGCCCCGGCGGGGCCCCCATCAAGCCCGACGGGCTGGGGGGCATCAGCGCCCGTCGGGCCGTGGGGCTCTGGCGGCTGCCCTCGCCTTCGTCCGAGCCGCCGCCCGAGCCGCCACGTGCCAGCCCGTTGGGCAAGCGGGGGCTGAGGGTGTAGTCTCCCGCCCCGACGGCGCTGGCGGCCAAGCGAGCCCCGGCCGTGGCGCGTTCGAATCTCTCCAAGGGCTGCCCGGCGGCGGCGCTGCCCGACGGGTCTCCCTTGGCGTGCTTGGCGCCCGGCGGCCCCGGCGAGCGGCCCTCCTGCAAGACGTGGTTGCGCTTGAGCTGCCGCGCCGTCTCGATGAGGAACTCGATGCGGTCGGCGCCTTCGAAGTTGACGCAGCCCCGGCAGACGGCCTCGCTGAAGTCCCAGATCATGGCCCACGGCATCTTGGGCAGGTCGCACAGGTAGCACCATTGTCTGCGCGACGGCGGCCCCGAGGCAGAAGACATCTTGCGCTGCCGCCGCCGCCGCCTCCCCGACGGACGCTGCTGCCCGAGCCCGGCCGAGGCGCGACAGAGGCGGACGCTGCGGCGGGGGCTGTTTTGCAAGCCTCCCTACACGGCGATGCGCCCCCGCCTGCTTAGTTGGCCCGTCGGGGATCGGGGCCTCAGTCTTCCCACCACCCCCGACGGAAGGCAAGGGGCAAGGCGCAAGGGCCACGCTCCGGGAGTTGCAACGGTCCGACGGCTTGGAAACCGGCCCTGTTTACACCTGTGCAAGCGGAATGCAAAAATAAAAAATAAACGGGGGAGCAGGGGGTTACCCTTCCCCCCGACGGCTGCTTTGCTATTGGGGGAGGGGGGAGAGAAAAGACTCCTAGCCCGGGGAAAAGGAGGAGGGGGAAGCCGCGAGAGCGAATTGGGGGGAAAGAAGAAGAAGAAGAAGGGGGGGAATTTCCCCCCTTGCGCCTCCCCTCTAACATGGAGAAACTTACATAACTCCGCCGCGAGGTCTGCTGGGAGATGTAGTCTTGGCCACCCACCTGCCGGGCGGGGGAAGGCAGAGTGAGGGGTGGGGAGAGGGGCGTCGAGGCGCTGGCTAAGCAGCAGCCCCCTTGCCAAAAACAAGAGGGTTGCAGTGGGGCCCTTTTCTCTAGTTTGCATTTCCTTTGCATGTTCACACGTGCAAGGAGCCAGGCGGCTCTGATGCCCGTGTCCAAGCAGCGTTTGCAAATTCAAAAACCCCAGGGCTACCCAAATGAAGCCACTTCCTTGGCTTTGTCATTGGCCAAACTTAAATCTGGTCAGGTTGTCTTGCTATGGTAATAGTAGTAGGCCATACTGCTAGTGACCCAACACAGAGTGTCGGGTGGAAGCAGTTAACTAACCTGACCACCCTGATTGTGCGTGCCAAAAGGGCTCAGGACCAGAAAGTGACTCGTGGAACTGGATCTGTGGGTACTATGGGTGTCATGTTGTGATGCAGAAGGCAAATGAAAGGCCACTGCATTTTATGGTTCCCAGGACAATCTTCATGGCTGATCGCTGTGAGGATTGCCAATATTCGGATATGGCAGAACAAGAAGAAGCTGAAGTCCTCATCGGTGCATCTTTCTGGCAGTTGTCGGCAGACCAGTAAATGAGCCAATGGATTCTGTAACTCCGCATTCCACAGGGCTTATGCTTTAGTCTAGGTGTGCCCAAACTTTTTGGGCCGTGGGCCAGTCATGTGGTTCAAGGAGCCCAAACTATGCCTGGGGACCGGCCCTGGCCCCCAGGGGCTGTAGTTTGGGCACCCCTGCTTTAGTCTTAGCCTTGCTAGGGGAAAGGCCACATTCAAATCTTAACATGTTTCTTTGTGGAAATGTTTCCTTGAATCTGGCCACTTCTTAAAACGACTGTTTTTCATGGCAATTCATGTTGGCCCAGGTTTTAAAATGGTGACGTTGACCATTCATGCGGGCAACAAGGTCGTGCCAGCAAGCTTTCGGACTGCACAGGGCATAAGTGTCTACACACAACAGCCTGAAGCTTTGTTGAGCAATGACTTAGGCACATCCCGATGGTTTCAATGATGCTGGATTCAAGGCCACATGTGCCAGGTTCGCCTTCGTCTTCAAGTTTAGAAATAGAATGTAAGATCCTTGGCTTCCATTTTGGGGGGATTTATTTTAAAAATGGTAATATTTTTAATGTATTGTAATTGTTGCATATTGCAATAACATGATCACAATTCAAATACTGTATGTGAAATTGCAATGTAATAAAACAAAAAAAATCTGATTTTAAAAAATATTTTAATTTTACTCCAGCCTCTTGTCCATATACTTCAGGCAACCCAAATCCTACCCAAAATTAGCCTTGGGGGTTTCAAAGGACTTGAGTGCCCTAACTGATCCTTCTCAAAGTTTTGAAATTGTCCAATATTAATTGTTTTGCTTATTATTATTATAAATGACTTGTAGGCTTAATGTTTTCTTTCCTTCTTCCATCCAGGCTTCCTAATTACTTCCTCGGGGACAGAGAGTTGGGAATTTACTTTCCCTTTTTAATAAGACATCGAAGGGTTAACTTGATGCTTCCCCCATGAGAACTAAATTTCCCAGATTGCATGGCGCTGCTGGAACCCGTATGTTGTTGCGCACTTCCGGTCCCATTTGCTTCCCTTTCTCGACTATGAATGCCCGTTCCCTCCCCCTTTCAGTTTTGGAGGGGGAATTTAGGGGGTTAATGACAAACGGGGAAAAAATAATGGTGCAAAGTTCACATCTGGAAAAACAAGAGTTTTTGAGAACTATTGCAAAATTTATGTTGCAATAAAACTATATTATTTCTCTACCCAGATCCAGACTGGAGTTTGTTGGGAATTCCCCCACCACTATCAGCCTAGAGACAACAGTAAGGGATGCATATCAAACCAACAGCAAAAAACAGATCAATGCAGACACCTAGAAAATATATACATGTTGCAACTCCCTAGTGAAGTTTGCAGAACACCAGCAGGCTCTCTTCAAACGCAACAAAACCTGATTTGTGTGTGTGTCAGTTTAGGAATGATTGAGGCATAATGAGAAATGTTTCTGCCAGCTTAATTCAAACCTGGGGAATCTACAGGAGAATTTATACATTTAAAGGGCAGTGGGAAATAATAACCAATGTGTTTTAGCTCTTTCATTTTGTCTGCTTTTGGAAATATTGTACACGTTTTAATCTAGCTGAGTGCCACCTTAAGTCCCAGCCGTTGGAGAAAGAGGTGATACAATAAAATATTTTTTCCTTTTATTCCAATTTGAGATGAGATAAATGGATTCATTTCCCCCTCCTTTTTTTTTGTTTATCAACAATGCCCAAACATATCAAACAGCAACAGGAAAATGCAACAGATTTTTCCCTGCCTCTCGATTCCAGAGGAAATTAAAAACAATTTGGTGCAGCACAGGGAAAATCTTTGAGCTATTGAGAATCTTCCAAATCAAAGAAAAGTTCCGTCAGATCTGGAAGTTTACATATTCGTGTGTCTAAATGTCCTGCTGGATACATATAAGCATACAGTATTGCCTTCCACCTTGTTCTGCCATCCCCATGTTCAAGTACTGTACTGCTATTAACTTTCAATTCTCTCTGCCTTGATATAAAGGCATTCAATACCTTTCTTTAGATTCCTCCTAATCAGATGGGTTACCTGAGGAAATGGACTTTCTAATAATTGGCACTTAGTTTTTGGAATACTTTGCCACAGAGGCCTACTTATGTTAATTAATTTGGCTTAAGGTGGCTTGACTCAGGTGAAATTAAAAACAATGGCCACAGGATTGGAAAAGATCTGTATACGTTCCACTCCCCAAAAAGGGTAATGCCAAAGAATGTTCAAATTATCGAACAATTGTGCTCATCCCTCACGCTAGCAAGGTGATGCTCAAGATAATACAGGATAGACTGCAACAGTATGTGGAGAGAGAATTACCAGAAGTGCAAGCGGGTTTCAGAAGAGGCAGGGGGACTAGAGATCACATCGCCAACATAAGATGGATCATGGAAAAAACAAAGGAATATCAGAAACAAGTCTACTTCTGTTTCATTGATTACACTAAGGCTTTTGATTGTGTCGACCACAACAAAATGTGGCAAATAATTAAGGAGATGGGAATACCAGAACACCTTATATGCCTCATGAGAAATCTGTACATGAATCAAGAAGCAACAGTTAGGACAGAAAATGGAATGACGGAGTGGTTTGGAATAGGAAAAGGAGTAAGACAAGGCTGCATTCTGTCACCATGCTTATTCAATTTATACACAGAGCACATAATGCGCAATGCAGGAATGGAGGAATCACAATTTGGGATCAAAATTGCTGGAAGAAACATCAACAATTTGAGATATGCTGATGATACCACCCTCATGGCAGAAAGTGAGGAGGACCTAGAGAAGCTCCTAATTAGGTTGAAAGAAGAAAGTGAAAAAGCTGGCTTGAGACTCAATATCAAGAAAACCAAGATAATGGCAACAGGCCCTATCAGTCCCTGGAAAATAGATGGGGAAGAAGTAGAAGCAGTGACAGATTTTACTTTCTTGGGATCTAAGCTCACTGCAGATGGTGATTGCAGCCATGAAATAAAAAGGCGACTGATTCTTGGGAGGCAAGCGATGAGAAACCTGGGGAGCATAGTGAAAAGTAGAGACATCACATTGAAAACAAAAATTCGCATAGTCAAGGCAATGGTATTCCCTGTGGCAATGTATGGTTGCGAGAGTTGGACCATTAGGAAAGCTGAACGCAGAAGAATAGACGCCTTTGAGATGTGGTGTTGGAGGAGAGTTTTGAGAGTCCCATGGACAGCGAGGAGAACAAATAGGTCAATCTTAGAAGAAATCATCCCTGACTGTTCCTTAGAAGGTCAAATAATGAAGATGAGGCTAAAATACTTTGGACATCAAATGAGAAGAGAGGAGTCACTTGAGAAAGCTTTGATGCTTGGAAGGGTCGAGGGCAAAAGAAGAAGGGGACGGCCCAAGATGAGATGGCTAGATAGTATCGTGGAGACAATGGGCACAGAGCTGAGCGAGTTGAGGGGGATGGTGGAGGACAGGAGTGCCTGGCGGACAGTGGTCAATGGGGTCGCAGAGGGTCGGAATCGACTGTGCGACTGAACAACAAAAAAAAAAGGAATTTTCAACAGGCAGAGTCTACACAGCACACCTTTCTTCTTTCAGGCCACCTACATTTAAGGTCCTTGTTATGTTTTTACTCTTTATGTCTGATGAAGACTTCATCCATCATCATCATAATTTGATCCATGAAAGCTCCACATTTAAATACAGGAGTTAATCTTTAAGGTACCAATTTTTTTTTGTCTTTTTTCTCTTGTTTTGTTTACTCTGATATACTGTGCTTACACAGCTTAACATGACTACCACTTCAAAATAATCAGTTATTCTGTAAGTTGTGCATCTCAATTAATAACTCATCTTTACTGCATTCAGGGAAGCATTTTCCAAAACAACTGGAGATACAATTATCGCCCAAGTCTCATATTACTTTTGATCTTTTAAAGTTTCTTTGCAAATATTCTATTTTACTGCCCTATTCCTATGTTGTTATTTTGCTGTATTTTCTGAGATGAATATTTATGTTATGAGCTGCCTTGATAGATATCTTCCATTGTAAGTTGAGATAGATGACACGAACCCATGTTCTAAAACATCTCAATGACCAGAAGCTAAAAAGGGAGCTGCCCATGCTCGAAAGCCAGTCATATCTGACTCTAGGGTTCAGTGCTCATCTGTTTATAGCCAAAGAGCCAGCACTGTCCATGTCTGGAGATGTTTCCGTGGACATGTGGCAGCCATGCAACACCAGAGTGCACAGAACGCTGTTTACCTTTCCACCGAAGTGGTCCCTATTTATCTACTTGCAATTTCTTGCTTTCGAACTGCTAGGATGGAAGGAGCTGGGACAAAGATGGGAGCTTACTTTGTTGTGCAGTACTCGGGAATCGAAATCCAACCATCCAGTCATTGAGTTCAGCATCTTAACCATTGAGCCACTGCAGTCCCCAGGTGCTAAAAATCACCATGCTTTTAAAAAAATGCCTTAAAGCCTCACCTTTATGTGATCCCATGGCAGAAATACACCCAACACACCTATCTAAGATGGCTGGGTTCAGTTCTTCATCATACAATGGAAATAATGGTGCCATACACCCCTAGAAATGGAATACTTTGCAGTGGATCGTGATGGGGGGTAAAGTGTATTCTGAAGTGTCTCTTACTAAGTGGGGGATTTTTCCATTCCCACGTAGATGTTTTTTGCCTTCTTTCCCTGGGACAGTCACAGAATTCTATCAATACAAGGAAAAGCTAGTATGAAAAGTTTATTGAATTTTTACTGGCATGGGATTTAGTGGAAGGCGAAGCATCCTTAGACTGGTTAAACTGGACCAATCGCAGGCAACTGTTACTCCCTCAAGGCCTCTTCTATTAGGGGGGCGGCGGCAGAAATAACCTTAAAATTTCCCCCTGCCCCTCTGTATACAGCTAAAAAGAGCCACGCCTTCAACCGAGGATGGTTTTGACGTGTCAAGCACAGGTTGAGCTTTGAACAGAGAGCAGGCGAAGGCAAGACCCTTGTGTGGGACAGAAACTGGCCAATTTACCCCATTCTCCGTAAAGTCAATTTTGTTTCAGAGGTGAAGGCTACTGGAATGGAACTGGGATACTGGTGGGAGGCTGACAGAGGAACCTGTTTCTTGACACTGCATGATTTCTAACCAGTTTCTCCTTGCATGTTTCTGCCTGTTTTTCAGCCCCCAGTGAATCGCAGATCTGTACAAACCTATGAGCCATCTGTACAAATCTGTATATGGTGGTCTGTTGTGGGCTCAAACTCCATACGGCCGTGATGGTGAACCTTGGCACTCCAGCTGTTCTGGGATTCAGTTCCCAGGAGCCCAAGTCTCTGTGGATCCACACGAATGGGTTTACTGCGTGTGTTCTTGGACTTCAATTCCCAGAAGCCCAAGTCTCTGAATCCACACGAATGGGTCTACTTTGCATACATGCAGTAAAGTAATCCCATTCGTGTGGATTGACAAAGACTTAGGCCTCTGGGAACTGAAGTCCAAGAACAGCTGGAGTGCCAAGGTTCACCATCACGGCCCTAGGGGTGTGTATTATGGCTGTGCCATTTGGAATTTTTTGGATTACAGCCCCTAAAATTGTCCGTTCTAGGATTTCTACCTGGCAGATACTTACATTTCACTCAACTAGAAAAAGGCCTAGTTCTGGCCTAGCTTCTTGTTTAAACAGGAAGTGGCCCCAGTTCTAGTTAGGAAGAAGCTAGGCCAGTGATGGTGAACCTTGGCACTCCAGGTGTTGTTGTACTTCCATTCCCAGAAGCCCTGATTAGCAGGAATGCTGACTTGGGCTTCTGGGAATGGAAGTCCAAGAACACCTGGAGCGTCAAGGTTTGCCATCACTGATGCTAGGCCTTTCCCTAGGTGAGCAAAACACAGGTGTTCTACAGTGTGGAAACTCAAAGAACTGAGCATTCTGGGAGATGGCACCCCAAAAATCCAAAGCGCACATCCCTAGTGTTTATACACAGTTATAGCCCACTTTAATTGAGGATTTTATTTTGGCCAATGACAAAGGCAAGAAAGTGACTTCATTTTGGCAGTTCGAATTTTGATCTGGACATGAAAGGAGGAGCCTACTTCAACGGTTGGGAGCTCCATCCTATAGAATTCTGGGAACTGTAGTTTTAGCTGTACTAGAGGGCTCTAGAACATTCCATTTAAATAGCAGAGCATTTTAAGATCCTCACCAAAGGATAACAGGAGAGAGCCCTAACCATTAAAAGTTATATCAATGCCAAAGTGCTATAATTGTATAGTGCAGATGCCCCCTAGTTTCGTGACCTTCCTGCAATTGCTATGACCATGGGGTGATTGAAGGCTGTTGTTGTGGGGAAAGGACTGCAGACAGACGTGCACAGAGTTTGGTTTGGTAGGTGATTCAGTTGTGTCTATACGGCAACCCTTGTAGCAAGAAACACACGGATATGCAGGGAGGTTGGATCGTGCTTTGTAAAGGGCACCGTTGTGTGTTGTCCATGGGGTGGCAGCTGGGATCTCCTGGGGGTGGATGGGAGGTGGGTTTACAGGGAAGTCACTAAGACAGTGATGGTGCAACTTGGCACTCCAAGTGTTCTTGGACTTCAATTCCCATTCATGTGGATTCACAGAGACTTGGGCTTCTGGAGATTGAAGTCCAAGAACACCTGGAGTGTCAAAGTTTTCCATCACAGCACTAAGACCTCACCTAGGATACATGCATTTCTCCATCCTTTGTCCGAGTCCTGTAAAAGGGGGGGGGGGGGAGAGCAGAAGCAGGTCCTTTCAAGTAGACATGGTCACAAGTTCTTCCAGCGCCCCCGGCGTTTACGGGTGGGGATCCCCTTTCTCCGTTTCCGGGGAGGAGGCCCCCGGGCCGGGAGTGTTCCATTTCCAGCTACAAGATGTCCTTCCTCCTCTGGACTCCTGGCCTCGTTCTCTCCCTGATCCGGGGACGGTTCCACCTTGGTTGCAAAAGTGTCTCTGGGAAGCAGGGTCTCCGAGGAAGGGTCCGGGAGAGGGACCCCCTCCTGCAGTGGCGACAGGTTATTTGTCTGGGCCGGAAGGAGGGGCAAGAGAGCGGCCACCATGTTGGTGAGCCGCTCCAGGCCTTGATGCAAGGTGTAAGTCAGCTCACGGATGGCTTCGGCAGTCTCTCTCTGGGCCTGAAAGAAGTCCAGAGGCGGCTCGCAGGCCGGGTCCAAGCGGGGGTGCCTGTGCCGTGGCAACGGGGATGTCGAGGGGCAAGGGGTGGCGGTCAACAGCTCCTCTGGGGAGTGTCCAGCATGTGGCCGGCAGGTGGGAGACGGTGCCAATTGGACAATCTGCAGCGACGTAGGCTGGGCTGATGGGGGCGCCGGTGAGTCGCGTTCCTTGGGTCTCAGCAAACCCCCATCTAGAGAGTAGCAGGAAACCTGGGGAGCAGAAGTCTCCGGGCTGCAGGATGAAGTCTTGCCCCTGGCCGGCATATCTGTGGGGGGGAAAGGAGATTTGATGGAATGCTGTTACCTTCCCTGCCGAAGCAGTACCTATTTATCTACTTGTTATTTTTTTTTTGTTTTCAAACTGCTAGGTTGGCAGGAGTTGGGAAAGATGACAGGAGCTCACTCTGTCATGCAGTGCTCGGGTCTCAAACAGCTGACTTGGCGACCTTCTTCTGGGTGTGAAACTCAGCATCTTCAATACTAAGCCACCCTTTGATGTAACTTCACTGCATGCAAAACTACATGGATCCTTAAGCATTAACACATGACACTAGGTTCTTACTTTAACAGAAGCTGAAAGGTTCATAATACCTTCATGTAAGGGGACTTCTGCAATGCTGTCTTATTGTCTATTTTTATCTTAGTCTTGATTTAGTTCCTACGCCATCAGGCTTTTTCTTAATCCAACTAAAAACCCCACGTCTACAGATACCTAAATTTCACTCACCTGGAAAAAGGCCTAGTTATAACTGTGGCAGTTTCCTATTTTTTAACAGAAAGCCTGGCTACCCTCACCCCGGTCTTTGAACACATGCAAATAGTTTGAACACATGCCACTGTCCCACAGATCTGCCTGCCTTTACCTGGTTTTGCACACAGATTATACCCATTTTGTCTAAACTATATTCTCTCCCTCTTTGGGGGCTGATTCCATTGCAGCAGAAAATACATGCAAGTCCGATCCTTCTGGAGTGGACCAGTGGGTCAGTCAACATGTGCCCGAATCCTCACCCCCATATCTAAATGCCTCTGTGCCTTGCACTTGAGCTTGTCAGGGGAAAATAAGTTGATCTTAAAAGCCTTTCCCCTCCACGAAAATGCTAGCTATTTCTTAATGAGGACTTTTGTTGTCTTTTCGACATGGGGAAGCATTTTCTCATGCTCCCTCCCTTCCAAGCATGTGCCACTGAGTCACATTTAGAACGGGTGATGGAGAACCAAGACAGAGAACATGGCTTCCGGGATGTTGTGTATCCATGGGTCTTAAAGAATGGAGGAAATGAATGGCAAATGACAATTAGATAAAGGCCACCCTTGCTCAAAAGCGAGACATATCCGATTCTAGGGTTCAGTGCTCATCTCTGTTTATAGCCAAAGAGCCAGTGCTGTCTGCATTTGCAAATGTTTCTGTGGCCATGTGGCAGGTGTGACTAGACACTGGAGTGCACAGAACGGTGTTACCTTTCCCGCCAAAGCAGTACCTATTTATCTACTTGCAATTTATTGCTTTCAAACTGCTAGGTTGGCAGAGGCTGGGACAGAAGATGGGACCTCACTCCGTCACGCAACTCATGGGTTTTTAACTGTTGACCTGCCGACCTTCCAGTGATCAAGTACAGTGTCTTAACCACTAAGCCACTGCAGTCCAGTGTGCTAAAGCTCTTTGCCAAGTCGGCAGTTTCTTCAACCTGCCTGCACAACTCAGATGACATGTGGGAGTTTATTAATCCATTGCCTGAAATAAATGCTTCGCTAGTCCTCATAGGTTGTGCAGTGCTTAGCTCAGATCTATAAAATTGCCTGCAAGTGGAGGCAGATATTTGACTGGTTTCATACTCAAGTCCCGCTGTGTACCACACAAACTAACCCTTATTGCTTCTAATATTTTAGTTTGGACAATCTATTTCCCCCAATGATGGGGAGCATTTCAAATAAAAGGGCATAAATTGCTGGATAGCTCAGTGGTTTATATATATGACTTCAGAGCCGGGAGTTTGATTCCCCACGGTGCCATGCAGTACAGCCAGCTTGTGTCACTTTGAACAAGCTGCGTGGCCTCACAAGGACCTCAAAGAAGGGAAGAGTAAACTACTTCTGAACAAACCATAGTTTGAAAGCCTTAGAAAGGCTGACCATACAGTACTTAGAAACATAATTGATGGCCTGTAATCATTATTAAGGCATAATCACTGAATGTCATCGGGGGTTTTCCCTCTGCCTTTCCTTTTAGTATAAAAGCAGCTGACACATCTTAGAGTCAGTGATGGCGAACCTTGGCACTCTAGGTGTTCTTGGACTTCAATTCCCAGAAGCCCAAGTGAGCACTCCTGCTGATCAGGGATTCTGGAAATTGAATTCCAAGAACACCTGGAGTGCCAAGGTTCGCCATCACTATCTGGAGCACCAACGCCTTGGAAATGGACCCTACTCCATCACTCTCTAGTTCTATCTACATGTCATCTGGCTGTAGTTTTATTCCACAGTGAAGGAAAAAAAGAGAAGTCGGCTCATGCTCAGAGGAACAGTGATTATTTCATATTATTCCGGGACAAGCCCCACTTCCATTTAAGCACTGCCCAATCCCTGACTAAAACAGGGGAGACGCAGATCAGTTGATGCTAGACTGCAACTCAGCAATGCAGGGAGCTACAGTCCCAAAAACATCTAGAGCAGCTGCTTCCAGCTGTTCTAGGACTTCAACTCCCAGAATCCTCCTGGCCAGCACTATCAGTGGCTTGGGATTCTGGGACTTGTAGTGCTACAGCAGCTGGAGAAGTAAGTTTTGGGAGCTCTGATGGGGAAACCAGCCCTGTACCCGCTCTAGCTTCGCCAGGGGGCACATGGTGGGTTTCTTGCTTTGGCCCTAAATGGGCATTTTTCTGGATGCCAACTCCTATGATGAAATCACACCTGTGGTCTTTCCCTCCATCCCTGGTCAAAAGTGGCACAGGCAGCCACGTTAGCCTTGCTGCTGGCCCAGTGGGCACAGTGGGCAGCCATGTGTCTTCCTCTCTCTCCCCCCCCCCCCCAGCTTCGTGAGTCCTTACCTGTGCCATGCTCTGCTGCCAAGCGGTAGCCGTGGGTGCCCGGGAACCCCGGGGGCGGCGGCGTGCCCTGCTGGCAGGCGCTGCTGCTGCTAGGCTCTGCCCTGCCGCCCCCAGTAGTGCCCGCCGCCACCACGCCGGGCCCCAGGATGGCGAAGAGGGTCTCTTCCTCGGCGGAGAAGGTCTCCTCGCCCCCGGCGGCGGTGCCCGGCCCCTGGCCCTGGGTAGAGTGGGGCACCCGCGCCAGCTTCTCCTTGGTGCGCCGCTTGAAGTCATTCCAGCGCTTCTGCACCTCCTGGCCGGTCCGCTTCCAGCTGGTGATGCCGTTGATCTTGGCGGCGATGCCCTCCCAGACCCGCCGCCGCTCGGCCACCGTCACCCGCCGGCTCTGGGTGCCGTACAGCCGGGCATAGTTGGCACGCACCTCCTGGATGAGGATCTGGTTCTCCTCGTAGGAGAAGCGCGGCTTGCGCAGGCGGGTGACCTCCTCGCCCTCCCCGGACATCCCGCCAGGGTCCCGGGGCTTCCCATCCGCCGGGTGCCCGGGGCCACCTTGCCTGCCACCGCCGGGGCAAGAAGAACGGGCTTTTCCCGCAGCCTGCAACGGGTTGGCACCGGCGGAGGAGGGCGGCACGGAGCCAGCACGCGGAGTTCGCTCGCGGCAACCTCTGCCTGGGCAAGCAAAGGGGTCTCTCCAAGCAAGCAGAGGGTCCTGGCTGGGCTGGCTGGCTGCCCCACACAAGCCAGGAGAGACCGGGATGGATGGGGCGGCTGCCGGGGGGGGGGGGCAGCGCTCGACTTTGCCAGGCACCGGGCGATGCTGCTGCACTGCAAAGCCTCCCCCGCGCCTCGCTCGGGTGGCGCTCCAGCTCCCCGCGCATGCGCCCTGCTCAGCCGCACTCCCAGCGGGCCAAGAGGCGGCCCGGGCGGTTGCCCCGGCAACGGGGCCTGCTCCCCGCCGGTGAGGCCTTTTTTGCCTCCCGCCGCAAAGACTATATATAAGAATAATAAGAATAACAATAGGGGCTGCCGTCGTTCAGAGGTTAAGAAGCTCCCCTTGTTAGCTGGAACCTACTGGCAGTGACCCTAAAATGGGGGGTTTCAAGATAACGGAAGATATTTAATTTTTTTGGAATAGTAGCTGTGTTACTCTCTGTGGTTCAGTCATATCAGAAAACAAAAAAGAAAAGAAAAACACTGCAGCACTTTTAAAGACTAACTACAGTACTGTACTATATTTTTACTGTTAGCTTTCGTAGTCCACTTCTGAAGTGGACTTGATCCACGAAAGCTAACAGTAAAAATATAGCAGTCTTTAAAGTGCTGCAGTGTTTTTGTCTCCCCCCCCCCCCCCGATATGCTTGAGATATTTAAGGAGTGGTTTTACCAATTCCGTACGTATACAGTACTGTACTCCAAATGGTTTTGAAAGGCTGAGCAGGGATTCGAACCCAGGACACCTGAGTTCTAGTCCATCAACATGCCACAATGCATGCTCCACAACTGCTTCTACAACTATTTAATAAATTTTCCCATTGCCAGCATTTTTACCTTTACATGTGTTTTTAAACGTTTTGTTAGTTGCAATTCATTTTCCTATCAGGGGCTGCGGTGGCTCAGCGGTTAAGAAGCTCGCCTTGTTAACTGGAAGGCTGGCAAGTTGGCATTTTGAGACCCGGGTACACTGCATGACGGATTGAGCGCCTATCTCTGTCCCAGCTCTTGGGGACATGAAAGGAGCCTCATTTGGGCATTCCCTGAGCGGAGTTTCAAGCCAGAATAATTTCTGAGATGAAATTGTTGTTAGAATAATAACAACAGTTGCAACAACAGCAATAACTATAACAACAAATAACAATTATACTTTTATATAACAACACCAATAACTATATAAGAACAATAACACTTCTATACAGCAATAACTATTAACATACAACAATTACACTTCCATACTGCCCTATAGTGCTTAGTGCACTCTCTTGTCAATTCACAACATACACACACACACAAAACCTGAAATATTTCCTTCAACATAGAAACCTAGCCTAACCAGGGAAAGAATTTAAGCTTACGTTGTCAAACATAAAAATAGGTGTGTGTGTGTGTGGGGGGGGGGGGGAATATATAAATCAAGGCCACCTGTCCAAAATAAGGGGATTTAAAGTCAACCAAATAAGAATAAGCTATTTGTTCATGATTCCACAATTATGATATTGTGGTGTTGGTGTATGACTTTTGCAAAGAAACAGAAGCAAAGGAGAGGAGGTGTGGTTCATTTAATACAAATACTTTCTATGTTTCCTTTTTGACATAACATTTATAGATGTTTCTCTCACACAGAAGTAAATAAACTAAATTAATAAACAAACAGAGACTTGAGGAAAGTAAAAATAGGATTACAGTACAGTATCTTGCTATTGTGTATGGAAGATGTTACTAAACGGAATGGGTATACATGTAAAATGTAACAAGAGTAGATCCTATTTCTGTATGCCAGACAGAAATAAAAAATAAAAGACCAAATCATTGATATTTTAAAGACTGACTTCATCAGACTTGACTGATGAAAGTACACATTAACATATGTTAGCCTTTATTTGGTCTCTTACTTTTGATGAAGTGGATTTGGCCACGAAAGATCACATTTAAATGCAGGAGTTAGTTTTTAAGGTGCCACAATTTTTTTTTGCTGTTTTGTTTACTCTCTGATTTAATTTTCTTTGTCTGATATGTTTTGACAGGCTACTATGGTCGTTTCTTCAAAACCAAATCTTATTTTTAAGTTCTTTATTCACGTCAGAAGCATTACAATTACAGTAAAACAAACACTGACAATGTAAATTTTAATTTTGAAATAAATACAGTATAACATTTTCATTATTTACAAGTCTGAATCAGACAATTCTTGCCCCCAGGGCAGGCAATATTGGTTGCATTCTGTCGCACTGTCATGAGGTCCTAAAATGTATATTGAGTATGCACCTCTCCACAAACACAGAGGGCTGACATCTTTTTTGTAGTTCCAGGTCTAATGAAGTGGACTTGATCCATGAAAGCTAACGTTAAAATACAGCAGTAAGTCTTTAAAGTGCCACAACGGGTTTGTTTGTTTGTTTGTTGGGTCATTTTGTTTTGTTTACTCTCTGATACGCTAAACTTGATGACTGGAAGGTCGGCAGGTTAGCAGTTTGAGACCCGAGTGCTGCATGACAGAGTGAGCTTCTGTCTCTGTCCTAGCTCCTGCCAACCTAACAGTTCAAAAGCAAGAAATTGCAAGTTGATAAATAGGGATCACTTCCGTGTGAAGGTAAACAGCGTTTCATGCAGTCCATTGTCTAGTCATGTCTGCCACATTTCCCTGCAGACACAGACAGCGCTGACTCTTTGGCTGTAAACCCCTAGAGTCGGATATGACATGCTTTCAAGTAAGGGTGGCTGTTACCTTTACCTGTGCTTGAAATACAGACTAACACAGCTACTGATCCAAAAAAGAAAAAATAGTACATAAGTGTACATTTAGTAATATGGACTATGGACCAGACACTGGATAAGACATGAGGAAGGGATATTTGGCCCACTCACACACTTTATTCTCCCAGAAACTAAAGAAATGGATCGTGAACACGTGAGCTTCCCTTATCTCTTTCCCAGTGTCCAATACTCAAAATACTTTCTCTGCCTTTGGAAGCTCTTAGATCTTATCCAAAGCTTACCACCTCCCTCACCCACAGCAGACAAATGACTTAGTTTACACCTCCCCTTTTAATAAGCGATGCTGCTTTTGGATACAAAAAGTGTTCAGTGGGCATCCTAACGGCCGGCAGGTGGCATCAAAAGGACAGGCTGGGAAAGATAACGAGCTAAAGCACTCGATGGGGTGTTTTACACAGTGAGCGGAATTAATTGCAATGGTTTAACTGAAATAGAGGCAGTGGGTGCATTGAAAATGTGGACCCGCTAACCGTTCTCTCCTTATTACTTAAAAATAAATGCAAGTAAGACAGATTTATTTCCACATTTTATTAAAAGGGATATTTAAGACATAATTGAATAAGAGATGTCGAAGAATCAAACTGGGTAGTTCTCACCCACCCTGTCTTGCATTTGCCTTTTCACTTAGACCAGGGGTGCCCAAACTTTTTGGCCCGCGGGCAGGTGGTTTAGTGGGCCGGTCACGTGGTTCCTCCCACCAGAAGCAGAAGTAAAACGTCCCTTGCAATCTGTTTTGCAACAGGATGAGATAGATTTTAAGCTGCCATTTCCTCTGCTTAAACCAGGGGTGTCCAAACTATGGACCGTGGGCTGGATCTGGCCCCTGATGCCAATTCATCTGGCCCATGCTGCCCTCGGCACTCCCAGAAGCAGAAGTAAAACATGCCCATACAGGTGCATTTTACTTTCACTTCCAGGAGTGATGAGTGCAGCATGGGCCAGATGAATTGACATCAGGGGCTGGATCTGGCCCATTGGCCATAGTTTAGGCACCCCTGAATTAGACTATTAAAATATTCAACCTTGATTTCATTATTATCCTCAGGGATAGACTTAAATGTGTCTATTCCTGTTGGATTTCAAACTATGAACAATTAGAAGTAGCAGCTCCCAGTTAAAAATCTTACCTCAGACAAAGACAGACTTTCTAAGCTGCCATGGGTAACCCCAAGTTATTTTGTCAATATTCTCCCAGAATCAGTGTTTCCATCAGCAATGTGGGTGTAATGGATCTGTTGCTTTCAGGGAAGTTTGAAGGAGAGCTGAAATACTCAGAATGCTCACAATGAATGGTATAAATGCTTAGAAGTTTGCCTTTAAGATTTTTAAAATATTAATTGGTCTATTGGAAGTGGAGTTTGATTAATTTCTAAATATGGTAGCCTTACATTTTGTTTGTGAGATTCCTTAGTGTTATCTCCCTCCTCCAATAACAGAAAAGATAATCAGAGAATAAACAAAACAGAAACAAAAACTTTGTAGCACTTTGAAGACTAACTGTTATATTTTAATGTTAGCTTTAGTGGATCAAGTCCTCTTCCTGAATTACAGAAAAGATAATGTGGTCAGTTTTCTTCCATGTTTAGGCCAGATGTGAAACTGCCAAAACGAAGCCACCTTTTGGTGAATTCATTTCCACCGTGCCTTTCGCTTGACCTAGTGTGAGAAAGATTAGCTGGCAACACAAGGTGGCCGTTGCCTGGGGTACGCCCAATGGTGGTTCAAAACGACCAAAATTTTCAAGGAGCCTCTTTCTGTGTTCCCCAATGCGGTCAGTGAAATGGATCAGAAGTCTGATGGGGTTTGTGTGGATTTTCCTCCTGAGTTTCAGTTAATTGTTTTTGAGATAGTGCTAACGGAGATAATACAGGGTGTGTGTGTGTAACTTTCTTGTACAGTAAAACCCCGGGTTACAACCACCTCGGTTTAAGTTTGCTGCGGTTTACAACAGCAAATCCTATGGAAATGCCGTCCCAGTTTACAAATTTTAATGTTGTTGTTTTTTTCTGGTTTACAACGATCAATTCAGGACCATTTTTTTTCCAGTGCACCCCTATGGATGTTTTGGTTTACAATTATTTTGGGTTACAACCCTGGTAACCCAGGGTTTTACTGTATTTGGTATCACGCAGCAGAGTAACTGGCCAAAGGGACCTTGTGTCCCAGTAAGGCCCTGGAAGCTGCGGAAACCCTGCACCACACAGAGGAGGGGCGAGAGGGCTGCGCAGAGTCCAGATGTGTCAGTCGCAGACAATAGGCAAGCGGGAGAGGACAGACAGATGGACCAGCTGACACAATGGCTCAGCCATTTAGCATTCAAGAGCCGTGCTAGGCTGACTTGCCGTCTCCCTTCCCCCTCCTCTTGCGTTGCTATTGAGCCAGCCAAAGGCTGCCAGTATGAAAAGCCCTGGCCAAAGCCCATCTGCTCAAAGCTCTCTCTTTCTCTCTCTCTCTCTCTCTCTCTCTCCCACTCCCAGTTAACTGAGAAGCAGGGAAAGCCATGAGAGAGATTCCAGTGTCTCCCTCTTTTCCCCAGAACGGCTGACCCTCCGGGTGCACATGAAAGAGTTAAATACGTTTAATTGCACATTGTTCAAAAGCACTGTTTTGACCCACCGGCTGCCTTGTCGTGCCCATTTTATAGGTTGGGGGAATGAGTGTCCAGATTCACTGAGAATCAAGTTCATGATTGAACCAAAGAAGAAGAAGAAGAAGAGGTTGGGGTGGGGGGAGGTTTTCAAGCTAACATCACAAATCAATTTTAAAAAAAAAAACAAACTTTGGAGTCTCCAGGATGTATGGAAGCTAAACTTCCTGATTTGAGAATTACTGATGCTTCCTTATTAGCAGATATGGGGTGGGTAAGCTGCTCTAAAATGATCAGCTAGGATAGAAAATACAGTATTTATTCACTATATTTTTAATCTGTTTTTCCAGACCATGATTCTCTCCCCCAAAGAATTCACATTCTTGAAAAGGGGAATCAGACCTTCCCATCAGGCTTACATGGTATAATAATTTTCATGTCAGAAATTATTCTGAGTTGAAAGGATTTTTGCTGGAGAAACTCTGTTCCTTTTATGTTCCCAAGATCTCCCACCTAAGTGGTCCCTATTTATCTACTTGCAATTTCTTGTTTTTGAACAAGGTAGAAAAGCCAAGACATGTCAATGAAGAGAAGTCCAAGGAAGGGTAGAACAGGGATGTCCAAACTTTTTGGGCTGGTCATGTGGTTCAATGGGCTGATCACGTGGTTCCTCCCACTGGAAGCGGAAGTAAAATTTGCCTTGCAATCTGTTTTGCAACAGGATAAGATAGATTTTTAGGCTGCCATTTTCCCTGCTTAAACCAGGTGTGCCCAAACTATGCCAGGGGTGCCCAAACTATGGCCTGTGGGCTGGATCCAGCCCCCAACACCAATTCATCAGGCCCATGCCATCCTTACCAGTGGTGGGATGTCAAAAAATTTACTACCCCACCGTGATGTCATCAGTGTGGGTGGAGCTAACGTCATGATGTCATGATGTAGGTGGGGCCAAATAATTTTTTAAAAAAAAATACAAAATAATAATAAAATAAAAATAAGCACACCCACACATACCCCTCGACCCACCCACCCACCCATGACACAAACCCGTGAATTAATTAATTAATTAATTAATTAAAATACATTAAAATACACCCACCCAGTGAAAAGGTAAGCCCTGAAGGTGATTCCCCACAAAAGCTGCTACCGGTTCTCTGGGAGACTGGGGAAAGTTACTACCGGTTCTGGCGAACTGGTGAGAACCTGTTACATCCCATCACTGCCTTACCACTCCTGGAAGCTGAAGTAAAACATGCCCGTACGGGTGCATTTTGCTTCCGCTTCCAGGAGTGGCAAGGGTGGTGTGGGCTGAATGAATTAGTTTGGGGGCTGGGTCTGGCCCACAGGCCATAGTTTGGCCACCCCTGGAATAGAAGATCCATGGAAATGGGTAGAAAAGACTATCAGTCTCACAGTAGAACAGAATGTTATCTAATCTGATTTTTCAAGGTTATAATATTCTAAAAGAAGGCTTTGAGGGTCAATTGTAGCCAGGGCTCAGGATTTCTGCCTGGGTCACTCAGCTGGGATTCTTAGGGAGGACAATTCTGAGCTATCAGATTCTATAGCCTTCCTTATAGTCACTAAATAGCACCATATAGTATGACAGAAATGCAGAATACAGCATGACTGCCTGTTCTTCTTCTTCCATGTCTAAGCCAGATGTGAAACTGTCAAAATGAAGGCACCCTTTGGTGAGTTCATTCTGCAGTTCCCTTCACCTGATCTAGTGTGAGAAAGATTAGCCATGTGGTCATGTGGCAGGTCAGCAGGTGACACTCTTGTGTAACTTTTCTCAGTTGTAGAGGACACTATGGTTAAAGGGCCCAATGGCCCCTGAGCATATGAGAGAAATTGTGAGGAAGCCCAGATAGATACTATAGTACTAGATAGACTCTTTGTTGAATGTTGGTTCCCAAAACTGGATAAAAGTATTTTTTGACTAAAGAAGTCATACACAAGTGGGTAAATGAGCAAAGGTAAAGATAAAGGTCACCCTTGCTCAAAAGCCAGTTGTATCCAACTCTAGGGTCATCTCTGTTTATAGCCGCCAGTGCTGTCTGCGTCCTCAGACGTTTCCATGATCATGCAGCAGGCATGACTAGACACCAGAATGCTGTTACCTTCCCACCAAAATGGTACCTATTTATCAACTTGCAATTTCTTGCTTTTGAGCTGCTAGATTGGCAGGAAAGGGGACATACATACGGGCGCCAACTCCATTGTGCAGTACTCTGACCTTGAACTGCTGACCTGCCAACCTTCTAGTCATCAAGTTCAGCATCTTAACATCTAAGCCACCACAGTCCTGGGTAAAGGAGTAGGGAATGACATACTGAGTCCGTCCATTGGCCTATCTGTAAATAAAGAATGGAGAAAATATGATAAAATATATGTGTGTACACATCCCAGGACTATGTCCAGGGTCCTGGTCCAGGGTCCAGGAAGGGAACGTCATGGTTGATTCAAACCTGGGTCCCCTTAGTCGTCACCACATAGAGGAGATGAGCCAGGAGCGTAAGTGTTCTTGGGTTCAAGCCCAGCTCTTCTCTGTTGAGATGGGTCAATTTCAGGGTCCTTTGTGGAGGCTCTGTAAAGCAGGGGTGCCCCACACTTTTTGGGCCATGGGTCGGGCACATGGTTCAGTGGGCCCGTTGTGTGGTTCAGCAGCCCGGTCATGTGGTTCCTCCCACCGGAAGCGGAAGTAAAACACAGGATGAGATAGATTTTAAGTGGCTATTTTCTCTGCTTAAACCAGGGGTGCACAAACTATGGCCAGTGGGCTAGATCTGGACCCCAACACCAATTCATCCGGCTCACATTGCCCTCGTCACTCCCGGAAGTGGAAGTATGGGTGTGTTTTACTTCCACTTCCGGGAGCGAAGAGGGTGGCGTGGGCCGTATGAAATTGGCATTGGGGGCCGGATCCAGCCAACAGGCCGTAGTTTAGGTACCCCTGCCATAGAGGAAGGAGGTGGGCGCTGGAGGCAGAAGGGCCGCCAGGCTGGGATTGAGGATAAGAGGGCTGAATTTCCCTCTTTCCCATCCGGCTTTGCCCCCCTCCCTCCCTCCCTACCCTGGGGCTCACAGCTGCCCGTTCATCCCTCCCTTCCACCTGCTTCCCCTTCCAGCCCTGCCAAAACCCCAAGGCAAAGAATAGCCTCTCTCTCTCTCTCATTCAACATCCCCCCCCCCTCTTCGCTCTCACTTGTCAGCTTGGCCCAGCTCCTCGGAGCCAATCTGCTGGGGAGTGGGGGGTGGCTCCCTCCCTCCTCCTCCTCCTCCTCTTCTTCTTCCTCTTCCTCCTCCTCCTCATTCAACGTCAGGAGCTGCTGGCTCGGTCGCTCCGCCACTGCCACCCTGGACAGGCGAAAGGAGGGATGCTGTGAGGAAGAGGAAGAGGCAGAGGAGGCAGCCTGGTCTCCCCGCTACCCCCCCGCCCACCGCACAAGAGGCTTCAGGGAATCTCCTCTTCACTCGGCTCTCCGCATGTCCCCGGGCACTCGGGTTCGGTCCTCCCCAGCGCCCCATCCGGACCTGCTCCACCCCTTCCCCTCCTCCCCCCCCCATCGCTCCCTCCGTAAGCACCTTTTGTCGTCTCTTTTCACACGTCGGGGCGTCGGACTGCTCCCCCCCCCGCTTTAGTCCCGGCTCTTTTCTCTCTGCCTTCCCCGGGCCGCTCTCCTCCTCCCTGCTTTCGCTCCTCCGGTGGGTCTTAATTCCTTTCGGTTTTTCTACCCTTTCCGTCCCCATCCTTCTTTTGCTCTAGGGGGTCGAGGAAGAAGGAGGGAGGGAAGGGAAGGAAGGGAAAAAGAAGGAAGGAAGAGAAGGAAGGAGGAAGGAAGGAAAGAAAGGGAAAAGGAAAGAAGGAAATTTCCCTTAGGAAAAGAAGGAAGGGAGGCAGGAAAGGTAGGAAAGAAAAGAAACGGAAAAGGAAAGAAGGAAATTTTCCTTAGGAAAGGAAGGGAGGGAGGCAGGAAGGAGGAAAGAAAGAAAGAAAAGAAAGGGAAAAAGAAAGAAGGAAATTTTCCTTAGGAAAAGAAGTAAGGGAAGGAGGGAGGGAGGGAGGAAAGACAGAAGGCGAAAAGTCCCGCTCCCCCTTCCTGATCGCCCCCCCCCCTTTGAGCCCCCAACCCTACCTGGTCAGTTTTCATCTTTCCTTTGTCAGTCTCACCTGGCAAATCGCCGGCTTCCCTTGCTTGCCCCGCCGGCCTTCGCTTTCGCTGGACACACCTCCCAGCCCCCTTCCATCATCCTTCCACCCTGAGCATCCTTCCTCGCTCTCCCTCCCTCCCCCCCCTCCCCCCCCCTCCTCCTCCTCCTCCCGCCCCCCCTGCTGGAGTCTCACGGGTACCGCGGAGGGGAACTCCTCCGCGCCCTCGGCATGAAGATGATGGCAGGCGGGTCGGTGCACCAGAACGGCATTTTCCCTTCTGCGACGCAGCCGACGCCACCGACGCCGCAGCCGCAGCCCGGGGGGTCCCAGCCCCAGCAGCCCCCGCAAGCCCCCCCGCAGCCCCACATGGATTCGGACCCTCCGGACTCCAGGAAGAGGCCCCTGGAGACCCCCACCGAAGCCATCAGCACCAAAAGGAGCAACACGGGAGGTGAGTCGGGGCGTGGGGCCGGAGAGTCAGGATGTAGTGTGCAGGATGTGTTGGGGATCTAAAGGTGATCCACTCAATGGTGCATAAGATCTCTCTCGACCACCCCCACCACTCCAGTGTCCACTTCCTCCAGGTCTACACTGGGAGGCATGGATCCTTGGAGGACCAGGGAAAGGTCTCCAGAAATCCTGGGCACACAGAAGACACCTGGTCCGTCAACGAGATCTCCTCACTTTGAAGGCCTACATTGGTTATTTCTCACCACAACTGTGTAATCTGTCGAGGGAAGAAATCCCCCCACCAAACTATCTTCACCCATCATGGGCATTCCTGTCTCTGTCTCCTTGAACGTTCATGCCACCCTGTCTCTTTGCCAACCTGAATCTTCATCTGCCACCTTTGTCCCCTGCCTGCGTTGGTACCCTCTGTCTCTCTTTCATGCTTCACTTGTCCTTTCTTCCATCCTTCCACAATACCCTCTTTCTAGATTTCCTTGCTTCTTTGTGTTCAACATTGGGTTCTTCTTCAACATCTCCTAGAACCTGCTCCTCTGTTTGGGTAGCATTCAAAAGAAGGGTGGTTTCTCTTTCAAGTTAACCCCAGTCACTTAAGGTTGGATTGGGAAACCAGTTTCAATTCGTTCTGCACCTTGACTCCCACGGGTGAACACTGACACACTGGAGTGTCAGCCTGGGGATTGTGTACAACAAAATAATTCCCCAGGCCTGGAAGGCATTGGGTACAAAAGATCACATATCCACACCTCTATCGCCCCATCTCTCCCACCCTGCATAAGACTTTATTCGTCCGCGCAGCCGGTTATATCAAAATGGAGTCCGTTAGAATAACTGTCTGCTTGTTTGCAAGGAGGAGGGGAAAGGGGGTGGGGAGATTTCTTCTCCACACACACACACACACACACACACACACACACATACACACACACAAGAGAGACTATGGAAAACCTGTCAGCAAACACACACACACACAAACTTCCCATCTGCCTGAGGAAATGAAGACGGGAAGGATGTGAAATTTTCGTGCTCCAAAGGGGATGCAGATAGATGGGTTGTTGAAAGGACGCTGTCATTCAGGGCTTAGTGGGCATCTCAAAGCAAAGGAGATGTGCGTGAGGAATGGGGGCTTGGAAGCATTTCTCAGGTGCTGGATTTGGAAGAGAAAAAGATGTGCAGAAAATGATTTTAAAAATGAATGGACAGTCTTTGTAGTTCGGTTTTAGTTGTCATCCAAACTGCATAAAAATAGCTATTTGGAAATTGCTGTGTTCTCCCTTAACCTTTTGCTCTCTCTGACTCACCCTTTGGATCTCCTTGTGTGAAAGGCGAATTTCAGCTGATGTATTTGAACTAAGAGCACTAGCTATAAAGAGCTTTTGTTGTCTGTCTCTTCTTCTTCTTCTTCTTCTTCTTCTTCTTCTTCTTCTTCTTCTTCTTCTTCTTCTTCTTCTTCTTCTTCTTCTTATTATTATTATTATTATTATTATTATTATTATTATTATTATTATTATTATTATTATTATTATTATTATTATTATTATTATTATTATTATTATTATTATTAAGCACTAGTAATTTAATTTTCTTCTGTATTATTATTGCTTGGAATGATTCGCACATGTACCCAGGAACATGAACCAGCTTTGTCTCGCACAGGGATGTGCACACGCACCATCACCCTCCTGGTGTAATTAACATTTTGAGATGCTTTGGAGCTTCAGTATCAGGGGCAGGAAGCCATAAATATTGTGTCTGAAATGGCCATGGATTCCTCTGGGGGAAATCGCCCTCCTCTATGATGGTGCTTCTGATGAGATTAATGGAGCAATCAGAAATAAATAAAATGGGTGTAGCAAGGGAGGGGGGGGAGAATGATATTGCCTCTCTCTGTGATTTAGGTTGAAGACTGCAAGCGAGTAGGAGAGTGAGAAGGCACATATGCCAGTATTGCAACTGTGCGTTGGAAGGGGGGAGGGAGAAAGGATGGAGAGGGTTGGTTGGGAATGCTACTCCAGGAAAGGATGCCGGGTGTCTGCCTTGCACAGCGGGTCAAGTCTACCTTGCTTGCTTTCCTTCTAAAGTGATGCCAGCTTGATGTTGAGGAGCGTGGACTCGATTCCTCTGATCCCAGCCATGGATTTGGGGGAGGGATAAAAGGAAGCACTGGTCTTGTAAGCCGGTGGGTGGGTGAGCGAGAGGAGGAGTGTGACGGAGATGGAGGGGGACGCCTTACTGGTACCGTGTGTTCATCGCCAAAGGACACCGACTGCCGAGGAAATGCGCAAGAGCGAGACTCATGCAGGCCTCGCGGCCCAGCCGGGAGGTTAGTGTGTAGTGGCTGAGTAATCCTGTCTTCCTTTGCCTGCGCCTCCGCCTTTTCTGTGTTGGTGACATAGCTCGTGTGTTGGGTGAAGGTCAAACCGGGTGGTCCGCTTTCAGGTTGAGAGTGAAGGGGCTTGCTTGGCAAGGGAGATGCATTGAATGGCCATGAGTCCAGCCAGGAGATGCTTGTGGTTTTGATTCATTCCGACTGGATGGCTAGGAGGCAGGTTGTCGAGCCAGCTCAGCTGACCGAGCTGGTCCCTTGAGGGACTTCCACTGAGACCAGGATGCCTCCTCTGACAACCAGGAGTAAAAGCCAGGCCTTCTCAGTGATGGAAAGGCCCCAACATCAACAGCAGAAGGGATCGAAGACTGATAAAGACATTCACTGTATAGACATTTCTAGTATAGTTGACAGGATCTTCCGTCTGTGGGAAAGCAGGGCGTGAGGTTAGCGGTGGTGAGGACTTAGTAAGGTGAAGAGAGACAGGAGGCAATGGGGCGAGGGGCGTTTGTCTGTGATGTCCATCCTTGTTTTTTGCTCTGGTCCACCCAAAAGTCAAGGTTTTTCTTCCGTGTCCAGGCCAGACGTGAAACTGCCAAAATGAAGGCACCCGTTGGTGTGTTCATTCTGCGGTTCCCTCTCCCTGGCTTGGTGTGAGAAAGATTAGCCAGCAAGACAAGGTGGCCGTTACCAGGGTATTACACCTGACTGAGGTTAAAAAATACCTCAATCTTCGAGGAGGCTCTTTCTGTCTACCCTAAGAGTCAAGATGAGAAGACCGTAGGACTTGGGTTCAGTTTCCGGTGTCCCTGTGCGACCTAGGAGAAATAACTGCTATTTTCCCTTCATGTATGGTAAAAGCCCAGCTGTAGAGGCATTGAGAAAAATGGGTTATGACAGCTTCTCTCCTGATGATGCAGGGAAGAAATTCTGCCTCTTTCCCCCAAAATAGCTCCGAAAACTATTCTTTCTGATGCCGCCTGTGTAATGATGGTCTATGTATGAGATGAGGCTTTTCAATCCAATCTCAGACCGAAAGTCTTTCGGCCTTTACATGCTGGGTTGATAGGAATAGAGGGAAGCAAATTTTACTCCAGCACTATGAGCAGTTGACACAATGCCACATTAGAGCAGGAGAGAAAAGCAGGTGCACAAGTTTTGCAACAGGGCAAAGGGAATTACAGAAAATTATTTTCTCCCTGTAGTACAGTAAACTTCATCCCTCCTAGCAGTTCAAAAGCGAGACATTGCAAGTAGATAAATAGGTACTGCTTCAGCGAGAAAGGTAACAGTGTTCCGTGCACTTTGGCATCTAGTCATGCCATAAAAAATATTATTATGTGCCATCAAGTCAGAATCAAAGTTTGGGGACCTGAATAAGGCTTTCCAGTTAAGTGAGATATTTAAGGAGTGATTTTACCAGTTCCGATGGAGTTTGTAGGCGGAACAGGGATTTGAACTCAGGTCTCTGTCCCTCTGTCCACTACATCTCACTGGGAATCTTGAAAAATAGAATATAATTAAAAGCCAAAATCAAATGAAGCCAGACATCCAGCACTGCTGTGGAGACTATCCAGCATTTTGTATGAGTTTTACATCCCATGGGGTTGATTTCTTCTTTCTTGTGTGATGCTTTCTTGCGTTGGCATGTCTGTATTTTGCCCCAGTGGAATGTAGGGCAAGGTCAATGTCTCCCTTGCTCGAAAGCCAGTTGTATCCAACTCTAGGGTTCAGTGCTCATCTCTGTTTATAGTCAAAGAACCAGCGCTGTCTGCATTGAGATATTTCTGTGGCATGAAGCATTTACTCCTACTGCAGGAGGTCGCAGAGTCATGCTCCCTCAGACAGCTTCGGGGCCCCAGACAGCCATTTTGCGCTTCCTCCACCACATGGCACTTCTGGGTGTGGTGGAGGCGGTGGTGGAGGGCACATGGAATGGCACTGTGGGCCGCAGGTTGAGAATCCTTGTTGCACAGGTAAAACCGGCTCCCACCTAGGCAAGACTGATTAATGGAGAACATCAAAGAATGGAGGATATTGGCTATCAATTGCTGGCCAGGTACAACTTTTATGTTAGTGATTACAGTCAGACTCAGTCTAAATAGGTCCTGACAAGGAAAGTGGAGGAGTTCATAGTTCCACTGATGGTAAAGGTAATGGTAAAGGTTTCCCTTGTTTGAAAGCCAGTCATTTCTGACTCTAGGGTTCAGTGCTCATCTCTGTTTACAGACAATGAGCCAGCGCTGTCTGCATTTTGCAGATAAGTCTGTGTTCATGTGGCAGGCATTACTAGACACCAGAGTGCACAGAATGCTGTTGCTTTCCCACCAAAGTGGTACCTGTTTATCTACTTGCAATTTCTTGATTTCAAACTGCTAGGCTGGCAGGAGCTGGGACAGAGACGGGAGCTCAGTCTGTCATGCAGCACTCTGGTCTCAAACTGCTGATCTGCTGACCTTCCAGTCATCAAGTTCAGCTTCTTAACCATTAAGCCACCACAGTTTCTCCCCTGATATCAAGATCTATTGTTACAAGTGAGTTAAGGAACCTTCAGGCATTTCCGAAATATAACCTGTTAATGCATGGCAGTGGAAGGTTTTGATTTGGTATGAACTGTAGATAGAATATTTGAGGAAAAGCGAAATCTCTCTCATTCTTTGTCTCTTTCTCTTTTGGAAAAAGGGACAAAGTCTACTAGAAACTCAAAGCTTTTCCAGATGTGGAAAAAGCTCTGCCTCAGTTGGTCATAGTTCAGTGATGGCCAACCTTGGCACTCCAGATGCTCTTGGACTTCAATTCCCAGAAGCCCAAGTCAGCACTCGTGCTGTTGAGGGCTTCTGAGAATTGAAGTCCAAGAACACCTGGAGTGCCAAGGTTAGCCATCACTGTCATAGTTGACCTTGGATTCTTTGTGAAGTTCAGCAGGCTCACCTGAGTTTATCTCCAAACTGCCCTATTCTTCTTCTTTCATGTTCTGATCAAAATGACGCCACCTTCTTGGTTTTGTCATTGGCCACAGTTAAGTCCTCCTTGGTGCATGTTTCTGGTAGTAGTTCCTTTGGTTAGATTGGGCTGTGAGAATGATTAGCTGGCAAAACTGTTGCTCAGTGGTTCAGAAATATAAAAAGTACCTGCAGTCTTTGAGGAGGCTTTTTCTGTGTACCCCAAGTGCCCTGTCAAAAGCCATGGCTTTATAACGCTCCTCACCTCTGGAAATATTTGGGGGAAATCCTTAAAAATCCATTTCTCCGTTGGAGAACTTTTGCATGAACTTCTGCCCTATTTGGAAGATTCACTCAAGTGACAGCTAAGTGTTTCCTATAAAGAAGATGACGGGCAGCTTTTAAACTAAGGGAACAGCTGACAACAGTTGTAGAGCATCTGGTTCAGGAGAATTCACGCCAAAGGGCTGAATGTTCCAGATCAAGTCAAAGGAATTAGGGTAGAATTTGACAACCGTGGTTCACAATTGAATAGTAGCTTTTTAAAGGGACCTAAGAATGTGAGGGGAAAGTGGAAAAGGCATTCAGAGAGTCAAATAAGAAGGTACAAAGTGGGAAGAGGTAACTTTCGAATGTCTTCTTCTTCTTCCATATCCAAATCCAAATATTGGCAATTATCATGGCAATCATCCATGAAGACTCTCCTGAGAATATAGTTCAGTGGCCTTTCATCTGCCTACCACATTGCAGCATGACCCCCATAATACCACTGATCCAGTTCCAAGAGTCACTTTCTGGTCCTGAGCCGTTTTGGCACACAAAGTCCTCCTCAGCCCCAGGCCAGGATGGATGAAGCTGCTGCCCTCCATCAAGAAGGATTCAAATGGGATTTAATCCACTTGGGGACCATCATCCTTCCCTGTAGACCAACACCCAAGGCTGTTAGTCCTCAGGGTTGTCAGGTTAGTTAACTGCCACCTGATACTCAGCATTGAGTCACTGGAAATATGGTCTACTCTATTATCATAGCAGGATAACCTGGCCAGACAGATGTGTTGTCTTAAACAATCTCATCATGTCTTCCGTACAGGCTAGAAACATCTAGTTTGTTGGGGTTTGTTTCATTAGAGCAGGAATGTCCCAAAAGCAGATGCAGAACTCCCCAAATTACTCTTTGGGTTCCTGTGTCTATGGCTGTAAGATAGGCACATACAGAAGGTCTTTCCAGGTAGAAGAGCACCACTCCTGTGATATTTCACACTGGGTATAACAATTAGGATTTCAAGTGATGGGCAGATGTGGAGGATTCCTTAATCATCTTCCTTGCCCATTTCTTTTTTAATCATCCATTCCTCAAGACATGTGATGGCAAACCATGGCACTCGGGGTGTTCTTGAACTTCAATTCCCAGAAGCCCTGATCAGCAGGAGTGCTGACTTGGGTTTCTGGGAATTGAAGTCCAAGAACACTGGAGTGCCAAGGTTGGCCATCACTGTTGTTGGACTTCAGCATTCCTCACAACTTGATTCACAGGGAAGGCATTTTAACCCCTTGATCCAGACTTAATTTTTTAAAAAAAGAAATCAATTGTTGAGATCTCAGTGTCTGAAATTAAATGTGACTGGGAACTTTGTTAGCAATGGCCTGTTCATTATGTGTGGCAAATTAGTTTGGCCGGACATCCCGTTACGGTAATGGAGTAGACCGTACAGCTAGCGGCTCAACGCTGAGTGTTTGGCAGCGGTAAATAACTTGACTTCCTAAAGGGGTCAATGGCTACGAGCGGAGGAGCCCCTTTAGGTGGGGTGATGGTTCCATCAGTGGAGGAAATGCCACTGGAAACCCTCAGATTGGGCCCAACGACAAAATGAGCGGAAGAGGAACTCGGATTCCCAATGGTCATGGAGGCGGAAGAGGCCACGCCAGATGGACTGGCTGTGGAAGCACACCTTGATAATATCCTCAAGGCTGTGTCAGTCCATTGCAATCCCAGTGTTAAATCCTGCATGCCTCATTTCATACATTGCCACAAGAGATGGTTCCGTGATCACAGTGTGTGGGTCACTTCATGGCAATTTGGGATCCACCTTAAACAAATTGATGCCAATGGCACTTTTCCTGCTTCAGGAAAAAATGCATTGTCAGATACAATTTGGGGCAAACATTGTAGAATTATAGCCACCACTCTCAAACTGTTCTGAAAGACATCCATTTCCTTGCAATATTGTGTACACCACTCAGAATTAAGTTAGAAAGTTGCCTCACCTCTAGTTTGTTCCATGTCTGATCGTTCACATTTTTGCAACAAAGAGATAAAATGTCTAGATTTCTTCTTTTTCATGTCCCAATCAAACCCTCCAACTGCCAAAATGAAGCCACCAAACTTAAGTCCTCATCGGTAAATATTTCTGATAGTAATTGGCAGACTAGCAAATAAATTGGATTCTGTAGATAATTATTAGACAATAAAGGTGCTTTAAAACTGAGAAAGACTTTATGTTGTCTAGTCATTTTGTCTCTCTGTCAGCCCCCAGTCAATGCAAGAGTAAGCTGAGTTGTCCCATGTAAATTCTTTGTGTACGCTGGGCCACGCTCCCTTAGACAGCTTCGGGGGCCGGATGGCCATTTTGCCCTTTCTCCACCACATGGCACTTCCAGGTGTGGTGGAGGTAGTGTGTGTGTGTGTGTGGGGGGGACACACAAAGATGAAATGGTGTTGTGGGCCGTAGGTTGAGAATCCCTGCTCTAAGGTTTCTTTCTGCACCCAACATCTTCCTCAGTGTTTCTGCCTATACTGTACTACACTACTGTTTAAAACCTTGTTTTCATATATAATTGAACTCCAGGTCCTTTCCCTATTTTTTTTTTAAAAAATTTTAACAAAGAAAGAAAGAATCAAAAAAAGTTAGTCCTTAAGGAAGATATAAGGCAATTATTTTAGGTAATATTCTAAGATATACTTCACACCCACCCACCCAGATCAGCCCATAAAGGGTGTAATGATGATAGCTTTACTCCAGAATACTTGGGAGGTTCCAACTGAGTTAGAAATATTCCTGCTCTTCTTTTCTAAAGCTCTGGCCAATCAGCACAAAATACGGCTGTCAAGTGTTTCGGATTATTTTAGCCTGTCATGAACAGATGACTTTGACTTATGGCCCCACTGCCATCACATTTCTGACTGATGGCCTGTACCTCCATATTTTCACAGATCTGTCATGAGGCCCTGTTTATAGAAACCAAGTCCCAACCTGCACCCCTTCACTCTCATCCTACCCCATGGAAGACATTTCTGAGAGCAAATCCTTTCCCTTCCAGTGAGAGAGGTCAACTTTCAGATAGGATCGTAATTCTTATTGCTGTACTTCCTCTCCTGCTAGGATGGGTCACATCAGGGTGTGGAAATCCATTGCAGCAAGGCAGCAGGTGTAACTGAAGAGTTACGCTGTTTGCCTCAGTTTGGGTCTCGGACGTTGTTGTTTCAGCTCTGGCAGCTGTTGGCAGCTGTCCTCAGAACGGATCTGCACCTCCTTTGAAGGGAGTGGGGGAAGCTGATAATTATTTTAATTTAGACATAGCCGATCCACTTCTGCACCAAAACACGTAGTAGACGACGCTCATCTCATCGCTCTAATTCTACAGCTGGTGCTGGGGCTTATTGGACTGTGGTGTCTGGATGCAGGGTAGTAGAGATAATGGCTTCAACCTGACCTACTTCTACGCACGGGTGGGATGAGAATATTGGTCTAGGACCGTGATGGCAAGCTTTGGCACTCCAGCTGTTCTTGGACTTCAATTCCCAGAAGCCCAAGTCTCTGTGAATCCAGAAGCCCAAGTCTCTGTTAATCCGCACACGCAGTAAACCCATCTGTGTGGATTCACAGAGACTTGGGCTTCTGGGAATTGAAGTCCAAGAACAGCTGGAGTGCAAAGGTTTGCCATCACAGTTCTAGGAATTGCTGACAAAAACAGACTGATGCTATCTTAACTTTTGCTCACCTGTATACCACCATCTCCACTTGCTTTCTCAACACTCAACTGGCATGGGCCATACATGGATTAACCACCCTTTCTCTGCCATGTATCTTTCTTGGGCATCCCCCCCCCCTTCAGTTAAAGTTAAAGTTAAAGTTTCTAAACGAGAGTTTGAAAAGCCTTATAGCAGAAGTTACGACGTTTTGAATGATAACTCCCAGAACCCACATCACTATGGCCTTCTGCCTACATGGGGATTCTGGAAATCATAATCCAAACACATCAGAGAGTAAATAAAACAAAACAACAGCAAAACTTGTGGGACTTTAAAGACTAACTGCTGTATCTTGATGATAGCTTTTGTGGATCTAGTCCACTTCGTCAGACATAGGAGTGAGACCTTATGACATCAGTTTATACATACCGGGTACAGACGTGTGCATAAATTGTTGCCATGAAGTCTACTCTTGTGTCTGACAAAGTGGACTTGATCCATGAAAGCTAACATCGAAATATTGCAGTTCTTAAAGTTTTTATTGTTTCTTTGCTTTGCTTGTTTATTATCTGTTATGTTTGCACAGACCAGTGTGGCTACCATTTCAAAAATAATCCAAACAGTAACTCTTGTGTCTAAATTTTCTGGGACAGGGAATGCAATAAAGGTTCCCAAAGTTATGGGTGTTTGTGGAAAATTAGTCTCTCCATGCTACTGCATCTGATAATAATATATAACTCTGAATAAAATAAATAAATAAATAATAGGTGCATGTAATGTTAATCACCTACGTGAATAAGAAAATAAGAAGTTTTCCAAACTTACTTATGGAATTCACTGCTACTACTGTGTGGCAAAGTCACAAACATGTGTTTTAAGAAATTCGTGGTGGAAAAACACATTTATGGATGTTGCAAGTTTGCTGGGTTTACATAACATTCCACGGAGACCAACAGTATGATTCCAGCGGCAGCCAATGTCACATGTGCGAAAAGTTCTTAAGCAGAAAAGGGTGGTCGTAAATTACCTTTCTGGTGTGTCTGTGTTGTTCTTCAGTCATGCAGTTGAGTCCACCACACGCCATGCTCCTCTGTCATCTGCCATCCTCCGTAGTCCACCCAGATCTACACCCACCGTGTCAATGATGCCATTTAGCCACCTCATCCTCGGCCGCCCCCTTTCTCCTTTTGCCTCCGATCTTTCCCAGCATCAGAGCCTTCTCAAGTGAGTCCTCTCTTTTCATTTGGTGGCCAAAGGACTTGAGCTTCAGCTTCAGTATTTGTCCCTCCAATGAGCAGTCAGGGTTGATTTCCTTTAGGATGGACTGATTTAATCTCCTGGCAGTCCAGGGGACTCTCAAGAGTCTCCTCCAGCACCACAGAGTTCAAAGGTGCCTGTTCTTCTGCACTCAGCCTTCCTTAGGGTCCAGCTCTCACAGCCATACGTTACTACTAGGAAGACCTTTGCTTTGACTATGTGGACTTTTGTTGGCAGGGTGATGTTTCTACTTTTTATTAGGCTGCCTAAGTTTGCCATAGCTTGCCTCCCAAGAAATAAACATAGCTGCAGTCACCATTTCATGGCTGCAGTCACCATCTGTGGAGATCTTGAATCCCAAGAAGGTAAAGTTTGTCACTGCTTCCATTTCTTCCCCTTCTATTTGCCAGGGAGTAATGGGTCCGGATGCCATGATCTTGGGTTTGTTTTTTTTTAATGTTGAGTTTCAGGCCAACTTTTGCACTCTCATCTTTCACCCTCATCAAGCGGCTCTTTAGGTCTTCTTCACTTTCTTCCATTAGTGTAGAGTGTCATCTGCACATCTCAGGTTGTTGATGTTACTCCCAGCAATCTTAATTCCCACTTGTGCTTCATCCAGCCCTGCATTAGGCATGATGTACTCTGCATATAAGCTAACTAAGCATATAAATTAAATAAGCAGGGTGACAGTATACAGCCTTGTCGTACTCCTTTTCCTATCCTGTAGCAATTCAGCATGTATCATCCTCGAAGAAGAAAGTTTCGATCCAGCTTTCATGGATAATTGATGGACAAATGTCAGGGGCGGGAACAATTTTATTTTTTACATGAAACTCTGAAAACTAGTGTATATTTATTTACCTGCCAGCATAGCAGATTCTGCAGGTGATTTATGTGCGGATGAATTTATGTTTTTCATTGTCTGCTCTCGGAACTATTGGGTGTGAAGTAGCTTGTTGGGGAAATTTCTCCCAATAGGTTGAACATACATTATGCTTTGTTGAGATGCTAGCCAGATTGTATGAGGTGGGCAGGGAGCAAGGTTGAAATTGATCAGACTTCTGCAGTCTTATATGGAGATTGTGGAAGTTGCAAGCAAATTCATTAATGATCTTTACATTTCCTCTTTCTAAGATTCAAAAAATAAATTAAACACCAGGAGCAACCTTATACATCAGGAGTTCTCAACCTTTTAAAGCCGCCGGCCGGGTCACGCTCCCTCAGACAGCTTCGGGGGCCGGACGGCCATTTTACCCATCCTCCACCACATGGCACTTCCTGGTGAGGTGGAGGCGGGGGGCACATGAAGTGGTGTCACAGGCCGAATGTGGCCCATGGGCTGAAGGTTGAGTATCACTCTTATACACAACAAATCTATCCTGCTGGGCTAGGAGCGTTAGATTCAAATGTAGGTTTCAATATCACAAACAATCTCATTTTTGTAAACATTTATTTAACTTCCTCAGCAAAAGGATTGCTAAAAGTGTTAAATTTCCAAAATGAATGTTAGATTTTTTGACCTATTCTCTGTGTCTGGTCTAATTGGAAACAAAGTTGATAAAAGCGGGTCAGATATTTTGAGTTTCTGATTAATATAGACTGTGGTCCCTGAAGGGGTGTTAAAAGTGGAAGTTAGGCACAATGATTTCCCCAACCCATTTTAGAAAAGGATAGCATAGCATCGGAAAGGGGGAAGGAAACCGAGTGGCTGGAATTTCCTATGAAGAAAATCAAAAGCATCTTTCTCAACTGGGCCTTTTCGGACATGTTGAATTACATCAACCAACTTCTCCTGCTATCAAGGCATTCTGTTATGGGAGTTACGGTGAATCCAAATTCATCATTCAGGAGCCTGCGAACTGGATAATGGGAACAACCATTGGATTTATGCTTTGTTTTTACTTTGGAAAAGGTTGTATTAGAGACTAAAGGTGCTCTAAACCAGGGGTTTAAACCTTTTGGGCTGTGGGCCATTCATGTGGTTCAGCGGGCCAGTCACGTGGTTCCTCCCACCGGAAGCAGAAGTAAAACGTGCCTTGCAATCTGTTTTGCAATGGGATGAGATAGAGTTGAGGCTGCCATTTTCTCTGCTTAAACCAGGGGTACCCAAACTACAGCCAATGGGCCAGATCCGGCCCCCAATGCCATTTTATCTGACCCATGCCGCCCTCGTTGGTCTTGTAAGTGGAAGTAAAATGCACTCATATATATGTATCTACTTGCAATTTCTCGCTTTCTAACTGCTAGGTTGGCAGGAGCTAGGACAGAGATGGGAGCTCACTTGGGTCTTGAACTGCTGACTTGCCAACCTTCCAGTCGTCAAATTCAGCATCTTAACTGTATGGGCACATATTACTTCCACTTCTGAGAGCAACAAGGGTGGCATGCACTGGATGAATTGGTGTCGGGGGGCAGATGTGGTCCACGGGCCGTAGTTTGGCCACCCCTGCTCTAAATGAATCAGCAAGTGAGAGTAATCCAGAGTGGAGCTAAAACCTTTCCTAGGATTGTGAACAAGCCAGAGGGAGAAATGGAAGAGAAAGACAGCCGGTTTCTCTTTGTTGATCAGCTTGGGCGTCATCACAGACTTCTAATGACTTAACTGATTTAATCTACCCAAGAGGGAATTCTTTTAAGTGGATTTGCCCAGAAGATCCCTCAGCTTAGCTAAATCATGGTGGGAAGTTTGCCAAGGTGTCAGAAGTGGGTGGGAAGCAAAGGTGCCCCAAGAAGGATGGCTAAGACCTCCTCCCCACATTTTTCCTCTTGTAAGGTCTTGTTTTAAGAGACTGCAGTGGCTTAGTGGTTAAGACGCTGAACTTGATGACTGGAAGTTAGGCAGGGCAGCAGTTCGAGACCTGAGTACTGCACGACAGAGTGAGCTCCCATCTCCGTCCCAGCCCGTTCGAAAGCAAGAAATTGCAAGTAGATAAATAGGTACCACTTTGGCAAGAAAGGTAACAGCATTCCATGCACTCCGGTGCTTAGTATGCCTGTCACATGTTCATGAAAATGTCTGCAGATGCAGACAGCGCTGACTCTTTGGCTATAAACAGTTACGAGCAAGGGTGACCTTTACCTTTAACTCCAGAAGCTACAGTGTGCCAACGAGGAAATTGCTTAGTATAGACATAAGTAAGGCTTTTATTATCATGCATCATTTATTAAACATCAGCATTATATATGCTAAACACAGAAGCCTGCAGAGAGCACATGTTTCCTGACGTAGCTCACTATGTACCAACTGCTTTGGCCGGACGCTGGGCATGGAAATACCTCTTTGAATTACAACTCACAGAATTTACAGCCAGTCAGAAATGAGTTCGCTAAATATTATAGAGCTTATTCGGTTTGCCTTTCTGCCTAGCAGGAGTGCCAAGGTTCACCATCACTGCATGTGACAGGCATAAGTAGATTCCAAAATGCATGGAACGCTGTTACCTTTCCCGCTGAAGTGGTACCTGTTTATCTACTTGCAAATTTCTTGCTTTCTAACTGCTAGGTTGGCAGGAGCTGGGATAGACGATGGGCAGTCACTCTGTTGTGTGGCACTCGGGTCTCGAACTGTTGATCTGCTGGCCTTCTAGTCATCAAATTCACCATCTTAACTTAACAGCATCTTAACTTAACTATGCCACAGCGAGGTGGATTTGGGATGCCAATGAAAGGGACAGAGAGAAACGAAGTGAAATCAGACCCATAGGATAGACATTGAATCCCACAGGACATTTTTACCACAATCCTCCTTGAAATGACTAAGGGCCATGCAGAATCCCACTTATCTCATGTAGCCCCCCACATGGGAATTCCCTAGTGATGTGAGTGCCTGCGCAAGGGCTGGGCACTTTGGGTTTTCTGCCTCAGGCGTCAACATCCTGGCCAAAGAACATCAACTGTTCAAATAGAGATGAAAGGGTGTGCGAGTTAAGTCATAAATTAATCAACACAAACACGCATGCTTTCTTACGTACAGAGGACATCACACCTTGGGGTCTGGTTGGCTTGCCAGTCGGAAGAGCATCAACCGCTCAGGTTCTTTCTGCGATGGCACTTTTGATTCAAGAGCGGGAGAGAAAGGCCGGTCTGTTTTCCTCACTGGAAGGTTCTTTGATTTCATACCCTGGGGGGGCCCCCGTTGCAATCTGGACTCAGCAGTGGGCCCAGATTGCTTATCACAAGGTTTCTCACCAGCCCTGGCATTTACATCTTCCCCAGCATGGGACTGAAAGCCATAAGTAGGTCAGGTCTGTGTCTCGGGTAGGGCTCCATGCAAGAGCACCAGGCGGACCCCGCACGGATAAAAATAGTTGCCCCTGTATGAAGTGGGAGAGTTGCTTATTATAGCCGGGGAGGAATTCAAGTCGTTCTCCTGTTTTGTCCTTCTGGCCTTTATCTTCCTTGTTCTAAACTGTGGGGAACAGGGACATCAGACCATATCAGATGCTGCTGAGATGTAGTCACAATGAATCCAGTTCTGGAAGAGAAGGGAAGGGGAAAGCTTATTTAGTCCAACATTGTGCTACCACTGGCACATTGCACTGGAAGCACTCTTCTTCTTCTGCTTCCTCCTCCTCCTCCTCCTCCGA
This sequence comes from Furcifer pardalis, assembly GCA_030440675.1. Lineage (NCBI taxonomy): Eukaryota > Metazoa > Chordata > Lepidosauria > Squamata > Chamaeleonidae > Furcifer > Furcifer pardalis. The sequence continues at coordinate 308,382,708 of CP126890.1, forward strand.
CAGTATACTATATCAGATGCTTCTCCTCCTCAGACCATATACTACATCAGATTCTCCTCCTCCTCCTCCTCCATCTTCTCCTTCTCTTTCTTCATGTCCACAGAAATGTCTGCAAATGCAGACAGCACTGGCTCTTTGGCTATAAACAGAGATGAGCACTGAACCCTAAAGTCAGATACGACTGGCTTTCAAGCAAGGGAGACCTTTACAGTGCACAAGACACACCGCAAAATAACAATGAGATAAGTTACATTGAAAGCTTCCAATCCAAGTTACTTCTTTGGACTACTTTTCTCAGATTTGCCAGCTAGCTTAGCCAGTCCTGGTATTGTTGGCTGCAATATTCTGGAAATTGCAGTCCAAAAGGATAAGTTTTCCCAAACTTTGTTCCTGTGGAACAAATTAATGATGTTGGGGGCCACAGCAGAAAAGGAGAAAGATGGAGGCAAGAGTAAATCGAGGAGGGAAATGAGACCAATTCATTTGGCAAAAGGCTCCTAGCATTTCTAACCCTAAGAAGCTGTTCAGAATGTCTATCTTTCCTTAATGGATTTTTTGCTGTGAAAAAATATAGAAGAAACATTGGTAAAATATGAGTGAGTTATGAATAGAAGATCGCAATGTATGGATCTCCTATACATTTCTGTCAATGAGAATTAATAGAAATTTCAATAGGTCATGCAGTGTGTTGGAGAAGGAATTAGTTTGGTTCAAATAGGAAATTGGAGGATTTGTACTTCAAAAACTAATAGAAAAGAGGCAGTATTACTTAATATCCACACTTTTTTTAATCTGGTGGTACAAATGTCTAATTAAAACAAAATTAAAATTAAAATGAACTAATGTATAAAAATGTGCTATAGTGTGAAGAATTGCTTTTTTATGTTTGAATGAATGTGCATCAAAACACAAAGTTTGTTCAACCTTGATTTAATATGCTCAAATATTACGGGCACTTAATTTCATTATTTGTAAGTTGTGCAGCTGAATTTGATGACTGGACGGTCAGCAGGTCAGGAGTTCGAGATCCTAAAGCTGCACTCCAGTCTCTGTCCCAGCTCCTGCTAACCTAGCAGTTTGAAAACAAGAAATTGCAAGTAGATAAATAGGTACCACCTCAGTGAGAAAGTAAACAGTGTTCTGTGCACTCAAGTGTTTAGTCACGCCTGCCACATGTCCATGGAAACATCTGCAGACACAGACAGTGCTGGCTGGCTCTTTGGCTATCAACAGAGATGAACACTGAAACCTAGAATTGGATACGACTGGCTTTTGAGCAAGGGTGACCTTTACCTAGTTAGATTTTAGATGCGCCACCCAGCTGCCTTTTGTGCCTATGGATTGCCGTGTCATAAACTCACCGGCCCCTAGTCCTGAACAAGGTCTCTTGTTATGAACTCATTTCTCTGGAAGTTGCTTCAGGCCAGCTTTATCCTTCTGTCAGACCTTTCTGAGCAGATGGTGAGGCTAAAGCTGTGACATGAAGGATGCTACAAGACTTCTGTTTGTCTTCCTTCTCTTTTCAGAGGATGGGGAATACTTCCTCAAGGTCCTGATTCCCAGCTATGCTGCCGGATCCATCATTGGGAAAGGAGGCCAGACCATTGTCCAGTTGCAAAAGGAAACTGGAGCCACTATCAAGTTGTCCAAGTCCAAGGACTTTTATCCAGGTGAGTTGTGGAGATTGGGGAGGAGGCTCAGTGTTTCAGAAGCTAAAGGCAAGAGTGAATATACTCAGGTTCTCAGGTGGGATACATGTGTTTTCCCTGGATCATCATCTTCTTCTTCTTCTCCTTCTCCATCTTCTTCTTCTTCTCCATCTCCACCTCCTCCTCCATCTTCTCCTTCTCCATCTTCTTCGTCTCCTCCTCCTCCATCATCATCATCTTCTTCTTCTTCTTCTTTTTCTTCTTCTTCTTCTTCTCTTCCTTCTCCATCTTCTTCTTCTCCATCTTCTCCTCCTCCATTTTCTTCTTCATCTCCTCCATCATCATCATCATCTTCTCCTCCTCCTCCTCCATCTTCTTCTTCTCCATCTTCTTTTTTTTCTTCTTCTTCTTCTTCTTCATCATCATCATCATCATCATCATCATCTTCTTCTTCTTCTTCTTCTTCTTCTTCTTCTTCTTCTTCTTCTTCTTCTTCTTCTTCTTCTTCTTCTACCCATGCCTGGCCCCTCAGCCCCTGTGGCTTAGCTTTACGATTGATGCTATTTCATAACCCTTCTGCTGATGAATTTTGCCAGCTGAGTTGGCCATATTTCCCTTTTATTCCTTCATCTTCATCATCATCTTCTTCTTCTCCCTCCTCCCCCAAATCAGGAGATACAGTACAAGGTTCTTACTCTGGCACTTCTAGTGGCCTCCATGGATGTTATTTGGTGTTCTTGTAATATTTCCCTGCATACTCACAAAAAAACAGAAGCCAAGCAGTTGATTAGTGCTTGTTGTTGCATCACATGCCAAACAGCAGCTGCAAACGCAGATATGCAATCTGAGGAAATTGAACTTTCTCGGTGATGCTAGAGCGTTGCTAGTATTTCCATGTGCTAACTTTTGCTCAAGAGCACAGTTATCAAATATTGGGAATACATGTCTCAGCGTATTTTGGTGCGATTGCATGGAGCATGGACTGAGGTTGTTGGTTTATTTCTTGTTACGATGCCCTCAAGGTCTCTCGTTTGCAGACTGCTATGGAGGGATTGAATGGGAACTGGGAGCCTGGTGTGAAAATGTAAGCATGCCTTGCATGTGACAGAAATCATCATAACCTGGCACGGCAGGTTGTAAAGAACGTATGTTCCTCTCCTTTCCTGAAATATTTAGCTTCCTCTTTATTTCACTCTTTGGTGTAGCCTTTCTTCAGGTTCCACAGGCTGTGGAATAGTGTCTTCTTCACTCCCATCATCCTCTCTCTCAACTCTCTTCTCCCTGGATCTTTCCCCAGAAGTCTCTATTTTCAGCCATTCCTGGCTATGCTTTTTCCTCCGAGTTAAGCTCCCATAGAAATTGAGTGTTTTGGAGTAAAATGTCAAGTCTGGCCAGGTGATCCTGTTTCGGTAATAGAGTAGACCCTACTGTCAGCAACTCAACTGTCAGGTGGCAGTTAACTAACCTGACAACCCTTAGGACCCACCGCCTTGGCTGCCAAAGTCCACATGGAAGGGTGATAGTCCCCAAATGGATTAAATCCCACTTGAATCCATCTTGGTGGAGGGCAGCAGCTTCATCAATAATGGCCTGGGGCTGAGGAGAACTTTGCTTTGCCAAAAGGACTCAGGACCAGAAAGGGACTCACGGAACTGGATCAGTGGTACTATGGGGGTCACACTGCAATGCAGAAGGCAGAAGAAATGCCACTGAATTATATTCTCAGGGCAGTCTTCATGGCTGATCCACCATGATGATTGCCAATATTCGGATACAGCAGCAGCAAGAGTAAAAAGGGGGAGATGCCCAACTCAGTTTGTAAATGCATCAGCAAAAGGGTTATCAAATAGCATCAGTCGTAAAGCTAAGCCACAGGGGTTGAGGGGCCAGCCATGGCTAGCAGAAGGTGAAGGGTGGAAGGGGTGGGCAAGCCTACAAATGCCCCCCTCCCCACCAATTCTCTCATAATCCCAGCTGTGATTGAAGGGCAGACAAAGCCCTAACGGGAGAGGCCTAGTTAAGCTGCTTTCCTTCCACATCTTCCGTTCATGATTGCAAGGATTATGGGCTGCACCATCAAATCCTTGCCAGCGCAGAGGGATGGGAGGGGGAGGGAGATGGAGAAATAGGTCTGGATCCTGTTGCCATGGCAATGAGGAGCAGGTGCCTTGTTTGTTTGTGGCTTCCGGGAAGGGGACCCTCCCTTATTTTCAAGGGAAAGGAAGCCCTTTGTATGATATGAGGTTTGACCATGATGGGGGGTGGGAGCTATATTTAATGGAGCCGTCTCGCTTTCCCCTGATAGGCTAAGATTGGGGTTTTCATGTCATTCATTGTGGGTTATGCCTCTCTGACAACCTTTGCATTCGACACTAATTAATGGCATCGTAACTGCTGGTCCATTGGTTCTGTCTGTGCGATGTGACAGCTCATGGTTGGGGCTAGGGCAGTGATGGTGAACCTTGGCACTCCAGCTGTTCTTGAACTTCAATTCCCAGAAGGCCAAATCTCTTTAAATCACAGGGACTTGGGCTTCTGGGAAACGAAGTTCAAGAACACCTGGAGTGCCAAGGTTCACCAACACTGTGCTATAGATTCCTGGGTTTGAGGGGAGAGGTCATAATACAGCCAGAGGCAAGACTGAAAACAAGCCTCAAGAGGTGTCTAAGCCTGGGGCACAATTTCCTCCATCTCTCCTTGGGATTTTGGAGTTCCCTACCCCTTTTCTATACTCATTCTTCTAATAGAGGGAGTGAGGCAAGAATCTGCAAATGAGAAGGCTCAGAAGCTGCCCCAGATCCATGAAAGAGGTATATTCAGAGCAACCCCCAGGACTGCCCCAGAGAGGACAACGAAAGCAGAACAGTGTGTTTGCAGGGTTGGGGTGAGGGTGGAAGGAGAGGAAACAGGAAAAGCAGCCAGGACTGGCCAGCGAGGGAAACTGATTCAATGGCAGGAAATACTCTTCTGATAAGGTGGCCAGAGGGATGCGGGCTAAAACTGAAATATTCCAGGCAGCTTGTGTGTTGCTCCTTTACCCAGAATTGAGAGACATTCTCTGGTTCCCCAATCAAACTCTTCAAAACAGGCAGGAAAGGAACCAAGGTCCCAGCCGGAAGTAGAGAAGAAATGGGGCCACATCCCAGGAAGTTAGAGGGAACGAAGCAAGATTGAGTTGGCTGTAGTTGAAAAGAAGTGTCTTCAGCGTTTCCCAACCTTTGGTTTTTGGACTTCAATTCCCAGAAACCTAAATCAATTCCCCAAAGCACTGGTCAGCCAATGAACTGAATGCGGCTTTTTCACACAGATTAACAAGTAAAATGTGATGCACAGATTAGCTCATCATCAACCAGGTTGACAAGCTCGCCTGCCTTTACAATAGCTATAAATGAGGAAGGTAATGGCTTCATTTGCTCAAAAGCCAGTCATATCCGTCTCTAGGGGAGCAGTGCTCATCTCCATTTATCGCCAAAGGCAGTGTGTCTGCAGACGTTTCTGTGGCCATGTGGCAGGCATGACTAGAAGCGAAAGCACACGAAACGCTGTTACTTTTCCTGCCGAAGCGGCACCATTTTATCTACTTCCAATTTCTTGCTCGGTTGGCAGGAGCTGGGACAGACGACGGGAGCTCACTCTATCATGCAACACTCGGGTCTCGAACTGCTGACCTGCCGACCTTCTAGTTATCAAGTTCAGTGTCTTAGCCACTAAGCAGCGTATTAAATTATACACACTTCTCAAAAGCAAGCTAGCCACTTTTATTCTGAGACAAGAACAACCACCTGGCTTCTCTGGCCCAGGTTGTACAATGAGCGGCTGGGGAAACCATTTGTTTGGCAGGAAGCATCCCTCAGGTCTGAACCCAATGTAGCTGCTGCGCCTTCCAAATAAAAAGTGTTTCGCTGAAGCTAGTTTCTTCCTGTTTGATGTAAAGTCATTTTTCATCATCTGAGAAATGTGGAATGTATGGCAAGAGAAGCAGCTTGATTTTCATATGTACAGTACAAAGTCTGGTTGCTCAGAGGTAATTATTGTTGAACATGATTAAGCAACCGAGATGCCAGAATCGTTTTTATTGTTTTATAATGTATCTAATGATTAGTGATAATTTTCTATAGTTTACCTCAGTATTTACCAAACTATGTTCCAAGCCCCACTGGTGGACTTCAATTCACAGAAACCTAAGTCAGTACATTGGGTGATCAGTGCTTTGGGGAACTGACTGAGGCTTCAGGGAATTGAAGTCTAAGAACCAAAGGTTGGGGAACACTGCTCTGTGAATCCACACAAATGGGTTCACTGCATGTACGTGCAGTAAGCCTATTTGTGTGGATTCACAGAGCAGTGTTTTCCAACTTTCAGTTCTTGGACTTCAATTCCCAGAAGCCTACATCAGTTCATTGGCTGATCAGTACTTTGGGGAATTAATTTGGGCTCCTGGGAATTGAAGTCCAAAAACCAAAAGCAGCAAACCACTGGTTTACCTTATCAAACAAACAAACTTGGTTGATCCAATGAGCAAGACTGGGGAAGAATAATTAAGAATTTGAGTTACCTTCCTACTTGCATATTGACATTAAAGACAGTTGACTGCACAGATTTTGGTACCTGTTACCTCCTGATGCATGAAAATGCACATGGCCCATTGGTTCTATCCATGCATTTCCCAGCGAGGGCATGGACATTAGTTCGAAAGCAGATACCCAGGACTGTGTTTGCATGCATGGGGAAAAAGCAAAGGTGTTGAATGTTTTGGCTGCCACGAAGCAGGTAAAAGTTGTCTAGTAGCCCTATCAAGAAGACTTAAGGACCAGCTGTAGACTGCGGTGGCTTGGTGGTTAAGACACTGAACTTGATGACTGGAAGGACAGCTGGTCAGCAGTTTGAGACCCGAGTGTTGCATGATGGAGTGAGCTCCCATCTCTGTCCCAGCTCCTGCCAACCTGGCAGTTTGAAAGCAAGAAATTGCAAGTAGATAAATAGGTGCTGCTTTGTCAGCATTTCATACACTCCGGTGTCTAGGCATGCCTGCCACATGTCCACGGAAAAGTCTGCAGACGCAGACAGTGCTGGCTCTTTGGCTATAAATACAGATGAGCACTGAACCCTAGAGTCAGATACAGCTCATTTTCTAGCAAGGGTGACCTTTACCTTTACCTTATAGCTCTTAGGAGACCACTTTGAATTTGCTGCATTTTCTCTCCTTCAAGGTTAGCCTCGTGTGGGGGTTGGCAGCTGTCTGATTTACCAGCGGGACTCATCTGCTTTAATAGCTTGGACTTCCCTGCTGCGCTGCAACCAGAGCAACGTGCCAGTTTCTTTCCACACCCTTTTCCTATTTACTCTGTCTTGGGTCGGCCCTTCTGTTCCTGAGGGGGGGGGGGCATTGCCTTCTGCCGGGGGGAGGGGGAGGTTTTCAGAGGTGACAGATTCCTGGGCTCACCTCTCCAGTCAGGGAAGATCCCTTGAGATACTGGGTCGTTGTCCACCTGGTGGCTGCTGAATCCTGCAAAACTGAATCATAAACACTGTCAACCTTCCCAAAACATTCCTGCTTTGTGAGCTTCGCAGCTCTCACGTTGTGCTAAATGAGAAGAGTTGAGATGAAGCTCAATACCTTTGGCCATCAAATGAGAAGAGAGGACTCACTGGAGAAGGCCCTGATGCTTGGAAAGATCAAAGGCAAAAGGAGAAAGGGGCGGCAGGGTGATGAGGTGCATGGATGGCATCTTTGACGCAGTGGACGTACGATCTGGGCAGACTATGGAGGGTGGCAGATGACAGAGGAGCCTGGCATGCAGTGGTCCATGGGGTTGCAAAGGGTCGGACTCAACTGTGCGACTGTAGAACAGCAGAGTGACACTGCATGTCTAACTGCCATATGCCTGCATAAAAAAAATCACAAGTCAAGTGCAGGTTTCATAATAGCCACTGATTTGTGGCAATTTATTTTTCAGTACTTTGACTGATGTTTTCTAGAGCTGCTGCTATCTGAAAACTGTAGCATTAGTGGTATATACTCAGATAGCGCTCACCTGTGGCAAGAACTATCCGTGCCTCTGGGCTGGTTTGTTAGCTGGGCTTATTTCTGTGTGCATGTGTGTTAAGAGCTTTAACCTGCCTGTTACACTTATTGTTTTGGTCTGCTATGAATAACTTGCGAATAATTTGCTAAATGCAACTAATCGATGAGGTGCTGCAGCTCATCTGGTTGTCCAGTAGGGCACATGGTGAGATACTGTATATGACCAAGACATGTCCTGACATCTCATTGATTAGTTGCATCGAGAAAGAGCAAATTAAGCAAACTTTATGCAAACAGCGACAGAATTCTGGCCACTGATTTTATTCTGCTGATGACAGATGTGAGGAATGTGATGCGTTGTAAATCAGAAGCAGGCAACTGTGACCTCCAGGTTTTGTTAACCAGCATCTCACAAGATTGCTCTTTGTTGATTAAGTTGGCAAAGGCTGGTGGGAATTGTAAAGCCTTCAAGCCATTGGTGGTGGTGGTGAGGGTTTACCGTCTTTCCTAGAGTTTAAAATATATGGTTATCCAAAAATAGTCTGGTGAACGCGATAGGCATATGCTCAGAAATAATTATCTCATTGTTTGCCACATGCCGCGGAGCTGAGATGCTCCCAAACGGGGTTGTGGGGGAGAGATTCTGGCTGCTAAATCCAACAATTCCTTCTTAGTCTGATGATGTTATTTTTTAAAAAACGTAGCCCTCTCACATAGCGTTCCTAAAGGTAAAGGTTGCCCTTCCTCAAAAGCCTGTCATATCTGACTCTAGGGTTCGGTACTCATCTCCATTTATAGCCAAAGAGCCAGTACTGTCTACATCTGCAGACATTTCCGTGGACAGGTGGCAGGCATGCCTAGACACCGGAGTGCACGGAATGTTGTTTACCTTCCCACTGAAGTGGTCCCTATTTATCTAATGGCAATATCTTGCTTTCGAACTGCTAGGTTGGCAGGAGCTAGGACAGAAACAGGAGCTCACTCCATCATGCAGCATGCGGGTCTCGAACTGCTGACTTGCCGACCTTCCAGTCGTCAAGTTCAGCATCTTAACCACTAAGCCACCGAAGCCACCGCAGTCCCTACATTGGTCCAAAGTACGCTAGCTTTTCAAAGGGGCTTCCATCTTTAGCTGGGGGAGGGGATGAAAACCATCATCCATTTCTCAACCTCCATCTTTCATAAGGGATGCTTCGCTTCTCTGCAGGCAAGGGAAGGGTATCCCCACCCCATCCTGTATCATTCTCCAGGTGTTGCCCCCCCCCATCATCCTCCCCACCAAACCCAGCATCCTCTTTTATTGGTGTTTTTTTTTTAATTTTTGCAGAAGGGGTGCTGGTTGCCATAACAACTGGCCCTCAAGGCTTGCAGCCACAAGGACTGTGAGGAGGAGGAGGCCGCTGTGGGTTGCTATGGCAACTCCATGGCAGAGATGCATTGTTGAGGCTGCAGCTGAGGCAGAGAGCCGAAACCTGAAGATACAGGAACACCATTTGGGGAAGGATGGAGAGACTGTTGTGGGGAGAATGTGAACTCTCCGTCTGCTGGTCTCCATGGTGTTGCTCCTTGTTCCCTCTCAGGTGGCCTGAAATAATTCTCTTTTTTTGCCTTCCTGTAGCACAGGGGTTCTCAACCTTTTAAAGCCTGGGCCCAGGTCACACTCCCTCAGGCAGCTTTTGGGGGCTGGATGGCCATTTTGCCCTTCCTCCACCACATGGCACTTCCTGGTGTAGTGGAGGCATGGGGGGGCACATGAAAAGGTGCCGAGGGCCACATCTGGCCCATGGGCCTCAGGTTGAGAATCCCCAGTGTAGTCCTACACAGAGAGTGAGCTGGAGAGAGAGAGAGAGAGTCTCTACATTACTGTTTATTCTTAGCTCACATCTCTGTCTCAACAGATGCAATAAAGGACCTGAAGTCTCGTTTTCTGGATTAAAAATAATAAATACAGTTCTCAGGCCCAACAAGGATTTACTTTAGATCAGGGGTGCCCTAACTTTTCGGGCTGTGGGCCGGTCATGTGGTTCAGTGAGCCAGTCACGTGGTTCCCACCAGAAGCAGAAGTAAACTGCGCCTTGCAATCTGTTTTGCAACAGGATGAGATAGATTTTAAGCTGGCATTTTCTCTGCTAAAACCAGGGGTGCCCAAACTACAGCCTGCAGGCAAATTTTACTTCCGCTTCTGAGGGGTGACAAGGGTGGTGCAGGCTGGGTGAATTGGTGTCTGGGGCCAGATCCGGCCCAGGGGCTGTAGTTTGGGCACCCCTAGTTTCGATATTCGAAAAAGGAGCTGTATTTTTGGAAGCACATAACAGAACGATTACTTCTCAACTGGTGAAACAAGCCAAGTTTGCCTGGTGGCTACTGCATAATTCTTTTTGCTCCCTCTTTGCAAAAATAAATGGAGTTTTGCCAAGTGCAGCCTGTCCTCTAACTAGGAATATTATCTTCTGTACCAGAGGCAAGCAGGTTTGGGCAGGATTTATGAAGCCTGTTAAACTGGTGCAAGAGATATATGCCTAAAAGAGTGCTGGGCTGAACACTTGATTTGAGTGCCAAAAATGGACTGGCTTTCCACACAATGCCGCCTTTCAATGCTCTGTCCTTGCGCACACAAATCCACTACACCGGTGCAGCACAGCAAGACAGAGAGAAGGTTACACATGTATTACTCATGCCCAATTTTTACCATCCACAGCCGTTCATGCTTCTAACCTAATAACATACAGAGCTGAACTGGATCATACCAAAGCTGATAAGCTGCACATGAGGGTAAATAGTCACATCTCATTCCAGTTGTCCAACAGATGGTATAGAGAAGCACTCTATTTTCCTTCCTCAAAGCAGCAAATAACTGTCCTAGTAACTGTTCTGTTTGAATTCTTCTTCTTCTTCTTCTTCTTCTTCTTCTTCTTCTTCTTCTTCTTCTTCTTCTTCTTCTTCTTCTTCTTCTTCTTCTTCTTCTTCTTCTTCTTCTTCTTCTTCTTCTTCTTCTTCTTCTTCTACTACCCTATTGGGTGTTAAGGGAGATGAAAGGTTCTTGTATTTGGTGTTCTTGTAATGGTGTTCACATCTCTTTTGTAGTCTTACAGCAATGGGTTATCCGTCATAGCTTCACCAGAGTCCCGTTGACCAGGTCTTTTCAGGGTAATCCAGGACGGCCTCAATAGCTACTGTAACGGTCCTGTGGTGCAAGGCCACACCATACTTCACCCAGTCCTGGCTATCCCTTAATTGGACCTGTTACCACCTCTCTCCTGCCAACCTAGCAGTTTGAAAGCAAGAAATTGCAAGTAGATCAATAGGTACCACTTCGGTGAGAAGGTAAACAGCATTCTGTGCACTTCTGTGTCTAGTCATGCCTGCCACATGTCCATGGAAATGTCTGCAAACGCAGACAGCACTGGTTCTTTGGCTATAAACAGAGATGAGCACTGAACCCTAGAGTCGGATACGACTAGCTTTTGAGCAAGGGCGACCTTTACCCTTTACCACCTCTCACGATGTGGATGTGGTGTTGGACTTTGAGAGACCTCTTATTTCTCTGCCTTGGGTTTTCCACTTTTTACCTTCATATTCCCTTCATTTGTGCTGTAGTAACTTTCTGCTTCAGTGCTTGTCCCTCTTTCACCCTTTGCCAGAACTTTGTCTTCTCTGCCTCCGTCTTTTCTCTCATTGCCTCTTGACATCTTGCCAGTTTCACCCACGCAAAACCAAGTCTTCCAAACAATTAGCCACTCCCATGATCCTGGGATCCCTCTGCAGCATCTCTTTAAATGTGCTCGTCTGTTTTGCCCCATACAGGGACCACAGAGCGTGTGTGCCTCGTCCAGGGAACGGCAGAAGCCCTCAATGCTGTTCATAGCTTCATTGCGGAGAAGGTCCGAGAGATCCCTCAGTCGGTGGTAAAGCCAGAGTCCGTTAACATCTTACAGCCCCAGACAACCATGAATCCTGACCGAGCCAAACAGGTGAATGATCTCTAAAAGGAGATGTTTAATATTTGCAAGAGGTTGGGTTCAGTTGGGTTGGTTTGGGTTGGTTAGGGTAGGGTAGGGTAGGGTAGGGTAGGGTAGGGTAGGGTAGGGTAGGGTAGGTGGGGGGAAAGTGGTTTGAAGTACCTTGGCTGAAAATATGAAAGTGATTCCAAGATTGGATCAAAGACCTTTCAGATATCTTGGGTTACAACAGCCCTCTTCGTTCTCTGAGAACATGATGGCTGGGAATAATGCGTGTTGTGGTACCCATATCTTGAGGGCAACAAAGGCTAATCTGGTTCAGCTCCTTTTTTAAAAAATTGCCTATGAGATGCTTCTGGAGAATTTTTTAAAAAGGAGATAAAAGCAACTTAATACCATCTGATGCTTGGCCCCAGTGTGCTACATGTGAAATGAAGAGTATCCAAATGTTACTTTTTCAGATGACCGCTCTCAGTCTGGTAAATTGTAGGATAAATTCTCTGAACATAGATGTCCAATTTAGTATTAATAGTTAATAGCCATTTGATAGACCTGACTATCTGACTCTTTGTAGATGTTTCAATAAAATAAAACACTAGAGCAGTGATGGCAAACCTTGGTACTCCAGCTGTTCTTAGACTTCAGTTCCCAGAAGCCTGAGTCCCTGTGAATCCACACAAATGGGTTTACTGTGCATACTCCAGGTGTTATTGGACTTCAATTCCCAGAAGCCTGAGTCCCTGTGAATCCACACAAATGGGTTTACTGCACGTAGTAAACCCATTTGTTTGGATTCACAGGGACTCGGGCTTCTGGGAATTGAAGTCCAAGAACACCTGGAGTGCCAAGGTTCACCATCATGGCACTAGAGGGAGTCAAAATAGTGGTGAAGGGCATATACTTGACTTTATTAGGCTTAACATGAATGTGGAAGAACTTCCACAGTAATAATTTTCTCTGTACAGTACTAAAATCTAGAAATGTTGACAGGCTGTTTGCAAATGCCAATTTTGAGAAGTAATCGCTTCTTAATTCTGGTGCATGAGAAAGTACATTTCTGCACTGAGTTTTAGAGTATGTTATTTGTCTTTACCTCGGCAAAAAAATATATCAAAGAATTAAAAAACAAACAGTATAGCAAACTTAAAACCATTTCATAACAATTGTTATGAAAAGCATTAGTTGCAGAACTTGCAGTGAGTCTATATTGTTTCCTGTTATAAGGATTTCTAAAAAAGAAAGAAAGAAGGGCGTGTCTTTCCTTTGCCTCAAGATGTTGTATGTAGAAGAGAGACCAAGATGTTGTAATGTAGGAGAGAAACCTGACTGCAGGTCTTTATTGTTGATTGCCTCGTTGCTATGGCAGCAGAAAAGAAAGACAGCTTTAAGGATGGAAGCCAAAAGCAAAGATATTGGCAAAGCTGCCTTTCAATGTGGATCAGGAAATCTAGATGGAAGATGAATTTTCAGGCCTGTGAGGATATCGGTATAGGAATGTGGAATCTCCATTCTGCATGGATGTCTGCCCCTTGCCAGTTAAAGAGATGACCTTCAATTTCTTAGGAAGTGGTGAGGCTATACTTCCAAAAGATCAATGTAAGCTTAGGACAGGAGTTCTCAACCTTTTAAACCCGGGGGCCAGGTCACACTCCCTCAGACAGCCATGGGGGCCTGATGGCCATCTTGCCCTTCCTCTACCACATGGCACTTCCTGGTGTGGTGGAGGCAGTGGGGACACAAGAAATGGTGCCGTGGACTGCAGATTGAGAATCCTTGGCTTAGGATGTCATTTTACACTAAATAAAAAAATTTGCTCTGAATGAGAATAACAAAGGAGTCTTATGGCCCCTGAAAGAATAACAGGTTAGTATTCAAGGTATAATAAGAATTCCGTGTCAGAAATTATTCTGGGTTGAAAGGATTTTTGCGGGAGAAAGTCCAGGGAACGCCCAAATGTGGCTCCTTTCATGTCCCCAAGAGCTGAGACAGAGACGGGTGCCCAATTCATCATGCAGTACCAGGGTCTCGAACTACTGACACTCCAGCTTTCCAGTTAACAGGGTGAGGTTCTTAACCACTGAGCCACTGCAGGGTGCCACAAGAATTTTTGCCATTTCTGTTCCATCAGACAGACCAGCGGAGAAAAGAGTCCAGGGCAGTGATGGCTAACCTTTTAGAAACCGATTTCTCAAACTCAACAGGCTGTCGCCCATGCCACAAGGGGGTGGGATCAACTCTGTGCTGTGGAGAGGGAGGAAGGGTTCCCACTGGGCTGCAGGGCAGAGGGGCGAAGCAAACTCTGTGCTGATGCGACGGCATGCGTGCCCACCAAGGGCTCTGAGTGCCCCCTCTGGCACGCATGCCACAGGTTCACCACCACTGGTCTAGGGAAATCCAGAAGGAAGACAATCCTAGAATCACTGAGTTGGAAGGGGCCTTTTAATTTAGGCCATCAATGCTCAATGCAGGAGTCCGAATTGAAGCAAATATGATAGACGGTGGTCCAATTCTCTCTTGAATCCTTCCAGTGTTGGAGCACTTGCCACTTCTTGAGGCCATTGGTTCCACTGTTGTACTGCTCTAATAGTTAAGAAGCTTTTTTAATATTCAGCCTATCTCTGGCTTCTTGTAGTTTCAGCCTGTTATTACACACCCTGCACTCTGGGTTGAATAGGCAGAATATGTGGAAAGATATTCCGACATTCAATAAGTCTTTCCTATGTTCCTGTGAGGAGAGAAGCGAATTACTAGGGAAGATAAGGAATTGTGAGTCATTTATCCAAAGGACTAGTCTAAAGGACATTCAGCTAGCAAGGTTAGTGTGGATTTTATGAGAGGCTTAATTAAGTCTTAAAATAACCAGAAATGGGAACACAAAGTGGGACAGGCCAGACAAGATGCTTATGAACCGAGGATGCTAAGAAGGGCCAAATTCACTCTTGCTCAAACAGAAAAGAGTGTTTATATGAACCACCCATCAGTTTTGCCTGCCATGATTGCCAATACAAGACTAACAGTCACCAGGATACTAACTACTCCAAGGCCTGGGGTTTGTCTCTGATCCTATACAGAACCTGGGAATTGAAGTCCAAGAACATCTGGAGTGCCAAGGTTCACCATCACTGTCCTAGCCCCTCCCTAAGGTTTGTGCTGTATTTTGGAGCCCTGCAAAGCAACAACGCAATAATTCATCTTCTACTCCCCCAACTCAAGATTTAGCGTTTCCTTCTCTTTCTTTCTTCCTTCACCTGCGTCGATGGTCCCTTACTATGATGAGAAGGGCAAGTAAACAATGTGGATTCCTGCGGATGTTGAATTGCACTGAATTATTCTCCTCTTCCCACTGCTCTTCTTGTAAATTTCTTAGCTGTTGGTCTTAATTCCAGGTTTGCTGAAGTTTCCTGCGTGGAGGAGACAACAAATTCTCAGATTACATGGCCTTTACAGTTAGGATGCAGGACCCATTCTGTCAATATAAATATCTTTTTTCCCCTGGTTTCCTATTCTCTCTCTCCCTCTTCCTAGTAATCCAGAACCATCGCTGTGGGTTGAAGGAGGAGATGGATTTGAGGAGGTGCCTGGGACTTGATTATATAAGAGCATTTCCTTGCTAAATCTGTATAGCTTTCTCTTTTTCAGTGGTTATATAAAGAGGGGAGGGCGGGGAGGGCTGACAAGACCCCTCCTTCTTCATCCCAGAACCCCTGGAGCGATTTCTTTCAATGCTCACACTTTCTCTCTCTGCCCCCCTCCCCTCCCATCATCCTCTCTGACTGTCTTTGAACCGCTCAGAGAAACGGTCCAGCCATGCTAAAAATCTCAAAAGCCAGAGGAATTAGTGCAAAGACTTGTAGAAAATCTGTCCCAAAACCTCTGCACTGAAACAGCCCCTTCTACTAAGATAAACACTTCAGGCATGACTAGACACCAGAGTGCACAGAATACTGTTACCTTCTCCACTGAAGTGGTACCTATTTATCTACAGTCAAACCTCAAGATAAAAACGGCTCAACTTAAGAAAAACTCAAGATACTGTACATCCGGAAATCTCAGGGGGAAAAATCAGGTTCGAGATAAGAATTTTTAATAGGATTTTTTTCGAGATAAGAAATTCAATGCAGTCCTATGGGAAATTGCATTTAATGCGTTCCAATGGGAAATTCAAGATAAGATTTATTTATTTTTTAGATACAACCAAAACCTCAAGGAATGAATTAAATTTGTGTGTAGAGGTTTGATTGTACTGTACTTCCAATTTCTTGCTTTCGAACTGCTAGGTTGGCAGGAGCTGGGATAGACAACGGGAGCTCACTCCATCGTGCGGGACTTGGGTCTCAAACGGCTGACCTGCTGACCTTCTAGTCGTCAAGCTCAGTGTCTTAACCACTAATCCTTGCACAGGTCCTAGCACAGAAAAGAAGCAAAACATAAATGGCCTACAGAACTTTGTATTGTCAGAATATTTATTCCCTCCACCCTATCTTTAACAAAAGCAAGATTCTGGTTCCTATGGTTGTGAAATATAATTAACATATATATTTGAGTACAGGTATAAGTTGGTTTTTTTAGTCTCCAAAATGAGGTCCAAAAATGGGACTTGACTTATTCTTGGGTCAACATAAACACTCAAATACATACCCACACAAATGTCTAAATTAATTAATTTTACCATATTTTCATGTATTTTAATTATTGAAACTCACTAGCAGCTGCTGCATTTCCCACCCCTGACTTATACTCGGGTCAGTCTATTTTCCTAGTTTTAGAGGTCCAAATTAGGTACCTTGACTTATATTCGGGATGACTTATAGTCGAGTATATACGGTAGTTGATTAGAAATGGGTGGGAAATGCCAGCACAAATATCAGACCCCAGATAAATGGCTGAATATTGGCAACAGCTGGGAAATGTGGCGTGAATGCTCTAGCCCTGCTCCATGTCCTTATCCATATCTACAGAAGCAACATAAACTATACAAAATTAGAGCAATTGTGCCAAAATGCTTCATTGGCATAATTTAAGGAAGTTAAATAATTCAGTTCTCTGGAGAGCAGAGTTTTGATTCGTATGCTTGTGGATTGGGAAGTTCTAGAAAGACAGGCATTCAAAATGTAGGCTCCTATTTGGATACAGCGAACTGGCTGACTGCTGATTCACTGTGTTCCTTAATGATAAATCATTGCTTCTGAAGGTGGGCAGAGCCCACAAACCCCTACAGTCGGCCCAGCAGCCCAATGTTCCCAAGAAGAGATGAAAAGGAGAGGTGGTTCCCTGAATACAGAGAAAGTGTTGCTCTCCGTGGTGCTGAAGAAGCTTCTTCCATAGGACCAATTCTTCTGCAGGATATACCTTGGCTCTGGCTCATGAATCAAGGACTGTGGCTAATAAGAAAAGGGAGGAAAGATGCTGGCATCTGCAAGGCAGACGGCAGGGGAGTAAGGACTTGGGTCTTTAGGAGCAAGTGGTTAAGATACTGACTGGGAGGCAGAAGATCAGCAGTCCAAAACCCGAGTACTGCATGACGGAATGAGCTCCCGTCTCTGTCCCAGCTCCTGCCAACCTAACAGTTGGAAAGCAAGAAATTGCAAGTAGATCAATAAGAAACACTTTGGTGGGAAGGTAAACAGTATTCCATGCACTCCAGTGTCTAGGCATACCTACCACATGACCACAGAAAGTCAGGAGATGCCGACAGTGTGGCTATAAACAGAGATGAGCACTGAACCCTAGAGTTGGATACAACTGTCTTTCGAGGAAGGGTGATGTTTGCAGACATTTCTGTGGACTTGTGGCAGGCATGCCTAGACATCGAAGTGCACGGAATGCTGTTTACCTTTCCACGAAAGTGGTCCCTATTGATCTACTTGCAATTTCTTGCTTTCCAACTGTTAGGTTGGCAAGAGCTGGGACAGAGATGGGAGCTCATTCCTTCATGCCGCACCCTTAGCAGCACATCTTCTCTTAAAATATGGACGGTTAGATTCCTAAGCTTCTGGTGGAAGGTGTTTCTTAATTTTTTGAAACACTTCTGCCCTTCTCACACATCATAAGAGTTTTACAGGAGAGTGGCAGACTCGTGCTAGTGACTTCTCCTTATTCCTGCCATCTCGTGGTCTGCAGCATCTAGAGAGCTAAGAAAAGATTAGGATGACTCATAATGCTGGCTCGAGATATACCAAGCTGAAGAGCCTCACTTGAGTAGCAGACCATGATGTAAATGAAGGAGCCATTCCGTTCCCACTTCACTACGGCACAAACCCTCTGTTCTAGGAATTGCTCGCTATCCGCGAGGACTCGTTTTAATTTGACATTGGAAATTTTTTTAAAAATCAGACCAGGTTTGGAAAAATATACTTGTGCATTCTCAGTAGAAATTAGTTCTGTCTATGCGGCATCATTTTCTTGAAGGATTATAGCTTCTAGAATCCCAACGCCTGCATGGCTATTGGGAGCAGTAATCCAAGAGTGATATTTTTTTTTCTGTAAAAACACCTTTGCTCATGGAACTCCCTCCCAAGAATTGGTAGCCTAACTGCCTCCCTATTGTGTTTCTAGCAGGCAACATGAACTTTGTAGTTCCAAAATCCCTCTTGATCTTAGAATTGGTTTTACACTTAGTTTTTAAATGCTGTTCCTAATCTGTTCTTTAAAAGACATTTAACATTTATTTTAGTTGTTTTCATCTGTCTATTGAACATTGCTTTGAAAGTCCAGAGGGCTGAAAAATAAAAAGAAACCACATTTTAAATAAGCATACATTATAGAAAAGAATAAACATACTGTATACTGTACATGAATAGTCCTTATGACATCCAGCAAGCAGACACTCTTATGGCATCTAATCCTTTTTTAAAATATATGTTTATTTTTTTCAACAAACAAGCAAAAAGGAAAAAATACATATAAAAAGAAATACAATACTCAAATTAACAACAATAACATTACATTAACAATCAATCAATATTTATTATTACAGTCATAGATGAATACAGAATGTTACATAAAAGAATTATATCTAAAATAATAAAAGGCCTAAGCTATAATAACTCATTTCATCTTTTTTCCCTGCAAATGATATTTCTATTTAGATAACATCCAAAACATAGTAAAACAATCACACAAATGCCTAATACAAAACAAAATTAACAAAAATACACCATATGCAGTTCCCCTAGTAACCACAATATTGTATTATCTAACCCTTTCAAATTATCTTTTTTGTTTATAATCTTACTTAAACACATTTCATCTAAGAATGTGACAGTCTATAATTGTAATTATAATTAGCAATTAATAAAATATAAAACAGAAAATGCAGCTTAAGATTTATCTAAAATTCCTAAATTAAGTCTTTCATCTAGGGCATGGTATACAACATGCAAGTACGTACACCCACCACCAATGGGACATTAATTATCTTGCCCATAAAATCTGAACAAAAATTTCCCTGTCTGTCTTATCCCCTATTTCCAAAAAAAATATAAAATATTCTCATCCTGGCTTTATCACTTTAGTTGTAACAAATACATAAATAATACATTCATTCAATATGTCTATAAAATCAAAGAGCTTCTTTGAAAATTGTGGATACAATCGGGTGAACCCTGAACTTGTAGAAGCAGATGTGGTTTAAATATAAGTGAAGTATACAATGAATGCTACTTTTCTCTTTTCTCTTCCAATGGACAGGCTAAGGTGATTGTTCCAAACAGCACAGCCGGGTTGATCATCGGCAAGGGCGGGGCCACAGTGAAGGCCATCATGGAGCAATCTGGAGCCTGGGTCCAACTGAGCCAGAAGCCAGAAGGTATCAACCTCCAGGAACGCGTGGTGACCATCAGCGGTGAGCCGGAGCAGATCCACAAAGCCGTGGACATCATTGTCCAGAAGATCCAGGAGGACCCGCAGAGCAGTAGCTGCCTCAACATCAGCTACGCCAACATTACCGGCCCCGTGGCCAACTCTAACCCAACTGGATCACCCTATGCCAACTCTACGGATGTTCTACCCGCTGCCGCAGCTGCCGCTACAGCCTCAGGCTTGCTGGGCCATACCAGCCTGGCTGGAGTAGGCGCCTTCCCTACGGCTCTGCCTGGCTTCTCTGGCAATGACCTTCTGGCCATCAGTACAGCACTCAACACCTTAGCAAGCTATGGATACAACACCAGCTCTATGGGGCTGGGTCTCAACTCCGCCGCAGCTTCAGGGGTGCTGGCTGCTGTAGCTGCTGGTGCGAACCCAGCTGCTGCTGCTGCCGCTAACCTCTTGGCTTCCTACGCCAATGAAGCGTCTACTAGTGCCACCAGCCCAGCTGGGGCAGTTGGGGCCTTCACTTTAGGTTCCCTAGCTGCGGCCACCGGGGCCGCCAATGGCTACCTGGGGACAGCCTCTCCATTGGTGGCTAGCTCCTTCTTAGCTACAGAGAAGCTTGTGGAAAGCGCCAAAGATATGGTAGAAATTGCAGTCCCGGAGAACCTAGTGGGTGCCATTTTGGGGAAAGGCGGTAAGACGTTGGTTGAGTACCAAGAGCTGACAGGCGCCCGCATCCAGATTTCCAAAAAGGGGGAGTTTATCCCAGGTACTAGGAACCGTAAAGTCACCATCACGGGTACTCCAGCTGCTACACAAGCGGCACAGTATCTTATCAGTCAGCGAGTAACGTATGAGCAAGGCGTTCGGGCAACCAACCCGCAGAAAGTAGGATAAGAGAAGGTTGAGGGGAGAAGGCTGGGGGAAAGGTGTAGAATTAGAATCAATTCTTCAATCATTAAAAATTGTAACCTATCCAACAACAGCCCTTATCCAATGTCCCTCACAGACACACACACAAACAAACAAACACACACACACACGCACTCCTTTCTGTCTGCGAAACAGCCCAGCATTGGTTCTACTGGAACTTTACTTTGCCAATGGTGCGACCTGTTTATGAGTGTGTGTGTGTATATATATATATATATATATATATATATGGCAACATTTTCTTTTCTTTTTGAGTTGATGGATTTTAATAGAAAACATTTTTTAAGAAAAAAAAGATCCTCTTTCTTTCCCTCTTTATTTCCAGTTTTCTTGAGCAACAGTCTCGATGGGGGATAGGTCTGTCTCATAATGTTTCCTTTCCCCATCCCCAGACGTACATCCGTTTCAGAATTTCTTGATGGGTTTTGTCCTTCTTTCTGCCCACCCAGAGTGTGATTTTCTGTAGATGCTCAGACAGGATTTCAAAATACTTGTGGGAGGGAAGGAAATCTGGGCTCAGGTGATGGCAGAGTGATGGGTCATGAAGCGACATCGGCCTCATGAGCTTGAACTCTGGAACTGCTAGCATTCTGCGTTGTGTTGTGTATGCTAAACTTGTGTTGTGAAGCAGAGCATGGGTTCTCAACCTGTAGGGAGAATAGTGTGTTGTAAGGTAAAGTTGAAGGATTAGGTTACATTCTGGAGTGGGAACATTTTTTTTTAATGTGGCAGTTTTTAAATCAAATACAATTCTTCTGGATACATTTTAATTTGGGAGAGAGAAAAGTGTGTGTGCGTGCGCGTGCATGCATGCGCATGAGTGAGTGTTAAAAGGTCTATCTCCCAGCCTTGTTTAATCAGAATGAATCCTAGAATCACTAGTTTGGAAGAGACTTTTGAGGCAATTGAAGCCAAACCCCTGCTCAATGCATGAATCCGATTTAAAGCAGTTATGACAGGTGGATGTCCAATTCTCTCTTAACATAAAGTATGTGGATGGAAAGTTTGTAGAGGAAGATTTTGCTAAGATATAAAAGTTGTTTTTGATACATCAGGGAGACGTTGGAGACATTTAACTAGATCAGTGGTGCTGAACCTTGGCACTCTAGGTGTTCTTGGACTTCAATTCCCAGAAGCCCAAGTTAGCATTCCTGCTGATCAGGGCTTCTGGGAATTGAAGTTGAAGAACATCTGGAGTGCCAAGCTTCACCATCACTGGACTAGATGTTCGAGTATTGATTTGCTGAGAAACAGGATTCTGAGGCCGCTCAGTTCTCTATCGTGTGGAGCATCACGGTTTCATGGAGATGCATGAAATGAAACAACAAGACTTCTGTACAGTAATGTGATAGAAACCCAAGAGTAAGGTATTAGGCCTTCTCCATTAGAGAAGCCAGACTGTCATGCCTGTGAGAGGTTGCACGTGAGAGGACCACCTCGTGAGAGGATCACCTGGAGCCACGAGATTGTGGTATCCTTCCTGTGCTACATTGGGCTGCTTTCGATTCCACGCATGCCCCGGTACAGATGTTCCTTCAGTTCCGCTGTCATGTCAGGTGGTGTGGTGATGGCAAGAAGAAAGCTTTAATTTGGTCTTCAGGAGTTGCCCTCCAAAGAGGTGGGCTATTTTTAAAAAAACAAGATTAACACCAGAAGCAAAACAAATCCCAACCTTGCTTGACCTGCAAAAATATCATTTTTGTTAGATCTGCATGGCAAAGCTAGGAAAACCTGAATGCTGTGGTTGTTGTCTATCCTGGTGCATTCAGTATGATATCAAAAGATGATAAATAAAATTGCAAAACTCCTTCCTCACTTCCCTGTCCCATCTACATAACAAACACTGTAGGTCATCTAGACGTTGCGTAGTTACCATTATCAGTACTGTATTAGTTTGTATTAGTCTTTCTTTCATACTCTTGCTCAATCTTTCTCCTCTCTTGTAAGCAAACAGTATTATTAACCTCTACATAGTAGAGACACAACTCACTACTTACATTTGCCTCCTACGTACATGTTTGCTCAAGGGGGTCCTAACTCCCAGTGCAGTCGGATCAGGGCTTCCAATTCCCAGTGAAATGTATTTGCCATTTGAGATGGTGACAAATACTAGGCAATTAAGATTTGCACAGTATTGGGTGTGGGATGGTGGTCATCGGAACTGCCTCCCTATCTTATTGTCATTTTTCTTGCCACCCAGATGGTAACTTTCCTTCACCCCCAATTCAGTAGTTAAAGCACAGGACTGCATATTGCTCTGTATTATCTTATTCCTATATAATTACTAATCTTTCAGTTATCAATATACTAATTAACTTTGCCTACTCGTCTACCCACCCATCCTTAAAAGGGTTTAAAAATAAATACATGAATGAATCAGGGTACCTCCCTGCAATGTTTACATATAGGGTTTGCAACTTCCCCTAAATAATGGGAAGGGTTTCGTCTTATTGCTTCTGAAGGTGCCAGAATTTTTAATAAAAGCAATTCCTCTCTTTCCCCAGCTTTGCTGTTCTCATGGAAATATCAGAGTCACAATATCAAGTGCTCGGTTGCCTCAGTATTCTTCAACTTGAAGAAGAAGCTGAGTTGGAGTCACTCCTGTTGCTGACTTTGTATGGCTGAATGCTATTTCCTGTTTCAGCGTGGACTACTTCCTGTCTAAGGTTTAAACAGGGGTTCTCAACTTTCTCAAGCCAGGGGCCAGATCATGCTCTCTCTGACCGCTTCAGGGGCCAGACGGCCATTTTACCCTGCTTGCATGATGGGGGCGGCCATTTACCACACATGACACTTCCAGGTGCAATGAAGGGGTGGGTGGGAGGCCATATGAAATGATGCCATGGGCCAAATCTGGCCCACACGCCATAGGTTGAGAATCCCTGGTTTAAAAAAAAGTAGGTGTCTACCTCTTCAACTGCATATCTGATGCTTATGTAGTAGGGTACAACCTCTTGCAGCATGAAATACTGTTTCTCTTTCTGGCAGTGTGTGGTGTTGTCAAGAGTGACCATAGGGCAGTAACTCTGGCCTGTGCTAGCTAGCACGGCCTTATTTCAGAGTTGTCATAATATACACATATGTGCATATGTTGATGTGTTTGTAGTAGATTTGGTGGGAAAGGTTTATCTGTTAGGAGGAGCAAGTGTGAAGGATAACCTAGTTTTGCAATGGCTGAGATCTTTCATGTGTGGTAGTAGGAGATCCCGGGAGCAGGCGTGGTGTATCCTAGCGTGAAACTGATGAAAGAAGAGATTGGAGGAGGAAGCAAAGGGAATTTTCTTGCAGTCCTCTCTCTTGACTGCTCTTTGGAGCACTATTTCTCCAGTAAGACGACTTCTCTCGTGCTCCTATGTTCATATCAGTTTCGAGATGTGGACTCGTGCAATATTTTCATTTACACTAGAGAGTGATACTACTTTGGTGACTCTTCCTCAATCACGAGAAGGTGGAGCATGTGCATGGTGGTTAGAGGTCGTGGGACACAAACATTTTGTACACTCTTCTAACCTCTGTGGGCTGCTTAGTTAGCCTTTGGCTATCGGATTTGGTATGTATGGGAATGGGGAGGAAAGAGAATTGTTAGAGAGCAGGGTGTGTGTCCAGGATCCATTTTCCTTCTTAGACTGAAGGGAGAGTCTTAATACTCTATAACCACTAGGGAACAAAACTAAAAAATGTGAAACATATACTACTATGGGGAGAAAAATTAAAGGAAGCAATATCTGTATAGCATCTTGCACTGATTTTTATGGCGTGCAGAAAGTTGCTGCGGCCTACATTTTATTTATGGAAGGTTTGCCAGCTAGTGAAACAACCGGGGTGGGGTGGGGTGGGGTGGGGTGGGGTGGGCGGGGCGGAGGGGCGTTGTGATTTAGACTTCTTCTTGAACTGGCTGAGATTTCAAGCCTCCCAGTTCATTGCGATGAACAAAATATTGCTGCTGTATCAGAAGTATATTGCATATCAGGCTTTTTGTTGAGGTAGGGGAAGCTGGGGGGGGGTGATACACATTGTGCCAAACTATTAATCTGCGTCTTTTTTAAATCCTGTGGTTACATATTTTTATTTTTTAGAAAAAGACATTCCACACCCAGGCCCACTCTTTCCCCAAACCCTGTAGATATGTTGACAGTCTATTCCAAGGATTTTAGGGGCTGGTATTTCCAGTTATTTCTCCTACTTTACTTTGGGAGCTCATGTTTCCACTTAAGTATCAAAATTCTGTGCTAAGGAAACTCATCTTCTAGGTCAAGGAAAATGTGAACTCTTAACACCTGATGAATTATGCTCAGAGCATGGGACATTTACTCTTTGTGAACTATAACTCCCAGATAAATTCCAGAACTTGCGACCAGATACATCAGGTTTCAAAGCTCTGATTATAATAAAGGTATAGAGTTATGTAACTTTTTTTAAATAATTTTTGTACAATACTCTTCATGGAGAGGAGGCAAGGAATTAATTTACTAGACCATCTTCGGATGTTTTATCAGCCATCTATTTTCACTTACTGTACACCCTTTCCAATTGTAAGGATTAGAATATCAGTCCCACCCCTTTGCAGTGGAAGATGCAATTTCCGAGTTGAGATTGTAGCCCAGGGCAGTCATAGAACAAAACATGCATGTGCTGCCTTGACTATAAACCCATTCATGTGAATTCACAGAGACTTGGGCTTCTGGGAATTGAACTCCAAGAACATCTGGAGTGCCAAGATTGGCCATCATGGGGCTAGGGACACACAAGGAAGATGTCAGTCTAGATACAGTGATGGCCAACTTTGACACTCCAGGTGTTCTTGGACTTCAATTCCCAGAAGCCCAAGTTGGCACTCCTGCTGATCATGGGTTCTGGGATTTGAAGTCCAAGAACACCTGGAGAGCAAAGGTTAGCCATCACTGGCCTAGAACCTTGCTAGAGCATCTCCTAGTGGGATTGAGTAGGTTGTGACAGGGACACTTAGAGATTTTACTTTTCCTGTGTTCAGTATGTGTGGATGAGATCAAACAACTGGTTGATAACATCTGCTTTGCAGCTCACAAGTCGTAAATAAGCTATTGGTCTGATCCTCCTTAAACCTTTAACACAGGATGTAACAGAAGCAGGGGTAAAGGAAAATAAATACACCAGGCCCTTTAGAATGTTGTTGTTTTTACCATTAATACTACAGTACTTTTTTTAAAAAAACCTGCTATCCTAGGCACTGTGCTTGCACAATAAAGGTGCACTTCTGCAGATACAGAATTTAACTTAGTGTATTGGTGAAGACCACTGTATTCCTCGGCCAGTCTCCTTCCCAGTAGCACTTTGGATTGAAGAATTATGTGGTGGTCTTCTTAATTTATTTTACTGGAAGAAGTTAGCATCTCTGGCCATCAGACCTTATTTCTAAGTTAGACACTGCACTTTCCTGGACCAAAGGAGAAAACTGGACTTGATAATGTTTTAAAAAATCAATTTCCCCCACCCCACCCCATTCTGCTTCCTTACTCTGTTGAGAAAGAGATAGTAAACATTTCGAAGAATGGGCCCCAAAATTAGGGGGTGAGTTCTTTCTTTACACACAGATGGGTCATAGGTTCAGTCTTTCTCACTTCAGTTGAAAGGAGTTCAGGGTATCCATATTTCTCTCTTTGCCCAGTTTTGAAGATCGTATGCGGTCCAATATCAGAGCAAACAGTGCTGGGAAACGTCACTGGTTCTCACGTCCTTTGTTCAGGGAATCAGTTTGCACAGTCGAATTTGCACATGGAATTCCTTGCCGACAATATTTTAAATACATGTTGTGCAAATGTTCTTTTCCTGGGGAAGGTCTCTAGGATCGTGATTCTTTTCCTTACTCTCTCCCAGCCCCCATCACCATCCCATAATACTTCTGTAATAGGGGCTGCGGAGGCTCAGTGGTTAAGAAGCTCGCCCTGTTAGCTGGAAGACCAACAAGTCGGCAGTTCGATACCCAGTTACTGTATGACAGTCTGAGCTCCCGTCAATGTCCCAGCTCCTGCCAACCTAGCAGTTCAAAAGCAAGAAATTGCAAGTAGATAAATAGCGACCATTTCGGTGGGAAAAGATCTTGGGGACATGAAAGGTGCCTCATTAAGGTGTCCACCTGAGTAGAATTCCTCCAGCAAAAATCCTTTCAACCCAGAATAATTTCTGGCATGAAATTATTATTATTACCCATGGGTATAAATTCCACAGCATTGAAAGACATGCACGTAAACCCCTACATTTTTGTGCATTTCTCCTGTTCATTCCAAGACACAAAATTGCAGGACAGCTTCCGAATTAATTGTGCTCCTTCCCTCATATTTTCTCTTTCCTTCTCCTCCCTTCAAACACCCCTCTTTCCCCCAAATCTACATTATTTCCCAGCCTCTCTTTGAAGAAATTAAGCTTGACAAGTTAGGGGGGAAAGTGAGGGGTGGAGAGAGGAAACAGTATTGAAGAACAATTTCTATCCACTCCAATTGCTTTGGAATGATTCCTATATCATAACGGAATGTCTTCTCCGTGAAATAATTGATTTTTGTTACTGACATATCCTTTTTAAAAAGACGCACTTTCCCTCCCTTCATTTTTGAAGTGCCAAACTATTATTTATAGAGAACATGCAGCTATTTAAACAAATTTTTAATGAGGAAATTTGTTGACAGTGGGTGGGGACTCTTGGGGCATTTTGATATTTAAAAAAAAGTTTAAAAAAAGTGAAGCATAGTATTTGTTAGTGGCTTTTAAAATAAATGTATTGCTTTTTTTCTATTAAAAAAGGGAGCAATTTGGATCTTCCCACAGCTGTTGGGAGTCCGTCTAGCTGTCTTGATGCTGATTTGTGGTTGATGCAGACATGACTACATTGCACCATAACTTTGGAGAGCAGGGGGATACCGATTGTATACTCTACTCCTCTTCTGAAGGTGGGGATCTGCTTCGTGAAACCATGTACGATTTCTTTCTGTTTGAAATCTTGAGACAAAAACCTGAAAAGACCCCTTTCCTTTTTTTTTTTAATGAGAAGAGAATTTCCTTGCATCTTTTGAGCCCTGGTCTTGATTTGATAGTGGCTCCTACCACCTCATAGGTAGGTCGGTTTTGGAGCAGAAGCCGTGGTTTGTCCCATTACAGTGGAGAAACTTTCTAAAAACTTTCCCTGTTTTATGGTTTGGAGCTTCGCTACTCCCTCCCCCCAAAAACAGTGCTGTTTAATGCTGAGTATCTTTCTTGCTGTTTTTCATGATTAGGTCAGATTGTGTTGAATGTTGATGGGGACTTTAAGATGCCTTTTCCCCTCTTGGCACATAGCAAGGTGCTCAAAAAGGTGTGAGATGCTTCTCTGACTTGCTTGAGAAAACACAGTCCTGGTTTAGGTCATAATGATCACCCAGATGTCCAGGTAGAACAGGAAGAAACAATATTGTACTTGAGTGCCACGCTTGGTGAGATCTGGAAATCACCAGGTAATGCTTCTGAAACGTTGCATTTTCAACCGTTGACTGGATCCCATTATTATACCATGCAGGTATATATCTTTTTCCCCCTTCATTTTCTGACCATTTGTAATGTGTTTCAAAAGCAGCTATCCTTAGATGGTTTGATTCCTTCAACCTCTTCACAAAGAGATTGGTGGATTGATTGAGAGAGAGAGAGAGAGAGAAAGGGAGAGAAGCTGCTGATGGAATGAAGCAGTAATAAAAACCTACCATGGTGACAGCTGAGATTTATGTGCCAAATACGAGCCACATTTTTAATGAATTAAATTATGAAAAGTTCTTTGTGTGTGTGCGGGTGGGTGGGAAGTCAGCTGTGGAGATGGCCTGGCTGGACTTTTATTGCTGATTCCCAGCTTAAATTGAAACACAACTGTCTCTCCTGTCTTGTTTGGGCTTTGTACTTTGAGATAACTCCTGCCGAACCATCATGGGTGCTTCAAAATTCAAAGGAGAGAAAAAGAGAAAGACAGTTTGGGACAGTAAGGCAGGAAACAGGCCATACCCACTACAGTGATATATCTTCAGATGCCTGGCAGGCCAGTGTGTCCCTGTGTATCTCATTGATGACCTGCACATTTGCCCCATGACAGAAATCACAGGAGCAGTGCGGGGAGCAAGAGCTGTTTTGTTATCATCTCCTCTCCACTTACTGTTCCCCTTGCATTTCGCCATATCACTGTTGGTGTTTTCTTTTATTTTCTTTTTTTCCAATTTCCAGGCAGTTTTGTTCAAAGTGAGGTGGGAGGAAGAGAATTAAGCGGCAGATTGTGGGGGGAAAGAATGCTGAGGAAAGGGGAAAATGCATACGACTGAGTTGAATGGGAAGATTCTCGGTGAAAAATCCTCTCCTCCACCTGTGTGTACATCCCAGTTTTGAGTGCCAAGCCCTCATTCCCTCGTGTCAGGACACACTCATTATCTGGAGCATCCTTTCCATCCAGCATTTTGACAAGTTCGCACACCACAAAGTTCTATATATAAATATATATATAAGTATATATATATATATTATTTAAAAAAAACACTTATCTAAAGCAGCGTGGGACTATTTATACAGTGGTTGGCTACCTCCGGACTGCTTTTTCAAACCCACCTTCATCCTCCTCAGCATCAAGAACATTTCTAGCGTGTTGCTTTTCGGGGGACACAACCTCTCACCTTTCAAACGTTTGTTTGTTTGTTGTTATTTTTTACCAAGTCAACTTTGGCTTCATCTGAATTTGGGGACCCCATCATGAATTCTCTTGCTGCCGGCGACGGTCACCTTGTTTCAACCCGTCTTCTGAACTTTTGGGCTCCATCCTTCCATCATTTTGAACTTTTTAACCTCCCTCCTTCTGTGTTCATCAAACACCTGTGTTTTTTGGATTTTTTCTTCATCTTCCATATTACAAAAATAATAATAATTAAAATTATATATAAAATATATAAATAATAGGAAAAATGGAAGTGCGACAGACTGTCAAATTCTTGTCAAATTCTACTCAATGGGATGATGTCACTTTTTCCTCCTTTTAACTGTGAACAACCAACGTTTCTTCATCATCGCTTCATTGTAAATACTCTGTTTCTGTTAGAACATGTTTGCAGAGGGAGGGAAGGGAGGGGGAAAGGGACCATTATTTTTGTGTTTTCAAACATCAGAGACGAGTTGGTGCATAAAAATTTTGGAGGTTTGAAGAGACAGTCCTACAGACCTCCCCCACCCCCTTTGTGGTTTGGGCAGCTGGGAAGAGTGGAGAACATTGCTTAGGACTAATTAAGGCAATCAGAAATTAATGCAATCTAGATATATTTTTTCTTGAGCTCCATCATTACAAGCTGCATGGTAGGTATGCAGTTTGAATCTTCCCACACATTACTACCATCAACATGCATGTTCCTCGAAGTCTTTTCTTTTTAATAGAAAAAGATATCTAAGGGCTTTCCCCCCTTTAGCTGGAGAGGAAACAGATGCAACAAGTGTCTCAGGACCACCTAAAGAAATAGAAGTGGATCTAGTTCAGTTCTTCAAATGGTGTGATGCCCAACACTTGGGAATCAAAGAAGGAAAGGGGACAGGTGGGAATTGCTATTTTATTTTCATTCCATTCAAATTCCCCTCCTCCCCAAAATAAAATAAGCAGATAAAATCTGACAAATTTGGGCCCCTGTTGCTGCCCCTTGGGGAAACTGGATATTGAAGCTGGGGGAGGCCATCCTGGCTACTCCAGGTGTTCTTGGATGTCAATTCCCAGAAGCCCTGATCAGCTGGTGTGTTGACTTGGGCTGCTGGGAATTGAAGTCCAAGAACACCTCAAGCACCAAGGTTTGCCACCCCTGCTTTAATCCTATTTCAATGGCCATGTTTCAACTACTGTGAGTGAGGGGAGGCGAGCAATGTTGTAGAACAAAATTTGAAATGTTCTTCCGTGTCTATGAAGGCACCTTTTGGCGAGTCCATTCTGCAGTTCCTTTTGCCTGACCTAGTGTGAGAAAGATTAGCTGGCAACACCAGGTTGCCGCTACCAGGGTATACCCGATTGTGACTCAAAAATACCACAATCTCAATTGAAAAGCTTCTCTGTTTTCTTGTCAAACCTTAGTGCAGTTATCTGGAAGAGGAAGCCTCATTTTTTAAAACAATCCTGAATGCTATGGTTCTTCCGGGAAGCCTATTTGTTTGGTGCTTCTAACATTGTGTTTACAACACTGGTGGTTTACACATTGCAGGCACTTGTGGCTTCAAGGTTTGTTGTGACTGCAAGCAGAAAACCCCAGCATCATTACTGGTTGGAACTGACCAAATGAGGCTAGGCCAAGCAATAGTCCAGTACTGTATAAGGCAGCTTTATGGGTTCATTAAATCATATGCAAACCTCTGACACTTTTTATGCACCAGGTCCCTGAATCATTGTGGGTTTCTGTTCCTCCTCCCATCCGACCTCTCCTTTGAACAACAATCTTATTTATTCTCATGGGGTGGTGCCAAAGGGGGTTGTGGGTGGGTGGGAATTGAATTCAAGAGGGGGTATGATTAAAAATGTTTTTTATTGTTTAAAAAATGGGGTGGGGGAGAGCAATGAAATAACCAACTCCATTGTCATGGATACAAAGCAAAAAAACAAAACAAAAGAACAAGATCTGAATGTCTTGGTAGGTTTTTGTGTGTTTTAGTGTAAAGTTGTGTATTGATTCTGTGCTCAGTGAAGTCAACTTTTTTTTTTAGTGCTAATACTATTAACTCATTTCTGTCATGATAAATGTCCATTCACGACATCACTTCCGTCTTCTGTTGTCGTTTTTTCTTTACATTTCACGACAATCTCTTAACCCATTTTTACTAATGGAGCTGGGAGTATCACCGCAAGGAAGCCACACATCTTATTAGGCCCTCATCATCTCCTCCTCCTCCTCACCACCACCACCCCTTCCTTGTTCCATGAACCGGGCATCGGGGTGAGACTCTAGACTGGTGTTGGTCGCAAAGAGTAGACCTGTGGTGGCGAGCCTTGGCACTCCAGATATTCTTGGACTTCAATTCCCAGAAGCCCAAGCAGCCTGTGAATCCACAGGAATGGGTTTACTGCAATTCATCCAGCTCGCATGCCCTCCTTGCTCCCGGAAGCGGAAGTAAAATGCGCCCATATGGCTGAGACTCTTCCGGGTTAACCCTTCCTCTGTATGGGTGCATTTTACTTCCGCTTCCAGGAGCGACAAGGGCAGCGCAGGCCGGATGAATCGCAGTAAACCCATTCATGTGGATTCACAGGCTGCTTAGGCTTCTGGGAATTGAAGTCCAAAAACATCTGGAGTGCCAAGGTTCACCATCACAGGAGTAGAGGTTACTTCTGCCTTGGAGTTAGGAGAGCCCTTCTCAGACTCTACAACGGCATAAGAATGGCTTCCATCTGTTGGGAATATGAGATGAATAATGGAAAGATAAACCTTTAAGTCCAAACCATTTGTCCACAAAGGAGGCTGCCCCACGGTCTCTGTGTGAGGCACTTTGCTTAGAAGTGGGTCCTACGATGTCACTTCTTTCATGTCCCGATCAAATCCAAGACTGCCAAAATGAAGCCACTTTCTTGGCTTTGTCGTTGGCCAAACCTAAGTCTTCATCGGTGCATGTTTCTGGCCATAACACTGCATGATAATGATTTCGTTACTGGGAATAACACATGTGATTCACATGATATCGAGTGCTGATTCCAAATCTGAACTCAGAATTTGCCTATCACGTACAGATTTTAAGTTACAAGTGTGCTATAGCTGTTCAGATGGTCAGTAATTGGGTAATTTGTTTTTACATGGGAACATTAGAACAGTTGCAGCTACCACTGAGCCTGCTGCTGCCTCAGCTGAATCACGTCCCTTGGTGGCATGCATGTTCCAGCAGTGGCTGGGTAAGTCAGTGAGCTGACATCACAAATGGGTATATAAAGCACGATGGACCAAGGGCTGTCTTTAGTGTGAAACCATCTTATTGGATAGTACAGCTGGGCCATAGTGAGTCTCTTTTGAGCTAAAGATGAGTAGGTGCAGCTGTGTTAATAAACCAGACAATCACGTCTATACGTATAATTAACAAGAGCCGGATGTCCTAGGCAGAATTGGACTTCAGATTTGGATTCAGTGCACTTGATTGAGTATAGGACACATGGACTAGACAAAGTAGCAGGCAATATTTATTTATTGTGATGCAGTGTAATCGGCAGACCAGTAAATGAGCCAATGGATTTTGTATTTCAATGTCACTGCTGTCAGCATGATTGAATGAGCTAACTGCACATTCAACCATGGCCCCTTACATGTTGGTATTGTTCTAAAGGCGTGCAAATCCTTTCCCTACATTTCTGAATTGGATCTTCCACTCATTCCAATCATTCTTTAATGCCCAGGTGGAAGAAAAGTGCTAGTGTAAGCTGGCTGAAACAGGTTTGTGACTCATATAGAGATGCGACAGGGAACCTCCTCCATGACTGAAGAGCCAATACTCTTGACACTGGGGTGGACCTTCTAGGTCAGTGATGGTGGACCTTGGCACTCCAGCTGTTCTTGGACTTCAACTCCCAAAAGCCCTGAGAAGCAGGAGTGCTGACTTGAGCTTCTGGTAAATTGAGTCCAAGAACACCTAGAGTGCCGAGGTTAGCGATCATAGTTCTAGGTGATGCTGGGTACCAAATCATACAGACCCAAGCAGCTCAGTCTGCCAGAGATGTTGGAAACAAGATACCAATAATGTAGGAAAGACCATGATCATTACAAAATGCATTAAAAGCTTTTGTCATGCTTCCAAATGAAATTAGACAGAAATTACTTTGGGGTTTGGTATTTTGATGTGGAGGAAAAGATTGATGCTTTGTTCAGAAAGAGCAGTGAGCTTTTAACCACATCAGTTTTGGTCTTGGAGTAAGAATAGAAGCCAAACGTAAGCCACTCAAAACATCTAAGGTTGGATTACCATCAGTTTTAAGTCATAAATAGTCATTCATCCATTGGTAACTGATAACAGGGCTGTAAAGTCTGGCCAAATAATTTGGTTATTTTCTGCTAATTGGAAAAAGTGTTTCTGGCAAAACATATTTTTAAAAACTACAAATAGATGCTTAAACCCCTTTGCTGACTTAAACAATCCGCCTGCTAAAGGTGCAAAAGAGGTATAAATCTCCTTAGAAGTGTTCTCTTCAAATTATCAAAAATATGGTTTGTTTTAGATATGTATGTCAGATATTTGTGGCCTATTTTTAGACCCAAAGGATTTTGCAAGATCAGCAAAGTGGCTTATTACAGAAGATAAAGTATAGTATCATGGAAGGAAAGGGCAATAAATAGTGAATTATTCTGCCAACCTAGCAGTTCGAAAGGAAGAAATTGCAAGCAGATAAATAGGGACCACTTCGGTGGGAAGGTAACAGTGTTCCATGCACTCCGGTGTCTAGTCATGCCTGCCACATGACCATGGAAACGTCTGCAGAAGCAGACAGCGCTGGCTCTTCAGCTTTGAAACAGAGATGAGCACTGACCCCTAGAGTCGGATACAACTGGCTTTTGAGCAAGGGAAACCTTTACTTTCACCTTTACACAAGATACAAGTTTGGTTTAATCAGGTTTCTCAATTAACCTGAGGCGGCAAGTCAGCTAAGAATGAAGGAGGCAGCCAGTCATACGGAATTCATGGATGTCAATCCTTCCTTGCCTATGGTCACCTGTTTTCCTGGAAAAAAACCCAACCATGACATTGGTAATTGTGTGAATAATGTCACATTTATTCTGTTGTTGAGTAAGCATGTGTAGATTAGAATCATGTTCCTATATTTCTTAAATCAGGGAACAGCCTTAAGTCATCACAAAAACAAAATATTAAACAAAATCTTGCCTTGGTGTTTAAAGTACTATGTTTTCTTAGATATCCTAACAACAACAACCCTGTAAGGTAGGCCAGGGCTATAATTTTCCATCCTGCATACAAGGCAAGTTAAAAATGTCCTCTTGGGGCTTTTAAGTTACAATGATAAGCATTATCCCAGGTCCTTATAAACCAAAGCAATAAAACCCTAGCACTTCCAAACTGCTTGAATTTTAAGAGGTGTGGAGAGGGAAAGAACTTTAATAACATTCATGGTCCAGCCTCCAGTCTACATTAATTTTAGCATGACAATGCATTCTGTTACTTAAGAGACCATCACACAAAATAAAGGGTGTATCTCGTATGACTCATGGATCTAAAATAATAGGTTGATTTTGCTAAACTGATAAAGAATTTAAACAATTTAAAAACAGGTGTAAAATGTAAGAAAAAAATCAAAGCTATTTTAGAAAAACATTTAATGTTGAAGGATAAATCCCTAATCCTGGGGAATGGGGTGAAAATTGGTTGCAAAGAATTGTTGAGAAAAGATGCTACCTGCATATCAAAAAGCCCCTGTCGTTACTTACCATTGATTTGTGCATTTCTAAGACCAAGTCTTCATGCTAAGCCTTGGAATAATCTTTTACTGTGCAATTCCCAAAAGGGAATATTCTCTGACTCATTCTCTGGGGATGTTTTGTGGGGATCTTTTAGCAAAGAATCAAAAGTGAAAAGAATTCTATCTCACAGCTATGCTGTGTTGCCAAACGCAGACTGACCAGGTCTGAATGGGCTTAGGGTTCTTATTCAGATCTAATAGGCAAAACAAGCATCCAGTGGGTAAGCAGCAAAGTTTTATTCTAGACAATTTCTAAGCTAAACAAACAGCATCTTAGAGGCAGAAATAGAGAGAAAGAGAGCAAGATGTAAGCAGCATCAGAATGCCCTCCCAGCCGGTTCTTCTCACGTAACCTGGAAGCTCTTCCATTGACAACAATGGTGTCCTTTGCTACCTACCCAGGTAGCATGAGAAGGGACTGAGAGGAAACCCAACCAATGATAGGTGAAAATGCCTCTTTGTATTTCTGTTCCTTCTGTCTCTAAAATGCTGCTATGTTAGCTTAGGATGGTGATGGCTAACCTTGGCACTCCAGATGTTCTTGGACTTCAATTCCCAGAAGCCCTGATCAGCAGGTGTGCTGAGTTGGGCTTCTGGCAATTGAAGTCCAAGAACACCTGGAGTGCCAAGTTTGCTGATCTCTGGTCTAGAATAAAACCTTGTTTGCTCCCCATGGAATGCTTATTTTGTTTCTGAGATCCTAAAATAACCTAAAGCCTACTCAGATCTGGCTATTTGGCACCGCAAATGTTTGCAAATGTGTGCTGTTATGATGGAAGATTCTACTAATTGGGTAGACTGGGTGTTTGGACACAGCTGTTGCTTACAATCCAAATGATCTACCAAGTGCCTCCTCTATAAACAAGGATGGTGAAGCATGGTGGACCCCAGCCATGTTTCTGGCAGTACATCTTGAAAAGGCTGTACAGTTATCACCCCAGCCTCTTCTGTTCTCCCCTCTCAGCATCACACTCTCATTGACTGCATCTCACCTGCCACCACTGTGTGTGCCTATGTGCGTGTATACCTGTCAAGAACAGACATTGGCTATGGGCCAGGGAGCCCCAGCTGTATCATTGTGTCAAATATGTTTTGGTTTCCAGCAGGGGTTGAGCATGCTTCGGCCCTCCAGATGTTTTAGACTGCAACTTCTCCAAATTTGTTAAGCATGAGCACTGCCTTTGGGGCAGTGAATCCACACAAATGGGTTTAGTATGCACAGTAAACCCATTCGTGTGGATTCACAAGGACTTGGGCTTCTGGGAATTGAAGTCCAAGAACAGCTGGAGTGCCAAGGTTCGCCATCATGGGTTTGGGGAAATGAAATCCACATCATCTGGAAGGCCAGCTCTGGGTTACAATCTCCCCATACAACCATGTGAATATGCTTGACTTTGATCATTCCCCAACATCATGCCAATGGTCTAGTAGCTAGCGAGCCAATATGGTACAGTGGACTTGAGAGAAGTGAGTTCAAATCTTCACTTGGGTGGAAGTCAATGGTGATCTCAGGGTTTCATTGGGTTTCTCAGCTGCTGTCTGTTCCATAGTAAAGAATGTAGCAATATCTATGTGCTTCTGGATCTCTGGATTAGAGCATCAATGAATCTAGCACTAGCATTCAAACAGTCATAAAACAGGTCAGTAGTTTGCAACCTCTGGTATCTTACTTTGCAACCTACCCAGAAACATGAGTCCCATTGTCATGAACGAGAAAAGTCCACCTTACCTAAGAACATGTTGTTACACATATCTCTAACTTACATGAAGTCGGTGGACGGGGAGAAAGAAGAGATTAGGTGAAACGCTAAGTAGACGAAGCTATGAGTAACATGTCAAAGGTAACCCATATGGTTGGTAGGCCAACAGATGAAGGAATTTCACATTCACCAAAGGATGTGAGTTTTTAGACATTGTTTTGCAATTCATGCACTGCATCGAAGGTCGTTCTGTGTCCCTACAGTAATGGGTTTACCACTAGCTGAAAAAAAGAAAGGATAATGTCCAACAGAAAAGGACACTGATGATCTTCTCTCAAAGCCAAGTGGAAGAGAGTCTATTAGGTTTTCCTTTGCTTCTCTTTATCACAATGGGATAGTGGGGGAAACTGCCCCTCCCATAAATGCTGTAAGAAATCCAGCTTAGTAAGAATCCAGCCTAGATGAGGTCTTGGAAAGTTTTGATTGGAAAAGTTTCTTCTGCCAGGAGGTGTTCATCTGAACTTGGTTTCTTGTGGAACAAAGGCTCTAACAGCCTCAAGACTGTAAAGAATACTGGAGTGGAATATTATGTTCTCCTCTACGGTGTCCAAATCCCTCGGGAAGCATTAAGGCGACTCCTTAATGCATTGCTGGGAAAGGTGACCAAGAATTCCATGACATGGAATTAAAATGTGCATTAAATGTTGCACCCATTGCTACATAAGCATGAGGAACATTAGGAACAGCATTTTTAAATGTAAGTTTAGACGCTAATTGGGTTGATCTTGGTAGAAAAACCATACAGTGGGGAAGACTGCAACGAGATGAGCTTTTGCTGACTGGACACTCACTCTACTGATAAACAGGTGTTAATGGTGGACCAGTGACTTTGTGGCCCATGGCTGCCCTCCTTCCTATGGCATTTTCCCTTGGTCACAGGAGGAGACCCCTCAAAGATAGACGGGGCTTTCAGAGGGTAGATCATACTTTATAACAGTGATGGCAAAACCTTGGCACTCCAGGTGTTCTTGGACTGCAATTCCCAGAAGCCCAAGTCAGCGCTCCTGCTGATCAGGGCTTTTGGGAAATGAAGTTCAAGAACAGCTGGAGTGCCAAGGTTCACCATCACTGACCTAGAGAAATGTTGGAAATGCCTGGAGGACTGAATTGGGGAGAAGGGGAGGTTTCAGTTTGTCTTGAGATCATCCAAACTCATCCTTCCTCATGTTATTGTGGTAAGCCTACGGTACCGTCATATATCTACCAAGAGATCCAAAGCCCATTCGGTAGCTGAAGGGATGTCTACTTGTTCATATCCTAGACTTTCCACCTATAAATGAAGTAGGTTAAAATAGCAAGAAATGTTGCCAAAATAGGATTAATTTCCAAAGAGGTAACTGTGTTTCAGAAGGTAAGAAAACAGAGCTTTTTTAAAAAAAATAGCAATAGCAGTTGCATTAACTGTATATATCACCCCAACAGCTTCGGGGGCTGGACGGCCATTTTGCCTGTCCTCCACTACATGGGACTTCCGGGTGTGGTGGTGGGCCACATGAAAAGGTGCCATTGGCCACATCCGGTCCACAGGCGGCAGGCTGAAAATTCCAGGATTAGAGCAAAATACTGGTGGCTCACAACTTAACTATGGTAGCATTTTGCTCCCCAACTAACTGGATATTCATTTTATCCACTTTGGATGGATGGACTCTACTCAACTTTGAGTCAACAAGGAATGAACTCAAATTGTGAGCAGAGTTTTGGCCAAGCCACTGTGCTACGGAGGGGGGGGGGGGACGGAAAGGCAGACAGACAGACAGAAGACAAGTTTATTGTTGTCTAAACATCTTTGGTCAAAATCCACTTCTTAAGAACTGGATCACAATCCACAAAGGCTGGCTGTTAATCAACCTGTTCATCATAAACGGACAGGAGACTTTTGGAAGGTTATATTCCAAAACCTGATTAAACAAAATTGAATCAATGAGGAATGTGAGTTTAAGCTGGTGGATAAACTATCAGGTAAGTTTTTGACATAAGCAAATATTTCTGACAATTCAAGAAGCATTTTTGCTTGTTTTTAAAGGCTGTGTGCGTCTCTCGTAGCCGAACTTGTCTTAGAAGAAGTCTTCCATCAGTGAATGTGAGACAGAAGAAAGCCTCTTTTAAAACCAAAGCCTTCTCCCATATATTTTTTTACAACCACTTTCATTAAAATTTATATCCCATCTGCCTGAGTAGCCAAGGCAGTTGTTGGGCGGAGTAACCATTGTTTCAGGAGGCATTGCATGATGGTCGTGAACACATTTCAGGGGCTGCAGACGATGGGTAAGTCAAGCGTGTCTTCAGTGAAGCATAAACCCCCTCCTCTCCTCCTCCTTCTTGAAGAGGAAAAGGTCACCTCAGGTCTCAGCCATTTTCCCAAGCGAGGAGGCTCGGAGACAGGATGGGATATGACAAGCCCTGTCCAGGGAGAAGATGCCGGACTGTCAAAACCAGCTTCAGCCTGAATTATTCACCAAAATGTCCTCAGAAATGGCTGTACGTGCCACGGGAAGTGAGAAGGAGGCAGGGGGAGATCTCTCGCCATGGTGGGTACAAGAGAGACCAAAGCAGACCCAGGCTGAGGTTTCCGCTTGGCTCATCTCTAGCCTAGAGGAGAACTTGGAAATTTTCCTTGGAAAAATTTCTTTAATCTTCAACTGGAAGTTGTAATCCTTGAGAGAGAGAAAAACGGTCCTAGCTTTGGTCATTTCTATCACAACATTCTTCTTTTGGCTTTCCACGTTCCCTTCCGAATGCTCACGGCTGTACCTAGAACCACTTTGCTAAAGCCAATTCACTTCTCTCATCCGATCAGAGAGTAAAAGGTAAAGGTTGTCCTTGCTCGGAAGTCAGTCGTCTCTGACTCTAGGGTTCAGTGCTCATCTCCACAGACAGCGCTGGCTTTTGGGCTGTAAACAGAGATGAGCAATGAACCCTAGAGTCAGATACGACTGGCTTTCGAGCAAGGGTGACCCCTCTCACTCAGTCTGTTCTCCTCATCTTCCTTCACACTCCAGCAGCTTGGGTCTATTTCCAGGCAAGAAAGGATTTTTCAGCTGGACCACTGTTGCTATGGCAACGGGATACAGGAATGGCCCAGGATAGGTTTGGCCCAAGGAAAAAGGAGAGAGGAAACAGAGGGAAACCTGGGTAGCACAGCTGTGCCAATTCATGTCAAGGCTATTCAGGAGGAGATAATATCAGATTATTAACAGAAGGTCACACACTTTATTTATTTATTTTGTCCTGCAATTGAGTCTATGACAGGAGGGAACATGATAAAGCAGCATCGTTCAATGCCTATATATTTGTGCATGAGATACTGGAAGAATGAATCTACCTATGTCATTGCATGTATCTCATTTATATTTTATTTTGGGTTTTAGGGCTCTGTGTTTTGAACCAATTCCTGTATGTTGTAAATCTCTTACTCTGGGGTAATAATCTGATCTTGGGTTTTGTTCTCATTTGATTTGAAAGAGAAGTTTGAATTATTTCTTAATTCTTCAAGCAACTCCCGCTCTGGGGCTAGTGAAAATAATTCAGGGTGAACACGTTATAACACCCAATTTTATTATACATTACTGTTGTCGTTTGTTATGTAAGTACATATAAAAATATGTGACATTTGTATTTGCAAACTGGATGGATAGATAGACGGACGGACGGACGGACGGACGGACGGACGGACGGACGGACGGACGGACGGACAGACAGATAGACAGATAGACAGATAGATAGATAGATGGATGGATGGATGTACACCAGGGATCCCCAACCTTTTCAAGTCAGGGGCTGGGCCACACTCTCTCAGTCAGCTTCGCGGGCCAGACAGCCATTTTGCCCTGCCTGCACGATGGGGGTGGTCATTCTGTCCCAACAGCTTCAAAGGGGTGGCCATCTTGTTTCTCAAATGTCCTTGGAGGAGGCACATGAAATTGTGCCAGGGAGCCAGGTCCGTCCCACAGGCCTTAGGTTGGGAACCCGTGATGTACACCCTGAATTCTTTTCACCAAAATCAGAGCAGAAGTTGCTTGAAGAATTAAAGAAGAATTCAAAAGTCTCTTTGAAACCAAATGACATTCCAAAAGGCACATATTTACTGACTGAAGCAGGAAATCCACAACGTAGAGGAATCTTATCAGCTCAATATATACAGTCTCTAAAACATTAATATAAAATATAAATTCAAATGAAACTATAAAAGATCACTTATGTGAATTCGCCCTTCTAAGCAGCCTTTCTCTCTGCATAAACATTTGAAAGTTTGATCAGCCAAACCAAGGTGCCAAAGGGTAAGTGTGATCTATCTACTGCTTCTCCAGTTCTACCACTGGTCCCAAATCCTTCCCAGGATTTCCCCACCCATTGGGGGTTGAACCAAAGATTCCAAATGGCTTACATCAACAACCTGCTATTTGTTTAAATACCCAATTTAGGCACAGAATCCTTTCTGTTTCCACGATGCAACAGCAGTCATTGAAACCATGTCAGAACAAGGTTTTGCCTTCTTGATTAAAGGCTCTGGTGCTCTCTGGTGGTCCTTCCAGGAATAGGGTGGCAAAATGTTTTAGTATTTTGGTAAAGGACTGCAGTGGCTTGGTAGTTAAGATGTTGAACTTGATGACCAGAAGGTCAGCAGGTCAACAGTTTGAGACCAGAGTGCTGCACGACAAAGCGAGCTCTCATCGTCTGTCCCAGCTCCTGCCAACCTAGCAGTTCAAAAAAGAATTGCAAGTAGATTAATAGGTACCGTTTCAGGTAACAACATTCTGTGCACTTTGGCATCTTGTAATGCCTGCCACAACGATGTAAATGTCTGCAGACGCAAACAGCCCTGGCTCATTGCTGTTAACCGAGATGAGCACCAGACCCTAGAGTTAGACACGACTGGCTTTCGAGCAAGGGAAAGGTTTGCCTTCACTTTCTCCATACCTGACTCCCTACAACCAAACCCCAGATAGAGGAAGTGAATATGTAAATTAGAGGAGGTGTGACAATCTGACTCTGTCAGCTGTTGAGGAATTACCTCTTTCAATAGCGGGTTGTCTCTAAAGTGCAATTAGTTCCACCTTCTGCCGCACCATCCAAGCAGGTTACAGATACCTTTTCCTAGCCAGACCCCTGCAGGGACTCATAACCACCTGTGACATCATGTGCCACCTCACAAGAAAAGATTGGGGGCATCCTAACCTGAGTAGGTAGGAGGCAAGTGTCAAGAGCAGTTTACAGAGGTAGGTTTGCTGCTAAAAACAGGGGAAATGGATGGGGTAGGGATTGTGTTGAGGGGGGCAGAAAATGTGACTCCTATCTGACCACCCTTTCTTGTGTAGCTGCCCACGATGGCAGAACAAGAGAGAAGATTTCTCTCACTGGAACAGCGAAACCAAAGTTTGGTGAGTCCCCTTTAAGAACCAAATGTTTTTGCCTGGCTATAACCATACTGTAAGCAAACAAAAAAAGAACTTCTTATTCTTCTTGCTCTGCTGTATCCGAATCTGAATGTTAGCCATCTTCATGGCGATCAGCCAGGAAGACTGTCCCGCAGTGGCCTTTCATCTGCCTTCCGCATCGCACACCCCTGGAGCACTGATTCAGTTCTGCTAGTCCCTTTCTGGTCCTGAGCCCTTTTGGCACCCAAAGTCCTCATCAACATCCCCAGGCCAGGATGGTTGAAGCTGCTGCCTTTCATCAAGAGAGATTCAAGTGGGATTTAATCCACCTGGGGACCATCACCCTTCCCGGTGGACTTCGCCACCCAAACCGTTAGTCTTCAGGGTTGTCACGTTAGTTAACTGCCACCTGACACTCAGCATTGAGTCACCGGCAGTAAATCTTTCAAAAGCCAAAACTTGGTGAAATCTTTCAACCTTTTAGAAGCTACTAAGTCAGGGGTTCTCAACCTTTTAAAGCCGTGGTCCGGACCATGCCTCCTCATTTATGGTGACCCTTTTTATGGTTTTCTAGGTAGTGAAGTAATTTTACCATTCCCTTCTTCTGACACACAGTGGCGAATCAAACTCCCACCCTCTGGGTCCTACCCAAACCACTGAACTCTCTAGCCAGCTGTAGCAAATATAAATCACAATTTAAAAAAATAAGGAACAGATAATAAGTTTTCTGCAGACAATTAAGTGATTGGGGAATACTAGAAAAGCTTTGATATCCATATTTCTTAGGAGAAAGTTTTGAGGACAACGATGGGAACCAAATTAGTTCAGCTATTTCTTGCTCATGACACTGGCTAAATCAGGGATGCCCAAACTATAGCCCACTTCCACTTCCGGGAGCGACGAGGGTGGTGTGGGCCGGATGAATCCGCATCAGGGGCAGGATCTGGCGCACGGGCCGTAGTTTGAGCATCCCTGGTTTAAGCAGAGAAAGGCAACCTACAATCTGTTGCAAAACAGATTGCAAGGCAGTTTTACTTCCGCTTCCAGTGGGAGGAACCATATGACTGGCCTGCTCAACCACCTGACTGGCCCACAGCCCAAAAAGTTTCGGCACCCCTGGGCTAAATTAAAATATCACCTAACCTATGAAATGTTTGTTTCCTACAGATGGAGAAGGTCAGATCACTCCAGAAGGCTAATACAAACTTGAGGCAGATGGTGAGCATTACAAAATATTCTCCTCCATTTCTGGATATTATCAGAGGGAAGGGAAACTTTTCTCCCTGGACCAAGAGAATTTGTCTGGTAGAATGTTAAGTG
The DNA here is from genome assembly GCA_030440675.1 of Furcifer pardalis. NCBI lineage: Eukaryota > Metazoa > Chordata > Lepidosauria > Squamata > Chamaeleonidae > Furcifer > Furcifer pardalis. Next base: position 308,425,981 of record CP126890.1, read on the forward strand.
AAAGACATTAAGTGATTCAAGAGATGTGGCTTCACTCAGTCATGAAACTCTATGATCTTGGGCAGGTCACACTTTTCTCGTTCTACCCCACAGGGTCCTTGTGAGAATAAAGTAGATAGATGGAGAGCCACGTATGCTAATTTAAATTCGGGGGGGGGGGGATATGATATAAATGTAGTAAACAACACTGGACAACTACGATTTTGCTACTGGGAATAACACATATGATTTACATAATATCGAGTGTGCTGTTTCCAAATCTGAACTCAGACATTGCATGTCATGTACAGATTTTAAGTTATAGGTGTGGTACAGCTGTTCAAATGGTACTGGGTAATGTACTTTTACATGGGAGCATTATAACAGTTGAAGCTACCACTATGCTTGCTGCCACCTCAGCTGAATCATGTCCCCTGGTGGCATGCATGTTGCAGCAATGACCAGGCATGCCTAGGCAAGTCAGTGAGCTGACGCCAGAAATAGGTATACAAGGCAAGATAGACCAAGGGCTTGTCTCTAGTGCGAAGCCATCTTATTGTATAGTACAGCTAGGCCAGAGTGAGTCTGTTTTGAGTAAAAGATGAGTAGGTGCAGCTGTGTTAGTAAACTGGACAATTTTTGCTACATTTGTGGCAAATATACCCCTTGTGATCAACGCAAGAACTTAACCAAGAGGGTGAGGTTTGCTTACTTAAGATCCTGACGTCTTCAGATTTGGATTCAGCCCACTTGATTTAGTATAGGACACATGGATTAGACCAAGTAGCAGGCAGTATTTATTTTAATTTTAATATTTTTTTTTTGCAACGCAGTGTAATTATAAAGGAATGTGGTGGCTTAGTAGTTAAGATGCTGAACTTGACTGGGAAGTTGGCAGGTAAACAGTTTGAGACCCAAGTGCTGCAGAACAGAGTGAGTTCCCATCATCTGTCCCAGCTCCTGCCAGCCTAGCAGTTTGAAAGCAAGAAATTGCAAGTAGATAAATAGGTACCGCTTCAGCAGGACGATAACAGCACTCAGCATCTAGTCTTACCCACCACATGACCAGACGCAAATGCAGGTGAGCACTGACCCCTAGAATCAGACACAACTAGCTTTCAAGCAAGGGAGACCTTGACCTTTACTAATACTAATAACAACAACAAGAGATTTAGATCCCTGAAGCAGATGCTAACCCAGTTGTAATAATTATGTGCCAGAAATTATTCTGGGATGAAAGGATTTTTGCGGAAGAATGTCCGCAAAATGAGGCTCCTTTCATGTCCCCAAGAGCTGGGACAGAGGCGGGTGCTCAATCCGTCATGCAGTACCCTGGTCTTGAACTGCCAACTTGCCAGCCTTCCAGCTAACAAGGTGAGCTTCTTAACCTCTGCGCCACCGCAGCCCCGTACTAACCCAGTTGAAAGACCATTTGCATCTCAAAGGATTTGGAGAGCTCCTTATTTGCTTACAATATCTGTTTTTGCTACCCGGTACAAACCCCAATTGAAGAATGTAACAAAGGTGAGGAACTCGCCTCCACTAAAAACTTCTAATCCACACCATCATCTTCTCCCCGTCCTTACAGAATTCAAGGCTGAGGGAAGAAAACGAAGGTGAGCGACATTTCAGAGCCTCTTTGGTGTCAAGATTTGGGACACTTCCCTTTATCGGAAGTCCAGATAGCCTGGCCCGGGTGAGACTGAGCGTTTGAAGCAGGTGTTTTTATGTGTGGAGCGGGGTTTGGGAAGTTTGGGATTAGGTTAGGGCCGTGATGGTGAACCTTGGCACTCCAGATGTTCTTGGACTTCAATTCCCAGAAGGCCAAGCCCCCGTGAATCCACACAAATGGGTTTACTGTGATTCATCCGGCCCGCGCCGCCCTCATTGCTCCCGGAAGCGGAAGTAAAACATGCCCACTATTCTGACCAATATGACCCCATTGGAGAGAAGCAGAAGACAAACGCTTAGTGAAACTTTTAACCATCTTTTCTTCTTCCTAATATTATTCTAACTAACTCCTCCTCCTTCTCAACAGATTTCAAGTCAAGGGAAGAACTCTTACTTAGGTATTGTTTATTTTTGTCTTATTGAGGTACTGTTCAACAAACTATTCGGTTGCCTGTTCATTAGAAAAACTGTTCTGTACAATCTGGGTTCCGGCTTAACACCTCCAAGCCTGATAAAACAAATTTAGACAGTGAAGCAATATCTCTGCACAAGAAAAGCATAAGAATACAGAAAACTGTTCTGACAGGAAGTGCCAGTTCAGTTTTTGGAATTTATTTGAAGTTGCTCCTTATTTGAGGCATTTAGAAAACATTGCTGTCAGTATCGGAGCAGATAATGGGGAAAGTTCTTTTCTTTTAGACCACAGTTCCCAGACTTCCTCAGCTAGCCAAAAATAATCTCTGGTTCCTGAATCAGTCTTAACAGAAAGATGTCTGGAGGTGACAGGTCTGCATAAACATGTTAAGGTTTACATTAAGGTGGGGGGGGGGATGCCATTTAATTTTACCAACTAATATATATTTTTTAGCCTTTTGGTCTACTGTTTGTATGTTGCATTCCTCCTTCAGAACTACTAGCTGTGAGATTAAACTCTCCAATTAAAATTTATGCATTTCTGCCTTAAAATTAGGTGGGGTGTAAGGACTGTGGTGGCTTAGTGATTAAGACGCTGAACTTGATGACTGGAAGGTTGGCAGGTCAGCAGTTCGAGACCTGAGTGCAGCACGGTGGAGTGAGCTTCCGTCTCTGTCCCAGATCTCGCCAACCTAGCAGTTTGAAAGTAAGAAATTGCAAGTAGATAGGTACCACTTCAGTGGGAAGGTAGACAGGACTCGGTGCACGCCGGTGTCTAGTCATACCTGCCACATGTCCACGGAAACGACTGCAGACGCAGACAGCGCTGGCTCTTTGACAATAAACAGGGATGAGCACTGAGCCCTAGAGTTGGATACGACTGGCTTTCGAGCAAGGGCAACCTTTAGGTTTAATATATATCTCCAGAAAGATGTGCATTGCTTGGACAATTGAAACTGATTGTATAACAAGATTACATGTACTGTATCTCAAAGAACTGGGTTGTTTCCTAACATAAAGCATCTAGTGGAGATGAATGGCATCAACCCGTCATTGAGACTAAAAAAAATAGGATGGATCCTGCCGGTCTTTCATCTCATTTCCCCACCTTGAATTCCAGGGACAATGACAAGATCAAACAGAAGGTCCACCAGTTGAAGGAGCTTCAGGAATCCCTGGTAAGCATCTTTCCTTCCTGGGCTTGCTAAGGTTTTTGGCTGTGCCTTGCTAGGTGGGAAAGGGTTGCATCCTGGCCACCCTTAGATGCCGGCTACCCAACATTAAGACCTGCAGTTCTGTGCTACTCCTGCTGTATGAAATCCAAGGAAGCCCTAACAAAGAAAGGCCTTCTCAAGGCTTAGACCCGTGATGGTGAACCTTGGCACTCCAGATGTTCTTGGACTTCAATTCGCAGAAGCCCAAGCCCCCTGTGAATCCACATGAATGGGTTTACTGCGATTCATCCAGCCCACGCTGCCCCTGTCACTCCCGGAAGCGGAAGTAAAATGCGCCCGTATGGCTAAGACTCTTCTGGGTTAACCCTTCCTCCATACGGGCAGATGTTTCAGACTGTCTGCTACACATCTGCAAACTTTGGTATGGCTGTGATTTGGGACATCATTCCCAAACTGTGGGAAAGATGCTTCCCTATCATCTTGTCTCTGCAAGTCAATTTAACAGAGGTGCTTTTCTATCATTAACTCATAAATGTCTTTTAACTTATTTTCAGCAAGACGATATTTACGTTCTAGAGGAACAGCTATGTAAGTCAGACAATTTTTTTTGGCTTGAAGTTGGATTGGGAGGGGACACCTGTATATAAAACCAGACAGAATCCATTGAAATTTGGATTTATTATACATTGCTAATAATAATAATTTCATGTCAGAAATTATTTTGGGTTGAAAGGATTTTTACTGGAGAAACTCCACTCAGGGAATACCCGAATGAGGCTCCTTTCCTGACCCCAAGATTTTTCCCTCTGCCAAAGCGGTCCCTATTTATCTACTTGCAATTTATTGCTTTTGAACTGCTAGGTTGGCAGGAGCCGGGACAGTGACAGGTGCTTATTTTGTCATACAGTACTCGGGTCTTGAACTGCCGACCTTCCAGCTAACAAAGTGAGCTTCTTAACCACTGAGCCACAGCAGCCTCTTACATTGCTAACAATTTCCTGGCTCTTGAGAGTGGCCTACAAAGAAGTACTAAGGCAAATGAATAAAGATCAAGAAATTGTAAAACGCACAACAATTTGAAAATTAGAATACTGTACTTTGATCACATAAAGAAAAGGGAATAACATCTTTGCTGAAAAACCTAGAAAGCACGTTTTAACGCAAGAGTGTCACTCTTTAGAACTGTGTAGCCATGACAGAAAAAGAGGGGAAAGAAGACAAATTATGGGTTATGAGTAATATATCATTCAGCCCTGAGCCAGCCTAAATCTTTCACCCGATAGATAGAATATGATTTGTTTTTAATCAAAAATGCAGATTGGGAAGAAAATTATTAATAATAATAACATTTTACAGCAGTTGCTTCAGGACATGAAATGGGATTAAAGTCAATGAGTAATAAAGCCACCAGAGATAATTGGATTGTGTAAAGAGGAATCTGTCATCCCCCTCCAAGATTTTACATATAACCTTGGTTTCCTCTGTGCTTTTACAGGTGCCTGTACTTGTCAAGGTAACAACAAATGGTAAATACTAGCCAGGCTGCAGTCTTTTGAAGCAAAAACTACACAGAGGCCTCTTAAAGACTAAGATGTTCTTTTAAAAATCACACAGAGAAAAAAAGATCACGTTCCCCTGTTAAGCGACACTTAAATAGGTAGCAATTACAGTATATAAATAGTTTATAAATCTATCATATATTTCCCCCATCCAACTCTGAAGTCATTAATCTACAAGAGTTATTGTTTTTCCCCATGTGTAAAGCAAATCTAATCCATAGAAATCCTGTAGTAGAGGCCATAAAGCAGGGGTGCCCAAACTACGGCTTGGAGCCTGGATGCGGCCCCCGATGCCAGTTCATCCGCCCCACAAAGCCCTCGTCACTCCTGGAAGCGGAAGTAAAACGCGCCTGTATTGGCACATTTTACTTCTGCTTCCAGGTGCGATGAGAGCTTCGTGGGCCAGATGAATTGATGCCATGAATCGCATCTGGCCCCCAGGCCATAGTGACCAGCTCCCTGAACCACACGACCAGCCCACGGCCTGAAATGTTTGGGCACCCCTGCCATAAAGGTAAAGGTAAGGGTCACCCGTGCTTGAAAGCCAGTCATATCCGACTCCAGGGTTCGGTGCTCATCTCCATTTATAGCCAAAGAGCCAGCGCTGTCTGCGTCTGCAGAAATTTCTGTGGACATGTGGCAAGCATGACTAGACACCGGAGTACACGGAATGCTGTTACCTTTCCCACTGAAGTGGTCCCAATTTATCTACTTGCAATTTCTTGCTTTCAAACTGCTCGGTTGGCAGGAGCTGGGACAGAGATGGGCGCTCCCTCCCTCATGCAGTTCTTGGGTCTTGAACTGCTGACCTGCCAACGTTCCAGTCGTCAAGCTCAGCATCTTAACCATTTGAGCCACTGCAGTCCCTAATAGAGGCCATAAGACCCTTTTAACTGATGATAGAAATCCAAGCAAATAGCACATTTGTTTTTTGACACCATCCTGAACATCCTTCTAATGAGCGGAGGTCATTGTTGCTATAGGTCTCTGTTGGCTAAATGCAAAGTAGAAAAGAAATCAGATTAGAAGGAATGGTAGGAATTTTTTTTTTTTTTTTGGGGGGGGGGGAAGGTGGCCTCCCAAATTCTAGTGCTCACCTGACCTTTTTGTTATGTTATATTTCTCAGAGAAGAAAATATAGATCCACTCAGCCTGTGAGGTGGACCAGCCATCTCGGATGAAACGGTAGCGCTTCTTAGCAAGATAACCCCTTCTGTCTGTCAACAGGGCCCCATCCACCAGTTCTGCAATAAACTCCACGTTTGCCTTCCATTTGTAGCTGTGTGTGTGTGTGTGTGTGTGTGTGTGTGTGTGTGTGTGTGTGTGTGTGTGTGTGTGTGTGTGTGTGTGTGTGTGTGTGTGTGTGTGTGTGTGTGTGTGTGTTGTGTGTGTGTAGCTTTAAACCTGCTCCATAGTTTTGAAGTAGGTAAAAGTAAAGGTCACCCTTGCTCGACAGCCAGTTGTCTTCGACTCTAGGGCTCAGTGCTCATCTCTGTTTATAGTCAAATTGCCAGCACTGTCTGCGTCTACAGATGTTTCCGTGGACATGTGGCAGGCTGGACTAGACACCAGAGTGCACAGAACGCTGTTTACCTTCCCACCAAAGTGGTACCTATTGATCAACTTGCAATTTCTTGCTTTCAAACTGCTTGGTTGGCAGGAGATGGGACAGAGACGGGAGCTCACTCCGTCATGCAGTACCCGGAAATCGAACTCCGACCTTCCAGTCAGTGAGTTCAGTGTCTTAACTACTTGAGCCACTGCAATCCCTAGTTTTGAAAAGAGTGTGTGTGTGTGTGTGTGTGTGTGTGTGTGTGTGTGTGTGTGTGTGTGTGTGTGTGTGTGTGTGTGTGTGTGTGTGTGTGTGTGTGTGTGTGTGTGTGTGTGTGTGTGTGTGTGTGTGTGTGTGTGTATTATGAACTTTCTGCCTTAAATCAAAGCTCTTTGGAAGGGTGCATGAAACTCTAAATATCAGAACAAGACATTTGGTCTCTCCCCAATGCATTTGCCAATGGAACACCATCTTCTAGTTCTTCTTCTTTTGTGCCCTGATCAAACCTTGGACTGCCAAAATGAAGCCACTTTCTTGGGTTTGTGATGGCCAAACTTAAGTTCTCATCGGTGTATATCTCTGGCAGTAACCGGCACAGAAAGAGCCTCCTTGAAGATTGTAGTATTTTTGAACCAGAATTGGGCGTACCCTGGTAATGGCCACCTTGTGTGCTGGCTAATCTTTCTCACACTAGGTCAGGCAAAAGGAACTGCAGAATGAACTCACCAAAAGGTGCCTTCATTTTAGCAATTTCACGTCTGGCCTAGACATGGAAGAAGAAGATCAAGGACCGCCTTCCAAATACAGATGTTTAGTTCTGAGCAGGCGGTTGCAAAATTTCCTGCCAGGCAATAGCCCAAGGAAAAGTCTACGAAGTATGTAATCAGATGGACATTTAGGTAGTTCAGGGATTCTCAACCTGAAGCCCATGGGCCAAATACAGCCCATAGCACCATTTCATGTGGTCCCCCACTGCCTCCACCACACCAGGAAGTGCCATGTGGTGGGAAATGGGCAAAATGGCCATCCGGCCCCCAAAGCTATCGGAGGGAGTGTGACCTGGCCCCCAGCTTAAAAAGGTTGAGAACTTCTGAGCTAGTTGTTTGGTCCACTGCAGTGGCTCAGTGGTTAAGATGCTGAACTAGTGGTGGGATGTCAAAAATTTTACTACCCCACCGTGATGTCATCACAGTGTGGGCAGAGCTAACATCATAATGTCATGGGCGGAGCCAACAAAAAAAAATATATAAGTTTAAAAATAAAATAAAAATAAGCACACACACACACCCCTCAACCCACCCACCCACCCACAGAAGAAGCTCGTAAATAAATAAATTAAATAAAAAATACATTAAAATACACCTACCCACCCAAACACCACATCCAAAGGTGAGTCACTTAACCTGGGGAACAGGCTATAGGGAGCTTCAGGCTAGCAGCTTCTCTTCCTCCTCCACGCTTGGGAGGACAGCAAGGAGGCCGTGCATATGTGCCAAGCACTGTAGGCATGCATGCACACTAAGTGCTAGGCGTGCATGCGCAGTGGAAGAACCAGTGAAAAGGTAAGCCCAGAAGGTGGTTCCCCCCAAAAGCTGCTACCAGTTCTCCAGGACACTGGGGGAAGTTATTACCGGTTCTGGCAAACTGGTGAGAACCTGTTACATCCCATCACTGTGCTGAACTTGACGACTGGAAGGTCATCAGGTCAGCAGTTCAAGACTCAAGTACTGCATGACGGAATGAGCTCCTGTCTCTTTCCCAGCTTCTGCCAACCTAGCAGTTCAAAAGCAAGAAATTGCAAGTAGATAAATAGGGACCACTTGGGTGGGAAGGTAAACAGCGTTTATGACTGGTTTTTGAGCAAGGGTTACCTTGGTTCACTGCAGAGACAGGTTGGTTTGTTGTTATTTTCCCGGTCATCAGACAAATGGACTTGCTGGAATGAACCAACTGAACGTTTATACCTTTGCCTTTTTGAGCTGGTCAGGGTCTTCTACTTTTTAGTGCAAATAGGATCCCTCTGGTTTCACTTGTTTCCAGCAAATCCTTCTGGCTGGCTCAAGTGGCTAAAACGCTGGCTAGAAGGCGGGAGGTCAGCAGTTCAATTCTCGAATACTGCAGGACAGAATGAGCTCCTGTCTTTGTCCCATCACCTGCCAACCTAGCAGTTCAAAAGCAAGAAACTGAAAGTAGATCAATAGGGATCATTTCAGTGGGAAGGTAAACAGTGTTCCGTGCACTCCGGTGTCTAGTCATGCCTGCCACATGACCATGGAAACATCTGCAGAAGCAGACAGCGCTGGCTCTTCGGCTTTGAAACAGAGATGAACACTGAACCCTAGAGTCAGATACGACTGTCTTTCAAGCAAGGGAAACCTTTACCTTTACTATCAAGACTCCTTCTGGTTTGAATCTTTGATATCTTGGCTTATGCTACTACAGGACATTGAGCATTCCTCTGTTTCTTGATGGACGGCCAGAGGAAGTGAATTTTTCAAAAGACTAGAGTAGGACAGTAAAACTGCACAATGTCACTTATTTAAATAATAATAATCTTACCCTTGCTTTGTCTTAAATACCCAGTCAAGAAACTGCTTGGAGCTAAATCCACAGCGTGGATGTCATAGCCAGCATTTTCTCAAATAGTCCTTTAAAATGAGACGAAGAAGAGGTTTTCTTAATAACTGATGTAGCACATCAGCAATGGTCTAGTACTGTAGAGTCCTTTAAAAATTCACTTCCTCTGCCAAGGAGTAAATAAACTGTTCAATTTACCTATGTCCTGAAGTGGCTCATTTATTAAGCCACTTCATGATATGCATATAAAAAAGTGCCAAACTAAACAGGGACACCCGAATTCTGATACACCATTTGGATGTGAGGATAACACCAAATATCATATTATCTCCACCCAAATCCAAGCGTGCCTATTTAACCCACACCATCCCACTCCACGACTGCCTAGGCAGCAGCACACAACACTTTCGAAAACATGCGAGGAAATGGCAATTGGAAGCAGTGTTTATTGAATTCAACCCATTCAATGTATCTGTTGAAAAAGAAATTATACATTTGCGTGTGGCAAACATATGTCAGACCAAACAGAAGACCTAAAGAAAGATACTTTCTGGGTTTTTTTAAAAAAAAAATATTAGTGTTTCTGTTCAAACCATATACACTTTCCCCAAGTGTACCAAAACAAAATCTAGAAAAGAAAAAATAGTAGCAATCTCTTTCCCTAAATTGTTCTTTTTTTAAAAAGGCATTTCACTGCTTCCACTGGAACGTCAACATGATTTAAAGTCAACAAGTGTTTATACAGAACTGGAAAAAAATGCTTCAGGCTGGGGGAGTCACTCAGTTTTAAGACCTTTAAAAGCAGGCATGTCATCCCATTCATTTATTCAAAGCAAATTGTATAAATCCAAAGTGTTGTCTTAAATTTTGCAAAGAAGCATCAGAAAAGAAAAAATTAAGTTGGTTTTTCTGGAGTTGTCTGTCACTCCCTCAATGATTCCTGTTTTTTTCCCCTTTTACCTCCCCCAAACAGTGATTTTTAAATTGTCGTCTTCCTTTTTCCGTCCAAGGTTTTACGATCTCGTCTCCACCAGCATCTTATCTCTTGACTTTCCGTCCGGCAGAGTTGCGTCCACATTTGCGGTACAGAGACTGCTTCCTTTGGTTGAAAGGGCAATACTTCAGCGTGTGGGCCTTGTCTTCCGTGGCACCACAGAGCGGACAGGTGTAATTCCGCAAAATGGGGCACACCACAATCCCATCGGGTCTTTTCAGAGGGTGCGAAGAGTAAACATTTCTTGACTCTCCATTATGTTTGCAGAAGTTGCAAATCTCTTTACCTGCTCGGTGGGTCATCACACTGCCGTTTGCACCACCTTCTGAACTGCTGCTTCCGCTGGCCATGGTATCATTGGCCCCACATGCCACAGCATCCATTCCATTCCCAAACAGGGGTGTGGGATCATAGATAAGGGTGTCCCAAATTGAAGAGCAAACCTGGGCTTTCTTGCGGTTTTCAACGATCTCAGCTATCACCTTCGAGAGATTCAGATAGTCCTTCCACGGGTCAAAATCGTGGCTCCATGGCATGGCCGTGGAATGAAATAGCAATGGCACAGATGACCCAGAGGACATGGTAGCATTCAGGACCCGTCTTTCTCAGGCACAATCCTTTTAATTGATTTGGACACACACACACACAAAATATGGAGTTCAGACGATGTAGAGAACAGAAGGGTGGAGTCTGCGGTTTAAAGGGCCAGGGAAAAATCAAATTTCTCCCCCACCTAAAATCTTCCACTGTACAACCCATCCCCTCTCTCTGTATCCTGAACTGCACCTGATCATGCCTAGAAATTAAAGGTTTTATTTCTGGTAAGTGGCCATAAAATGCTTCTTTTTCTTTTGAGGAGGGCAGCTGAAAAATTCACTCAGACAAGATATCTGCAGTTGGTCCCAGAAGCATAAATCAAATCACTTTTTGCTTTGACCACACAAGGCTCAACAACCCTTTTGCAAAATGGCATATTTTTCATTACTTTTCAAGGACAACTCAGTCAGTGGAGGACTCAAACGAATGGCCTACTCCAGCAGGATTATGGTTTCTGGTTTCTTTAGCCTCAATACCAATGATCAGCTACCACCTTGCATGGTATCAGAAGTTTCATTTGCGCCGACGATCTCACGTTTGCTGCTCAATCGGATTCTTGTGAGATGATAAAACATTTCTTCACAGATGCATTAGAAGAACCTGGTGCATAGTGTGAAATAAACCAACTTAAACCTAATCCAAGCAAAGACGGAAATCTGTTTCTTCCAGCTAAGAAACAGGCATCTTGGAATTATCAGGTTGACTGGAAGGTCTTCCAGCTAGATGTTTATTTTGACCTCAAATATCTAGATTTAACTTTAGGTCTTAATTAATAACCGTCATGTGCTGTCAAGTCAATACTGGGTTTTCATATAATCATGTAAACCGCTGGACTAGATTGTACACTGATCTACCTAAAACAGTCACTGTCAAACTGCAAAGCCAGAGTTCTCTACAAGGAAAGATGTTCTTCAAAAGCTATTGGGAATAAGTTAGGACACAAAAGCAGAGAACTACAACATTGGCCTTAAAGCTACTCTGAGGGCAAATATGTCCATCTGGTGTGGTATAGTTCAGCTTGATGCAGCAGTCAATGAAAGCTGCAGAATCATTACTGGATGCTTGAAGCCAACCTGTATCGATAATACCAACTATCTGCCATGCCTGGTATCCAGTAACACATGGAGAGAAGCCGCAGCAAACAGTGAAAGGTTCAAAGCATCTGTATTAAATGCATGCCATCTCCTTGGCTGCCATCCCACCCATCCTAAAAGAAAATTGAGGACAGGTATTTTTTTTTTTTAAGGAATCTTGAAGGAACATCAGAGAATACCAGGATTATAACACGGAATTAAAGAATAAAGCAAAGCAATCATGCTTACATACTGCCCCATAGTGCACAATAGGCTGAGTCAACCTTGATCCCTGGTCAGGATTGAACTCACAACCTTCTGGTTGCAATACAGCAGTTTAACCACAGCGCCACCAGGGCTCCTTAACCCACCCCTTAAAACTGAGGGAACCCCAGAAAGGCAAGTCCCTGGTCACCCCAAGAAGTTGGTTACTTAGAAAACACTTGGTAGGCTGTAGTTTGGAATCGGTGGAACCAAAATGAATTTAAAATACAGTTTTTGCACCAGCACAGATCTGTCCGAGTGTGGAAAACAAAAGGCATCTTCCCACCTATGTTAGTTACTTGGACAACTTGACTACAGTTTGTATTCTTTCAATTACACAGAGCGCTTCTGATAATGAATAAAGGAAGCCACATTTCTGTCAGGGATGAAACATCCATTTAACGAACCCGCCCTCCACCTTGTAAATAGGATACAAATAATACAAGCAAGATTGGAAAAGCTTTTGATCTCGCTAGCCCTGCTGGCTTGCATGCTAAAATAATGTTCATATTTTTTTAAACGGGATCTACTGACTCCATGTGGAAAGGATTCACATATAGAGATGAAGACTTCAGGGTGAACATTTAGCTCCTTTAGGGAGCAATTTCCTAAACGTGGACGTGGAGGGCCGCCCAGACAAAATTTCAGCTAAAGATCGGAAACCAGAAAGTGGGCATCCTAAATCTTTCCTGTATCTGAGAATAAACAAAACAGAACAGCAGAAAAAAAAATGTTGGCTCATGTTCCCTGGCTCCTGGGCAGCCTGGGGTCAAGCTACGTGATTTCTGGGTGAAATCACTTCACGTTACTGTCCTTGTAGAAAGTCCTGCGAGGGTCTCCGTCCATCAGAATCAACTTGACAGCTTCTAATTATTTATTAAATAATTATATAGAGAGCCATGTAAGCAATGCAATGCAAATCAGCACCCTTTTTTACCCTAATCAGCCACCCTAAGTCTCAGACCACCTTACGCATCCATGTGTGGTCAAAACAATGCATTTATTATTGATCTACACCACTTGAATATGACATTCAGTGGCTAGCTTAAAGGATCAATACCATATTAAAATACAGCAATTAACCAGTTTACCCTGGCTCAAAAGCCAGTCGTACCCAACTCTAGGTTTCAGTGCTCATCTCCATTTAGAGCCAAAGGGCCAGCCCTATCTGTATCTGTAGGCGCTTCCGTTGTCATGTGGTAGGCAGGACTAGACGCCAGAACTCTGCTACCTTTCCTCCCAAAGCGGTACCTATTTATCTACTTCCAATTAATTGCTTTCAAACTAAAAAGGTGACCCCAAAGGAAGCATCAGGAAAGCTGTCCAACCAACTGTCGGATCATTACATCAAAAAGCCAGTAAACTCACTGGATAGACTTTAGCACAGGGGTTCTCAACCTGCAGCCCACGGGCCAAATGTGGCCCACGGCACCATTTCATGTGGCCCCCCACTGCCTCCCCCACACCAGGAAGTGCCATGTGGTGGAGGAAGGGCAAAATGGCCGTCTAGCCCCCAAAGCTTAAAAAGATTGAGACCTCCTCCTTTAGCACATCAATGTTCCCCTCGGCTCTCATAGTTGTTGTGTAATAAAATCAAAAATAAAGAAATCCCTCCATGGCTTGAGAACATTGGAGGAAAACAGAATATAAACAGAACTAACAACATACAATCTTCAAAGCATCTTGCAGAAAACATCCTATAGAAATACCTCTCTCTCTACCTACCTGCCTACCTAATTTTATTTAGATTAGCACCCATCTAACCACAATATGCCTCTGAGTCCAAAACAATAGCTATTTTAAGGTCCTGAAACAAAAATAGCACAAAAATCCACAGCAACAGAAGTTATTTGTTTAATACATTCTTATCCTTCTCTCTCCCTCACATATCTGTCTGTCTGTCTGTCTGTCTATCTCCTGTGGTTGTACTACAAAAGGCCTGAACTCCCCAGATATGCTCAGCTTTGCCTGTTGTCCCAGGTATCCAACTCCAGAAATCTGCACAGACTTCAGGAAATGGTCAAGACCCACTTGCCTCCATTAAGAGCAGAGTATGATATCATCACAGCATCAGCTTCAATTGCAAGTTTGCCACTTTGCATGGAGAGGGACAGAAAGAGAAACTGAAAGGGAAAGAATGTCCAATCCAGAGAAGCAGTGGAGAATTCTTGATTAACCCCCTCCCCTTGCTTTCCTACAAAATGATTTCTGCAAGGAAAACACTTGAACAAACCAAGCCTGTGTTGACCTTCTGGTGATTCATCCAAAAGCATGCTAAATGCAAAGTACACAGGTGAAGAAAACTACATGCTATAAGAATGGATGTTTTCCACCACTTGAGGGGTATCTCTACCAAAAAATAAAGCAACTACAGTATGTTCAGTATCTTCTTAAGTTGACCTGGAAGAAGCTGAGTCAACTTTGATCTCTAGCAGGATTGAACTCACAATGTTTTGGCTGCAGGAGAGCATTTTAATGCCTGTGCCACCAGGGCTCTATAAGGACAGGATGGTTATAGAACTGTTATTCTTCTTATGGTCCCCTGTGAATCCCCATGAATGGATTCACAGAGACCATGAAGAAGAACTTGACAGAGCGTAAGGGCAGAAATAGACATTATAGATAGCCCATCATTAGAACATTGTTATATTGAACTAGGATATGGCAATTACATTTATATACCTGTCCCATAGTGCTTAGTGCACACTCTTGGCAGTTCACAAAGTAATTAGTATTTTGACCCCAACATGTCGGGTCCTCATTTGAATGATCTTGGAAGGATGGAAAGCTGAGTCAATCTTGAGCCTTGGTCAGGATCGAACTCACAAATTTTCAGTTGCAGTATAGCAGTTTAGCCACTGCACCACCAGAAAAGTTAGGTTGAAACTGGGGAGAATGTCTATACCAGGGGTTCCCAACCTAAGGCCTGTGGGTCAGATCCGGCTCACAGCACCATTTCATGTGCCCCCCCTCCAAGGCCATTCAAGAAACAAAATGGTCATCCCTTTAAAGCTGTTGAGACAAAATGGCCACCCCCATCGTGCAGGCAGGGGTAATATGGCTGTCCGGCCCTCAAAGCTGACTGAGAGAGCGTGAGCCGGCCCCCATCTTGAAAAGGCTGGGAACTCCTGGTCTTCACACACACACAAAACCCCTGAGATTTTCTATGTGGCTGAAGAAGGCCAGTGTGCCTCTCCACATGACTTTCTGTTCCTATAGCTGTAAATAAAACAATGGTTACAGAAAAGTAACTGTACAGTGTATATCTAAATCAGACTAAAGATCTAGCCTTCCTCTCCCTATGTTAGCCTTTACTTGATCTCTTACTTTTGATGAAGTGAATTTGGTCCACAAAAGCTCCCGTTTAAATCCAGGAGTTAGTCTTTAAGGTGTCACAATGGTAGTTTTTTTTCTTTTGTTGTTCTGTTTTATTTACTCTCAGATATGATGGAAAAGGGAATTCCTTAAATGCTAAAAACAACCGATTGCCAGTGCATTCACTTGCTTTGTTTTGTGCCTAGTTGTCAGCAGGAGGTAAGCAGGGATACACAGAAAGAGTCTCCTTGAAGACTGTGGTATTCTTGAATTGGGCATCTCCCTTGACACCTGAATGGGGTGGGGTGGTAGTAGTAGAAAATGGGGTGGTAGTAGTCCTGTAACTCATCCAGAAACACAACAGGCAGCCTCCTCTTTGGTTAGAAGGGGGTGGGGCTTGAATGGACTTCCAAGCCATCCATCCATGACTTGCTCAAGTAACCTCGCCTGCAGCTTAGGAAAGACTGATGCCCCTGGAGCTAAATTATAATGTATGCTTGGTGCTAATTTTATTTAGATTAGCACCCATCTAACCACAATATGCCTCTGAGTCCAAAACAATAGCTATTTTAAAGTCCTGAAGCAAAAATAACACAAAGATTCACAGCAGCAGAAGTTATTTGTTTAATACATTCTTAGCCTTCTCTCTTCCTCACATACCATCTATCTATCTATCTGTCTGTCTGTCTGTCTGTCTGTCTGTCTATCTGCTGCTGGACAACAACACACTGTGTGAATGTGGCGGTAGAGAATCCAGCTCATTTGCTTGCCTAACAATTTTTTAAGCTTTTAAAATTTTAAAATTTTTAATTTTTTGAACTGGTTTTAAATTGTTGTCGATGCCGATGTGTTGTGAATTGCCCTGGGTCCCCTTGGGGAGGAGGGCGATAAACAAATTTAAATAAATAAATAAATAATAAATACTGCCAGAAACATGCACTGAAGAGGACTTAAGTTTGACAAACGACAAAGCCAAGAAAGTGGCTTCCTTTTGGCAGACCAGGATTTGATCGGGACACAAAAGAAGAATTTCTCGCTTTCGAACTGCTAGGCTGGCAGGAGCTGAGACAGACACAGGAGCTCACTCCATTGTGCAGCACTCGGGTCTCAAACTGCTGGCCTGCCGACCTTTGGGTCGTCACGTTCAGCATCTTAACCACTAAGCCACCTCAGTCGTAAGAAACAACTAAATAGGCCTGTAATTTTGCATTGAGCTACCCAAATCAGCCAAACCACATTAAAGGTGGGTGAGATAAAATAAATATGAAATTTTTGGCTAAGGGTTGTTAATTCCCCTGCGTTCTTGCTGTAATTTACTTCTGAAGTCAACTAGTTCTGTACAGTAGTTTGAAACCCAAGCCCGTATCAGATTTCAAGGCAGAGAAAGCTACTGTCTCACTGCTTTGACCCATGAATGAAAAGAGGAGGTGGAAGCCAAAGAAGACCCAATGAATGGAGAGTGGGCGGGGCCACGAGGTTCATGAATGGGAAGGAAATGAATGAATGAATGAGACAGCCAGCAACTCTAGTGGTGACGGATGGTGATATTTTGAAGAAGGGAAAAGGAAGGAAGGAGGGCAGAATATTTGTCCAGAATGCCAAAAGAACTCAAGCCACTAGGCGGGGTGTGTGTGTGTGTGTGTGTGTGTGAAGGACTACAAAACCCATCAGTCATGGTACCTCCTGGGAGAAATGGTCCAACACAGGGAGTGGGTTGGGTTGGTCTTAGATTCGCATCTCTGAACTCTTAAGCTCCCTGTAACTCAGCAGAGCTCAGGAAAAGCCAATCTTGTGGGTGGGGATTCTGGGAATTGTAGTCCAAGAAAGGTGCTTTCCCCTGCCCTGTCTTAGCAACACTTGCCATTAGCACCACCACAGACTATTTATTCCTTTAGAGCTCATCTGACTGGCAGACCTTCGGGGGAGTGGTGGGGGAGACAAGAAAGATTTGGTTATTGTAATGGTAACAACTATGAGATTGATAGTTTAAAATGAAAAATATTTTATGAATCGGATTTGGAAAACTGGTAGTGTATAAAGAATTATGGGATGTGGCAATAAGTGAGAGACTGGCATATGTATTAAAATTAAGAAAAGGAATAACCCAAACATTATTTTAAAGTGATTTAGTGGGACTTTATTGAGTATGTACTAATTAAATTAAGAGGAGTGAGACTGGGACAAGAATATATAGGGTTGTGTGTTTTTTTTTAAATAAGAGATTGAGAATAAAAAAGTTACATACTGTATTTAAATACACCTGATAGAATGTACTGTTATATGTATTCTGGAACAATGCAGCCTGTCGTGTGATTGGTTATTGTTGTTATTATTTATTGCCTATGGTTTTATAGTTCTATTGCTTATGAGTTATTGTTAATATCTTTTTATATTGTATTATGTTTGGCTTGTATGACATGGGGTTTTCTCGTTGTTGTAGGCTGCCCCGAATGGTGGAACGTCCCAGGTGGGTGGGATATAAATAAATAAATAAATAAATAAATAAATATTTTAATTGTGAATGCGGATTTTTAGACTTTACACGCGAATGCTGTAACATTTTTTTAAAAGGAACTTTTGCAAGCTCAGGTTTTTAGCCCCACCCTCTCCTTGTACCTGCAAGGTGTGTCGCTTTTACTCCGAGTCTTCTTGCATCGCTCCGGATAGAGAACTCCGATCCTTTGTCCGAAAAGCGGATTATTGCGCTAGGCGGCCGGCCACCACTAGGGGGCAATAAAGCGCCGCGTCTTCTCAACTGTTTCCCCCTCCCCCGCTTCTTCGTGTAGTAGGCGGTCCGTTCTTTGGGAGCCTAGAAGATTGACAAGCCGCGCCACCAATAAGGCGGCGATGTGTGGGCGGCTGCCTCTGCTTGAGTGTCAAGGGCCACTGAGCCAATCAGCGTCGACCGGGGGCCGCTTTTCTTTTCGGATAGGAGAGCCCGGGAAGAGAAAAGGGGAGGAGGAGGGATCTAGCGTAAGAGGTGGGTCTAACAGCTTGAATGACGGCGCTTTGGGCGTATGATGAGGCGGAGAGGGGAGGACGGACGTGGCTCTCGCCCAATGGGGACCCGGCGGCGGTTGAGTGGGCCTTGCGTCTCAGGCGGCAGTTGAGGCGGGGCGGCGCGCAGGTGAGTACCTGGCTCTGGGGCTACCTGGCCCCGCGACTCACCCCGAAGACGAGGGCCCCGGAAGCGAAGCCCCCAACCGGGCGAGGGAGATTTGGGTCTTCTTGTGTGTCCTTCCCAGCTCGGAGGCTCCCTGCTTTGGGACTCTATGTCCCACCATCCCCTATAATATATAGCAGCCTGGTCGTGAGAAGGGACGAGTTTGCACCTCGGATGAGGAGTAGAAGCTGCGCTGGAAGACTTATAAATAATCCCTCTTTTTTTTCTGAGACTAAAGGTCCCATAATCCCCCAGCCAGCTGGCTGGAGGATTATGGGATTTGTAGTCTCAAAAAAGATAATTTTGGGGACCTTAATTTAATAGGGTGTGTGTCCTCCTCTCCTCAACACTCAATTGGGATCTGGCTTTTTCCTCTTTTTTGCCCCATCATCACCATCGTCATCATCTCTTGATTATCATCTTTTCTGCTCTTTATTTTCACCCCCTTGACTCCCCACCGAAATTGCTCCCTTCACCTCTTTCCCAATATTTTCTTCCTCCACCCTCTTTCACCCCCTTCCCCACCAGCTTTGATTCTTCTTCTTTGGACTCCAGGTCCCATCATCCCTGTGGGACCATGGCTGTGGGAGGGATGGGCTTCCAGAAGGAATCTGTAGTTGGTTATTGTGGAAAACTCTGATGAGTTTTGAAGTATAGCTGCCTGCAACCTCCATAGTCTGGAGCAGTGT
This sequence comes from Furcifer pardalis, assembly GCA_030440675.1. NCBI lineage: Eukaryota > Metazoa > Chordata > Lepidosauria > Squamata > Chamaeleonidae > Furcifer > Furcifer pardalis. The sequence continues at coordinate 308,445,003 of CP126890.1, forward strand.
ATCTCTGGAAATCAGGCAGGAGAGAGAGAAATGACCTTTGACCCTGCCTGATGATTTCCCAGAAGCCTCTAATTGTCCCTTGGAGGAGCAAGGGAGAATGCCAGAGCGGTTGCCTTGAGTGACTCTCATTGCCTTTCCTGGAGGGCTGCCCCATCCTTCAAATACATTGGATTACAACTCCCACCATCCGTAGTGCAGTATGGAATTGGTGGGACTTGGAGTCCCATATGTCTGGTTAGGGAAGGTTGCTGTAATAAGCAAGGCAAGCTGCGCATGTAAGGAAAAAGGAAAACGCTCAAGAAATCACATGTAACTGATGTTGAGTTGTGGTCAAACATTTTCATCCGGCTTCCTAGTGTGGAAGTCTAGAGAGCCAAGCCTGAAATGGAAACCCATCATCCACAAGACAGTTTTAATATTGTACTATAATAATGATAATTTTGTGTCAGAAATTGTTCTGGGTCAAAAGGGTTTTTACTGGAGAAACTCCACTCAGGGGATGCCCAAATGAGTCTCCTTTCATGTCCTCAAGATCTTTTCCCACCAAAGTGGTTCCTAATTATCTACTTGCAATTTCTTGCTTTCGAACTGCTAGGTTGGCAGGAGCTGGGACAAAGGGGGGTGCTCAAACTGTCATGCAGTACCAAGGTTTCAAACTACCGACTTGCGGGCCTTCCAGCTTACAAGGCGAGCTTCTTAACCACTGAGCCACCGCAGCCCTTTAATCCTGTACTCTTCTGTGTACTTTCCCAGCCTCCAGGAACAAGGGCGATTGGCCGCTGCCTTGATACTCTTATAAGCTTTCTTGTTCCTCCTTCTATCCCAAGGAGTTTGAATTGTGAGTTGGAAGTGGACTTCTCCCGCCTGGTGAGGTTTGCTGGGAGATTCTTGGCCCGCCATGGCCAAGCTGCACGGGCTGCAAACAGACTATGTTTTTCGTGGCATTGAGCATGTTGTCCGGATGACAGTGGAAGGAAACCTTCTGGAAGTGGAGGTGGAGGATCGGCTGACCACGGACCAGTGGCGAGGAGAATTCGACGCTGCTTGTGAGTATTAGAGGTGTTAGGAGACCAAATGAACAAAATTATTGCCCTAGGATAGACAAGGAGAGGCATCTTGGGAAAGATTTTGTCTTTGACTACAAATTCCACAATGCCTTGTGCCAACGTTGGCACTCTGGCTGGGGGCTTCTGGGTAAATCCTCCAGCCTCTTTTTCCAACACTCCCAGGGTACTCAAATATTGCTCTGAGTGTTACTTTTATACTAGTCTGGCCAGGTTACCCTGCTATGGTAATAGAGTAGACCTTACTGCCAGTGACTCAACCCTGAGTGTCAGGAGGCAATTAACTAACCTGACCACCCTGAGGATTAGCAGCTTTGGTGAAGTCCACAGGGAAGGGTGATGGTCCCCAAGTGGATTAAATCCCACTTGAATCCCTCTTGATGGAGGTTAGCAGTTTCATCCATCCTGGCCTGAGGCTGAGGAGGCCTTTGCATGCCAGAAGGACTCAGGACCAGAAAGTGACTCACGGAACTGGATCAGTGGTACTATGGTGGTCACACTGTGATGTGGAAAGCAGATGAAAAGCCATGGCATTATATTCTCAGGATAGTCATCATGGCTGATCGCCATGAGGATCGCCAATATTTGGATTCAGATACAGCAGAAGAAGAGATTACTTTTATAAGAATGTATTTGAAGTGATTCTGATTAAAATCTATCTTAGTCTGAAAATTAACTAAAACATGCAAAAGATTCTGAACTGAGTTACAACTCATTATAAGAATTCAATTCTATCGTGACCAAACAATCACAGCATAAAATCGATTGTTTATCAGGTGTGCTTAAATTATGTTAATTCGTGCTTTTCCTAATTTAGCATCAGAAAGCTCAGCCCAGGCAACATTTCTCATTACTGTCTTATTTTATTTTTCCTGGCAGTCATTGAAGATCTCACGCACAAGACGGGGAACTTCAAACAGTTTGGGATCTTCTGCAGCATGTTGGAGTCAGCCCTGGCCCAGGTGAGGCTTTGGGTGGCTTCAGGTGAACTCTTCCCAATGGCTTCTTCCCACCCTGGTAAAAAGTGTTGGGTAACAGGATCAGACTAGAGCTGGAAAACTCAGCCACAACTCCCTGCTCAGTCAAGTTAAGTTTAGATGGTTGTTTAGAAGCAGTCCCCATCTTTTAGCCTAAACTTCCTGACAGGGTTATTGTGAGGGATGAAGTAAAATAAAAATAGTAGCAGAAGAATCCTGCATGATGCCTTAAACTAGGGGTTCTAAACCTAAGGCCCGTGGGCCGGATCCAGCCTGCAGAGCCATTTCATGTGCCCCACCACCACTGCTCCAAGGGCATTTGAGAAACAAAATGGCCACCCCCTTTGAAGTTGTTGGGACAAAATGGCCACACACACACGGTTGTGTAGGCATGGCAAAATGGCCACCAAGCCCTCAAAGCTGACTGAGAGAGCATGACCCCCAACTAGAAAAAGTTGCCTTAAACTCTTGGAAAATTCTGTTGTTCTTTGCTCTCAAGTCACTTTTGATCTATGGGGACCCTGTGGATTAATGGGGACCCCGCGGCAGCTTAGTGGTTAAGATATTTAGCTTGATGACTGGAAGGTCACCAGTTTGAGACCCAAGTGCTGCATGACAAAGTGAGCTCCCGTCACCTGCCCCAGCTCCTGCCAACCTAGCAGTTCAAAAGCAAGAAATGGCAAGTAGATAAATAGGTACCGCTTTGGTGGGATAGGTAACAGCGTTCTGTGCATCTCAGTGTCGAGGCATGCCTGCCCCGTGACCACAGAAACGCCTGCAGATGCAGGCAGCGCTGGCTCTTTGGCTGTTAACAGAGATGAGCACCAGCCTCTAGAGTCAGACATGACTGGTTTTCAAGCAAGGGAGATCTATGGATTAATAATCTCCAAAAGAGTCTGTCGTTAACATCCCTGCTCAGATTTTGCAGACTCAAGGCTGTGACTTCACTGAGATGAATTGTAGGAGGGTTAGAATAAGAATATTCATTTCCTTCTTTTGGTCCAGACCAGTGAGTCGGTCACTCTGGATCTTCTCACCTACGCTGACCTGGAGTCGCTGAGGAACCGGAAGATAGGTCTAGGTCCCCGGCACATGTCCGCGGCCAAAAGCACGTCTCCGTTGAACTCCAAGCGTTACCTCATCTTGATCTACTCTGTGGAGTTTGACAGGTGAGGAGCACAACCTGAATTAGGAACAAACTCTTGGGTGTTCTGCTTGCTGGAGTGCAAAAGCCATAACTTGTGGACAAGTCGCACACACACACACAACCTCCTGGAGCCCTTGGGTGGGAAGATCTGGTTGTGTGTGTGCAGCTTTGTCCTCAAGTTAATGGCTTTTGCACTTGTCTGCTGCCGTGGTTTTTCTGACTCCGGCTCTGTCTCTCATCAGGATCCATTATCCACTCCCGATGCCCTATGTGGGGAAACCAGATCCGGTTGTCCTGCAGAAGGTGATCCGGGAGCTCAAAGAAGAGCTGGCTGTGTTGAAGGCAAAGCCAGGCAAGGACTTCCGGGATTCTGAGATTCGCCGACTCCGGGATGAGTGAGTAAAACAGGGTGGACGATTAATTAGAGGTGGTCTGTTTTGCTGTTTGGAGCATCTGCTATTGCTGTCAGGAGGTGCCAGTTCATTCTTCTGAATATATTCGAAATTGCTGTTTATTTGAGGCTTTGAGAAAGCAATGCAGCTAGTATCAGAGCAGATAATGGGGAAAGTTCCTTTCTTTTAGACTACAGATCCCAGAATTCCTCAGCCAGCTACATTGAGCAAAATATTCTGGGAGTTACAGTCCAAAAATAATCTCTTGTTCCTGAATTGGATGTTTGAAGGTCACAGATCTGCATAAACATGTTGAGGTTCGCATTAAGGCAGGAATAAATTCACTCTAAGCTTGATTCCAGTCCTTAAAAGTTGGTCCATTTACTTTTGCCAACTTTTAAAAAGCATTTTTGTCTACTCGTATGTTGCATTCCTATTTCAGAACTACAGTAATACCTCGGATAACGCTAAGACTTGGTTCCACAAGTCTTGGTGTTATCCGATTTTTAGTGTTATCCGATGCATGTTAAAATCCTATGGGATGGATCGGATAACGTTAAAGCTCCATAGAGATACATTGTAACCACACAGGCTTTAGCGGTTGTTATCCGATCCATCCCATAGGAACTTAACGTTATTCGATCCAATTCTCCTCCTCAGATTACTTAACATTATGTGATTTTAGCATTATCCGAGGTAAACGTTATCCGAGGTATTACTGTACTAGCTATAAGGTTAAACTATCCAATTAAAAATCTGCATTTCTGCCTTAAAATTAGGGTGGGCAGGTATACATTTGTTGATAATCGACTGCGGTGGCTTAGTGTTTAAGATGCTGAACTTGACAATGGGAAGGTCTGCAGGTCAGCAATTCAGGACCTGAGTGCTGCATGATGGAGTGAGCTCCCGTCTCTGTTCCAGCTCCTGCCAACCTAGCAGTTTGAAAGCAAGGAATTGCAAGTAGATAAACAGGTACCACCTCAGTGGGAAGGTAAATAGCATTTCGGTTTCTAGTCATGCCTGCCACATGTCCACAGAAATGTTTGCAGATGCAGACTGTGCTGGTTCTTTGGTTATAAACAGAGATGAGCACTGAACTCTAGTCGGATGTGACTGGCTTTTGAGCAAAGGTGACCTTTACCTTTACATTGGTTAATAGATGTGGCAGCAGAATCATTCAACTATAAATTGGTTTCAAATCTATTTGAATCTACAGTAATACCCCAGATAACGTGAGTACCGTATAGCGCGAAAACCGCATAACGTTACAAGATTTTCGAAAAAATCTTGTATTGAATAACACGATTTTTAGCGTTATCCGGAATAAGCGTATGCGTGGGGGGGGGGAGAGTTGGATTGGGTATGTGGGGGGGGAGGAGTCGCCTTGACGTGCGATCTCCGTTGCTATATCCGTTTGGTAGAAGAGGCTCCCGCTGGCGCACCTTTTCGCGTGTGTGCGAGCGCCTCTTCTCAGGTTTTTTTTAGCATTGTTTGATGTATACCCCGGACAACGCTAAAAACCGGACAACGTCATGACTTGTGGAACCATGTCATAACGTTGTCCGGGGTACTAGTGTATAATATAAACAGTGATGGTGTACAGCTGGCACTCCAGCTGTTCTTGAACTTCCAGTTCCCAGAAGCCCTGATCAACAGGAGTGATGACTTGGGCTTCTGGGAACTGAAGTCCCAAAACACCTGGAGTGCCAAGGTTCACCATCAGTGCTCTATAAAATTGATTGCATTGCTTTGGAAACAGCTGGTAGAGTCTAGGAAACTTTTTCCTTGGAAATTCCTATCCAGTTCCACTGTTAAAGCTTACCAAGAGCTAAAGCAAAGCCTTTGCACAACCTCAGCTGGTTTAAGCAATGACGGTTGCTTTGCTAAACCTAAGTTCCTCGATACGTCTCTTGCATGCCCGGCTTACTTGCCTGTGCCCGGCCAGGCTGCATCATGCATTGGAGGAGAAGCAGGCCTTGGAGACAGCCCTCTTGGCTCTGCAGGAGGAGCTGAAGTTGTCGAGCAAGACCAGCGCTCTCAAGGAGGTGAAGATCCTGAAGAAGGTGGTCCAGAGCCTGGAGGAGGAACTGACCAAAGAGAGGTCCAAGCACCAGCGTGCGGCCAGCAAGCGTCTACAGGAGAGCCGGCAACTGGTGGATGAGGTGAGCTAAGCCTTTGCTGCGTGGAAAACTTTGCCCCCATAGCGGGAGGGAACGGAAGGAGCGCTTCATTGGGCTGGGTGGCATGGAAGGGCCTGAGATGGACCAGGAGGGCAGCATGAGTTTTATACTCCATCGATGGACAATTTGGGTAAAAAGGGCATAAGATGCTGAACTTGGCCACTGGAAGGTCAGCACTTCAGGACCCGAGTGCTGCATGACAGAGTGAGCTCTTGTCATCTCTCCCAGCTCCTGCCAGCCTGTCAGTTCAAAAGCAAGAAATTACAAGTAGATAAATAGGTACAGCCTTGCGGTATCTAGTCATGCCTGCCATATGACCACGGAAACGTCTGCAGATTCAGAAAGTGCTGGTTCTTGGGTTATAAACAGATGAGCATCGGACCCTAAAGTCAGACACAACTGACTTTCGAGCAAGGGAGACCTTTACTAGTCCATGTAAAATCTTACCCGTTTTGGTGCCACTTCTTGCTATCTTTATTCCTTGCCCTTGTACCACTACAACGTGAGTAAAGTACGTCACCTGCCAAGGGTTTCTGGATTGTGGAACTGGGCCAGCCTTTCTGCACCAAAACCCACCGGGACCCTTAAACCAATGGGCTTTTGTGGACTTTGCCCTTCGGCGCTCTTTAGAAGCACATCCTTTTTCGTATACATCCCATTTGCGAATCTGATCTTGTGCAACCTTTGATTGTATTTAAATCGGTGCAGTTGGCAGAGATGAAAGCGACCGAGAGGAGCCTCCGAATCCGGGTGAAGAACCTGAACAATGAACTGGCTTTGTACAAGAAAGGGTGAGTGAAGCAGCCTGGGCCGAGCTTGCTGGAGTGTTGTTTTCTTCTGAGCCCTTAGTGCAATGTTTCTCACCCTTTGGACTTCAATTCCCAGAAGCCTTAGTCAATTCCCCAAAGCACTGATCAGCCAATGTACTGAATTAGGCATTCTGGGAACTGGAGTCACCCTGTGGGTTTGCCGTCACTGCCCTGGGTGTAAAACATTTGTTCCCTATGTGTAGACTCAATGCCTTGAGTCTCTCATAGCCAAAGGCAAGATGGAATGCTAAGCAAATAAATCCAACAAATCAGACAGGAGAACCCTGAATCCAAGCAAATTCTGATTTTCTTCCCCTCAAACACCCGTTGAGTCCTTCTCTTCTCCTCAGGCGCTTGACCCCCTTGGGACCCTCTCCCCAAAACCATTCCACCACGTCGCGCCATTTTGCTCAGCCGAAGAAGAAAGATGACCGCCGTTCAGCATCGGGGGAGCGGGCCAACTCACGGGAGCGCAGCAGCACCTGGGGTCACACCCGGCAGCAGTCCACCTCCCGGGAAGGACGGGGCGGGAGTCAAGGCCGCCTCCCTCGACAGTCTCCATCTCCAACAGGTGAGGGAAAGGCGTCTTCCTTCCCCGGTTCCATCAGCCTCCCAAAACTGGTCCAGTGGCTTAGAGAATTTAAATTTCATGCTAAAACCCAGACAGGATCCCTCTCTCCCTACTGGTGGTAATCATCAGTTTCTGCTAACTGCCCTAGATCTTTGGGGCTATAATGGCCAGTGCTGACACCAGTAGGTCTAATAGAAGGCATCTGGGGAGTTTAGAGGGTGAAACGTCTGCTTCTGAGGCTGCAACCGGCCAGTGGTCCAGAATCATATTTCATTCCCCCTTAAAAACCTGTTGTAATTCTAAGAGGGGCCTTGGTGGCACGGTGGTTAAAACTGCTGTCCTGCAACCAAAAGGTTGTGAGTTCAATCCTGGCTAGGCATCAAGGTTGACTCAGCCTCTCCCACCCTTCCAAGGTCAGTCAGATGAATCCCCAGCATGGTGGGAGCTGGGGAGCAAAATGCTCATTAACTTGTGAACCGCCCAGAGACTCCACTAAGCCCAATGGCAGGGATTCTCAACCTGCGGCCTGTGCACTGGGTGTGGCACCATTTCATGTGCCCCACTACTGCCTCCACCACCAGGAAGTGCCATGTGGTGGAGGAAGGACAAAATGGCCATCCGGCCCCTGAAGCTGTCTGAGGGAGTGTGACTCGGCCCTCGGCATGAAAACTCCTGTGCTATGGGGACAGTATAGATGTGTGATTGATGTTCCTGTTGAAATCTACCCTCTGAGTTCAAATCCAGGTTTACAGCTGTTGAGTTTGGTGAAGGAATGGGGAAGCAAGAGGAGATTTTACACTGAAGCAGTTGGGGAAAGCTGGTTTTTTTTTTTTAAGCTGAAAGCTCCCAGAACTCCGCTCAGTGGCATAGTCAGCCCCCCTGCCAGCGAAGGGAGTTGTCATTCCAAAAGGAGAATCTCTCAGCTTCTACCAGAAGTGCGTTGCAAATCCACTGAAAACTCTCTGTCTCCTCCCGTAGGCCCCCGGGCCCCTCGCTTTGACCCCACGGCCTTTATAAAGGCTAAGGAACGCAAACAGAAGGAAGCAGAACAGAAAAAGTGAGTAGTCGCATTTCTCCAGAGAGAGTTCCCTTCTGCCTGTTTAGCCTGTGCAGTGTTTGCTGTTGGAATCAGAAATAAACTCCTTTTTTAAAAGAAAAAAACCCTTGGTTTTGGACATCTGTAGCACTTCAGCTTAGTAATTAAGACCTGAGCTTGACGACTGAAAGGTCAGCAGTTCGAGACTCAAGTACTGCAGGACACAGTGAATGCTTGTCATCTGCCCCATCTCCTGCCAACCTGTCAGTTCAAAAGCAAGAAATTGCAAGTTGATAAATAAGGACCGCTTTGGCAAGAAAGGTTACAGCATTCCATACACTCCAGGGGTCTAGTCCTGCCTTCCACATGACCACAGAAACGTCTGCAGACACAGACAGAGCTGGCTGTTTGGCTGTAAATGGAGATCAGCACTGAACCCCGGAGTCGGATACCTTTGTCTAGAACGTCAGCCTTCTCAAGATGATGTACAAATCAGTGACCACGCTATAAAAGATAAAATGACAAAAGTCTTCCAGTGCTAAAATTTAATGCTAAAATCACGCGTCTGTCTGTTTTGTTTCACCAACTTCTCTCTCTCTCTGCTTCAGCAAGCGCTGCCTCCGACGAGGAATGGGAGACACGCCGCCTAGCGGGTGGCACAGCCGAGCCCAAACTCGGGGACCTTCGGCTTTTGGCAACAGCAGCCTCGGAAAGACCAGAGGGAGAAGTTCCTCAGGTGGGTTTCCGTAGGATGATGATGATGCTTTACAGAGTCTACAATATATGATTTTATCAGCTTCATATCTCTTTAACTCGAAAGAATGCCTTGAGTAGAGAGATAGCTAAGATAAGGCCTTAAACCAGGGATTCTCAAACTGTGGCCTGTGGGCCAGATGCGGCCTGTGGCACCGTTTCATGTGGCCCACCACCACCGCATCAGGAAGTGCCATGTGGTAGAGGAAGGGCAAAATGGCTGCCCGGCCCCCAAAGCTCTGAGGGAGTGTGACTCGGCCCCAGCTCAAAATGGTTCAGAATTCCTGCCTTAAACCATTCCCATGCTTTCAAACCAGAATAATTTCTGGCATGAAATCATTATTGTTTTGTTGTTGTTGTTGTTAATCTGCCTTTCCCCATGATTTGGCACAATTGATTATAAGCTCTGCTATTCAGGAGCTGATGCAGTTGTCTAAGTTTTTGCAAGGTTTCATTTGGTTCGGTCAACATCAGTTTTGTTCCTCATTTGCAAGTAATTCGACTCCACAAATTTCTCTTCTCCCCAGCATATCTTTACATGCCAAATTTGACTTAATTTATCTGTAGAGATGGTTGCCATGTTGAATTTCAAAGCAAATCTTTATTACAGTCTGAGACTGCCTTGTACAGCTAAAGATAAAAGTTAAGATGAGGGTACTTTAAACATAGATATTTTATATATAGGTGACTGTGGTGGCTTAGTGGTTAAGACGCTGAATGGGATGACTTGAAGGCCAGGAGACCCAAGTACCTTGGATAACGTTTACCTCGGATAATGCTAAAATCGCATAACGTTAAGTAATCTGGGGAGGAGAATTGGATCGAATAATGTTAAGGTCCTATGGGAAGGATCGGATAACAACCGCTAAAGCCTGTGCGGTTACAATGTATCTCTATGGAGCTTTAACGTTATCCGATCCATCCCATAGGATTTTAACATGCATCGGATAACACTAAAAATCGGATAACACCAAGACTTGTGGAACCAAGTCTTAGCGTTATCCGAGGTATTACTGTACTGCATGACAGAGTGAGTGCCTGTCTGTCCCAGCTCCTGTCAACCAAGCAGTTCGAAAGCAAGAAATTGCCAGTAGATAAATAGGTACCACTTTGGTGGGAAGGTAACAGCATTCCATGCACTGTGGTGTCTAGTCCTGCCTGCCACATGTCCACGGAAACATCTGCAGATGCAGACAGCGCTGGCTCTTTGGCTATAAAGAGGGATGAACACTGAACCCTAGAATCGGATACGACTGGCTTTCGCACAAGAGCGACCTTGATGATCTTGACCTTTTACTTTAAATATATTTTAAGGCTGAGCCCAGTGACTGACTCACTGGCCAAAGGCGGGGCTTGTCATAGCCCTATATGGTAGTGGGCCAGGATACCTGAGAGACCGCATCTCCCCATGGGTATCTGTCCGTCCCACCAGAGCAGACCGGAGAGGTGCCTTCGTGGTGCCATCCGCCAGAGAGGCTCGACTCTCCGGCACTAGAAAGAGGGCCTTCTCCTTGTTCACTCCAGCTTTGTGGAACCTTCTGCCTTTGGAGTTGCGCCTCCAGACGGAGCTATTGGCTTTTAGGAAAGGTGTGAAAACTCGGCTGGCAGGTATGGTGTGGGGTAATGATGGCTTATTGACCCCTCCCCACTGGCTTATTTAACATCTTACTTAACACCTTATACTTACCCTCCCTCTCTTTTACTTAAAAGAATGAGAGGTTGTTTTAAATGGTTTTAAATTGTTTTTAGAGTTTTAACTGTGTGTTGTATGTTTGTTGATTGGTTGTAATTCGCCCTGAGTTGCCTGTGCGAGTAGGACGGAATATAAATTCAATTAAATATAAACATAAAAAATATAAATGAATACAACCTTTGATCTCACTTTGAGGACATTTGCTTTTCCTCCCCCAGTGGAAAGCTTCCGTAGCAGGCGGTCCTCCGCAAGTTCAGGGAGTGAGATGGACGACTACTCGGAGCAGGCTTCTTCAAGGTGAGGAGACTGAGCCTCAGAGACCAGGGTGGTCTTAGCGGGGGAGGCGAACCCTGAGTGTTTTTCTGCTAAAATCCCAAGGAATTTCCCTAGAAAAATTAACACAAAACAACAAATAACAAGGAAAGAACAACATACAGCGTTAATAAAAAATAGTGGTTAAACTGCTGTGCTGCAACCAAAAGATTGTGAGTTCGATCCTGGCCAGGGGTCAAGGTTGACTCAGCCTCTTCCAGCCTTCCAAGGTCGGTAAAATGAGTAACCAGCGTGTTGGGGGCAAAATGCTAATTAATTTGTGAACTGCCCAAAGTCCACTAAGCACTGTGGGGCAGGTATAGAAATGTGACTGCTTTATCTTAACATTATAGACTGATATGTGCACCAATTTATACAATGATGTTCCAATCTATGGGTTTACTGTGCGTGGAATCGAAGTCCAAGACCCAGTAAACCCCTTTGTGTGGATTCACAGAGCAGCATTTCCTAACCTTTGGGTTTTTGGGACTTCAATTCCCAGAAGCCTCAGTCAATTCCCCAAAGCACGGATCAGCCAGTGGACTGACTGAGGCTTCTGGGAATTTTGTATTTCAACCTTATTTAATGATATCCTTGTCCCTGCATTCCAGAACAATGTGTGGTCTTTGCCCTTGTTCTGCTCCTTTTACTAAAACAATCAAATGCTTCCTATATTTCTCTAAAATTAGATGGAGGCATTCTTAGCCCAGCTTCAGCTGCAGGACAAAAATGTCTTCAGATTTGCTTTCTCTTTGCTTCTCCTTCAGGGGCCGGAGGCGAGTGGTACGGGGGCGGAAGCCCTTGAGTTCCTCGTCTTGGAACGGCCCCAGTGGGGTGAGTGCCGGACTGGGTTCCTGTTTTGGAACTGCCGTTGGGTGGTGGAATGGATGGGCTGAGTCCCATCCCTCGAAGGGGATGTGGGGGGTTCATTTAGCGGAGAAGGGATGACCTGATAGATGCTTCTCATCCCCGGTCCAGGCCCCCCTCACAAACAGCAGCCACAGGAAGCACTTGGCGAGCACCCCGACCCCAGGGAAACGTGGAGATAAAGGTAAGCCTAGAACTGTCTCAGGGACAGGGTGGTGCTGAAACAATGCAGAGTCAGGGCTGGGGTCTTTCTGCCCGTTGAAGTTGTACTGGGGCTCCCTTGCCAGCAACGTTGTAGTGGGTGTCTCCGATTTAAGTCCTGCTCCAGGTGAGCTACCGGTGTGTGTGTGGGGGAGTGTCTCCTTGTCTGTCAGGTAGAAATCCCAGAATGTAAAATGGTGGGATTTTGTAGTCCAGGAAATCTGGTAGTCCTGTTCATACACGCATCTAGAAATAAACATTGCCAGAGGTGGGAAACGCCTGGTTTATTTGATGAAAACTCATAGCATCCTACAGGCTATGTAGCTTGTCTTCTTGGCTGTAGGATCTGGGGTATTTTGTAGCCCCAAAACAGGTTTCCCCTTCTCAGTTCTTCTGTGGAGATTTTCTTCTTGAGCCAAGAAGCCATTTACAGCCAAAGAGCCAGCACTGTCTGGGTTTGCCGACATTTCCGCTGCCATGTGAGCTCCTGTTGGTTTCCCCAGCTCCTGCCAACCTAGCAAGAAATTACAAGTAGATAAATAGGTGGGAAAGGTAAATTCCGTCCACTTTGGTGTCTAGTCATGCCTGCCACATGACCATGATGCAGACAGCGCTGGCTTTTTAGGCAGTAAACAAAGATGAGCACCAACTCCCTAGCCATGATGGTAAACGTTGGCACTCCAGGTGTTCTTGGACTTCCAACTCCCAGAAGCCCTGATCAAATCAAGAACATCTGGAATGCCAAAGTTCACCATCACTGTGCCTAGAATCTGATGTGACTTGCTTTTGAGCAAGGGAGACCTTTACATTTGTGGGAAGCCTCCATCATCTCCCCTGCCTCTTGGACCTCTTCAATGGTAATACAGTTGTTTTGCCCAGCAGAGAATCTCTACGACGAGCCCTCGGCTGACCTGTCCGAGATCGACGCTCGGCTTCAAGCCCTGCAGGAGTACATGAATAAACTTGAGACAAGAACGTAACCTCCCTCTGGCAGAAGAAGCCAAGAAGGTCCTCCAGCAGAAGACATTGGTGTGACGGCTTTCCCGCTAAGGACAAGCCCAAATATAGAGGCCTTGCTCTCTCTCCGCCTGCTTGGGTGTCTTTTCCATTCAGAATGGAACCTTTCTCAACCTCCAACTTGTACACGAAGCCATAATGCATCAAGAGAGAATACCCAGATGGGGCTTCACAGATCTTCACCTGTCGAAATAGGCATGCCTCTTTAAAAGAAGAGAAGTTGGTGGGAACAGTTTCATCTCACCTCCATTGCCACTTAGGATTTAGGGTAGGACTTGCAAAATACCAGATGCAGGGTAGAGACCTCTTTAGCCCTATTTCTTACCCAAACGTGCCTTTAAAAATGATCTCAGGGGAGGAGATGCCCTTAAGCTCGCAAAATCAAATCTACTAAATCTGTGGTGGTGACTCTTGGCACTCCAGCTGTTCTTGGACTTCAATTCCCAGAAGCCCAAGTCCCTGTGAACCCACACGAATGGGTTTCCTGCATGGATGCGCAGTAAACCCATTTGTGTGGATTTGCAGTCTTAAGAACAGCTGGAGTGTCAAGCTTTGCCATCACTGTACAAAGCCCTCTGCCTAGTCATTTCTTCCAAGGCCATTCTTTCTTATCCTGGTTCCAGAAAGGTCCTCCTGACTCCGGGGTGACTATGAAACGCAGGTCTGTTTTCATGGCTTCATATCAAACTTTCTCTCCATTGCCTCCCCCTGAGTTGACAGACGGTTCCTTTTAACTGGAACCAGTCCTGTTTCTGGATGTTTTTGGGGGGCCTGAACAGATGAGGTGGGGAAGAAGGATCAGTTTAGAGCTTCTCCAGGAGCAAGCAGGTTCTTCTGCCCTTTTACCATGACTAGGGCCGTGATGGCGAATCTTTGCACTCCAGGTGTTCTTGGACTGCAATTCCCAGAAGCCCAAGTCAGAACTCGTGATGACCAGGGCTTCTGGGAATTGAAGTTCAAGAACAGCTGGAGTGCCAAGGTTGGCCATCATGGGTCTAGGGCAACCTTTCAAAACCAGGTGCTCCCTAACCAACTTGAGCTCCATTCTCTTCTGTCCTCAAACTACAGCACTGTGGTTGGGATGAAAGGAATTGTCAAACACGTGGAAGTTGGTGGTGTAAGAACTAGGAACTCTTAAGCCCAAAGAGAGAGAATAAATTTAACTCTAAATTTTCATGTTGTCTGTGGAATATGGAAGTGCTCCAGAGTGTATAAAATGGATCAACTCGTGTTCCACCAGTCCCCACCTAAGTTTGTCCCACTGGGACCAAACGAAGGACAGTGCTGGTTTTAATGATTTACCAAAATGTCTGTATCCTTTGTCTGTTGACCTGGCTTCCGTGTAAACTCATTTCCCTGGTGCTAGCCTTCGTTGACCACTCTATTGAGCCTCTGCTACTTCGGACATGATGACCCATCAGGTGGGATGTCCATTGATGTCTCACTTAACAACTCTGTTTGTCGACTTAAGCAAGAACTTTTCCAAGTTTCAGATTGTGCTTGAAAGATGTCTGGAAACCACCCAACAAGGGGTTGCCTCTTTCCCCTGATGAATCCTGGTCATGATTATTTTGCCGTGTGTACAGCAGACCTTTGGTGTAAATAAACTATTTTTTGCTGACTTAACTTTTTCTGTCTGCAACTTTGTTCTCTCAGGCCTGCAGGGCTTCCCACACTAAAAGAATTTTGCCGAATCACACAAATGGTCCATCCAAGGTATGACAACAATTCTACTCTCCTGTGACTGATAATACTGGACAACAGCAATTTTGCTACTGGGAGTAGCACATGTGATTTACATGATATTGAGTGTGCCGATTCCAAATCTGAACTCAGAATTTGCCTATCACGTACCAATTCTAAGGCATGCTATATCTCTTCAAATGGTTGATAATTGGGTAATGTATTTTTACATGGGGACATTATATCAGTTGCATCTACCATTATGCCTGCCGCTGCCTTGGCTGAATCATGTCCCTTGGTGGCATGCATGTTCCAGCACAGCTGGGCATGTCAGCTCACCTTTTTAAAAAGGATATTTTTATTAGTTTGATAAAGAGATTTCCCAACCCTTGGGTTTTTCGCCACCTCCATTTTACTCACGGACTGCAGAACTGGTTAATTAATTCTGCATGTTTTGTATCAGGCTTTCACCAGGTTTTGATCTTGTAGCTGAAGAAAAGCCAAGTGAACTAAGTAAAAAGTCCCCCTCGTCCCTTGATGCAAAGAGAAGATGTAAGAGCTATCCAGGGTGCTGAAATGACTCATTTCAAAATTCAAGTCACGAAGCCTGTGGTGGCGAAGCTTGGCACTCCAAGAGTTCTTGGACTTCAGCTACCAGAAGCCCAAGTCAGCACTCCTGCAGATCAGGGATTCTGGGAATTGGAAGTCTAAGAACATCAGGAGTGCCAAGGTTCACCATTGCACTAAGCCAATATTTTTTGGGGTCCAGTAGAGTGGATGAGGAGTCTTAAGCAAAGGCAGTGCTAAAAACCAAGGGTTGAAATATTTGTTTGTTTGCTTAGACTTATTTAACCGCCCCCTCGCCAAGGTGACTCTGGGCAGTTTACAATGTAAGAAACCACATTGACATAAAAACACGTGTATTTATTTAATATATATGTACCGGTATTTATTTAATAGCATTCTCACACAAAAATCATGATATTCTAGCATTCCTTTACCAAATGCATTTAGATTTAATTGATACAAAAAATAAGAACTGCAGTGATTCAAGTGGCTAAGGCACTGACTGGAAGGCGTCAGCTCAGCGGTTCAATACCCGAATACTGCAGGACGGAATGAGCTCCCGTCTTTGTCCCAGCTCCTGCCAACCTGGCAGTTTGAAAGCAAGAAATTGCAAGTAGATAAAGAGGGACCACTTCAGTGGGAAGCGTTCTGTGCGTGTTCCATGTCTAGTCATTCCTGCCACTTGACCAAAGAAACTTCTGCAGAAGCAGATAGCGCTGGGTTTCTGGCTTTGAAACAGAGATGAGCACTGAACCCTAGAGTTAGATACAAAATGGTTGATGCATTTTCAGAGAAAATGCATCAACCATTTTCTTAAGATGAGAATCTCTTCTTCCAACTTTACCCCCAGCTCTCTCTCTTTCTAACTGAAATCTAGACCCTCTGCTTTGGCTTTACGTTGTGTCCCTTAAAATAACCTTATCCCAAACCCTCTCTTTTACAAAAGTAACAAAATTATTTCATAGCCTCTCAAAAAATACTGGACTACAGTTTCCATCCTCCACACCCACGTGGCTTGGTTGGGGTGATGGGGGCAGAATAGTACATTACAGGAGACTATCATTGTGTTATTACCAAAAAATGTGACAAAATGATTCCAACTGCGCACAACCGTAATGCTGATTTTTGCAGCGTAAGGTTCCCTCCCTGGAGACATTCTTTCACTTCTCAAGAGAAGGAAGATTTCAACATGAAATAGGTGCTCTCTGATGAAGGAGAAATAATTGATTGAAATTGCTTCCCCCCCTCCCCCCCGCCTGTCAAAACATCTGACAATGGAGAACAGTTTCAGATCAGAGCAAAATAGCAATTATGGCAGGGGGCGGGAGGCATTTAACTGCCTTGATTATTCTTTCCCAAAAGTAGAACGTTGATAACAGCGTTTGGTGACAGCCGAACACTTCAAAGAAGCAAAACAGGCATGCGTTAAAGAGAGAAGGTTTTGGAGTACAGGACTAGGAAGGTTGTTAAGACAGTTACAAAGCGGTTCATTTATCCATGCAACATCACCAGCTGATTAACCTGAGCAATTTATACCCATGAGCATTTCTGCTTGCCAGAAACTGAACATCATGTGCTGAGAATGAGGCAAGATTCTGCAACTGGTATATGTTTTCCAAAGGAAGGTAAAAGTCTCCCTTGCTCCAAAGACCGTCATATCCAACTCTAGGGTTTGGTGCTCATCTCTGGTTACAGCCACAGAGCAAGTGCTATATGTGTCTGCAGATGTTTCCGTGGTCATGTAGCAGTACAACTAGACACAGAATGCTGTTTACTTTCCTACCAAAGTGGTGCCTGTTTATCTACTTGCAATTTCTTGCTTTCAAACTGCTAGGTTGGCAGGAGCTGGGACAGAGACGGGAGCTCACTCCATTCTGCAGCACTCGGGTCTTGAACTGCTGACCTTCCGGTCATCAAGTTCAGCATCTTAACTAGGAATCAAGAGTGCAAATTACTGGCCATCTTTAGAGGAAAGACAGGATTTAAAATAATAAGAGGATTTATTAACAATAAAGAAACCAAATCTTTAGTATTGGGGAAGACATGGAATCAAATTTATCTCATCACAAATCTGGGCTTTAATGTCTTCTTGCATTTATGTGAATTGTGGCCTGAATAGCAATTAGCCTATCTGTTCAAGAAGTGGTACATGAGATAACATATGGCAGTGATGGTGAACCTTGGCACTTTCTGAACAGCAGGAGTGCTGACTTGGGCTTCTGGGAATTGAAGTCCAAGAACAGCTGGAGTGCCAAGGTCCACCATCACTGACATATGGGAATCTGCCCTGTGGCTGAAAAGCTACTAGTGGCACCAGTTGAGCTTAGAACACACAAAATCCCCTTATTTTCCAAGATATCTTAAAAGAACTTACAAGCACAGAAAAGATAAATCCAACATTTTTGCAACAAAACAAAGCAACCCTTCAAACAGTCGGGGGGAAACGAGATCAAAATTAGTATTGTTGGATTGCAATTCATCCCAAAAAATGAGTTTGTAGGTTTTCAGATACAACAGGAATCACGGGAAGGGCCCTAATCCACTTTTTGTCATTTAGAAAATGTGCAGGACATAAAAAAATGGATATCCAGATGTGGATCAATCAAATGGAGCAAATTCTATGATGCCTTCTGGATACAAATAAATATCCACTAATTAATTAATGTAGAAAAAGAAAAGTGAAGAATGAAATACATCTCATTCTCTCCTTATATAACTGTATTGAATTTTCCAGTTCTTGGCTTCCTCCAAATCTGAATATCCTTGGACAAATTAATAATAATAATAATAATAATAATAATAATAATAATAATAATAATAATAATAATAATAATAATAATAATAATAATAATAATGTTTCCTCTCCCTCTCATTCATTGGGAAGTGCTGCCCTCTCATGGAAAAGAGATGCAAAACCCATTTGCCTGTAAAGGAGGTTGTTTAAAAAATTGAAATTAATCTGCTGTGAGCCCTCAAATTTCAAAAAGTTCCTTTCAGGGCACAAGAGATGCACATTCGGCCTGTTTCCAAAAAGAAGTCAGAAACAAACAAGCAGAGAAATGGGTACGGAATCCAAAAGAAAGAGGAAAACTTTTATTGAACAGTCTGTTTATATACCATTTCAGATGGCAGAGAATGGGGACATTACATTCAGATGCCCTTCCTAACATGTGAAGTCACAGCTCCTCCCTGCAAGCAGAAAGCTAGCATGGCCAGGGCAGGAATTCTCCCTGGTGCACTAGCTTTCTCCTTGCAGAGTTCTCTTTTAAAATTCCACATTCAGAAAGCAGACTGAGCCTCTGGTCCCTCAGGCTTCTGCTACGTGGGGTACAATGTCCCTGTGCTGTTGTTCAGTCCAAGGAGAAACCTGACCCCCCCCCTCCCAAGTCCTTTTCCCTGTGTAGGAACTTTTATTTAGCACCTCCAAAGTTGCCTTTGGACTGGATGGTAAATAATTTAAAAACAGTCAAGACCTGTTTTCCTTGGCTCAAGAAGAAAACTTCAGTAGAGAGGAGAAAACCTCTAATTTTAGGCTACAAAATGCCCTAAACTCTACAGCCAGCAAGACCGCAGGCTACACAACCTGTAGGATGCTATGAGTTTTCATCAAATAAACCAGATGTTTCCCACCTCTGGCAATGTTTATTTCTAGAAGCGCGTATGAACAGGACTATCAGATTTTACATCCTGGGTTTTCCACCTGATAGACAAGGAGACACCTCCCTGTACCTCATCTGGAACAGGGCCTAAACTTGAGGCTGAGCCAGGCCTTGAAGCGGAAGCAAAATGTGCCTGTACGGACATGTTTTACTTCCACTTCTGGGAGTGACGAGGTCAGCGTGGGCCGGATGAATTGGCATAGGGGGCAGATCTGGCCCACAGGCTGTAGTTTGGGCAGCCCTGCCCCTATAAGCAAAATCTGCCAACGAAACTGGTCCATGTGGTCTTGGAAGCAACATCCCCACAGGGAGTAAGAGGAAGACCTGACTCCATTCCAACTCTTGGGGAACAAATTCTGTACCAAAATCAAATCCCCTGGGGGTCAAGGAAGGTCCTTGACCATCTCCCATTTCTGGGCTTCCTGACTGAGGCCACCAATGTCCATGATTCCTGGAGGCCACCCCATCATCTTGCCCATGCACGTGGCTTTCTTGGTTGGTGGGCTGCCTTCCTGCAAAGACTTGACATACCCAAGTGAAGTCGGCCATTTTCCCACACCACATAGAGTTTTTTCTCGTTTTTTCATTCTCCATGGATGACAAGCTAAACTTTTGGTAAAAGCCATGGTTCCAAGTTTCATACGTGCATTGATCTTGTAACACATGTTTTTTCCTTTCTTCCTCCGGTGGCCTTTCCGTGTCTCATCCGCAAGCACCCCAAGGTGTCGTGGTTCCTTCCACCTAGGGCAATGGTTTCCTAACCTCTGGTTCTTGGACTTCAATTCCCAGAAGCTTCAGTCAATTCTACAAAACACTGATCAGCCAATGTTCTGACTTAGACTTCTGGATATTGAAGTCCGAAAAGCCAAGGTTGGGATTCATAGATCAGTGTTTCCCAACTTTTGGGTTCTTGGACTTCAATTCCCAGAAGCCTCAGTCAATTCCCCAAAGCACTAATCAGTCAAGGTAGTGACTTAGGCTCCTGGGAATTAAAGTCCTCCTGTGGGGCGGGGCCCCCACGTTGGAAACCTTTGAGCTAGAGCTTCAAGTATTCGGCCAAGAATGCAGCGAGGATCTTGCTTAAGTTCTGGATGGTGGGTCGATGCAGGTTTGCCTCCGTGTCTTCCATTTTGTGCCAGACATTGGGAAAGGGGGTGGCAATGAGGTGGAGGACCGAGACACCTTTCACAAAAAGGAAGAAACACACGCATCAGTTCAATGCTGTTCGGTCAACATATCTTAATGTTCAAGCCTGGACATGACTGTATCCCATGCATTGCCCTTACATGCCCTCTCTTTCTTTACTCTTTGGCCATACCTCTCTGGAGGAAGGGCACGTGGTCGTCATCAACGAGACCATAGATGGGATCTCGGAGGAAATACATCTCTTCCCGGGGGTGGGACTCCAAAAGCCCCAGCCGATGGAGTCGTTTTTCTGCAGAATAAAGAAATCAGCCACTCTATGCTGCTGCTAAAGAGGGGGAAATTGGTTTAGCTTTTGTATGAAAACTATATTAAATTATATGGCATATTACTGAATTCCCCCCCCCCAATATTTCTGGGAGACTTTCCCCCTAGAAATATAACGAGGACAAATCCACTCCTCTAATCCAGATCTTAACCACTGTGTCTCACCAGTGAGAAGTATTAACATCTGTTCAGACCCAGGAAGAATTGGTTAACTCAGGCATTCGCAACCTACGGCCTGTGTGCCGGACCTGGCCCTGATGCCAGCCCGCACTGCCCCTGGAAGTGGAAGTAAAATACCCCCATGCATCCGCAAAACACATTTATGGCAGCATTCTGCACACACGTACAGACACATTTTACTTCCGATGGCAGGAAACACATGACCGGTGCTCCAGGTGTCTTTGGACTTCAATTCCCAGAAGCTCTGACTGGGCTTCTGGGAAATGGAGTCCAAGAATAGCTGGAGCGCCAAGGTTAGCCACCACTGGGCTAACCAGTTCCTCTGGCTTCTCGAACATTGGAGGGCAAGGCAATCCAGATTCACAAGAAAACAGCCTGCCCCATTGAAACAGCCCATGGAAAACTTATTCCCATCCCCCAGTCTCGCATTTGCTCCTTACCAATGCTGAGAAGCCTTTCAAACCATCCTGCGGTAGCCACAAAATGGTTCCGGACGGTTGTTTCCCGGGCTCCAAGCAGGTCTAGGAGAACAAAAAGGGACTGCAAAGAAGAAAGAAAGTTTTAAAACAAAACAGATCAAAACTTCTCGCCATTCTAGAGCTTTGAGGAATCTCACTTTTGGACTACCACATCGCTGAAGGTAACAGAATTCAGGGAACTGTGGTCCCAAAAAAGGAATCTTTTGCAAGCAATGTGCCCGAGCAATGAGAATTCAGCAAAACAAGACACGTTTCAAAAGTGGCAAACAGCAGAGGTTAGCAGTGTATCTCAAATGTTGGTTCTTGGACTTCGATTCCCGGAGGCCTCAGTCAGTACATTGGCTGATCAGTGCTTCTGGGAATTGAATTAGGCTTCTGGGAATTGAAGTCCAAAAAACCAAAGGTTGGGAAACGTTGGGTTAGAGGAATGATTAGAAAATCCATCTGCCGCAAAAACCATTCACAAAATCCATTTGAGACTACGCTCAAACCGTCATCCAGTACCTGGGTCTCGAACGGCAGACTTACCAGCCTTCCAGCTAACAAGGCAAACTTCATAAATCACCATTTGTGAATTATCTCTACCAAGCCCTTGTTTCCAAACCCCTGGATTGGAAGAAGCACTTACAATAGCCTGGAGTTGGGTGACGCCTGAGCGGTGTGGGGTCTTTGCCATGCGTTCTGCCAGGTGGCGTGCCCCATAAAGAGAATCTGTTTCGCTCCATTCTTTGAAAGCTTCCTCTCCATCAAAAAAGAGCAACTGGAGTGTCATTTTGGCACCCTAAACCATTAAGAAAAGGGACAGTTTGATTTCCTGCAGTCATTCAAAGAAAAATGCTTCCCCAGGTAAGAGAATAAAATAAGTAGGATTGAGATGTTTGTAATGGTTTTAAGCCTAAAACCTATTTATAAGTCTTTAAAAGGCAGGATCTGAAATGTATGTTAGGCATAAAAGGTCGATTCTGAGCGCTCTTTTAAAAAGGTAAGGGCCTCCCTTGCTCAAAAGCCAGTTGTATCCAACTCTAGAGTTCGGTGCTCATCTCTATTTACAGACAAAGAGTTATCGCTGTCTGTATATGCAGATGTTTCCGTGGTCATGTGTCAGGCATGACTAGACGCTGGAGCATACAAAACCATGTTACCTTTCCCACTGAAGTGGTACCTATTTATCTACTTGCAATTTCTTGCTTTCGAACTGCTAGGTTGGCAGGAGCTGGGACATAGACAGGAGCTTACTCTGTTGTGTAGCACTCCGGTCTTGAACTGCTGATCTGCCAGCCTTCCAGTCGTTAAGCTCAGTGGTTTAACCACTAAAGCAACTCTTACCACTAGGATTGTTTCCACCCACCAACTTACTCACAAAAGCTGTATCGAGATGTCAACATCTCATCTCCGTTTACGTTTCTGCCTTCTTTGAGCTTTACTTACCTGTCCTTTGGCTTTCAGGAGATCCTTGTCCAGTGCCGTCACCAGCTCCAACAGGATCGAACAGGGCACGGCCGAATCGGTGGCCCCCAAGAACACCCGGCCCTGCTTGTCACGAGGGAAGTACTTAGAATCAAAATGGCAAGCAAGGACCAGTGAACGGGGCGCCGCTGGATCCAGTGTAGCCATCACATTGGCAAAGTTCACAGTGCCATGGGGTGTCTTCTCCTCAAAAGTGTCCAGCTCTACGTGCCACGAAGCCTCCAGCATCCTCAGCCTTTCTGCGATGAACTAGGAGAGCAAGAAGGCTGTGTGACATGAAGAACTAGGGGCTCATATACTAGTGCAGGGTGCTAGTCCTCAGTGATTTCCTGAAATCTGCTTGTCAACAGCAAAGAACCACATGAAAGGAGGAGATGGCTGAGGAACTCAAAACCTCCCCTACATCACTTGAAAGACCCTGAATAGGCTGAGGGTTGGGGTCCCTCAATGCAAGACCAACAGGCTCAAGTGAGGACTGCTGGTGGACAACAACACGCTGTGTGAATGTGGAGAGATACAGAATCCATTGGCTCATTTACTGGTCTGCCAATTTCTACCAGAAACATGCACCGATGAGGACATAAGTTTGGCCAACTTCAAAGCCAAGAAAGTGACTTCATTTTGGCAGTCCAGGGTTTCATTGGGAGATGAAAGAAGAAGAACCTTGTCAAAACCTTCTGACTAAGGACAGAAGACTTTTGTTTATGCTACTGGGGAAACAAGACAGTAACAGATTTGAGGTCACTTGGTGTCAAGGAAATCTGCCGATTCAAATCCCACCTAGCAGTTTTAGGGCAGCCTCTAGTCTTTCAGATCCCCACCCGCTGGGTGAAGAAAACAGAACAACAAAGGATTCCACTTTAAAATACTTTGATCCTCTCTTTCAATTTGATAATCTCCAAACAGAGTGAGTGACCACTCACATGCCTGTCGCCAGGAATCACCCAAGGCCAGGGTGCCCAAACTACAGCCCATGGGCCAGATATGGGACCCAATGCCAATTCATCCAGCCCACACCACCCTCATAACTCCTGAAAGAAGAACTAAAATGTGCCCATCCGGGAGCAACAAGGACTCTTGGGCCATAGTTTGGGCACCCCGGGTTTAAGCAGAGAAAATGGCAGCCTAAAATCTAATCTTGTTACAAAACATATCTGTTGCAAAACATATTGCAAGGTGTGTTTTACTTCTGCTTCCGGTGGGAGGGACCACATGAACAGCCCACTGAACCACGTGACTGGCCCACTGAACCACATGACTGGCCTGCGGCCTGCTAAATTTGAGTACCCCTGCTCAAGGTTAATACCATAATCTGTGACTCACCTGCCGGACTCTCTTGTTCCCAGGACTGCCGGAGTATCTCTCAATCAGCATGGGTTGCAGGTAAGTGTGCCAAAGGCGCTGGAGATCTACCAGGGAGACCAGGTGTTTCAGGTGGTTGCTGGGCAGACTTCGGGGCCTGTGCACCTCCTGCAGGAAAGGGAAAGGTCAAGGTCTCCCTTGTTCAAAAGCCATACATGTCTGACTCTAGGCGGCGGTGCTCATCTCCATTTACAGTCACAGAGCCAGCCAGAGTAATAGAAAAAACAATTAAAATAAAGCAACATCATTGGCAACAATTATAATATCAACTAAAGGTGAAGGTAAAGGTTTCCCTTGCTTGAAAGCCAATCATATCTGACTCTAGGGTTCAGTGCTCATCTGTTTCAAAACCAAAGAGCCAGCGTTGTCTGCTTCTGCAGACATTTCTGTGGTCACGTGGCAGGCATGACTAGACATAATATCAAATGACTAGACATAACATCAAAGCAGCTCAGAAACCTTCACAAGTGAAGCAGACACCCCAGGCTGTGTTTATTTAAAAACAGGGAATTGTGACTTCTTTATTAAGACTACTAACATCTACTATTTGACTTTTATTCCCCATTGGCATTAAAATTAACAGGGAATACCTGATTAACATCCGACATGCTGATGACACAGTGTTGTTGACCACAAACCTTGCAGATTTTCAGTTGATGCTGTATCAAGTTAGAGCTTCAAGTGCAGAATACAGGTTGGATCTCAACAAGAAGATGAAATATCTGGTTATAAGCCGAAGACCAACTCAAGGCAAGCTAATGGCAGGAACACAAGAAATCAAAAGTGTGGATAAAATGGTCTATTTGGGGAGTAGGTTAAATGAAAATTGGGAACCTGGGATAAAGATTAAAATACGGATAGAAAAAAACAAGATTTGCCTTCATAAAAATGTAACACTTGTTATGCAGTAAAGATCTAACTCACGCTACAAAGATCTGAATAGTGAGGTGTTACATATTCCTAGTGTTGCTCTATGGCCGTGATGGCGAACCTTGGCACTCCAGATGTTCTTGGACTTCAATTCCCAGAAGCCCCTGTGAATCCACACGAATGGGTTTACTGCAATTCATCTGGCCCACGCTGCCCTCCTCACTCCTGGAAGCGGAAGTAAAATGCGCCCGTATGGTTAAGACTCTTCCGGGTTAACCCTTCCTCTGTACGGGCGCGTTTTACTTCCGCTTCCAGGAACGACAAGGGCAGTGTGGGCCAGGTGAATCGCAGTAAACCCATTCATGGGGATTCACGGGGGCTTCTGGGAATTGAAGTCCAAGAACATCTGGAGTGCCAAGGTTCGCCCTCACGGCTCTATGGAATCGAGCCTTAGACATTGACTAAAACATCTGAAAAGAGAATCGAAGCTTTTGAACTGTGGATCTACAGACGGCTGCTAAGGATATCATGGGTTGATCATGGGACTAATGTAGAACTATTGTGCTGGATGGAAAAAGAACTCTTAGAGACCATTAAGCAAAGAAAACTCATTTGGCCATATCACGAGGACAACATAAAAGACAGAATACTCCAACTCGCTCTGCAAGAAGAGATCCCTGGGAAGAAAGGAGGCCCTGGAGGTAGATGGACTTCATGTTTGAAGAACCTGAGAGACTGGTATGGCACGTCCTCGGAGTAGGAAGACTATCGTCATGGTGACTGCCAATGTTCGGAACGGATACGGCAGCTGAAGAAGCACCTACTAACAGCAAGGCAGCTTTCAGCTCCTGCAGGTGTCTTCGTCAGGGAGCTTACAGAACAACACAGACAAGAGAATCCTCCCGCCTTCTTCCTGCAACCTAACAAAGAATCCTGTCGAACCCTGAAGCGGCCTCACTTTTCAGGTTGCAGCAGTTTTACCCAACCACCTTTTGCATCTGGAATTTGCACAAAGACCACACAGAATTCTTCTTCTTTTCATTTTTTTTTTTTACCAGCTCAGCGGTTCGAGACCCGAGTACTGCAGGACGGAGTCCCAGCTCCTGCCAACCTAACAGTTCAAAAGCAAGAAATTGCAAGTACAGTAATACCTCGGATAACATTAGTATCGGATAACACTAAAATCGCATAACATTAAGCAATCGGGGGGGGGGGAGAATTGGATCGGATAACATTAAGATCCTATGGGATGCATCGGATAACAACCGCTAAAGCCTGTGTGGTTACAATGTATCTCTATGGATCCCATAGGATTTTAACATGCATCGGATAACACCAAGACTTGTGGAACCACGTTTTAACGTTATCCAAGGTTTTACTGTAGATAAATAAGCACTGTTTCAGTGGGAAAGGTGACACTCCAGCGTCTAGTCATGCCTGCCACATGTCCACAGAAAGGTCTGCAGAGGCAGACAGCGCTGGGTCTTTGGTTGTAAACAGAGATGAGCACTGAACCCTAGAGTCGGATAGGACTGGGTTTCGAGCAAGGGCGGCCTTTAACTTACCTTTACCTGTTGTACACCTACCTGGGTGTGCACTGGGCGCATCCCTTGTGGATGCCGCCGCTCCATCCCGTCCTGCCTGGTAGGCTCCGATGTCTCCACCTTCCATACCAGGTAGAGCCCCAGCAAAGAGGCACCTGCCAAGGCCACCAGGAGCACAGGTAAGCAGAGGCGGTGCAGGTGGATCGAGGCCCCGCGCTTGGGCTCCACCCAGAGCGGCTCCCCCCCTCCGCCGCCCCCAGGGACCCCGAAGCCCATCCCCGGGCGGCTCCGGCGCGACCCTT
The DNA here is from genome assembly GCA_030440675.1 of Furcifer pardalis. NCBI lineage: Eukaryota > Metazoa > Chordata > Lepidosauria > Squamata > Chamaeleonidae > Furcifer > Furcifer pardalis. The sequence continues at coordinate 308,471,605 of CP126890.1, forward strand.
TCCGCATGGCGCAAGCGAGCCGGCCTTCGCGCGGGGGGGGGGCCGTAGCCAGGGAGGGAAGCCACGCCCACACGCAGGAGGGGATGAATGGAGGGGAGCCACGCCCACTTCTACAACGGGAGGAGGCGATTGGAAGGGGGTGCTTAAAATAATCACGCCCATTGGATTTCAACCTATCGGGCTGGGCGGGGAAGGGGCGGCGACCAAGCCCCGCCCACTTCCTCATTAAGGACACGCGGCTTAAGGCGTTAAAGGGCGCCTAAGCTTAGATATCATTATTTGTTGCAATTTTTATACTGCTCATTTGGGAAATCTTAATATTTTGATTTTTTTAGAATTAACCCAAATGATTCAAGATCTTCAGACATTTCTATATACCAGGGGTGCCCAAACTTTTTGGACTGAGGGCCAATCATGTGGTTCAGGGAACTGGTTGCTAAGGCCCGGGGGCCGGGTGCGGCCCCCGGCGCCAATTCATCCGGCCCGCGAAGCCCTCGTCGCTCTGGGAAGCGGAAGTAAAACGCGCCCGTACGGGCGCGTTTTACTTCCGCTTCCCGGAGCGACGAGGGCTTCGTGGGCCGGATGAATTGGCGCCGGGGGCCGCACCCGGGCCTTAGTTAGGGCACCACTGCTATATACAGTCAAACCTCGCCTAAAGAGCGCCTCACTTAAAGAGTAACTCGCTTAAAGAGCAGAATTTTCTCTGAATGTTCGCTTCGCTTAACAAATAAAACCAACCAAAAACTCACTTTACAAATAAATCAGGGTTCGCAATCCCCCCCACAACTGGTCACTTTCAATGGTGTTTCACTTAAAGAGCAAACTCGCTTAAAGAGCAATCCTGTGGAACGCGTTATGCTCTTTAAGCAAGGTACAACTGTATATAGAATAGTGTTGCCGGGAAATGGCAGCTCGTGTGGCGGTGGAATACATGCACCAAAAGTAGGAGAGAGGGGAAGGCTTTATTCTTACATTATGTCTAGGGTTCTCCACCTAGCAGCAAATAGCCTAGACGCAGGGATCTGCAAACTTGGCTCTCCAGGTGTTCTTGGACTTCAATTACCAGAAGCCCAAGTCAGTATGCCTGCTGATCAGGACTTCTGGGAATTGAAGTCCAAGAACATCTGGAGAGCCAAGTTTGCTGATCCCTGGCCCTAGAGGAGACAAAACTCTTCTTATAGAAAAGGCTGAAATAGCCAACAGACATCTGAATAATAGGTCAAAACTGGTTTGACCAGGTCCCTTTTATCTTGCCCCAGTATCCTTTTACCTGCTTCCTGGCATGTACCCAGAGGCATGAGGAAGGGAGAGTGTGAATTTTTACCCTTTAGTTCACTTAAAAGTTTAAAACTGCTTTTCTTCAGCTACAGTAGTGTGTCCACGTTAATTCAGGTTTTAGCTTTGCATATTATAGGCTAGTGGTGCATCTGACACGAATAAAGAATTAATTCAGGTGGTATTATTATCCATGGAACATCTTGGGCATTAGCAACAATATCTTCAATAGACAAATATAGCCTTAAGAATTCTATGATTCTCGTCTGTCTTCCTTCCCAATACAAGGCCAGAACTGCAGATAAAGGTATTTTTAGCCAGGATCCCAGGAGAGGCACCTACTCAAAATTTTCTCAGCTCCAAAGGCCGAGCATCAGGGCTTTTGATGCCTGGACCACTGCATCTGCAGAAGTTTCCATGGACACATGGCAGGTATGACTAGACACCGGAGTGCACAGAACGCTGTTATCTTTCCCACCCAAGCAGTAACTCTTTATCTACTTGCAATTTCTTGCTTTCAAACTGCTAGGTTGGCTGGAGCTGGGACGGACGACAGGTGCTTACTATGTCATGCGGCACTTGGGGCTCGAACTGCTGACTTTCTAGTCATCATGCCAAGCCACTGTGTCCTAAGCTCTGTCCTATTAGAATCATAGAGCAACTGAGTTGGAAGGGGCCTCTGAAGCCATGGAGTCCAACCACCTGCTCAATTCAGGAATCCGAATCAAAGCAAATATGACAGGTGGTCCAATTCTCTCCTGAATGCTTCCAGTGTTAATCACAACCCAGTCTTTCCAGAGAGGTTTAAGCATCTTTCTAGTTAGCCTTTTGGTAGCGATTAAAGGGACTGCAGTGGCTTAGTGGTTAAGATGCTGAACTTGATGACAGGCAGGTCAGTAGTTCGAGAACCGAGTGCTGCACGGCAGAGTGAGCTCCCTTCTCTGTCCCAGCTCCTGCCAACCTAGCAGTTTGAAAGCAAGAAATTGCAAGTGGAGCAATAAGTACCCCTTCGATGGGAAGGTAAACAGCGTCTCGTGTTTAGTCATGCCTGCCAGATGTCCACAGAAACGTCTACAGACAGACACGCTGGCTCTTTGGCTATAAACAGAGATAAGCACCAAACCCTGGAGGCGCATACGACTGGCTTTTGAGCAAAGGTGACCTTTACTTTTACCTAAAAATACAAATAATGCAAAACTTCTTTCAGAAATCAAGTCTTTATTTTTTTTTCCTGCTGTTTAACTGGTGGGTTTTTTTCCTCCACTCAACAGTCATTTGAAAAGGTCACACGGGTACAGAGACAAACAGGCATATAAATACGGAGTGGACAGGACCGGAGGATGGAGGGAGGTGTTCTGTTTTGTGCCCCCCTCGCCAAGAGCAACGCAGGTTGGCCAAGGTCAATCAAATGTGGACGGGAAGGCGGCAGAGGTTCAGATGAGACTTTGGGAAAAGTTATCCAGGAAGGACCTAAAGAGAAGCAGTTGGCCAAGAATTCCAAACTGGGAGTAATTAAGAGTCAACTAAGGTGGGGGGGGGGAGATTTGGGGTCGAGGTGGGGGGGGTCACTCTCAAAGGCGGCATGCAAAAAGCAAAGCATGGATAAAGGAGATCCTAAATTGGAAATAGGGCTAGCGATGGCCAACCTTGGCTCTCCAGGTGTTCTCGGACTTCAATTCCCAGAAGCTCAAGTCAGTACACCTGCTGACAAGGGCTTTGGGAACTGAAGTTCAAGAACATCTGGAGTGCCAAGGTTGGCCCTCATAAGCATCTGTTAAACCAGAGTTTAAGAGCTGCACAGAAGCAGGAAATCTGGACAGGTTGAGACTTCTTTAGCTGCTGTTCTCATGGCTTGCGGCAGATGGCTTGTTGGAGGCTGAATTTCACCCACCCACCCACTTCTCCCTTGCATTGCCCTGTCTCTCCAGCCATCTTTTTGTCTCCTGTGGAAATAACTAAAGAATTGACCCTGTGAGATTCCCAAAGGAGAGAGAAGCAGCAGGAGAACAAGGAGACAACATCCCAGAAAAAGATGTTCAAGGAAGGATTGGACATGGACGTTGGGTTATGGCAAGATGCCGCCAGGATCAGCCAGTTTGCTTCTTGCCCATGGCCAAGCAAAGTAACTGGTGCTTGGTTGACTGGTGACTGGCAGTGTTGCCGAACCTTGGCACTCCAGATGTTCTTGAACTTCAATTCCCAGAAGCCCTGATCAGCAGGAGTGCTGACTTGGGCCTTCTGGGTATTGAAGTCCAAGAACACCTGGAGAGCCAAGGTTCACCATCAGTGCTCCAGAGCAAAGCACTCCAGAGTTGCTGTGTCCAGTCTGCAGGCCAGAAGTTGCCAAGGCTTGTACTGAGAATGCCTTGACATAAGGAGTGCTCAGAAATATCTTTTAATTCCTCTGAGGGAGGAGGTGGTTTGGGGGCCACACGATGGGGGTGAGACCTCATTTCTTTACCCACAAGTGTACGGAACCCAACAGATGTTTCTTTATTGGGAGCAGAGGCATTTTTCCTGGGAGCAGAATGGAATAACATTGGAAAACTTTTTAAAAAAAGAAGCAGCCTAGGCCAGGGATGGTGAACCTTGGCACTCCAGATGTTCTTGAACTTAAATTCCTAGAAGCCCTGTTCCTGCTGATCAGGGCTTCTTGCAATTGAAGTTCAAGAACATCTGGAGTGCCAAGGTTAGCCATCACTGGCCTAGGAAGGCTATAGATAGGTAAGAATGGACCATGCATTCCACATGTGTTTTCTTTGACTGCATCAACTCCAAAAGCACACATTTCTCCACATTATGGTCTGTTAAGAGACCAAAGGAAGGGAGGAAGAGGCAGTCAGACGGCAATGAACTGGAAAAATAGCCCTTAGCTTTAGCTGGCAGGAAAAGCAGTCCAGCCACTTGAGTGAGGTTCCCAGCACAGAAGGAGGCTCTCCCAACCTGATGTCCAGAGCCCTTAAGAAGATTCAAATAACCTGTAGCCCTAAAATGATTTGCAAGAGCATTCAAGATAACTGGGCAGGAGACAAAACCATTGGAAGGCGGTTCTACAGGGAGACAGATCCCGTGGTGGGTCAAGGCAGGGTGGATAGGTGCAGAAACTTCCAGGCAAAGTCAGTCATGTGCTGTGGGCACAGGAGGCGCACTGCATCCTGCCAACCCTCCCTTCTCCTATTAGTTAGCCACGCCAGAGGGCATCTGATGACATGCCACACTGAGATGGCCAGCCAGTCTTCTACATTGTAGCGTCAGTCATTCTTGCACCAGAAAGTCCAGTTTAGATCTGGACCGTTGCAAAACCTGCAGCTGTAACAAATGGACGCAGCTCACAAAGCAGATGTTGAATGGCACCTCTGGACTGAAACTGAAAGCCACCGTCTTTCAAAGCTGCCTCTCCAGCAAAATTGGGTTTTTAAAATTGGTTAGGGGTGCCAGGAGGATCTTTGGGCTTAGAAATGCTCCCTTTGTAACAACCAGAGTTCTGCGATCAAGATGCCAACAGCAAAATTTGAGGGTATTCCATTGGCTCCCTCTCTCAGCTCTGAAGCCGGTATTACTAACAGAAAGCAAGAAAACACATAACTATATTATTATTATTATTGCAAAGCCTTTTTTTTTTTTTGGAGGGGGGGTGTTTGGGACAGGACAGAGCGCCAAATTTATAATTTCTGCATGATTCACAGAAACCTGACGAGAAGCTGGATCAGCTGACCCAAGATGGGAGGGGGATGAATTATTTACTAGGACTACATGTCCCAGAAAACCCTGCCCAGTGAACAAGGGTAGGGAAATTCTTCAAGTCTGAATCTGAAAAAGGAACTTCCCCCACCATCACCACACACCTTTGTGGCGAAGAAAGGCAGATAGCCTCTGTTCCTACCCACCCTCCCCACCAATAATTTTTTTAAGGGAACCTTTGGCTAAGGAGTTCTCAACCTTTTTAAGCCGGGGGCCAGGTCACGCTCCCTCAGACAGCTTCAGGGTCCGGATGGCCATTTTGCCCTTCCTCCACCACATGGCACTTCCCGGTGTGGCGGAGGCGGTGGGGTGCCAGATGAAATGGCACCACGGGCTGCATCTGGCCTGCTGGCTGCAGGGTGAGAATCCTCGCTTCAGCTCTTTAGACATCAATATTCTCCAGGTTGTCTTTCCCATGCAATAGGAGATTTATTCTCCTCTTTAAACCTCCGGCTGCAACTAAACAGGGTGAGAGGAAAAGGTCGGGAGAGAAACCAAACCCCAAAACCGGTAAACCCAACCAAGTCATTCTTTTAAAATTAAAAAAAAATCAGAACAAAATACCGCAACAATCTTCAACACAACAGAACGCCTGTAAAACACACTCACACCACACAGCAAGAGGCGAGGGGGGGGCTTAGCAACGGCCCCCCACCCTTCACCTTCCGTCCTCCTTCCGGGCTGCCCGTTCCCGGAGCATCTCGCAGGGCTGTACCCAGTTGTTGTCGTGCAGCCCCACCCGGCAGCCCGGCGTGTCCTTATCTGTCCGCCGGCAACACATCCAGTAGGATCGTCCGTAAGGCAGGTCGTGATGATAGGGCTTGGGGTGCCACCGGCAGAGCGAGACGTCCCCTTTCTCGTAGTGCCTCTTGCACTGCTTGCAGGGGTCGTCACGGTACAGAGGGTCCCTGTTCCACCGGGAGTCCGTGGCCTGCACCCCAAAGGTCTCAATGATGTACTTGAAGTAGTGGCAGGAGCACTTTAAGGCGGCCAGCGCCTGCGTGGGCAGGTAGCTGAAGATCTTCACCATGATATGGTCCGGCAGCAGCAGCATGTACTGGCGGGGCTCCAGCAGGCGCTGGATCTTGAAGCGGATCTCCAGGAAGTCGTGCGAGACGTGGCGGTAAAGGCGGCACAGGGAGGTGTCCGACGAGGACGGGTCTAGGCCCAAACTGTCGCCCCTCTCCGGCCCGGCCTCGCCGGTGGAATCCATGAAGGACCCATCCGCCTCTCGGTTGTCCTCTTGGGTGTGCAGGAAAAACAGCTGTCCTGGTGGAGGATCCTCGCACGCGGAGCACAAGACATCCTGGGTGGGCGAGCCAACCGTCAAGCACACTGTCTCCTCCTTCATGTTCTTAGTGCTGTCCTTGCCGAAAAACACGCACTGGTCCACCACCCCGGTGACCACCACATCAACGTGGAAGCCGGAGACGCAATCCCTGGCAGTGGAGGTGGTGACTGTGGCAGCCGCTGAACCGCCCATCTTTTCTGCTGTGGCCCTGCCGTTCTCCGGGAGGGTCTCTAGTTTGCCCAAAGACCCCTGGCTCTCCCCGCAGGTCATCTCCACATCTGGGGCTTCACTGCCGGCCCCGTCAGGCCCTTTAGGGGAGGCACTTGCGAGCAGGAAGTCCACATTGTTGGGCAGGGAGTCCCGGGAAGGGCTGATGAGCTGGTAGAGGTCGCAGGTGATCTTGTCTTTGGCACGGGCGGCGTTCCCGGGGGACGACCCACCACCACAGCTCATGAACATGCAGTTGGGGCGGGGGCCAGAGCCGCCCTCAGAGGGCGAGCGAGAATCCCGGCTGCTAGAGATGCGGAAGGCGATGCGGACCTCGCCAGGACTGTGCTGAGTGTTGGCCACACATTCAGGCGACTCCCGGCAGAGGCCGTTTGGGAGTAAGACGCCCCGCTCCCGTGACTCAAAGTGGGCCACCGCCTCGGCCACCCGGCTGCAGTCTGTGCCAGGCCCTGTCATCGCCGTAGGCGCTTTCTTTTCCCGGCATTCATCCTGCTCTGTTGAAACGAACACCATCGAGGAGGGTGGCACAGTTGGGGGACTCGTCCGGGAGTAGTTCTGCAGCGCCAGGGCCGTCCGCTGCTCCACCAAAGCCACCATCTCGGCCACAGAGAGGAGATCGGTGGTGTCTCCGGGCTCGGCGTGAGACTCTGGGCAAAGGCACACATCTTCAGCTTCCTTGCTGCCCACGCCGCTGACCTCCTTGGCCTTGACTGGGCAAGCTTTACTCTTGTCCGGGTCGTGAGACCTCCGCCGGCGCTTGGCCTTTGAGCTGTCGCTGCCCCAGTGCCCTTTGACCTTCATGGCGCTCGCCCGGCTCCCGCTGCTGCACTGGTGGGCCACAAAGAAGGCGATCTTCTCCTTGGTGTTACCGGGCTTGATCACGTACCACGTATCCAGCAGCACCCGGCCTTCCTCCACCTGGCTGGGGGTTGGGGAGACTGCCGGGGGCGGCAACGGGGGCGGCAACGGGGGTGGCAATGGGGGCGGCGGGGCTGGCGGCGTGTTCTCCGAACAGGTTTCACCTCCGGTTTCCTCCTCTTCCTTGGCTTTGCAGGCAAAGTCCCCAAACACCTTCCTCGCCTGGCCAGCAGCGCACTGCTTGTTCTGCGAATAGGTGCCGAAGGGGCGGGGGCACCATAGCTGGATGTGAGGGAAGGTGTTCTGATCCATCACTTTCGCATGGCAGAAAGGCAGAGGAAGAAGGCAGGCCCTTCCCCCCTAGCTCATGATTGGAGCTGAGCTCCAGGAGCCACCCGAGGCCCCGGAGAGATCTGTGGGTAGAGAAGAAGAAGCAGAAAAAGCATTGTCATCATCTTATGTGCAAATTGTAACAGTATACAGATAAGGTCAGAGCTAGATGTATGCTTCCTTTATTAGTAGTAGTATTACACTGCATCACCAAAAAAATAAATATCATCTGCTACTTGGTCTAATTTACGCATCCTATACTAAATCAAGTGCACTGAATCCAAATCTGAAGTCCAATTCTCCCTAGGACATCAGGAACTTAAGTTAGCAAATCTCACCCTCTTGGTTAGGTATTTGCATTGATCACACAGGGTGTATTTGCCAGAAACATAGCAAAAATTGTCCAGTTTATTATCACAGCTGCACCTACTCATCTTTAGCTCAAAACAGACTCACTCTGGTCTAGCTGTACTATCCAAAAAGATGATTTTGCACGAGAGACAAGTCCTTGGTCCATCTCGCCTTATATACCTATTTCTGACATCAGCTCAATGACTTGCCCAGACATGCCCAGCTGCTGCTGGAACATGCATGCCGCCGGGGGATGTGATTTAGCTGAGGCAGCAGCAGGCATAGTGGTAGCTGCAACTGTTATAATGTTCCCATGTAAAAATACATTACCCAATGCCATTTGAACAGCTATAGCACACCTATAACTTAAAATCTGTATGTGATAGGCAAGTTCTGAGTTCAGATTTGGAAACAGCACACTTGATAGCATGTAAATTACATGTGTTATTACCAGTAGCAAAACTGTTCTGCAGGTAACAGCGTTCCATGCACTCTGGTGTCTAGTCATGCCTGCCATATGACCATGAAAATGTCTGCAGAAGCAGACAGCGCTGGCTCTTCGGCTTAGAAACAGAGATGAGCACTGACCCCTAGAGTCGGATACGACTGGGTTTCGAGCAAGGGAAACCTTTACCTTTACTATAACACAAATAATAACAAGCATCAAAGCTGTTACCATTATAATAATCATTTCTCTCTTATTCCTTTCTACCAGTTTATTTCCAAGGTCCATTAATAAGGCTATTCTGAAACACATTTCAAATCTTATAAAGACAATATTTGTTTAGTTAAAAAAACCTATTTTCTACATTTTCTTTACACGGTTACATCCCATGTAGTGGCTCAGTGATTAGGAAGTTCACCTTGTTAGCTGGAAGGTCAGCAAGGCAGCAGTTCAAGACCTGCCTAAATGAGCATCATGACTAAATGAGCACCTGTCTCTGTCCCAGCTTCTGCCAACCTAGCAGTTCAAAAGCAAGAAATTGCAAGTAGATAAATAGGGACCACTTCAGTGGGAAACAGATCACTGAAAGGAGCCTTATTTGGGCCTCCCCTGAGCAGAGTTTCTCCAGGAAAATCTTTTCAACCCAGAAAGCACCTTTGAGTGCTTTTGACATGATAAAAAAACAATCCCACCATAAATGCAGATACAGCATATCCTAACTTATTTTTTACTAGATGTATTCTTTCTTTCTAAAAAGAACAGGGCAAAGCAAACTTATTTTCTTCATTACTGTATTACGTTTAGGCAGTCACTGGTTGTATAGCAAGGCCATGAAATAGTAAGGGATCTTTCAACACACTGCTAAATTACTGCCCCTTAAGAAGACCATAGGACCATGATGGCGAACCTTGGCACTCCAGCTGTTCTTGGAGTTCAATTCCCAGAAGCCCAATTTCCTGTGATGAAGAGTTAAATTGAGAGAACAGATTACACGCAGTAAACTCATTCATGTGGATACACAGCTCCTGGTAATTGAACTCCAAGAACAACTGAAGTGCCAACTTTCGCCATCATTGCCACAGGGGAAAAAGAGGCAAAACTGGACATTTTTTAAGTGAGGAAAACCTATTATTTTCCACAGTTACTGAGGACTGATGGGTCTGCCATTCAGGAATACAATTCCACCTCCACTTTCTCTCAGTTTAACTCTGTTCACAGGGGACTCTGTGGTTAAGAAGCTTGCCTTGTTAGCTGGGAGGCTGGCAAGTCAGCAGTTCGTGCCCTGGGTACTGCATGATGGTTTAAGCACCTGTCTCTGTCCTAGATCTTGGGGACGTGAAAAGAGCCTCATTTGGGTGTCCCCTGAGCAGAGTTTCTTCCGCAAAATCCTTTCAACCCAGAATAATGTCTGACATGAAAGTATTATTATTATACAGTAATACCTCATATAACATTAGTATCGAATAACACGAAAATCGCATAACATTAAGGAATCTGGGGGGAAGAATTGCATCACATAACATTAAGATCCTATGGGATGCTTCAGATAACAACCGCGAAAGCCTGTGTGGTTACAATGTATCTCTATGGATCCCATAGAGGATCAGATAACACGAAAAATCATATAACACGAAGACTTGTGGAACCAGGTTTTAGTGTTATATGAGGTTTTACTGTACTTTGTTGATCACCATATTTTTAAAAGCAATCTCTTTTTAAACTGAACTTTTTTTTTTTTTTTTGCAACAATGCAGGGGTGATTTTTGGTTATTTAAAAGCTTCTGGCCTGCCCTTCCATGATTCCCAAAGTCTTCCTCGGGGCAAATGGGAGCCCTATGGAACTTTGGAAATTGAAGTGGATAAGAAGCTTTTGAGGAATTGCACACACACACAAAGGAAAAGATCGAGAGGCAGGAACGCATAGACACCTGGCCTGCCAATTTGCAGCCTAGCTTTCCTATTAACATGACAAATGGGACCACCTGTGAACTAAGATTTCTCAGAAGGGAACCAAATATTATCTCACTCCTAACAGATGTTTGGCCACTTGGAACAAGTTTAGCCCATGTTTACAAGCAAATAAACAATCCAGCTATTTATACTCCTGATGCAGCCCTTGACAATGTCTGATATTTCCCCCTTGCAAAATTTTCTTTCCTTGCCTAGCTTGGCTTTAAAATCTGAATTCGACGGACATTGCAGGTCCCTCAATACAACCACAAGTGGATATCCTTTCTCTTGGTGATGAGGAACATTGTTTTATTGATTGATATAGTTTCATGATTTTAATAGTGGTAAGCCATCTGGAGTGGTGTTTACCAGTGGGGCGGGATATAAATGTTCTATCTAAACAAACAATCAGGATTCCTAGGAATGTCGCCCCACTGAAATTCTCAAGTCTACCTGCATCACCCCATTGCCAAAAATCAGTGTAAGTCAGTGGTTCCCAACCTCTTTTTGGCCTAAGCATCACTAAAATCCTGATGCCCTCCCATGTGACATATAATTCTTATTATTCAAAACATGAACCCCTATCCCTATGGAGGAAACCTGGTAACTCATTCTCAAATTGCCCCCACCCTTAAAAATCAAATTGCCCCACGTTGGGAATCACAGGTGTAAAAATACTTGCTAAAGGGATGATACCTTGGCAGGGGTGAAGGATGATGCCTACCAAGTCAGCCAGCATGCTCAGGACTCTTAAACGTACCCTATGCACATTCCTGTCTGGTGACCCACCTATACAAAACCCCGCAATTAAGCTGATATTGACAGAGACAACTAAATGAAACTACGCTGACATTGACCAAGGCAATTAAGCTGACATTGACCAAGACAACTAAGCTGACATTGAAACACTTGCATGCCATTGCTGCCTCCCCCAGCCCACCATGAGGAATCTGGGCCAGGCCTGGTTCTTTGTGCTCCCCCCCCCCCCCGGTCCTTTTAACCAGGGGGAAAAACCATGAAAATAAAAGAAAGGACCGTTACACGTGGGAGCCAGCGCTGGTTGATCTTGCCAAAGCAACAAGGGCTTGCCCTTCCGCGAGACTGGTGTTTTCCTTTCGAGGATGGGTGTGTAAAGCACGGCAACCACCCTCGCCAGAAATGTGGGTGTAACGGCTTGCTCGTTCTCACACCCAACCTCCACACCAAGAGCCCCAAAGCCTGTTATGCCCAAGCAGCCTCCAATGCCGTGCAGATTTCCAAAGAATGTTGATTAAATGAAACGAAAAAGGCCCCCTTCCTGGCCAGAAAGGAAAAAAACCCATCCACGGACAATCCCACCCCATATCCCCATGGTGCTCTTACCTGTTCCTCCCAATGCCATGGGGTTTGGGGGTGGTGGTGTTGTGGGGTGTGTGTAGGAGAGGAAATCTGAGCTAGAGGAGGCCTTTCTATAAAACTACATCCTGGTGCCTGCAGCCTGCAAAACATTTATTAAAAAATGAGATAACATACAAATCTAACAGGTTGCAAAGGTGGCTTTTTTTTTTCAAAACACAAGAGGGGGGGAGAGAAAGGGGGAGGGATCAGCCCCAAAGTTGGGGGGGGTGGATGGAGGTGGGTGGGAATGAATTTTTCCAGCCCCCTCCCTTGTCTGTGTGTGTCTATGTGTGCATGCGCAACAGAAACCTGGTCTCTTAAAGGGCCAGTGCTACCATTCCAGCAACCCTTCCGTGCCCCTTTGCAATCAAAGAGGCCCTTTAATCCACCTCACTCCCACTCATGGCCCCCCCCAACACACACACACACACACAGACACACACACACACACACCACTAGCCCTGCACGGCCATTTGTTGACAGACATATGCAAGGAGCCTGGCAGCCAATCAGGAAGCAGAGTTTGGGGCATGTCCATATATGGATGGCGGTAGAGTCTCAGCCTACCCAGCAAAAAAAAAAAAATGCAGTGTTTTTTCAAAATAATCCCCAGTCCAGTTTAGAGACGGTGGCAGAACTCAGGCGGCAAATTGCAAGGGGCGGCAATCTTGGCCTGGCAAAGGTGGGTGGGGTGGAAATCCCAAATATGCATCCACCCCAACCCCTTTATGTTAATATCCTGAGCCTTTCTGTCCCCAAGACCAGCCAGGAGATATTAAACTAATATCAAATATAAAAGAATACAGGTGCATAAGAATGGGGTCTTACGGAAATCTGCTTTTTCAGAAACCCTGCTTGGAAAAGTTCTAGGGCCATGATTCCCAATGTGGGCCACAGGCCCCACAGGGGGGTGATTTGATTTTTAGTAAAGGTCACCCTTGCTCAAAAGCCAGTCGTATCTGACTCTAGGGTTCAGTGCTCACCTGTTTATAGCCAAAGAGTCAGCACTGACTGCGACATGTGGCAGGCATGACTAGACAATGAAGTGCATGGAATACTGTTTACCTTCCCACTGAAGTGGTACCTCTTTATCTCCTTGCAATTTCTTGCTTTCAAACTGATAGGTTTTTAAAGGGGGGGGGGGCAATTCGAGAATGAGTTATTCACAGTAAATGACCTTTTAGGCTTCCTCTGTGCGAATAGGAGTGAACATTTCGAATAATAATAATAATAATTTTGTATCAGAAATTATTCTGGGTTGAAAGGATTTTTGCTGGAGAAACTCCGCTCAAAGGATGTCCGAATGAGGCGCCTTTCATGTCCCCAACAGCTGGGACAGAGACGAGTGCTCAATCTGTCATGCAGTACCTGGGTCTCGAACTGCCGACTTGCCGTCCGTCCAGCTAACAAGACGAGCTTCTTAACCACTGAGCCCCTAGAATTATATGTCATGGGGAGGGGGGGGGGAAATCAGGATTTTAGAGAGACTTTAAAAAGTTTGGGAACCACTGATCTAGTCTGAATCACTCGGCAACATCCAGGTAGAGTGAAGAGGAAAAAACCACAGCCACAACCAGCCAGCAATACCAATTACAGAGTGAAACTAACACAAGGTTGCAAACAGGCAGCTACAAAGGGTAAGCTTTAACTGCGGCTGCACCAGTGAACTTCTGCCTGCGTTTCAGCAGGGTTGCAGAGGTTGAACAGGTCAGGTTCAAAGCTGTTGTTTTTCTTTAAAAAATAAAATGACATTTACTCCCTCACATATACAGATCCAGCTGTCGGAAGGCTCTTGTGAAAAAATAAGAAAGGCATTTCAAAGGCCAAGCTCTGAGCTGGTCAGTTATGCAAGCTTGCAGTTTACCATGTTTGGCGAGAATGCCGGTGAGGCACCTAAAGCGTGCACACTTTTGCATGGAAAGGAAGACCCAGTGAGAGCAAAAAACCAAACTCTTTGCAACCCATGCTGGACATTTTGGGAGGTTTCTCTTGCTTGAAATAAAATGGAAGAACTCCAAAGGACCAGATTTAAGGAAGAATCACAGAGCTGCCATTAATAGGGTCTCGTGAGTTCAATGTCTGCCTGTATTATGTGTAAAATCAAAAGCTTGGTAACCAAGAACAGAACAGAACAGAACACTTTGGCATTGAAGACCACAAGTCACTGCTTCTCACAGAAAACTGTATTTCTGGGTGGGTTCTTTGGCTCTACCCACCGAAACATTATTTATACATTAGGACCACATCCTAGATCAGGAGTTCCCAACCTTTTAAAGCTGGCAGCCAAGTGACGCTCCCTCAGGCAGCTTCGGGAGCTGGATGGCTATTTTCCCCTTCCAACACCACATGGCACTTCCAGGAGGCCGGCGGAGGGGGGGGGCATGTTAAATGGCATCACAGGCTGCAGGTTGAGAATCCCTATCCTAGATAGAAGCATCTTTTGGCTTAAAGCAGGGGCTCCCAACCTTTTCAAGCCAGGGGCTGGGTCACGCTCTCTCTGTCAGCTTCGAGGGCCAGATGGCCATTTTGCCCTGCCTGCACAATGGGGTGGCCATTTTGTCCCAAAAGCTTCAAAGGGGTGACCATTTTGTTTCTCAAATGCCCTTGGAGGTGTGGGGGGGGCACGTAAAATGGTGCCGTGGGCCGGATCCTGCCCATGGGCCTTAGGTTGGGAACATTTGTCCTAGACAGAGTTGTGGAAGGCATTGAAGATGAGTGACTCTGATGATAACAATGCTATGGCTGATATATGAAACCAGCGGACCACAATAAATGCTCCCAAAATATATTGCTTTCTAATTTTAGCTATTTACATAGGGTTGCATCTAAGTCTGGCCTAAATTAAAATCGGCCTACATACTTTTCTAAAACCCTTGTGTCTCTTCCACCTTCTCTGTTGTGGTTTCCACCACTGGTCCCCGCACGTACTGCAGTAAGTAAAAGGGTCACAGCCATAGTTTGCAATATAAACTCACAAATGTTTTCACAGTGAATTGGTAAAGTAAAGGTAAAGGTTGCCCTTGCTCGAAAGCCAGTCGTATCCGTCTCTAGGGTTCAGTGCTCATCTCTGTTTACAGCCAAAGAGCCAGCGCTGTCTGCATCTGCAGACATCTCTGTGGACATGTGGCAGGCATGACTAGACACCAGAGTGCATGGAACGCTGTTTACCTTCCCACCAAAGTGGTCCCTATATATCTACTTGCAATTTCTTGGTAAGTACAGTGTCTCATTTGACTAGTTTTTCTGCATCTACATAAACATTCTGTATAATTCAACCCAACTGACTGGTTGTTAATAGCCTTAAGACTTTTCATTTTCTGGTCGTGACTCAATCCCTGCCATGAACAAGTAGCACTCAGTTCCAAAGGTTAATCATTTAGCTAGAAGACACATATGGGTGAGGTTCAGAAAAGTGCAACAAGAGCAATAAGACTTTCAAACTGTCAGAAACGTTTCAAACCTAGGTAAAGGTCACCCTTGCTCAAAAGTCAGTCATATCTGACTATAGGGTTCGGTGCTCATCTCCGTTTACAGCCAAAGAGCCAGCACTATTTGCGCCTGCAAATGTTTCCATGGTCATGTGGCAGGCATGACTAGACGAAATACTGTTACCTTCCCACCGAAGTAGTACTTATTTATCTACTTGTAATTTCTTGCTTTCAAACTGCTAGGTTGCCAGGAGCTGAGACAGAAATAGGAGTTCACTCCATCATACAGCAACTTGGGTCTCGAACTGCCAACCTTCCAGTCATCAAATTCAACATCTTAACCACTAAACCACTGCAGTCCCACTTCAAACATACCATGGTGCTAATCTTGGCAACAGAGATAGGTGGCTATATTCCAAAGTGGAGATGGGAAATGAGATTGAGAATTTTGAACTGATTTAAAAGCCCTTTATGCATCTACATCCAAGGTAAGAATTGAATTCAGGACTTTGAACATAGCTTAGACAATTATGATACAATCTTGGACACAACTGCTTAGAAGGAATTTCCATCATATCAGTGAGGCCTCCTGGGTAAATGAACAGGGTAGAGTTGTAGTTATAGCCTTTTAGCAGGTGCAGCGAGACTGACTACTATTGAGAAAAGATTTTTGGGAAATATCGACTGAACAGCCTCAGGAATGCTAAAAGCCAAGCAATGCTCGCCTGGAAGCCAAGGAGGTGCGCCATAGCTGGCTACTTGCCAAGCGCAAGGCTTGGCGTTAAATCGCGCCATCAAGATTGCAGCAGTAAACCATGTAATTAACCTTTTTAAATCAGCAACTCAGAACATGAAGGAAACAACAGAGAAAGCTGGGAGGCCAAAAAAGCTGCTCTGGATTGCATAAGTGAAGGTAAAACATAATATACGCTTTAGAAGTAAAGGCTCCCGGGCATTGACAGAGAAGCTGAGTCACGGAGCACACCTTAATTATTTTTAAGAAACTGTCTTTCAGCATGCTAACCGCCTCTGGCTTCCCTCAGTGGACTAAGACAGAGTTCCCTGTCAGCTGACTTTAGATGAAAACTAAACAAGCCACGGAAAAGGCAACTCTTCACTCAAGCTGGATTGAGAACCGCAGACAACCGTAGCGTCCAGGGGTGAATGCCATAAATGGGAAGTGGAGTGTGTGAAATTGCCATGTATTTTTTTCGATCCCTTAGAGAAAATACTCTAAAAGTATAGGGTGGGATATTATTTTGGGCTCAGAAAAGAGACAAAGGTGAGAATTACTACAACTGGTGGTTGCAATTTAATGATGCCTGGATGGTCAACAACTAGTTTTTCCTCCCTCCAGAGTCTGCAAACTCTATTTTGTTAGCAACTTCCAGAATTCTCCAGATCTGAAGCATTTGAGCAACTGTAATCCTTCCTCAAATATTTTTCACGGTCTGTTTCTTTCTATCTATCATTTATATGTCCATCCATCTGTCCATTCATCCATAGCTATCTATCCATCTATCTATCTATCTATCTAACCATCCATTCATGTCTATCTATCAAGGGGCTGCAGTGGCTCAGCAGTTGAGAAGCTCACCTTGTTAGCTGGAAGGCTGGTAAGTCAGCAGTTCAAGACCCGGGTACTGCATGATGGATTGAGCGCCCGTCTCTGTCCCAGCTCTTGAGGACATGAAAGGAGCCTTGTTTAGGCGCCCCCTGAGTGGAGCTTCTTCCGCAAAAATCCTTTCAACCCAGAATAATTTCTGACACAAATTTATCTATCTATCTATCTATCTATCTATCTATCTATCTAACCAAATGTCCATCCATATCTATCTATCTATCTACAGTATCTATACAGTATCTATTTATCTATCCTTTTCCTCCTTAAAGAAGACTGGGAATATCATGCCTATAGCTAGTTTCCCCACTGTATTCCTGTTTGTATCTGAATTAGCAACCAAGATTGGATTACTGTTCTTCAAGATATTAACAATTGAGTTGTTGTCCCATTGCAGAATATGGCCAAATGTAGATTACCGTATATACTCGACTATAAGTCGTCCCAAATATAAGTCGAGGTACCCAATTTGGACCTCTAAAACTAGGAAAATAGATTGACCCACGTATAAGTCAGGGGTGGAAAATGCAGTAGCTGCTAGTGAGTTTCAATAATTAAAATACATGAAAACACAGTAAAATTAATTATTTAGACATTTGTGTGGGTATGTTTTTGAGTGTTTACGTTGACCCATGTATAAGCTGAGTCCCATTTTTGGACCTCATTTTGGGGGCTAAAAAACCCTGACTTATACTCAAGTATATAGGTACATCAAATTTCCTAAAACTTGCTTGTAAAACCCAACTGCTTCCATCACAACATGCTCTGCTTTTAAAGGAAAGACTGGAGTGCAGAAAGGCAAAGTTTCCAACACATTCATCTTTCATGAAAGCCCTTGAGATACTGCAAGAAGGAAACTGATCTGTGTTTTTCTCGCTTCGTCCTTCCTCTTCTACTTCCTTCTGCAGGACAAAGAGCCTCTTTTCACACGTCCAGCTCTGTCTAGACCAGGTCCCAAACCCAAATGCCCCTGCAAAAGCTGCATTATAAAGGCCAGGTATCCCTCAATAAACCAGGTCTCCTCTTTGCATGGAAAGCTTTTCCTTCTGGTTGCCAGCTGGGTTGCTCCTATGCCCCACCTACACTTACGGAACAGAGTAACCAGAGCTGCCAATTATCCGAGTTGAACTTTGAAAAGATTGATTCAATTAATCATGAGCATCTACGAACTCCGCAGAGAAAGGGGAAAGTCTGGGCTTGAGGGATCGCTCTGCCTGTGGCACATAGGAAAATAAACCAGGGAAGAAGACACGCGCATCCCTTTCGTTTTTTTATCTCCCTGACAATAAATGCACGCGCCCGAATCTGTGCCTTTTAAAAGCAGAGGAGCAGTGCTAAAGAAAGAAGGTGGCAACCCTAAACTCAACTTCAACCCACATCTCCCATTTATTCCAGCCTGGGCTGGTTTTTTGCTTCCTCCACCGCCCCATTCCTCGCCCTCCACAGCTCCTGCCTCTCGCCCCATCCCTTACCTGCTGCCTCTACTTGGACCGGTGTGGCCAACGCCAGGTTCCACCTTTGCACTACTAGCAAAGCCACCGACTTCCTGGATTTACATTGCGCATGCGTCAACCCTCCTTTACTCGGACACACAAACACACACACTGCAATTCCGGACCTCCCTCTCTCCCCATGGGCTACGTTGGTCTCCGCCCACTCCTCCGCAAAGGCTCTTGGGAATCGTAGTCCGCGCCTTTCCAAACCTTTGCTGCAATAGCGCGGAAAGAGGATGTTAGATATAGATATAGATATAGATACAGTAATGCCTCATATAACATTAGTATCGAATAACACTAAAATCGCATAACATTAAGCAATCTGGGAGGAAGAATTGCATCGGATAACATTAAGATCCTATGGGATGCATCAGATAACAACCGCTAAAGCCTGTGTGGTTACAATGTATCTCTATGGCTCCCATAGGATTTTAACATGCATCGGATAACACTAAAAATCATATAACATCAAGACTTGTGGAACCAGGTTTTAGTGTTATATGAGGTTTGACTGTATAGATATAGATATAGATATATTGTTGTCCCATTTAAAAATAAAAATAAAACCCCAACAAATTTATATATAAGTACTATGTGCACCCACCATCCATGGGACATTATAATTCTTCTCAGTTAATTACTCTCAATATAATTAACATGACCAGAATTCCATTGGGAATAGACTGCAACTTGGCAATAAGAAGGTGTTATATTATAGTATCTCTGATGTATTTTTTTTTAGGATGTCCTGATGTTTTGTAATTTGCAATTGTTACTGGAGATTTTTGGGATGTACAGTATTTGGATATGTTTTGTGATGCTATTCTTGCTATGTGATATATGTAATTTGCTATGTGATATATGTAATTGTTTTTTATGCTATGGCATTTGCTATGGAATTGTAACTGTTTCCTCTGTGAGCTGCCCAGAGTCGCTGTGCGAATGGGGCGGCATATAAGTCGAAATATACAATATCGCAGAAGGTTCTTGTCCTGTAAAAGATGCAAAAGACTAATAATAGATCCAAAGGTTTTGGATTGTTTCTTTGATGTTGCTATTTATAAATTTATATTTAGCTTGTTTATTATTTATGTTTAATTTTCTATTGTAAAGATTTTTTTTTAAAATAACTTATAAGCTGCCCAGAGTGGGAAAATATCCCAGATCGATAAGATATAAATGTAATAAATAAATTGTCAAAGAATAGAGTCCTTCTAGGCACATACAGAGTGCAAATCTGTCTTCTGAAGAGAAGAGGTATCTTTCAAGCCCATGTCAAAGATAGAAAAGCCGCTACAATAATTGAAGGGAATCCAACCAGTTGCTAAACTATAACTCTGGAAGTCCAATTAAATAGAGAAACCCTACAAAATGTGATGTCCAGAAAGCTTTTAAAAAACCCAGGTGTTGGAGAGCCACTGAAAGAAAGGGAAAATGATAATTAAGCACATATCATCTGGGTTAGTCAGTCCTGAACATACTGTTCTATAAGAGCTGCAGTGGGTCAATGGTTAAGAAGCTCGCCTTGTGAGATGGAAGCCTGGCAAGTCAGTAGTTCAAGACCCAGGTACTGCTTGATGGACTGAGAGTCCACCTCTGTCCCAGCTCTTGAAGTCATGAAAGGAGCCTCATTTGGGCATCCTCTGAGTGGAGTTTCTCCAGCAAAAATCCTTTCAGCCCAGAATGATTTCTGACACAAAATTATTATTATTATTATTATTATCATCATCATCATCATCATCCAGTTGTATTAGTGCTATGTTGAATCAGATCAAGACTTACCTTGTTTTGCAGTAGGGCTTCCAAGAAATCCCAAAATGTAGCAAAGGGTAAGAAATCAAAAGCAGGTAAGCAAATGGGAAACCTATTTTCCACCCCTGTCTTTTATATCACTAGCTCCACTCTTGTTTCCCAGTCAGAGGAAAAGTCTTAGATGATGTGATTATTACTTTTATCTCTCAAGATAATGAGATTATGAGAGAGAGAATATCTCAGGCTTAGAAAGTTGCTTTTTAAACCCACGACTTGTTATAGTACTTAGAAAGCAATTTTATTGCCATGACTTTGTGCGAGGTTTAAAATGTAACTACCTAATTGCATTCATGGTAAGGCTCATGGTTATTTTATTGCTTTCGATTGCTTTAAAAACAAAATACAATACACAGTATAGGCCTTAGGATTGATAAGAGAGTGGCATGTAAGCTGGACCATTTCTAATGAATGCTTCTAAAAATAGCATTTCTAAAAGGAAGTGCAAAAAGCAAATGGTAAACATTACCTGCTATATCAACAAGATTTAATTTTGTCACGCCATTTTTGAAATGTAATATTATGCCCTCATTACCAAAAAAGGGCATGTTGCTCCTACCTATATTAAAGGTAAAGGTAAAGGTCACCCTTGTTCAAAAGCCATTTTTATCCGACTCTAGGGTTCAGATCTCTGTTTACAGCCAAAGAGCCAGCACTGTATGTGTCTGCAGTCATTTCCGTGGCCATGTGGCAGGCACACCTAGACATCGGAGTGCATGGAACACTGCTTACCTTCCCACCAAAGTGGTACCTATTTATCTACTTGCAATTGCTTGCTTTCGAACTGCTAGGTTGGCAGGTAATTACATTACTAGGAACATATTCCTTACAAATTGTTCTAATTTTTAAAATTTGTTGTATGCCACCCACAGTGGGAGGCTATCCAAGATGGGCAGGATATAAATGTAATAAAATTAATTTTAAAAATAACCCCTCAGCATGTCTAGATGATTGGATCAAAGGATATATTTTTAGCCTACAACTGGGGATGGCGAAATATCCACTTCTGGCTTTTAAGCCATGAGTATTTGAAGTGTTAAATGTTTTTTTGTTTTTTTTGTGTCCCAGCTGCTATCAACCTAGCAGTTTGAAAGTAAGAAATTGCAAGTACTGTACAGTGGTACCTCGCGTAAAGAGCATAATGCGTTCCACAGGATTGTTCTTTAAGCAACTTTGCTCTTTAAGCAAAACCCCATTTTAAGTGACCAATTGTGACTTCTGGGGGGAGGATTGTGAAATCCGATTTTTTTGTTGAGCGAGTTTTTGGTTGGTTTTATTTGTTAAGCGAGGCGACCATTCAGAGAAAATTCTGCTCTTTAAGCAAGTTACTCTCTAAGTGAGGCACTCTTTGTGCGAGGTTTTACTGTATATAAATAGGTATCACTGCAGTTCCGTGCACTCCAGTGTCTAGTCATGCCT
Organism: Furcifer pardalis; assembly: GCA_030440675.1. NCBI lineage: Eukaryota > Metazoa > Chordata > Lepidosauria > Squamata > Chamaeleonidae > Furcifer > Furcifer pardalis. Next base: position 308,493,224 of record CP126890.1, read on the forward strand.
GCCACATGACCATGGAAATGAGGTTGCAAAAAAAAACACACCAGATTTTGGGGAATTAGACACAATTCCAAAGCCATGTTTTGCCCATCCCAGATTTATTCCTTTATTGCAATTTTCTCTTTGCTTTTGTTTATTTCTGGTGTATGATTCATCTGGTAGCAGGGAGGGGCAGGACATATTTGTTAAAATAGCATAATAAAGGGGACAGCTCTCCCCACCAATTCTTTTTAAGTGAAGGATAGAATAGATAAATTCCCACCAGACTTATCTTTTAGCTTGGCTTTTCGAGAATTTGACAAGACTCTGTGGTTATCAGTAGAATACCTAAAAGAGCAAAGTTCACGAAAGCTCACCCAGCTAACTCCTCAACAACAGCCTTTGGGGGCTCTTCCCAAGTCCCCACCCCTTAATATATTTTATTTATTTAAATTTTTTGAAGTTGTTAGTCTCCGTTTCAAACAAATTGGAGAATAAATAAAACAAAAAGACAAAAAACATTGTGGGACCTTAAATGCTAACTGTTGTATTTTGACATTAGCTTTCATGAATCAATAAGCAAAGACAAGCCACATGATCCATACATAAAATAAATGCAGACGGAATCAAGTCTACTTCGTCAGACATAATTGATGCCATGAAGTTTCAGTCTTATGTCTTATGGTGAAGTGGACTTGATTCCGCCTGCATTTATTTTATTTTATGTATGGATCACACAGCTTGTCTTTGCTTATTGATTCATGAAAGCTAACGTCAAAATACAACAGTTAGTATTTAAGGTGCCACGACATTTTTGTCTTTTTGTTTTGTTTACTCTCTGATGTAGATAGTAGTTGGTTGGCTGGTTGGTTGGTTGGTTCTTAAGAACCACTTTGGACATATACAACAGAGATGGCACCTACTAAGACACATTTCTTCGCTCCTGGACTTTGAATGATGCATGGACAGATACATGAGACCAGTTCTAGGGATGGAATTGATATAATTTATAAGGAACAAGTCATCACTGATGAACCACTTATTATCACTTATTAACCACTAAAATAACAAAGGACACAGAAATCCTCATTAATAGTTACCTGGCTCGTACGCAGTTATGTACATAACGTGATTGACAAGGTTATTTTTTTTAATGAAAGAGAGTCAACTCTTTTCCAGTTTTCATATTTTCCCATATCAGATATCCGAGGGCAGTAATTGCAAACCTTGGCACTCCAGGTGTTCTTGAACTTCAATTCCCAGAACTGAAGTCCAAGAACACCTGGAGTGCCAAGGTTCGCCATCACAGTCCTAGGGTGATTCTTAACACATCGTAGGTGACTAGGAGAATGGCAGTTAAGAATCCTGTTGGAGTGCTGCCTGCTCCTGGCAACCATGCTCTAGCCATACCTGAAATTGAGGTGTCACATTTTTGTACAAGCTGAATCTGGCAGTCACGGAAGCCAGAATAGAACATGCATGGCTGTTCGTTTATATACATACATACATATACAGTAAATAGATATAGGTCTTGCCTATTGTCCCAAGAGTTCACATGAGCCCTCTCCAACATTTTAGCTGGAAAGGCCCTCACATTTCAGCAAAGTTTGGCCAATGTTCTTTCCTATCCCTGGTAGTGCAATAGTTAAATTGCTGTACTGCAGCCAGAACGTTGTGAGTTCAATCCTGACCAGGGATCAAGGTTGACTCAGCCTCTTCCATCCTTGATGTTGGTAAAATGAGTACGCAGCATGTTGGGGGCAAAATACTCATTAATTTGTGAACTGCCCAGGGAGTGCACCAAGTGCTATTGGAGGGGGGTATGTAAGTGTAATTGCTATCCATTTGCACGCAAGGCCCTTCTTGATGGAACTGAGGAACCCCTTCTGCCTTGTCTTCTAACTTTATCCTGATAGGGTTGTAGCAGTAAGATATGTCCCCCATCTGGGTTTGAGGTAGAATACCGCCTGGGTGTTCAAGGCCATTTGGGGCGCCTGTTCATTCCGGGCCTCCGTGGGGGTGCGAACTGCCGGCCTTCCTGCCACTTCTGCTCCGGCTCCGCCAAGACACCCAGTTGCCCATGCTGTGCCCTTGCTTTTCCAGAAGTCCTGAACTCAGTAGGCACCGCTGCCACTTCCTCTGGATCTCCGACTGGACCTGAAGAGGAAAATGGAAAGAGAAATTGGCAATAGCAATAATAGTTATATACCACCCCATAGTACAGGGGTTCACAACCTACAGCCCATGGGGCACATCTGGCCCACAGCGCCATTTCATGTGGCCTGCCGTCCTCACTCCCACCACTGCCGGAAGCAGTGGAAAGAGCCACATCCACATTTACAGCTGTTGTAAATGCACCTACGGCTGTCGTAAACATGTTTCGACAGCTGCGGATGTGTTTTATGGCAGCATTTACGGAGGGGGGAAACCACCAGTCCGGCCCGCTCAGCTATCTGAGGGAGTGTGACCCGGCCCATGGCTTCAAAAGGTTGAGAACCCCTGCCATAGTACTTAGTGCACTCTCTGGGTGATCCACAAGGTAATTAGCACTTTCCCCCCAACATGCTAGCTATTTGTTTTGTTGGAAGGATGGATGGCTGGGTCAACCCTGCTACCCATCATGATCAAACTCACAATGTCTTGGCTGCAGTACAGCAGTTTAACCACTGAGCCATCGTGACTCTGTTGTAGCAGGGGAAGCAACAGCCTTTTATATTACTATGACCGATTGTGTCATGTTCCATCCCTACCAAGATTACTGCAGCCTTTTGAGTTTAGTTACAATCCTCAGAATGATTGGAGAAGATTTGTCCAGTATCCCTGTCTTGCCACAAACAAAATTCTTGGTTAAATGTGCAACATCTTGCAGCAATCTAGTCTTCAGTGGGCAACTAATAGCCATTAGCTTTGCAAAAGACCTGCTCCTGCTTAGCCAACTATGGTTAAAACGCCTCCATGGTTTCAGACTTTGCTATTTGCCTCCATCCTGGTTCAACTGCCAATCATACTAGATCCACTGGATCTCTGCATTTAAGGATGCTTAGCCTGAGAGAGGATTGTAAATCTTTAACAAGAAACAGGGCCTTCTCATGGGTAGCACCATCCTAAGGAATACTCTTCATTTTAAAATCTGCCACGCTCCTTCCCGCGTTTCTTTTAGGAAGCAAATAAAAACTTTACTTTTAAAAAAAGCCTTTGGGGAGTTTAAAGAAGCCAAGGGTTTCCCCCTAATATATTGTATTTATTTAGTTGGGACTATACAGCAGCCTTTCGGATGACCTACCTCCTTATTGATGAAGCAGTAAAGGACGCTCACCAGAAAACCCTAGAAGACAAAAGGTAAAGGTTGCCCTTGCTCAAAAGCCTCTCGTATCTGAATCTAGGATGTGGTGCTCATCTTCATTTACAGCCAAAGAGCCAGCGCTACGTCTGCAGATGTTTCCGTGGACATGTGGCAGGCATGCCTCAACATCAGAGTGCATGGAACACTGTTTGCCTTCCCACCAAAGTGGTACCTATTTATCTACTTGCAATTTTTTGCTTTTGAACTGCTAAGTTGGCAGGAACTGGGACAGAGACGGGAGCTCACTACATCGAGCAGCACTCAGGTCTCGAACTGCTGACCTGCCGGCCTTCTGGTTGTCAAGTTCTTAACCACTAAGACACCGCAATCCCTAGAAGATTAAAGGCAGCAACACAAATGAAGGATGAGGGATCCACAGGGCAACTTTTCATTTGTTCCACAGCAGCTGTATGGGAAGCGTAATGGTTAGAGCATTGGGTGAGGACTCCAGAGACCCGGGTTCAAATCCTTACTTGCAGCCTGAAGCTCACTGGCTGGTTTGGAGCCCACCACGTTTTCTCAGCCTGACTCCCATCTGGTGTGACTGGCAGCTTCCAAAGAAGTGATGCTAAACCCTAGAGCAGGGGTTCCCAAACTAAGACCGGAGGTCCAGATCTGGCCCATGGCACTATTTCATGTGGGGGCCCCAACCCCTCCAAGGGCATTTGTGAAACAAAATGGCTGCCTTCTTTGAAGCTGTTGGGAAAAACATGGATGCCCCCATCATGCAAGTAGGGCAAAATGCCCGTCCGGCCCTCAAAGCTGACTGAGAGAGCGTGACCTGGCCCCCCAGCTTGAAAAGGTTTGGGACCCCTGCTCTAGAGCAGTGATGTTGAACCTTGGCATTCCAGCTATTCTTGGACTTCAATTCTCAGAAGCCCAAGTCCCTGTGTGAAGCCACACAAATGGGTTTACTGTGCATACACAGAGAACTTGGGCTTCTGGGAACTGAAGACCAAGATCAACTAAAGTGCCAAGGTTCGACATCCCGGTTCTAGGATGTGACCGCTTACCTGGAGGGAGTTGAGGAACAGTTCAAAGAAGAATTTGACGTAGCGCAAGGTGCCCTGCGCTTGCTCCTCCGTCACCAACACAAACACCACCTCGTGGATGCCCAGCAGAGGAATGAGGGTCAACGTCGACTTGGCTAATCTAACAAAGAAGAACAGAAAACATGGTAGTCTGTGCTCCTGTTTCCGTGTCCTTGTGCCTACATCCAAATGCAAAGAGGAAAGCATCACTGCTTTGCCATACAGGATGTACTTTACCAAGCCAGCAAGTTGAGAAGAGAGAGCTGTGGTGACTTGGTGGTTAAGAAGCTTGCCTTGTTAGCTGGATGGCTGGCAAGTTGGCAGTTCGAGACCCGGGTACTGCATGATGGAATGAGCGCCCGTCTCTATCCAGCTCCTGCCAACCTAGCAGTTTGAAAGCAAGAAATTGCAAGTAGATCAATAGGGACCACTTGGGTAGGAAAATATCTTGGGGACATGAAAGGAGCCTCAATCGGGCATCCCCTGAGCGCAGTTTCTCCAGCAAAAATCCTTTCAACCCAGAATAATTTCTGACATGAGATTATTATTTTAGCAAGTTTAGACATGCCAAAACAATATCCTAAGGGACTTTTGTTACATGAAACTGTTTTTTAAAACTGAATTTTTAAAATTCTTCTTGATTTGTCCTTAAAGAATGTTGCTCTTTAAATCTGTTTTCCCCTACCCTTCAATTGTCTCATCAAACTCAGTCATCAAACTCAGAATCTTAACTACTGAGTCATAATATCTTCCCATAACCATCCTCCTTCAACGTAATCTCTGTTCTCCCCATCCCATGTGATTCCTTAATTTTGTGCCTTTGGCATCCAGTGATGCAGCAAGGGGGGGGGACCCAGATTCGGGCTTTATACTGTAATTCCATATTTATTTATTTTTGGCTGGCAGAGTAGTTTTTCCCTACCTAAATTTGTAATCCGTGTAAGGCATCTGTTGTGCCCGGAGCTTGGAGAAGAGAATCTTAATAATGCGTAGAAATATCACAAAGTTGACCTGGGAAACAGGAAAAGGAAAAAGACTTCACACTTGCAATTCCACCATTCCAGGTCTCATATAAGCAGAAGAACAGCACAACTGAATCAGGCCAACATTTTCTTCCATGCAATATCTCGTTCACAATGTAGCCCAAGGAATGGCCAACCTTTTGTACCGCAGGCCTGACCATGCCCCCATAACAGCTGACCACACCCCAGAAACGGGCACATTTGTGGACCACACAGCTTCAGAAATGGGCACATTTATGGCTGTCGTAAATGTGCCTACTTCTGCATTTATGTCAGCCGTGGGCGCCTTTGCACATACACAGGTGTGTTTTATGGCTGATGTAAATACGCCCAGTTCTACTTCTGTGTGCAGGGAAAAGCCTGACTGGACAACTTGAATGGTACCAGGGGCCAGGTCTGATGAAGACAATCAGACACCTATGAAGATCTGAATAGCAAAATATGAGTGTGATACACTCCTTTATATGTGACTTCTAACAACTGGTATTCAGAGATATGCCTTTGATAGACAGGCCTATACAATTTTCAGATTTTTGCACAAAGATCATTCCTGGAGTGCCAAGCACTCTTCTGCCTAGCAAAATATAAATTATAAAAATAATTAAATAGAAATAAAATAAATAAAATGCAAAGTCACTTTGTTAATTGTTCATGTCTTTTTATATTCCATTTGTTTGATATTTATGGTATGAGTTTCTTCTAGTTATACGCTCCCCAAATTCTTGTGGATTCACAGGGGACCACAAAGAAGAACTTGATAGAGTGTAAGGGCAGAAATAGACATTATAACTAGACCATAATTAGAACATTGCTATATTTAACAAGGCTATAGCAATAGCAATTACACTTATATGCCACCCCATAGTGCTTAATGTGCTCTCTGGGCAGTTCACAACTTAATTAGCATTTTACCCCAACATGCTGGGTAATCATTTTACCAACCTTAAAAGGATGGAAGGCTGAATCAACCTTGGATCCTGGTCAGGATCGAACTCACAACCCATCAGAGCTCCTTGTTTAGGACTTAGAAGACCTATTATTTTTCCATTTCTCTATGACTTACAAAGATAGCAAGCAGGATCGGACAACGGATAATCCACCAGTAACCCAGGTTGTCGTTCCTCTCCCAACATCTGGAAAAAAGTGCAGTTGAAAAGGTGTCAATGGAAGGAAGAAATGGGATGGGAGATTTTTCCTGGTGCAGGGAAGTGTAGTTCAGTAGGTAAAGCACAGGCTTCTATGTGGAAATCCCTATGAGTGACGGTGAACCTTGGCATTCTAGGTGTTCTTGGACTTCAATTCCCAGAAGCCCAAGTCAGCACTCTTGCCGATCAGAGCTCCTGGGAATCGAAGTTCCAGAATTCACCATCACTGTACCAAGATTCACCATCACTGCTAGGCCAGTAATGCCAAACCTTGGCACTCCAGCTGTTCTGGAACTTCAATTCCCAGAAGTCCAAGTCTCTGTGAATCCACATGAATGGGTTTACTGCACAGTGTTTGTGTGGCATAGCAGTTAGAATCCTAGATTACAACCCACAGGAACTGAGTTCAAACCCTCACTCAGTCATGAAACATGTTGGGTGACCTTCAGCCAATTGGACTTTAATGGCCTGGCCTACCTTGCAAGGTTGTTGTGGAAATAAAGTGGAGTGGAGGAGAGCTGTGTATGGCATTTTGGACTCATTGGGGGAACTTGTTGCAAAAGGCAAGAAGTCCCTCATGGAGAAATAAATCCAGATTACCATTGGTCTGACTGGCTAAGAGGAAGTTTATTTTGTTACTCTTATCCTCTTCTCATATACTAACCACTAGAGTAAACATGGGGATTTGCAGTGACTTAGTGGTTAAGATGCTGAACTTGAAGGCTGAAAGGTTGGCAGGCCAGTAGTTCAAGACTTTAGTACTGCACAACGGAGTGAGCTCCCGTCTCTGTCCCAACTCCTGCCAACCAAGCAGTTTGGAAGCAATAAATTGCAAGTAGATAAACAGGTACCACTTCAGTGGAAAGGTAAACAGCATTCCGTGCACCCCGGTATCTAGTCATGCCTGTCATATGACCATGGAAACACCTGCAGATGAAAACAGCGCTGGCTCTTTGGCTATAAACAGAGATGAGCACCAAACCCTAGAGTCGGCTACGACTGGCTTTCGAGCAATGGTGACCTTTACCTTGACTAGAATAGACATAAGACTGGAGCATAATGATTTTTCTTTTTCCCACGTGAAATGCCTCGTAAGATAAAGATGAGAGGGTATGAATGGCGGATGGCGTTTTAAGATCCTTGGACGGAAGGCAGAACAGTGGTGGTGATGATTAAGGATTGATGATAGCAATGGAAATCACTATAGCAATAGTAATGTGTATGTGTGCCAGATAGACTTACTCGTTATTTTCATAGAGATATCTCACAATTATCCATGGGACGACAAAAAGGATCGGCAGCCCTGCAGAGGAAGACAGACAGATGTTCAGAAAACATCTGGACAAGTCATACAATTACTCCATCATTTCCTCACTGATCCAATGGGCCTGTCCAAAATTTGTCCTACTACTGAATCTCAGCCCATATACCTTAATGTGCAGGTTTTCTCTACACCCTTGTGTATGGAGAATTTAAGGTCTGCATTTCAAATGCTATGACCTAACAAAAACCTGCGTGCTTAAACACAAGCTTAACACGCCACCTATTCTGCAGTTAACACTTCTGAATGTTCACTACCTGTGTGAGTCATGACAAAAACATTCCCCCCCATCCAAATTGTGCTGCGTCCCCAACCCTATAATCAGCCACAGTGAGTATGTCCCCTTATTACTTAAATCAAACTTTTAAGACTGCGGACCAGTCACATGGTTCCCCCCACCGGAAGCGGAAGTAAAACCCGCCTTGCAATCGGTTTTACAACAGATATGTTTGCAACAGGATGAGACAGATTTTAGGCTGCAATTTTCTCTACTAAAACCAGGTGTGCCCAAACTATGACCCGTGGGCCAAATCTGGCCCTGACACCAAATCATCCAGCCTGTGCCGCCCTCGTCGCATTTTACTTCTGCTTCGTGGAGCAACAAGGGGAGCACAGGCTGGATAAATTGGCATCGGACGTCTGATCCGGCCCATGGGCCGTAGTTTGGGCACCCCTGGCTTAAATATTGCATTCCCTATGTCTGAGGAATTGGATTGCTCTCTATAAAAGCTCCCATTGAAATAAACATGCCAGCAGATTAAAGGTTAGAATGTTAAATCAATCATCAAATAAATACATTATCAGGAGGGGGGGAGGCTGGTCTATTTTCTTGTCAGGTTGGTGAGCGAACTCACCCCATCCAATGAGCAAATAGCCTGGAAAATAGCTCTCTTCAGAGAAGGTCATCGGCCCCAGAAGGTTGTGGAGATAAAGTCCTTCCACCAGTAGCCAGTAATAGTTTGCACCAACGCAATATTGGGTTAAGACCTGTGCTAGGCGGCAACTAGTCACAGCCTGAACAGCCAAAGACAGAGACAGAGAGAAGAGAAAAGTGAATTTAAGTCTCCTACTCCCTTGTCATATAGTGGTTAGAACAGCAGTTCGTGGCCTTGAATCCCCATATGTTCTTGGATTAAAACTTCTAGACGCCTTCACTGTTGGCTGTGCTCGCCAAGATTACTGGGTGCCATGGCTTAGTGGTTAAGATGCTGAACTTGACGACTGGAAGGTCGGCAAATCAGCAGTTCAAGACCTGAGTGCTGCATGATGGAGTGAGCTCCCATCTCTGTCCCTGCTCCTGCCAACCTAGCAGTTCAAAAGCCAGAAAATGCAAGTAGATAAATAGGTACCACTTCGGTGGGAAAGGAAACAGCATTCTGTGCCTAGTCAGGCCTGCCACATGTCCATGGAAACGTCTGCCAATGCAAACAGCGCTGGTTCTTTGGCTGTAAACAGAGATGAGCACCACACTTTAGAGCAGGACACGACAAGCTTTTGAGCAAGGGCGACCTTTACCTTTTACCTCAATTAAATCTAGATTAGAGTGTCAATTTTAGGGCTCAGAAGACCTAGGTTCAATTCAATTATACAACAATTCTGTTCAATTCTAACCAACATATTTTTCAGAATCCTTTGTTTCCATGTTCTACCACATTCCTCTTTGTTATTTGTTGGGGAATTTTTGAGGAGACATGTATCTATCTCCACCGAATGGGGAACCATACCTACCTGTCCAAGAGGAAGCTGAGAGAGATTGCCTTCCTTTTGGAATTCCTCAGGAAAGCGTGACCTGAGGAGCATGTCGCGGACAAGGATGGAGACCGCCCGAAGCATGTAGGACAGAAAAAGATTTATGTGGATGTAATTGCGGATGCATCGGAGTTTCCTGGAGGGTGCGGAAAACAAGACAGCCAGAGTCAACTAATGGAGAACTCAAACTCCCCTACGTCACTTGGAGGACCCTAGTTGAGGGTTGGAATCCCTAAATGCAAGGCCAATAGGCTCAACTGGCAAGAGGCAGTGGGTCCAGGCCAGCCATTAACAACTGCCCAGTGGCAGGAGCTGGGACAGAGATGGGGCTCAAACCGTCATACAGTACCTGGTTCTCGAACTGCCGACTTGCTGACCTTCCAGCTAACAAGTCAAGCTTCTTAACCACTGAGCCATTGCAGCCCCATGGCGTCAGTAAAATGGATGAAGGAATATCATGGAAATTGGACAGTCCCAATGACAGAAGGTATATCTTTGAGTTGCCAACTTCCCAATTTCTGATCCTTCCTGCGGCATGATTAGCCATAATCAAGTATTCCTGATTTTTGCTTATCCCAATACCTGAAAGCTGCCAACAGTGCCAAGGCTACCAAGACAGCCACTAGTGAAAGAGAGTAGCCCACCGTATACATCAGTCGGAACTGTTCCAAAATCCACAAATGTTTCTGGAAGAAAACAGAAAAGCACATTAGAGCGATATCCATATCGGAAAATGATACATCCATCAAAGATTTACTATTCCCTCCAGAGCAAAACTTCAGCCAAACTATCAGGTTTGACAGTAGAAAAATGGAAATAAAGTATATTTAAAACCAAGATTTGTTTAAACCAGGTGTGTAACTTTCAGCAGTCAATATGTATAAATTAAGAAGTTGGTGTAGGGCAGTGTTTCCTGACCTTTGGTTCTTGGACTTCAATTCCCAGAAGCCTAAGTGAATTCCCAAAAGCACTGATCAGCCAGTGTACTGGCCTAGGCTTCTGGGCATTAAAGTCTAAGAACCAAAGGTTTGGAGACACTGCTCTGTGAATACATCCATCCATGCCTAACAACAAGAAATCAATTAACAATGCTTGTTTAAAAGGCCTCTTCTCCCTTTCCCTGCAACTTCATGCCTTTCTGATTCAGCATCCTTGACTTGATAGATTTACCTGGAAAGGTAGGTCCTCGTTAAAACCTTCACACTGGGAGTGATCTCGCCAAGGGTGGCCTGACTCGTCCACCACCCACTGTCCATCTGCCCCACACTTCTGGAAAACGAAGCCATCTCGTACTAGAGAGGGGAAATCGGAGATGATGAAGACGAGAAAAAGAAGTTTCTTGATATATTGTTTATTCAAGGACATTAGTATACCTTAGATCAGGGGTTGCCAACCCTTGCAAGCCAGGGGACGGGTCACACTCTCTCAGTCAGCTTTGAGGGCCAGATGGCCATTTCACCCTGCCTGTGTGATGGGGGTGGCCATTTTGTCCCAACAGTTTCAAAGGGGTGGCCATTTTGTTTCTTGAAGTTCCATAAAATGGTACATGTTGAACTGGATCTATTTGGCTAAGTAGACCTAGGTAACATGAGATGGAACGGTACCAGGTGTCTTCAGACCATGCTTACCTTGGTGGTACCATGGCAGGTACCAGGGACAGGGGACTTTGGCAGAGGTGTTGGGGAAGGCATCATCCCAGCAGGCATACATGTCAAATGTACGATTGCACACCAGTCCTAGAAGCAGAGCAGAGGGGGGAAAATTGTGTTAGCCACAGACTTAGGGTCAAATTATAAGTTCCAGGTGGTGTATCATTAGATGCTGTATTTTCTTCATTTCCCAGAAATGTGGTTCTAACAAATCCCACTTCTCACACCCCTTACTTACAAAGAAATCCCGTGCTCATTTTCTGAAGACAGTCACAAAAACAAAGCAAGCTAATTTGCAAATCGACAAGAAGTATGAAAATCTCCTTCTGTGATAATCAGATATCTTCCAGCACTTAAGGAAATCCTTCTTCTAACAAGTTGCCACACAGACTTGTGTAATGTATAGTTTGACCCCCATAGTTAATGCTTAAGATACAGGATTTATATTAAAGAAAGGACAGGGTGAGTAGAAAGTTGACATCTCCCAGGGATATTCCAAGGATGTGCCTGGAGAGGAGATTTCCTCACCTGGGGGTTGTGGATCCAGTAGCATCTTGTGGAGGCAGCCCTGACGATATTGGTGCCAAGCCTCCAACATTTCCTTGGCTGAATTCCCAATAGTGCTACTCTGCGACAGGAAGAAAGAGAAAAGAGAACACATTGGAGAGACCAACTTAAAATCTAGAAACTCATAGTTCTTCCAGGGAGGCGGGAGAGCATTTGTGTACAACTGCTACTTGGTATTGGAGGAATACATCATCTGCCAATATTTGTATATAAAAACATCTTTTTAAAACCCATGTCTCTTCAGTTGGGGCATTAAAACTGCTAACCTTCCAGTTGTCAAGTTCAGTGTCTTAACCAGTAAGGCACTGCAGTCAAAATAAACGATTAGGTAAAATTCGCCTTGCTCGAAAGCCAGTTGTGTCTGATTCTAGGGTTCAGTGCTCATTTCCATTTATAGCCAAAGAGCCAGCACTGTGTCTGCATCTGCAGATATTTCTGTGGACATGTGGCAGGCATGACTAGAAACCTAAGGCACAAAACGCCGTTTGCCTTCCCACCCAAGTGGTCCTTATTTATCTACTTGCAATTTCTCGCTTTTGAACTGCTAGGCTGACTGGAGCTGGGACAGATGACAGGAACTCACTCTGTCATGCAGCACTCAGATCTCGAACGGCTGACTTTCCAGTCATCAAGTTCAGTGTTGTAACCACTAAGCCAGGTGCATGACGGAGTGCATGACGGAGTGAGTGGGGCCCCATAGTCAAAATACATAATTATGTGCTATTAAACCAGTTCCTTTGTGATCCTTTTCCCAGTTTAATGGATTTTCTTGGTCCCATTCTTGGCTGTCTAACTTCATCCTCGATGCATTCCTGCAGAAAGTCCATCTTTCCCTTGGCCTCACATCTCTTGGACCTTTAGTTGCCAGGGATAGAGAGAAACTCAAAAATCAAGTGTCCTAAAAATAATCCTTCCTTTCTCCTCCCCTTCAGTGTAGCTTCTAAGGATTCTCACGGGAACCGGTTTCCATACATAGGAAGTGGAGTGGGGTCTACTCTCACAAGAAATCCTTAGTATGATGGGCAACAGAACCTCACTCAAGGCAATAGACTGAACTGAGATAATCTTCCCTCGTAAGAAGGGCATGTATTTCCTTATTTAACCCTTGTAGTATTTTAATTGGGTTTTGTATGGGTTTTTAATGTTTTAGACTGTGATGTTGATTTTAATGTTATGAGCCACCCAGATTCATTTCGAGTTGGGCGGCTATATAAATTGGACAAATAAAATAAGTATGCTTAATCAGCTCTGAAGTTAAATACTATATTGCTTTCTTTAAAAAGATCTCCAAGAAGTCTTTCTATAAATAAATAAATAAATAAATAAATAAATGCAATATTCTCCATCTTTCATGGAGTGTCCTTTTTTAACTGGAAGATCAAGGGGGCTCCTTGCTCAAAAGCTAGGCATGTCCAACTCTAGAAGGTGGTGTTCATCTCCATTTACAGCCAAAGAGCCGGTGCTGCCTGCGTCTGCAGTTGTTTCTATGGTAATGTGGCAAGCACGACTAAACACAGAACACTGTTACCTAGCCCACCCAAGTGGTACCTTCTTATCTACTTGCAGATTTTTGCTTTCAAGTGGCTAGGAGTTGGGATAGACAAAGGGTGTTCACAGCACTTGGGTCTCAAATTGCTGACCTGCTGAACTTCTGGTCATCAAGCTCAGTGTCTTAACCATTAAGCCACTGGAAACCCTCTCCCTAATCATCTAGCCAGCATATTACACAGAAAAGAAGTACTCTAACTTTGCTCTATATACGCTTGAAAGCACTTGTAATTACTTGCAATACATAAAGATATATACAATGGATACAGCCAAGAGCCAGTTCTTGTGAAGGTAACTTCCTTGCACTTTGCCTCTCCTAATGGAACTGACAGTGGCTACAAGATTCTGGAGTTAAGCCCCAAACAGTTACCTTTCTAACCAAATCAGAAATCCATGGTCCCACAGACAACCAGCAACCCGCTAGAACTGCTGTTTAGATCATCTTGTTCCCAAGAGTGATGCTGAAGTTGCCTCTGATCCTCCAGCCTCCTCCAGGGGAAGGCTTATCAAAGGATTCCTGTTTAGATTGGGACTTTGATTGTGTGACACTTGTTTACTTGGCTCTAATATATTCTGCCTCCTGGCTGTGATTCCCCGGCTTCCTTTTAATTCATGCTGATGACTCACAGTTTTGACAGGGTGTTCCAAATCAGAACCAGGCCATCAGTTCATCCATTGCTCATTAACGCTAATCTGAGACAGTGGGGTTTCCCTGTAGATGACAGACTGTGTGAATGTGGAGAAGGGCAAACTATCGCCCACAGGATACAATGCACACAATGCCCTTCAACATGCACTGAGAAGGACCTTATGTTGGCAAGAGGAAATGCTGTGGAGGTGGCACAATATTGGGCAGACGTCATCTAGTCCTTTTAATTCCTTTTTGTTTTAGTGGCTAAGATGCTGACTGGAAGGTGGCAGGTCAGCAGTTCGAGACCCAAGTGCTGCGCAACAGAGTGAGCTCCCATCTCTGTCCCAGCTCCTGCCAACCTAGCAGTTTGAAAGCAAGAAATTGCAAGTAGATGAATAGGGACCACTTCGGTGGGAAGGTAGACAGCATTCTGTGCACTCCGGTATCTAGTCATGCCTGCCACATGACCACAGAAATGTCTGCAGAAGCAGACAGCGCTGGCTCTTCAGCTATGAAACAGAGATGAGCACTGAACCCTAGTGTCAGATATGACTGGCTTTTGAGCAAGGGTGACCTTTACTATGTTATTATATACTGGTGGTGCCTCTGACATGAATAAAGAACCAAAGTGAAAGTGTCTTTCCTTTGCCTTTCAGCCTAACCGCATATACCACCAATCTATCTATCTATCTATCTATCTATCTATCTATCTATCTATCTATCTATCTATCTATCTATCTATCTATCTATCTATCTATCTATCTATCTATCTATGTCCTCAAATATATATCCCACCCCACTCAGGCGAACCCAACTCTAGACGGCTTACAAATCAGAAAATCATACATAATAAATACAAGATAAACAAGATAACCAAACTATACCCGTGCAAATTCAAAGATTAAAATTGATTTTAAAAATTTAAAACTATAAATTTATAAGACTCAAAATTTAAAAGATTTACAAGTCATATTACAAGTCACATTATTAAACATTCATCCACTTTGTAAAAAAACCTTCACTTAAAAAGCTAGCATTTCAGGAAAAATGTTCGTAGTCTAACCTTCTGTATCATATGCTAGTTTTCTATCTGCAAGTTTTTTTTTAATGCATAGAAATGCTATCCAAGAAACCCTGAATCGCCCCCCCCCCCTGAAATTAGTACCATTAGGTTTTTCTTTCCTTTTCTGTTTTATTTTCTTGAACTGTTACTTCTCAGGCCATCTTACAACATGGACACCAGATGAAAAATGTCGTTAAAGGAGTTAAACATCTAAATTTAAAGCCCTCTCATCCATGCCATCAATTTCTTGTTTCTGCAGAGTGATGTTTGCTTGGCCAAATAGCTGTCGGGAAGGAGTAAAAATTGAAAAATCAATATTAATTTCTCAGCAGTACTGCACTTAAACAGCCAGAAGCATCCTATGTCTGGCAGACCACATTGTGGGGAACAAGAAAGGATCCAACAGACACAAATAGACATTGAGGATTTTGCTACAATCTCAAGGAACTGGTGGCAGGCAAGACACAAGAATCAAAAGGACACACAGAGCTAAGCAGTGTAGCCTTCCAGATGTTTTCAAGCCAGTTTTCACATCTGTCATCATCAGAAACATCTGGAGCGTCAAACCTTCTTTTGTTACACTTCAGATAATTATTCTAAGAGTGCAATATCTGTTCTTCTTACAAGTTCTTTACACGCTGAACAATTTTTCTAAAGCTTTATGTTTCAAATTCTCCTAAGTGCCAGTTGCAACTGCAGTGGATTAGTAGATAAGACGTTGAGCTTGTTGACTGGAAGGTCAGCAGTCCCATTCATAACAAAAGGCACGAGTTCTCAACCTGTTTAAGCTAGGGGCCGTATCACGCTTCCTCAGGTAGCTTCAAGGGCCAGATGGCCATTTTGCCCTTCCTCCACCACATGGCACTTCTTGGTGTGGTGGAAGCGGTGGGGGCCATAGGAAATGGTGATGAGGGGTGCATCCTGCCCATGGGCCACAGGTTGAGAATCCCTGACTTAAGGCGATGGAAGTGTACTCTTTTGCTATACTATATTTGTTGTTTTTACATGGCATCAAGTCACATCTGCCAGGATTTTCAGGATAGAAGCACTTGGATCAAGAAGTGATTTACTGTCGTCCTCTTCCAGTAATTTTCCATTGCCAACTGGCAATTTGAATCCATGCTTTACGAGACCTAATCCAGCACTCTACGGGACTGTCTTTGTTATACTTTGGCTATTTTAAAATACAACAGCCTTGGTTTTATTCAAGCAACTTTGCCAACAGACAGCGCTTGAAGGCACTTAAAGGGACACGGTGACCTGCAGAACAACCTTAATATAACTCAGCATCTTGATCAAATTTGTAAGAGAAAAGCAGGTTATCCAGACACATTGGGGGGGAAATGTCCTGCCTTCCGTTTCAAGCATCTTCTCAAACTGCTAACAAAAGCAAAACTAATTATCTCACTGCTGCTTTTTCCGTTGACTTCTCTGTAAACTCATCTTTACCTCTTGCTCATGGCCATGTAATCCTGATTTCAGCCATCTTTTGCCAAGTCTTGTCATAAAAAACAAATTAATGTCACATGTTTTATGCTAAGGAAACCAACTCTGAGCAAGTGCAAAGTACCTTCTTGCCACTGAGCCACTACAATCTGTGCCTAAAATTCAAGAGTAGGGCTTCCTTACAAATTGCAGGATTGCCAAAGGAGTGAGACTGTGCTAAATGAAGGCAAAAGTTGTTCTTGCTCAAAAGCCAGTTGTATCTGACTCTAGGGTTCAGTGCTCATCTCAGTTTATAGCCAGAGCCGGCACTGTGTGTCTCTGCAGACATTTCCGTGGACATGTCACAGGCATGACTAGACATCGGAAGCCACAGAACACTTGTTACCTTCCCACTGAAGTGGTACCTATTTATCTACTTGCAATTCCTTGCTTTCAAACTGATATGAGACCATGCTACCTGTTTGTAAAAATTAAACAACTCTCCTGAACTCCTATCCTGTTGTGCCTGTGTGTTTTGCATAACATGTAAAGTTTACAAAAGTTGGCTGCATAGCTCAGTGGTTTAGGTACAACCCGAGGTTGGGAGTTTGATTCCCCAACTCTGCCTCCAGGAGAAAGAGTTAGCCTATGTTGTCTTCGGCAAACTACACAGTCCCAGGGCAACTGCAGAAGAAGAATAAAAATAAACCAATTCTTAGTATTCTCTATTTGGAAAGCCCTGAAAAGAGTAAATATAGATCAGGACTGAATTAGTGGCACATTATTATTATTATTATTATTATTATTATTATTATTATTATTATTATTATTATTATTATTATTATTATTATTATTATTATTATTATTATTATTATTATTATTATTATTATTATTATTATTATAGCTTAGAACTAAAAGCAGGACATCTACCTCACTGCTAAGTCTTACACCAATATAATTTTATTCCTGCCTCACTTTCCCTACTATTTTCCAAATTTTCCTTAGCTGTCTCCCCGCATTGCCCAGCCTCTGATACAGAGAGACATGCTCTGTTTGATCCTCATGTATAAACCAAATAAAAACCTTTTTATTTGATTAAAAAGTGGGGGGAAAGGCAGACAGAAGCCAGGAGCCGTTGGAAGGCTTGCAATATATATTATTATTAGCAGCACCTCTGTTGTTCCTTTTTTAAAAAGCTGATCCTTCTTCTTCCATGTGTAGGCCAGGCATGAAACTGCAAAAATGAAACCACCTTTTGGTGAGTTCATTCCGCAGTAGCTAATACATGATAATGCCAGGACCAGATTCTGCCTTCTTACAACCCAATCCTGAGAGGTTTTTCTTTGGCTCAGAAGCCAATCTCAGTTTTCAAACTTCTTTGTCCAAAGTTAAGTTCATTATAGACATGACATAGGGTCAAAATGTGGACAAAATAATAGGATTAGATAGGGTCTGGAAAGGTCATCTAATCTAACCTCTTGGAAATGAAACAAAATAGAATTGCCAATTTCCTTCCTTCTACAGCTTCTTCTGCTGCTACTCCTGCTAAAATCCCCTTTTCTCTTATCAAAAGGAAAGGCGCTCTTATCTCACTCTACAAAAGACATTTTAACTTGTCACCTCTCCTACACTCACAGAAACAGAACTCAGTTTCAAATGGAAAAGCAGGGACAAGCATTTTTAGGTATCTGATACAAGTCCATTTCCAAAAATGCTAGTCTGCCACCCCATCTAGAAAAAAAACATTATAATAATTTCATGTCAGCAACTATTCTGGGTTGAAAGGATTTTTGCTGGTGGAACTCCGCTCAAGGGACCTTTCATGTCCCCAAGATCTTTTCCCACCAAAGTGGTCTCTATTGATCTACTTGCAATTTCTTGCTTTCAAACTGCTAGGCTGACAGGAACTGGGACAGGGAAGGGTGCTCAATCCGTCATGTAGTACCCAGGTCTTGAACTGCCAACTTTCCAGATAACAATGTGAGCTTCTTAACCACTGAGCCACCACAGCTGCTCGGGAAAGGGAAACAGTTCTGGTGCCTCTCTAGCATAAACTTTGCCTAGAGCCGTGATGGCAAACCTTGGCACCTGGAATGCCAAGATATGTACAGTAAATCCATTCATGTGGATGCACAGAGATTTGGGCATCTGGGAATTGAAGTCCAAGAACACATGGAGTGCCAAGGTTCACCATCACAGGGAATTCCACCTGCCAAAGTTTTCAGAATATATTAAAAAAAAAGATGGACTCTGGGCGTCCCACCAACCTCTGCAGAGGAAGCTGCTACTAAAGGTGTGAGAAGTCTCTTTTGGGAAAAAAACCTGACATTGAAGCTGGCAAATGTCTGAGCCTTTCGAAACATCCCCTCCCAGGGTGGTCTTGAGAATCAGCATCAATAAGACAATCCCCAGATGTGCAAATGCAGAGGAGGAGAGAATCCAGATGTCATTGGTGCCTTTGGGAAGAAAGAGACCCAGACCACAGCTAGGAGGAAAAGGAGCCAAGCTCTTACCTGTGAAGTTGAAGGTGTGCGCCTTTGGCGTCCTGCTTTTGCCACCTGTCTTCAGCAGTCGGATGTGCTCAAAGCTCTGGAGTTTAAAGGCAGCGTCTCCTTGGCTTTGACAGGAGTGGGTGACTCTACGGAGGGAGAGAGTGGGGGCTGACTATGGAGAAGAGGCATGCGGGTGAGTAAGCCATAGATGGGTGTCACAGTCTAAGTTTCTCTCCCTTGGGATCGGTTGTCTTTGCTCTACACATCTTCAGATGTGACCGTTTTGGATTTCATCTAGGTCACAATTTTGGGGAAGTGGTTGGGAAGGCTCCTTCCATAAATGGGGCAGTGGGAAGGGAAATTCCCTGCAAAATACATTTCCCATTGCAAGAGATACTGGCAGTGAGTTTTTACTCTTCTAAGGACAGGAAAGGGCAGGGTGAAATAACAAAAATTGATGAGGAAAAATTGCATTTACTCATCAAAGTAGCAAGAGCAATTAGACTTATACCATTGTGGTTTTAAAACAGAGATGTGTGGAAGAAAATCTGTTTTAGCAAAATCCAGATTATAATTGCTCCTGTGAATTTAATAGGCAGCATTAACCAAAAATCAAGATCAGGACTTCTGAGTAGCCTGGAGCCAAACATTATCATTTGCTAATTGCTGCAGACCCAAGCTACTAATAATGGCATGGGAGCAAGAGATAATTTTTAAAGGATGGCAGTCTGACACACACACCCCATCAATGTTATTTTTTATTTTCAGAACTTTTCACTTTACCTTTTTAATCAAAGCTCTCATCCTCGATAGAAATCAAGCTAAGGTGTTTCACTGTATAACTAGCTTTATTAATAACCTCCCAATCTATTGTGAGGGTTTAAAGTTTCCCTTCCCCAGGTCAGAAAGTTAACATTTTTAGGGGAAGGAAAGTTTAGAAGATTGCCAAGGCATGCACAAAGAAATCTGAATGGGAACAGCAAGGATCATACTAAAGAGAGGAATGTTCTCCAGGGAACAGATGATGTAAGAGAAAAAGGAACGTAAACACATTAATAAAATGGTTGGGTTTTAGAGAAAATGACAAAATTGCTTATACTTTTGCACTATTTACGTACTCGGGCTTGGAAATGTCAGGGTTTGTTGTGAAATTACAAACCGGATCCCAAGAGAAAAATAGAGTTAAGAATGTGCAGTGTTCCCTGGGTTGGATGTCTCATTGCAGAGAAAAACTGAATTGTTTTCGTTGTAACATTATAGTTAAAACATAGGATTTCAGATCTAGGTAGTAAAACAATATCATTTAGCAAAGGCAATCTCTTCTCCAAGGGATGATTCATAGCTCTCTCCCCCCCCCCCCGACTATTAGAAAGGTGTATTTTAAACTATAGCTAAAAATCAAAGTAAGAGAACCATTTAGCATGTATTTAAAGGAGGTGCTCTTTCAAATGGTGAAAAAGGTCTCATTGTTAATAGCATCTGCTTTTCTTCTCTTCTCTAGTTGTGCTTTGTTTTGTAAATATTCATTAAAAAGTAAAGACAGCCTTATTTTACTCAGTGTTACTGAGAAAAATAATAATCACATAGAGTACTCATTTGTGTCTGAAACCAAATGCAATGCATAAATAAAAATACTCAATATAGAAGCAGTGGAATAAAATTATGGATTTTAAGACCACGTTTTAAAAAGATGGTGGAACAAGAAAAAATGTTAAAAAAAGATGTGAGGTTAGGTATACAGTATTCAGAAGGTTATTCTACAGGTTGTTTAGATGTGTTTATCAGTAAGGCAATTTCCTTAAAGACCTGGGAACAAAACGATGATTCTAAAGGGGTTGAGTAGATACATACAGTATATAAATTTGGAATGTCACATGGAATGTTATTTAAGAGTCCCATAATTTGACTTTACTGGAGGCATTTGCAGGGCACAGGATTAGATTCATTCATTCATTTATAGATGTTTAGAAACAGCCTGCATCCAAAAACTTCAGTAATTTTAAAAGCAAAACAGACCTATCTTCATCATATACCTTGTCAGAAAAGGGGGGAAAGTACAGGCAAAAACATTATGGCACGTAAAGACTAACTGCTATATTTCAAGCATATACAGTATTTTTACTGTTAGTTTTTATGGATCAAGTCCACTTCTTCAGACATAAGAGAGAGGCTCGATAACAGTACTTTATACATGGCCTCATGACCAGATGGAACTACAGAAAGACAATGGTTGTTAGTATAATAGAAATAATTGCAGTCATGTGAGTCAGTGTGGCTTTTCACACTTGGCAATGATGAATCATTACACAATTACCAATTGTGTAATGCAGCATTGACTATGTTGCATTTATCTACTAGCCATATCTGACTTTGTAGAACAAAAGCTTCACAGGAAGAAATCTGAATATCAATGAGGAATCTTCTGTCATTACAAAGTGTGAAAAGCCCCTTGGTCTCACATGATTCGAAACTGTATCTACCATATTAACCTACTATTGTCCTTCTGACATATCAGAAAACAAAATAAAAAACACTGTAGCACTTTAAAGACTAACTGCTATAGTTTTATTCTTAGCTTTTGTGGATCAAGTCCACTTCTTCAGAGTCCTTCTGTATATCTCCACCTGGTTATGGAGCCATGTACTGTATAAATTATTGCCAAGAAGTCTTTTGTCTGAGGAAGTGGACTTGATCCACAAAATCTAACACAAAAGCATAGCAGTTAGTCTTTAAGATACCACAACCTTTTCCGTCTTTATTTTTTTGCTTTGTTTGTTCTGTTTTGTTTTCTGTCTGAAATTTTCCATATACTGTACAGTACAATACTTTACTTTCAAAAATTGTTAGTGGCCAATGAAAGAGGAGTTGTGTATACCCGATTTGTTGTTGTGGGTTTGGAAGACAAATGCCTAATCCCAATCACAACTTTGTTTTCTAGTCTTTATGCATGAAAGCAAAACAGTCAGAACAAATGGTAGTACTGGACAAAACCAGTCTTTCCCAACTTGGGTTTTTCAAAATCTTTTATACAACAAGTCTCAGCAACCCTAGATAGCATGCACAATGATTAGGGATTTTGGGATTTGTTGTCCCAAACAGTAAAGTTTAGAAAAATTCCCTTTTGGGGTTGTAGGACCAATGGATCCCAGTTATGCTTGCTTGAGATTTCTAAGCACTGCAATTTTAATGTGCAATGTTTCCAAGCATGGATCAAAAATATCTGGAAAGTGCCAGTTTGGGTGAAGGCAGTTCTGAGTGGAATTGAAGTATGACAGCTTTCTTATAAGTGCATTCTCACAGGCTTTTATAAAAATTAGTTGCACATGGGAGGGAGAAAGTTTGAGAGATGATTCTGCCATAAGAGTGTGCAACTCCTACCCGTTTTCTCATGGGTAGCCATGCTAGTCTGTGTAGATTTATGCTGACAAGAAATAAAAAGTAAAAATTTAAAAGAAAAAAACACGAATTTTGTGGCACCATAAAAATGAACGGCTATATTTTAATCTGCGCTTTCGTGGCTCAAGTCCACTTCCTCAGACCTTTTGTCTTGCTTTTAACTTTTGTTTTGTTTATTGTCTAATAAAGCATATGGAAAGATTTTTTTTATTTCTGAATTTTGAAGACAATAACAATTAAAAACGTTGCATTTTAATATGCATGGAACTTGTGACCTCCGACATCCGCACGGATAGAAATTATTGACAATAATTAAATATTGCGCGCCCTCTCCTCCATCCCTGAGGCGATCCTTGGTTTCCATGACAACCGACGACTCCGATTGGCCCGCTGTGCCGCCGCTCCGAGGCCGCCGCCCGTCATTGGTCGGAATTCCACGGGTCACATGACATGCCAACATGGCGGTGCCCATGCAGCTCTACTGGAGTGCCAGACTGCCATGGCGTGCGCTGCACCGGGTGTTTCTTCGCCCGCTATGGAAGCGGGAAAGCAGCCGTGCTGCCTCTGAAGGACTAAAAAGCCGTCTATACGAGTACGCGCGGGAAGGATGGACCGCCCGGCCGCAGCTGGGCTTGGAAGCACTGAAGGGACGGCTGGAGGAGGTGGAACAGGACCTAGAAAGGCGCAAAGGGCCCCTCAGGGGGAAGGATCTGCGTGAGATGGTAGGTTAGAGGGCGAAGAAGCTCGTTCCGGGGTTGAGAATTGCTCAGGCTGTGAACTATACAGTTTAGCGTTGTCTGCATCGGTTGGCAGCATCCCTTCAGGACTATACAAAAGGTTCCCTCCCTCCCTTAAAACACACCCAAAATAAACCTGGAATGCTCTACATACCAGTATCTAACACTAATTGTGTGTGGGGAGTAGCTTAAGTGTTTAAGACGCTGACTGGAAGGCGGTAGGTCAGCAGTTTGATACCCAAGTACGACTGAGTGATCTCCCGTCTCTATTCCAGCTCCTGCCAACCTAGCATTTCGAAAGCAAGAAATTGCAAGTAGATAAATAGGTACCACTTCAGTGGGAAGGTAAACAACGTTCCATGTACTTCAGTGTCTAGGCATGCCTGACACATTTCCACGGAAACATCTGCAAATGCAGACAGCGCTGGCTCTTCGGCTATAAACAGAGATTAGCAATGAACCCTAGAGATTTGAGCAAGGGTGACCTTTACCTTTACCTATTAAATAAATAAAGTCTAAGAATAAAACACATCATATAATTTTGATTTCCATTATTATTCTCTTCCCTCGTGGCACTGTGGTTTCAAAGAGGGGCCATTTGTATCTGCTCATATTTCCTTCTTTGTCTCTGAATAATTTTGATGAAACACTATTGGGTTGTATCATACTCCCCCCCCCCATGCCCTCCCAGGTTGCATTTGGGCAGCAACTGGTTGAAGTGCAGAAAGAGATGGCCAGATTGGAAGCAGAGAAACAGAAAATAACTGAAGGTGTGACTGATCTTGTGGTGAGTGCCTAAGACCATGACTGTCTAGAAATAATCCATAACTCAAAGTACCTATGAACAAGTTGAAACATGTGACTAGTTGTGTGTTCTTTTGTTTAGAATAATGAATATTGTGTTTGCCTGAACTGTGAGCATTGGAAGCTTTCCAGCAAAATGCCTGTCTCAAATTCGGAGATTTTGATTTCTTAGGTCCTTGTACTTCAGGCACAACCAGAAATATGCTAGATTTTTGAGCTGGTGATTATTATATTGTTTATTTTTTAAGGGAATAGCTTTTAATTCACTTTTTAATTTTCCTGTTCCAGAAAAAACACAAAAGCAGTACTTTGCAATCGGTAAGGATTTTCTTTCTTTCTTTTTTATTAGATGGACTATTGAGCATCTGTTGCAGTAAAATGGAGTTTCCTCTCCTCATGTTGCAACAAAAAGATGGTTTATTGCATTTGTTTGATGATATTAAAATCCAGGAAGATCCCTGCCGGATCAGATATAGTCAGCTTGATCCAGGCAAGCTCAATTATAGCAGTTGTTCTTTAAGGTTTCTTCTTTCTTATTTTGTTTCTGTTTCTGCTTTTGTTTTGTTTCTTGTGTGATACATTCACCTGAAGCATCTTGTTTCTTACACCAGAAGGGTGTAAAGGCGGCAGAGTCCTATGTTGTTATTACCAGTATTTGGCTGGTAGAGGAAAAAGACAAGACAAGATGGCAATTTGTAGCCATTTGTCTTAAAACAAGTAACCAAACTAAGTACCGTATCTTAAGAATTCTCAAGTCATTTTGTCTATCTGAGGATTCCCTGGTAACTTAATTTTTTCAAAGTGTGCCTCTCCTAGGAAGGTTACTACTGTACTATTAAAAAGTTGACCCTGGTCTCTCTGTTGTTGTTGAGGATGCAAATGTTTTTCTTCTTCTTCAGCTTACCTGCTCCTGATTACCACCTCCTCTTTTTCCTGCCAGCTCCCTCTTTTCAACACTTTGCGGCAGGAGGGGAAGAATATTCGCCATCAACTCAATGCCTTGCAGCAGGAAGAGGCAAAGTTGGATGAAAAATACCACCTGCTGGTCCTCAAGCTGCCCAACAGGACTCATCCTGATGTGGTAAAGAGCATGACGCAGGGAAAGAGTGTAGAGCTGTGTTACACTTGTGGGTGGCACAAAAGGAAGTGAGGCATGACATAGGTTCAGAGCTAGGGGAAAAACTACTCTGCAAACTTCTTCTTTGTGAAGAGATGCTCAGCAAGGTGTTGAGGTTGTTTGGAGCCATACCTCCCTTGCAGGTGAAGCAGCAAGGATCTTGCACAACATGCCATAACGCAGGACTCATCACCTGTAGTTGGGAGCCTTTGATGGGCAGTCAGCACAACACCCACCTTAAGTGTCTTCTCCTTTTACAACCTAAAGGAGGGGTTCCCAACCTTTTCAAGCCAGAGGCCAGGTAACGCTCTCTTACCTGCTTTCCCACCTGTTTTAACTCTAGCCTTTTCCTTCCCTAGCCAGTTGGAGATGAGAGCCAAGCACGAGTGATGGAAATTGTGGGGTCGAAGCCGGGTGAGTAAGAAGAAGCCTGTGTGGGTTTCAGAATAGAATTACTACCACCACCACCACCACCACCACCCTTCTGTTCTGAAGGGACTGAGGTGGCTCAAGTGGTTAAGACACTGAACTTGCTGACTGGAAGTTCAGAGTTTGATTCCTGGGTGCTGCATGACGGAGTGAGCTCCCGTCTCTGTCTCAGCTCCTGCCAACCTAGCAGTTCGAAAGCAAGAAATTGCATGTAGATAAATAGGGACCACTTCGGTGGAAAGGTAAACAGAATTCCATGCACTCTGGTGTATTGGCATGCCTGCCACATGCCCACATAAAATGTATGCAGATGCAGACAGCGCTGGCTCTTTGGCTGTAAACAGAGATGAGCACTGAACCCTAGAGTTAGATACAACTGGCTTTTGAGCAAGGGCGACCTTTACCCTCTGTTCTGAGCTTCCCTTCCTTTGGCAAGCTGGAATTGGGTCTGTTGAATTCCTCCTCTTCCTTGGGATTAAATCCTTGTTTGTTTGTCTGTCTGTTTAATAGCATTTGACTTCAAAGTGAAAGGGCATATGGAAATCGGGGAGCAGCTGCATATTATAAGGCAAAGGTGAGTATGACAACTGTTTTAGGAGGGATCACTATCCTTTTTGGTCCCCCCCCCCACCTCCTGGTAGTGAAAAAGGCATCTGTCCCAGCTCCTACCAACGTAGCAGTTTGAAAGCCAGAAATTGCAAGTAGATAAAGAGGTACCATTTCGTTGGGAAGGTGAACAGTGTTCCATGCGCTCCAGTGTCTAGTCATGTCGCCACGTGTCCATGGGAAACGGCTGCAAACGCAGACAACGCTGGCTCTTTGGCTATAAACAGAGATGAGCACTGAATCCTAAGACTCGGATACGACTGGCTTTTGAGCAAGGGTGACCTTTACCTAAAACAAAACAATGGTTCCATCTGGCGGCAGAGAAATTACAAGTAATAATTGGGGCTAGATGCTATTTAATTTTAAGCCTTGAATACACTGAAAACCATCATATTTCTTTGTTCTTTTTAATCGGTCCTGCAAATATTTCAAGAAACGATAATCATTTTTTAAGGGTTACAGAGATTGCTTAGAAGTAAGTTAAATATTGCTTGTTTTATGCCAGTAGTAACTGCACAACAACACTTTTGTTACTGGGAATAACACATGTGATTTACATGATATAGAGTGTGCTAATTCCAAATCTGAACTCAGAATTTGCCTATCATGGACAGATTTTAAGACATGCTATAGCTGGTACCCCACACCTGCTTTGCCAGCCAGGATACATGGATTAGACCAAGTAGCGGACAATATTTATTTTTTGTGATGTAGTGTAGTAACTACTAGTTATGTTACTCGTTCCGAAGAGAAAGCAACAGACTACAAGTAGCTACACTACTTGTAACAAGTTAGAATTATAGTTGCCAATTGTAGCTATGGGTAATTGTGACTGTTTTAGACGAAACATAAATATTCCAGAGTTGCCAAATAATATGTAAAACCACTCTGCAGATCATACAATGCTCATACAGATATTTTTTCTTGTCCTTTGTGGGTCCTTCACTCTGTTTTGTTTTTCTTTATCATCATCATCATCGGATTTGTATGCTGCCCACTCAACAATGTGACTCCATGCAACTCACAACAATAGAACATCCAATACACATACATATTATGTCAAAAATATGCATATCACAATATAATAAAATACAGTACCATAATAACAAATGGATCACAACATCATATAAATCACATCAAGAAATCACAACTATCATAAAACATTAAGAAAAAAGAGAGTCAATCATTTAAAGAAGTCCCACAAATACTTGAGGATAAACATTTGGTGTGTGCTGAATTCATTAATCCGTGTGCTGAGGAAATGCGTTAAAATGAATAAAAACATCCCCTAATGCATCTGAAGCGAAAGCTTTTGATCAGATTAGGCCTTGGCAGCCGGGCGTGTTGTTAGCAGAAGGATTATGCATTTTCATGCAGTGCTCTATCTGTTCTCATGTCATCCATTCAGCATCTCCTTTCCTAAGCCACCTTTACTTCATTTAAAGACCGAACCCAAAACAGGCTCATGCAGGAGTTGTTGAATAGAGGGGTCCAGTGTTGCCTGCTTCAAATGCTAGGATCAATAGCCATGCAAATAGCAGTTTAGTTCCCTGCCTGCACTTCTGATAGCTGAAGAAACAGACAGAGCTTGGTACAAATGTTCTTTTTGGTGCTTTAGCGAAGGGTTCTCAACCTTTTCAAGCCAGGGGCCGGGTCATGCTTTCTCAGTCAGCTTCGAAGGTCAGACGACCATTTTGCCCTGCCTGCACAATGGGGGTGGCCATTTTGTAAAAAAAAAAACCCTTCAAATGGGTGGCCATTTTGTTTCTTGAATGCCCTCGGAGAGGTGGGAG
This sequence comes from Furcifer pardalis, assembly GCA_030440675.1. Taxonomy (NCBI): domain Eukaryota; kingdom Metazoa; phylum Chordata; class Lepidosauria; order Squamata; family Chamaeleonidae; genus Furcifer; species Furcifer pardalis. The sequence continues at coordinate 308,521,068 of CP126890.1, forward strand.
ACCACATGAAATGGCACCACGGGCCAGATCCAGCCCAAGGGACTTAGGTTAAGAACCCCTGACTTTAGCTCTCAGAAGAACTGGCTGGCTGTGTTCTGGGAATTCCAGTCCCACAAAATAACTTACCTCTAGCTTTAGAAATACAGTTGTACCTCGCTGAAAGAGCATAATGTGTTCCACGGGGTTGCTCTTTAAGCGAGTTTGCTCTTTAAGCGAAACACCATTGTAAATGACCGGTTGGGGGTGGGGATTGCAAACCCTGATTTATTTGTTAAGGGAGTTTTTGGTTTTTTAAAATTTGTTATGCAAAGCGAACATTCAGAGAAAATTCTGCTGTTTAAGCGAGTTGCTCTTTAAGCAAGGCGCTCTTTATACAAGGTTTGACTGTAATAGCTAAAGGTCTCCCTTGCTTGAAAGCCAGTCGTGTTTGACTCTAGGGTTTGGTGCTCATCTCTGTTTACAGCCAAAGCGACAGCACTGTCTGCCTGCAGATGTTTCTGTGTTCACATGACTAGCATGATGAGATATCAGAGTGCACAGAACACTGTTTACCTTCCAACTGAATACCTATTTATCTACTTTCAATTTCTTGCTTTCAAACTGTTAAGTCAGCAGGAGCCGTGGCACACGACGGGAGTTCACTGTCTTAACCACTAAGCCACTGCAGTCCTTGGAAATAATAGATTAAATAATAGGTTACCAATAATTGCTGAAATCTGTCTCAAAGGCACAGTTGGTCTCATCCATGAGTGTGGTTGTAGCCCTACAAAACTCCTTGACCGCTTCTTCCGTCTCCATAGGCGGTTGTCACACATCTCTGGGTACCGGTCGTACTACCTCCATGGCGCAGGAGCTTTGCTTCAACAAGCCCTAGTACAGTTTACTTTCAACAAGCTGCTGAAAAAGGTACTGAGAACGACTTGTATTACAGGTAACCCAGTGGTGGAAGGGGAAGCCTTATCATTTAGCCACAATTCCTCTGGTTTCATGCCTCACTTTGTACCAAAAGTATCACACTGGATCCATCCACGATGTACATCATCTGCACAATTATAGTCAACAGGAGTGATGGCAAACATTGGCACTCCAGGTGTTTTTGGACTTCAATTCCCAGAAGCCCAAGTCAGCACTCCTGCTGGTCAGGGCTTCTGGGAACTGAAGTCCAGAATACCTGAATTGCCAAGGTTCGCCATTGTCCTGATGTGACCAAAGGTCTAAATCAGGTTTCCTAACCTTTGGGTTTTGGACTTTAATTCCCAGAAGCCTCAGTCAAGTCCTCAAAGCACTGATCAGCCAATGTACTAACTGAGGTTTCTGGAAATTGAAGTCCCCCAGTAGGGAGTGGGTCCCACATTGGGAACCCCATTGGTTTAAATCTAAGGTCTGGTTAAGTCAAAGGTCTGCCCCTGGACCACCATTTTGTACCAAAGGACACCAGCTGGAAACCAAGAATGTTGAGTCTTTCTTCCTGACGCTCTTGCTGGCTTACCTGGCATGTATCTTTTTAGGGCAGAGGGGCTAGATGCCTTTGTGCAAAGATTTTTCAAGGGTCCCCGGAAGCATTTCAACATCTCAAAGTCTTCTTTTCTTACAGGGTTTCATCCCTATGGTTGTTCCTGATCTATTGAAGGCAGCCGTGTTTGTAAGTATCTCTTCAAGTGGGCTTGATCCACGAATGCTCATATCAAAATGCAGCAGTTAGTCTTTAAGGGGCCATAACGTTTTTGTTTGATTGTTTTTTTACTCTCTGATCTGCTTAAAACACAGACTATCACGGCTACCATTTCGAAAAAATTTAACTATGTCGTTTCCAGGTTACTTGGAACCTGCACTCTCCCCTTAGATCCGTATTACTCAACCTTTGGTTTTTGGACTTCAATTCCCAGAACCCAAAGTCAATTTCCCAAAGCTCTGATCAGCCAGTGTTCTGACTTAGGCTTCTGGGAACTGAAGCCCAAGCGCCAAAGGTTGGAAACACTGCTCTGTGAATCCACACAAATGGGTTTACTGCCACACATTGGGAACCACTGTTTTAGATGTTTTCTACTGGTCTTTGTCTTTTTCTTGTTATTTCTCACGGCCGATCAGTTTTACCCACCTTGGTTTTAGCTTCCTACTCAGGTGTTTGTGATGACAAGGTCTTGAGCGGACTCATAGATTTCATGTTCTGAATGTGATGCATGCCCGTGTGTTAATGCCCATGCATCTTGTGTTTCCCAGGAAGGCTGTGGCATGCTTCCTGATGCCAGCCCCTCCCAGGTGTACAACATAGACCCGTCCCGTTTTGAAGACCTGGTTTTGGCCGGCACCTCCGAGGTTGGGATCGCAGGTACTGTTCCAAAGGAAGAGGCTGAATCTGGGCATGGGAAGGACGTGCTGAAGAAAAATAGGTTCACCCAGGGTGGCATGAGATGAGGATGGAGTTGCAGTCTACCCAATTTAGAGAGTGCCAGGTTGGAAGAAGCTGCCCCAGAGGGCTCTAGAGCACTGATGGTGAACCGTGGTACTCCAGGTGTTCTTGGACTTCAATTCCCAGAAGCAATGCAGAAAACCCACAGAGACTTGGGCTTCTGGGAATTGAAGTCCAAGAACACCTGGAGTGTCAAGGTTTGCCATCACGGCTCTAGAGTCTGGTCAGGTGATCCTGCTATGATCACATAGACCCTACTGCCAGCTAGTCAAGATGACCATCAGGCGGCCCAGAGGACTCACGTTCTACGATGCCGAAGTCCACCAGGAAGGGTGATGGTCTCCAAGTGGATTAAATCCCACTTGAATCCATTTTGATGTATGGCAGCAGTTTCATCCATCTTGGCCTGGGGCTGAGGAGGACTTTGTGTGCCAAAAGGGCTCAGGAACAGAAAGTGACTCGCAGAACTGGATCAGTGGTACTATGGGGGTCATGCTGCAATGCGGAAGGCAGATCAAAGACCACTACGTTATATTCTCAGGACAGTCTTCATGGCTGGTTGCCATGAGGATTGCCAATATTCAGATTTGGATACGGCACAAGAAGAAGTCTCTACTGAACATCCTTTGAAATGGTGTGTCAAGAGGATTTCTTCAGGGTTTGTTTCAAAACAAAAAAATCAGGTTGCTAAATCAAAGCATGAAGGTCCTGTAATAGAACGAGGTGGCAAAAGATCAGGGCTTGGAAAAAGTTCATTTTTTGGACTACAACCTCCGGTCTTAGATTTAGATAATCCCATGTTATGTACCATATTGAGCATCAAGAGATCTTCCAACAGTTTGGGTCTTGGGCAAGTATTTTGGCATTCTCCCATATCGTTTCTAGGGTCTTAAAATCTGGCATGGTCATTTTCATGGTCTTTACATTTTTACAGATTTAAGAAGACTGAGAAATTCTGAGTGGTGTGTTCCCAAAAAAGTAAAATTTCTAGATTATGCTGAAGAGAGTGGATTGCAACAGGCTTGGCAAGAAAAAGAACAAAGTGATCAGTGTAGTGCTATGAAATGGCCAGACAGGAAGTAAAAGTAAAGGTCACCCTTGCTCCAAAGCCAGTTGTATCCGACTCTAGGGTTCAGTGCTCATCTCTGTTTATAGCCAAAGAGCCAGCAAACGTCTGCAGACGTTTCCATCAACATGTGGCCGGCATGCCTCAACACCGGAGTGCACGAAACACTGTTACCTTTCCTGCCTAAGTGGTACCTATTTATCTACTTGCAATGTTTTGCTTTCGAACTGCTAGGTTGGCAGGAGCTGGGACAGAGACAGGAACTCACTCAGCTGTGCAGTACCCGGGAATCGAACTCCGACCTTCCAGCCATCGAATTCTAGCATTTTAACCACTTGAGCCTCCGCAGTCCCAGACAGGAAAGCGATGCTTAAACGTAGGAATGAAACTTTGCTTCACTTAAGCACTGACGGGAGAGTTTTCTCTTTGTCATTATATGGGATGTGTGGGGCAGTGAGTTGAAAGACTGAAGACTGACATGTCACCACTTCTTACCCACATCTTTTCCTCCTGCTTCCTGTTCCCAACAGGGTATTTCATGGACCATGCTGTGGATTTGAAAGATATGCCTGTAAGGTGAGATTTCCCTCCCTGCTTGAGTGGAATAATAATAATAATTATAATAATTATAATTATAATTATTATTATTATTATTATTATTATTATTATTATTATTATTATTATTATTATTATTATTATTATTATTATTATTATTATTATTATTATTATTATTTCATGTCAGAAATTATTCTGGGTTGAAAGGGTTTTTGCTGAAGAAACTCCACTCAGGTGATGCGTAAATGAGGCTCCTTTCATGTCCCCAAGAGTGGGACAGAGATGGGAGCTCAATCCGTCATGCAGCACCCGGGTCTCGAACTGCTGCCTTGCCAGCCTTCCAGCTAACAAGGCGAGCTTCTTAACCACTGAGCCACCACAGCCCCTCCTTGAGTGAAATGTCCCAACTGCTACTTTGCACCTATTCATTGTTTCAGATTTGCAGTGGAACCTCGGTTAACAAATGGCTTGGTTAACATAAAAATTGCATACAAAAGGAAATCCATAGAAAATAGTAGCTCAGTTTATGGAATTTTTTTCAGAACAGATTAATTGGTTTTCAGTGCATTCCTATGGGAAACCGCATTTTAGTTATTGTATTTTGGTTTTCAATGCATTCCTATGGGAAATTGCATTCAGTGCATTCCTGTGGGAAATTCGCTTAAAGTAATTTTCATTGTAAGAAACGTCCTGGAGAACGCATTAATTACGTTAACTGAGGTTCCACTGTAATATATTATCTCTTTACTTTGGAAATTTTAGATACCCAGGAATTCCAGATCCACTTTTGGTTTGGGGGAGTTTAGCAATAGCAATTAAAATAACAAATTACACTTATCTACTTACACTTATCTACTGCCCCATAGCACTTAGCCCCTGCACTACCAGGTCTCTGTTGCTCACCTGTAACTTATTCTTCATGGTCACCTGTGAATCCACACGTGTGGATTTCCAGAGACCATGAAGAACTTGATAGAGTGTAGGGGCAGAAATAGACATTGTAGATAGCACATAATTAGGACATAGTTATGTTTAACAGGGTTAAAGTAATAGCAATTCCACTGGAAGAAGCTGAGTCAACCTTGTATCCTGGTCAGGATTGAACTCACAGTGTTCTGGCTGAAGATCAGCAGTTTAACCCCTGCGCCACCAGGGCTCCTCTTGGAACTGCAACTGGTTTTGAAGGGGGAATGAAAGATAATCATGGGCCACTGGCTGGTTTAGAAAGCAGATGCTGCAGTCTCAGAAGCAGACATTATAGACTAAAATGCCTATTACGTAGACCTGTTGGTGTCAGTGGTGGGTGTTATAGCCCCAGACATCTAGGGAAGCCAGCAGAAGCGGAAGAATTCCACCTCTAGGGAGTGATGGGTCCTGTCTGGGTTTTAGCCTGAACGTTAAAGTCTCTAACTAAGACACTGGGCCAGTTTTGCTTCCTTTTGACTATCACCTTCCTTGATGTCATGTTTCCTTTATGGTCTTGCAAAGGACGGTGTGTTGTAGCTGTTGTTACCGAGCTGAAACTGACAAAGCCAAAGAGCCGTGGGGACTATACAGAGTCCATCAATTTACCAAGGTGAGGATTGTGTGAACCGAGGTCGGGTGTTTGGAAATCAAGGCTGGGAAGAGGTAAAGTCTACAGTAAGGTGCCCAAACTTTTCAGGCCGCGGGCCGATCACGTCATTCAGCGGGCCGGTCACGTGGTTCCTCCCACCGGAAGTGGAAGTAAACAATCCCTTGCATTCTGTTTTGCAACAGGATGAGATAGATTTTAGGCTGCCATTTTCTCTGCTTCACCCAGGGGTGCCCAAACTACATGCATGCAGTAAACCCATTTGTGTGGATTCACAGAGACTTGGGCTTCTGGGAATTGAAGACCAAGAAACCTTGAGTGCCAAGGTTCGCCATCACTGCAGTAGATGCTTGTTCCTAAGGTATTCGCCTTCTTTATCTCTTTTCCTCTTCCCCATTTCTCTCTGCCCAGGTGGAAATGTTTGGCGTTGCTGCCAATGAGACGGGGCTGGAAAGTGCCGCTCTCCTGGAGGAGTTTCTGAATATACAGAAGGAGATTTTCGCTGACCTGGGGCTTCATTACCGGTAAGAAGAGAGACCAGGCTTGGGTTGGGGGCCTTGGGCTTCCTGATGCCCTGGTGGCGCAGAGGTTTGGCTGCTGTCCTGCAGCTTAACCCTTGTGAGTTGTGAGTTCGATCTTGACCAGGGCTCAAGGTTGGTTAAATGAGTCCCCAGCATATTAATGGAGGGGGGGGGGAAATGCTAATTAATTTGTGAAGCGCCCAGAGAGTTCGCTAAGTGCTATGGGGCGGTTATATAAATGTCATTGCTATTGCTATATTCTTGTTAAATATAGCAATTTTCTAATAATGGGCTATCTATAATGTCTATTTCTATCAAGTTCTTCCTCATGGTCTCTGTGAATCCACACAAATGGGCTGACTGCGCAGTGAGCCCATTCGTGTGGATTCACAGGGGACCACAAAGAAGAAGAACAGTTACAGATAAGCAACAACCTGTCCTTAGAGAGCCCTGGTGGTGCAGAGGTTAAGCTGCTGTACTGCCACCCAAAGGTTGGTGAGTTCGATCCTGACCAGGGCTCAAGGTTGACTTAGCTTTCCATTGCTTCCAAGGTCAGTAAAATGAGTCCCTGGCACGTTAATGAAGGCAAAATGCTAATTACCTTGTGAACCGCCCAGAGAGTGCACTAAGCACTCTGGGGCGGTATAAAAGTGTGATTGCTTTTGCTTCTGGTGTCACAGAGTATGGGGAGGGTTTGCAGGCCAGCCACAAAAAGCAAGAGTTTTTCCACACCTTGGTGCAGAAAAGACAAAAACAAGCACTTCGGGGAAGATGTTACTGTACACTGGTAGGTTTTTGCTCAGGTGGTTCAAAGTCCAGATGGGCACCAATGAGACCAGGGGCCGGACTTACTTGTAGTCTCCTTGCGTTGCAGGGTGCTGGATATGCCCACGCAGGAACTGGGTCTTCCCGCCTACCGGAAATTTGACATCGAAGCCTGGATGCCAGGCCGGGACAAGTATGGAGAGGTGAGTAGGCCAATCAGATGGGATGTAATAGAGATAACAATTCTTATCAAGTCATAAAGGGGCTGAGGTGGCTGAGTGGTTAAGAAGCTCACCTTGTTAGCTGGAAGGCCGGCAAGTTGGCAGTTCGAGACCCGGGTACTGCATGACGGATTGAGCACCCGTCTCTGTCCCAGCTCCTGCCAACCTAGCAGTTTGAAAGCAAGAAATGGCAAGTAGATAAATAGGGATGTTTTTCCCCCACCTTCCCTGCCAGATCTCCAGCACCTCCAACTGCACAGACTACCAGAGCCGGCGACTGAACATCATGTATTACAGCCAGGACAAGCATCTGTCTTATGCTCACACTGTAAGTTCTGCTCACTGCGGAAATGGGGGCAGGCAAAGGCAGGGAAACGAAAGCCTGAGTTGGTTGATTTTGCAGACTCCAACTCTGGCCAGCAGCCTCTGGGGTTTCCCAACCCGCTCTCTTCTTTGGCAGGTCAACGGTACAGCCTGCGCCATCCCCCGGTTGGTGATTGCCATTCTAGAGTCTAACCAGTGCAAGGTTTGTCTCGTCCTTCTAAATAATGTTTCATATGTCTGGCCAGGTTATTCTGCTGTAGTAATACAATAGACCACCTTTTGTTCTTCGGACTTCAGTTCCCAGAAGCCCAAGTCAATTCCCCAAAGCACTGGTCAACCAATGGGCTGACTTAGGCTTCTGGGAAACGAAGTCCCCCTGTGGGTCCTGTGCCCCACATTGGGAACCACTGGACCATATTGCCAGTGAACATTGCTCATCAATTAGCAGTTAACTAACCTGACAGCCCTGAGGACTAATTCCCTTGAGTGTGGAGGTCACAGGCAAGGTTGATGGTCCCTGAGTGGATTCAATCCCACTTGAATCCATCTTGACGGAGGGCATCAGCTTCATCCATCCTGGCTTGGGGATGATGATAAGGACCTTGTGTGCCAAAAGGGCTTAGAACCAGAAAGTGACTTGTGGAACTGGATCAGTGGTACTATGGGTGTGACAATGCGATGCAGAAGGCAAATGGAAGGCCCCTGCATTATATGGTTCTCAGGACAATCTTCATAGCTTATTGCCATGAGGAGCGCTTATATTCGGAATCGGATATGCCACGTGAAGAAGAAGGCTGTGTCCAGTTTTGCAATTTGTGGTGAAGGGGCTGTGGTGGCTCAGTGGTTAAGAAGCTCACCTTGTTAGCTGGAAGGCTGGCAAGTTGGCAGTTCGAGACCTGGGTACTGAATGATGGATTGAGCACCTGTTTCTATTCCATCTCTTGGGGACACGAAAGGAGCCTCATTTGGGTGTCCCCTGAGTGGAGTTTCTCCAGCAAAAATCCTTCCAACCCAGAATAATTTCTGACACCGAATTATGTATTGTTATTTGTGGGGAAGGTATTTTTTATAGTTTTGTGTCTCACCTGGAATAACCTGGGAGTAGAACGTTATTGCCCAGTTCTTCTGAGGTTGCCCTCCCTTCTGGTTAGAAGAGTGGGACATTTCCTAAGGGGGCGGTATAAAAATGCAATAAATATAAAAAGAAATATTTATGGCCTCTTGGGCCCTCTTCATACAAAGTCTGCCTTAGGGCTCTGCTGTGTCTTGTTTTGTCTAGCCAAATACAGACGCCAGAATGAGACACAGAGTCTGTGCAATATCCTGATTAAACCTGCTCTGCTTTTGCCCCATGATTTTCCTACTTTCAGGACGGCAGCGTCCGCGTGCCGGAGGTTCTACAGCCGCTGATGGGCATGGAAAAGATTGGAAAGCCCAGCTATGCCCCGCTAAAATACATTGGCCCAAACCAGCCCAAAAAGCACTGAATCAGTGGCTGGAAGCGCTCAAATTGTCCTGGAGAATCTGGCACAGGTGGATCCATGGAGAGACCCGAATGGAACACGACTGCAGGGGTGGGGCATTCAGCGTGCAACGGGTGGAAAGAGAGTCTGAACACAGTTGTGGTGGCCTTGGACTTCAGACTAGACTGGTGTAAAGATGGAGAGCAGACCAACTGGGCCAGATGAATTGGGTTCAGGGGCCAGATCTGGCCTGCAGGCCGTAGTTTGGGCACCCCTGGTTTAAGCAGAGAAAATCTATCTTACCCTTTCGCAAAACATATCTATTGCAAAACAGGCTGCAAGGCGCATTTTGTTTCCGGTGGAAGGAACCACATGACCAGCCCGTGGCCCAAAAACTTTGGCCGACCCCTGGCCTAGAAGATCAGGCGATTCTCTATCTCCTTCTGGTGTTCTTCTTGATCTTAACTGCTGCCTAGGGAAGAGGGAATGCAGCTTGATTTCCAAACCTTGTAAAGATTGGCTTTTTGGCACCAACTACCCAGTTCCAGACAAAGCAGAAAAAGACGTTCGTTCGTACAATAAAAGTCACATGTGGAAAATCTGATTTGTTTAGAGTGGGGATGCTTTTGGGTGATGCCAGCTCCCTCAGTAGGGGCCCTTTTAATGGAGACAAGGAGGGGTGGGGTGGATGGGTACTTAAAGCAGGAAATTGTTATCTCACACCAGATACGTTTAAAAAGGCCCGCGGTGGAGTAGTGGTTAAGACGCTGAGCTTGATGACTGGAAGGTTGGCAGGTCAGCAGTTTGAGACCAATGTCCTGCATGACAGGGTGAGCTCCTGTTGTCTGCCCCAACTCCTGCCAACCTTGCAGTCCAATAGCAATAAATTTGCAAGTAGATAAATAGGTAGTGCTTTGGCAGGAAAGGTAACAGTGTTCTGTGCACTCCAGTGTTTAGTCATGCCTGCCACATGTCCATGAAAACATCAGCAGACACAGACAGCTCTGGCTCTTTAGCTGTAAATGGAGATGAGCACCGAACCCTAGAGTTGGATATGACTGGCTTTTGAGCAAGGAAGGGCTTTACCTGTTACCTTTACTTCTCTAAGTGCTGGGAGAAATTAGGCAGAGAACTAAACACTTCAGTGGGAAGATAAACACCGTTCTGTGCACTTTGGTGTCGAGTCATGCCTGCCACGTGCCCATGGAAACATCTGCAAACACAGACAGCGCTGGCTCTTTGACTATAAACAGAACAGCTAGCGTTGTCTGTGTCTACAGACGTTTCCATGGACATGTGGCAGGCATGCCTCGACACCGGAGTGCACAGAACTCTTTTTACCTTCCCGTTGAAGTGGTCCCTATTGATCTACTTGCAATTTCTTGCTTTCCGAACCGCTCGGTTGGCAGGAGCTGGGACAGAGACGGGAGCTCATTCCACTGCGCAGCACTCGGGTCTTGAACTGCTGACCTGCTGACCTTCCAGTCAGCATCTTAACCCCTTGAGCCACTGCAGTCTGTGAGAAGCCCAATAAAATGACCCCGAAGGCTTGGAGCCAAGCAGTGATAGGGGTTTTTGCAGGCAGGGTTAAACCCATGCATCATGATTGCAGCTAATCACTGGAATGAGATTATTTCAGAAGGGGGTGGGGGGAGAGATTGTCCAGTGCACGGAGGCTCCCTCCCCCCCCCTTCTGTCCTGAATAGGTGACATCACTTCCTTCCCAGCCTGCCTCCTATTTAAAACTCCTCTCCCACCCACCCCCCTCCACAGTCTCAAATGCACCTCCATCTCGTTTGCCTTGGCACACAAAGAAGCCCTTCGGAAACCCAAGGACATTGGCCAGCTGCTGGTGGCCACGGCATCTTTTCCTGTCCCTCCCGCCCACCCCAGCTCCTGATAACCTTCCCCTACCCCTCTGGTCTCCCCCCTCCCCATTTCGTTTTGCAAGAACAACCCCCCAAAAAAGAAAGGGAAAGCTTGCAGATTTCAGAAGAGCCGAGCAGGCATGCTTCCACCCGGTGCCCCGTTTCTGCTGGCGCTTTGCCTCTGCCAAGGTAAGGCTGGACAAGATGCAAAGATGGGGGCGGGGAGGAGAGGCTGCAGCTCTTTATAGGCTCAGTTAGGAAAGTTAAGGAGTCCCTGGATGGGATGCAACCTTGGATGTTCTGGAAGTGAGCAAATGTATATCCATTCCTACTGTAGATTGGCTTTGTCAATTGGCCACTTTCTTTTCCTCCTTTTAAAAATTGGTGATGGAATCCTTGATCAATACCGATAACACATCCATTCTTGATCCACCTTTCCCTCCCTCTGTCTTTAGACACAGCCAGTTCTCTTTCCTTCCTTCTTTTTCTTTCTTTCCTTCCTTCCTTCCTTCCTTAGGCTGAATTCAAATTTGGTCTCAGTTGTCTCAATTGTTGGCAAATTTTGATGCCAAAAGGAATACATGCACCAAAATTAGGAAAGAGACAGGCTTTATTTAAAAATACTTATGTAAAAAAGACATCTCTCCATCTGAGTTGGGACTCTCTCCTCTTTTATCTTGCCAAATATCTCCCTGCCCATGCTCCCCAAATCAGGGACAGGTTGTACAGGGTTTTAAGACCGTCTCAGTGGGGAAAACTTTGCAGCATCTATAATTTAGCTCAATACAGAGTAATACTGTACATACATTCGCCTCACTCAGCTCTGGTGCTTTTCTGCCTCAGTTGTGGATGATGGGATTTGTAGTTTAACATATGTACAAGTATCAAGTTGGGGCGGCGGCAAAGGGCTGTATGACATCATTTCTTACCACCAGAAGACACAAAAATCCTAGTTCCAACCTCACCGTGCCTTATTTAGCATCTCATCCATCATTGTCCATTTTAAATGGTCCTCTTTAAGAAGAAGAAAAAGTGTGTGATCTTTAGTATTTCCACCCAATGGTTTGGGTTTCCCTCTTAGTGCTGGTTTTATTCCTTCTTCAAAAATATGTCCCTCCCCATCCCCTCTCTTTGTTCCTTCAGCCGGATGGCTCCTTTTCAAATTTTTGCCTTTTCAAATGCCGTCTGGAACACGACCGTAACAAACTGGCAATTCTGTTCGTTTCCTCCTTGACTGTATTTCCTACACACACAAACCAAAAAAGCCCAACAAGAAAAGTTTTAAAATACCGCACGCTTCCTTTTGCTCTCGTTGGAATCAAGGCTCATACATAATGCAGCTCACTTGAGCATCTGGCTTAAATCCCAGCCAGGGGAAACATTTCAGCACTTTGGACAGCAATTTCTGGATCCTGTCCTTTCCCTCCACTCTGCTGAAGCGAAGACATATTGCTGTTAAAAACCCGAAGCCCCAAAGTGTTCAGTCCCCACTTGCACTGCAGATCTCTTTGCTATAAGGCTTCACCTTCTCACTATAATATCTTGCCATGCAATACATGGGGACTGCAGGGTATTTGAGGATACAGGATCAGTTGCATTTATTTTAGGGACTGCGGTGGCTCAAGTGGTTAAGACGCTGACTGGAAGGCAGGAGGTCAGCAGTTCAATTCCCAAATAAGGCCAGACGGAATGAGCTCCCGTCTCCGTCCCAGTTCCTGCCAACCTAGCAGTTCGAAAACAAGAAATTGCAAGTAGATAAAAAGGGACCACTTCGGTGGGAAGGTAAACAGCGTTCTGTGTGCTCTGGTGTCTAGTCATGCCTGCCACATGACCACGGAAATGTCTGCAGACGCAGACAGCGCTGACTCTTTGGCTATAAACAGAGATGAGCACTGAACCCTACAGTTAGATACGACTGGCTTTTGAGCACTGGAGGCCTTGAACTTTACCTTTACTTAAAATTCCCTCTCGCCAGATAACTTGTATAACCTGAGCCTTACTTAACAGAGGATCATCCTGACTTTAATTTTGCCCATCTATCTCCACAGAGCTGCTAATAAGGAGGGAAACTTTCATGATAGTTCTTAACAATAATTGTTTTGAGGATTGTTTCATTCTGGTGCTATGCTGAAAACATCAATGCACATTTCCAGCATAAGTTGGTGACTCCAGTGTAACTGGGGGAAGGGGGTAATGAAACCGCATTGCTTGTGGGGTGGAGAGGGTGGCATTACAAGAACCATCCAAGATATTAAACTTTACTCACTAAGTAGATGTAGCAGCACTATGAACAGCCTCATCAGTGCCTTGATAATGCAAAACAGTCATACTTCTATAATGCCCCATAGCACTTAGTGCACTCTCTGAGTAGTTCACAAGTTGATTGGCACTTTGCGCCGCCGCCGCCCCCCCCCCTTGCTGGGGACTCATTTTACGAAGCTCAAAAGGATGGGAGTGGCTGAGTCAACCTTGACATCTGCCTTGCCTTAATAACATTTTAAAATCCTAATGGGTTTTTTCCCCTTGCCAGAACACTAGGGACAGCCTGAGCACAAGGAACGTGCTGCTTTGCATGTGAGACATATTTGACTAATGGGTTAGTGTGCAGTTTTGCTCTCCTGCCACTAGTGCTGTAGAAGGGTCTTCTCCATCCTTGAACCTTGTCCTTCTCCACACTGAGCAAAAATAGAACACAATATGTCAAACAAGAGCTGGCACAAATATGGACAAGTTTCCGTGGACATGTGGCAGGCATGCCTCAACACATGAGTGCACCAAAGTGGTCCCTGTTTATCTATTTGGAATTTCTTGCTTTCAAACTGCTAGGTTGGCAGGATCTGGGACAGATGATAGGTGCTCACTCCGTAGCGCAGCACTCGGGTCTCAAACTGTTGACCTGCCGACCTTCCAGTCATGAAGTTCAGTGTCTTAGCCACTAAGCCACCACAGTCCCTCTGATAGATTACATTTGCTCTCTTTGTGATCTCTGTTTTATGCAGCGCTCTGTCAAAACTTTACTCACCCTGAGAAATGTTGCCACTGCCTATAATCTCAATCTGGCAGCCCTACATTTGAAAAATCAAATGGGATTCTTAGATTTTTGAAGTACAGTAAAAACCTGGGTTACGACGGAGGTTACGACGGACCCCAAAAAATTGTAAACCGAAACATTCATAGGGATACATTGAATTTTTTTTCAAAATGGTCCTGAATTGATCATGGTAAACAAAATAAATATATTAAAAATTTGTAAAATGGGACAGCATTTCCATAGGATTTGTCATTGTAAACCGCAGCAAACTTAAACCAAGGCAGTTGTAACCTGGGTTTTACTGTATATTATTCTTTCGGGTGCTGTTAATCAAGTGTCAACATAGGTAGTTGACTTGGCTTGAGACTATGTTTTAAAAGGACTACTAATATCCACCAAAAAAATACATTTGAGATCAGCAGTGGAAATTATGTTTGTATCTGATTTGGGATGAGGCAGGCCTGTCTATATGTAAAATCTCCTGGCTTCCTAAATATATAATTTGAAGTTGCTCAAAAGTAGAGCTGGTCTATCCTGCCAACCTAGCAGTTTGAAAGCAATAAATTGCAAGTAGATAAATAAGGACCACTTCGGTGGGAAGGTAACAGCGTTCCGTGTGCTCCGGTGTCTAGTCATGCCTGCCACATGACCACGGAAACATCTGCAGAAGCAGATAGTGCTGGCTCTTTGGCTTTGAAACAGAGATGAGCACTGACCCCAAGAGTCGGATACAGCTGGCTTTCAAGCAAGGGAAGCCTAGTTGTTAGTGGTGATTAACCGAGATGTATTTTATTGTTTTATAACTCAGTTTGTCTGTTATGCAGTCTGAGGCTATGACCTATACAGCAAAATAGGTAGACGAACCGCAGTACTGTATCTGCATTAAGGATAATAACTGTATTGAAACGAGCAGTTTGGATTTTGCTTCACAGGTCTCTTCACAGCCTGAGTACTTGTGGTGTTTTGCTGAGCCTAGCTTTATGTAACCATCTTATGCAAGATGAAGGATCAGCTTACCTGGGCAGCTTAGCCCTTGCTTATCTTCCTAAATCGTTCCTGTTTCTCTTTCTCTCTGCTGCAGACAGACAATATGTAGGTCTGTTTCAACCCATAATCTTCAAACTACTTGGGTCTATACCCCAAATTTAACCTGCAACTTAGACCAGCTCTTCCTTGAAAATTTCAGACATGGAAGTTGTTAGTTTATTGCAGGGGGAGAAACTCAAGTGCAACAGGTCTGATTTGGCCAGACTTGTTGCTCTTTAAAGTAGCACTACAGTAGTGATGGTGAACCTTGGCACCCCAGCTGGACTTGAACTTCAATTGCCAAAAGCCCAAGTCCCTGTGAATCCACACGAATGGGTTTACAGTGTACGTGTCTGGCTGGCTCAGCTGGCCGGGGGGCATGGTCAGGTCTGGGACATAAGGTTGGAAACCCTTACCTAGAGGTGTGTAGGATAAAGTTTCCATAAATTTGGTTTATTTCCTTGATACATCTACTAAAATTCCCTCCAGAGTGCCATGACCCAAGACCCTTGTTTCTGTCTATTCCAGTGATGGTGTACCTTGGCACTCCAGCTGTTCTTGGACTTCAATTTCCAGAAGCCCAAGTCCCTGTGAATCCACACAAATGGGTTTACTGGCACTCCAGCTGTTCTTGGACTTCAATTCCCAGAAGCCCAAGTCCCTGTGAATCCACACGAATGGGTTTACTGGCACTCCAACTGTTCTTGGACTTCAATTCCCAGAAGCCCAAGTCCCTGTGAATCCACACGAATGGGTTTACTGGCACTCCAGCTGTACTTGGACTTCAATTCCCAGAAGCCCAAGTCCCTGTGAATCCACACGAATGGGTTTACTGGCACTCCAGCTGTTCTTGGACTTCAATTCCCAGAAGCCCAAGTCCCTGTGAATCCACACGAATGGGTTTACTGGCACTCCAGCTGTTCTTGGACTTCAATTCCCAGAAGCCCAAGTCCCTGTGAATCCACACAAATGAATTTACTGTGCATCTGCCAGAATTGTTCTTCTAATCCAGATCGCTGTACCACAAAAATTAGTGGTAATTATGCATGGGACAAAGATTTTGTCCTGTCTCAAAGGCTGCACACGTGAGCTAATAACCCGGAGAGCTGCAGAACAGACCACCTGTCCAGGTGTGGCTGTACATTTAATTCCATGTTAATCCTAGCAGAACGTGGCTTATTAAAGTTGCATGGAGAACAGCTGCTTGTGTCAAAGAACATGCATTGTGCCCAGAAGGCTTGTTGCATTGTTAATTCTGGTACGCCACGTACCGATTGCTTTTCACAAGCAGGACTCCTGTGATATGACTGCAAGGCACTGGGCAGAACCTTTTTTTAAAAAGCATCTGCTGTGTTTGGAACTGGTTATTATTTTACCCTTAAATCAACAAAACTCTTCGATCAGTTGCCCGACCTTTTTAATATTCTATTCGAAGACCAATTAGAAAAATACAGAAACATACCCATTTTAAACTTCATCCTAGGACCGTGATGGCAAACCTTGGCACTCCAGGTGTTCTTGGATTTCAGTTCCCAGAAGCCCAAGCCCCCATGAATCCACATGAATGGGTTTGCAACATTCATCCGACCTGCGCTGCGGCGCCCTCATCGCTCCTGGAAGCAGAAGTATGGGTGCGTTTTACTTCCACTTCCAGGAGCGACGAGGGCGGCGTGGGTTGGATGAATCACAGCAAACCCATTTGTGTGGATTAATGGGGGCTTGGGCTTCTGGGAATTGAAGTACAAGAACATCTGGAGTGCCAAGGTTCGCCATCACGGTCCTAGGATTTCATGCCAGGTAATACTTCTCATCAGCTGAACGTGGGCAAGTTGTTAAACGTCCATCACACATTCACAAATACAGACTATATTTATTGTCTGCCTTTCCTTCAGTGGGCTAAAAATTGGTTTCTTTCCCCCATTCTTACAACAATCTTACGAACCAGACCAGGCTGGGAGTAAGTGATCAGTCTAAGGTCCGTGCTGAGTTTCATGATTCAGTGTAAAAGACCTTCCAGTTCCCCATCAATGAATATACATTGCAGAAGGCTCGTTTGTCATTCTATGATCTCATTATGTGTTATTATTAGTCCTCATAATAATGATGCAATTTGTAATTTTCAGCCCTTGGACTGCCGTTGACTACTCAGGTGTCTGAGGAAGATGAAAAGGTGAGGAATTGGGGTGGGGGTGGGGAGAATATGCAGGATAGGATAGATCCGCTTATCAAAGTTCAACTGAAATTGAAAGGAAACATAAATCAAAATTGTCCACTTCCTCATCACAACCTGTTCCCCTTGAAATGGGTAAGACTGCAGTTCCCATCATCTCTAATAATCATGTCAATTGTTGATCAGAGGATGATGGGGCAGGCTGAAACTGGTTTGTAGTTATGAGAGGGAGAAGCAAAGAGGTCCATACGTAAGTCAAGAGAAACAAGAAATTTCTTTATTTGCGTGGACAGCAGGGTGAGAAAAAAAAACCATCTCTATCTTAATAAAGCTATATAAAGAATTGTGAATGACAGTATAGTTGAACATGGCTAGGGAGAATCTGAGGCCAACACCTCTTTCTAGCAGAGTAGATATTCAACAGATGAAGCTTACTCTTAACCACAAGAAGCAGGCTGAGAATGGGTAAGGCCATTTGGCTACCCAGCCAAGTCATATGAACGGTGATTTTGTAACATTTAAAGGCAATATCTTCTTTATACCTATTTACAGAAACTGTGGATTCTGTTATTTGTAGCCACTGCACAGCAAAGTGGGGGCAGGTTTTAGACAATTTTAGTTTTGAATGCAAGTCTCCCAGTTCAACCCTTTTCAGCCCAGCTAATAAACACACTTGGGTGAGAGGCTTGAGAGAAAGAAAAATAGCATTTACTCACAAAATGAGGTCAGAAGATACATGTGTGCTCAGGAGTCTTGGTGAAGTTGGTTTTGAAAGAAGGACATCTTTTCCAATACACAAACAAGAGAAAGGGCCAGAGCAAAACAAAAGCCTTAACACATGCAAATAGGGTCAGGTGACCTCTGAGGCAGAAAAGAACCTTTCTAATAGTAATTAGAGACAAACAATGCAAAAACAACCTCCTTTAGTCAGGTTAGTCTATATCCTGTCTCTCTGGGTTGCACTAGAACAGGGGTGCCAAAACTTTTTCTGCCAGGGGCCTGACCACGCCCCTGGAACAGCTGAGTGGGCCAGATCACACCCCCAGAAGTGGGTGTGTTTATGCATGTGTGTCTGCATTCACTTCTTGGTTCACACGCGGATGCTTCTGCGTATGCATGAAAGCATCCGCATTAACTCCTGATTTGGCATGGATGATTCTGCACATGCGCGAGCATGTCCTCGCCAAACCAGGAAGAGAATACAGATGCCTCTGCGCATGTGCGAGCACGTCCACGCTGAACCAGGAAGTGAATACGGACATGTCCACACATGTGCAGAAGCGTCCATATTCACTTCCTGGTTTGGCAAGGGTGCCGTGGGCATGATGGAATGGCTTCAGGGACTGCATCCAGCCCACGGACCATAGTTTAAGCATTCCTGCACTAAAATGATCAACAGATTCAACCTGGGACAGAGTTTACAATTGTCTGCAGCAGGGAACGAAGGATGGCCAGTTTATGAGGGAGCAAGAGAAGGAAGAAAGGAGGGATAGAAAATCCAGCAAATGTAAACTATCTGCACATCTGAGATGACATCCTGACATTTGTCGTACTTTTCTGACCAGGTTACAAAGTGCATCACTGAAATCCTAGCAGACACGCTTTCCAAACCCAGCCCGATCCCCGTGACCAGCGATTGCATGAAGATACTTAGGGAGGGTAAGTAGTTATTTCTGTGGCAAAAAAAGGGCCTTGGAAAGAAGAGAAGTGCAAATTTCCCAAGAGGACTAGTGGATTGGTTTTCCTTTCTGGCCCACCTTTCTCCCACAAGTGTGGGATTCAAGGCAGCTGATAAAGAAAATTAGTTAAAGACACACACAGAGAGAAAAAACCCTGAGAAAAGATGTGGGAAATTTAACTTTTTTTAAAAAAAAAAGATACAGATAAAGTAGGAAAGCAGTCGTTAATGAGTGGAAGTTTAAGGTAAGATCCTTCCACAAAATGTACAACAGCATTTGGATTCTGGTCATTAATTCACCAGGGCTGATTCGGTTGGTCTATGATAGCAGGTCTACGATTGATTGCAGACTCTTCTTAAACTCAATTCAGTGTCTTCTTTCACCAGCTAAGAAAGACTTGTCCTAACTGCAGCGTGGCCCATAAATCCCTACTCGGCTACAGAGAGTAGGGCTCTGCTGGGAGAGGGAGGAAATGCTCCCATTGGGCTGCCAGGCAGAGGGGCGGGGCGAGCTCTGTGCTGAGAGGAGGGAGGAAGTGCTCTCATTGGTCAGCTGGGCAGACAGGCGGGGCACGTACCCATGGAGAGGATGGGTAGGGACTTACGGGCCACCCTGTATATCTCTGAGCAGCTGTACTGGGCTAATAGCTGTGGGATATGTTTGCCTTCTAAACAATTTAGCCATATTTTCATGCTAATAAAATCCATTCATTTGAGGGTGTCTGCAGTGGCTTAGTGGTTGAGACGCTGCACTTGACGATTGGAAGGTCAGCAGGTCAGCAGTTCGAGACCCAAGTGGTGCATGGCAGAGTGAGTTCCTGACATCTGCCCCAGCTTCTGCCAACCTAGGAGTTCGAAAGCAAGAAATTGCAAGTAGATAAATAGGTACTGCTTTGGTGGGGGAGGTAACAACATTCTATGTACTCTGGCATCTAGTCATGCCAACCACATGTCCACAGAAATGTCTGCAGAGATAGCGCTGGCTCTTTGGCTATAAACGGAGATGAGGACAACCCTAGAGTCAGATATGACTGGCTTTCAAGCAAGGGTGACCTTTGCCTTTACCTAAAACCCCTCGGACACATAACATTCTCCTGCTTTTATTGCATTCTTCTTGTCCTTCGTTTGTACATTTTCCTGTGGGGTGTTAACCATGTCTCTGTTTCAGATGAGAGAGTCCTTGCCATGCTCCATCACCAACATCTCCTGACAGAACTGGAAGAACTTGTGCATCGAGGTAAAATAGTCACCTTGCTGCAGTCATGACTCTGTTGAACCTTCAAAATGGCTCCCTGCTAGGGCTGTGACCAGTGATGGGATGTAACAAGTTCTCACCAGTTCTCCAGAACCGGTAGTAACTTCCCCCAGTGTCCTGGAGAACCGGCTGCAGCTTTTGAGGGGAACCACCTTCAGGGCTTACCTTTTCAGGTTCCTCCACTGCACATGCGTGCCAAGCACTTGGTGTGCATGCACGCCTACAGTGCTTGGCGTGTATGCACGGCCTCCTTGCTGTCCTCCCAAGCAGGGAGGAGGAAGAGAAGCTGCTAACCTGAAGCTCCCTATAGCCTGCTCCCCTAGATATCCTAGAGAACTGGTTAGGCAAAGACTTAGTACCTAACTTCTTTAACTGTTGAAAAGTTGAAAAGTGCCAAAATGAAGCCATCTTGTGGTGAGTTCATTCTGTAGTTCCTTCCATCTGACCTAGTGTGAGAAAGATTAGCCAGAATAAGCTTTAAGCTCTGGTTTAAAACCTCTGGTTGATTTGTGTTGTGGATGGGTGGGTGTTTGGGTGTATTTTAATGTATTATTTATTTATTTAATTAATTTATTTACAGGTTTCTGTTATGGGTGGGTGGGTAGGTGGGTTGAGGTGTGTGTGTGTGTGTGTGTGTGTGTGTGTGTGTGTGTGTGTGTGTGTGTGTGTGTGTGTGCGCGCGCGCGCTTATTTTTATTTTATTTTTTTATAATTTTTAAATTTGTTTTCTTTGACTCCGCCCACAACATCATGATGTCATGACATTGGCTCCACCCATGATGTTAGCTCCGCCCACACTGTGATGATGTCATGGTGGGGTAGTAAAATTTTTGACATCCCACCACTGGCTGTGACCAATGAGTTGTCTGGTCTCCATCTTGGGTCTGCTTTTGCCCAAGAGCAGGGATTCTCAACCTGCGGCCCATGGGCCAGATGCGGCCAACAGCACCATTTCATTTGGATCCCCACTGCCTCCACCACTCCAGAAAGTGCCATGTGGTGAACGAAGGGCACAAAGGCCGTCCGGCCCCCAAAGCTGTCTGAGGGAGCGTGACCCAGCCCCTGGCTTAAAAAGGTTGAGAACTCCTCCGCCTTGAAGAATAGTTTGCGCTCTTCCCTACCAAATAATACCAATAATAATTTTGTCTCAGAAATTATTCTGGGTTGAAAGGGATTTTGCGGAAGGAACTCTGCTCATGGGATGCCCAAATGAGGCTCCTTTCCCACTGAAGTGGTCCCTATTGATCTAATTGCAATTTCTTGCTTTCGAACTGTTAGGTTGGCTGGAGCTGGGACAGAGATGGGTGCTCAAACCGTCATGCAGTACCTGGGTCTTGACCTGCTGACTTGCCAGCCTTCCAGCTAACAAGATGAGCTTCTTAACCAATGAGTGGAGAATATAACCCATGGATAGGTAACCTTTCCTTCTTTTTGTTATTTTCTTCTCCCCAGAAAACGTGAAGCATACTCTGGAGCATGACGGTAGCCCTGATGGTTGGGAAGAAGAGAAGGGAGAAGAAGTTAAGAAGAGAAATGAGAACCCCGCCAAGCAGAGAGAAGCTACCTCTGAGAAGATGGAGGAGCAACATGGGAGAAGGGAAGAGGAGGAACAGGAGTATGAGAAGACAGAGAAGACCGAAGAGAAAGTGAAGGAGGACAAGGTCTCCCATGGAGGTGAAGAAGAAGACCATGAGACTTTGGAGGAGCAGGTCAAGGAGCTGATGGACAAGGAGAAGGAGGAAGAGGAGGAAGAGGAGGAAGAAGTGAGGAAGAAGAAAAGGAGCTCCTCAGAGACATGGTCTTCCAAGGAGTATTTCGGTCATATCAAGAGGAGAGATCCTGGGCACCCCAAAATCCGGGAGGTGATGCTTCAAGGACACCAAGAGAGTAAGGAGAGGAATGACTTGGGTAAGAAGCACTTTAGACTGGAGGAGGAAGAGGAAGACGAGAGTTCTGAGGAAGAGCCAAGGAAGAACCGGCATGGGGGAAACAGCAAAGGTCACCAACATGAGAACTGGGAGGAGGAGGAGGAGAGGGCTAAGCTGGCTAAGAGGGTAGCTGAGAAGACCAGTGATGAAGAGACAGATCAGTTTGAAGAGGAAGAGAAAGGCATAAAAATGTCCAGCTCTCAGGGCCACCACCATGGAGGCTGGAAGCCATGGAAGGAGGAAGAGGAAGGAGGCGAGAGGAGGCATGGCCACCACCATACACCAGCTGGTTTTAACCTCAAGAAGAGGCATCAGAAGGATGAGGTCTACCTGCAGGACAGACATCATGGCCATGAAGTAGAGGAAGAAGACAAAGAGGCCAACCCCAAAGAGGTCAGTATCTGGGGATGTATTTTCTCTGCACACCATCACAGGTCCTTCGAGTTAAGACCTTTAGCATGGCTTTAATTCTCCGCTGAGGGACTGCGGTGGCTCGGGTTAAGATGCTGAACTTGATGACTGGAAGGTCAGCAGGTCTGGACTCGAGTGCTGCATGACGGAGTGAGCTCCTGTCTCTGTCCCAGCTCCTGCCAACCTAGCCATCTGAAAGCAAGACATTGCAATTAGATAAATAGGTATCACTTCCTTGGGAAGGTAAACAGCATTCCACACACGTCTTGTCTGCCACATGTCCACAGAAACTTCTGCAGATGCATACAGCTCTGGATCTTTGTTTATAAACAGAAATGAGCACTGAACCCTAGAGTTGAATATGACTGGCTTTCGAGTAATGGTGATCTTTACTTTTACCTGATTCTCCACTTAGATTCTGAAATCAGATGGGATCAGGTGTCTTCAGGGCAATAGTCTCATATTTCTAACCGCAAAGCGTACAGAGCCATACAACTAGCTTCCGTATTTCCTGTTCAATTTATTTTTGCCACCTCGGATGACAGCATCTCACCAACCTCTTTCCATTCTAGGTCCCGGAGTTGGAGAAGCTTGAAGAGATCGAGCAAGAGTTGAAAAGAGCGGCTGAGAAGTTAGAGAAACTGAGGAGGGAGTGATGCCGCTTTTGTACCGGAAGATGTCCGGGGCATCAAAAGGGAAAATGTTCTGCCCAGGACTCTTCCTTCTGCACACAATATCTCCATAGATAAGACAATTTCTCTCCAGCTTGGCTTTGGACTGTTAATGACGCTTTCCCTTGCTTTAAATTAAAAACAAAATCCACTGCACCAGCAAATTTTTTAAAGGCAGAGTGGCTCTCCCAGGCTCTTGGTTTGCCCTATATCAGTGGTTCCCAATGTGGGGCCCAGGCCCCACAGGGGGACTTCAATTCCCAGAAGCCTAAGTCAGTACACTGGCTGATCTGTGCTTTGGGGAATAGGCTTAGGCTTCTGGGAATTGAAGTCCAAGAACCAAAGGTTGGGAAACACCGCTCTCTGAATCCACACCAATGGGTTTACTGCCTGTAGGTGCCATAAACCCATTCATGTGGATTCACAGAGCAGGTGCATGCTTCTGGCAGAAATCGGCTGACCAACAAATGAGCCGGATTCTGTATCTCCCTGTACAGTAAATTACGCCGTATCTATATATAGTAATACCCCGGATAACGTGAGTACCATATAGTGTGAAAACCGCATGTTACAAGATTTTTGGAAAAATCTTGTATCGAATAACGTGATTTTTAACGTTATCCGATACAGTCGTTCTTAGCAGCAGGGTGGCTGGAAAGCTGAATGGGGTTCTCCGCTCAGCTTCCCAGCCACCCTGCAGCTATGGAGGCAGGGGTAGGGAGGCTGGAAAGCTGACGGGGGGCTCCCCCGTCGGCTTCCCCAGCCACCCCACAGCTGCGGAGGCAAGGGCGGGTGGCTAGGGAAGCAGACAGGGAGTCCCCGTCAGCTTCCCCAGCCACCCTGCAACTGTAGATTGGGTCCTCTGATCTCTCTGGAGCAGGCAGGGGACACGATCCAAGCTGTTTCTGGGCTTCCCCGATGTCCTCAGCCAGTGGATTCGAACTCTGACATTCTGGCTTGCTGCACTGGCTGAGGACTTTGGGGAAGCCCAGAAACAGCTTGGATCGGGTCTCCACACCTCCCTGGACCCGGCAGGGGGTTCAGAGTCCCAACGTTCTGGCTTGTTGCAGCCTCCAGGGAAACAGGGCTTTTTTTAACATTGTGTGATCAATGTATCGCACAAAGTTAAAAACCGGATAACGACGGGACTTGTGGAACCAAGTCATAACGTTATCCGGGGTACTAATGTACTGGGTATCTATGGATCCTGAAATTTCATCCTTCTCTTTTCCAGACAAGAACAGAATTCTCTCCACTCATGGAGGAGAAAGTCTGTTATCAAGGACACTGTTCAGGCCCAAATTAGCCTTTATTGTCAGATGGAGATTATTCTGTTCTTCTGCATCAGCCTGTCCAATCCCCAAACAGAATTTTCCCATCATGAGAAGAGACGATTGCTTATTGAGTTTCTCTGCTGTGCCAAATCAAATCTAAATGTGGCCGATCCTTTCTCTTAAGCTCTGAAAGCCAAACATTTTGTGCACACGAGTCTGCAAATAAAGTTACACCTCCAACTCTTGGGAGTCAATTAATGCGAGTGGCACTCAATTACAAGATTGTAACAGCCAAATACTGACCTGCCTCTATCTGTGCTCCCCAACCTTTGGGTTTTGGGACTTCAATTCCCAGAAGCCTAAGTCAATTCTCTAAAACACTGATCAGGCTTCTGGAAATTGAAGTCCAAAACCCAAAGGTTAAGGACCACTGCTCTAGAAAACTGAAGCTCCATTATTAAAGAAAGGCTCTTTATCTTCCTTCCAAAAAATGTGCTCAACTTTCTTCAAAATGCGTTTTCTTGAGGTTCAGTGCAAGCTATTAATATACCAGAAACCCTACACACTTTCCCCATTCCATGCATTTTCTGGTTGCTTTGAACCTCCAGCCCCTTCCCTGTTTGCTGCCTTGACTGTGCAGAATTAAATCTTTGTCCTCTTTGGGTATCAGGGGTGGGGGTGCAGTTTCTGGAAGCCACCTCTGTGGCATTGGGTTGTGTGTGTGTGGCTTTGTTTCCCTGTGTGTGTTATGTTGTCATTTTTGTTAATGGGGCAGATTTGGCTTTAATTTTTAGCGTGGGCTTAATGCAATAAAAAAGAAGCCTGGAAAGCCTGGTGTGAAAACTGAGATTGCTTTGTGTAGGTCCACATGCAGGTTTCCGATTTGGAGGTGTTTTTTTAATGACATTTTCCTATTGTCACATAAACAGTCAAACCTCATATAACACTAAAACCTGGTTCCACAAGTCTTGATGTTATACGATTTTTAGTGTTATCTGATGCATGTTAAAATCCTATGGGAGCCATAGA
This sequence comes from Furcifer pardalis, assembly GCA_030440675.1. NCBI lineage: Eukaryota > Metazoa > Chordata > Lepidosauria > Squamata > Chamaeleonidae > Furcifer > Furcifer pardalis. The sequence continues at coordinate 308,546,307 of CP126890.1, forward strand.
TACATTGTAACCACACAGGCTTTAGCGGTTGTTATCTGATGCATCCCATAGAATCTTAATGTTATCCGATGCAATTCTTCCCCCCAGATTGCTTAATGTTATGCGATTTTAGTGTTATTCGATACTAATGTTATATGAGGTATTACTGTACATGTTTCCGGTAGTAATCGACAGACCAGTAAATCAGCCAATGGATTCTGTCTTTCTCTACATTCACACAGCGTGTTGTTGTCCACCAGCAGTCCACCAGCACTTGAGCCTGTTGGTCTTGCATTTCGGGACTCTAACCCTCAGCCTATTCAGGGTCCTCCAAGTGACGTAGGGGAGGTTGAGTTCCTCAGCCATCTCCTCCTTTCATGTTGTTCCTTGTCCAGTGAGCGCCTTCCTCCAGAGTGATGGCTGTCTCAAGGAGATGTGATGAATGTTAATTTTAGGGGACACTGGAGAAATTGAAACTATGGAATACGTTCTCTGCAGCTGCCCTTTATATAGAGACATCCAAGTTCATATCTCCGCTGCTCTGCAAGTATCCAGGCCGGTCAAGCAGCACATACAACCACTGGCTGCTATCTTGATGAAAGACCCACCTTCACCCACAACACTGCCAGGTTTTGCGCCGCAACATGTAAGATCAGAAGAACATTCCTGGCAGAACCATCAGCCAAATAAACTACTAGCGCTGTAGAATAAGCTTAGTAATAGCTGTAACTTTATTGATCTATGCACTCATTTTACTACTCCTCAACTCTGAGCAAAAATGCTCCTTTTAAAGCACCCTCCTTTTAACTTCTGTATCTTGATGTATTTCAAGTATCCCCATTTTAACTTCTGTTCCCTTTGCTGTTCTATAGTGGCCTTGGACCATGATAAAGATTTGATCTGAATTTTGGGGAATCTGGCACTGATCTTCATGTCCTGCCCTTCTCTCCAAGAACCCCTTTTGCAACACTAGTTACTGAAACCTGGCTCATTCCCAACCAACTCTGTGAAAGATGGCTGATCCTCAGTCGACACTGCGATGAAGTACACGTGTGTCCCCAACACAAGAAGAGTTTTGACATTGGTTTTAAAACTATAATAATAACGACATTAATACAAAGACACACAGAAATCCACCGCTTTTAGTCTGAACTGTTTCAGCGAGAGACCTACATAATACAATAAACACAAAGAGGCAGAAAGACAGAACTAAATCACAACATGGATTAAAATAACAAGTCATGGGGCGGGGGAGGGAGACTCGCACTGTAGCTTCAAAACATCCAAGCAACGCAGAACAAACTCTCCAAGATAGGATGAGGGACTCAAAATGTGTATGCACTGTGCAAGAGACAGAGGCCGTGTATATTGTTAATGAAGCAGCAAGTCAATTATTACAGACTGTAGGGCAGTGATGGCAAACCTTGGCACTCCAGGTGTTCTTGGGCTTCAACTCCCAGAAGCCCAAGTCCTTGTGAATCCACACAAATGGGTTTACTGCATGTCCGTGCAGTAAACCCATTCATGTGGATTCACAGGGACATGGGCTTCTGGGAATTTAAGTCCAAGAACACCTGGAGTGCCAAGGTTCGCCATCATGGCTGTAGGGGATTCTTCATAGCTTCAAATGTCATCTTGTCAAACAATGGCAGAATCGCCCACATTTCTATTGTAGTCACGTCACAGTCTCTAGAAATACCCCTTGAGAGCAGCTTATTCAAACTCAGCTCCTTTTAGAAGTTTTTAAACCAGCCTCTGTCTAAACTCCCCTTCTTCTTTGGAGTTCACCTGTTCTCAACACAAACCTTCCTTTAGCTTAAAAAGGACAGAAAATCAGCCTCAGAAGGAAGGTTTGAGGAGATATCTGGGAATGAGATGTATGGAAGAAGGCTATCTCAAATCACCTACAATGTAAGATCTGGTGCACAGGGGCTAGGGATGCTGTGAAATGATCCCTAACTTTGGGTCAAAGTCCTTACCAAAGCTCGGAGCCCATATTGGAAAGAAATACACAGCAGCCCTTTGGCAGTAGACGACGGCTGCCCCAGCTCTGATGTTCCGTTCAACCAGACTTCAGCTGCCAACATTGAGGTAAAGATGTGGCTTAGCTTCTCAAGAAGGTAAGAAGTGGGGTAAGGCAAGGCTGGGGTCAGTGACACAGAATTGCAAATCTACAGGATGCTCCTATCACATTGATGGCGAACCTTGGTGCTCCAGATATTCATCGACCTCAAATCCCAGAAGCCCAAGTCCCTGTGAATTCACACGAATGGGTTTAGTGTGTGCGTACGCAGTAAACCCATTCGTGTGGATTCACAGGGGTTTGGGCTTCTCGGAATTGAGGTCCATGAATATCCAGAGTGCCAAGGTTCGCCATCACAGTCCTATCAGAAGCGAAAAAGCAGATTTAGCAAGCAGCCGCTACATTCTCTCCAAATATACATGTTTTATACTCAAAATTAAACATTTTTAAAAAGGGCAGATAATAAGAGAACTTTGGAAAACAGACAGAAAGACAAATGAAGGATGGCAGGGAGGGAAGTGGGAACGGGGCCTGGGGAGCTTCGCTCTGCCGGTCATCACAGCCGCTCCTCCATACGGCCCTTCTATATAAATAAGGAAGGTCAAGCTCACAGGGAAGAGGCAATTGCTACAGAAACCACAGCCAGCTGCCACGGGATGGAGGCTTCTTTGACAGACGGTGGCCCAAGGGACGGAACCACCGCGTTCCCTTGGGTCGGTCTCCTAGCGACCAAGGTTGATCACAATGTCGTCGTACTCCTCCTGCCGAAGGAAAAATGCAGGACCAGTTTTACTTCCACATGGCTATTGTCGTCCCAAGGAGCCAGGTCATCTGAACCTGTCACAGCATCATTCCACAATCTACCACAGACACAAAAGGAGCCCTGGTAGCACAGTTGTTAAACTGCTGCACTGTTCGATCCTGACAGGGCTCAAGATTAACTCATCCTTCCAAGGTCAGTAAAAAGAGTCCTCAGCATGTTGGGGGCAAAACGTTAATTACCTGTAAACCGCCCAGAGTGCACTGAGTGTTATGGGGCAGTATGTATGTGATTGCTATTTGCCACAAAAGGGGTAGGACTGTGGTGGCTTAGTGGTTAAGACACTGAACTTGATGAATGGAAGGTCGAAAGGACAGTAGTTCGAGACCCGAGTGCTGCATGACAGAGTGAGCTCCTATCTCTGTCCCAGCTCCTGCCAACCTAACATTTCAAAAGCAAGAAATTGCAAGTAGATAAATAGGGACCACTTTGGTGGGAAGGTAAACAGCATTCCATGCACTCTGGTGTCAAGGCATGCCTGCTACATGTCCACGGAAATGTCTTCAAACACAGACAGCATTAGCTCCTTGGCTATAAACAGAGATGAGTTGGATACAACTGGCTTTCGAGCAAGGGCAAACCTTAAAAGGGTTACATTCCTGTACATGATATGGTCAGGAGTATTAGGCTGGGATAAAACTCACCTCACTATTGCTGTCTAGGCTCTCGTCCGAGTCCCAGTCCGGCTCCTCTGAACCAAACTGCCGTAGAAGCTGAGGGATCTTTTGGTCAGGCCGATGCAAGGCGCTGTACAGGGGCGTGTAGCCAACATACATGCGGGCTTCCGGGTCAGCTCCAGCACTCAGCAGGCGCTCCACCACATCAGGGTTCTGCGACTCCACGGCCAAGTGAAGGGGGCTCCGGCCACAGCTCAGTTCCTGTCAAACAGCATGAAAGACAAAGTTGGGGGAGGAGGAACTGCACAATCCAAAAGTGACCAGTTCCACGGGTGTGCTGTGTTTATGAAGTCTGCTCTGAAAGGGAAATACAAGTGAGCTATAGTTTTAAACTAAAATGGCCTAGTACAGCCAGGCTTGAGTGTAACACAAAAGAGCACGGAGTGAGGAATATAGGGCACCGGTACAACATCTTGAAAAACCTAGGACCTTGATGGCAAACCTTGGCACTCCAGTGTTCTTGGACTTCAATGGCTGATCGCCATGATGAGAACCAATATTCAGAATCAGAAACTCCACTCAAAGAAGAAAAACAAAAAGACAGAACCAGGAAGTACCATTCCAGGTTTTTGGGACAGGAAAATTCAACATTCTGCATTCATTTAAATCAAAATTATTTCCACTAAAAATAATGCAATTTGTATCAGGTTTTTGTGACCTCTAGCAAAGAAGTTGGCTAATTTAAAATAAGAATATGGTTCCATACTATGAATGGGAGAGATGGAAAGAATTATGCTAAGTGATGCATGACACACATGCAGCATCATGCAGAATAATTGCACACATCTGTTTCATCACCACCACTTCCAGAACTAACCGGTTTGTTGAGGTTGGATCCTGCAGAGATTAAGAGGCTGACCATGTTCACGTCCTTCCGCAAGATAGCCACATGCAGAGGCGTGTACCCTACAGGAAAACAGACAAGACAGGTAGTTTTGTGAAGGACGATCCAGATGGCCAAGCAGAAAACCCGTCTCCTTTTTTAAAAAGCACCCACATAAATTCGCTTCAAATGCAATTGTTACTTCTTACATATGGAAATTTCAGGTGAAACATATCAGAGCAGGGGCTCTCAACCTATGGCCCGCAGGCCTAACACGGCCTGCAGCACCATTTCATGTGGCCTGCCGCCTTTACTCCTGCTGCCCCCAGATGTGGTGGAAACAGCCGCATTCACATTTACAGCTGATGTAAACACATTTACAACAGCCGCAGACACATTTTATGGCAGCGTTTACGATGAGGGAACTGCCAGTCCAGCCTGCTCAGCTGTCTGAGGGAACATGACTCGGCCTGTGGCTTGAAAAGGTTGAGAACCTCTGCATTAGAGATTAAATGCATTTGCGCATGACTAAGTTGAAATTCATTTCAATGACCACATTTAGGTTTTCCTTGAAATTCAAGATCTGTAGCAAGCAGTTATAAATGAAGTGGGAGAATATGTTGGCCAGAAAACATTCCGCTATAGGTAGAAGCCTATCCACCACTTTCTCAACCCCATGCCAATGTCTTAATCTTAAACATTTAGAACATTATCAAGGAACTGCATAATAAACTCACCCAAATGTGCCTTCATTTTGGCAGTTTCAGGTCTGGCCTAGACACGGAAGAAAAAGAACATTATCCCTATTAAGAATATTTTCACCCATAAACCCCAATGGTTTCTTCATTAGAGACTTCTCTAGGCTAGCCTAACCATATGATGGGAGATATAGAACCGGGTCGGAAAAGATACCATTGTAATTGATGCAGTCCAGTTGGGCCTTGAAGCCGCTCCCTTCGCAGGGCCTTTGCATCCCACCTGCAGCCAAGAGCTGTTGGGCGCATTCCCGCTGGCCTTCTCGGCATGCCAGGTGCAGTGGGGTATGGCCTCCCTTCTCCTGGATGCAAAGGCCTGCTCCAGCACAGACAAGCTTGCTGACAAAATCAGAGGCCCCAAGGATGACGGCGATGTGGAGGGCTGTCTGGGAAGAGAGAAGAGTGAAACCTTGAGCTCAGAAGTGGATGTTCTCTGTCTGCAGTATCTTTGCTGGAGACCCTTCTCTAATTACCTTTAATTTCAAAATGGAAACAAGTAACATCTAGAAATGAGCCTGTGAGCAGAGTACTACTCTAGAAGTAATAAGCCTGAGGCTCAGTGATTAAGAAACTTGTCTTGTTAGCTGGAAGGTCAGCAGTTCAAGACCTGAGTACTGCATGATGGAATGAGCGCCCGTCTCTGTCCCAGCTCTTGCCAACTGAGCAGTTTGAAAGCAAGAAATTGCAAGTAGATAAATAGGTACCACTTTGGCAAGGAAAAGATCTTGGGGACATGAAAGGAGCCTCATTCAGAAGTCTCCTAAGAAGAGTTTCTCCAGCAAAAATCCTTTCAACCCAGAAAGTACCTTTGTGTGCTTCTGGCAAGATTAAAAAACTTCTTTGTTACATTTTCAGTCACACAAACATCATCCACTGCCTTCCTTACTATTTTGTCTGGTATTTTATTATTTCTGCTCTTCATTCCAATAGTTTTAAACCTTGTTTTAGCACTGGCAATTTCACTTATATACTACCCCATAGAACTTAGTGCACTCTTTCAGAAGTTCACAAGTTAGTTAGCATTTTGTCTTCAACACACTGGGTACTCATTTAACTGACCTCAGAAGGATGGAAGGCTAAGTCAACATTGATCACCCTGTCGGGGTCGAACTCACAACATTTTGGCTGCAGCACAGAAGTTTAACCACTATACCACTAAGGCTTCATGTCCCTCTAGACATTATCCTTCTTGGGACATTTCTTTTTTTCCTGTTGTACAAATTTCAAACTTTAAACTGAAAATCATGTCAAACATGTTTAATTTACTTAAATTATACTGTAATTTTACAATTTCTTAAGCAAAGCAGCCATTTGATAGGTTATTTTCTCAGTTCTGTTTATGATGAGGGCCTGGGCAGCCCCTGCTTTATTGCTTGACATCTTCAGAAAATTAAGGTTCAAAGGAAGGGAAGTGAAATACATCTCAATCTAACCTGTCCTAGGTCATTCTGGATATCCAGGTAATCTGTTCCTTGGGTATACTGCAGGATAGACTCCAGAAATGCCTCATGTTCGTGGATGACAGCCAAGTGGAGCGCTCTGGAAGCAACAGGAAAGAACAAAGACTGAGAAGCACATCTCAAAAGTCCTCAAGCAAGTGGCTTATACAACAAACAGGAAATGGAAAAGTAGAGCAAGAAGCTGTAATATCCCATCACATTGCTCCTGTCCCCCTTTTCAACACAACCCTGCCTGAACAAAATACTCTGCTTAGTTAAGAACCATGTCCACACATTTAAAACAATTTTGCAGTTGTCAGTAAGTGTTTACTTAAAATTAAGTACTACATGTTCAAAAAAAGGTTGCCTATGTAATCGTGCATAGAATCTTAAGCTCCTTTTTTCAATATAATTTCAGGGATGGAGAGGAGCTCAGTATCTTTAGCACTTAGAAGGTGACACATTCTAAGGTTTTTCCCCAGCCCAAAAATGCAGGAAATAATTTAAACTGAACTCAGACCAGTTCAAATTGATGGTGCCAATGATGTTTGAAAGAACTTACAATAGACTTTCTCTCACTACATCTCAAAATCCCCGACATTGATGTATAAATACTAGTCAGACTAGAAACATTCCTTTTAAAAACGCTGGGATATTAGTTCCTTGGTTTTATTAGGTAAAGGTCTGCTTTGCTAGAAAGCCAGTTGTGTCCAAAATGGAGCTGGTGCTTATCTCCATTTACAGACAAAGAGCCAGCGCTGTCTGTGTCTGCAGACGTTTCTGTGGGCATGTGGCAGGCAGGACTAGACTGCCGGATCACATAGAACACTGTTCCCTTTCCCGCCAAAGTGGTACCTATTTCTCTACTTGCAACTTCTTGCTTTCGAACTGCTAGGTTCGCAGGAGCTGGGAAAGATGACGGACACTCACTCTGTTGTGTAGCATTTGTGTCTTGAACTACTGACCTGTCAACCTTCCAGTCATCAAGCTCAGCATCTTAACCACTAAGCCACCACAGCCCCTGGCTTTATTACAAAACATCAAAACAGGAAAAGCAAGCTAGCAGCCACTCTTTCAAATGCTGTGACTAGAAAGTGGTTACAGGCGCCCATGATGGCCGGTGGAATCCCGGTCACTCTTGGGAGGCCTCTGCATATGTAGAATGTCATTTTTGAGGGGATCATCAAAGCTGAGTGAGAAGGCACCCAACACAAGGCTGGCATGCTCCACCATCCAAATATTGGCACCCCACGCAAACGCTTCTCAAACAAGATAACCATGCTGTTAGCAAGCCATGTGGTCCCCAAAGTTGGTTCAAATTTGACAAGAATTCTTCATTTTCCTTCTGACACCGATTCCCACTTTCCATCCTCAGAGACTTACTAGATCAGGAGTTCTCAACCTTTTAAGCCGGGGGCCGGGTCACGCTCCCTCAAACAGCTTCAGGGGGCAGACAGCCATTTTGCCCATCCTCCACCACATGGCACTTCCTGTTGTGGTGGAGGTGGGCCACATGAAATGGTGCTGTGGGCCCGCGCCTGGCCCACAGGCCGCAGGTTGAGAATCCATGTCCTAGATAGAGTCCTTCCATCATGACCCACTGTTGGCCTCACGGGTACCTACGTGTCCCCATCTTCGGTCACAAAGCCCAGCACATGGTGCAGCCACGCTTCAGGGGCCACGGCGGCCACTGCCGGCTCCTTCTCCAGGGCCACAGCCCCCACGCCATCCACAATGTCCCCCAGGTCCTCGTCGCCCCCCAAGGAATCCCCCAGGGCTGAATCCAGGCGGTCCAGCTCCTCTTGCTCCTGCAGGGCCTTCTGGGGGCCACAGCCAGGGGCCACCGGTGAGCCCCCTACCTCCAGGCTGCCGTGCCCCCCGGCCACCTCCAGCCCGCCTTCTTCCTGCAACTGGTCCAGCTGGGCCTCGCTAAGGGAGCCCAGCCCGCTGTCACACCAGTCGTCGCCCCCCGACCCGGCTTCCACCCGCTTGGGTTCCCTGGGCCCGCTGGGGGCGGGCGGCCCCGTCACGGAGGCCATGGCTCAAGGCCCACCCGCTCGCCCCACAGCCCCGTGGGGCCTCAAGCCCATAAGGGGAGGCACCCCAGGAAAAGCGCCCGGCGGGTCCCCCGCGGAGCCTCACGGCGCTGCTCCAGCCACAGCCGCCATCGAAGGGGATTTTGAGCAACCTGGGGAATCCCCAGCACCAGCGGCGACGCAGCGCCAGGGGCACGCCGGGAGTCGTAGTTCTCTCGGGGCGCAGGGCACGATGGGAAATGGAGTCCCGTCGCGCTCACAGCCGGGCACTTCTCCGGATTAATAAAAACGGCCGTTTCTAAGCCGCCATTTTACTTCAAGCTTAAAATTCGCTCCTGTTCCAATTTCATTTTGCTTTATATTTTTATTTATTGGTGCTTTTTATTTGACGTCCTTCTCCCCTCACCTTTTTTTTCCTCAAGCAAATTGGCCTTTTATTTATTTATTAATTATGGTGAGGGGAGAAGGACGTCAAATAAAACGCACTAATAAATATAATTAATTAATTACATTTATATCCCGCCTTTATGGGATATTTTTCCAAACCCTGGACGGTTTTTTAAAAAAAATTAAAAAAAACTTTACAATATAAGATTTGACGTAAAAAATAAAGGCACTAAATGAATTATAAATAAATAGCAACAAAAATTGATTTTTACCTCACGCGTCTGTGCATAGGTTAGCTTTGGGGGCGTTTGTTATAAGTGAGCACGTGCACTCATTTTAGTCACAAAATAAATATAAGATATGATTTGGATCAGAAAATAAAAATATTTTGTGTGTGTGCGTGCATTATTTCGCTGTAAATAAATCAACCCAAGTCCGAATGAGGTTCGGTTATTTCACAAACAGACGCGCAAGGCACCCCTGAGAAACTGAGTTTTCCTTTCTTCTCCTCCCACCGCCTCTGTGGGTGGTTGATGTTTGAAGCTGACGTTTCTGACGTCAGGGCCCGCGGTGCATTTTGGGAACCCGAAGGCCGTGCCGCAATGCTTCATGGGGGTTGTAGTTTTCGCGTCAGGGTGACGACTGGAGCTACTAGGGAGCTCTCGCTTATTATGCCGGGACTCCTCTGAGGACCGGAGTCGGCGGAGTGGCAGGTGGCCACTCGATGGCAAACCGGGAAGGTAACTACTAGGCCTCTCTGAGGGCTTTTGAGGCGCGAGGCGAGGAGTAGGAAGGCCAAGGCCTTGATTCCCCCCTCCCCTCGGCCTAAGCGCTGAGGTAACTAACGCTTCACGCCCCTCTTCTTTGTTATTGTTGTTTTCTGTCATAGAGGCCGGAGCCGAGCCTGCCACCGCGGCTACTGCCGGCCCTGAAGCCGAAGCCGCCGTCCCAGCCGAGAGGGAGTCAGGGTCGGGCTCCTCGGTGAGAAGCGAGGCGGGGGAAATAATTGATTTAAGTTTGAACCCTGGGTCACCCATTGAACCGGTGGGTCACTCACCCTGGGCGATTTAAACAACAGAGGAAAAACACAAACGCCAATACAACTCCCCAGAGAAAAGACCAAAATACAAACTGACATGGGGCAAAGCATAAAAACAATCCATGGGTGGCAGTTGGAACCAAAGCGAATTTCAATAAACTTTTCCTTCTCAATAGTTGATTATGTTGATTTCACTCCCCCAATAAAGTAGGTGATGATAGTGGCTGCTGAGCAGTGGTACTCGTGGGAAACAAAATTGTAATTTTCAAACGTGTGTCATTTTAGTAGAAAGAGTAGGGATGGGTCAGTTGCCAGTTAGAGCAAGAAAAAGTAGGTCTCAAGGGTTGGTTTTGCTCACTAAGTTCTCTTTCATTTTTGTTTTCTTCAGGATTCAGATGATGAACGTGGAGCTTCTGGTGAAACAGAAAGTAGGTGTTTAACTCTTGGGATGTTCTTATGTTTACGGGAGCCATCATAGGAGTGCAACTCTTAATTTAATGATCTAGGAAGAACCTGGTACAGTATTTGTAATTGCTGTTGATACCTTAGTTCTGTGATGGCGAACTTTGGCACTCCAGATGTTCTTGGACTTCAATTCCCAGATGCCCAAGCCAAGGAAAGTTAACCCTTCCTTGGTACGGGCATGTTTTACTTCTGCTTCCGGGAGTGACGAGGGTGGCGCGGGCCGGATGAATCACAACAAACCCATTCGTGTGGATTCACGGGGGCTTGGGCTTCTAGAAATTGAAGACCAAGAACATCTGGAGTGCCAAGGTTCGCCATCACGCCATTAGGGCAGGAGTTCTCAACCTTTTCAAGCTGAGGGCCGAGTCACGCTCCCTCAGACAGCTTCAGGGGCCGGACAGCCATTTTTCCCTGCCTGCCACACATGGCACTTCCTGGTGTGGAAGAGGAGGTGGGGACTGTTCCATTCCAAGAGAGTTCGGACTGTTCCATTCCAAGAGAAACAGCAGATATACCCCCGTAGCCCACAACAAACTCCCAGGCCAATACTTCCACCTGGCAGTGAGTCACATTTTGATGAAATAAATGACCTGCTAGATTTAAATACTTCAAATACTCATAATCCACCTCTAGCTCTGACAAATGACCAGAGCCCTCTACTTATAATGGAGACACAGACAGATAGCCAACTGCCTCCTCACCATGCAGTCATTAACAACATAGAGGCATCAGTCGCACAGCCTTTTCTAACAAGTGTGCAGGTACCCACCAATTGATGGGACGCTGACCAGCATAACCCCCAAATTAGGATCTTAACCTGGAATGTCTGTGGATGGCGGGAGAAGAGCTCTGAAGAATTCAACAGGACTGAGGTGGCTTTAATTCAGGAAACGTGGGCAACCACAGATATTGTCCTTAACGGATTTGCAGCCCATTCCCTGCCAGCAATTAGAGAGTCCTCAAGGGGCCGGAACAAAGGGGGGCTTGCGATTTTGGTGGCAAGCTCACTCCGGGCCACTTCCGATACCATCTCTTCTTTGGATCAACTAGCTTTGACAGTCCGGATTTCCCTTGGAAAAATTACTCTTATTGTGGTCTGTGTTTATTTTCCACCTCTGACAAGATTGAGCCAAGTTAAAGAGCGCTGGACCAAGTTTGAGGTTTATATTGCTGATCACCTACTGGCTTTTTCTACTGCGTACCTGCTGATTGGGGGGGACTTTAATGCCAGAATGGGCCCAGATGACACAATGCTATATGCACGTCACCGCACTTGTCCTCCTTCCCCTGAACTATCCATGCCTAGCTATCATCGGATGTTCAAAGACCAGAAGTCGAACCATGCAGGTTTCTGCCTGGCTCAGATGACACATGCATTAAATCTCCAGGTCCTTAATGGGGTAACCCCAGGGGACTCCCCAGCAGAGTTTACATACTGGGCCAGAGCCGGACAGAGTACCATTGACTATATGATAGTGTCTAATAATCTGCTCAAGTGGATAGATCGGCTTGAGGTTACTCCATGCGTGGACAGCGATCATTTTCCACTCCGTCTACTTCTGAGGTCATTTGGCTACCTTCTGCATTTAAGAGAGAGGCATAACTTGGAACTAACTCAGAGGGCACAGGGCTGTGGTGTGAAATGGTCTCAAGCCCTGGATGGCAGGATGAAGACACTCCTGGACTCTGAACAGTACCAGCAAAGGGCCACTGCTATTATTTCGGAGGCGGACCCAAAAGGGCTTTTAGCTCATTACGATGAACTTGTTGCAGACCTGAATAAACATCTCACCTTCAAATCTGATAGAAGGTCACAGCGAAATAACCCTCGGTCTAAGCCCTGGTTTGACAACGAATGCATTTTAGCCAAACAAAGACTGATCACCCAATTTAAAGCTTACAAGGAAAGTCCCAATCCTCTCTTGCCACAAGCTCTTTTGGAAGCAAAAAAGAGTTATAAGAAGCTGATAGCCAAGAAAAAAAAATGAGGACACCAAGTTAACATGGAAGCGTCTCATACAAGCAGTCAAAGGAGGCCACTCTACAATATTTTGGCATATCACGGCAGGCCTCTCGGCAGTAAGATCACCATATATTGAATGCAGCATTCCACCTGAGACATGGGAAAATCATTTTCGGTCTTTATACAGTGAGACTGAACCCCTTGCTCCCATAGAGGTTAAGTGGGAGGAATTGCCCCCCTGGCCACCAGTATCAGAGAAAGAAATCAAGGATCTGATTGCCCAACTCAAGCCTGGTAAGGCAGCAGGTATTGACTGTATCCCCCCAGAATTAATTAAAAACAACGCTAGTTGGTGGGCACCCATTCTAGCTTCTCTATTTACTTTTATAGATAGGATGGGTTGTGTACCCCAGAACTGGGAGATGGCAGTTATTGTCCCTATTTTTAAGAAAGGACAAAGAAATGATCCATCTAACTATAGACCTATAAGTCTTCTTAGTGTGGTCAGCAAACTCTACACTAGACATCTTTACTGGAAGTTAAAAGACTGGGTCGACCAGGAAGCTATTTTGGCCGAGGAACAGGCTGGGTTCAGGACAGGAAGATCAGTCATGGACAATTGCCTGATCCTACAACACCTTCGTGAGAAGTATCCGAGTTCACTGTATGCCGCCTTTATAGACTTAAGATTTGCTTTTGATTCCATTTCACGGACCAAACTGTGGGAGAAACTAAAAGCCACCTCAATTGATCAGCGCCTTTTGGCCTTGATCTCTGTGGTGCATGAGAACTCAGCTTTGAAGGTGCGCTGCTCCCCATGGGGTCACTTGTCCTCTGCAGTTGCCACCCAGAAAGGTGTGAGACAAGGATGTATATTGGCCCCACTTCTGTTTAATTTCTATATTAATGACTTGGTCAATCATTTGGCAAATCCAGACTTCCATCCTCCAAAGTTAGCAGAGAGGCATATTAATTCACTGTTTTATGCTGATGATACCCTCATTATGGCAAGATCACCGGTAGGCCTCAGACGGGCACTCAGAGCATTAGTTGCCTATTGCACGGAAAACCATCTAGTTATCAATTATGCCAAAACCAAGATCATGGTCTTTGGCAGGAAACCCAAACTTTACAATTGGGAAATCGAGGGGCATCCTATTCAGCAGGTCCCCAGCTTTAATTATTTGGGGGTTCTTTTCCATGCCTCAGGCTCTAGGAAAACCCATATTGACCATGTAGTTCAGAATGCGCAGAGGAGTGCATCAGCAATCCTTAGGTTCTACTGGAGCAGGGGAGGGCGTTATGTACCAGCAGCCATTAAACTGTATGAAGCTAAATCACTTGCCCAGCTCACATATGGTGCGCAGCCTGGACCCTTAGCCCGTTATCAGCAGGTGGAGAGAGTTCAGTCAAAGTTTCTTAGAGCTGCTCTCTCGACCCCCGGCTGCGTTTCCAATGCCAGATTAAGACTGGAGACGGGCTTAGTGAAGGTAGAGGCGAGGTGCTGGATGCTGATGATTTCATATTGGCTTAAAATACACAATTCCCAGGGCACCTTGGTGTTTCTTACACTTCAAGATTCATTTTGCTCTTCCTGGAAATGTTTTATACTTAATAAATTGGCTTCTTTGGGCTTGTGTCCAGCTACCCTGCTTGCAATTGAAGCACAACAAGCCAGGGAGCTAGTGAAACAGAGAATAAGGGACACTGAACGGCAGGAAGATGTGGCCAAGTCTCCTGGTTTCTTCTCCAATGTTTCCATCAGGTACCAGCTTGTCCCCGCAGCTTATCTGCAGGAATTAGATCTCCCAAAACATAGGTTGGCATTCACCCAGGCCTGCTGTGGATGCCTGCCTTCAGCTGTCCTTGAGGGCAGATATAACGGGATACCCTATTCAGAACGATTATGTCCATGTGGAGATGGGGATGTTGAATCGATTGAGCATGTTCTCCTTTTCTGCTCATTCTATAGGGATGCCCGTGCAGAATTAATAATCCCCTTGCTGCGCCAATGCCCAGGAAAATTGCCGGCCCAACAAGCTTCTTCCTACTCCAGGACAGTAGTATTGCTATCACGCGCAAAGTGGCGGGTTTTTGTGCACAGGCTAGTAGGATACGTCGGCTGCTGACTAGGAAGTCTAGTGTGGCTCTATAGTTTACTGAGATTGCTCCCGCACTGAGCAGCTGACCTACACTACTTATTATGTTATCTCTTCACCCTTATCATTATCGGTCTGGCCATAAATTACTGAGTTTTAGTAAACTACAACTCTATTAGAGAGTATTTTATATCCTTGTAATGAGGCTATCCCTCTTTTTCTTGTAAATATTAGTATTGCATTTTATTTTCATGACACTAGGTTTTAGTAATTATTGAGGGATTTTAGTAATATTGTTTTTAGATAGGCACCTGCTGTTTTATGTCGATTCCCAGTAGGTTTTTAGTATTATAGTACCATAGTTTCCTTTTATTACCCGTGTCCAGACTAGTTAGGATGTGGTATTATGTTTTTGTGTGTTATGCTGGTCATGGACTGTAAACAACTTGAACTTAAAACTTACTTCTGTTTCCGGGAGTGACGAGGGTGGCGCGGGCCGGATGAATCACAACAAACCCATTCGTGTGGATTCACGGGGGCTTGGGCTTCTAGAAATTGAAGACCAAGAACATCTGGAGTGCCAAGGTTCGCCATCACGCCATTAGGGCAGGAGTTCTCAACCTTTTCAAGCTGAGGGCCGAGTCAGCTCCCTCAGACAGCTTCAGGGGCCGGACAGCCATTTTTCCCTGCCTGCCACACATGGCACTTCCTGGTGTGGAAGAGGAGGTGGGGAGGGCATATGAAATGGTGTGGGCCACATCCGGCCCCTGGGCTGTAGGTTGAGAACCCCTGCCTTAGGGTAAAGGTCACCCTTGCTTGAGTTGTATCTGACTCTAAGGTTCAGTGCTCATCTCTGTTTGTAGCCAAAGAACCAGCGCTGCCTGCGTCTGCAGACATTTCTGTGAATGTGGCAGGCATGACTCAACATTGGATTGCACGAAACCCTGTTTACCTTCCCCCCGAAATGGTCCCTATTTATCTACATGCAATTTCTTGCTTTCGAACTGCTAGGTTAGCAGGAGCTGGGACAGAGGTGGGAGCTCACTCCGTCATGCAGTACCTGGGAATCGAACTCCGACCTTCCAGTCATTGAGTTTACCATCATAACCACTTGAGCCACCGCAGTCACATGCCGATACCTTACCTAGATTGTTATTGACATACTGTAAATCATTTGTGGTTAGTGTAACTGAAAAGTTATTCTTTTCTATAGATAAGATATCCCTAACTTGGAATACTGTATCTAGTTTACTAGCTATAGTTTCTCACTTGCAAAGCGGACCTGAGAGACTGGTGTGGAATGTCCTTGGAAGAACTGTTCCGAGGAGTTAAGAACAGGAAGACTATTGCCATGATGATAGGCAATATCCGGAACGGATACAGTAGCTGAAGAAGAAGAAAGTGAACCTGCGATTAAACAGGATTATATGGACTAAATAGGCAGCAAGATCTTTGGCTGCCTTAAACAGCATATCAGTTAATTTCAGTTTGTTATTTTTATGCTTTAGGAGGTCATTTAGTTCTTCATATTTTAGTTTAATGGTGTTTGTTGAAAAATCTTTTGGAGTTGTTTTGTTGTCTCTTAGAGACCAACATGCTTTAGGCAGTCTCTGAGTAATATGAAATCCACTTATTCAGCAAGATATAGAAATCCACTTTACTTTTCAATCCCCATAAAAGGCTGAAGCTCAAAATGGAATGGAGAATTCTAAGATCTCAAGAGACTTGTTGTAGTTAGTTTTAAAGATGTCTCTCTCTTTCCAGTGGATTTTTTGCGAAACCTCTTGTCCCGGACTCTAAACTTGGGCAGTGAACAGCCTGAGAAGGTGCTGGATGAGTTGACATTGGAAGGCGTGAGCAAGTTCATGCTTAGTGAGAAATGTAAGTTTGTTCTTCTTCCATAGGTATATTTGGATTTGGGTTGGAACTTGTATTGCTGTATTCTATTCTTTTAGTTTCTTCTGCTCATCAGTCTTTGAAGCAGGTGCCCACTAATGAGATATAGTAGTGCTAGCAAGAAATTAAAACATGCCCATTTTTTTGTTAAGCAAATTTAATTAAACATTAAATTAATGACAAGCTTAGTATTTGAATGTATGACAGCTTAATGTGTTTATATTAGTGCTGCCCTCTAAAGGCAAAAAAACCCTCTCGTTCCTACTTAGTGCAGAGATTTGCCAATTCTGTGACATTTGAGTAGTGAAAGATAGAGCAGCATCTACCTGTTTGGTGGGGAACCTGCGACGTTGAGGGGGAGCCTGGGTTTCTGGGAATTGAAGTCCAAGAACACCTGAAGGACTTGTGCTGTGATGGTGAACCTTGGCACTCCAGGTGTTCTTGGACTTCAATTCCCAGAAGCCCAAGTCTCTGTGAATCCACACGAATGGGTTTATTGCTCATATACAGTAGTAAATCCATTCGTGTGGATTCACAGCAGCTTGGGCATCTGGGAGTTGAAGTCCAAGAACACCGGGAGTGCCAAGGTTCACTATCACTGGACTAGCCTGTTACCTCTAGACCAGGGTTTTTCACCCTTTGTCCTCCAGGTGTACTTGGACTTCAATTCCCAGAAGCCCAGTCTCCCCTCAAGGCTGTGCACAATGTGGCTATGAAAGAACATAATGAGAGGGAAAGAATGAGGTTGTGTCATCTCTAGATGACATGGGTTAGAGATTGAAAAATACCACTGTTCTCCCCCCCCCCCTTTTACAGGCAAGAGGATAATATGTATGGTTGGAGCAGGAATTTCAACTGGTGAGTGTCAAAAGAGATTTATGGAGCATTTGCTGATATTTTATTTTAGTCATAAGGGAGTGATTCTGTAAATCAGGGGTTCTCAATCTTTCCAAGCCAAGGGCCAGGTCACCCTCCCTCAGACAGCTTCGGGGGCTGTATGGCCATTTTGCCCTGCCTGCCACACATGGCACTTTCGGGTGTGGCAGAGGCGGTAGGGGGCCACATGAAATTGTGTTGTGGGCTACATCTGGCCCCCGGTCTGTAGGTTGAGAACCCCTGTTGTAGATTGTTGTTCTGTTTTGCATAATCTTCTGGAAGTCACCTATTTCTACTTGATTGTGATTTTTTAAAAATGACAAATTAGGCAAGGCCAGTCAAGGACTATTAACCTTATCTACCAGGTCTGCTCTTATCTAAGGTTCTTGTTCAGTTTCATCTCCCCTTGCTCCAGTATGGACTAGGCTTAGAATAAATAACAAGCCTCAAATATTCAATTCCAAGTTTATCCAGCAACAGGGTATCAATGTATAAATCAGGGGTTCCCAACCTTTTGAAGCTGGGGGCTGGGTCATACTCTCTCAGTCAGCTTTGAGGGTCGGATGTCTCTTTTGCCCCTCCTGCACGATGGGGTGGCCATTTTGTCCCAATAGCTTCAAAAAGATGGCCATTTTGTTCATTGAATGCCTTTAGAGGGGTGGGGGCCACATGAAATCGCGCCGGACACTGGATCTGTGCCACAGGCCTTAGATTGGGAACCACTGGTATAGATGTACCAGATGGAACCTATACAGGCTTCTTGGATATGTAACCTAGGGAAGAAATGTGTCAGTTGCTCCACACACTTGCTCTTTCTCGTTGTTTCCATTAATTAACAAAGTATCTCTGTGACATTCAGCTGCTGGGATCCCAGACTTCCGCTCACCAGGTACAGGACTGTACGCCAATCTGCAGCAATACCACTTACCATACCCTGAGGCCATCTTTGAGATCGGCTACTTCAAGGTACCATCCAGGGAGGGGGGGCTGTCAGCTGGCTACATGGCAGTGTTAGCTGTGTATGGTGGTGTCCATTTTCTAACTCTGTTTCTTTGCCTTGATTTAGGAACACCCAGAGCCATTTTTTGCCCTGGCTCGAGAGCTCTACCCAGGACAGTTCAAAGTAAGCTCCTTGTTTCTACCTTCTAGGACTGCTAAAGGAAGAAGCTGGATATCAGCTAGATTTGAATATAGGGGCTAAGATTCAAAGTTCTGTCAGCAGATTTTGCCAAGACTAACTTTTAACTTGTGTGAGGATTTTCTTTTATAAAAGTTTAAAAGTCTGTTGGAATGTTTGGGAGATTTTGAATTTTTTTCTCCCCACAATACTCTTTTAATGGTTTGGTAAGGCACAATAAATCAGTGGTACTTGGTTGCAGAGCCAGAGGTTGGCTATCTGATTCTAGGAGAAGAGCCAGTCTGTTTAAGCCTTGCGCAAGCTGCACTGCCCCAGAAGAAGGAAATGATCAACCACTTCTGAGTATTCTGTACCATAGGGCCGGAGCAGACACAGAGAAGGCCCTCCTTCTGGTGCTAGAGAGACAAGCTTCTCTAGCAGATGGCACAATGAGAGAGTCTCTGCGGTCTGCTCTGGTGGGATGGTCAGATGTTCTCAGGGTGATGTGGTCTCTTAAGTATCCTGGCCCACTACCATGTAGGGCTTTAAAGGTCATTGCCAGCACCTTGAATTGCACCCGGAGGCACACCGGTAACCAGTGCAGCTCCCAAAGTAGTGGAGAGGCATGGACATAACGCCTGCACCCCATCACCACTCTGGACCATTTGCAGCCTCTGAATGGTCATCTAGGGCAGCCTCGTGTAGAGCCCATTACAGGAGCCCAGTCTGGAGGTAACCAGAGCATGCGTGACCATAAGCAAGGAGTCCTGATCTAGGAGCAGGCGTAACTAGTCTATGACACGAAGTTGTGCAAAAACCCTCCTGGCCACGGCTGCCACCTGCTCATTGAGCAGGAGTCGCGAGTCTAGGAGGACCCCCAGATTATGCACCGGGTCTGTTTGGGGCAAGATAGCCCCATCCAGAACCAAAGATGGTAGCTCCTGAGATAACGCGGGGGCCCTGACCCATTGCCACTCAGTCTTGCTGGGATTCAGTTGTAGTCCATTGTCCCCCATCCAGACCTCAACAGCCTCCAGACACCTGGATAGGTCTCTGACTGCATTGGAGAGCCTGTAATGTGAAGAAACAGAATAAAAAGAGTTCTACTTCCTCACATGTAATCTATTCAAGTATGCAAAAAGACAAGTGTTGCAGGCCAAGAATCCAAAAGGTAGCAGTCTACCACCTTAAAGAGCTGTAGCTAAAAATTCCAACCCTGTCGCTTGTTTCTGAGTGGGGCAAACTAAAACAAGGTTCTATTACTTTCCAGCCCACCATCTGTCACTACTTCATGCGCCTCCTAAAAGAGAAAGGCCTGCTGATGCGCTGTTATACCCAGGTACGTCAAACTCTCTCTTGTTTGCATAACAGAGCAGTTAATGTTCTGTCCCCAGGGAACTGGGGTTTTAAAAAATATCAAAACATTTAGAAAGAAACTTCTTTGGTCTTTGTCTAGAGAGCCCATTGATGACTACCAGTGAGTGAAGAAGGAAAAGGAGGGTTGGGGAGCAGTTATGCTGCAGTCAGAGATTTTCAGGAAATTAGTACGGTGGTGGTGGTGGGAAATGTATAGGTAGGGGAACAGAAGTGGAATTTGGATGCAGAAAAATTGCCCATTCTTGATTTGAGAGAAGAGACTCTGGAGCAAAGGGGAAAATGTTCAGGAATATGAGGCAGAGAAGTGGAAAATGATCAAGTTAAAGTAGGTTAAATAGCAGAACAAAAACAACAGAAGAAAAAACTCATATGCTGTGCTTGTTCTGCCTGTATTGCCTAAGACAAGGGTGACCAAACTATTGCCTCCGAGCTAGATCTGGCCCCCAACACCAGTTCATCCCTTGCCGCTCCTGCCATAGTTTGTGCAGCCCTGGTTTAAGCAGAGAAAATGGCAGCCTAAGAATCTATCTCACCCGTTGCAAAACAGATTGCAAGGCACGTTTTACTTCCGCTTCTGGTGGGAGGAACCACGTGACTGGCCCATGGCCCAAAAAATTTGGGCACCCCTGGTCTAAGAGCATAATAGGCCAGAGTACTAGCCAGCAACAAGAACATGCAGAGTAGGGATGAATGTTGTATTGTGGAGCAAAGCCTCAGTTAATGTTTGTGACCTTACGTATATCCTATGTTCTGGATTTACAAAGTGCAAAAACAGCTGTGGGAATTTCCTCTCAGACAGTGTCCCATCTGTGTGGTATTAAATAATTAGGGCGACTAATTTCCCATAGAAAGGTGAAAGAGCTTAATGTGTTTGTCTTCCAGAACATCGATACCTTGGAACGGGTGGCAGGTCTGAGTAACGAAGACTTGGTCGAAGCTCATGGCACCTTCTTTACCAACCACTGCACCAGCATGTTCTGCAAGAAGATGTACAACTTGGACTGGATGAAAGGTGAGGCTTTGGAAAGGGATGGATGGAGCTAGCAGGATAAATTGAAGGAGGTGTGCAATAGAAACAGATTTATCTTCACAGAAATCCCATTGTCCTTCTTGAGTATTCCTTCATATATAATAGTACAGTACAGAAGAAGCAGTATGACTGCCTGGTGATGACCAGTGACCGTGGGGTTGTGTCAGCGTCGCTGGTGAGAGAGCAAAGTTGCCTGTTATTTCACCGTTTAGTTGAAGATAAAGCAAAAAAAAAAAAGAGAGACATAGCTGTGCTTGTTGGTGTTTGAGCAATGGTGGATGGCAAAGCCAAAGAAGGGGCTGGCTGTCAACTGTGTTCAGTGACAATTTATAGCAGTCTTGATGTCCACTTTTCTGTTTTCCTTTTAGAAAAGATCTTCTCAACCGACATTCCAAAGTGTGAAAAATGTCAGAGTGTAGTGAAGCCAGGTAAGTGTCTCTTTTGCAAAGTCTGCTGGCCTTCAACTACTTGTTCCTCAAAATCAAAAACAGGAGGAGCTTTGCTGGCACAAAACAAATTCTGCATTCCTTACCGTGGTGATATCTTTATAAGTTAACTAACAAGGCACCACAAAATGTATGAAGGAACACACAAGGATACAAACCTCTAGGGGTACTCTTTAGCACATCTCTCATGCAATCCCTGAGCAAAGAGTTAAGTCTCTTTTTTTCCTCTTTACTTAGATATCGTGTTTTTTGGGGAAAATTTGCCCTCTCGTTTCTTCTCTCTGATGAAGTCAGTAAGTGCCTGAGTTATTTGTCCTCATGGTCAGGGCTTTTATAGCCTTACTTGCACGTATTCCTAAAAGTGTGGGCCATCTCCATTCTTAAAATTTGCTCATTTCTAAAATGTGCGCATATCTGATAAGGATTGGGTTGGTACAGAATATGTCATGCTGTGATGATTAAGCATGTTATGCTCTTTAAAACATAACTTGATAATATGGTGCCAGTTTATTGCAATCCCCGGACAGTTTATAAAATACATGGTGTTGTGTAGCTTATTTAAAAACAGTAGAATTAACCTGTTGATATATTTTGTGTAAATGTAGAGAGACTATAAAACATGCTACCCGTCATCAGTTTTACAGGGGAGGCTAGCAGTAAAGGGTCTTGAAAGAGTTATATTTGCCTGTATACATGCAGCGCCTTTGAAATGCAACAGCCATTGATATGGCTGGTTTGATTCTTTCATGCCAAGGGAAGCATTGGTCCCTCTTACATTTAATCTGATCTCATTACAAGCCAGAACTCAGAGTGTATATAGAGCTGTGATGGTGAACCTTGGCATGCCAGGTGTTCTTCGACTTCAATTCCCAGAACCCCAAGTCTGTGTGAATCCACATGAATGGGTTTACTCCACATATAGGAGTTAGCAGCTTTCCCCTTGGTTGAATAGTTATTAGCTTCATGGGTTTACAACCATAAGCTCTTTTAAAAATGATAATGAAACTAACCATTTTGGATCTTTAGGGATTTGTCCGGCTTGGCATAAATGATAGCTAGACAGAGGTGATGTATCTAATGCAGAAGTTGGCAACCTTTTAAAGTTAGGGGCCAGGTCACGCTCCCTCAGACAGTTTAAGAACGGACTAGTCCCCCCCCCCCCCGGCCATAAGCACTGCCGCAAAACGTGCTTGTGACAGCCATGGACGTGCTTACAGCTGTTTACGCTGCTTCTGTCAGTGGGAGAGAGGGCAGTGGGCCAGGTGATTTTGCGTGTGGGCTGGATTCGGCCCATGGGTTGTAGGTTCCCGACCCCTGATCTAAACAATGCAGTCAGCCTTATGATATAATTTCAGAGCGTAAGGTGTGGAGTGGTGTAAAAATTAGGAATATGTATGCATTTCTTTGGTGCCCACAGTTGTTCACAGCAACCTTCTGTCTCTTTTCTCCACCTGCAGGATTTCCGTAATGCGGACTTGCTTATTATAATGGGCACCTCCCTTCAGGTCCAACCTTTTGCTTCACTGGTCAGCAGGTGGGTGAACCTCCACATCATAGGCGTTCATATTGCTGGATGATATTTGCTGTTAAGGCTTCAGATTTCTCTTTCACGCCTCTGAATTCTTTCCCCCTTTAACCCTTCCAGAGTGCCCACAAATACACCACGACTCCTCATCAATAAGGAGAAAACTGGAGAGGTAAGACCAAGTCTAGTGTGTACTTTCATTGACATGTAGCGATTGACTGTTTTGAAGAAACAGCCATAGTTAGGAGCAGAATTGAAATTGTTGGTCTGAAGCAGGGGTGCCCAAACTATGGTCCGTAGGCCAGATCTGGCCCCCTATGCCAATTCATCCGGCCCACGCTGCCCGGAAGCAGAAGTAAAACACAGAGAAAATGGCAGCCTGTTGCAAAACAGATTGCAAGGCGCATTTTACTTCCACTTCTGGTGGGAGGAACCACATGACCGGCCCGCTGAAACACATAAACAGCCCACTGAACCACGTGACCAGCCCATGGCCCAAAAAGTTTGGGCACCCCTGGTCTGAAGGCTAATTCAGTCACTTGGATGATATTGTTAAAAATAAACAAATTGTCGATTTATTGCATTGCATTCACTGTTCCAGATGTTATTTCGGAGCCAAAAAGAGGTTTATCCTTACAATTTCCTTCTCATTGCAGAGTGACCCGTTCATGTCCTTGATGGGTTTTGGCTGTGGGATGGACTTCGAGTCAGAAAAGGCATACCGGTCGGTAACTGGGGACTTGGAAGGGCGGTTGGCAAGTAGTGAGAAATAAAAAACCTCAGAGGTTGTTTTCAAAGTGGTAATATAATATGTACATGCAGACATATTCCTTGTCCGATAAACCTCGGATGTCTCTATGCTGGGTCATAACAAAGAGGGTTAGGGTAGTCTTCAAAGTGCCATGACATTTTGTTTTGTTTTGTTTACTCTCTCATATAGATAATTGTGTATCTCCCATGTCTTTGTAAGAGAGCTAGTGCAATCTAGTGGCAAAGATGCAGAATGTAATGAGATGTATTAGGAAATACAGTTATCTTTTTGTCTTACCGTGTGTCTCCACTATGAGCAGAAGCAAGCTGACCTCTCTTGTGAGACTTGGCATATTCGCTGAAGGATGTACATGAATTATTCGTGATACTAAGGGACTGCAGTGGCTCAGTGGTTAAGAAGCTCGCCTTGTAAGCAGGAAGTCCAGCAAGTTGGCAGTTTGAGACCCGGTTACTGTATGACAGTTTGAGCTCCCGTCTCTGCCCCAGCTCCTGCCAACCTAGCAGTTTGAAAGCAAGAAATTGCAAGTCGATCAATAGGGACCACTTTGGTGGGGAAAGATCTTGGGGACATGAAAGGAGCCTTATTCGGGCAACCCCGAGTGGAGTTTCTCTGGCAAAAATCCCTTTCAACCCAGAATAATTTCTGACATGAAATTATTATTATTATTATTATTATTATTATTATTATTATTATTATTATTATTATTATTATTATTATTATTATTATTATTATTATTATTATTATTATTATTATTATTATTATTATTAGTGATACTTAGAAATGGTAAATCACTGTTCTTTTTCGGGGGGCCTCTTCCACCCCATCTTTTCTCCATTTCTCAGGGATGTTGCATGGCTTGGAGATTGTGATGATGGCTGCCTGGCTTTAGCGGAACTGTTGGGATGGAAGGTACGTCTGCTCTTAGGAGTTTTTAAGATACAGCATAGAAAAGTCAGGAATTAACAGGGGCTGGCTTTGGTGCCTTGTTGCATCCCGGAAAGAACAGTTTGCCGTCTTTAATTTACTATCTTTAATTACGCTTTCAGCTCTCTCTCGATGGCATCCACATTTATTTTCTCTTCTCACTTTAGGGAGAGCTGGAAGAACTGGTGGCGAGGGAGCACGCTGCCATCGATGCCAAGTCAGGGCAGGCTTTCGGAGATGGCGCCAGTGCATCCTGTCTTCCAGAAAAGGACAAGCAGTAGAAGCCACCCTGGAAGAAGGAAAACTTTCCTCCTAACAAAGGAGAATGAAGAGACTGGAAACAACGGAAGGTTCCTCCTTGTGGATGAATTAAAAAAATCACAGTGGCTACAGGATGAGTGATGCTTGCGGCTTGCAGACTTGTCTGACTTGACTTCACATCCTTAAAGAGACTCGGCTGACAAGAGATTAGCCAAAGGCTTCTGGTTTGGGAGTGTTAGGCATTGGGAAATCCAAGAGAATGTGATACGCTATGGAGTAAAGGTGCAGGAGGCCAGTGTTCCTCCTCCTTCCCCCATGCCTTTTTTACAGACTTTGGGAATGTTTGACGTTCTAAATTTCTAAAATGATTGGTGACACTTGAATTGTCAGATTAACATTTCCTTCTGATTTTGTTCTAGTTTTGTTCAAGTTCTGTTTATAGCCAACTAATATATGGAAAATAAAGCTCTAATTTAGGGGTTCACAACCTACGGCTTGTGGGACAGACCCGGCCCGTGGCACCATTTCATGTGACCCCCGCCGCTAGCGGAAGGAGAAGTGGACACATTTGCGACAGCCATAAATGCACCCGCAGCTGGCGTAAATGATGTCGTAAAACATCTGCAGCTGTTGTAAGCGTGTTTATGACAGCTGCAGGCTTGTTTTACAGCAGCATTTACAGCAGGGGAAATATTAGTCAAGCCCACTCATCTGTCTGAGGGAGCGTGGTCCAGCCTACAGCGTGAAAAGGTTGAGGACCCCTGCTCTAATTGGATAGTATGCAGGCGGATGCATAGACAAAACCTGCCTTGGTCTTAATCCTTGCATCTCTGCTTAGCTT
This sequence comes from Furcifer pardalis, assembly GCA_030440675.1. Lineage (NCBI taxonomy): Eukaryota > Metazoa > Chordata > Lepidosauria > Squamata > Chamaeleonidae > Furcifer > Furcifer pardalis. The sequence goes on from CP126890.1 coordinate 308,571,877, forward strand.
TCTTAGAAGCAATTGATGTCTTTGGGAGTGGCAGAGTAGCTTTGGAGAGTTTGAGATGGAAGTTACTTAACCTGTCTTTAGATGCCTGTATGAAAGCAATTTTAACAATGAATTTGAAACTTTTACTCCCTATTATTTGCATCGAACGATTATAAGTGGCAATTAAATACAAGCACCTTAATATCAAAAGGGGATATTGTCTCTCTTTCACTTAGTGCTACTTTGCACCTGCAAGGATTTCCTCATGTGCCGGCCCAGTTAGTTTTGGAACAACTGTCCTTGTTGGCACAGACAGTACTTGTATGACCCATCTCTCTTGCCACAATCCTTCCTAAAAATCTAGGATGAGTTACAGCAGTAGGTAAAAAAACCAGAAACAATGTTTAAGTGAAGTTTAAAAAAAACCCTCACTAACCTGTACAAACCTTCAAAAACCAGCCCATCACTTCCAAGCAATTGCTTTGGCTTTTCATCTGTTTATTTAATTATTTAGATTTCTATCGCCTTGTTGCAAAACTGAAGACATGGATTAAACATCTGGCAAGATAAAACTGCCTTTGAAATGTGTTGCAACATCTTTAAAATGTCTTTAGTAAAGGCAAAGGTTGCCCTTGCTCGAAAGCCAGTCGTATCCGACTCTAGGATTCAGTGCTCATCTCTGTTTATAGCCAAACAGCCAGCGCTGTGCACATCTCCAGATGTTTCTGTGGACATGTGGCAGGCATGACTAGAACGCTGTTTACCTTCCCACCGAAGTGGTCCTTATTTATCTATTTGCAATTTCTTGCTTTCGAACTGCTAGGTTGGCAGGAGCTGGGGCAGACACAGGAGCTCACTCTGTCGTGCAGTACTTGGGTATCAAGCCCCAACCTTCCAGTCTTCAGGCTCGGTGTCTTAACCACTAAGCCCCTGCAGTCTCCCGTGAGCAGGTCTCAATTGTCATTTTGTTCTTTCTTGTCAGACCTTTACAAGCACCATTAAAAAAATGAGCCTATGAAAAAGCAGTTACCAGACATACATATTTGTTTGTGCGCTCTGCCTTACGTAAAGCTGGATTAAAGAACAACTTGAAAAGAAGAAAGCAGTTTCCGTGTCAAGAGTTGGAATCTCTTGGACAGCAACATACAGCACTTGCCTTGACCTGAACGAGATTTCCACAAAGAAGGCAAAATTGTGACAGGCCCTTCTGTGCTAACAGCAAATTTGTATTCTCATTGCAAGTCTACGTAGTTAAAATTAGACAAGGTGAAACTGCAAGGCCTGCAGAAGCTCAAAAATGAAAATAATGAAGGAAAAAATAAAGCACTCTTAGGAAGAAATTACACCATATCAATCCAGTTATGACTAGCCAACTCTTATTGAACAGGAAATGCTGACTTGCATATTTTATTTATGTGCCTGGAATGAGGTCTCTGGAGATTGTTTCTGGCTGGTTATAGCTGAGAACAGGACTATACTATATTGCAGGGGTGCCCAAACTTTTTGGGCTGTGGACCGATCACGTGGTTCAGCAGGTTAGTCACGTGGTTCCTTGAAGCGGAAGTAAAACGTGCCTTGCAATCTGTTTTGCAACAGGGTGAGATAGATTTTAAGGCAAAAGAGGAAGGGGAAGGGAGAGGATGAGGTGGCTGGATGGTATTGTTGATGCAGTGGGCATAGGTCTGGCGGGCTACAGAGGATGGCAGATGACAGAGCAGCCTGGCATGCAGTGGTCCATGGGATCGCAAAGGGTCGGACTCTGTGCGACTGAACAACCATGGTGAGAACTTGGAAGCCCATTCAACATCTGACAGGTTTTCCCTTCATGGCTATTGTGCATTCAACATCTCCCCGGTGGCTCAATGGATAAAAGCACTGTGCTTGGAGATCGAAAGGACGGGGTTCGATTCCCCAAGAGCTACACGATGGAGACATGAAAGGAACCTCATTCAGGTGTCCCCTGCAAAAATCCATTCAACCCAGAGTAATCTTGGACACAAAAATATTCAGCATCTCAACTGTTTCACTATTCAGCTTTTAATGGTAACCCCTCACCTCAACCAAACACTAAGATCAGCTCTTTTTCCAAAACAGATTTGGCTTGCTTTAGAAGAAGAAAAAGACTGCATCCAACATTGAGTTGCAAACATTTTTTGTAATTTTCAGAATACCTGAATCATGTCTGAAATTAGACCCAGCTCAGGAGATTGACTGGTAGGGTTGCTTGTTTGTTTGTGTTCCAAAGGACTATAGTAGAATCCAGTTAGAGTTTGATGAGTCACAGTAGAGACGAACAGGGTTTATTGATTAGTGCAGGGTTGCCCGAAGTTTTTGGGCCATGGGCCAGTTATGTGGTTTAGAGGGCAGAGGACCAGTCATGTGGTTCCTCCCACCGGAAGTGGAAGTAAAACCCATCTTACAATCTTTTTTGCAACAAATATGTTTTGCAACAGGATGAGATGGATTTTTTTAGGCTGCCATTTTCTCAGTTTAAACCAGGGGTGCCCAAACTGCCCTCATCACTCCCAGAAGTGGAAGTAAAATGCGTCCATATGGGTGCATTTTACTTCCCTTTCCAGGAGTGGTGGCATGGTCGTGGGCCAGGTGAATTGGTGTTGGGGGCCAGATCAAGCCCATGGGCCGCAGTTTGGGCACCCCTGGATTAGAGCGTGTAGGGTAGAAGAAAATTGTTTCACATCTGGCACAGCGTACTAGGCTTATTTTTAAGAAGTCATTTAAAATTCTTACACCGTCACATGTCACATTGGCTGAACCAACCCTAGCTATGTATGCTTTTATTCTGCTTTTGTGTTCTTTTGTATTGCCTCTCCACCACTACCACCAATGTCAGTAACGAGGCGGTCCAGACCACGTGAAGGCAACTGGCGGAGTTGAAAACCACATCCCTGCCTTTGTCTTCTAGAGCTGCAGTCCTCCATCTCTGCTGCTTGCTTGTGGTCTTTATTCATCTTTTGCTGTTTCTTCCCATACTTTCTGCAGAGGTAGCTTTCTGCATCTCACACCCATGAACGCCCTTCGCAAGGTAAGACCAGCCGTGACTGTCACATTCTGTCCTGCCTATTGAGTTTCCAGATATGTCTGTGACATTCTAACAAATTTAGCCTCAACACTTAAAACTAGAGGATTAAGTCAGAATTAGGGAAGGTTCAAAACCTGCATGACGGAGTGAGAATTTGTCTCTGTCCCAGCTCTTGCCAACCTACCAGTTTGAAAGCAAGAAATTGCAAGTAGATAAATAGGAACCACTTAGGTGAGGAGGTAAAGAGCATCCCGTGCACTTCAGTGTCTAGGCATGCCTGCCACATGTCCACAGAGATGTCTGGCAAACAGCCGTGCTGGCTCTTCGGTTGTAAACATGAGCACTGAACCTTAGAGTCGGATATGACTGGCTTTCAATCAAGGGCGACCTTTACCTTTACCTAATAATCAAAATACAGGATTAAAAACAGGATTTAAAAATTAAAAAAAAAAAATTCGAGGGAGGGGCAGGCAAAACATTTAAAAAGTTATCTCTCTGCCTTTTGTTTAAGCTGCTCTACAATCCTGATGCCTCCCCCACTGTGACATACAATTCTTATTACTCAAAAAGTGAACCCCTATTTGTGTGGAGGAAGCCTTAAAGGCCATTAACTTGGGCTAACTCATTCTCGATTTGCCCCTCCTTAAAAATCAAATTGTCCCACTGTGGTGTGTGTGTGTGCACCACGTTGGGAACCACAGGTTTAAGGTCTCTGAAACCCTGGAAGGCCAAGCTATCCATCTAACACAGGGATTCTCAACTTCGACCTATGGGCCAGATATGGCCTGCAGCACCATTTCATGTCTCGTCGTCTCCCCGCCTCCACCACACCCGGAAGTGCCATGTGGCGGAGGAAGGGCAAAACGGCTGTCCTGCCCCTGAAGCTGTCTGAGGGAGCGTGACCCAATGGCCCCTGGCTTTAAAATGTTGAGAACTTCTGGTATAACATGTTCTCTTCCTCCAGGAAGCCACTGAGGACTCCACGCACAGATGAAGACTCCTGGGAAGCAGGATTGCAGGATGTTGGCCATGCAAGGACTGAAGAGTTGTATATGAAAAATGGAGGGAATCCTCTGCAATGCCAGCAGTGGCTTTGTGGAGAAGGAGCCGGAGTAAGTGAACAGTGGCAAAGGAAGGGTTTGTAGCTTATCTATGCAGCATCTATGCAGTATATAACTTTAGGCACAGCTGGAAATGAGACACCACTGGAAGAAACCCTGAAGAAACCCTATGCTTTATGTGCCATCAAACCAGAACTGATTTAGAACGACCCTAATGGGGCCTTTAACTGAAATGAGACATTTAGCTAAAAAAAATCTAGTAAGGAAAAGGCAGCCCTTGCTCAAAAGCCAGTCGTATCCAACTCTAGGGTTCAGTGCTTATCTCCATTTACAGCCAAAGAGCCAATGCTGTCGGCGTCTGCAGACATTTCTGTGGTCACATGGCAGGCAGGACAACTAGCCAGAGCACACAGAACGCTGTTACCTTCCTTGCCAAAGAAGTACCCATTTATCTACTTGCCATTTCTTGCTTTCAAATTGCTAGGTCGGCAGGAGCTGGGACATTGGCGGGAGCGCACCCCATCATGCAGCACTTGGGTCTTGAACTTTTGACCTGCTGACCTTCCAGTCATCAAGCTCAGCATCTTAACCCCTAAGCTACCCCAGTTGGTTTTACCAGTACCCCCGTCCTAGGTTTCAATGGCCAAGGATCAAACCCAGGTCTTCCAAGTCCTGGTCCATCACCTTTCCCACTACACAACACTGGGTATATGCTTGAGGATATCCCAAACAGCCTCTATCTCAGCCTTCCCCGGCCTAGAACCCCCGAAGAGCTTTTAAGACTACAAACCCGTTTGGCAAGTGAATATTCCCATTAACTCTTGTTTCTTTTACACAGGACCCTGGCAACTCACTCAAATGGAAAATGTGGCAACTCCATCACACTCCTGGACAGACTTTCTATAACCAGATGTGTTTGGGAGCTTGATGAATGCCAACCAGCTCAAGTGGCAGTACTGCTGTCAGCACAACGACCTGGGGTAAATTGTTACAGATGCTTACAAGTGTTTGTTTTAATCCAGCCTTCCAAATGTCACACTACGGTTCCCACCATCTAGGACAGGACAGCCAGCAGCAACCGAATCTGGCCTGCCTATTTCCTTTCTCTGTCGCCAGCTTGTTGCCTCCTGTAACCCTGGGATTGCAGAAGGGAAATGGGGCTTTTTGCAATTATATTTGCAACATTAACATAAATTAATATGCACAAAATAAACACATATAAAGCAAAAGCAATCACAGTTCTATACCACCCCATAGCGCTTCCTGCACTCTCTGAGTGGTTCACCAGTTAATTAGTATTTTGCCCCTGACATGCTGGCCGACCTCGGAAGAATGTAAGGCCTAGTCAACTTAGGTCACTGGTCAGGATTGATCTCACAACCTTTTGGTTGCTGGACAGCAGTTTAACCCCTGTGCCACTAGGGCTTGTTTAATAAACAAATTATTAAACGAACTATGTGTCCCTCTCCACCTTTGGGGCCCTTGGAACTATCTAATCATTTTGTTTTGCTTTATCTCCTTTAGTTACCACAAGCCACTTCTCCAAAAAAAAAAAAAACCCCAAACCCACAACACATTATTTCATGTTTTTGCAATTATTGTTGACCTTCTAGCTCAGGGGTTCCCAATCTAAGGCCCACGGGCCAGATACGACCCACAATGCTATTTCATGTGGGGCCCCCACCCCTGGAAGGGCATTCAAGAAACAAAATGGCCACCCCTTTGATGATGCTGGGACAAAATGGCCACCCCTTATCATGCAGGAAGGGCAAAATGGCCATCCAGCCCTTGAAGTTGACTGAGGGAGCGTGACCTGACATCTTCCTTGAAAAGGTTGATCTAACTGTACCTGTTTGGAGCTATCAAAATCTGTGGGTGGCAGGTCCACATGAAATGGTACCGTGGGCTGTATCTGGCCCGTGGGGAGCCCTCTTTCTATTTTCCTGGGTTCTATTTCCTTTTTTCAATTTTTTCCTCACCCCACCTTTCTCCCTCTTTCTTTCCTTTCTTTTCTTGGTGACTAGACCTTCGTCATCACCAGAATTGCAGGTACTAAAACACTCATCTTCCGGACACAGGGAAATGAGGAAGCGTCCATTTGCCAGTTCCCCATTAAAGAGGAGAGTTCGGGTGAGTAGATTTGGATCCTTAGGCACTCTTCAAATACCTGAAAGATGGTCATAAAGAGGAAGGGAAGGATCTGTTCTTGATCATCCCAGAGTGTAGGATGCATAATAACAGGCTCAAACTATAGGAAGCCACATGTAGGCTGGATATGAGGGGATACTTCTCAACAGTTAGAGCAGTATGACAACGGAACCCACTGCCTTGATTGGTGGTGAGCGCTCCAACACTGGAGGCATTCAAGAGAGAACTGGACCACCTTACCCATCATATTTGCTTTGATTTGAACTCCTGAATTGAACACGGGGTTGGACTGGGTGGTCTAAAAGCCCCCTTCCAATGTGGTGGTTCTATGATTCCATATTCCTTTTCTTCAGTGAACATGGAATAGAACTCAGAAATCCTGACCCCCTAGACTTTCCTACTCTAATCATCCCCCAGAATTCCTACTTCGCTCCTCTTGCGGTGTTGTGGTGATACACCGAGAGAACTAAGCACAAAAAGGACCCTCGACATTCTCTGAATGAAGATGGGCCTCAAGTCTGCTGGCTCAGATCCAGCAAGAACTTTATGGCAGGAACAAATATTCTTGAGGGTACGCAAGAGCAAAAACAAACTAGAAGATGGAGGAAGGAGCTCATTGGACAAAGAATAACATGAAAGGAGGAGATGGCTGAGGACTCAACCTCTCCTACATCACTTGGAGGACTCTGGATAGGCTGAAGGTTGGAGTCCCTAAATGCAAGACCAACAGGCTCAAGTGAGGACTCCTGGCAGACACCAACACGCTGTGTGAATGCAAAGACATACAAAATCTGGCTCATTTACTGGACTGCCAATTTCTGCCAGGAAAATGCACCGATGAGGACTTAAGTTTGGCCAATGACAAAGCCAAGAAGGCAGCTTCATTTTGGCAGTCCAGGGTTTGATCAGGACATGAAAGAAGAAGAAATAGTGGTACAACTCAGAAGTGATGTCTCTCTTTTCTCTTGAACCACAGTCCTCCTTTTAACCCCACATCGACCGCTTTCCCGGCAACACCTCCCCTGCTCACGTTCGCTCACACCCTTTTCTTTCTAAAGCCACCCATCCTGTCTTCAACATCCCTCCTGTCCTTGCGCAGTTATTCTGCAGCACCACTTCCTCCTAGATAAAAGGGGAAGAAGAGGTTTTCGAGAGGCATCAAAACCTCAGGACTCATTGCTGAGTTGAATGACTGTGGCTGTGAAGTCATGATTTCCTTCCAGCCTGGCGTGTGAGGCTGTTTGGAGGTGGTCTGGAAAATCCTCTTTTGCTCTACTCTAACAGATCTTTTCACCACACCTCCGGGTCACCACTTGGGCTTTGAACCTTGTATTCTCCTTCTCTGTACTCAGCAATGAGTGAGGAGGTCTTGTTTCTAGTAGTGACAATGCCTCTAGCCCACCTTGAACCCAAGGCACTCGGGATCAGGTATGTGTTGATTCTCTTCAACTCTTTCCCCTCTTAACAATCCTGCAAAATAGCTGAAAGAACTCTCCAGCGAGGTAGGCATAATGTGAAACTTTTATTAGGCTTGCAAAATGTGTGATGATGAAGGCAGGGAGCCACAAGTTAGGAATAAGAAACAATTGTCGCATCTGAGATATGCTCTTGCAACTCCAGGATTTCCTTGGGTTTCCTGCAAGAGGGAGGTTAACATTAGTGAACCCTTTCTCTTTTTGTACAGTGGAACCTCAGTTAACATAATGCGTTCTCTGGGACATTTCTTACAGCGAAAATTACTTTAACCGAATTTCCCATAGGAATGCATTGAATGCAGTTTTCCATAGGAATGCATTGAAAACCAAAATAAATTAACTGAAATGTGGTTCCCTGTAGGAATGCATTGAAAACCAATTAATCTGTTCTGAAAAAAATTCTGTAAACTGAGCCACTATTTTCTATTTTCTAACAATGTGATTTTGATGTTATGTGAGCCGTTTGTTAACTGAGGTTCCACTGGTATGTTTCTGTATAAAGTGAAATGGTGGGTGCATGGGCTGAGAGGGGACGTGTACATATCAACAGGCAAACATATTAGTCCTCCTGTAAATATATTTGATGCTAAGCCAGATGATGTAAATCAAGGGTAGCCAACATTGGTGCTCCTGCTGTTCTTGGACTTCAATTTCCATCAGCAGGTGAACTGACTTGGGCTTTTGAGAATTGAAGAACAACAGGAACACCAAAGGTTGGCCATCCTTGGTGTAAATAGATCTCCTGTATTTAACAGCATCCCCTGAAGCCTTTGGGCAAGGTTTTCCTAACTTGCCAATTGGAACTGCTAACCTGCGTCTTAACCACTAAGCCAGTGATGGAGAACCTTGGCACTCCAGGTGTTCTTGAACTTCAGTTCCCAGAAGCCTTGATCAGCAGGAGTGCTGACTTGGGCTTCTGGGAATTGAAGTCCAAGAACACCTGGAGTGCCAAGGTTCACCATCACTGTAGTAAGCCACACTTGGCCTGACTTTCCTATATTGCTCTGCCTTGTTCTGATATCTCTCTTCCCTGCAGCTGTTTATCTTGAGGGCTCCCAGCTGCGTTTCCAAGATATATTGGAACTGGTCAGCTTTCACCTTGTGAGCAGGTGAGTAGTTCAAAAGGGTTGCAGGTTGAGGGGTGGAGGCATTCAGCCAGCCACCCTGAGTCACTACGGCAAATGGGTGGCAATATAAATTTGAACTAATAAATAAATAAATAATCTGGATGTGTGTTCCTTATTTTATTTCCTAGAGATATTCTGCCCTGTCCTCTGAGAATCCCCAATGCCTTTCGACTTCCAAGCAAGGCTAAATTAGATGCTGTTGCTGGACTGGGCATGAGTGAGTATAGCAATGATGGAAGATGGTGTGAGGGTTCGGGGAAGGGACTAGTTACTTGGCTGTTGGGTTTGATTCCCCTTGGAGTCAATATCTGATGGGTTGGCCTTTCACTAGGGTGTGAGATCTTAAATGTGGTTGAATAAGTCATGGGAAGGATTTATTGAATTGAGCAACGTTGGCTCCCTCTAACCCACTCTTTGTCAACCTTTGGTTCTCGGACTTCAATCCCCAAAAGCACTGATCAGCCAATGTATTTACTGAGGTTTCTGGGAACTGAAGTCCAAGAACCAAAGGCTGGGAAACACCGCGCTGTGAATCCACAAGAATGGGTTTACTGCATGTATGTGCAGTAAACCCATTCGTGTGGATTCACAGAGCAGTGTTTCTCAACCTTTGGCTTTTAGGCTTTAATTCCCAGAAGCCTCAGTCAATTCCCCAAAGCACTGATCAGCCAATGGACTGACTTAGGTTTCTGGGAATTGAAGTCCCCCCTGTGGGGCCCTGGCCCCATGTTAGGAATCATTGATCTAGCCCATTATCTGAATTATTATAACTAAGAAACAGAATCCCCTTAAAATGGGTCAATATCTGGTGGCTTGGCCTTTAGCGTGTGTGAGAAATCATGTGGTCGAATAAATCATGAGAATCTACAAATGGGGTTTATTAAACTGATCAATGTTTATTTATTTGTTCAAATTTATATTTATATTTATATTTATATTTGCTTCCTTTAATCTGAATTATTATAACTAAGTGATAAAATCCTCTTAAAAGCCAACGGTATCTGCTTCATCCTAGTATGATGTATGTAGCAAGTTAAATGCTTGTCTTTATTTCCAGATTAGTCACCAGACGGTAAACATGGGCTTCTTTTGCATCTCTAGTTGAGCGCTGAAGAATTATGTTTCTGAATGAAAAACTGGAAACATGCATTTTCCTTTATGTTTAATTTGACCCTCCCTGTCTTCTTCCTGTAATTGCTTTCTTTGTTTCGGTCACAGAATTCTGGACAATGCCCGTTAAATCTGGCGACAGGCTGATGTCAGCCAGAGCAGATGTTAGATCTCCCCACGAAGACCCACTAGAATCTAACCAGCCAGTCTGCTCCATCCGAGTGACGTCTGAGGATGGGGCGTTGTGTATCGTCAACCCGTTGTTTCTCTCGGTCCACAGTGACTTTAGCTGGCTCGAACCTGCGCCAGGGCAGAGCCGACTGAGCAGTAGGAGGAGAACCCTGCCATTTTCAAATGGCTTGATAGGAACAGCATCAGAAGAAAAAGTTTCCCTGGAGCGTTTGGATCATCCGGGATCTCTGAAAGAGGAGGAGGAGGAGGAGGAGGAGGAAAAATGTGAGTAAAAGCTCTATTAGAGCCAGTGGTTAAATTGCTGTACTGCAGCCCAATCGTTGTGAGTTCGATCCTGACCAGGACTCAAGGTTGACACAGCTTCCATCCTTCAAATGAGTCCCCAACATGTTAATGAGGGCAAAATGCTAATTAACTTGTGAACCGCCCAGCGAGTGCACTAAGCACTATGGGGAGGTATAGAAGTGGAATTGCTATTGCTCTATACAGTAAAACCTCAGATAACACTAAAACCTGGTTCCACAAGTCTTGGTGTTATACGATTTTTAGTGTTATCCGATGCATGTTAAAATCCTATGGGATCCATAGAGATACAGTACATTGTAACCACACAGGCTTTAGCAGTTGTTATCCGAAGCATCCCATAGAATCTTAATGTTATCCGATGCAATTCTTCCCCCCAGATTCCTTAATGTTATGCGATTTTAGTGTTATTCGATACTAATGTTATCTGAGGTATTACTGTACTTGTTCAGTATAACAAAAGATGGGCTATATATAATGTCTATTTCTGCCTCTACGCTCAGTCAAGTTCTTCTTCGTGGTCTCTCTGAAATCCACCGACTGCACGCAGTAAACCCATTCATGTGTATTCAACAGTGGACCACAAAGAAGAACAGTTACAGGTTAGTTACCTGTAGAGCACTGGTGGTGCAGTGGTTAAACTGCTGTGCTGCAGCCAAAACATTAGGAGTTTGATCCTGACTGAGTCTCAAGGTTGACTCTGCCTTCCATCCTTCTGAGACTGGTGAAATGAGTCCTCAGCATGTTGGGGGCAAAATGCCAATTAACTTGTGAACCACCTAGAGAGGGCACTAAGCGCTATGGAGGGCTGGTATAAAAGTATAATTGCTATAATTTATCTGCGTACCTTTTCCCATCCCGTCAACACCCCAGGTGTTCATTTGACTTGCTTGGCCTCTGGGCAACAGACAACCCTCGTTCATGATCTGCCCGTGCTCAGCCCAGAACCGATCTCAGAGGATCCACCTTTGTCCCCTGATGCCCCGCAGAAGGATATCCGATCCCCACACCGGGTGTCCTGGATTGAAGAAGGCGTCCCTGATGAAACGTTTTCTGGGTGGCCACCGGAAAAGCCCTCTTCTGAACTGTTCCTGCTGAGCAAAAACGCGTCACTGCCACTTATCCCAGAACTGGATTCCCTTTCTCTCAGCAGTGTGGAAGAGGATGTCAACGATCCCCCTCTTACCCCAGCGGCTTCACATTCCAAGCGGCGACGGTCCTCTGCCGCCCTGACGTATAAGGTGTTGCACCGTCTGTCGGCCGTTGGCAGTGCCATTAGCAGCTTCCTCTCGGCAGAGCGCAGGGTCTCCAAGCGGGTGCAAGAGCTGGCCCAGGACCCGGCCTCCTATGTGGGGGGCCTCGTGCAAAGCTTTGTTGGCCATATCCTACGGGGAGCTGGGGTACAGCACCCCACCAGCACGGAGATGCTCCAGGAAGTCCGGCAGATGATCAGCAACCTCGGGAGTTACTTATGCAAAAGCTCGGAGCTGTACTCGATCTGCGAACCAAGCGAACTGGAGGAGATGAACCTCGGTAGGCAAGGTGGAGGGTTTCGGGGCTTGGGGAGGTTCTTGGGATGGCTTACTGGGGAAGATGCTGAGCTTGACACCTGGAAGGTTGGCAGGTCAGCATTTTGAGACCCGAGTGCGCGACGGAGTGAACACCCATTATCTGTCTCAGCTCCTGCCAACCTAGCAGCTTGAAAGCAAGAAAATTGCAAGTAGATAAATAGGTACCACTTCAGTGGGAAAGGTAACAGTATTTGGTGCCTAGTCACGCCTGCCATGTGATCGTGGAAATGTCTGCAGATGCAGATGGCACTGGCTGTTTGGCTGTAAATGGAGTTGAGCACCGAACCCTAGAGTTTTACATAATATAAAAATATCATTCTGTAATAGCCAATAAAACCAATAAAAACCTTTTTAAGCCGGAGGTTGGGTCACACTCCCTCAGACAGCTTTGGGGGCTGGATGGCCATTTTGCCCTTCCTCCACCACAAGGCACTTCCTGGCCGTGGTGGAGGCAGGGGGGGGGCATATGAAATGGCATCGCAGGCCGTATTTGGCCCATGGGCCGCAGATTGAGAATCCCCGGTCTACTCTATGACCATAGCAAGATAACCTGCTAGGAAGTCTATTTTGACTTCACAGCGTTCCTGTAATGTCGGTTAGAGAAAGAGTGCGAAAGAGAGTTTGGGCCATTTAGTTTTGCAGGTGATGTAAGCTCTTCTGTTCTATCCAGTCATAGTTTTGTCACAAAGCAAAACTTCTGCAGTGTGACCCCCGGTGGGAAAAGTGGATTGTTGAGACTGCTTCCGAGCAGGTGGATTTATAAATACCTCTCGCCATAGTTGTGAACGGAAGAAAATGCCCCTGTGGTTTCCACTCCAAGCCATGCCTGGCTTACAACATCCTCCATTTCTGTATAACCGTGAGCTCGATGCTTATGAAACCACAGGCGCTGACGCATGTAGCACCCTATGCAGCAAAGGGACATACAGTCTATGAAGAGGAAACAAAATAGGGGGAGACTAACCAATCAGTCTTAGCATCTTTTGGGCTTGTTTGTAGATTAAGTTATCCGTGCTGGAGATTTTCGTAAAGAGGCTACAGTACATGAGTGTTTTATGGGCACTCAAAACAATAGAAAAGAAGGGATATAATAGAATAGAAAAGGTTAGGAACCCCTGGTTTAGACCAAGTTAATGGCCTTTTAGGCTTCCTCCACATGAATAGGATCATCCTTTTTGCCCTTCTCTGTACCTGCTCTAGTTTGTTTTCATCTTTCTTAAAGTGCGGTGTCCAGAATTGGACACAGGACTCTCAACGAGGCATTACTAGGGCTGAATATAAAGCAGCTTCTTAAGAGTCTAATCTCGATAACGGAAGTGTTGTCACCTGACTGACTTCAAAGTCTCTTTACCCTTCTCATGTTAGGTTCTGTGTTGGAAGATGCTCTGTACAAATGCATCCTGAAGCCTCTCCGGGAAACGATCTACAACCAGCTTATGGACTTCCGCTCCCGCGATGGGACCCTGGGCAGGTTGCGTAAACACCAGCTCACCATGAGCCAGCAGAGCCTGGACCAACTGGGAGTGGTGGCTGGCGTGCCCGATGACACTGGCTTGGAGCGGATCCGGACCAAGCTGAGCCTCATGCACCAGGCTTACTCGCCCAAGAAGAAGGAGACCCAGATGCTTAAAGTCTGCAAGATGCTCTATGAAGCCATGAACCAAACAGCAGGCAAGACAGGTGTGGGCTCTTGACAGGGTCGATATGTCTCAGCAGAGCATATCATTTTTTGTAAGTCAATGAAGGTGGGCTCAGGTTCTCTTAGGACAGGGATTCTCAATATGTGGCCCACAGGCCAGATGTGGCCCATGGTGGTGCCATTTCATGTGGTCCACCACCACCTCCACCACGCCAGGAAGTGCCATGTGGTGGAGGAAGGGCAAAGCATAATAGAAGCAGAATAAGAAACAAGAGCAAGAACATAAACAAGCAATGCATACCAAGCATGGCTTCCTTCTGTTTCTTCTCTTGCCATCTAAGAGCTCTCCATGCATCAGGGGTGCCAGGAAGTGTCCCTGTCACCTAACCAGGCTCCCAGGTGGTTAGAGGGAATCCACACTAAGTATGCATAGCTTGCTTGTGTTCTTGTTCTTGTTTTTTGCTCTGTCTCTGTTATGCTTTGCTTAGAAGAGTGTCTAATAAAGCTTTGCTTCTTCACCCACCGAGTGTTTATGGTCTCTGATATCCTAAAAGCACCTGAGCCTATCAGACCTGGACAAACTGCCTGGCAAGACCTAAGTAATAATCAAATCAATGGTTTTCTTCCTTTTTAAAAACTGTTCCATTTATGAACTTCTAAGTCCCAAAGAAGCTGTTGAGATGCTCCAGCACAATCTTTAAGTTTTGTTCTGGAATGGTACTGTTGAATCAAGTGGTATACTTAAATCTAAGAGAATGTACCAGAGAGCTTTTTGAAGTCTTATTTGATCCAGAATTTTCTGTGTTATCATAGTTTGTTCATTATATTGCCAACCTAGCAGTTCAAAACTGCAAGAAATTGCAAGTAGATAAATAGATACCACTTCGGTGGGGAAGGTAGACTGTGATACGTGCACTCCAGCATCTAGTTATGCCTGCCACAAGAAATGTCTGCAGATGCAGACAGCGCTGGCTCTTTGTGTATAAATGGCAATAAGCACTGAGCCCTAGAGTCAGATACGGCTGACTTTCAAGCAAGGGAGACCTTTACCTTTGCTTGAATAATTAGGAGAAAGAAAAATTGCCCCTGTGTTTAAGCAGGCTACCTCCAGCACCTATGTGTTACCTAATTCTACCTGTAGTCTGTAGAAGCTAGGCTAAGTTTACAAACTCCTTCCCCTTATCTTTTTCCATAGGCAGGCCCATACTGGGTACCTTGAGTGAGCGCATGACAGGGAGTGATGAGGGCGCTGGTTTTTTTCCAATCCAAGGGCACCATTTTATGTTATAAGTAGGAACACACTAGGACACATCCTGGTGTCCCACTGGGCCAGCACAGGCCTGTCCATAGGTTAGCTTTAGGAGAAGATATGTTCCCATTCACACTTGGTGTCCCATATGCCTTCTTGGTGGATGAATTCCTACGTATCTTTCTCTGCTCAACTGTGATATTTCTTTGTCTTCTACTTTTGAAAGAGCCGTTTGGAGCTGACGATTTCCTGCCGGTTCTGATCTACATGCTGGTGAACTCGGACATCATCTCAGTGCAGTTGGATGTAGAGTACATGATGGAGCTGATGGATCCTTGCCAGATGCAGGGAGAAGGTTGTGTGTGTGTGTGTGTGTGTGTGTGTGCGTGCGTGCGTGCGTGCGTGCGTGCGTGCGTGCGTGCGTGCGTGCGTGCGTGCGTGCGTGCGTGCGTGCGTGCGTGCGTGCGGGTGGTTGTTGTTTTTAATCATGATAGAAGCACACAAAGGTGCTTTTTGGGTTGAAAGGATTTTTGCTGGAGGAACTCCACTTAGGGAACACCTGAGTGAGGCTCCTTTCATGCCCCGAAGATCTTTTCCCACCAAAGTAGTCCCTATTTATCTACTTGCAATTTCTTGCTTTCATACTGCACTTTGTTTATACTGCACTTTGTTTCTGTACTGCAATTACTGTACAGTGCACTGAAGTGTACTGAAATATGGGGGACTGCAGTGGCTTAGTGGTTAAGAAGTTGGACTTGATGACTGGAAGGTTGGCAAGCCAGCAGCTTGAGACCTGAGTGCTGCATGACAGAGTGAGCTCCTGTCTTTGTTCCAGCTCCTGCCAACCTGGCAGTTCGAAAGCAAAAAATAAAATAAAATGCAAGTAGATAAATAGGTACCACTTCAGTGGGAAAGGTAGTAGCATTCCATATACTCTGACAAATAGTCATGCCTGTCATATGACCACAGAAATGTCTGCAGTCACAGACAGCGCTGGCTCTTTGGCTGTAAACAGACATTGTATTGTATTGTATTGTATTGTATATTTCGACTTATATGCCGCCCCATTCGCACAGCGACTCTGGGCGGCTCACAGAGGAAACAGTTGCAATTACATAGCAAAATTCCATATTGTGGTTATTCTTCTTTTTTGCTAGCTATTGTAGAGCTGGGGTTTAACTTTCCTGGAAGGAACATACATAGTCTGTGCAAGCATATCAGAGAGTAAAAAATAATAATAATTGTGACATCTTCTTAAAGATTAACACCTGTATTTAAATATGAGCTTTCGTGGCTTAAGCCCACTTTCACTTTCATGGGTTAGGGTAGTGATGGTGAACCTTGGCACTCCAGGTGTTCTTGGACTTCAATTCCGCCCAAGTCAGAACTCCTGCTGATCTGGGAATTGAAGTCCAAAAACATCTGGAGGGCCATGGTCTGCCATCACTGGGTTAGGAGAACAAGGGACTTAAGTACGAGTTGGAAGGCAATGTTTTCATGTGTGATTAAATTATATTTGTCTATGGGCAGGTCTCATTCCAATGCTACAATATACAGGGTATCCGTTAATTTGTGTTCACCATCCTGACATCTGTTCCCCATTGCTTCTTCCCATGCTGTAGGTGGTTATTATCTCACAACCTGGTTTGGCGCCCTCTTCCACATAGCAAACTTCCAGCCAGCTGCTATGGTGGTTCGGCAAATCAGTATTGAGGCCCAGCACTCCATCCATGCGTGGCATCATCGTCGTACCATCTACCAGCAGCGCCAGCAGCAGGTAAGCAGTCTCAGGAGCCCTGGGGGCGCAGTGCTTAAACTGCTGTCCTGCAACCCAAAGGTTGTGAGTTCGATCTTGACCAGGGATCAAAGTTGACTCAGCCTCTTCCATCCTTCTGAGGCTGGTCTTCAGCATGTTGGGGGCAAAATGCTAATTAACTTGTGAACCACCCAGAGAGTGCACTAAATGCTATGAGGCAGTATAGAAATGTGATTCCTTAGCTCATCATTTGCAAGTGTGTGGTAGAATTATCAAAAAAACAACAACACTCAAAACAAATCCTGGAAACCATGTTGCATTGGGCTGAGCACGAAGTTGCACTCGCTGGCCATATAGGCCCTTCCCAACTCAATTAATTTATGGTTCTCTGACTCCTCTTCTTCATTTGTGGTGAGATTGTAAAACACTAACAGACCTGTGTAGAGAGAACAGTTCACCAGAGTTCAGGCAGATGTGTTAAAAATGATTACAGGTCTCTCCCTGTATCCATGGGGAGTATGTTTTGAGACCTTCTGTGTATACGTGAGATTGTGCATAGCAGTGAGCCTTATGTTTAACACAAGTACTTGTATCATACAAGCAGGAGAAGGGTTTCAACTGCTTCCATCATTCTACCTGAGAGCTATCAAAATGTCTGCCTCCATTCCTTTTAAACATTACATTACACACAGTTCCCTCTTAATAGCCAGTTTTGATAATACACCATAGAAATACATATACTGTATAGTATGTATTTCAGGAGGGTTTTTTTATTGAATATTTTTAGACTTGTGGGTAACTGAAATCATGGATACTGACACTGCAGATATGGGTGGTGACCAGTATTTCTGTTTAGGCCTGCTCCCTTACCTGTGGATAGCACATGGTCTTTAGCACAGAGTAGCCCGAGGAACCTAGGTCTTTGGTTTCTTTGATCTAAATTTATTTATTTTTCTATGAATGCAACTAAAAGAGGTTTACATGTATTCTGGAAAACCTATTTGGAAATACAGGAAGGACTAGACATTTTCATGGTTAGTTCCTAGCTCTAACCCTGTTTGGCTGTCGATTTAGAAATCCCTGTACAGTAATACCCCGGATAACGCGAGTACCGAATAGCGCTAAAACTGCATAACGTTACAAGATTTTCGGAAAATATCTTGTATCGAATAACGCGATTTTTAACATTATCCGATACAGTCGTTCTTAGCAGCAGGGTGGCTGGAAAGCTGAACGGGGTTTTCCGTTCAGCTTCCCAGCCACCCTGCAGCTACGGAGGCAGGGGTGGTGAGGCTGGAAAGCCGACGGGGAGCTCCCCCGTCGGCTTCCCCAGCCACCCCACAGCTGCGGAGACAAGGGTGGCTGGCTAGGGAAGCCGACAGGGAGTCCCCGTCAGCTTCCCCAGCCACCCTGCAGCTGTAGATTGGGTCCTCTGATCTCTCTGCAGCAGGCAGGGGACACGATCCAAGCTGTTTCTGGGCTTCCCCGACATCCTCAGCCAGTGCAGCAAGCCAAAACGTCAGGGTTCGAATCCCGATATTCTGGCTTGCTGCAGCCTCTAGGGAGGTCGGGAGACCCGATGTGCACTAATTTTGAAGTTCCCCACCCTCTTTGAGGCTGTAGCAAGCCAGAATGTCGGGATTCGAACCCTGACGTTTCGGCTTGCTGCACTGGCTGAGGACGTTGGGGAAGCCTAGAAACAGCTTGGATCGGGTCTCCCCATCTCCCTGAACCCGGCAGGGGGATCAGAGACCCCAAAATTGGTAAAAAAAAAAAAAAAAGGACGTTTTTTTAAAACCAATTTTGGGGTCTCTGACCCCCCCCCCCCGGCCGGGTGCAGGGAGGTGGGGAGATCTGATCCAAGCTGTTTCCAAAGTTCCCCCACCTCCCTGGAGGCTGCAGCAAGCCAAAATGTCAGGATTCAAATCCCGACGTTCTGGCTTGCTGCAGTCTCCAGGGAAACGGGGCTTTTTTTTAACATTGTTTGATCAATGTATCACACAACTTTAAAAACCGGATAACGACGAGACTTGTGGAACCAAGTCATAACGTTATCCGGGGTACTAGTGTATCAGTAATTTACTTAAGGTAAAGGTTGCCCTTGCTCAAAAGCCAGTTGTGTCTAACTCTAAGGGTTCAGTGCTCATCTCTGTTTATAGATGCTGTCTGTGTCTACAGACATTTCTGTGGTCATGTGGCAGGCAGGACTAGACACTGGAGTGCAGGGAATGCTATTTGCCTTCCCATCAAAGTGGTACTTATTTATCTATTTGCAATTTCTTGCTTTTGAACTGCTAGGTTGGTAGGCGCTGGGACAGACAACAGGGGCTCACTCCATCATGCAGCACTCGGGTCTCGAACTGCTGACCTGCCAACCTTCCATTTGTCAAGTTCAAGGTCTTACCCCCTAAGCCATGGCAATCCTTTAATTTACAAAGTAGTGTTTGTTTGTTACAAATGTCTTCCAATAAGCTCACATCAGCATATACAACTCAGCTGCTCCTTTTTTATTTTATCCTTACAACAGCCTGGCATATAATGATTGACCCAGTGGTGGGATTCAATTTTTTTTTACTCCCTACGGAGTATTTCATTTACCACTATCTGCTTGTTTTCCTTCTCTTCAGAACACCCTTTACATCTCCTTCCACGAACCCTTCAGCAACCTGAAGGCGATTGCCGTTTCCAACGATACAACAACTGCGTCGGTGTGTGCAACATGCGCCGAGAAATACGGGGTCGCCGATCTCGAGTCCTATGGCTTGTTCTTGGTCTCGGATGACTCTTCCCAGCTCTTGGCAGAAGACAGCTACCCTCAAAGGCTCCACCTAGAGAACCTTCAATCCAAAGGGGTGCCCATGAGTTTTGTTTTCAAGCCCAAAGTGGACTTTCTGCCTACTGATGCCCCTCTTTCTCATCAGAACCTGCTGGAAAAGTGGACATAGGGCAGTCCAGAAGAAGATGGATTATGAGTCCTTAATGGTCTCCATACACATCCTTTTCAACACTGAAGGCTGTCCAAGGTTCTAGGCCAGTGATGGCTAACTTTAGGACTCCAGCTGTTCTTGAACTTCAATTCATAGAAGCCCAAATCTCTGTGAAGCCACACAAATGGGTTTACTGCTCATCAGAAACTGTTGGAAATGGGTAAACCCATTCGTGTGGATTCACCGAAACTTGGGCTTCTGGGAATTGAAGTCCAAGAACAGCTGGAGTGCCAAGGTTCACCATCACTGGTCTAGGCTTCTGGCTTGGCTCAAGTTTTAGAAGAAGCCCAGAGACCTCAGGAATAGGAAAAAATCCATTTAGAAAGAGTCTGGCCTGAAAATTTGGGTTATGTAATTATCACGATAGGTCTCATCTTTATGTCTTCTACTGTTAGAAGGCAAATTGGGCTGTCTTACCCCATTGACATTGTGGTTCCTGGAGTCTCCTCTGAAAGAATTGGGTCTTCTTCTTTCATGTCTAGGTCAGACTTTAAACTACCAAACCGAAGCCACCTTTTAGTGAATCCACGAAGAGGGGGGTTCTTAAGTTTCTTACCCTGTGATAGTATATTTTGGGCACGACCCAGTCTTCTTCTTCTATATCTAGGCCAGACGTGAAACTGCCAAAACTGTTGGGTCAACACTTGCTACAGATTCAAAATCTTGAGAACTTTGTTCTTTATTTCTTTTAGAGAAAATGTTCAGCTCCAAAATACCTATGGCTGAAAGTGCATTTGAAACCACATGGGTCGGAAGAATTCATGTCCAATTGTGGATGTATTTTATCTCCCTACTTGACTATAGCGACAGAATAAATTATATAAGTTTATTGAACAGATCTAGTCAAAGATGCCTTTTGCCTTCATTTTGTTTTGTCTGGTTCAGAATCTGCTACCCCACCCCAAAGGAACAGCAAATCAGGGAACCTTCCTGTCTTGCCATATCACCCCCATCAGGAATTCAACCTCCCCTATGGCACTTGGAGGACCCAGAATAGGCTGAGGGTCGGAGTCCCTAGCTGCAAGACCAACAGGCTCAAGTGGGGGCTGATGGCGGACAATGACATGCTCTGTGAATACGGAGAGATACAGAATCCATAGGGCAGGGTGCCCAAACTACGTCCCATGGGCCAGATCTGACCCCCAATGACAAATCATCCAGCCCATGCCACCCTCGTCGCTCCCAGAAGTGGAAGTAAAATATGCCTATAAAACATGCATTTTACTTCCCCTTTTAGGAGCAACAAAGGTAATGCAGGCTGGATGAATTGGTATCAGGGGCCGGATCTGGCCCATGAGCTGTAGTTTGTGCACCACTTTAAGCAGAGAAAATGGCAGCTTAAAATCTATCTCATTCTGTTGCAAAACAGATTGCAAGGTGTGTCTTACTTCCGCTTTCGGTGGGAGGAACCATCTGACTGGCCTGCTGAACTATGTGATCGGCCCACTGAACCACATGACTGGCCCGTGGCCTGAAAAGTTTGGGCACCCCTGGCTTAGGGTTTGATCGGGACTTCAGCATGAAAGCGTTGTGGTTCTTCAAGTAAGCTCAAGCACAGCTCCTCCCAGTTCTCGTCATCATCATACCACCATCTTCTACGGTAAACAAGAGTGTCAAAATGAGGTGGAAGTCACTTCCAGGAAGTGGCAGGAAAGTTGTTGCTGTAAACTTCTCTCTTGATCTGAGCAAGGCTGCAGATTTGCCTTCTCAAATCTCTCCCTGTGGTACGGCCGGTGCTTAAAAGCTTTGGTTAAGTTCTGCTCAGCTTTTTGTGAAAGCAAGACCAATTCAGAACTTCAACATGCATTCCAATTGTTAATTCCAATTGTTTAGCATTCCAGCTAAAAAGTCTGGAGGTATATTTCATGTTTAAATTATTTATTTAATTATTTTTTTAAATGTACAATCATGAAAATAAACATGGGTGGTCAAGTGGCAGGCATGACTAGATGCCAGAGTGCATGGAATGCTATTACCTTCACACCAAAGTGGCACTTATTTATCTACTTGCAATTTCTTGCTTTCAAACTGCTAGGTTGGCAGAAGCTGGAACAGAGACAGGAGCTCACTCCATCATGCAGTCCTTGGGTCCTGAGTTGCTGACTTACTGACCTACCAGTCATCAAGTTCACCACTAAACCACCGCAATCCCTCCTACTGTATTTGTTATTTTAAAAATCATATGTGGAAATAGGGGATAAGTCCCACATCCAGCCAGCAGAGGGGAATGTATGCCTTCAACTGCACCAGCTCAAAGTTTTAATTTGTTGTCCTTCACCTCAGCGCTGAAATGTTACAAGGAGGAGGAATTTCTGAAGGAGAAGGAAGCGCACAAAATATAGGAGAGACTAACCATGGTGTTGTCTGACACGCAGCAAATATCTCTTGCCAGATGTATTGGCACACACTCATGTTGTCCTGGTGTCCACCAGTTCACACACATCTGGAATTGCTCCCTTGAAGCCTCACTCCCCAAACAGGTTACCTGTCTTGGGGTAGCCACAGCAAAGCGGGTTTGACTTCAGTGCTTGGCTCACCCTGTGTAGAATCTAAAACAAACCAAGATACTTTGGCACATGAGGCATAAAGTCTTCCTAACAGCCCTCCCTTTACGCAGCAGAAAAATACAATAAGGGATTAAATAACTTCTTTTTAATGTCCAGGTCGAACTTTACAGTGCCAAAATGAAGCCACTTTTTTGGCTTTGTCATTGGCCAAACTTAAACCCTCATTGGTCCATGTTTCCAGTAGTAATTGGCAGACGAGTAAATGAGCCGGATTCTGAGTCTCTCCACATTCACACAGCGTTTTGTTGTCTGCTAGCAGCCCCCCACTTGCGCCTGTGGGTCTAGCATTTAAGGTCTCCAACCCTCACTCTGTTCAGGATCCTCCAAGTGTAGGGTTGCCATACGTCCCGGAAAACCGGGATTGTCCTGAATTCAAGGTCGGATAAAAATAAATAAAAATCATGTTAATGTCCCAGATTTTTAAAACTTACTGGTTGTGTATTACAACACACCAGTAAAATATATTTGAACTCTTGCCATCAAATGAGAGTTTTCCTGCCACATTGGGGTTGGAGTATACCTGGAGACAAATCTTAACGTCCTTGCCTCACACCACCCAATATGTTTGACCAGTGTGTTTCCTGGAACTGAGGACATTAAGAGTTGACCATGACTTCTCAGAAGTACAACAGATGGCAGGAATAAATCAGGATCCGCATAGTATTGATATATTTAATGTGAAAGTGTTTTATAGCTGTCATTATATTATGTTTGTTTTTAAAAGGGGCTATTTTGTAGATAACCTGCTCCTTTTTGTCAAGTATACGTCTGTCCTGGCTTTGTAGGGGAGAATTATGGCAACGTTATCCAGGTGACGTAGGGGAGGTTGAGTTCATCTGCCATGTCCTCCTTTAATGTTGTTCCTTGTCCAGTGAGCTCCTTCCTCCGCCTTCTAATTTGGTTTTATTCTTGCGTACCCTCAAGAATGTTTGCTCTTGCCACGAAGCTCTTCCTGGATCGGAGATTAAAGAACTGAACTTCCACAACTCTCAGTTCAGCGGGCTGAGACAGCTTCTTCCCCTTCCTAATAGCGGGGGCTGCCTTTGGTTAAAAGCATCAATATGAAGCACTGTTTGCGGCTCCATCTGGGAAGCGTTGAGGGGTTTCCCAGGTTAAACCACCCCACAACTGTCTTTTCAAAAGGGGAGGTCATTGTTGAGTTTCTTACAGGTGTGTCCCCATGAGCCAGGGCAGGGAGATGACATGAATAAGGGAACCTGAGATGGAAAAAATGATGTCTCCCCCCACCCCACCTGCCACAGCCTCTTCCAAGAAATCGTTTCCCGGAGTAGGTTTTCCAGCTGGGGGAGTCTTGTACGGGCAGGTCTGTACATCACGCCTGAAACCAACACCCCATCTGTCGCAACAACTTCTCTCTCTCCCCCCCCCCCCCCCGCTATTCACACAAGTCACTGCAGACAGGTGTACGGCTGCCTAAAGGTAGGGAGGCTTCACCACTCTCGAGCCAAACATTTCTGATCTTGCCTCTTGCTTCTTTTCTCTCTTTACTTTACCTCCAAAGCAAAGCGATCCCACTTCTATACTGCCCCATAGCGCTTAGTGCCCTCTCTGGGCAGTTCACAAGTTAATTAGCATTTTGCCCCCAATATGCTGGGTGCTGATTTTACCAACCTCAGAAAAATGGAAGGCTGAGTCAACCTTGAGTCCTGGTCAGGATTGAACTCACAGCCTTTTGGTGGCAGGACAGCAGTTTAATCACTGCACCACCAGGGCTCCTCCAAACTCCCCAAACACAGAAATTCCCAGCAAGGTGGAACTTCCTTCATTATACCAGGTGAATGAGTTGATGCGATGTGCAAAAAAAAAAAGTTTTGGTTCACAATGGCCAACGCAAACTGGTTTGTTGCATTTCTATCCTGCCTTTCCTGCATGGAGTTGAAGACGGCGTGCAGAGCTCTGGTCCTCGCTACTTTATCTTTATCACAACCCTCCAAGGTAGGTCAGAATGGGAGTGGGCCAAAGGGATACAGTCTTCTTCTTTCGTATCCCAATCAAACCCATTTCTGCCCAAAAGAAGCTGCTTTCTTGGCTTTGTCGTAGGCCAAATTTAAGTCCTCGTTGGTGGATGTTTCCAGTAGTGATCTGCAGACCAGCAAATGAGCCAATGGATTCTGTAGCTCTCCACATTCACACCATGTGTTGCTGTCGACCAGCATCTCCCACCAGAGCATGTTGGTCTTGTGTTTGGGGACTCTAACCCTCAGCCTATTCAGGGTCTTCCAAGTGATGTAGGGGAGGTTGAGTTTCTCAGCCATCTCCTCCTTTAATGTTGTTCCTTGCCCAATGAGCTCCTTCCTTCATCTTCTAATTTGGTGTACCTCTCGTGTACCCTCAATAATGTTTGTTCTTGTCATAAAGCTCTAACTGGATCTGAGTCGGCGGACTTGAGGCTCATCTCCGTTCAGAGGGTACCGAGGGTCCTTCTCTTGCTTAGTTCTCTCGGCGTCCGCTGCTACTTCTCTCCTTATCTTTGGTGGAGCAATTCCAACAAAAGGGTATATTTTCTCAACTGGTGTCACTCTACGCATGGCTTCATTCACAGCGACGTCAACTTGTTTTGCGTGTGTGGATGTGCTCCATACTGGAGCAGCACTCTCTGCTGCAGAGACGCTCAGAGTCGAAGCTGATGTGCTCAGTGTGGATGGTTGAGATCCCCATTTATAGCTTGTGAGTTTCCCGATGATATTGTTCCTCATTCTTTCTTTAGTTTTGGTATTCAGGCAGTGCTGCCTAAAAGAGAGTGTCCTTTTAAAGGGCCATGCCACTGAGGTATTTTGGTGCCAGTCAATACTGCCATCAGTCCCCTAACCACAATATCCATCACCCACCCCCAGCAAGCATGGCCCTAAATCAGGGGTGCCCCAACTATGGCCTGAGGGCCAGATCTGGACCCTGATGCCAATTTACCTAACCCTTAACGCCCTCGCTGCTCCTGGAGGCGGAAATAAAACATGCCTGTACAGGCGCGGTTTACTTCCGCTTCTGGGAGTGACGAGCGTGGTGCAGGCTGGATGAATTGGCATCAAGGGCAGATCTGGCCCATGTGCCATAGTTTGAGCACCCCTGGTTTAAGCAGAGAAAATGGCAGCCTAAAATCTATCTCATCCTGTTACAAAACAGATTGCAAGATGTGTTTTACTTCTGCTTCGGGGGGGGGGGGAGACCACTTGACTGGCCTGCTGAACCGCATGACTGGCCCGTGGCCCGAAAAGTTTGGTCACCCCTGCCATAGGTCGTAGCCACCCTCTCCTGTTCCTCCCACACTATTTTTTGGGCAGAGTCTTGTTGCTGTTTGAGGCCAAGTCTTGGCTGGCAAGGCCGTCTGGGAGGTGCCTTCAACTTTCCCCTTCACACAGTTGCAGGCTTTGATTTGGGAAGGAGTTAGAAGAGGAGGAGGAGGAGAGAGTTTTCCTTCTCTCCCCCCCCCAACCCCCAAGAGTGGGGAGGCATGTATTTCTCTCCAGCTGTTGTTTGGTCCACGTGGTTTGGACCACCTTAGGGGAAAGTGCCATGACATGCCGCGAAGGGAGGAGGTAGGGCTGGAATCTGCACCGCTTTATAACCCTATATATGCAGCAGCCCAGCAGCGTCCACCCCTCTCACAGGGACCAAGCTGGCTCGGTCACCTTTGGAGAAATTTCTTGCACCATGACTTGGTTGTTGTGGTTGCTTCTGGTCACTCCAGGGATAGCAGCGCCCTTTCGACTAGACGCCTCTCCGGTAAGATATCTCTGGAGCAAGCAATATATATATATATAATTTAAAAATTAAGGTGGCACAAAGGTGTCAGGGATTGCAAACAGGGAGATTTGTATGTCATTCTGTAGGGTGGGGAGGAAAGACTGCCTTGTTTGGGGATCATAATTTGGTAAGGTAAAGGTCACCCTTGCTTGGAAGCAAGTCGTATCCGACTCTAGGATCCAGTGATCACTCTTTGTTTACAGCATCTGCAGACGTTTACATGGACATGTGCCAGGCATGCCTAAACACCGAAGTGCACAGAATGTTGTTTACCTCCCCTCCAAAGTGGTCCCAATTTATCGACTTGCAATTTTTTGTTTTTGAACTGCTAGCAAGTAGATAAATAGGGACCACTTCGGTGGGAAGGTAACAGCGTTCTGTGCGCTCCGGTGTCTAGTCATGCCTGCCACATGACCACGGAAATGTCTGCAAAAGCAGACAACGTTGGCTCTTCGGCTTTGAAACAGAGATGAGCACTGACCCCTAGAGTCGGATACGACTGGCTTTCAAGCAAGGGAAACCTTTACCTTTCCTAGTTTGTCAGGAGCTGGGCCAGACTATGGGCACTCAATCCTGTCATGCTGTACCCAGGTCTCGAACTACTGACCTTCCGACTTTCCGTTGACGAAAACCAGACAACGAAATTCTTCCACTGTGTCCATTCCCATAAATGTCAGAGCCCCTACGCCAGGGAAGTGTTGCTTTCTGCCATCTCTTCTCCATAGATGCTACACAGAGTCGCAGAATTTAACATCTGGTCTATTTATTTGTTTTAATGTGGGGAAATCATCACAACATTGATGCAAGGCGAAGATGCCAGGCAAGAAGTAGAGCAAAACGGGGGCAGGCCTTGAATGTTATTTATTTTTTACATTTGTCTTTATTTGTGTCAACATTCTCAACAAGTGTCTTTTGTGTCTTTGGCTTTGTTCAGTCATTGGGGAGGTACATTCTCTGCCTGCCAGAGGTTTCATGTGACTTGCGTGATCTAAAGTAGTTTATACATTTGGGTTTGGACTGGGAAGTCCCTTGCAGATTGTAGCCATGATGGTTCCCCCAAGACTGCAAAAAAATGCCTATGCCTGGTATAAATCCTTCCTGTAATGATGGTGAGAACTTAGTGGAGGTTTTGGATAGCGCATTCCTGCCTTTTCTAAGACCACAGATAGCTGACAAATGAACAGTAACACTCATAATGTAAAACAGGGGTTCCCAACCTAAGGTCTGTGGGCTGGATCCGGCCCATGGCACCATTTCATGTGGCCCCTCACCCCTCCAAGGGCATTCAAGAAAAAATGGCTTACCCCTTTTGAAGCTGTTGGGACAAAATGGCTGCCCCCATCGTGTAGGCAGGACAAAATGGCCATCCGGCCCTTGAAGCTGACTGAGAGAGTGTGACCCGGCCCCCCCGCTTGAAAAGTTGGGAATCCCATCTGTAGAAAGAATTAGCGGTTTATGTTTAAGGAGCAGAATACATATTATAGCTAGATTCCTCCTCTTTCCATAGCTCTAGTCATTTGGGAGGGACCGTTGTGGCTTAGTGGTTAAGACACTGAACTTGATGACTGGAAGGTCAGCAGTTCGAGACCCAAATGCTGCGTGACAGAGTGAGCTCCTGTTGTCTGTCCCTGCTCCTGCCAAACTATCAGTTCAAAAGCAAGACATTGCAAGTAGATAAATGCTATATATGAGGCAGTTTTGCCCCAAACAGACCCGGTGCGTAACCTGGGGGTCCTCCTGGACTCACGACTACTGTTCGAAGAACAGGTGGCAGTCATGGCCAGGAGGGCTTTTGCACAACTTCGTGTAATACGCCAGTTACGCCCGCTCCTAGACCGGGACGCCTTGCTCATGGTCACACACGCTTTGGTCACCTCCAGACTTGATTACTGTAATGCGCTCTACATGGGGCTGCCCTTGGTGACCATTCGGAGACTGCAGCTGGTCCAAAATGCGGCGGCCCGGATAGTGATGGGATGCGGGCGTTATGCTCATGCCTCACCACTGCTCCGGGAGCTGCACTGGTTACCAGTATGTCTCCGGGTGCAATTCAAGGTGCTGGTTATTACCTTTAAAGCCCTATATGGTAGTGGGCCAGGATACCTCAGAGACCGCGTCACCCTAAGAACGTCTGTCCGTCCCACCAGGGCGGATCGGAGGGGCTCTCTTGTTATTCCATCGGCTAGGGAGGCTCATCTCTCTAGCACTAGGATGAGGGCCTTCTCTGTGTTCGCCCCGGCCCTGTGGAACCTCCTCCCAACTGAACTGCGCCTACAAACAGAGCTCCTGCCCTTCCGGAAGGGCTTAAAAACCTGGCTGGCGGGACAAGTGTGGGGACCAAGGTATGTGGGATCCCACACAGGGTGGTTGATTTAAGGGATAACTTCCCTTGCTGTGGGTTTTATTCCGCGGGGTTGTTTGTTCCCGGTTTTTACTTCTTGTTTTTATGATCCTTTTTACAGTTTTAAAATTTTAATTATTAGTATTTATTGGATGGGGTTGGGTTTGTGATTGTGTTTTGTCTTGTAAGCCGCCCAGAGTCGGGTATACCCGATTGGGGCGGGATAATAAATGTGAACAATAAATAAATAAATAAATAAATAAATAAATAAATATACTTGAGTATAAGTCTAGATTTTTAGGGGGGGGCATGAAATTGAAAATGGGACTCCACTTATACTCGGGTCAACATAGACATTCAAAAAATAACCACACAAATGTCTAAATTAATTAATTTTACTGTATTTTCATGTATTTTAATTACTGAAACTCACTAGCAACTGCTGCATTTTCCACCCCCAACTTATACTTGGGTCAATCTATTTTCCTAGTTTTAGAGTTCCAAATTAGGTACCTCGACTTATATTCCGGATGACTTATACTCGAGTATCTACGGTAGGTACCACTTTGGCAGGAAAGGTAACAGTGTTCCAATCACTCCGGTGTCTAGTCATGCCTGCCACATGACCACGGAAATGTCTGCAGGATCTTTGGCTGGAAAGGCGACTTCCAGCTAAGGGAATCCCACGTTAAAGGCCAGCCTTTCATGAGCCAGAGAAAGCCATGGCAGCTGAGGCCATTCTGTTCTAGGACATGCCAACCATCTCTTTCTCTACGCTGGGAGCAGTTTGTGCCAATTATTTTCACTCCTCGGCAAGAGATCACGCTTTCGCGCGCCCTTGCCAAACCGGGAACAACCAACATCCATATTTAGTTCCCAACGTGTTGCCTTGCAAAGGGAGCTAATTTTAAACCCCTCCGTTGGGGCCGATCCCTTCTCCTCCTGATCTCAATGCATCTCTGGAGACTTAAAAATAGATTAGCGTTAGTCAGCTGGAAACCGGGCCAAATTGAAGACCCACTGATCGATAAGTCCTCTCTCGGACGTGACAGATGGCCAAGGCTAGAGAGAGAGAGAATATCTGCTCCTAGCAGGGAGTGGACAGATGGGAATTGCCCAGGTCCAAATCTGACCTCAAGGGGTCAACATTAGGAGGTCAGTTCCTTTCAACCCAGAGTAATCTCTGACACGAAATAAATTATTATTATTATTCACTTTTGCTGCATTTTGGATAGGGTTGCTATTTTTAAAATTTCCCTTTTGTTCATGTCTCTCTTTCTGGTCACAGTCAAGGTCATCTTTGCTCCAAAGCCAGTCATATCCAACTCTAGGGTTCAGTGCTCATCTCTGTTTACAGCCAAAGAGCCTGCACTGTCTCCATCTGCATACATTTCCATGGTCATGTGGCAGGCATGACTCGACACCGGAGTGCACAGAATGCTGTTTACCTTCCCACCGAAGTGGTACCTATTTATCTATTTACAATGTCTTGCTTTCAAACTGCTAGGTAAGCAGGAGATGGCTACAATTAACAGCCATAAAATCTGGACTTCTGTTCCCAGAATCCCCAGGTAGGACTGGACAGAATATGTCATTTTCCCACTGAGTTGGTCATCTTATTTGGGAGATTACAGACAGGGAGTGATTATTTTCTTAAACTCCTGAACTTTCTCCCTCCATGCAACCAGCTTTCTCTCTTCTGTTCCTATGGTATTCCTAAGATTAGGAATGAGGCACTCTGTCCATGCTTAGAAAATCTACTTCTTTACAAGTGCCTCGCATAATTCACGAGGCAGCAAGATTCAGGTACGGCTTGATGCTGTCCTGTTACTTTTGCTCTTTTTCCTACATCTTTTCCATCCACATAATAGTAAAGGTCAAAGTCGCCCTTGCTCGAAAGCCAGTTGTATCCAACTCTAGTGCTCATCTCTGTTTATAGCCAAAGAGACAGCACTGTCTGTGTCTGCAGACGTTTCTGTGGACATGTGGCAGGCATGCACGGAATGCTGTTAACCTTTCCCACCGAAGAGGTCTGTATTTATCTCCTTGCAATTTCTTGTGTTTGAACTGTTAGATTGGCAGGAGCTGGGACAGACACGGGAGCTCCTTCCATCATGCAGAACTCGGGTATCGAACTGCTGACCTGCAGACTTTCCAGTCATCAAGTTCAGCATCTTAACCACTAGTCTATCCTCGTAATAACCTCTTTGACTTTGAAGGACCGGAGCCGCATACAGGTTGCCAAGTAAGATTATTCCATAATAAGCACATTATGATTGGCAGTTTTGATTCCATTTCCACTCCCTAATGATCCCCAACGTAGAAATGCCCCCCTTTTTATGCAGACACAGAGCACCCAACCATTTCTTTCTAGATCAAAACAATCACACTTCTATACTGCCCCATAGCGCTCTGTGCACTCTCTGGGCAGGTCACGAGTTAATTAGCATTTTGCCCCAAATATTTGCTGGGGGCAAACTTTACCGACCTTGGAAGGATGGAAAGCTGACTCAACCTTGAGACCTGGTCAGGCTTGAACTCACAACCTTTTGGTTGCAGCACAACAGTTTAACCACTGCTCCACCAGGTCAGTCCTTGCCAGCTTAGAGACCATGTGTTTACAGTAAGATGCATCCAAAGCTTGGAAGTTACTGTTTTTGGACCAAATGTCCCATAATCCCCCCCCACACACACACACACCCCTAAAGCAACACGTTGTGCTTGATGGAAAGAAGGGTTGCTCTAAGAATGTCGATCCAGGGGGGAAAGCACTGTTTGCAGACGCTGTCCCTTGATGCATCCAATCCTAGCACAAAATTTCTCCAAAACAGCAATGTTAAGAACTGCGAAAGTGTGGGTGGCTGAGTTTTCTTCATCCCTCCTTCAATTCTGCCTTTCCATTTTTGCTCTGGGCCAGCGCAGGTGTGCAAACCCTTAGGCCTTCTTTCTCCCCTTAAACTGATGAATGGAACTTGGAACGATGCCTCCCTGTCGTTGCTGATTTTTCACTGCCTTTGGTTATTTTCTTATTTATTTGCCATTAATGTTTGAGCAAAGGTGCCAGATTCCTGCTGGATATAAATTTCCCTTGTAAAGATCTCTCTCACACACACACACACGCACACACACACACACACACACACACACACACACACACACACACACACACACGCACGCACGCACGCACGCACGCACGCACACACACACACACACACACACACACACACACACACACACACACACGTCGCATGACAGGCTTGCCACATATAAAATAGGGGCTATAAACATGTTATTTTATTTTTCTATTAAGGGCCGAATGGGTTGGATTGTCTACTGTGGGGTGATTGTGATAGTTAAGAAGCTCTCCTTGTTAGTTGGAAGGCCGGCAAGTTGGCAGTTCGAGACCTGGGCACTGTAAGACGGAATGAGTGCCTGTCTCTGTCCCAGCTCTTGGGGACATGAAAGGAGCCTCATTCGGGCGCCCCCTGAGCGCAGTTTGTCCAGCAAAAAATCCTTTCAACTCAGAATAATTTCTGACATGAAATTATTATTATTGTGGTAGTCTGTAAATGCAGTATGTAATTTTTTGGTGTTTAAATACCCTACAACCGGAGTACAC
Organism: Furcifer pardalis; assembly: GCA_030440675.1. NCBI lineage: Eukaryota > Metazoa > Chordata > Lepidosauria > Squamata > Chamaeleonidae > Furcifer > Furcifer pardalis. The sequence goes on from CP126890.1 coordinate 308,603,803, forward strand.
ATACATCAAGTACCAGTCTGCCCAGGTTATCCTGCTATGGTACTAGAGTAGACCCTACTGCCAGGGATGAAGCACCGATTGTCAGTTGACAGTTAACTAACTTGATAACTTGATATATATTTTTTTACTTTTTAACCCTTTTAACTTTTTAAATGTAATCAATGTGTTTTTAACCTGATATTTGATCACCAACCACCAAAGCGGAGATTGAAACCAAGGCACAGTTTCCTCACCACTTCTGCCCCTCCGAACAATCAGCCTCCACAAATGCTGCCATAAAAATGTGCCCGCGGCTGAGGAGGACTTTGTGTGCCAAAAGGGCTCAGGACCAGAAAGTGACTTGTGGAACTGGATCGGTGATATGGATTCCATGCTGCGATGTGGAAGGCAGATGAAAGGCCATGACATTATTTTCTCAGGATAGTGTTCATGGCTGATCGCCAGGAGGATTGCCAATATTTGGAATCAGATCTGGCACTCGAAGAAGAAGAGGAACTAACGGAGCCTTCTTACCTGTCATGATCACGGATGTTCTGTGCTGGTGGGGGGTATTCTGGAATTCATAGTTGGACCACTTTCCAATGCTATGAATAGAATCCGATCAAAATAAGTAATCCGAACCCCGTTGGCTATAGCAGCTTCATCTCATAATTCAATCAGTTAGCCAGACAAAAACTACTGATCCCTCAATTAAAACTCTCCAATTTGTTGGAAGGGTTCACAAAGACAGAAGCTTTTCCCAAGGAGATTAAATTCCTTTGCACAGTCAACGTTTTGGGAATAACAGAAAGTTATGTGATTTGCTTAACCCAACTCATGGTGACGCCTGTTATAGCATAGAACTGAAGACCGTGGCCTCAATTCTGCCACCCAGAAGACATTTAAAGTTTCTTTGGCTGCTTCTTTTGAATGCCATAGATTTAGCCTTGCCACACGTAAAGCAAATAACGAGAGCGGCCTCTGGTCACGTGCAGAGTGCCTTTCTTTTATGACTCTCCTCCTCAAGGGAATTGGAAAATGGTGTCATTCCTCATGCTCATTCTGACGACCAAATGTTGAGTACCATTTGTCGCCTGAGACATTTAATGCCAACCCAATGATATTTTGCTTTTTGTTGCATGTTCTCCGGTGTGCTTGAAAGGAATCATCTGCAGGCTATGACAGCCAGTGTGGTGGAGTGGGCAGAATAAAAGTCTAGGATTCAGAAGCCCCAGGTTCAAATCCCTGCTCAGCCCATAGAAGCTCACTCCTTAAATATCCCACATAATTTGCAAATGCAGACAGTGCTGGTTCTAAACAGAAATCTGCACTGCTCCGTAGAGTTGGATATCACTGGCTTCCAAGCAAGGGAGATCTTGAACTTACCATAACTTTGACTAGATGGCACATAACATCTATGTTCATGTACAGTACTGTATCTGGATTTAGATTCCAAGGAAGAGAATTAGTCTCCGCCAGCCACCCAAAAGCAAATGAAGGAGTGCAGAAGAAAATCCCCATCAAACAATAACAACAAACAGCCCATACATTGTGCTTGCTGTATTATTTCCATGGATCATATGTGACCCTGTAAAGGAATCCCATGCGAATTGCCTTTCATTGCAGTGGCTTAGTGGTTAAGAAGCTCGCCTTGTTAGCTGGAAGGCGGGCAAGTCAGCAGTTCGAGACCCAGGTACTGCATGATTGATAGAGTGCCTGTCTCTGTCCTGGCTCTTGGGGACATGAAAGGAGCTTCATTCGGGCATCCCCTGAGCAGAGTTTCTCCAGCAAAAATCCTTTCAACCCAGAATAATCTCTGACACCAAACAACAACAACAATCATCATCAACAGCAGCAGTTAAAGCTGTCCATCAGTCCCTCCTGTCCAGATCTGTCATGTTCACCACCTCCGTCGCTATTTATGGTGGGTTTTTAATGGATTTACTATGTGGTCAGACCCATAACAAATAACCTCCACCCCTCATTTATTAGGGGAAATGTTGTTTTCACCAAAACCCAGTTGGCCTATGCATGCACATCGCATGGCAGAGAAAGTGAGAAAAGGACTGTTATTTCTCTCTCAATTATTGTTTTTTTGAAGACTGATGTGATTTTGCTGCTTTCCTCTTAATTTTCTTTTAAAATTCCTTCTTCCCCATAAGGCCCCCTTCATAAGCAGCCGATGCGCAGCCTTCGGCCATTGCTTGCTAACCAAAGGCTTTTGTCGTCTCAGGGGGAAGCGCTGGGCTGGCGATACTACAATTGAGGCTTTCAATCTGGCAAGAAAGTTTGGCCTGAGCATAGTGGCTTTGCTGGAGGCGCTAACAAATTACGCCGCTTGACAGCTGAAAGAGTCGTGTGTGTTTTGCCATAGCTTAGCAAGGCAGGCCTTGGTGCCCGAAGGTGGAGGAAAAGCCTAGCAGAAGCCAAGAAGCAGCAACAGTTTTGGGAGTGGGGGCAGGAGGAGATCTTTATGCACAAGTACACCTAATTAAAACATTCAAAACAACTTGCCCTGTCAAATTGTACGCTTACCTGTCCAGGAATGCCACAGCACTGTCAACCTGTTGAAGCGTTGACCTTCCAGAATTAATAATAATTAATAATTTCTTGTCAGAGATTACTCTGGGTTGAAAGGATTTTAGGGGATACCCGAATGAGGCTCCTTTCATGTCCCCAAGCGCAGCTCTCGGGTATCGAAACCCGACCTTCCAGTCTCCAGCTCAGTGTTTAACCACTAATTCACCAGAGGAGCTGCTACCTTCCAGAATTTTGTTTTGGTCACTGTTCTCATTAACCTTCACTGTTGTCTGTGCTAACAACTTTTTGGGGAGTTGAGATCCAGAGTTTCAGGGGAAGAGTCCAAGGTATTGCCCCAAATGGGCAAATTGCAGCCTGTGTAGCTTTAGGTTACCAAAAGGAATGCATGCACCAAAAGTAAGAGAGAGAGAGAGAGAGAAAGACTTTATTGTATGTATGCATATGGGGCTCCCCACCTTGAAGCATGGATGGTTTGCCTAGACAGCCTTTCAAATGAAGAACTCTTTCAAAACCAAAACACTATTGCCAGTCAATAGTGCCTATTGTTGCAGTTCAAAGATGGTAGCGATCTCGTCAATGGATTTTTTAAAATATCACACTATGCATTTCTCCTTTAAGGAAACATCAGGCTTGCCCACCTAACATTCTAGGACTCAAGGGGGTTCTATTTTCAGTTACCAAATTACACGAGATATACAGCATGCTATCAAGGGGGAAAAAACAATTCATGTACACCAGGGGTGCCTAAACTGTGGCCTGTGGGCTGGATCTGGTCCCCAATGCCAATTCATCTGGTCCACACCACCCTCGTCACTCCTGGAAGCAGAAGTAAATCGCTCACAAATTGGTCATGTGTCTTAGGCTGTATTTACTCTGGGAGTGGGTGTGCATGTGCCATGATGTGTGTGTGAGTCTGTGTACCTGTGTGTGTGTGTCTTCAGGAGCCTAGCCAAGATACAGTCATGGATAACACTTTTGCAAAGAGTCTCACTTATTTTGGGGGCAGATTGCGGAGTGAGAAAAAATATGGTTCTTGAGACATAATTTTGTTATTTTCTTTTTTCTTAGAAACATGTCTGGGGTCTGTCAGTCTCAGCATTGGCAGCATCTATTTTTGAAGCAAGGATGATGGTGGCATCATCATGTTGATGTGCCAACTGGGGGTGGGAGAGAGAAGGCAAGTATTGAGAAAAGACGCCAAATTATATTTAGCGCCAGGTTGATTTTCCAAATGAAGGCCAGGGTGATCAAAAGTTTAAAAAAACCCTATTCTTAATCCTTAGGTAAAAGTAAAGACTCCCTTGCTTGAAAGCCAGTATCTGACTCTGGGGTTCAGTGCTCTTTTGGGTCCGACCTTAATGTTCCTCTTTGATAGCATTGCTTCACTATAAAATGCATTAGGCCACCATTAATCCTTTTGGGGTGCCTTCCCTGGTGCACAGTTACAAGATAGGGTAGGGGTTCCTAATCTTTTCACGCCATGGGCCAGACCACGGCCACTGGACAGCTGAGTGGGCCAGTCATGTGGTTCCTCCTGCCACAAACACTGCCCTAAAACGTGTCCGCGGCTGTGGTAAACGCATTTATGACAGACATGGGTGCATTTATGGCAGCGTTTACAGCAGGCATGGATACGTTTACATGCGCGTGTGTGTATTATACAGCTGTTGTAAATGCTTCTGGTTCCAGTAGCGGTGAGGGCAGTGGTGGGCCGCATGAAATGGTGCCGTGGGCCGGGTCAGGCTCCATGGCAGATTGATTTCATATGCTTTGCCGTTACTTTTTGTGAGGAGTCCACACCTTTTCTTGCTGCACTGTTGTGCCACTTTTTGGGCTCTTGGGAGAATTGCAGGGTTATGTTTTCTCAGTGTTAAACTACTGAATTATTGAGCTGGAAGGAAAACCAAGGGACATCTGGTCTAGACTAGTCCCAATTGTTGAAGCAAGGAATCCACAGCCCCTCCGTGGAAACTTCCAGTGATGGAAGGTCCAGCGTCTTCCAAGGTCCCCTGTTCCCCTGCAGATCAGCTCAAGGAAGTGATTTCTAACACTTAGTAAATTTCTCCTTTCTTGCAACCTGAAACCATTGGTCTAGCTCTTATGCAAACCTTTGCAATGGAGAAACACCTACTGAAGCATTCCCTGAAATAAATCTTATTCTTGTTTTTGTTTCTTGTTCTTGTTCTTGTTCTTGTTCCTGTTCCTGTTCCTGTTCCTGTTCTTCTTGTTCTTCTTCAGGTGTCACGGGAGATACAAGGTTCTTGCTCTGTCACTTCTAACTTCTGAGCCAATTCTGAAGGGAGCTGAGCAAAAACCAAAACAAAACAACAACTACCCAGCAACTGGAGATGTTGCCCTTTGCACCTCCAAGTTAGAGCTCAACATGTTTCCTAAGATGCATTATGCCGTTCAGATGACCTGCCCACCCCAATCCTGACCAGTCTCAAATCTGTTGTAGTAAAGGCTACCAAGGACAGGTGGGCCAGATTTTCTGGTTCGAAAGCAGCAAAGTCCAGGATCTTAGCAATGGTTTGGGCTGGATGCAATATCCCTCTTGAGAAACTTCATCCCATAACGCTTGCATTGACAGGGCAAGAACTTAAAAAGCAAATAAAAGACAAGTGGGGGAAGCGCTCTTACGAGCAATGCGCAGAAGAAGACCTTGTCCTGATTTTCTTGGTCCATGATGAATATGTCCGGCTCACCAATGAGAAGGAGATGGTGTCTGTCCCGCCCCTGGAATGACTTCATCATTGGCAGAATCAAAAGGGTGTCACCGAAAGTTGCTTTGGCAAATGACGTCCCTGGGCAGAAGGAGACGCAGACGGGCATCTCTGTCTAAGGGGCTCTCTGTCCCTACGTCTGGCGACGCCAAGGTGGTCTACGGCGCCTTTTGGGCACCGTCGCTACCTGCCCAGGGGGTTGGGGTGATGTTTGAGGGTGAAATCATGTCTGCAGAGCAAGGGACGAGCTCAAAGACACTCCTTTGATTTAGAGCTGCTACGTGGAGAGTGAGAGGGAGGTGGGGTTGAAGACGCGTCAGTGTGGAGAAGGAGACGGGGCACTCAACACTCCGGCTCCTGGAACCCCAAACGGATCACGAGATCTAGGCATCTGACCCCTTGGGTCTGGATCTGACCCAAGCCAAAAGACTTTGCTCCATGAAGATTCTCCTGTGCTTGTGTTGGTGACGAATATCCACATAGTATCCCTTCATATATTAGGCCTTGCCGAATGCTTGGTAGCCATGTTTGTCCAGTCCTCCAGTTCTGGTTTTTCACATATCGGTTAAGAAATGGTGCCTTGAGTCGGTCAGCGTTTGGGTGCCAACATGCAAAAGTTCTTCAGTATTTTATTGCCTTTCTTGGTCTTTAACTTAAGCGAGTCCACCTCAGCCCCTTTTGCATGTGTAAAAGAAGAGGTTTACATGTTTATTTCTTTCACATCAAGGATTCTCAGCCTGAAGCCTGTGGGCCGGATGCAGCCCGCGGCATCATTTCATGTGGTTCCCCCCACCATCCCCACCACAGCAGGAAGTGCCATGTGGTGGAGGAAGGGCAAAATGACTGTCTGGACCCCGGAGCAGTCTGAGGGAGTGTGACCAAGCCCCCCGGCTTAAAAAAGATTGAGAACTCCTGTTTTACTTCGACTCTACCACCTGCATGCAGAAACATGCTCTGACTCACCAATATTCCCACTTTGGGAATACTAGAATAAAATGGGATTCTACATGACATTTTTGCTGTTTGAATAGAAGGTAAAGTCAAGGTCTCCCTTGCTAGAAAGACAGTAGTATCCAACTCTAGGGTTCGGTGCTTGTCTCCATTTACAGCCAAAATACCAGCACTGTCTGCGTCCACAGATGTTTCCGTGGCAGGCTTGGCTAGACGCATGGAACACTGTCACCTTTCCTGCTGAAGCAGTACCTGCTAATCTACTTGCAATTTCTTGCTTTCAAGCTGCTAGGTTGGCAGAAGCTGGGACAGAGATGGGAATTCACTCCAACACGCAGCACTCGAGGCTTGAACTCCTGACCTGCCGACCTTCCAGTCATCAAGTTCAGCATCTTAACCACTAAGCCACTTGAACAGATGGATACAGGCATCTTTCTTAGCAGAACAATTTTGTGACACAGGAGAGTTGTATGTTCTTGCTAAACCACCTGTCCAGGTGCTGTTCACTGTTTTTCTTCATTAAATCAAACTTGGATTAAACCAAGGATTCCCAACCTTTTCAAGTCAGGGGCCGGGTCATGCTCTCTCAGTCAGCTTCTAGGGCCGGATGGCCATTTTGCCCCGCCTGCATGATGGGGCCCAGCTATTTTGTCCCAACAGTTTCAAAGGGAGCAGCCATTTTGTTTCTTGAATGCCCTTGGAGGGGTGGGGGCCACATGAAATGATGCTATGGGCCAGATCTAGCCCACAGGCCTTAGTTTGGGAAATCCTAGGTTAAACAGCCCTCCAAAGGGAATCCACCCATACTGAGAGGACTGCTCTTCCTATAAAGAACTGGGGACTACCCAGTCTGGACAGTTTTTGATTCACCCATACAACCAAGTTTGGGATGGTGACCTGTAGAATCCTAGGGCTGGCCCTTGTGTTTACACACTGGTAAGGTAAGGGTAAGGTCAGTCTTGCTTGAAAGCCAGTTGTATCCGACTCTAAGGTTCGGTGTTCATCTCTGTTTATAGCCAAAGAGCCAGTGCTGTCTGTGTCTGCATACATTTCCATGGACATGTGGCAGGCATGACTCGACACTGGAATGCACGGAACGCTGTTTACTTTTCCCGCCAAAGTGGTACCTATTTATCTACTTGCAACGTCTTGCTTCTGAACTGCTAGGTTGGCAGGAGCTGAGACAGAGACGGGAGCTCACTCCATCATGCAGTACTCAGGTCTCAAACTGCTGATCTGCCAACCTTCCAGTCAAGCTCAGTGTCTTTACCACTGTGCCACCGCTGTCCCACTACACACTGGTAGCTTGCACAGACATGGTGTTTTGAGAGGCAGCAGTGCACGAGTGTGCAAAGAATCCCCATAATTCCACAGGTGTGCCCAGGAAGGTGAGCTGCCCTGGACAGGTGGGACCAGAGTGGAAAGAAAAGATGGATCTCTGACTGGACCAAGCCTCCGTCATCATTCGGGCTTGGCAGCTGCTTCAGTTTTTTTAGCAAGGGAGAGCCTAGTCTGGCGGTTTGGGCCCTCGGAGGAGAGACAGCATTTGTGGGGGGGGGGGGGCAAACAAGTATCTCTTTGCTAGAGAAACAGGCCACTGAAGTAAGCGGCTGTTTCGGGGGCCAGAAGGCCAAAATGAGATTTTTCTCCTAAGATGCGGTTGAAGTGATGGAGGCTGGGGTGGGGAGAAGGAGAGGCTGTTCCGCTCTAAGGCCCAGTTGTTTCCAAAGCTTGGCTTCGTATGAGCCAGGATCTAGCCCCAAACCCTGTCTCCAAGAGCCTTTTCCTGGTAAAAATCCATAAGGATGCTTTTGTTCGTAAAGTCCACTGTTGGCAAAGGTAGCTCTATTATTGGGCAAAGGGGGTGGGAATTATCCCGCACTGTTTGTCAAGCCAAATGAAATTTCCAGCCGGGGTTGGGTTTTCAACTGAGCACTCATTCCGCTCCGTATTTATTTACTCTGCAATTAGTTAAACCAACTCCTTTCATGGCCTACCTCGGAGGGTGCCAAGGTATACAACCTGTCCAGCATCGCCTCGGGGGCAGGGCAAAAGGAGGGGGCGCAAGGGAGGGGTGGAAATTGATAGAAATGGGGCAGGGGCAAGCAGTGAGTGGTGGAAAATCGCTCCGTTTGCAGTGGTGTCTTCAACACTTTATTGTGTCCACAAAAGCACACAACTCTTTCTTTCAAGCAGGGTGAGGGTCAAAATGCACAGGTGGCTGCTCTTCTCCCTGTCTTCCTCTCCGCCATTAAAAGATCTCTACTGCGTTCTCCCTAACTTGGACAAAAAGATGATTGTATGATGCTTGTATGATAGACAATAGCGATCAGAATTAGCAATTAGATTCATATACTGCCCCATAGCACTTAGTTCTCTCTCTGGGCAGTTTACAAGTTAATTAGCATTTTGCCCTCAACATGGTAGGCACTCATTTTGCTGACCTCAGAAAGATGGAAGGCTGAGTCAACCTTGTGACCCATCAGGATCAAACTCACAATGTTTTGGCTGCAGGACAACAGTTTTAACCACTGTGCCACCTGATGATTGTATGATGTGTTTTAACCCAGGATATGGGCAGCAACAACTCTTAGACTGTTGGAATGCAACTCCTTCCATCTTTCACTGTGAGCATTTCCTCGTGTCATGTTGGCTAGAGGATGATGGGAACTGGAGTTCCCAAAATGGAGCTTTCTCAAGCCTTATAATGGCCTATGATGGTGAACCTTAGCACTCCAGCTGTTCTTGGGTTTCAGTTCCCACAAGTCCAAGTCCCAGTGAATCCGCATGAATGGGTTTACTGTGCTTACTCTGGATTCACAGAGACTTGGTCTTCTGGGAATTGAAGTCCAAGAACAGCTGGAGTGCCACAGTCCGCCATCACTGGCCTATGATCATTAGATCATGGGAGATGTAGTCAAACAACATCTGAAAAGACTCAGTTGCCCATTCCTGGTTTAATCCCGAGGAGAGGAGATTGCCAAACTCAGATATGTATGGAAGCTGAACGCATACAGATTTGTTCTTTTGGACTATAAGTCCCAGAAGGCTGTCTGGAGAATTCTGGGAAATATAGTCCATGCAGCAAAACTCTGCACACCTCTTCAGGAACTGCTTCATGTGGTGATGGGACTCTAAATGAGTTCAGCCCCCAGCCTGATTTCCTACAAATGTGTTGGACTACAACATCTATCAGCCCCAGCTACATCTGACAGGAGGAAGCTGCCTGTGCCACGAGACAGCTCTATCTGGGTATTTGCAAACAGAAAAACACACCGAATGCCTCCACATGACCATCTTTTAAAAACATTTTAGGATACAATTCCGACATAAGCGGCTCTAAAGCTCGACAAGGCAAGCCATGATGAAGTTCGCTTCTTCAATTTCAAAAAAGCCTTTACCTTCATTAAGTTGCAACAGTTTATTTATTAATCTGTTACATTAATATCCAAACTTTCCTCCATCATATTACTCAATGCAGTATCCTGTAAAAATGTCTCCAAATGATTACAAACTGATTAATTTTGTTGTTGTTCACAATTGCAGCCAACTGCCCCTGTGCCCATTTTACAGAAATCGTCAGGAAGACTGAGGTTCCAACCTGGGGATTTGGAACAAGGGCTTCAAGTGTATCTGAAAGTCAGCGGTGTCGCAATTCCTCCCCTCTTAATGCCACTCTGTCTCTTCCCAGTTCATTATCTCGGAGAGCGACTGGGAACAGCCCTCGTGCCCAGTGGAGTGCCCCCATGAGCGTGGTCGGCCGGTATGCGCCTCCGACGGGAAGCTCTACAAATCGCCGTGTATCTTCCAGCGTGCTCGATGCCATGAACCTTCCCTTGAAGTCTGGCCTCGTTTCCGCTGCGGCGGGGCAGCCCACCGAGATCCCAACAGTAGGTGGAGATTTAGCAAAAAGGTGGTGTGAAAAACTTGTGTTGTGACAATCGGAGGCCTTTCTGCTCTATGAAAAATCCTGCTTCTAATAATGGGCTCTTCATCTTCTTCTTCTTCTTCTAACCCAGGGGTGCTCAAACTACGGCCTGTGGGCCAGATCCAACCCCCTGATGCCAATTCCTCCAGCCCGCACCACCCTCGTCACTTCCGGGAGCAACGAGGGCGGTGCAGGCCGGATGAATTGGTGTCAGGGGCTCACAGGCTGTAGTTTGGGCACCCCTAGTTTAAGCAGAGAAAATGGCAGCCTAAAAATCTATTTCATTCTGTCACAAAACATATCTGTTGCAAAACAGATTGCAAGGCACGTTTTACTTCCGCTTCTGGTGGGAAGAACCACATGACTCGCCCGCAGCCTGAAAAGTTTGGGCACCCCTGTTCTAACCCCTCACAACACCACCACCACCAAAATCTTAACAAAATTACATATAACTACTACATATATAACTACATATATGTATATGATATTAGGAATAGGTAATCGAGAAAGTTTATAATGCCCCACTATTGCTGGGTGCATGTAGTAGTTATACCGTATACAGTATATATCTTTTTTTGTCTTTAACTCACATGTTAATTTATCATTTATAGCTCTATTCCATATCTCTTTCTAACAATCCTCCAGTTTAAATTCCCAATCAATTTCCCATTTTTAAAAAATAATATTCAGTCTCAAAGCTGTTGGAAATATACCGGTAAACATTCATCTCTTTTTTGTTCCACTCTTTCTGGAATGGACTCTCTTTAACGATGGGTCCTGATTAAGAACCAAGAGCAAAAAACAAAAAACACCCCCCCAAAAAAGAACTTTGTACATGCTTGGTGACTCTATGGTGCTTCGACTTGGATTAACAGCTGATCCTGCATTTTTCTTACGTCTTTCTTCCACCCCCTGTCTTGCAGATACCAATTTTACCCGCTGTCAGGAGGACCGCATGGCCGCCCTCTCACAATCCCGTCGCCAAGCCCACACCGCTTACATCCCAGAATGTGATGAAGATGGCTCCTTCCAGCAGGTAACGTTTGCATTTGCAGGCCCTGTTTACTCCCTGTTTTGCAACAATTCTCAAAGGGGTAACCAAGTTACAACAATAAGAAAGTGTGCAAACAGACCTCTATAAACTGCAGAAGGTGAGAAAATCCACTGGTGTGACAACAATGTTTTCTCCAGTTAAGGAAATTCCTTTTGCTAACGACAGGTTATCTGCTAGTTGTGCAATATTTTTTCCTGCTGACGGTCCAAACAGAGAAACATATACTTTTTAAACTGATTTTTCCCTCCTTTCTAGGTCCAGTGCCATAAACAGACCGGGTACTGCTGGTGCGCCACGCCGGAAGGCAAGCCAATCAGTGGGACATCCGTACTCAACGGAACACCGAATTGTACAGGTAGGCCTCTTTCATCCACATGAAATGTTCCCGGTGTTGACGATGCTATCCCTCTTCCCCCCTTCATATTGGAAGAGGTTTCCTTCTGGCCTTGCTCTGGTTGCATAAATTAAGGATGGGAGTTTTTCCTAAAATGTCCATGAATGGGCATCGTGTGTCTTGCTGTAGTGATGAAATAAAGCAAGTGGAAATTCACTTTTAAAGAGCAAGAACAGGGCTAGTGAAAGAAAAAACTGTATCCCAGATTAAAGAAGGAGAGAGAAATGGTTTATAACTTGCCTCTTTCTGTCCCACACCGCAGGGCCCTACAGAGTGCGAACGTCATGGCAAAATCCAAACTCCTCTCAGAGAGGTAAGATTAAGTACTATCATTCCCACCATTCTGAATTTGGCGCCCTTATTTCTCCACTCTGAGACTGATGATGCTGCATCACAAAATAAATAAATAAATATTGTCTGCTACTTGGTCTAATCCAGGGGTCCTCAACCTTTTCAAGCTGAGGGCCAGGTCACATTCCCTCAGACAGCTCCGGGGGCTGGATGGCCATTTTGCCCTGCCTGCCACACATGGCACTTCCGGGTGTGGCGGAGGTGGTGGTGGGCCACATGAAATGGTGGGCTGCATCTGGCCCCTGGGCTGTAGGTTGAGATCCCCTGGTCTAATCCATGTGTCCTATATTAAATCAAGTGTGTTGAATCCAAATCTGAAGACCAATTTTGCCTATGACATCGGGATCTTAAGTTAACTATGCATATAGACGTGATTAGCTACATTCTCACACAGCTGTGCCTACTCATCTTTAGCTCAAAACAGACTCACTATGGCCTAGCTGTTCTATCCAATAAGATGGTTTCACACTAGAGACAAGCCCTTGGTCCATCTCGCCTTAGATACCTGTTTCTAATGTCAGCTTACTGACTTGCCCAGACATGCCCGGCTGCTGTTGGAACATGCATGCCACCAAGGGGACGTGGTTCAGCGGAGGCAGCAGCCGGCATAGTGATAGTTGCAACTGTTCTAATGTTCCCATATAAAAATACATTACCCAATTACCGACCATTTGAACAGCTATAGCATGCCTATAACTTAAAATCTGATAAGCAAATTCTGAGTTTAGATTTGGAATCAGCACACTCGATATCATGTAAATCACATGTGTTATTCCCAGTAGTAAAATTGTTGTTGTACAGAACAGGGCGAGAGTGCTAACTATTGGATTTAAGTGTGCATCAACACTGTACAGTTTGACCCCACTTTGGTTAGTTGTGGAACCATGGGGTTTGTTGTTCAGCAAGGGATTTGGGATTCTCTGCTAGAGAGCTCTGGTTCCCTATCCTTAAGTTACAGATTCTTAGCACTTCAGGAACGACAGATCCCATTGTGCCATAGGATGGAACCATGGGACTTTCAAAGCAGGATCCAGCTGCAGTAACTGTACTGTCGATATTCATGCCTAGGCCTCTAGAGAGTCCAGCTGGAAAATGTGCTCACTCTAGGCTGCTACAAGGGAAACTGAGGCAGTAGCCTCAGGCAGCAGTTTTGGGATATAGTGAAAGAGCTAGGGGAAAAATCCCATTTATTTCCTTGTTGCTATTGGGTGTTGTTCCAGATCTCAAATGGCCTCCTGTGGCACCTAAAACAACTTGGTTGACTTTGAGTCCTCTAATCTCATGGTTGGGGAGGCTGTTTGCTACTCTAACTCAGGCAGCATAATAATTTGGGTCAACAATACCAATTTAAGCATGAGCCAACCCATCTTGGTTCAATTTCAAGCTCCGGAAGGGAAGGAGGATTAGGTATTAAATTTGTGGATCCTTCTTGCTAAAGAGAGAATGAAATAGCACTGCCAAATTTCTGCTCCCTGGGGTGACGTTTTGTGCCTGGCAGCCAGAAATTCAACAGGTTCAATGTTCTCTGTCATGAGAGTCTGCACCAGTTGGATGTCAGCGTCTCCGAGCCGAAAATGGCAACATTAGTAGGCCCTGGACTTCAAACCATCTCCCTGATCTTGACAAAGTGGCTTGATTTGAGTCCCAGAATTCCTCAGCCCGCATGACATTTGGTTTGGCTGGCTAGGGGATTATGGCTCGGAAAGGCAGAAATCCAACCAGTGCAGACTCCGAGCTCTGTTCTGAATGCCTCCACCTTTTGGGACAGAGTAGATGACATTAAAACCTCTGTAATAGTTGCCTTCGACCTCTTTTCCTCCCTGAACGCAGAAGAAGGTGTCCGGCCCCGGCCCACCCAACCAAGCCCCCAGCCCCACAAACAGGAAGGTAAGTGGCCAGCCCCATTCTCTCTCACACACCTTCCTGGTTTCTCCCATGTGGGTCTCTAAGCCATACAGTCTCTTTTTCCCATTGCCAGAGGTTAGCCTGCAGTGTAAAGCAAGGTCTTTGATACCTCCATCTAAGGTTCCCCTTGCTCAAAAGCCAGTCATAGCTGACTGTAAGGTTCAGTGCTCATCTCTATTTATAGCTAAAGAGCCAGTGCTCTCTGAATTTCGGTGGTCGTATGGCAGCCATGACTAGATGTTGGAGTGCATGGAATGCTGTTTACCTTCCCACCGAAGTGGTACCTATTTATCTACTTGCAATTTCTTGCTTTCAATCTGCTAGGTTGGCAGGAACTGGGACAGTCGATAGGAGCTCACTCCGTTGTGCAGTGCTCAGGTCTCAAACTGCTGACCTGCAGATCTTCCAGGCGTCAAGTTCAGTGTCTTATCCACTAAGCCACTGCAATCCCCGCAGGCCCATAGAAGCCCCCCTCTAACACCTTGTTCTTTCTCCGTTTTCCTACCGTCTGTGTCCCTTTGTTTGTGTGCCTTGTGTCTCTTTCTGTCTCCACTCCATCCAGAGGGAACCTCTCTTCCATTCCTGATTCCCATCATCATCCCGGATTTCAAGGCCAACCGCACAGTGAAGGAATCTCTAGGCAAGGTCGCAGGTACGTCTCTTCATCTCTTTCTCTAGCCCACCGTTTAAAGCAGGGGGTCCTCACCTAAGGCCTGCAGGCCAAATCTGGCCTGCAGCACCATTTTTTGTTTCCCTACTCCCACCCCTCTAAGCAGGGCAAAATGGCCATCCCATCATGCAAGCAGGGCAAAATGGCCATCCTGCCCTTGAATCTATCTATCTATCTATCTATCTATCTATCTATCTATCTATCTATCTATCTATCTATCTACCTACCTACCTACCTACCTACCTACCTACCTACCTACCTATAATCTAATCCAATCTAATCTAATCCAGTGTTTCCCAACCTTTGGTTTTTGGTCTTCAATTCCCGGAAGCCTATAAGTCAATTCCCCAAAGCACTAGTCAGCCAATGTATTGACTTAGGCTTCTGGGAATTAAAGTCCCCCTGTGAGGCGTGGTCCCCAAGTCTGGAACCACTGATCCAACCTATCCATCCATCAATTACATTTTTACACTATCCATCTCAAATATTTCTCACTCTGAGCGGTGTACAAACAATTGAACAAACAAACAACAATGCCACACAACAGGCAAAATAATAAAATAAATGCAGATGCAAATGAAAACCTTGTAATGTATGGGGTTCTCTGACACTAAGGCCAGTCACTTTCAGAAATCCCAGAGGTTTGTCTTAAAGCAGGGGTTCTCAACCTACGGCCTGCAGGCCAGGTCTGGCCCACAGTGCCAAATAATCCGCCCCCCACCCTTGCTCCATCTGCTGCCGGAATTGGCCGTGAGCTCATTGTGTTGTGCTTTTAAATCTCTCTCCTTGTGCGAACAGAATACCCCCCCTCATGTGAGCAGGAGCGGCGTGAAGCCACCGAGGAGGCCCGGCAGCACCAACAGGAGGGCACCTTCATTCCCGAGTGTGAAGGTGACGGCACTTACAAGTTGGTCCAGTGCCACCAAGCCACTGGGTATTGCTGGTGTGTACGGGTGGACACAGGCAGACCCGTTCCGGGCACTTCCACACGGTCAGTATTGTCTGCCACGTCTGGCACTGGTTTCACAGTGAACGGGCAGGTGGGTGGGTCCGTGCCATGTTTAGGCCTGAACTTTAAAGGCACGAACCCTGCTGCTGAACCCTGTCCCTCAAGACAGGGGCTTGTCTTTATTCTTAAAAAACAGATTCTGCATGTTGAAGGTCTCAAGTTCAGTCTTTTCATGAGAGAAATGAGCAAGGAAAATAAGATTTCTTCTCTAACCAGAGTGACTAATTTTAGAATCTATAGTACAAACAAAGCCATCTTTTTATATATATTGTAAGCTGCCCTGAGTTGTCAAAAGGGTGGTGTATAAATGTAAATAAACAAATAAAATAAATTGACAACTTTCAGGAATAAGGCAAGGTGATCAGAAGAGAAAGGGAAAATTCTGTTGCAGATTTCTTTTGACACATTCTCTGCCCTCTTATAGGAATTTTCTCCCGGACTGTGAGGCTGATGCAGCAGCGAAGAGTGCAGAAATGGGCTCCCTTTTCCGGGACCGGGACCTGCCAGGTATGTCCTGCAGTTTACAACAACAACAACAACAACAAATTTCTCTCTGTTATTATGCTTTTATGCATTTTTTGTGCAATCTTGGTGGCTCAAGTGGTTAAGACGTTGAACTTGACAACTGGAAGGTCTGCAGTTCAGCAGATCAAGACCCAAGTGCTGCATGATGGAGTGAGCTCCTGTCTCTGTCCCAGCTCCTGCCAACCTTGCAGTTCAAAAGCAAAAAATTGCAAGTAGATAAACAGGTACCACTTGGGTGGGAAGGTAACTAGGGTTCTGGGCACTCCGGTGTCTAGACCTGCCTGCCACATGTCTATGGAAATGTCTGCAGATGCAGACAACACTGGCTCTTTGGCTGTAAACAGAGATGAGCACCGAGCCCTAAAGTTGGATACGACTGGCTTTCGAACAAGGGTTACCTTTTAGATGTCCCACTTAACTTTCCTCCCTCCCTCCCAGGTTGTCCAGGTTCTAAGAAGACTGAGTTCCTCTCCACCTTGGTCAAAGCTTTGGCTTCGGATATGCTGCAGTCAAGAATGATGCCTGTCCCGTATCGGAGGTAAATGCACGTTTTACTTCTGCACTGCTATCAGGGGCCGGATCTGGCCCATAGTTTGGGCACCCTTGCTTTAAGCAGAGAAAATGGCAGCTTAAAATCTATCTCATCCTGTTGCAAAACAGATTGCAAGGCACGCTTTACTTCCGCTTCCGGTGGGAGGAATCACGTGACTGGCCCACTGAACCACATGATCAGCCCACAAACCAAAAAGTTTGGGCACCCCTGTCTTACAACACCTGCTTCTGGCTTTTCACCTGCAGGTTTCCAGACGGCTTGACGGGTCCCAGCCTGGAGGAGCGGGCCGTCCGTTGGCAATTTGTGCGCCTGGACAAAGACTTCAGCAACAGCATTAGCGAGCGGGAACTGCGTCCTCTGAAGCTGTACATGAAGAAGAACGCCCGGCCCAAACGTTGCGCCCGCAAGTTCTTGGATTACTGCGACCTCAACAGCAACAAACTCATTTCCCTCCATGAGCTCAAAGGCTGTTTGGGGCTGAGCTAACCTTTATGTGGTGGGTATATTTTCTCTCCTCATGGCGGTCATTCCTCTCTCCCATCGGCGGATGACACCTGAGTGTGTGTGGACATCCCTTCCATTCCTAGCCCCATTTGCTCCCAAATAGCTTTACAAAGTGGGCAGTTTGCAGCTCTGGGAGGAACGGAAGGAAAATTAACACTCCACGTTGTAGAGCAAGAGAAAGGCTTATTAAAAACAAGAGAAAAACTTTTGCAAAGGGACCTTTCTCTCTTCTCTCCTCCATGGAGGAGGGCAATAAACCAGTTTTATAGATGAATGTGGCAGGCAGGGTAAAGGTAAAGGTTTGCTTGAAAGTCAGTCATATCTGACTCTAGGGTGCAGTGCCCATCTCCATTTACAGCCAAAGAGCTGGCACAGCAGCTGTTTCCACAGTTGTGTGGCAGGCATGATTAGACACCCGAGGGCACGGAATGCTGTTACCTTTCCTACCTGTTTATCTACTTGAAATTTCTTACTTTCAAACCGCTAGGTTGGCAGCAGCTGGGAGAGACAGGAGATCACTCTTATCATGCAGCACTCGGGTCTTAAACTGCCGACCTTCTGGTCCATCAAGTTCCGTGTCTTAACCGCTAAGCCAACATGGTCCATGGGGATTAACAAATGCCTAGAGACAAAGTTAGCGTAAGAGGAAGCGAGAGTGACTCTTAACATGTACACAAGATGGATGTTGAGGTGCCCTCAAGTTGGGCACAGGCATGCTGGAGCAACCTTACTTTTGGGGTACAATAGCAGCATCGCCTAGTTTCTCTGTCTTTAGTTACCTCCGTCTACCTCTGGCCTCCACCTGTAGTCACCTACTTTGGGGAAGAGACTATTTGCCTCCAATTCAGTGACGGCAAACCTTGGCACTCCAGCTATTCTTGGACTTCATTTCCCAGAAGCCCAAGTCCCTGTGTGTACGCACAGTAAACCCATTTGTCTGGATTCATAGGGATTTGGGCTTCTGGAATTGAGGTCCAAGAACAGCTGGAGTGCCAAGGTTCACCATCATCACGGCTCTAAGTCCTTGACCCCGTTTGCTCATTACTAAATTCATGGGTTCTTTCCCCACCTAACCCTCCTCTTATGCCAATTTCCACTGGGACAAAAGGATGCTGGATTAAATGTGGATTATTCCCATAAAACCAAGTGGCCTGCAAAATGGCCGAATAGGCACCTATTCTCCTTGGGAACTTGACGGGAAGTCACTTGACACCCTATTTTTCTTTTGTACACCAGTTTAAAAAACTTTTCTCTTTTGAGCATTATTTTGTGAGAAATGCCAAACCTTGCTTTCTTGTCCCAGAGATAATTTTAAAAAGAAACAGCACCGTTTAATTGTTGGCGTTTTATGTTCCTTCATTTGTTTAATTTTGTTATAAAGCTTTTTCTCTCTCTGCATTTTTTCTTGATCCTTTCTTCTCCGTTCCCAGCCTGGGCAATTTAATTTTCTGCCAGATTCTTGTTGAGAAACTGAATAGGGAAATATTTATTTCTTCTGTAGGATACCTTCTTAGAACGAGGGCGTGAAACCGTAGAAAGGGTGGCTTTTACCTTTGAGTACTGTGGTGGGACTGCAGTGGCTCAAATGGTTAAGACGCCAGCAGGGAGGCAGAAGGTCAGCAGTTCAAGACCCGAGTATTGCATGACGGAATGAGCGCCCATCTCTGTCCCAGCTCCTACCAACCTAGCAGTTTGAAAGCAAAAAATTGCAAGTAGATAAATAGGGACAACTTTGGTGGGAAGATAAACAGCATTCCGTGCACTCCGGTGTCGAGGCATGCCTGCCACATGTCCACGGAAACATCTGCAGATGCAGGCAGCGCTGGCTTTTTGGCTATAAGCAGAGATGAACATTGAACCATAAAGTTGGATAGGAGTACAACTAGCTTTCAAGCAGCAACCTTTACCTTACTGTGGTGGCTTAGTGGTTAAGACGCTGAACTGGAAGGTCGCCAGGTCAGCAGTTTGAGACCTGATTGCTACACAACGACATGGGCTTCCTTCTCTGTCACAACTCCTGGCTAGTCACCTTGCTGTGACTTTTAGTCACCCTAGGTGACCAGGTCAGACTTATGATGGATGAGAAGCTTGCACCTAATTTAATTTTTCTTCCTCTTTTTAAACAGGTTTCTTCTGAGAATATATATATATATATATATATATATATATATGGAGTTTTCCTCCAGGACCACTGGGGGACATTCTCTCTTCCTCTCTAAGCACTGCATTCCCGCCTTCGATTGCAGACTCTTTTTGCACTTTAAAAGAGATGGACTGGACTTCATGGCAAAAAAGGATGATGTTGACCTGATAAGTGGCAAAAAATGGGGAATGGGTGTACAGCACAGAGATGATGGCTAGTCCAACTTCAGTTTTTTCTCTTTTTTAAAGCTTTAAAAATGTAGATTACAAAAGCCTGCGATACCCACCTCCGGTCTTTATAGATGGTTTTAAGAACAACAATGATCTAATCTTTCATTTATTTCCACGGTGTAATTTTTGAAAGGGGAAGAAACATTGAATGTAAGGGAATTTCTGGTCAGAGGTTTCTTTTTGGTTCAGTTTTCTTGTCTTTCTTTTTTTAAAGAATTGGTATTAATCTTTTGAGTTCCTGCCTCTGCATAAAAATAAGTTGGATTTTTAAAGCAAACTGTAGCCTGTTTATTTGAATTAATAAATTATAGAAGTATAAAGGAAGCATCTTTTTGCTGTCTTTCATTCCCCCCCTCCAAGGAAAGAAACCTTTATGGATGTTCTCTAACCGTTCATTTTAACGTGCCTCTATAAAGAGCACGCTGGTGTTACTCCAGAATTCACAGTGTTTTCATCAATTTTATCATAAAAACTTTTAGACTCATCCTGTTTATACTTATGAGTATCTGAGACGTGAAGGTCTGAGGATGCATGACTCCGGTCAACAGCCACTCAGAGAAGCTGTCACCTTTTAAATCTGATCCTGCTTTGGTCGCTGTCACTCAACATTTGAAAAAAGAAAAATGGTTTTAAAATAGAGAGAGAAATGGATACCATTTTCTGGAGCGGGGCTCCCCCTGCTGGTACAAAACTGCAGAAAAAGACTACACAACGCAACGCACTTTGCACTTTCATCGGAGTTGCTGGAGTCTGGACAGATCAGTAGTTTAGGTACTGTATTTGTCTGTGGAGCCAAAGGATGGGTGTTCGATTCCTCCGCTGTGGCTCTTGGGAGAAGCTTGTGTAGTCTTGAGTTCAAGCTACATAGTTTCGGTGCGCCCCCTAGAGGAAGGGAGTGACAAACCACTTCTGAGCATTTTCTGCCTAGAAAACCCTGGAAAAATAAAGGTAGGTCAGTCGCCCTTGCTCGAAAGCCAGTCGTATCCGACTCTAGGGTACAGTGCTCTTGTCTGTTTACTGCTTCTGAAGAAGTTTCCGTGGACATGGCAGGTATGAGTAGAAACCAGAATGCACGGAACGCTGTTTACTTCCCCACGGAAGTACAGTAGTATTTATCTACCTGCAATGTTTTGCTTTCAAACTGCTAGGTTGGCAGGAGCTGGGACAGAAGATGGGAGCTCACTCTGTCGTGCAGCACTCGGTTCTCAAACTGCTGACAGTGCTCCAGCCAACCTAGCAGTTTGAAAGCAAGAAATTGCAAGTAGATAAATAGGTACCACTTCTGTGGGAAAGGTAACGTGCTTTGTGTCTAGTCATGCCTGTCACATGTCCACAGAAATGTCTGCAGATACAGACAGCCCCGGAACTTTGTGTGTGAATGCAGATGAGCACTGAACCTTAGAGTTGGATACGACTGGCTTTCGAGCAAAGAAGACCTTGACATTGGCCCTGTTGGGTTGCAAATGGTTGATAAGGTAATGGTTGCCCTTGTTTGAAAGCCAGTCATATCCGACTCTATGGTTTGGTGCTCATCTCCATTTTACAGCCAAAGAGCCAGCACTGTCTGCATCTGCAGATGTTTCCGTGGACATGTGGCAGGCATGACTAGACACCAGAGTGCACGGAATGCTGTTTACCTTCCCAAGGAAGTAGTACCTATATATCTACTTGCAATATCTTGCTTTCGAACTACTAGGTTGGCAGGAGCTAGGAAGAGATGGGAGCTCACTCCATCAAGCAGTACTCAGTCTCAAACTGCTTACCTTTCAGTCATCAAGTTCAGTGTCTTAACCACTAAGCCACTACAGTCCCAGAGGGATGCAAAACAACCATTGTGGTATTACACACCTAGCATCTATTGACCATGCTGTGTGAAAGTAGACAACTGTGTGAGTGACCCAGGCAGAGCACCAACAAGTCCTTCTATGGCCTGTGGCTCTGGGTGAGAGTCACTAGTTCTCTAGTTAGTTCTGTAAAGGCGGTGTGGGACATTGCAGCATACAACAACCTGTGAGTTGTGGTGTATCACATAAGACATGAATAACATTCATTCTGACACACATATCGGCCTTGGAAATCATAATAGCCACAACAAAACGCCTGCAAGAAGCGCTGCGTTTCTCCCTTGGATCTGACACGTCAGAAGAACTGTTCTCACGCCGCGTGTGAGTGTGTAAGAGAGGTAGCGTCCAAAAAAGAAAAACGAAAAAAGGAGGCGCTGGCCCTTTAAGAGGCCCGTGGGAGCATGCGCGCTGGCACTAGGCGAGGAGGAGGAGAAAGAGTAAGCTTTTTTCTTCATCATCTTCTTCATCATCATCATCCTGTGCTAGGGAAGAGGATTTAATGTCTTTATTCACGAGTCCCGATGGGGATTTAATGTTGGCCAACGACTAAGCCAAGAAGGTGACTTAATTTGGACAGTCCAAAGTTTGATCTGGACAGGAAAGAAGAAGAATCTTCATCATCATCTTTCTCCTCCTCGCTTCCCCCTCCCCTCCATCCGCGCCCTTTCCTATTCAGAGACAGGCGGAGGCGGCGACCCAGCGAGCGAGCCCAGGCAGGCACAAGTAGGCGGGCGGGCTCTTTGCAACCCAGGCTAGCCAGTCCTCCCCCCCCCCACACACACACACAAAATAAAAAAATAAATATCGGGTTAGTCCCGCAACGCGGCAGGATTCCTTCTCTCCAACCCTAGAGGGGCGGGGTTGGGGGGCAGGCACCGCCCGAGGCTGCCCGCCTCCTCCGAAGGGCGGCAGTAGCGGCAGATGACTTTGCAGCCGGCGGCAGGATCGGCCGCTGCCAGAGGGAGGCGGTGATTGCGGCGCCGGTGGCGCCGGTGGATCCTTCCCGGGCGCCCCATCGATGGAACGTTGAGGCGACGAGGAAGGGGTTAAAGAACCCTCGTTGTTACATCGCGTTCTGCGGAAAGGGAAAGTTTCCTTCCAACGTTCGATAGGCGCCTCTGCCCCGCCTTTGATCTCCCCGGGCCAGAAAGGAAGGAAGGAAGGAGAGGCGGAGGAAGCAAAAGCCGGTAGGAACGGAGAGGGCGGCGCTCCCTGGGGGACCCCCAGGGAAGAGAGTCTTGTTCTTTTGGGGGGAACCCCTCGCCCCGGTTTCTAAGGTGAGTAGAAAAGAAGGCCGGGGTGGGGGTTTCTAAGTTCGAGAGACCCGGGGAGTTTTTCTCCGAAGGAGCCGGGAAAAGGGGTGCGGAGGGGGTCCCGATCCGATTTGCCCGGTTTGGGCATCGCAGCAGTGCCGGTGGCCTCCCTTTTCAAACCGGAGATGGCGGGGGCGGAGGAGGAGCGGGTCGCGCCTGAACTGCAGGGAAAGAGGGCGGGGGAGAGGGAACCGGCCCCAGGCCGTGTGAACACATCCTCGCCCAGCAATTCGGCTGGGGAAGCGTGTCATTGGCAGGTGGGACAGTGGCGCGAAGAAAAGGCCCTTTCGGAACCGGTTCCCACCCCAACCCCATTCAGACTTTGACAGAGGGTGGAAAGTTGCTTCCGACCCCGCCCCCCGGTCCGCTTTGGGTCGTTCCAGACGAGCCACAACTCCGGTAGGGCACAGTAGAGAGGTGTTTATTTGTTGCAAAGTTTGTTTGTTTGTTTATTGCAAAGTTTGGAAAGCTTGTGGGGAGAGACGAGAAGAGGTGACTTCTGCCTGGCTTCACTTGCCGTCCTGTCTGACTTGGTCGATGGTCCATTTCGGATTAATTATTACTCTTTATTATTTATGTTAACTATTCTTTTTGAAAAATCGGGTTTTTCTTTTCCTCGGCTCCGGGGAGGCGCGATCCCGTGAGTGGCTGTATGCCCGCGCGCGTCTTCTTCCTGCGCGCGCCTTGGGTGTCTCCCTCCTAACGTACGTCTGCAACTTTTGCCCAGCCAGGGGTGGGAACTGGGGTTTGAATTTTTAAGACACTTCCCTAGTCGCAAACCGGCGGACCGCGCTCCGGAAGCGGGAGGCGCACGCTTGCATTCTCCCGGGCCGAACTTCGGCGTGGGGGCGGGTGAGTCATGTGATCGTGGGCCGTTTGGATACGTGTGTGTAAGAGTGTGTGTGTGTTATACGCCCCTGTTTCTGTCCTGGGTGTGCAAGGGAACATGCAGAAAAATAATAATGAATTAAGGGTGGGGTTTTTTTTGCTTTGACTTCTGACCCTTATTAAGTATACACGGGGAATTTAGCAGAACTCAGAAAAGTTACTTTTTTGGGGTGGGGGTGACAGCTTTCAGAACCAGCTACACGTCCACAAAAATATAACTTCCCTCCAGGATCTGGCATATATTTCCCGATTTAAGTATCAGGGGAAGCAAGCAGATGTCCTTCACCTCCTTCCAGAAATCTGTTCCAGCTGCAAAAAAAAAGTTTTCTTTTTTTAGTCCTTTCCAAAGTAGAGCAGCTTCTTGCCAGCCAGGGAGTCCTTTTGGGCTTCTCCATTTTAAACAAGGCGATCTCTTTGATCCAGTTCTGGCGTGTTTGAAGGGCGGTGGACATGAGCATGAATCCATCCTAAATCTTTGCTTCTCAGAGTTGGTGTGGGTTTTTTTTCGGTGCCGTGTCCTCATCGAGACCTGCCAAAGAGCGGGGATGGAAATTGCAAGTTTCTTGCAGCAACCATTTTGGAAGAGTGGAAAACTTGCCCTGATCTTTAGTTCTGGTGTGACTTTGAGATCAGACATTTCCAGTCTATTGGTTCCTATTTTTATCCCTCCATCCCGGGAATTTGTGTGTGTGTTCATTCATAATGTCATTTTTTCTCCCTTGTTCAGTTAGCTTATTTCCTTCCGCCCTCTGTTTTAAATCTTTTGGCTGCCTTTGGGCTGCACATCTGGAAAAAACGTAGGGAGGGATTTTTTTTTTTTTTAAAAAGCAGAGGTTGTTCGGAAAGAAAAAACTATAAATGTAAGAAGGGCAAAGAAATGAATGGAGAAGATAAATGCCCATTTTAGCTCTCAACCCTATGGGCTGCAATGACTCTGTGGTTAAGAAGCTCATCTTGTTGGCTGGAAGGCTGGAAAGTTGGAAGATCTAGACCTGGGTACTGCATGATGGAGTGAGCTCCCATCTCTGTCCCAGTTCCTGCCAACCCAGTTTGAAGGCAAGAAATTGCAAGTAGATAAATAGGGACCCCTTTGGTAGGAAAAGATCCTGGGAGCATGAAAGGAGCCTCATTTGGGTATCCCCTGAGCTGAGTTCCTCTGGGAAAAATCCTTTCAACCCTCAGCTAATTTCCCCACCAACTTACAATTAAATTCACGATTTGAAATGAATGACTCACTCAAAGTAAATGTGTCACACGGTAGACTTGAGTTTGACCTTCAAACCTGATTGGACTTTTGTGTGCGTGCATTTCCGGGACATGGGGTTTTGGCCGTCCTGTGTGCGCATGTGTGTGCGTGCAGGTGTACAAAAGAGAGAAGTAAAATGAAAGGGAAGCTCAACTCTTCATAAGCCTTTCCTGCAATAAAAACTCCTTAAGATGGAGGAGATGACAAAACCCGTTGAAGAATCCAGACTTATTGTTAAGGCTGTCCAAGAGCAGGTGGCTGTAACTTTAAGGATTTGGAGTGGTTTGGGTGGAAAATGAAAGGCTACCTTTCTGAGGACTAGTGTGATGCAGAGGCAAGAGTGGAGTCTCGAGTTCTGCTCAGCCATAAAATCTTGGGGTTAGCCTCTCTCTTTTCAGACTCAGAGGTAGGGTGGTTGTCAAAATACAGAAGGGTGAGACCTCTGAGCCAGAGAAAGTGTGGGCGTGTGGTTAGCTTTGTATGGGCTTTTTTTTTTTGGTTACTCTTAGAGGATTTTGGAGAAGTCTCCCTGCCGACTGTTTTAACCTGGTTTGGAGATGAATTGGGTCACAAGGAAGGAGGTTAGATGTTGCTTTATGTTCTGGCAGTTTCCATATTTCTTTCACTCTTTGCCTGCAGTGCTTTTTCGAAGAGGGTTGGGGCTGCCTCCGAAAATCGCCCCAAGGTGCAAGGGGAACAGGATCTGCTAGCTCACTTCTGTTGTACCAGGTGTGACAGGAGAGGCCTACACTTCCTGTGGGTTGTAGCTGATGATGATCCACCTCAATCTCCTTGATTTATCAGATGGCACATTGCATCGTCTTGCAACAGTATGGGGAAATTTACCTGGTCATGGGAGGGGGGCAGTTGAATTGCAAGACCTATGAAGCAAAGCAATTACACTTCTATACCATCCCATAGCACTTACTGCACTCTCTGGGTGGTTCACAAGTTAATTAGCATTTACCCCCCACCCCCAACATACTGGGTAATCAGTTTACCCACCTTGCAAAGATGGAAGGCTGAGTCAGCCTTGGTCCTTGGTCAGGATCAAACTCACAGCCTTTTGGTTGCAGGATAGCAGTTTAATCCCTGCACCACCAGGGTTCTATCCCTCCCTGGCTGGACTGTTGGAACTGAGGTCTGAATATCTGGAACTACTGTATTGGGTTCCATCAGGACCTAATCCCGTGATGGTGAACCTTGGCACTCCAGATGTTCTTGGACTTCAATTCCTAGAAGCCCAAGCACCCTGTGAATGCACATGAATGGGTTTACTGCGATTCATCCGGCCCACGCTGCCCTTGTCACTCCCGGAAGCAGAAGTAAAACGCACCCATACAAAGGAAGGGTTAACCCAGAAGAGCCTTAACCATATGGGCGCGTTTTGCTTCCGGGAGCGACGAGGGCGGCGCGGGCCGGATGAATTGCAGTAAACCCATTCATGTGGATTCACAGGGGGCTTGGGCTTCTGGGAATTGAAGTCCAAGAACATCTGGAGTGCCAAAGTTCACCATCACGGACCTAATCAATCCATCTTCTTTCCTACATGGCCATTTGGTTACTTCTGGAAAGCCCACCAGCGTTTCTGTAAGGATCCATAAGGATTGGGTTATTTCCTTTTCGATTTGTCTGACTTGGCCCTCTTGCACCCACTGCTGGTCCTAATATGTGCTCACGCTCCTCTTCCACTCCCCACATGTCTTACTTCCACTGTTGCTCTTTCTACAGCATGTCTAGAAGGACAGGGCTGCATTTCCCATGTAAAATGCACAATTGTGAAAATCTTTGGGTTTCTATTTCCATCAAAGAAACCATGCAGGTTTCTAGAGACACAGGACTGTGACAATCAGATCAGATAGGTTTGACAATGATGATACCTGGTCAGATTTCCAGAGCCAGAGGTGGACGTTGTAGGAATTCATTAAGTTGCAAGGCGAAGAAGGTCCTTGTTCCATCCCATAAATGGGGGGAGGTAGACTCAGTCGTGTAAAATTAACCATTGTACACAACTGCTTGGAAAAGCTTAGAAATCCAACTCACTCAATATGGCCATGGATTTATTTTTATGTTTCTATTTTTAAATATTACTTATTTTAAAATTTTTGGAATTTATGCTTATGCTAAGATGTTGACTCAAATGACGTAAGATGCTGAACTTGACAACTGGAAGGTCAGCAGGTCAAGACCCGAGTACTGCACAATGGAGTGAGCTCCCATCTCTGTCTCAGCTCCTGCCAACCTAGCAGTTCAAAAGCAAGAAATTGCAAGTAGATACATAAATGCTGCTTCAGTGGGAAGGCAAGCAGTGTTCCGTGCACTTCGGTATCTAGGCATGCCTGCCATGTGTCCATGAAAACGTCTGCAAACGCAGACAGCACTGGCTCTTTGGCTATAAACAGAGTTGAGGACTGAACTCTAGAGACAGATACGACTGGCTTTTGAGCAAGGGTGATCTTTACCTAAGATAAGTCTCTTAGTGTTAGAGGTGCCATGGGGTTTTTCCTTTTCCACTTTGGGATGTGCATCCAAATTTCCAACTGAAGGACATTATCTTCAATTCTATATTCACGTTAGTACAACATGGGGACATGGGTTTAAGTCCTTGGAAAAGTTTGGTGTTGTCTCCGGAGGGCCTGGCAGTAACTAAGACAGAGAGGAGAACTGGGGAAAGTGGGAAGCCAGTTAATTGTGATGGAGAAGTTTGGGTCTTGCCCCTCCAAAAAATGAAAGAAAGAAATGGAAGTGGTTTGAAGAGCAATAAGAGAGATGCTGTTTTAAGATAAGAAGCAAGTGTAAAGGGGAAGGTGATTGAACTCAGGCTATGCCTTTGTATGTCACACAATTTTAAATTAGGGCTATTTATGAAATAAGGTTACGAACCTGAACTTGACAAATGGAAGGTCAGCAGTTTGAGATCCGAGTGCTGCATGATGGAGTGAGCACCTGTCTCTGCCCCAGCTCCTGCCAACCTAGTACAGTAAAACACTGGATAACGATTGGATCGGATAACGCTAAAATCGCATAACATTAAGTAATCTGGGGAGGAGAATTGGATCGAATAACGTTAAGGTCCTATGGGATGGATCGGATAACAACCGCTAAAGCCTGTGCGGTTACAATGTATCTCTATGGAGCTTTAACGTTATCCAATCCATCCCATAGGATTTTAACATGGATCGGATAGCACTAAAAATGAGATAACACCAAGACTTGTGGAACCAAGTTTTAGCGTTATCCGGTGTTTTACTGTAGTTCAAAAGCAAGACATTGCAAGTACTGTAGATAAATAGGTACCACTTCTGTGGAAAGGTAAACAGCATTCCATGCTCTCTGGTATCTAGTCATGCCTGCCACATGTCCACGGAAATGTCTACAGAGACAGTGCTGGCTCTTTGGCTATAAATGAAGATGAGCACTGAACCCTAGAGTCAGATACGACTGGCTTTTGAGCAAGAATGACCTTGACCCATGAAATATAGGCAAAATTCAACACAAATTAAAATGTTAAAACAATTAGACAGTTTTGAGGGCAGAATAGCATAATCCCAGCCATTGACTAGATCAGTGGTTCCCAATGTGGGGTACAGGCCCCACAGGGGAACTTCAATTCCCAGAACCCTAAGCCAGTATATTGACTGATCAGTGCTTTGGGGAATTGACTTAAGCTTCTGGGAATTGAAGTCCAAACACCAGCATTTGGGAAACACTGGAATAGATCTTCTTTTGTACACATGGCAGGGTGTTAATGGCATGCACATAAATGTTGCATTGATTGCATTTCTCAACCCTCAGATTTCTCCTTATCTGAGTGATGGTTGTGTGTTGCCTCCAGTAGAACAGTTGTTGTGTGTATTTTTTGTGATGCATGGCTGGGCAGATTTACTGTGCTCCTTTCCTGATTGTAGACTTCTCTATAGCCATTCCCACCATTGGGTTGACTCTCGCTGTGTGAATGTGGCGCTGGCCTACATACACTTTTGATCTGATCCACTGTGATGAGTCTTACGTTCCATCAACCCCTGTTTGTAATTTCCTATGGGCATCAAGTGATTTCCCCTTTAATCCCATGGGTTTTTCTCTGTTTAAAACGAAACACAACATTTTTACAAGTTAGTGTCTGTCTTAAACCCAGAATATGACTGGGTGTGATTCTGATTTCTTCGTCTCTCTGTCAGCCACATCATTCTCAGTTCCTGTTTGAAAGTTGTGAGGCCGAGGGCAGGAATGGGTGTTCGTAAAGTTTGCTAGCTTTTAAAGCAGTGACTGACCATCGTTGTGTCTCTCTTTGCTCATTCCTGTTCTGAAAAGAGAAAAGAAGAATTGAGAAAAGGAACGAGGCTGTTCTAGTAGCCATAGGGGAAAGAAATCAAAATGCACTTTCCTAGTTACTTAGAATTAAGATGCTGAACTTGACCAACTGGAAGGTCAGCAGTTCAAGTCCTGCATGTTGCGTGACGGAGTGAGTGCTGTTGTCTGTCCCAGCTTCTGCCAACCTAGCAATATGAAAGCAAGAATTTGCAAGTAGATCAGGAGTTCTCAGCCTTTTGAAGGTGGGGGCCGGGTCCTGCTTCCTCAGACTGTTTCAGGGGCCGGACGGCCATTTTGCCCTTCGTCCACCACCTTGCACCTGCCTTCTGCATTGCAGCATGACACTCATAGTACCACTGATCCAGCTCTGTGGGTCACTTTCTTGTCCTGAGCCCTTTTGGCATGCAAAGTCCTCCTCAGCTCCAGGCCAGGATGGATGAAGCTGCTGCCCTTCCATCAAAATGGATTCAAGTGGGATTTAATCCACTTGGGGACCATCACCCTTTCCTGTGGACTTCGCCAAGGCTGCTAGTCCTCAGAGTGATCAGGTTAGTTGCCTCCTTACACCTAGTGTTGAGTCGCTGGCAGTATGGTCTATTCCAGGGATTCCCAACCTAAGGCCCATGGGCTGGCTCTGCCCCACAGCACCATTTCATGTGGCCTCCCACCCCTCCAAGGGCATTTGAGAAACAAAATGGCCACCTCCATCATGGAGGCAGGGGGAAATGGCCATCTGGCCCTTGACTGACTGAGAACGTGACCTGGCCCCTGGCTTGAAAAGTTTGGGAACCCCTGGTCTACTCTGTTACCGTAACAGGATAACCTGGCCAGACTTGCAGGGTTTGATCAGGACACAGAAGAAGCAGAAGCAGATGTGGTTGACAGCAGGTGATCAGCACGTTGTAACTGTATGTTAATTTTCCCCCTTCTTTATTTTCCATTCCCCCTCTCTCAGCCTTGTATGGACTGTGGTAGCTGCCCGCAGCCATGGGGAAAATGCTATCCAAGATATTCGGAAATAAGGAGATGAGGATCCTGATGTTGGGTCTAGATGCCGCCGGGAAGACGACCATCCTCTACAAGCTGAAGCTAGGCCAGCCTGTGACTACCATCCCGACCGTGGGCTTCAACGTGGAGACGGTTACCTACAAGAGCGTCAAGTTCAACGTCTGGGATGTCGGGGGCCAGGACAAGATCCGCCCCCTCTGGAGACACTATTACACCGGCACCCAAGGGTTGATTTTTGTGGTAGACTGCGCCGACCGCGACCGGATTGACGAAGGCCGACAGGAGCTTCACCGCATCATCAACGACCGGGAGATGAGAGATGCCATCATCCTCGTCTTTGCCAACAAGCAGGACCTGCCTGATGCCATGAAGCCCCACGAGATCCAGGAGAAATTGGGGCTCACGCGGATTAGGGACAGAAATTGGTATGTCCAGCCTGCGTGCGCTACGACGGGAGAAGGACTTTACGAAGGTTTAATGTGGCTTACTTCTAACTACAAATCATAATTCTAGGGCAATATGCATACATATATATATATATTTCTATAATTTGCGCGCACACGAGAATCTAACCAATGAATCCTCGAACATATATTCTCTTCTGTCTCTCTCCCCCCCCCCCCCCAACATATCTTATTTGGTTTTTTTGTTTCACTCTATCAGGTGTGGAGAGTTTTATGGGCAAAGACTTGGATGAGACATCATCTGTAGAGAGCTCTTTGCTTTCTTTTGCACTCTGTAGAGTGCCTTCGATTCAGGCTGATTGGGTTATTTATGGACCACTGCTCCATAAATGAAATCTATTTTATTTTAATATTTTTTTGGGATAACTGATGTTCCATTCTCCCCCCACCCCGTTTCTTCCCTAGCCTTGTGGTTTTCCAAACCTGTGGTGTGCCTTTAGTGATTTTTAGCTTGAAAACTGGCTAAACAGGCGACGTTGGCTTTTCCTGCTAAGAGCAGGGCATTTTGACCTGTAGGTCACTACTGCCGGCACTATCAGAGGTTAAAGGGAAACAGGTTCTCCATCCTGGATTTGGTTAAAGGAACTCCTGCAGGTAGCCTGGTTTCCCCTTTTTTGCACAGGTAGATGGAAGACCGGCTACAATGCTTACCTGCTGCAGGCTATATCTTATAGTACCTTTCCTGGGGAAATCTGCCCCTTTCCCTCGTCTCCTTTATCTCCTCCCGGGCCTGCTCAACCTGCTGAGTTTGCCTGCCTGGAGGAGGCAAGGAGGGGAACGCCCAGCAACACACCCAACCAAACCAGTTCTTCCCCTTCCTGCCACCAAATGGGTGGGACTGGAAAAGCCATTCATAAGGAATCAAGTTGACTGCCTCTCCTTGAATTCTTGGCAAGGACCTTAGAAATAGTAAGTTCATCCACCCCTGCCACCGCCGTGAGTTAAATAAGGGCCAGGTGGAGTGGGTTTCCTTACAATGGACAACGCTGTGCTCTTTTCTGGCTTAGGAGACACTGAACCTGTTTCCTTTCATCTATTTCCATCTCCCTAGCCCCAGGGGTGGCAAATCTTGGCACACCACCTGTTCTTGGACTTCAGTTCCCAGAAGCCCAAGTCAATACTTCTGCTCGTCAGGGCTTCTGGGAATTGAAGTTCAGGAACACCTGGAGTGCCAAGGTTTGCCACCAGTGCTTTGTTTGGGGGTTCTTCCGATTGTCGGAGATGTTTTAATTCTATAAAATAAATGGCTATTTTTTTTTTTATTCTTCTGAAGATTGAAAATTTCTCTGCCTCTTTTTCTCTTCTTCCATCACCTTGGCCACTGGCTTTGGCCTTCTTGATCAAGCCTCTCCTGCCAAATTTCCTATCCTGAGGAAGGGACCATTAGCCAGTATTAATTAACCCTATTAGCTCAGTGCAATTTCTCCTCTCTGCGGCTTTTACACAAGCCAAACACCCATAGCTGCGAATTGTAAATTCTAGTTCAGTGATGGTGAACCTTGGCAATCCAGCTGTTCTTGAACTTCAGTTCCCTGAAGCCCAAGTCCCCGTGAATCCACACGAATGGGTTTACTGGCACTCCAGCTGTTCGTGGACTTCATTTCCCAGAAGCCTAAGTCCCTGTGAATCCACACGAATGGGTTTGCTGCACGTACAGGGAGTAAACCCATTCGTGTGGATTCACAGGGACTTAGGCTTCTGATTATTGAAGTCCAAGAACAGCTGGAGTGCCAGGGTTTGCCATCATTGTCCTCATTTGTATCTGTTGTCTGGGTTAATTTTGGACTGGTAGACTCTTAGATGGGGGACCATAGAAGTGGATTTTTGTACAATTCTAGACCAGTTTCCAGTGTTGTTTTCATGATTCGAGGCTGTTACTTAAGATGCGATGACCAATTTAGAGCAAAGCATTCTGTTGCACGGGGAGAAAATCTACTCAGAGGCCCCATTTTTCCCAAGCTGTTAAGTATTATAAGAAATTGTCTTAATGGAAATGGCATTCGTCTATCTTCCTTTCAAGTACAAAGCTGAGCTCAGGGATTTTTGCATTTCCCCTGTTTCGTTTCTTTTTTTCTCTTGCTATCAAATAAGAACCACAAATCTGCTCTTCATTTGCTTGGCGAAACTTCCGATCCGCTGCCTTGTCTTGCCGCTTAAAAAACCCTTCCCTCTTCCGGGCCATTTTTTCCATGAGTAATTCCCCCCCCCCCCCCGCAGACTGAAGAAGGAAGCTTTTGTGTGTGTGTGTGCGTGTTTCACAACGGCAGTGCAGGGGGTTTGGTGAGCGGAGGAAGTCTGTCCTCTTTGCCATTGTGTGATCAGATAGACGTCCGAGAGATAATTTTCTCATCTGTTTCTTCAGTACACCCTTTTTGATTTGTGAAATCCCCACCCCCACCCCACCCAATTGCAAAGTTAACTAGATAACTGGATTCCTTCCAGGCCCCTCGGAAAATAGAGCAAAAGGCTCCCTTTACTCCCTTTATTTCTTTGGAAGGAGGCCAACATCTGGGAGAGGTTTCCGGAAAAAGTCAGGTCTGTGTGGAGAGGGGACTGTCTTTTTTCTTCTTCCTGGGGCGGGGATGGAACTCACGATGCAAACGCCCCTGTGCAGAACAAAAATGACATACCCTTCCTCCCGCAACAGAAGGGTTTCCTCTCCTTTTGAGAAAGTGTGACTCATAACTCCAATAAAGCATGGTTTTCTCCTCCCCCCCCTTCTGCCCCACCCTGAGCCAGGGGAGTGCCTTTGCTCAGCTAATCCAGTTTAAACCACATCTGGCTGCAACTTTCTTCTCCTTTTGTTCTGGCGTTCTTCTGCAAAGTTTGACTCTAGGGACACCGTTAGCTGTCATTTCCACTGACTGGCCCGTAACGTAAGGATCCATGCTTTCCCTTTTTCCTCCAGGGTTGAGAGGCCCACCCCGTGCCATATTCACACCGCTGATTTTAAATTGGCTTGCATTATCTGGTGCAGTGCTTTCCCTAGACATCCACACCCATACCACACAGACAGACACCCACGTATGCATGCATAACCTAGAACAGTTATGACACTCCAGATGTACTTGGACTTCAATTCCCAGAAACCCAAGTCTGTGAATCCACACTAATGGGTTTACTGGCCCTTTAGGTGTTCTTGGACTCCAATTCCCAGAAGCCCAAGTCTCTGTGAATCCATATGAATGGGTTTACTACTGTATATGCAGTAAACCCATTCATGTGAATTCACAGAGACTTGGGCTTCTGGGAATTGAAGTCCAAGAACACCTGGAGTGCCAAAGTTCACCATCACTGTCCTAGAACATGCTGCATTTTGGTACTTATCCTAGACGGGACCAAAATAATCTCTTCAGGCCACCATCTGGTTCAGTGTTTCCCAAACTATGTTCTGCGGAACGCCGGTGGACTTCAATTCCCAGAAGCCTCAGTCAGTCCATTGGCTGATTAGTACTTAGGCTTCTGGGAATTGAAGTCCAAAAATCAAAGTTTGGGAAGCACCAAAATCTAGTCTAGCTGAAGGGTTCCCCAGCTTGCATGGCGTTGTGTGTCAAGGGGACAATGGGAGTTGTAATGCATTGCACCTGACAGCCACTGTGCTGAAAACAAGTTAGATGTAGTGGAAATCTTTGGAGCCAGGATAGACAAGGGATGGCCTTACAGATCTGTTTAGACTAGATCTCTCCCTTCCGGTACTTTTAGATAGCCTGCCTAGTGGTTAAAATCAGGCCAGCCACTCTCTTGGAAGTCCTTGCTTACCCCAGCTTGGAAGGACAGGTTATTCACCATCCTTCCTCCAATAAACTTCATTGAAATCTTTTTTTTTTAAAGACATGCCCAGAAAAAATAGAAAACGGTGTTTAAAAACCATTATCTGTGCCATGCAGTTGGGCCATGCCTTCCCTTCCTTGGTTCCTTTTACTGGTTCCTTTCATCAGGTCAGCCACCTGTCTTTTTTCCCTCCTTTTGTGCTGGCAATTCCCCATTTTGGGGATCTTGAGAGCCCGATTCCCAGGTAGTCCCATTGAAGCAAGAGGGAATTAAAGTCAGGTGGCTGCCATATCTGTGGAGGCATCCAAGATAATCCCATTTGCACGTCACAGGCTGCGTGAGACGCTGCCCTGTGTCCTGACAGATTCATGTGATCAGAATTTGGACTCTGCCATCCCTTCCTTCCCTCACTTTCTGAGCACAATTCGTTTAGTTCCAAAACAATTCTTTTTGGCTATTTCCCGCTCTGTTTTCCCTGATCCTGTGGGGTTTCCTTCCTGATCCTCAGCAATTAAGAGGAGGGTCACGATTGCTGCATATGCCCCATACCCTCTGCTATCTCTGAAGGTGAAATTCACCGCCCAAAGCTCATGAACTTACAAGAATTTAGTCCAACATGCTAGAAGCAATCTGGCAAAACTGGGGCCATGATGGCAATCCTTGCCACTCCAGGTGTTCTTGGACTTCAGTTCCATTCATGTGGATTCACTGCTCTGTGGCAGTGATGGCGAACCTTGGCACTCCAGGTGTTCTTTGACTGCAATTCCCAGAAGCCCAAGTCAGCACTCCTGTTGATCAGGGCTTCTGGGAATTGAAGTTCAAAAACAGCTGGAGTGCCAAGATTTGGCATCATTGCTCTAGGGCATAGATATGATGTGCAGGTGCTTGATCCAGGTGGCTCCCGCCTTAATTTGTAGGAGATTTGAAATTATCGTTAGAATGTCCATTCAACGCACTTCACTGTTTGGAAGTTATATGTTGGGTAAAATCTCTATGAAGGCACTTATTTCTTTCTTCTGCATCCCAATATCTCTGTTTGGCTGCTTTTCTTTTCCGTAGTTCCAATCATTAAACTTGTTTCCTGATCACATGCCACAGTGAGATGATGATGGGGGGGGGGGCGGGGATGATTCTCTTGGGGTGATAGGAGGGGACAAGGCAGATGATGTATGTGTGGACAGAATGGGATGTGACTTTTCTGTGCCTTCAAATAAGGGCTCTCAGTTACTTAAGGGACAAACAAGGTACTTTTGTGAGCAAAATGCAGCTGGCTAACTGGAATACACTGGTGGCTCTTTTTTTGTTTTAAAATTATGTCTCTCTTCCCCCCCCCCTCTAGAAAACAAAATAAGGGGTATGTTTATTGGATGCTGATCTACATATGCAAATGTACTGTACATTTAACGCTGGACTTTCTTTAGAATCTTTTTTCTCCCCCAGATTGGGTGGGAATTAAAAAAAATAATTTTTTTCTCCTCTTGTGGTTGTGGGTGCCTGGAGGGTGGGGGAACTCCTTATCTTTACAAACAAGGGCTCGCATCAGTGAACTTTTTTTTTAAATAAATAAAAATAAATGATTTTTCTTTCTAGTCTTCATGAAAACCAAGCGTGTCTTTCTAAGAGGGGGAAAATACACAGAAGGCTGAACTGTACAGATAAAGTCTGTAAATGTTGTTAAATCTCTTTGCTCATGCAGTTAGTCATTTGTGGCCCCAAAGAAAAAACCCCTTCCCTGCTGGTCACCTGGAAACATTTCAGCTCTCCATAGGAGATCAGGTAAGTCAGCGGCTGCTACTTGTCTTTGAGTATACACACACCGGAAATCATTTTAATAATAAATAATAATAATAATAATAATTTTCACAGTTGATGTAGGGTATGTATCTCAGGAAAAATGCCATGGGCGTGAATTTGTTTAAGGTGGATCCCAGCTTACCATGAAGTGCCCCACACACTGTGGTCATTGAGACATCTCCTGCAGCACTTATGAAATGAGACATGCAGGATTTAACACCGGGACTGCGATGGACTGCCACAGCCTTGAGGATATAGACAAGGTGCGCCTTCACAGCCAGTCCATCTGGCATGGCCTCTTCCGCCTCCATGACTGTTGGGATTCAGGATAGTGAAGTGGTTCCTCCTCTGCTCATTTAGGCCCAATAGGATGGTTTCCAGTGGCATTTCCTCCACTGGGGGGGACCATCACCCCACCTAAAGGGGCTCATCTGCCCATCGCCATTGGCCCCTTTAGGAAGTAAAGTTATTTACCACCGCCGAACACTTGGCATTGAGTTGCCTGCTGTACAGTCTACTCCATTTCCGTCGCAGGATGTCTGGCCAGACGCAGGTAAGTAGCTAGTGGTGATTTATCACAAGGTTTGAGCTTGTTTGGGCTGGGTTTATCTTGTCTCTTCTTTCTTTATCTTGTATCATTGGTTATCCAGCAGGTTCGATTTTACTTGCCAGGCAAACATCCAACACAGTGGCAGGTGGATTACAACAGATAATTTCGTTGTATAGGAAAATATATTCTGGGGGTAAAAATTCTCACCTCTTAATATCCTCTTTAGGTCTGGATGTTTCCTTCCTACCTTAGTGGTGATCAGTTTGAGAGCTGCCTCGTTACCCCCAGGAGAGAGGCCACGATGCTGTCTTATGATGGTTGGTGATGGGTGTGGTTTTGCCACTATCTCATCTTCCTTCCTCTTTAATTCAGTGGTGAAACTCAGCTGGACCTTAGAAGGATGTGCTGACGTCAATTGGTTTCACTTCCTTTTTTGTCCCTTGGTTGCTATTTATTTATTTCAATTTATATAACATCCTTCGCCCAAAGGCACTGCCTGTCTGTTAGATCAAGAAGAGACAGCTCTCTAGTGCAGTGATGGAGAACCTTTTAGAGACTGAGTGCCCAAACTCAACAGGCTGCCATCCATGCTGCAGAGGGGCAGGGTGAATTTTGTGCTGGAGCGTAGCGCTCCCATACGGCTGCTGGACAGAGGCGTGGGGTGACCTGTGTTGGGAGGGAGGAAACGCTCCCATTGGACTGCTGCATAGGGCTGGCCATTTTGTTTCTTGAATCCCCTTCGAGGGGTGGGGTGTGAGTGCACGTGAAATGGCACTGTGGGCTGGATCCGGCCTGCTGGCCTTAGATTGGGAACCCCTGTTTTAATTTGATTTTGTTCTTGTGTATCCTCAAGAATGTTTGTACTGAATTGTTCCAATAGAAAGGGTTGGTAGGGGGAACAGGAGTAGATATAGGTGTGTAAGGACTTACTTAAGTTATGCTCAGAGTTATCAAGCCCTGCAAATTTTTATATATACTGTACTGTATACTGTATATATATTTCTGCCATTTATGTCCTGCCTTTTTTCTAATGAACTCAAGGCAATGCATTCTTTTATTTTTCACAACAGACTTGTTTGGTAGACCAGTCTGAAAGTAACACCAGGGTTAGAGTTGCAGAGTGAAATGTCATGACTCACTGGGATTTGAACCTTTGTTGCCTGAGCCACTGTAGTGAAACATTAACTGCTAACTCTTTCTCCTTGTTTTTCTGCCAGGCAGACCTTTGGATTCTAGCAAAAAAATCGCAAAGCCCACGAACCTAAAGCCGTTTTTGAATTGCTGTACATCTTATTCCCCCCCCACCCACACACCTTAAATGCACTCTCCTCCCTAATCTCTTCCATTGTATGTTTATTGCAAAACTTTAAATGGAAAACAAAATCTGATAAATCCAGTAAGATGAAGAGCCAGGTTGCTTAGAACTTGATGGTGCTAGTTTTGTGGTGTACAAAACAGCATCGGTTACGTATATTCTGCTACTTTTTTCAAAGTTTCTTTGTAAAGTTCCAATGAATGGTGGAAAATTCTTGAATAGCTGTACAGTACTTTTCTCTTGAGTTGAATCAAGTGCAAACAAAAAGAGAGAGAGAGAATACATGTGCTAAGAACATAAAAGGAAAAGGGTATCGGAACTATTTTGCTGTACCAGTTGAAATAACCCATCTGATTAACAAACAAATGTCTGCTGTTCACCATTGTAGCCAACACTAAAGCAACAGGCACAAGGTTGTAAAAACCTTTTATCGGATGACTAAAACATTGCAAAATGGGACTGTGGTGGCTTAGTGGTTAAGACGCTGAGCTTGACGACTGGAAGGTTGACAGGTCAGCAGTTCGATTCCCGAGTACTGCACGATGGAATGACCCCCGTCTCTGCCCCAGCTCCTGACGACCTAGCAGTTCAAAAGCCAGAAATTGTAAGTAGAAAATAGGTACAACTTTGGTGGGAAGGTACAGTAAACATTGTTCTGTGCACTCCAGTGTCTAGCCATGCCTACCACATGACTACGGAAACATCTGCAAACACAATGCTGGCTCTTTGGCTATAAACAGAGATGAGCACTGAACCCTAGAGTTGGCTATGACTGGCTTTTGAGCAAAGGTGACCTTGCCCTAAAACATTACAATGTGAGCTTTTTAGTCTTCCTTTCTCCCTTTTTGCATGTTAATGTTATTAAAATTCAGGACAGGAGGAAGAGGCAGAAAGCCTCAAAAGTCCCCCAAATTTGGCTAGATTTTGAAGCGTTCTAATACAGTACAGTACTTGGAAGTGATAACTGTCACCTCCCAGTGGACTAGAAATGAACAAAGTTCAGCCTTTCGGTTACGATACAAGAGTAGCAGATCACTGTTTTAAAAGGCCCCAACCCTTACATTGGAATCATTTAACATAAAATGTACCCATTTTACAGAAGAGGATCGATGAGACGTCTGTTTTCTTTGTTTATTTTTGTTTGATTATTTGTTTGATTATTTCGCACACTTGGCATAGGGTGGAAGAGTGGAGACCAGCAAAACAATCTTTTGTGTTTGATTTCCTTTCTTCTAAACACAAACGGCCTGTTTTTGGGAAGCGCAGATGCACGTTAGTGGTGCATGGGCGTGTGTGTGTGGGAGTGTGCCATAATCCACACCTAAGATAACACTGTGACACTCAAAGCATTGTGCAATCCGGGTGCGGTGTCATGACTGGAAATGTGCTTTATGCACTGTGCAATTCTCCCCACAACCCATGCTGTCACCAGCAGGTGCATCAGTCATGTGCCATGTGGTATCTCTGATAACACTTGGGTCTCTCCCACAGTGGATTCCCATACTTAATAGGTATTGGGAAAGGGCAGAAATTCCACTGATTGAGCTATTGCCAGAGCTAGATCTTTGTAATAGGGCAATTTTTCTTTGAGTGCTATATCCAATTCTGAATATTGGCTATCCTCATGGCGATCAGCACTGGTTCTTAGAAGTCTAGTCAAACAACTGGGAGCCAGCTTGGAAGGAAAACGGCATCCCAAATTTTTATTTACAGAGTGGGACAAACGGGCTACTAGTCCTCAAGATTCTGGGGAGGAACTAAGTGGACTTCAGTGGGGTCCCTGTCCTTAGAGAAAATCTTTGTTGCTCAATCTTGAGCTTGCCTCCTGCTTCCTTCCCCTCACCCTGAGCTGGGCTCCCCTCGTCTGAAATGCCAGGCCTTCTAACTGACTTCCTGCCGCCTTTCTTTTATCTCTGAAGCATTCCTCCTCAATGGGGGAGGACCCTAGCAAAAACCCAGCAAGTGCCTCTTGCCAGCTAAGGCTCAAGGTCTTGGTGGGATGTGAATTGTGTGCGTGGGAGAGAAGGCGACACATCTTTATTCTGTCTCCTTTTTTAAATGAAAGAAGCAGCTGTCTTCGACAGTTTCCCAAACCCACACAGCCAGGCCATTAGCTTTCTGCCTTCAAGTGGGGATGAAAGTTGGACTGCCAGCCTATTCCTTTGGAGTTTGCAAAACCTCTGCCCTATTGAATAGAGGGACCAGCAATGGCTTAGTGGTTAAGACGCTGAACTTGACAACTGGAAGGTCAGCAGTCCGAGTGCTGCATGACGGAGTGAGCTCCCATCTCTATCACAGCTCCTGCCAACTTAGCAGTTCAAAAGCAAGAAATTGCAGGTAGATAAATAGGTACCACTTCTGTGGGAAAGGTAACAGCATTCCATGTGTTTTGGTATCTTCATGCCTGCTGCATGATCATGTAAATGTCTGCAAGTGAGCACTGAATCCTGGTGTCAGGTTCAGCAAGGGAGACCTTGACCTATTCTAGCACCAGATCCTCCCCTTCTAATTAGCCATCCTTAATTATAGCTGTTAGAGTCAATGCTTGTGAAAATGGTATTTTCCACACCTCCTGGAATCCTTTCTTGAGCCCTGGTTCTGGTAGAAATGATCGGGGTTCTAAACTCATTGGAAGGAAGGAAGGAAGGAAGAGTTGGTGATCAACGGGTTGAAGGAGGGAAGATTGATTATCAATGGATTTAAGGAAGGAAGATTGGTGATCAATGGATTGATGGAAGGAAGGAATGAACAGAGACTAGGTTTATGCTTGGAAATGCCTATTTCCTCTTGATCAGCAACACCAGAATGAAGAGAGGAAAGGCTGGAAGAGAACAAGCCTTGTGGGCTGGTCGCGGGTGGCGAAAGGGTCCTGTGATGCATCTTCTCCAAAGCCACAAAGGGGATGTGGCTAAGAGAAGAACAAGGGAGTGTAATGTATTTGCAGCCGTGTGAGCAATCACAGGAATAGATGAAGCAGCCTCTCTATGAGTCACTCAGGCTGCTGCCTTGCCTAACTGCCTTTGCCACTCAGAGGCCTGCTTTGAGTAGGAACTTTCCCGATGTGTCAAATCCCAAGACCGCCTGCCACCTCTAGGCAGCCCAGGAATTAGTTCAAATGTCATCTCATGGGATGAGGCAGCCTGAAGGAAGTTACTCCACTCCCTCCTCAGTGGTGTGAGAACACTGTCGGTCTACTCTGCAGGGCTGCTTGCAAGGTTGCCTTTGCTCAAAAGCCAGTCATATCCAACTCTAGAGTTAGGTGCTCATCTCTGTTTACAGCCAGAGAGCCAACACTGTATCTGCAGACGTTTCCATAGTCAAGTGGAAGGCATGACTAGGCTGGACACGGAACACTCTTACAGTACCTTTTCTGCCAAAGCGGTACCTTTTGGTACCTTGCTTAACAAATCTAACGTGTTCTCCAGGACCTTTTGTACTACGAAAGATTTGTAAA
Organism: Furcifer pardalis; assembly: GCA_030440675.1. Taxonomy (NCBI): domain Eukaryota; kingdom Metazoa; phylum Chordata; class Lepidosauria; order Squamata; family Chamaeleonidae; genus Furcifer; species Furcifer pardalis. The sequence goes on from CP126890.1 coordinate 308,645,221, forward strand.
GCAAATTTCCCATAGGACTGCAATGAAAATCAAAATTTGTTAACCAAAACACGGTTTCCCATAGGAATGCATTGAAAACCAGTAAAAGGGGGGGGGAGATTGTTAACCGAGCCACTATTTTCTCCGGATTTCCTTTTGTTATGTGAATTTTGTGTTAAGTGAGGGTCCACTGTAATTGTATTTGAAGGGCTTTGGACACTCACAAAGGGCCAGACCAAAGTTGTGTCATTGACGGTTAAAAGGCTGGGAACAGAAGCCAAAACCCTGAAACTTAATCTCTTGGGTTCTCAGGAGGGAACCATTTGTCTTTGAACAGATTTGCAGCTAGGAAGGCGAGTGCACCCTTCCACTGTTTGTCAAAAACCGGTCGCCCTGAAAAGCTGCCAAGCAGGTTAACTACGGTTAATGTTCCACTCATCAAAGCTCTCACCACTGCCCTGCCTGATGTCAAGTTTGCTCAGCCAGCTAATCTTTGAACTTGGGAGGAGACTGTAAAGAGGCTGTAAAATGAACCAAAAAAGGGCACCAGCAACCAAGCCATGGTGGAAGGAAGACATTGGGATATTTGGTTCAGGCTGCAGGGAATCGATCCCTGGGGATCCTCTTAGGCCAGGGGTGCCCAAACTATGGATCCAGCCCCTGAGGCCAATTCATCTGGCCCACAAAGCCCTCGTTGCTCCCGGGAGCGCAAGTAAAATGTGCTTGTAGCAAGCTGGATGACTTGGCACCAGGGTTGGATCTGGCCCCCGGGCCATAGTAACCAGCCCCCTGAACCAAGTGACTAGCCCACGGCCCAAAAAGTTTGGGCACCCCTATCTTAGGCATTAGGTAACGTCTGGCAAAAAGATGGAGAGGGGAGGTCTCTATGCTTCTATGGAAAGAGGTTCTTCTGGGTTTTCTAATCTAACCAGAAGACTTAATTCTTGCTGCGCAGTGACTGGATCCTAACGTCCAGAATCCTTAATGTGCAGTTATACCTGGAGGCGGCAGGAATGCAAATAGCTGCTTCTTTTCTGGGCGGTGTGTCGGAGTCGGCTCGAGGCAGCCAACAAGAGGATCCTTTGCAACACTTTGTCATGCCGATTAGTGACAGGTACTGAGTGGGAAGGTAAGATGGTCTCCTCCTTTGGGATTGAACAGAAGGGGAATTGCCAAAGGGTTGTGGCAAAGACAAGAGAACATCTGCTTGGGTTCTTCCTCCTCCATCAGTTACAAACCCTTTTCCTAATTGAATTGGGAATGGGCAGTTTCTGGTCTTCCAGGTGGAGGAGAACTACAGATCCCATTTGCCTTAGGGTAACCAAGTGTGAGGGATGTTGGGGGTTGTAGTCCACTAACATCTGGAAGCTTACTCTTGCCCTGCCATGAGCCCAAAACAGTGGCCTCTCCAGAAATTGGATTTTAACTTCTATTTATTTATTTATTTATTTATTAGATTTCTATACCGCCCATCTGCCCCCTCCCTGGGCTGTTTACAATAGTTAAAACCAGAAATATACACACAATACCAAATAGATGATCACTGACCCCTAGAGTCGGATACGACTAGCTTTCGAGCAAGGGAAACCATTACCTTTACTTAAAGGTCGCCCTTGTTTGTGAAAGCCAGTCATAGCCGACTCTAGGGTTCGGTGCTCATTTCCATTTACAGCCAAAGAGCCAGTGCTGTCTGCATTTGCCAATGTTTCTGTGGACATGTGGCAGGCGTGACTAGAAAGTGAAGTGCACGGAACACTGTTGTGTTTCCTACCTAAACTGTACCTATTTACTTGAAATTTCTTGCTTTCGAATTGCTCAGTCGGCAGGAGCTGGGAGCTCACTCCATCATGCAGTACTCGGGTCTCGAACTGCTGACCTGTCATCCTTCCAGTCATCAAGTTCAGTGTCTTAACTACTAAGCCACCACAGTCTCATGAATAACAAATAGACACACAATAGCATCAATCCCAGCTGGCATTGATGGGATCTGTAGTCCCTTTGGGTCATTTTCGCCACATCTTAGAATCAGTTGTGCTTGGTTGTTTAGTCATTTCTCCTTTAGATGTGCACCAGGATTATTTGACCCCAGGAGTATGCCCAAGATGCCTACTTTCAAGATATTGTGTCACTAATGCTGCCCTTCCTGATGCCCAAGAGAAATGAGAACTGTTTTGAGCTTAGAGAAGAAACAATACAAGAATAGATTGAATGTTGATTGTAACTTGAATGAGGAGAATTCAGGTTTTTAATCATTGAAGAGTGTGCAAAATCCTGAAATTCCCACTCGACCAATGCCAAAGAATCTTGCCTTTTGAATGAAATAAAAGTCCCGATCCTGTCTTGGGTTTTGCACTGCAAAGTCAGAACAGAGGCCTGTTGACAATTTTACTGTCCCAGCTCTTGAAATATAGATAACTTTATTAACAAAGAGTGATACAAAACGTTAGCAGAGTCTCCCTTTACAGCTGGGGGTTTGTGGGGGAGATGCCGAGCACAGCGGAAAGTTTGACGCAAGTTGCTACGTTCCAACGCCAACAGGGTCAGCTTCCTCCCTCCTCCTTTAACCACGAACCCTAGAGAGCTTTTGCTCAACAGCTTGTAAAAATTCAAGCCAGAGCTTGGGAGGTCAAGACGGCAGGTGAAGCAAAGGTTAAAACAGCTTCCCCTACCCTCTGGCAATTCTCTCCTCCTCCCCTTTCTTTTCTCAAATTCAGACAATTTCACCAACCTGCCTGTCTGAGCAAAGAGTGGCCTGAAGCTCAGAGAGCCCCTCCCTTTCTCATTTCTTTTCCAGTGGTTACAGCTTTGTGCCTGGAGTGTATGGTGAAGAGTGGCAAACCAGTCCGACTGACTACCAGAACTGCCCACATGAGCAGTAATTGGAATGGAACCTTTTGCTTCGGAGGAAATCAGACTTTGTCAGCAGATGTTGATTAGCTGAGTACGGTTAAGGCAGTGGGGAGGGTGATAGTGTCGAAGGCTGCAATTCTAGGCAGGAGAGTTTTAAGTGGAAGCTGGATGGCCATCAGCCGAGGATATTTTAGCTGCAAATTTCTTGTACCAGCAGGATTTTGGACCAGATGATCTTTGAAATCCCTTCCAACTTTACAATCCTGTGATTCTATGAACTATACCATTGGTGGTGAACCTTGGCACTCCATGTGTTTTTGGACTTCCATTCCCAGAAGCCCAAGTCAGCGTTCCTGCTGATCAGGGCTTCTGGGAATTGAAGTTAAAGAACACGTGGAGTGCCAAGGTTTGCCAACACTGAACTATACTTTGTGCCCTGGTGGTGCAGTGGTTAAACTTCTGGACTGCAACCAGGTACAGAATATACAGAACCGGTTTCCCATTCCATTTTTCTGGGGCTGCCAGCCTAGAACACTTGTGCAGCATATCCATAACGACACAAGGCTGGCTGTTGTCCATGGAGGCTCTGTGGAGACTCAAACTCCCAACCCATGCCAAAATTACTTGATACTCTGTATAAATTCTGAACCTATTTGCTGTTTCATCCTGCAATTCTAACCTGAGGAAGCCTTGAAACAAAGAATCAGACTACTCTTCCTCTCATAATGGAAGTGGGAGAGGGTTGCGTTGGAAATAGCTACAGTAGTAGAACAGGCTGTGCTGCTTTCTTTTGGCTGAGTAATCTCCTCTTGACTGTACAGTAATCCTCCACTATTAAACTGCTGAGCAATCTCCATTAATTCTGCTCTGGAGTCACAATAGCAGGTGCTGACAGATGTATACTTTTCTGGACCTACTTCAAAAGGTCACCTGGACCCATTCCAAAAAAGGAAGGCCCCAGTCTTTTTGGGAACACATAAATTACATGCGCAGATGGACGATGAGCAGAGAAAGATCTTGCCTGCCTTCAGAAAACTACCCACAGCAAAAATATTCCACCTTCTCTCAGCTGCAGTCCCAAGAACATATTCATAGTACAGTTAAAAACCCGCCTTACGAGTCCCTCGCGCAACGGAAAACTCACCACACGGAAAGAAATCCATTGAAAATAATGCCTTAGTTTACAGATGTTTTGGGGAAAAGAATTGGTTTTCAATGCATTCCTATGAGAAACCACGCTTCACAATAAGGAATTTTTTCCAATGCATTCTTATGGGAAACTGCACAATGCATTTCTATGGGTGCTTTGCGAGATAAGGAATTTTTGTGATAAGGAAAACCCCGTGGAACAAATTAATTCCGTAAAGTGGGATGTTACTGTATCATAGAATCACTAGAAGGGCATTTTAGGCCTTCGAGTCCAACACGCTGCTCAATGCAGGAATCCAAATCAAAGTAGATGTGGCATATGGTTGTCCAATACTCTCTTAAATGCTTCTAGTGTTGGGAGTGCTCACCACATTATTATTTTTGGACTTGGAATATAGAATTTAAATGCAATGCTTGAGATTCTGCAAAAGGCTCAAGATCTTATAGCAGGCAACTGCAGTGATCTGGAAATGGTTCAACTACTACAGTTCCCATTATCTACTCCAATTGATGATGGCACTGAACAATTAATGAAAGTAAGAGCCCAACCATCTTTGGCTGTGGGAACTGGGGGGGGGGATGTATGACTCTCACAGCAGCCCCCATGGCCTTCTCCTGCTGATATTTAAGGTCAAGCTCATGAAACGATCAACTCTTTCCCGTGATTCTTTGCAGTTGCCTTTTGGCAGGGCCTCTGCTGGGCAAACTCCCATGATCCTTTGCCACACCGGTCAGAAGTTGATTGGTTCTCCTGGACTACAGCCAGAGAGAGGCAAGCTCCCATGATCCTCTGCAACAGGTCAGAAGCTGATTGGCTCCTCTAGCCAACATTCAGAGACAATGTCCCATTATCCTCTGCAGCGGATCGAACATTCATTGGCTCCCCTGGCCAGCTCAGAGCAAGCTCCCATGAGCCTTTGCAGCATATCCGAAGCTGATTAGCTCAACGGCCAACTCCCATGAGGCTTTGCGACCTTTCTAACGGTTCCTTGGACTTCGTCTGGTCTCCAGGCACTCCGAGTTTCCTCAGCCAAAATCCAGGCTGACTCCCAAGATTTGTTCCTTCTTCACAGGCCTGAAGTATTTCGGACTTTTCTCCGCCTTAAATGGCTAAATGGGCCTAAACAAAGTCTCCCCCTCTACCTACTATGTCATTGGTTCAAAGGGAAGAGAGGGTGGGATAAAAGACGACTGTTTACTAATTGAAATAAAAAGCGAGGTCTTATTGGCCAATGGGGTTCGGCGTGGGAAATGACAGGCGTGAAAAGCAACCAATAGAAACAATTCCTTACCCCCTCTCAGATTTGACCCAATCAGAACTAGTATTCTCCTGACGGGCATTAGAAATGGCCAATAAGATGACAGCGGCAACTGCGGCGTTTTTTGTGAGCCAACGGTTTTCTGGAGAAGAAGGCGGTCTGTCGAAGCGAAGCATTGCGGTAGGGCGGGACGGTGACTGGAAAGGCGTAGGGGCGGCCCAATGACTTTAAAGAGAAGGGAGATGGGCGGGACGATGGGCCAACCGAAAGAGGGGAGCCTCTTGACGAGCAGCTGCGAGAGCGAATGGATTCGACAGGCGCGAGGCACCGCGCCCAATGGCGGCGGAGGGCGGGATCCAGTGCGGCGGAACCCAATGAGCTCCACCGCCCGGCTGATTGACACGGGGCGGGCCCAATGAAGGCGTGCGTGAGAAGGGCGCGCGAGCGGGGTGGGCCGTAGTGCGGGCGCCATGTCGCGGCGGAGGTGGCGCGGCTCTCAGAGCGGCGAGGGCGGCGGTTCGGGACGCGGGGGCGATATGGTGAAGATGGGCGGAGGGGGAGGCGGCGGCGGCGGACGTTACTACGGAGGAGGCCCGGAAGGCGGACGCGCCCCGAAGCGCATGAAAACGGACAACGCGGACCATGGCCCGGGAGGAGCCGCCGGCGGAGGCGGGGTGAGTGAGAAGAAAGCCGGGCCTTCACCGAAGGGGGCGGCGCTTGGTCGTGTGGGGAAGCCTTGGGGGGAGGGGAGGAGTGGGGCCCTCCTCGTGGCCCTCAGGAGAGTTTTTGGACTACAACTCCCATCATCCCCTGCGCGAGGAACATTATTTCTGGGGACAATGGGGGCTGCCTTCGCCTCGCTTGTGTTAGGAGGTGGCCGCTGGAGTGGAGCCTCCAGAACTAGGAGCGGTCTTTGGGCATCCGGTTGGCTCTCCCGGGGCCTTTGTAAGAGACGTGGAAGTATTAGTGGGTTGTAGACGGGCTTTTTTTTCATGGCAAGGAAAGCCAGCCACCATTATGCAGAAGGAGAAGGGAGGAGGACCACCAAGATATAGCAAGATTGGCACGTGGCTTCTTACGTGAGTGTGTAGAGAGAGCGAGAGAGGAAAATGCAGGGAATGGGAAGTTATACTATTGTAGCAATAGAGTAGACCACTGATGTTGAACCTTGGCACTCCAAGTGTTCTTGGACTTCAATTCCCAGAAGCCCAAGTCCCGGTGAATCCACATGAATGGGTTTACTGTCCAAGAACAGCTGGAGTGCCAAAGTTTGCCATCGTCGGAGTAGACCCTACTGCCAGCGACTCAATGCCAATCGTCAGGTGGTGGTTAAATTGACAACCCTGAGGACTAATGGCCTTGGGTGGCAAAGTCCACAAGGAAGGGTGATGGTCCCCAAGTGGATTAAATCCCACTTGAGTCCATCTTAATGTAGGGCAGCAGCTTCATCCATCCTGGCTTGGGGCGGGGGCTTTGCATGCCAAAAGGGCTCAGGATCAGAAAGTGACTCTTGGAACTGGATCAGTGGTACTATGGGTGTCAAACTGTGATGCAAAAGGCAGGTAAAAGGCCACTGCATTATATTCTCAGGACACTCTTCATGGTGTTTCCCTTTTGACAGTTACACTATAGTGGAAAATAATTAGTCTGAGAAGGTGCCTTTTGGCAACATCAATTTCCACAAAGACAAAACTGATATTTTTGGAGAAAGTTGAACTGAGCTTTTGGAGTTTTGGCAACTTGGAGCAACTTCTCCAGTTGTCAGAGCAGCGTTGTTACCTTTGCCCAATCCTGAGTACCAGGCTTGGCACTCCCTTTGGGCTGCGTGTTCAAACTTGCATTTTTATGTGATTATGTTGTTTTCTGAACACAGAGCCTGTTCTCTCCCCACCACCACCAGTATACAGTATATTGTAATATAAATATAGCCCCTGTTTCTGTTATTAAATTTCTAAAAACCAACTACTCTTGGTATAACACAAGAGACTACTAAATCAGAATTGCTAAAGATGAAAAGGAGACCCAAATTATGAGAAATTATTTGCAAATTTTCTTCTTTATAGGAGTAAATGGCACGGACTGAACGAATCCGGGTTTAAGTTGTGGAGAATTAACTTTTGTGAAATAAGTTGTCCGAATGAAGAGCAGGCCGGAGAAGCCACATGGTATTCTTAATGCTGTCCTCTTCCTGTCCTTTCTGATAGGAGAACTACGATGATCCCCACAAGCCGGCTGCTTCTCCCGTTGTCCACATCAGAGGTCTGATTGATGGGGTTGTGGAAGCTGATCTTGTGGAGGCCCTGCAGGAATTTGGCCCTATCAGGTTAGCAACGAAGGGTATCTGGAGCAGGGATGGCCCAGTGTTTCTTTCTGGCTCTGCCTTAGGAAATGTGTAAGTGACAAGCGGCTTAAACTGTGTGGTTCCTTTTTCCTCTCAAGCTACGTGGTGGTGATGCCGAAAAAGAGACAGGCCTTGGTGGAGTTTGAGGATATCCTGGGGGCCTGCAATGCAGTCAATTACGCAGCTGACAACCAGATTTACATTGCTGGGCACCCAGCCTTTGTCAACTATTCCACGAGCCAGAAGATCTCACGCCCTGGCGATTCTGACGATTCTAGGGGAGTCAACAATGTCCTGCTCTTCACTATCTTGAACCCTATCTACTCCATTACTACGGTGCGTAATGATGCTGTCAAAGTAGGAGTAAGACATGTCTGGTAGATGTTGCATGGAGATCTTTCTTCTAAAGCAGTGATGGCCTTGGTACTCCAGGTGTGTTCTTGGACTTCAATTCCCAGAAGCCCAAGTCAGCACTCCTGATCAGTGCTTCTGGGAATTGAAGTCCAAGAACAACTGGAGTGCGAAGTTTGGCCATCACTGTTCTAAAGGCTCACATGTTTTGTCATCTTCTGTATCCCTTTTCAGGATGTGTTGTATACCATCTGCAACCCGTGTGGCCCTGTGCAGCGGATCGTTATCTTCCGAAAGAATGGCGTGCAGGCTATGGTGGAATATCCTTTCCTTCCCCCCACCCCCCAATCCTTTGAATCGTTGAGAAAGCAGAAGGTGGATTGCAGGTCCTGGCATAAAGTAGATCAGGGGTGCCCAATACCATTTAATTTGATGCACGCCTCCCTCATTGCTCCTGGAAGCGGAAGTAAAACATCCCGGTATGGGTGCATTTTACTTCTGCTTCTGGGAGCGACAAGGCCGGCAGAGGCTGGATGAATTGGCATTGGGGTCTGGTTCCAGCCCGTGGGCCATAGTTTGAGCACCCCTGGTTTAAGCAGAGAAAATGGCAGCGTAAAATCTATCTCATTCTGTTGCAAAACAGATTGCAAGGCGTGTTTTACTTCCGCTTCCGGTGGGAGGAACCACGTGACTGGCCCGCTGAACCATGTGATAGGCCCATGACCTGAAAAGTTGGGGCACCCCTGAATCAGATCAAGTGCCATCTTGCCTCAGTGAGAGTGATTCAGCCCTTCAGTAAGTAGTTAATGTCTAGCGTCCAGGGCAGGGGATGAGTTTGTTCTGCAGGCATGTTGTTTCAGGTTAGGCAAAAGGGAGGGAAATGGAAAGGCAGGCCATAAAAATTGATAAAGAAGTGCTTCTGAAAGGGTGTGAAAAATCAGGGCCCTCGACAGCATGAAGTGCCTTAAGATGGTCTCAAGACTGTACCAAATGTTTTTCAAAACTTCCTTAACGATGCCAACGTTTGATTCTGTGCAAAGCGCACAGAGGGCAAAGGCTTCCCTGAACGGGGCTGATATTTACTCCGGCTGCTGTACTCTGAAGATTGAATATGCAAAGGTGAGCAGTACTGAACATGTGGCCATGAAAAATCCTTGTGTCTTCACTATAAAACAAGCCCGATACCTCCTGATTAATTTTATTTATTTATTGCATTTTTATGCCGCCCATTTGGGAAATTTCCCACCCTGTAAAGTAAATGTCACCTTTGCTCGAAAACCAGTCTTTCCGACAAGGGTTCATCTGTTTCATAGCCAAAGAACCAGCGCTGTCTGCTTCTGCAGATGTTTTTGTGGTCATGTGGCAGGCATGACTAGACACCAGAGTGCACAGAACACTTTACTTTCCCACCAAAGTGGTCCCTATTTATCTACTTGCAACGTTTTGCTTTCGAACTTCTAGGTTGGCAGGAGCTGGGGCAAAGACAGGAGCTCGTACCATCCTGTACTACTTGGGTCTCAAACTGTTGAGCTTTCGCCTTCCAGTCAGTGACTTAGCCACTTGAGCCCTGGGCAACTATCAAATAACAATAAAACAACAAATTAAAAATAAGCCAACCAGATAAATACATCTTTACCTTTAAAATAAAATAACTGGTGTCTGTGGGCACAGAGAATCCTAAAATACTGACTGGTTAAATTATTGATCAGGGGATAACATTCTGAAAATAAAAAAGTGCTGAATATATATATACATACAAGTAAAAGTACCACAGAAGGAATGATGGGAATTATAGTCCCAACAAGATTTGCAGGGCTACAGGCTTCTTTTCCTGCCATATTCAAGCCTCTATGAATTAAGTCTACATCTCAACAGCCAGTCCTTATTCATGGAATTCATAACATAGGATAGGTTTCAGAAATTTAAGACGGCACTGAGATTCATAATCCATCGTGCAACGTATATCACTGAAGGGTGAGCTACAACCTAAGTCTACATTATTATTATTTTTAATGTTGATGCTGTTGTGTTTTTTAGCCTACCCGTCTGAATGTGTTCAAGAACGATCAGGACACATGGGACTATACCAACCCCAACCTCAGTGGACAAGGTAACCATGATAGACTGCTTTAAAGCCACACACAAGCCCTTTTCTGTTGAATCGCACACCTCATATCTCTGATTTGTGTGATGTAATGCCATTTGCCTGCTGTCCACCTTTGTGCCTAATCTAGGAAGTTTCCGGGGGGGGGGGGGGGGAGGCAGTGACGTCCTACTTTCTAATTATATGCGAGGCACCATTTGGGCTGTGTTTCTTCTGGCATAGCCTAACACAGTGATGACGAATCTTGGCACTCCAGCTGTTCTTGGGACTTCAAAATCCCAGAAGCTCAAGTCCCTGTGAATCCACATGAATGGGTTTACTGAGCTTCTGAGAATTGAAGTCCAAGAACAACTGGAGTGCCAAGGTTTGCCATCATTGGCCTAACATGATATGAGCCAAGGTAGTGTCATATTGCACTGTGATACAATCCAAGAGGAGGTAGCTAGAAATGTTTGCAGAGGGAGAGGGTGAGGAGTGGCCCAATTTTATTGTTCTTGTGATAAAGAAAGTCTGCTGTATTAAGCCTCATGTGGCAGTATTTGAAAATGGGGGTGTAGCTGTGGAAATATAACACATGATTTAACGAGTGGATTCCAAAGTCTGCATTGCATCTGTGTAACAGGATAAACAAATGGCTATACTAAGATTGCCTTGCAAGAGGCACCAGTAAATGGACTTTTAGGAAGTTTTTAATCCAGAGGGAGGGGTGTAACTTCAGAGAACAATTGTTCTTCTTTCTTTGAAATATACAAAGAGCTGGTATATGCAGCTGAAACCAGATGTGTCAAATGGGCTAATGTCCCAAGCCCAGTCCAGCTTAACATTCCCGGTATTCCATTTGGGGTAGGGGGGTCTGGTTAATTCCAAAAAGGTCTGATCTACACTTGACTGTGCTTGTAGGGCAGTACTGGGTAGCAATAGCGGGATCTGCACTTCGTTCTGAAAGGAAACATTGCATATATGCAGCCCATGGGTACGTGTGGGGTACAGAATGCCATTCTTCACCTGGGGACACAAAATGCCATTTCCTGGAAAGCAGAAGTAATAATGCTAAGCAGGTTAACTGCCCCTGAACCTTGTGTTCTGGACTATGCTTCCTGTTTTCTTTGGCAGTTGTTTGTGCTGAGTAGGGGTTGATGGGAGCTGTAATCCAAAATATTTGGAGGGGCATTAGATGTGCTGGATTCCACTCAGCTTAGCTAGAAAAGCGCCACTTCGTTCTCCCTGTTCCCACAATTGCCCCGTTGTTGCTCGGTTCCCATGACAAACATTTAAATTGGCTTAAAAGTGGAAAGTGTCTATGTTATTCCATGGCTGCAGCAGAGTCGCCTAAAGCTCCAGACAAGCAGTTGGGGGAGGCTGTTGATCAAGAGGTCTGACAGAGGTCCTTTGTTTTGACCCCACCCCGCACAGCAAGCAATGGCATTACATGACTTGACATGGACATGACTCACTTTCCTCCTCCAAGGTACATAACTAGAAGATGTGCAGATTGGCAGTGGCTAAGTTGGCAGGACTGGCGCAGTTCAGTGAGCTCTCCTGCCCCAAGGCTGGGCAAAGAGGAGGTGCATTAAACGGGCCTTTTCCCCAGCCCTGAGAACACTCCTTTTCACACACGATCCTGGGGGAAACTATGCTACTGCAGTGGAAGTCCTGAATGGCTTGTGATCTGCCTTCTGCTACTACACACTCTTTTAAACACTACACAGTGTAGGAAAAAAAATTAAAGAGGTCAACCATCACTAGCTCTGCCTGGAGGAAAACATGCATCATCTTATATACGCCTGAAACGCAGCAAATTGAGCTCATTTTTTAAACATCAAGAACACCACACCGTGATCCAAGGAAAATATCTACAAGCACAGAGTGAGACAGAACAGAGAAATGAGAGAGAAAGATGCACCAGGCCAGGACATTCTTATAAATCCAAAAAACAAACAAACAGACAAAACAAAACCTTGAACCCAAGAATGTTACACAGAATCTAGGAAAAACACAGACCAGAGGGGTCTCAAAACAAAAAAAAACGCACCAACGCTTTTACCGGAGAAACGGGAGTAGATCTCAGAGACCCTCCAAGACATAAAGATGCTCTCCATATCGACATGTTTTGGTTTGGGAGGGCAGTAGATCCCTTCTTTCTTTGCAGTCCTCGGCTGCCAGCATTTACCAGCGCAAAGTGGAGACAGACAAAAAAAAAAAACACCTGAGTACCCAAAAAGCTCCCTAGAGACTTGGGGGTGCTTTCTGCTCCAGGGGGGGCACTTGGGCTACAAGGCACATTCCATTTACAGAGGAGAGACACGTACACGGAGACCTACACAGAGCCAGAAGTACCCAACCTGTTTAACAGCACATGACAAAAACATCAGGAGACGCAACACGGAAGGGACACTCATAATTACACCTTTGTTATGTCCTATTTCTCTTGATACCACCTGAAGACAAAACAAACAAAACATCTGTGAGCTCTTTTTATTAAAACTTTTTTTCTTACTTTAATTGTATCAGTTCGGTGCCTTTTGACTTGAATTTGACTATGAAACCGTGTAACGCAGGGTCGCAGTGTATGTTTGATGGGACGCCATCTTTCAGAACTGTGCTTACACTGTTGAAGCGTCCAATGGTAAGAGAAATGCAGAATAAATATGTGACAATGGACATTGTACTGTTAACTCCTGCTGTAAGTAGCCCTTTTCAATCTTTGTAATGATTGTTGAAATAAACTGTGCAAAAACACCTTTTTTTTGTTCCTAAGGACTATGAAATTGTATGGATGGCATAAATTTCTTCTGCTTTGTATATTGTTATGTGTTTTAATTGGATCTGCTGTTTTTGCTTTGCCTTGCCAGATTCTCCTCGGTCTTGCTTAAACCCTTTAGATCTGCTTAGGGGCATGGGGGGGTGGCATGGTTATCTTCCCCCCCTCCCTCCTGTTACCTTAAGGCAGTGATGGTGAACCTTGGCACTCCAGGTGTTCTTGGACTTCAATTTCCAGAAGCCCAATTCCCTGTGCACGTGCAGTAAACCCATTCGTGTGGATTCACAGGGACTTGGGCTTCTGGGAATTGAAGTCCCAAGAACTGCTGGAGTGCCAAGGTTTGCCATCACAGCGCTAAGGGGAACATCCAGGTGTTCAGTTCATTGTGAACTTCCCTTGACAGTCTCTTACCCCATCAGTAGTAATTTCATAATCCTTTTTAGAAAAGAGGCAGTTCTGTTCATATAATTCAGCATTATGATTTTAGAGAAAGCAATGCAAATTGAATTTAGTTTTTATTAGACCAAAACCAGGTTATTTTGGGCATGGGACTGGATTAAAACTGTTTTCCGGAAAGCATGTAAAAAGTTCAGATGAGGCCAGAAGGCTGGCTAGATTTGCATGTTGTTTCCAAAACATTCTCTACCCACCCAGCTCCACAGTGTACAGCTGGGCTGTGTGCCTTGAAAAGAAAATTTAGAGTTTCTTGCAAAAGAAAATTTGAGCATTTTCATCCCCACTCCCTATGTTTTTAGTAACTTTGGATAAGTCTTAATTACAAAGGCGCTGGCTGGAAATAGTTCAGTCCAGAGTGGTCAGGTGGACTTGTGGCCTAAGCGAGACTTTGTAGTCAAAAGTGTGTCCCAGAAATTTGACTGTGGAATCTGACCTTCGTGAGTTTCTAATAGTTTTCTCCTCCTGATACCAGGCGAACCCGGTGGAAACCCTAATAAGCGACAAAGACAGCCGCCTCTTCTAGGGGACCATCCTGCTGAATATGGTAGGCGTCTTAATGCAGCTGTCTAGGATAACAGGCATCCGGCCTTCTTTGTGAGGCTCTTTGAACTCACTCTTCTTCCCTGTCTCTAGGAGGACCTCATGGTGGCTACCACGGTCACTACCACGATGAAGGCTATGGCCCTCCGCCCCCTCACTATGAAGGAAGGCGGATGGGCCCACCCGTGGGGGGCCGCCACAGGGGACCCAGCCGCTATGGGCCTCAGTATGGGCATCCACCGCCTCCACCCCCGCCCCCTGAGTACGGCCCCCACGCTGACAGTCCAGTCCTGATGGTGTATGGCTTGGATCAGTCCAAGATGAACTGTGACCGGGTCTTCAATGTCTTTTGCCTTTATGGAAATGTGGAGAAGGTACGTCCCCTGAATGGCTCACCTTCCTTACTAGGTACAGCAGGCACCTGTAGAGTCCCATCTTAATACCTCACTGGCTGGCCAGCAAGGCAGCGCAATTCTGGTTGCCAGGTCTAGGTGCAATATGAGGCATACCACTGGGCCTGGCTTGTCCTTCAGGGTCGGAGGCAACCTTGGGGTAGTTCAGCCTCCCTCTTTGCTGAATAGATGGTGCACACATTTGTTCCTCGTAGCAGTATACCCAGGTGGCCTAATGCCTTGGATTCCAGTATTGTCGGTCCCTTTGGCAAGATAACAACACTGTTAGTTATATTTAACAGGCATAGCACTCATTAAAAGTTGGTGGGAATCAATGCATTGCGCTCTTCAAAGCTGTACTGGCTCGTAGTCTTGAAAGGGATTCAATTTTAAATATTTTTGAAGCAGCAGCAGTGTTTGTCTGCAAGCATATCAGACTTAATTACTGTATTTGTTGGTATATAAGACCCACTCCCCCCTTTAAAATACCCTGGGGGAAAGGAGTGTGTCTTGTACTGTATATAGTGGCCTGTAGCGGGCAGCTTTGGTAATAGCAGGATGGGTCTGATACACTGGCAAATACAGCAAGTCATTCCCAGACATGTAATGCCAGAGTGTTTATTTTGCATCCACTAAACATTTACAACTCAGTGGAACCAAGTGTCACGGTAATCAATCTAACCCTAATCAGGAATCTTCTGTTATTACTGGATGCGTATGTGTGTTTTCATATCAGAGATTACTCTGAGTTGGAAGGATTTCTGTAGGGGACGCCCAAATGAGGCTCCTTTCACATCCCCAATTGTGCAGCTTCTCAGGGAAACAAACCCGATGCTTTTGGTCTCAAAGCACAGTGCTTTTGTTACTGGATGTCAATAGTATACTGATTTGCAAACTTATCTGTTATGCCAACCAACCATCTCTGTCGCATCTGAGCACACGTTTTCCCTGGAGGTCGTTTTCTCAGCTGGTGGCTGTGTCTGTAGCTGATATGTATACATTGATACCGTGAAGTCTCTCTTGCATTTAACGGAGTGAACTCGATCCACAAAAGTTGACATTAAAATACAGTAGTTGGTCTTTAAGGTGCCACAGTGTTTTTTAAATATATGTTTTAAATAGATAAAACATGTTTTAAATGTATAAACAAAGGAATGTATTGTCTTAGGTGAAATTCATGAAAAGCAAGCCTGGGGCAGCCATGGTGGAAATGGCCGATGGCTATGCAGTGGACCGAGCCATCACCCACCTGAACAACAACTTCATGTTTGATCAAAAGCTGAACGTCTGGTGAGTGTCTCCAGTTCCTCCCCTCCTCCCCCTCGGAGCCTTTCCTGCCTGTCCTCTGACTCTGAGGCTGTTCCTTGTCGGCAACTCATCCCAGCCTTTAAGCTGCCTTTTCCTCCTGACTGCAGTGTCTCCAAGCAGCAGGCCATAATGCCCGGCCAGTCCTACGGCCTTGAGGACGGTTCCTGCAGCTACAAGGATTTCAGTGGTTCTCGGAACAACAGGTTTTCCACCCCGGAGCAGGCAGCCAAGAACAGGATCCAGCACCCTAGCAACGTGCTCCATTTCTTCAACGCTCCTCTGGAAGTGACAGAAGATAACTTCTACGAGGTAAGAGCTCTGGGCTCATGGGCTTTGTAGTAATGGGGATAGATTGCCCATCAGCCAACTAAAAACTCAGAGCAGCGGAAACGTCAAGACTCATTGCCTCTATGAGGAGACCCAGGTGGATCTCGGACATTCCTCTTTAGTTTGACTCCACACAATAACAATAGACTTTGGTTCAAAACAAAACAAGGAGGAGTTTCCATGGCAGAACTGAAAGTTCTTCTGTCAAATGGTTGGGACTGCTTCCTGTAAGATGCACTTACGATCTTGTTTATACATTTAATTTAGTATCGATTAAAATGCAGACGCAGACAGTGCTGGCTCTTTGGCTATAAACAGAGATGAGCACTGAACCCTAGAGTTGGATATGACTGGCTTCCGAGCGAGGGTGACCTTTACCTAAAATACATATTTCTGTGAATGGAGTCTAGAAAGTGGATTTGACTAGCCGAGTATCTCAAAGTCAGTGTGATTAGTCTCATAGTATAACCTTGGGATCGCTCTTCTGTGTGGCTCCTTTTCAGATCTGTGATGAACTGGGAGTGAAGAGACCAGCTTCAGTTAAGGTGTTTTCAGGGAAAAGTAAGTATGTGCGTCAGCTTCTCAGCTTCAAAATTGTTCCTCTCAGAAAACAGAAATTAAGGTGGACCTTGTCAGGCCAGCCAGCAGACCAGATTATCCACAGATCATCCAAAGATAACATTGGTGGGAAACCTATGGCTCGTGGCCCCAGCACAGAGTTCACCCTGTCCCTCTCCCCAGCAGCCCAGTGGGAGCGCTTCCTCCCCCAGCACAGAGTTCACTCTGACACAGATGGCAACCTGTTGAATTTGTGCACTTGGTCTCTAGAAGGTTCGCCATCACTGTCCTAGTATCTTTTCACCTGTGTTTTCACCAACTTGTTTGGGAAACATTCATACTCAGTTTGCAGGCAAAAAAAAAGGGGGGGGCAGGCATCACCTCTCCCGCCAGGGATTCAGTTCTGTGTGTCCTTTCTAAAATGCCTGTACATATTTTCACTCTGCACGCAGGTGAACGGAGCTCCTCTGGTTTGTTGGAGTGGGAAACTAAAGGAGATGCACTGGAGTCACTGGCCTTCCTCAACCATTACCAGATGAAAAACCCAAGTAAGTTTATTTTGATAACTGTACATTTTCGTAGGGCCAAACCACAGTCCACATTGCAAAGTGAATTTAGGCTACATGTCCCTGATAACATTACAGTGTTGGGGGAGGACTGCTTGTGCTCAACCTAAACATGGGTCTTGGCAGCATTGATGTCATTTATACCAAGAACTGACCTTTGATCAGGGGTGCCCAAACTTTTCCAGCTACGGGCCAGTCACATGGTTCATCCTACAGGAAGTGGAAGTAAAACATGCCTTGCAGTCTATCTGAGATAGATTTAGGCTGCCATTTTCTCTGCTTAAACCAGGGGTGCCCAAAATTACAGGCTGCAGGCTTGATCCAGCCCCTGATGCCAATTCATCTGGCCTACACCTCCCTCGTCATTGCTGGAAGCAGAAGTAAAACGCGCCCATACAGGCACATTTTACTTATTTTTCCAGGAGCAACAAGGGCGGCACAAGCTGGATGCATTGGTGTTGGGGACCGGATCCAGCCTGAGGCCCATAGTTTGGGCACCCCTGCCTTAGACAAACCCTGCCAGATTGATCTAAAGTGAATCCAAGGGTGAGAGCAGAGTTGGTAGCTCATTGGAAGCTTGCCGTTTTCTTTCAATGGCTTCCCTATCTGGTCATAGGATATGTGGTTTGCCTAAATGGGTTGGCAGAGTTTTAGCGCTCATAAAGCTCCATAGGCTGTCTATTACTGTGTTTTTCTCCTAGATGGACCATATCCTTACACGCTGAAACTCTGCTTCTCCACTGCCCAGCATGCCTCGTAAGTTCCGTTGCATTTCTGCCAAGGAAGATTTCTCCGTTACTCTTTTGTGTATGTGTGAGGGTTAATTTTTTTGTGTGCAAAGCACCCCTTTGTTCCTCCTTTTTTAAAATACAAACACGTCAGTAGAAGCTGCCTACACTTGTGTTGGCTGGGAAGAAGATAGAAGCTCAATACTGTTCAAATGGCAACTGATTTTAAAACTATTGTACATGTGACTTGTTTTCCCCCATTCATACCATTGTGCTGCCCATGCACACCTTAATAAAGCTGTTTGGAAAATAAACTGGTCGTCAACGTTGGTGTTGTGTGCCTCTGCAAAGTTTTCTCCCCAAGTTTCTGCCTCTGTTTGTGAGTGAGAGGGAGGGAGGGAGGGAGAAGTTAACTTTTGTTACTGATTCCGTGGAACAGAGGTATATGATAAACTGGTCTGTCCAGAAATCCACATTCACAGGGAAACTTAATTCAGACTTTTCTGAAGTAGTAGCTGTTAGTCTTTAAAATGTGACACATTTTTGTCTTTGTTTTGTTTACTCTTTGATATGCTTGTGCAGACTGCTGTATTTTAATGGTAGCTTTCGTGGCTCAAGTCCACTCTGTTCGATATAAGAACAGTCCTCTATCAAGGAAGCCGACAATGGATAGGCCATGGCTATAAAAAGCCTGCCATGTTAGCTGGAAGGCCTACAGGTTGGCAGTTCGAGACCTATGTACTGCATGACAGATTGAGTGCCCGTCTCTGTCCCAGCTCCTGCCAACCTAGCAGTTTGAAAGAAAGAAATTGCAAGTAGATAAATAGGGATCACTTAGGTGGGAAAAGATCTTGGGGACATGAAAGGAGCATCATCTGGGTGTCCCCTGAGCAGCGTTTCTCCAGCAAAAAAATCCTTTCAACCCAGAATAATTTCTGACATGAAATTATTAAAACATACTCTGGTTTCTCTTCAGATCGCAATAGTATAAAAGTACAAAATAGATGTAAACAGATTTCTCTTGTCTGCCTTCTTTATATTGCCCCTTTCCACAATTTGCTTCTGTAGAAAGAGTTGGGAAAATACGCTTAGCATCAGCTGGGCAAAGTTTTCCAGGCTCTTGATGGGATTGCGTGGAGTCCTCTTGCAGCGGGGGCGAGAGAAACGGCCGCCTCCGCAGCTTAATTAATGAGGTGGCTACGCTTGCCTTGAAGCCGAGCAATCTTCACGCCAGGCGTGCCCCCCTTTGCCCGGGAGAGGGCGCTCCCTCCCTCCTCCCAATCTCCGGCCCTCAAGCGCGGGCGCTGATTGGCCGAGAGACGTCCTTGACGAAGGGCGCGCGTGAGGTCCTGTCACATGACGAAGGGGGCGTGGACCCGCAGCGGTCAGGTGAACAAGTAGAAAAGAAGGAGGCGGCGCCTTTCTAGGATTCTCCTCTCGCTCGTTTGTGGCAAAATGGCGCTGGTAGGGGCGGCGGGCAGCGTTATGAGGGGGCTGTTGCAGAAAAGTAAGTCTTCCCTCGGCCTCCTTCCAGGGTTATGGGCAGGTGCGACCCCCTTCCTTCCCTCCCCCAATCCATGGATGCTTCTTTGGGACTACAACTCCCAGAATCCCCAGCCAGCTTGAGTCTTGGGAAGTGTGGTCCGGGAAAAAGTAACGTTTCCAAGCTCTGCCGCCCTGGAAACCCTCTCCTCCCCTCTCCTGCCTTTCCCTCCGCTGCTGCCCTTTTTGCCCACTCCCCATTTCCCGTCTAAAAATCCCTCACGGGGTCCCTAACGTAGGAGGGAGAGGCACGAAGAGGGCAGCAGAGTAACAATATAACAGTAACACAGTAGTAGTCACACATATAGCAATGCCACCCAGAGTAATGTCGGACACGAAATTTATTTGACTTATTTGAGGTCTCCTCCTCCTTCATCACATAACCTCTCCTGCTTTTCAGTTCTGTCCCCCTGCACAACCGTATATACAACACTTGCACCCTTTGCTAGCTTGTGGAATTGATACAGCTTTTGCACAGCCTTGCCTTCTGATCCCTGCTCTCTGAGGGTGGAATTGCAAAACTAGGCAAACCAGGAGATTGTCATGCTGATAAACTTGATTACTGTGTCTTCTTTGCACACGGCTAGATTTTTACAGAATTGCTGCAACACATGGCATACAAGGTTGTCTTGTGAGATTGTCAAGAGTTTTATGGAAAAACACTGTGCAAAGAGGTGGGGTGGTGGGGGTGGCGTGAAATGGCAGGTCCATTTTGCTAAAATGTTCATTGGCAGAAGGATCCCATTCCAGTGACTAGCTAAGAGGCACTGGAGTCTTCCTCTCAGGACCCTGGCAGTACAGTAGTTAAACTGCTATGCTGCAACCAAAATGTTGTGAATTTGATCCTGAGCAGGGATCAAGGTTGCTTTAGCCTTCTATCCTTCAGAGCTTGGTAAAATGAGTACCCAGCATGTTGGGACAAAATACTAATTAACTTGTGAACCACCCAGAGAGTGCACTAAGCGCTGTGAAGCAGGATGCAAGTGGAAGTGCTATTGCTATATCCTTGTTAACTATAACGATGTACTAATTATGGGTTATCTGCAACATCTATTTCTGCCCCTACGCTCTATCAAGTTCTTCTTCGTAATCTCAGTAAATCCACACGAATGGGTTTACTGTGCATACACACAGTAAACCCATTCATGTGGATTTACAGGGGACCATGAAGAACAGTTTCAGGTAAGCAACCTGTCTTTATAAAGCTCTGGTGGTGCAGGGGTTAAACTGCTGTCTTGTAGCCAGAACATTGTGAATTTGATCCTGACTAGGGATCAAGATTGACTCAGCCTTCCATCCTTCAGAACTCAGTAAAATGAGTACTCAGCATGTTTGGGGCAAAATGCTAATTAACTTGTGAACTTCCTAGCCCAGTGATGGCAAACCTTTTACAGACCGAGTGCCCAAACTGCAACCCCAAACCCACTTATTTATTGCAAAGTTCCAACACAGCAACCGGGGGGGGGGGGGGAGAGAGAACGCTCCCATTGGGTTGCTGGGCAGAGGAGCAGGGTGAACTCTGTGCTGGGGTGACTGCACGGGTGCCCACAGAGAGGAGTCCGAGTGCCACCTCTGGTACGTGTGCTATAGGTTCGCCACCACTGACCTAGAGAGTACACTGAGAGCAGTATAAATGTGATTGGTTTGTTCTCAGGAAGCCAGTCGTTTTCTTTGTTCCATATCCAAACCAGGTGCCCAGTGTTGTCAACCTTCTCTTTCTGATCCCAGATCTGCCAGTCCGCACAGCTCCCTGCTGCAGTTTCCGGACCTGTTCAGCAAAGCAACAGGAGAAGCGCGACACTGTGGACACTTATGAGACCCTGAAGCTGGAGCGGGTGCGAGACAAAGTCTTGCACGTGGAGCTCAACCGGCCAGAGAAAAGGAATGCCATGAGTACGGCTTTATGGAGGTAACAGGAACCCCTTGAGTGGGTGCAGTTTGGGAGGTTTCAGCTCATAGTGCTGTGAGAAGTGGCAGAGATGGAAAGATGTGCATCGTAACAGGCCACTGGGCCACCAAGTGGAAAAAGATGATGGTAGTGGATGATTATTTTCAGTACAGGTCACCTATATCAGCAATGGCAACCCTTTTAGCGACTGAGTGCCCAAACTTAACAGGCTCCTGTCCTTGCTGCAGAGGGGCAGGGTGAACTCTATGCTGGGGGGAGGGAGGAAGCGCTCCCATTGGGTTGCTGGGCAGAGGGGTGGGGTGAACTCTATGCTGGGGTGACAGTGCCTGTGCTCACAAAGATTGCTCTGAGTCCCCCCGTGGCACACGTGCCATAGGTTCAAACCCCACCCCTCCCCCGGCCCTATATCTTTGGATCTGACATTACAATTTCACTTATCTGTGGGCCAAAAACATGTAGTGATAATTGTATTTTTTAATCCATTAGTAGCTGTTGAGGTTTCAGGTTTCAGCCTCATTGATAAAAGAGGGAAATACCTTCATCTATTTTGGGACTGCAGTGGCTCAAGTGGCTAAGACGTTGACTGGGGGGCCGTAGGTCAGCAGTTCGATTCCCGAGTACTGCAGGATGGAATGAGCTCTCGTCTTTGTCCCAGTCCCTGCCAACCTAGCAGTTTGAAAGCAAGAAATTGCAAGTAGATAAATAGGGACCACTTCGGTGGGAAAGTAACAGCGTTCCATGAGCTCCGGTGTCTAGTCATGCCTGCCACATGACCACGGAAACGTCTGCAGAAGCAGACAACGCTGCTCTTCGGCTTTGAAACAGAGATGAGCACTGACCCCTAGAGTCGGATATGACTGGCTTTCGAGCAAAGGAAACCTTTACCTTTACCTTATTTTGGGACAAGTCATTCATTAAGTTGGCTGTTAGTAATAATTATAGTTAATGCATCTTTAAATAAGAGTGATTTAGTTTCCATAGGTGTCTCCCCTTTTCTACCCTACCATAGGAGGAAATATTTGTAGACATCACCCAACTTCCATGTCATAAAGGTTTTTAAGCAATATGTATTTTTAAAACCACAACAATTAATTAGATATTTTAACTGTTGGAACTTTGTTTAAAGTGCAAATGCTGCAGTCCACCTTTACTGTAATAAATGAGTCTACATTTCTGTTGCTAAGTAATTGCTTCGGTAGCTGCCTTGAGGAAAGAAACTAGGTTACGAACACTTTTAACTAGTGGTAATAATTGCTGATGAAATAGTGGCCACTATCCTATCCTAACTATTCAGCTTTTTCCTAAGATATCTTGCTCAATTAGTGCGGTTTTCCTGACTTAAGCGGTTTAGAGATTAGAAGTAACATAAAAAAATGCATTTCAACTTGTACAACTTCTATAAAATGGCATTGGAAAAATCACAATTTAAATTCGATTTCTAAGGGGCTTTACCAGAGCTGACCACTAGAGGCCACCATCTGCAAAGCATTTCCACCTACCCTACTTAGATAGGACTCAAATATATCAGTTATAATACAGGGTTCACAATTTCAGGCAGGTGGTCCAGGAACCATCTATATGTGATAATATGAATATTGAAAGCAGGTACAGTACTTACTTTTAAAGAGGCTTAGAGAGAAAGCCAAGCACAGCAGTGTAATTGGAGCCTTTCTTTGGCTCTTGTTACCTGCAGTCTAACACTGTAAAGTACGGTACATTCAGCATCAGATGGGGAATTTGCAAGCAAGTGGCCTGGGACAGTATGTACAAGGAAATTTCATGCACCAGACCCTTGGCACAGTCTAGGAAAAGTCAGGCCTTGGATTTGCAAATGTCTTGATGATTTGGACCTGCCCCAATCTTATACAGTGGTACTCTGAGTTACAAATTTAATTAGTTCCCCAGGATTTTTCATATTACAAAAAATTCATAAGTCAAAATGCAGTTTTCCATAGGAATGCTTTGAAACACTTTTTTTCTGACCTCCAGAACGGATTAATTGGTTTTCAATGCATTCCAATGGGAAACTGTGTTTTGGCTTACATATTTTTCGCAATTTAACTTCATAAGTCGTGGCATTATTTCCAGTGTCTTTTTTCATTTGTAACTTAAAATTTCCGTAACTTGAACCATTTGTAACTTGAGGTACCACTGTAATCAAACCAATATTTGGTTTTTGTACTTCCGTTCCCAGAAGCCTAAGTCAGTTCCCAAAGCACTGATCAACCAATGGACTGCCTTCGGCTTCAGGGAATTGTAGCCTACCAGTGTTCTGGGAAACATTGATGTAGAGGTATAATTGTGGGTAACTCATTGTCACTTTACTGCAATGTAAGGTGGCTTCCAGGAATTTGAGCCTTTTTGCTGTTTTATTTTTGAGAGTGTATTTTGCCCATATGAGGCAGAAAGAGGTTTTTAAATCCCTATTTCAGTATTGATAACAACCAGCCTTCCTTCCTCTTCTTCTCTGAGACTATAGGGTGCTGCGATGGCTCAGTGGTTAAGAAGCTCACCTTGTTAGCTGGCAGGTCGGCAAGTTGGCAGTTCGAGACCCGGGTGCAGCACGACAGATTGAGTGCCCGTCTCTGTCCCAGCTCCTGCCAGCCTAGCAGATTGAAAGCAAGAAATTGCAAGGAGATAAATAGGGACCACTTTGCTGGGAAAAATATCTCAGGGACATGAAAGGAGCCTCATTTGGGTGGAGTTTCTCCAGCAAAAATCCTTTCAACACAGAATAATTTCTGACACAAAATAATTATTACTGTTCTGAGAATAGCTGTTCTTACATTGGCAAGTTTGTGGTCCCAGCTGACCTGCCTGCATCTCTCTCTCCCTCTCCACCTTGATGTAGAGAGATTGTGGAGTGTTTCAACAAGATCGCTGAGGACCCAGAATGTCGTGCTGTGGTGATATCTGGTGCGGGGAAAATGTTCACTTCAGGTCAGTGAGGAGAGATACTGAAGGCAGGCAGGGTCAGTCACCCTTCTCAGTGGGGAATTTCTTGAGTTGTTACATCAAGTTATCCCAGTAAGAAAGAGCTTCTTTTGGACCCCAGATGAGGAAGTTAATAGTCATCCAGCCTCAATGGTGCGGATTGTTTGGTTAAGGCATAGCATTCCGTTGTATGTAATTTCCCGTTAGATATTGCAAGAGTTGGTTAAACCAAAAGCTTTTAATGTCTAGTGTTTGCCCGATTCCCATAACAGGGACCCAACAGGATTGAAACGGATCAATATTCTGTTTTGGAAAAAGTACAGGTCAACCATGCAAGGTCAAAACGTTTATTGCTCAATCGATACATCATTGCAATGTTGAAAAATGGGGTTAGTAAAACATCAAAATAAAAATAATCACATCATTATAACATCAGAACTACAGTGGAACCTTGGGTAATGTAATTAATGTGGTCTCTGGGACGTTTCTTACAGTGAAAATTACTTTAATCGAATTTCCCATAGGAATGCATTGAATGCAATTTCACATAGGAATGCATTGAAAAACAATATAAAAAAAATTGGGTGGGGGGGAGAATACCGTAAACTGAGCTACTATTTTCTATGGATTTCCTTTTGTTATGCGATTTTTATGTTAACCTAGCTGTTTTTTAACCGAGGTTCCACTGCATTTTAAAACACTTCAACCATTATGCAAAAGGCTATCGTGCTAAAATATAATGAATGCTCTGACATTTTTTTGCCTTCCGACAGGCATTGACTTGATGGAATTTGGCAGCAATTTCTTGATGGGGGAAGGATTGGACACAGCCCGGAAATCCTGGAACATTCGCAAGAAGATACGGGAGTATCAAGAATCCTTCACAGTGCTGGAGAAAGTGAGCAGGTCTTAGAAACATGTATAGGGGTGGTTTAAATTAAATTAATTGGATAGGCCAGTCGTCCAAAGGCTTCTAATATAGGTCAGTCTTCTGAACTTCAGCATCTGTTCAGTGGCTGGATGGGAGATTGTACATCCGCCACCCTATGGAAAGAAGCATTGCAGCAAGCATGGACAAATTACGCCACCTGGGCCGGATCCAGCGGCTGACACCAATTCATCCTGCCCATGTCACCCCCATTGCTCCCAGAAGCGGAAGGTCATGTTTTACTTTCGCTGACAAGGACGCCGTGGGCCATATGAATTTGTGTCGGGGGCTAGTTCTGGCCCATGGCCCATGGTTTGGGCACACCTGTGTTACAGGGTGGGGGAGGGGACATATTTCCTAGACTAGGTGTTGCCTTCATCCACACCTTATTCTTTCTCTGCATTTTAGTGCCCCAAACCCGTCATTGCTGCCATTCATGGGGCCTGTATTGGAGCAGGTGAGTCTCACTACTCAGTTTGGAGGCTGGTGAGTTGGATGTTCATAGCGGGACGTCCCATTCTCGCGCTGCTGTAACTGCAGGGAAAAAAATCCACCGCAAAAGGCGAAACGTGAAAAGAATAGGCTCAGTTGTCTCTAGACCAGTGATGGTGAATCTTGATACTCCAGGTGTTCTTAGACTTCAATTCCCAGAGGCCTAAGTCTCGGTGGTGTTTGTGCAGTAAACCCATTCATGTGGATTCACAGAGACTTGGGCTTCTGGGAATTTAAGTCCAAGAACACCTGGGGTGCCAAGGTTCACCATCACAGCTCTCAACAACAATAGAAGTTGGATAAGTGTATTAGTTTACTGTCATGCTAAGGAAAGAGCAAACTTAAGAAATGTACAGCAAAGATTCAAGAACCTGCCAGGAGGACTTACCATATTTGCTGGTGTATAAGATGCATTGGAATATAAGACACATCCCTTTAATAGGCCACTATATACAGTACAAGATGCACTCAATTTTTCCAGTGGTTTTTTTTTTTTGGGGGGGGGGAGAGAGCTGAGTGGGTCTTATACGCCAGCAAATATGGTAATTAATGTTCCTCAGTGCGGACAAAGGATAATTGTCAAAAACAAGTGGTCTTATGATTGATGCAATCTTCATTTATTAGAGTAGAACATGTAAATGTCTCCCATGCTTGAAAGCCAGTTGTATCCAACTCTACGGGTCAGTGCTCATCTCCATTTACAGCCAAAGAGCCAGTGCTGCCTACATCTGCAGACGTCTCCGTGGCATGTGACAGGCATGACTAGAGACCAGAACGCTGTTACCTTTCCTGCCAAAGCAATACCTATTTATCTGCTTGCAATTTCTTGCTTTCAAACTGCTAGTTTAGCAGGAGCTGAGACAGAGACAAGAGCTCACTCTGTCGTGCAGCCTTCGGGTCATCAAGTTCAGCGTCTTAACCGCTAAGCCACCACAGTCCCTACAGTGATGGCCAACCTTGGCACTGCAGGTGTTCTTGAACTTCAATTCCCAGAAGCCCCGATCAGCAGGAGTGCTGACTTGGGCTTCTGGAAATTGAAGTCCAAGGATACCTGGAGTGCCAAGGTTCACCATCATGGTCTTAGAAACATGTATAGGGGTGGTTTAAATTGAATTAATTAGATAGACCTGTCGTCCAAAGGCATCTAATACAGGTCAGCTTTCTGAACTTCAGCATGGCTAGATCTGTTCAGTGGCTGGATGGGAGATCATACGCCCACCTCCCCATGGAAAGCCGCCTGCTAAAAAAGACAGCATGTGAATAGGTTGGTTGTGTTTCTCTTGCAGGTATGAGTCTTATAACTGCCTGCGATATACGTTACTGCACGGAGGACACCTGGTTCCAAGTTAAGGTGCGTCAGGGAAGCAATTTTCCATTCTTCCTTCTCTAGGGCAGCGATGGCCAACCTTGGCACACCTGGTGTTCTTGGACTTCAATTCCCAGAAGGAGTGCTGACTCATTCTTCTGGGAATTGAAGTCCAAGAACACCTGGAGTGCCAAAGTTGGCCATCATGGGTCTACACAGAAGTAGTAGGTCAGTGATGGTGAACCCTGGCACTCCAGGTGTTCTTGGACTTCAATTCCCAGAAGCCCAAGTCTCTGTGAATCCACACAAATGGGTTTACTGTGCATACACAGAGACTTGGGCTTCTGGGAATTGAAGTCCAAGAACACCTGGAGTGCCAAGGTTCACCTTCACTTCTAGGGGGTCCTGTTTACTTTTTTTCCCCCAGCTTTCACCCAACCTGCATTTTCAGTTCATGGGGATTGTCTTTTCCCCTCTTTTATCACATGATGTCTGAACACCTTCGTTTCTTCTTTCAGGAAGTGGACATCGGCCTGGCACCCGACGTTGGGGCTTTGCAGCGGCTGCCACGTATCATGGGGAATCACAGGTGAGTGCTTTGTTACCTGGGTTGCAGGCCCAGCCCCTTCCTTCTTTCAGGAGCGAGCAATGTTAACCACCTCCATGGTGGAAGAAAGTTTGTGAGCCCAAGGGAAACCTGTGTCTTAAACTGCTCTGGTGGGGGGACAGACTCAGAACATCTCCGAGCATGGTGAAAAGCTGATTATGTGCGGCTGGTGTGAAATCTGGGAAGCTATCATTCTGGGCACTGCACTTTAAGAAAGATGCAAATAAATTAGAGCAGGCACAGAGAAGGGCCTGCTCTAATTTGTTTGCATCTTTCTTAAAAGTGCGGTGCCCAGAATTATAGAATTTCAGGTACAGAAAAGGGCAGGGACTGTGGTGGTTCAAGGGGTTAAGACACTGAACTCACTGACTGGAAGGTCGGAGTTCAATTCCCGGGTGCTGCAGGAAAGAGTGAGCTCCCGTCTCTTCTCCAGCTCCTGTCATCCTAGCAGTTCAGAAGGAAGAAATTGCAAGTAGATAAATAGGGAACACTTTGGTGGGAAGGTAAACAGCGTTTTGCGCGTGTTTAGTCATGCCTGCCACATGTCCACCGGAAATGTCTGCAGATGCATGCAGCGTTGGCTCTTTGGCTATCAAGAATGATGAGCACTGAACCCTAGAGTCAGATACAACTGGCTTTCAAGGAAGGGTGACCTTACAGAGAAGAGCAACAAAGGATGATTAGAGGAATGGGAAACCATTCAGGAAGGAACTGGGCATGTTTAGCCTTGAGAAAAGGAGGCTGGGAGGGAATATGACGATAGCACTCTTCAAAGACCTGGAAGATGGTCATAAAGGGGAAGGGACGACTCTGTTCTCCATCACCCCAGAGTGCAGGAGGCATAATAACGGGTCCAAACTAAAGGAAGCCAGAGATAGGCTGAATATTAGGAAAAACCTCTTAACTGTTAGAGCAGTATGACAGGGGAACCCACTGCCTTGAGAAGTGGTGAGCGCTTCAGCACTGGAAGCATTTAAGAGAGACTTTGATCTGGATTCCTGCATTGAGCAGGGTGGTGGACTCGATGTCCTGAAAGGTCCACTTCCAACTCAGCGATTCCAGGACTCTACAGTGAGCAGAAAAGCTGCTTTGTCTCAGGGCAAATTCTTCCTAGACAACCTGACCTGTTCCTCTAAAGAGGTCCTAATCTGACTTTTGTGATTCTCCTTATTTTCCTAGCCTGGTGAACGAGCTGGTTCTCACCGCCAGGAAGATGATGGCCCCAGAAGCCCATAGCAATGGGCTTGTCAGGTATGCGGTTGTGTGCATGCGTGTGTGCGTGTATGTCCTTACCTACATACATAGCCTGCCTGTTCTTAATTCCATGAGCTGGGAACACAATTTCCCACCAACGTCCGAGGGAGTTTTCTTCTCTTCTTGTTTGCAGTTCTTGGGAGCAGCAAAGGCAATTTTTTTTGTTTGAAATTCTTTAGAAAAGAGGGTGTAAAACAGAATGGCAAATAACAGTAGAACGGCCTGCCAATTCATGCGGCGGCCACGCCTAGAAAATCCAGCTAAGGTCGCCTCCGCAAGGAAACGACAGGAAGTA
Source organism: Furcifer pardalis (assembly GCA_030440675.1). Taxonomy (NCBI): domain Eukaryota; kingdom Metazoa; phylum Chordata; class Lepidosauria; order Squamata; family Chamaeleonidae; genus Furcifer; species Furcifer pardalis. The sequence goes on from CP126890.1 coordinate 308,674,157, forward strand.
ACTTCTTCCACGTCTAGGCCAGGTGGGAAACGAAGGCACCCTCTGGTGAGTTCATTCCTGCAGTTCCTTTCGCCTGGCCTAGTGTGAGAAAGATTAGCCGGCAACACAAGGTGGCAGTTAACCATGGCAGTACGCCCTATTGTGGTTCACAAATACCACCGTTTTCGAGGAAGCCGTTCCTGTGTACCCCCAGAAAGCCACTAAAAGCTCTCAGTCAAATTGCTTTGGCTGCAAGGAGATGCAAAAGATTTGGAGGAATGTTTAGCTCAAAATAAAGTTAATGGGAGATAATGATCGAGGAATGTAGGCATGGCCAAAAGTGGTGACGCTCAAGAGTGACTTAAGCACAGGATTAGTTTCAAAGTTTTGAATCAATACCATGAATAAAACATTGTATTTGATCTGTTCTCTGTTGGATTTGTCGGCTTGTTTGACTGATGGTCTTTCTCTAACATCCCCCCCCCCCCAAAGAGACCATGGCTTTATTGCCCATAAAGACAGAAGCACTTTTAACTTCAAAATGTTCCATTTAATTTTTCCTCCAGCCGCATGTTCCAGGAGAAGGAGGCGATGATGCAGAGCGCTTTCGACTTGGCTATGGAGATTGCTAGCAAAAGCCCCGTGGCTGTGCAGGGCACCAAAATCCATCTTATCTACTCCAGGGACCATTCGGTGCCGGAAGGTCTGGACTATATGGTGAGTAGCCGTGGCATGTCATGTCCTCGGTGGCAGGGATGGTGAACCTTGGCACTCCAGGTGTCCTTGGACTTGAATCCCCAAAAGTCCAAGTCTCTGACTCCACACGAATGGGTTTACTTCGTGTCCAGGTGTTCAATTCCCAGAAGCCCAAGTCTCTGTGAATCCACACCAATGGGTTTACTGTGTGTCCAGGTGTTCAATTCCCAGAAGCCCAAGTAAAGGTGAATCCACATGAATGGGTTTACTGTGTGTCCAGGTGTTCAATTCCCAGAAGCCCAAGTCCCTGTGAATCCACACGAATGGGTTTACTGTGTGTCCAGGTGTTCAATTCCCAGAAGCCCAAGTCTCTCTGAATCCACACGAATGGGTTTACTGTGTGTCCATGTGTTCTTGGACTTCAATTCCCAGAAGCCCAAGTCCCTGTGAATCCACACGAATGGGTTTACTGCACATACACTTCTGGGAATTGAAGTCCAAGGACATCTGGAGTGCCAAGGTTCGCCATCCTGGGCCTGTGGCGTGCAGGTTGTGAAACCACCTGCCATCACAGCTCCTGGTTGCAGCCAATGCTTTTTGGGTGGAATGGATTCTATGCTAGGCCCTTGTTTGTAGCTTGACAACGCATCTTGCCCGCTGCCTCTTTGCTTGACCAAGCACATCTTGCTGTTCCTGCTAGTGCTGAATCCAAGAGTCTAAAACAGCGTTTCCCAACCTTTGCTTTTTGGACTTCAGTGCCCAGAAGCCAAAGTCACTTCCCCAAAGCACTGACCGGCCAATGTACTGACTTAGGCATCTGGGAATTGAAGTCCAAGAACCAAAGGTTGGGAAACTGGCTTAAGAGAAAATCAGTCATTTCAGTCCTTATCATTTTGAAGCTGACAAAGTTTCCATTGCCTGACTTAATAAATTCTGCATTTCTTTTCTAAGCAAGCGAATTGTTGCTTGGCCTTCCGACCCTAATGGCCAGAATCCTCATTAGCAATTGCAATTACATTTCTACCCTCCCATTTTAGTGCATTCTCTGGGGAGTTCACAAGGTAATTAGCACGTTGCCCCCAATATACTGGGACCTCATTTTACAATCCTCCAAAGGATGGAAGGCTGAGTCAACCTTGAACCCTGGTCAGGATTGAACTCACAATGTTCTGGCTGCAGAACAGAAGTTTAACCCTTGTGCCGCCAGGGATATATAATGACAGGTTGCTTACCTGTAACTGTTCTTCTTCGTGCTCTCCTGTGAATCCACATGAATGGACTCACTGGGCCTATGCCAGTGGTTGGGGGAGACACAGTTTGGCCTCACCTTCTCCCAACCTACCTGCCCTCCTGAGTCTCCGTCTTGTTCTCTCCCCCAGGCTACCTGGAACATGGGCATGCTACAGACAGAAGACATCATCCAATCTGCCCAAGCCGCCATGGAGAAGAAGACTCCCAAAGACGTGGTATACGCCAAGCTGTAACTGCAACCGGCCCACAGCTGATCTCCACCCATCGAAAGCCGTCCTGTGTGGAGGGGTTAGGCTGGACACCACCCCGTAAGCCCTAGCACCGTGATGGCAAACCTTGGCACTCCAGGTGTTCTTGGTCTTCAGTTCCCAGAAGCCCAAGTCTCTGTGAATCCACAAAAATGGGCTTACTGCGCATACACATATGTGTTGATTCACAGAAACTTGGACTTCTGGGAATCGAAGTCCAAGAACACCTGGAGTGCCAAAGTTTGCCATCACTTGCCCTAGCAGGAGACTGGGCTCTTGTGCATTCCACAAACAGCTAGACTTTGTGTGTGCCTTTGAATCCACTACAGATGCCTCAAGGGCCACGATCCCTGCTGCTAACTCTGGCAAGGAGGTGGAAGCGTTTTCTCTGCAGAACAAAAGGTGTTTTCCAGAATTGTGGAGGTCGAGGATAAGAAAATCTTCAGTGTTATCCACATGCTGTGAAAAACAAGAGATCATTTTGACAGATTAAAGACTGTTTTTAATTATACTTTCTCGATGGGTCTCTTGGCTGGTTTCTTTGTTTACTGACTTGTATTACCACTATTAAGGGGGCTCCAGTGGCTGAGTGGTTAAGAAGCTCGGCCTGCTAGCTGGAAGGCCGGCAAGTCGACAGTTCAAGACCAGGGTACTGCATGGCAGTTTGAGTGCCAGTCTCTGTCCCAGCTCCTGCCAACCTAGCAGATCGAAAGCAAGAAATTGCCAGTAGATCAATAGAGATCACTTCGTGGTGGGCAAGACCTCAGGGACATGAAAGGAGCCTCATTCAGGCGTCCCCTGAGCGGAGTTTCTGAACCCAAAATCCTTTCAACCTAGAATAATTTCTGACACGAAATAATAATAATAATAATAATAATAATAATTATTATTATTATTATTATTATTATTATTATTATTATTATTATTATTATTATTATTATTATTATTATTATTATTATTATTATTATTATTATTATTATTATTATACCACTATTGCAGTTTAAAAAACTCAACAAAAATTTAAGATAATAAAACAGGAATATAATAACGTGTTTTATGCATCTGTCCTTTTTATATCCAAAATAAACTTAATATCCCCGCTGCTCTCCAAATATTCTGGTCGATCAAACGGCACTTGCACTCACTGGCTGCAATCTGATGAAAGTCCCGTATTTACCCTCAATACCCTAAATTTTTTGCTACAGCGGTCAGGATTATTAACACAATTCCACATGCCCCATAGCAGCACCAATGGTGAATGTCAGGATCCCTGGAGCAGTTGCCGTAGTGCTAATTTTAAATCCCCTTCCAACTTCCAGTGGTTCTGTGATGCTCCAACTGTAAAGAAAGCCATGACACTTCTGTACCGCCTCGTAGTGCCTCATGCACTCTCTGGGAGGTTCACAATTTGCATTTTGCCCCCAACATGCTAGGGACACATTTTACAGACCTCACCAGGATGGAAAGCTGAATCAACTTTGAGTCCTAATCAGGATCGAACGCACAACCTTTTGGTTGCAGTACAGCAGTTTAACCACTGCGCCGCCAGGACTATGGGGAGGCCCTTCACAACTGGACAAGAAGTTCCTTTTTGTCAGGGTAGGCACGAAGTCACGTGCCTTCCTTTTTGGCAATGTTTGCTTTAATCCAACCCACAGAATGCTTGAATGGGGCAAGTCCTAAACTAACCTCCACTGGGACAAACAAAAGGCCTTTGTAGGCGTTGCACGCAGGCAAATAGTGATCGAGCGGTCATGAATTCAAACCAAGCCTAGTAAAGGGTAAAGGTCACCCTTGCTCGAAAGCCAGTCTTACCCGACTAGGGTCCAGTGCTCATCTCCTTTTGTAGCCAAAGAGTAGTTTGTAGATGTTTCTGTGGACATGTGGCAGGCACGACTCCACACCGCAGTGCACAGAATGCTGCTTACCTTCCCACCGAAGTGGTCCCTATTTATCTCCTTGCAATTTCTTGCTTTCGAACCACTGGGTTGTACATGGGCAAAGTTGCTTCCATTGACACAGCCCTCCTTTGTCTGGCATTCACACTTCCTTAATTTTCATGCCCATCTGGGCCCAGTTAATATCTAAACTTTAGGAATGAAACACACCCAAGGCTCCAGTTTCGAGGGTCTGTTCGGTCCTGGAGCCGCTTGGGTGGATGCCAAACGTTGACTGCCTCCACGATAAAAATCTGTTTGCGTGAGCTTAGTGGAAGCTTAGCAAACAGCAATAAAAACCTGAGTTGTTAAGAGGGAAAGGTTACGCCTTTCCTTGCCCCGTTCTTGCAGGAGAAGTAGAAAGACCGATCTGTGTAAAGCCACATGGCACAGATCACTAAAAACTCCTAGCACAGGAGAGTGTGTTGGTGCGTTAATCCATAAAGCAAAACAATTACACTTCCATCCTGGTCCCATACTGCTTACTGCACCCTTGGGGTGGTTCACAGAGTTATTATTTTGCCCGCCCCCTGCCCCCCCCCCCAAAAAAAAGCTGGTTCCTCATTTTACTGACTTTTAAAGGATGGAAGAAGTTGAGTCAACCTTGAGCCCTGGTCAGGATCGAACTCAGTGTTTTGGTTGCAGTATAGCAGTTTGGCCACAAAGCCACTGGTTGGCCTTGCTTGAAAGCCAGTCATTTTCAGCTCTAGGGCTCTGTTTACTGCCACAGAGCCACCACTGTCTGTGTCTGTAGATGTTTCCGTGGCCATGTAGCAGGCATGACTAGACACCGGAGTGCATGCAGCGCTGTTTACCTTCCCACCGAAGTGGTCCCTATTTATCTCCTTGCAATGTCTTGCTTTCGAACTGCTAGGTTGGCAAGAGCAGGGACAGAGACGGGAGCTCATTCCGTCGTGCAGCACTCGGGTCTCGACCTGCTGACCTTGCAATGGTCAAGTTCAGGGTCTTAACCACTAAGCTATTGCAGTCCAACCTGCAAAACTGCTCGCCCTGCCGCCCCATGGAGGGAGCTGGGCACAGAGGTGGGAGGAGAATTGTGCAGGAAATAAGCGGAATCGGGACCCGAGTCAAACGCTTCCACCTCCGGCATGGATGTATCGGTGTGGGAGTGAAGGCCATAAACGGGTGCAGTTGTTTGCTGAAGGGCCAGTCCTGGCAGCTGAATCGAACTGTCAGCAAACAATTTGAGGGCTGTGATGGCAGACCTCCATGGAAACCACCCCGGTGTGACCAGGGACAGGGCACTGCCATCCACGGTGGGGGCAAAGGAAGGCACTGGTGGGTGGAGGGAGGCGAAGGAGACACATAGATCGGGACAGGAGCGGAGTCTGGCAGGCGACACCCTTCCCCGCTTGGGAGTCTGGCCTGGGCTGTGTGGCCATCCAAGCAACAGGGAAGATGGAGGGAACTTGGGGTGGGGGTCGAAGAGACCCAAGGGAAGGGGTGGGTGGGCCCTGGTGCCCTCTCGGGGGGGCTCACAAGTTAATTAGCACTTTGTATATACTCAAGTATAAGTCGGGCTTTTTAGCCCCCAAAACGAGGTCCAAAAATGAGACTCAACTTATACTCAGGTCAATGCAAACACTCAAAAACATACCCACACAAAGGTCTACATCAATTAATTTTACTGAATTTTTCATGTATTTTAATTATTGAAACTCACGAGCAGCTGCAGCATTTTCCACCCCAACTTATATCCGGGTAAATCTACTTTCCTAGTTTTAGAGGTCCAAATTAAGTACTTTGATTTATATTCAGGATAATTTATAGTCGAGTCTATACGGTATTCATTTTATACCAACCTCAGAAGGATGGAAGAGGTTGAGTCTACCTTGGGTCCCATCGGGATCAAACTCAAGTTTTGGCTGCAGGACAGCTGTTTAACCAGTGCACCATTCAGTTTGTGGGCCTGCTCTGTGTGCGTGCGTGCGTGCGTGCGCGCGCACATGTGTGTGTGAGAGAGATGCTATCACTTCCAGGAATACGCAACTTTGACACCCACAAAAAAAAAAAAAAACCAACCACATTCTTTTGAACAACACAATCACCATCTGCACAACCGTCCCTCATGTTGCAAAACTGCAAACATGTGCTAAATGTCACATTTCCGCTCAAGAGCATAGAAACCTTCAAGTCGATTCCATCCAGTGGGTTTTTTCTTTCTGTCTCTCATTTCCTGCCAAAATTTGTAGCTACGATTTTTCTCTTTGCTCCTCTTTATCTACTTCCAATTTGCTTTTGACCCATTACTCAGGAACAAGCATATTCCACAGACCGACACAGACCTTTGATCAATAATAGTGTGGCAAACCTTGAATTTCAGCCCAAAGCTCGGTAGTAATGAATTATAAGAAAAGTTACCAGGAACTAGTTACTCTGCCGGTCACAGGAGTATAATTAGGTTGCAATGGGAAGGTCATTAGCCAGACTGAAGCTACTGGTTTGTGGTTTTGTTTTAAGAGGCTATTTTTGGCCTGGAAATTTTCAGATTTTGTGCTAATTTCTCAAATCCTCAGGCGACATAAATGTGGAAATGAAAAGCAAGAAAGTAGCAAGCCATAAAAGAAACAAAATGAGTTGCTTTTTTAGATCAGCAATGGATCGTGGTGCTGGGTGACTTTTAAAACACTGAGATGAGTAACAGTAACAACGAACTGCTTTTGAAAACAAACTTGCCAAGCCTAACTTGAGCTACACTCTGCCCCAAAATAAGCCATACAGCTGTGGATGCCATCTTTGAGGATGTCTCTGTCCACCCTTTACCCTGTGAGCGAATCCTAGCAATCTTCTATGTCAGAGATGCCCAAACTACAGCCTGTGGGCCAGATACGGCCCCTGATGCCAATTAATCCAGCCTGCCCCGCCCTTGTCGTTCCCAGAAGTGGAAGTAAAATGCACCCATACACGTTTTACTTCCGCTTCCGGGAGCAATGACGGTGGCGTGGGCTGGATTAATTGGCATTGGGGGCCAGATCTGGCCCATGGGCCATAGTTTGGGCAGCCCTGGTTTAAGCAGAGGAAATGACAGCTTAAAATGTATCCCATCCTGTTGCAAAACAGATTGCAAGGCACGTTTTACTTCCACTTCCCGTGGGAGGATACATGTGAACGGCCCGTGGGACCACATGACCGAGCTGCAGAACCACATGACCTGAAAAGTTTGGGCACCCTTGTTCCATGTTATCCACATTGAGAGCAGCACGCAGGGGAATTTGATATTTCCCGAACCCCTTGGCTTTGCAGCTGTTATGCAAAGTCACTGGACCAGATGTTTTGTGGGCTGAAATGTTGCATTCCCTGCCTGTAGAATTCTAAGTCTGGCCAGGCGATCCTGCTATGGTTCTAGAGTAGACCCATGAGAATGAACCCTTCATCCATCCTGACCTGGGGATGATCAGGAAATTGTGTGTCAAATAGGCTCAGAATCAGAAAGTGACTTGTGGAGCTGGATCAGTGGTATGGGACTCGTGCTGCGATGCGGAAGGCAGATGAAAGGCCGCAGCATTATATTTCCCCCCCAGGGCGATCTTCATGGCTGATCGCCATAAGGACCACCAGTGTTCAGATTTGGCTGTGGAATAGCTTTGCCTGCAAGATTTTGGTACAGTAAAAACACAGATGCAGCCAAAAATCCAGCAGTGAAATCTCCCATTCTGCGATTGTGCTCATTTTTTGGAAAGCCCATGGGCTCTGAACATCCGGGGTTTTCCACTGGGCGAAGGGAAAGCATGGATCCCCCTCCCTTCCCCTTGCATTCTGGTGGGGAGGTGCCTGCAGGTGTGTACACACTGAACTTTCTACCTGCCGAGAGAGGTAGGCACCTGCTACTTGGGGCTGGGTCTAACTTCCCGCTGCTCCACCCTTTCCAAACGATGGTGCTATATAAAAGAATTCCGTGGGTTTCTCCTGCTTCTCTGCATCTTCCTTTGGCTCACACCCGGAGAGAAACCAGACCGCAACTGGCAACATGGCCTTTGTCCCAGCGCCTGGCTACATGCCCATCTATAACCCGGTGAGTGCCTGCCTTGTAGCTTTCCTGCCGGGGGTCTTGGATTCACAGGACCCATAAGTAACATGTTAAAATCATGCTGAAAACTAACTGGCTGTTCATGCAGTTGGCAGCCGTAATAATGCATAACTGCTGGCCTGAATTTGGCATGGAAATTAGGTGGAAATGTAACTTACCTGAGACAACACAAATCGGCAGATTCTTCTCCGTGTACAGCACTTTGCAATAGCCATCTGTAACATTGTTCCTGGACTGCAGTGGCTGAGGTGGTTAAGACGCTGAACTTGACAACTGGAAGGTCGGCAGGTCAGCAGTTCGAGACCCAGCTCCTGCCAACTTAGCCGTTCGAAAGCATGAAATTGCAAGTAGATAAACAGGGACCACTTCAGTGGGAAGGTAAACATTGTTCCATGTCTAGCCACATGGCCATAGAAAAGTCTGCAGACGCAGACAGCGCTGGCTCTTCAGCTATAAACAGAAATGAGCACTGAACCCTAGAGTCAGATACGACTGGCTTTTGAGCAAGGGTGACCTTTACCTTTATAGTTCGGAATGTTGTGTATTTTTCAAATGCAGTGAGGACGTCACCAATTTTTTCAACTTTACCCCAAAGAACAGGCAGGGGTGACCTCAACGTTAACCTAGATGCCTCCCGGAGCCGGGTCTTGCCAGTCCAGCCCGGCTGCTACAACTTCCTCCTTCCGTCCGTCGCAAGATCTGATAAGAACAACCATCCTCCCCGTCCATTGACCAACCCCTTCCAAGTGTAACCTTCTCATGTTCCCGTAGCGTACCTAAAAGAGGAACTGGCTGGTAGCTTGAAACCTGATGGTTCTTACCTCACCTTAGGCCAAACTTCCCTGATGGGTGGACTAATACTTAACACTCTGGATTTCTGCTGGTCGCTCGATGGTCCTGTAAAACTCAGGCAAGGGCAACCAGAGGGTTCCGGAGATTAGCGGGTTTGGTTACGAATTTAATGTAAAAGGAACTTCTGTTTAAAGTTGCCCATGTAAACATTAACGCAGTGATTTCTGGCATCACAGTTCAGCCATAATCAATCTTGGCTACCCAGAAAGGGCCTCCTTGGAGAATGTGGTATTTTTGAATCACCATCGGGCGTACCCTGGTAACGGCCACCTCGTGTTGCCGGCTAATCTTTCTCACAGGTGAAAGGGACTGCAGAATGAACTCACACAAAGGTGCCTTTCTTTTGGCAGTTTCACATCTGGCCTAGACGCTGAAGAAGAAGCCCTGCTTTCTATCACCCATATATGTTTTCTCAAGCAAAGGGAGTACATCACAGGGGTTCTCAACCTTTTAAAGCAGGGTCACACTCCCTCAGACAGCTTCGGGACCCAGGTGGCCATTTTGCCCTTCCTCCATCACACAGCGCTTCTGGGTGTGATGGAGGCAGTGGGGGGTCCACATGAAATGGTGCCATGGGCTGCAATCCGGCCCACGGGCTACAGAATACGAATCCCTGGACTAGAAACTTAGCATGTTTTAAATCTGTCAGGGGAGTTGAGGTTCTTAGGAAATGTGGCCTTCTGGCTACTTCTGCCTACATCAGCCCCACCCAATGGCAAAGGATTTGGTAAATTGAGGTCCAGAACATTTGTAGGGGCAGAGATCTCCCCAGCCCTGCTAATCCTTGTTCTGCATCATTCCCAAAGTTCGTGTACGTTTATTCTTTTCTTCTTCTCTCTTTTCAGTCCCTCCCATATTCTCAACCCATTCCTGGGGGGCTCCGTCCTGGCATGTCCGTGTATGTTCAAGGGACGGTCCCGCATCACACCAAGCGGTAAGGCAGGAGTACTTAACCTTTTTAAGCCAGGTCACGCTCCCTCAGACAGCTTCAGGGGCCGGACAGCCATTTTGCCCTTCCTCCACCCCATGGCACTTCCTGATGTGGTGGAGTCAGTGGGGGGGGGGCACATGAAATGGCACCATGGAGCGCATCCAGCCCACAAAGCGCAGGTTGAAAATTCCTGCAGTAAGGTGTTCCTTTGGGGTATGAATCTGTGAGCTGGAATAAGAGAATGCAAATTATATATAATTGGTATGGTATGTTAATCTATTGGGATGCCATCTTGGCAGGCATTATATTTCACCTATATGATTTTAAAGGAAATGGCATACTTTAAATATTGAAACAGAGGGAACAAGTATAAAACAAGTGGCAGAGCTCAGATACCTAGGAATATTTACTGAAGATACGGTCACAAAATGGATATATGGTGCAGTGAGGCAAACCAAATATTAGGTTAGTTAGCTCTGATCTTACAACATAAAGCAATACAACATTAGGCAATACTGTACTGATCAACACAAAGAAAGACCTCATAACAAAGCATATACATTCCCACCTTATGTTCCCAGTGTCAAGCATGGACACTTTAAACAAAACATAAGCAAAAGTTGGTCACCACAGAAATGAGATATCTGAGAAAGGTTGCTGGAGTGACTAGAAGGGATGAAATCAAGAAAGAGATTATCTGTATAAGGGAAAAGAAATAGAATAGAACCAATCCTAAAGTACAACAAATAAAGTGGTTTGCTCATTCGGAGAGAATGTCTTGGAAGTCCATATCATACAAGGCACACGTGGAAAGAGGAGAAGGACAAAGTCCACGAGAAAGACCCAGAGGAAGGTGGAGAGATAACATCAGAGAAATAGTGCAAGAACACCAGATAACACTCGTGGAGGCCACTAGAAGTGCCAGAACAAGAATCTTGTCCCTCCCTCAACACCCAAAGCGGTAAATGAGGAAGTAAAGAAGAAGGTTGTTTGATATTAGTGTGTCTGTATGTGATGTTTCATACAATGTTTGTGAGCCGCCCGGAGTGGTGCTTGTACCAATTGAGTGGGATACAAGATGGATGGATCTAAGGAAGGAAGGAGTGATGGATGAATGGAAGGAAGGAGCTAAGGATGGATGGATGGATCTAAGGAAGGAAAGAGCTATGGATGGATGGATCTAAGGAAAGATGGATGGATGGATGGATCTAAGGAAGGAAGGAGCTATGGATGGATGGATCTAAGGAAGGAAGGAGCTAAGGATGGATGGATGGATCTAAGGAAGGAAGGAGCTAAGGATGGATGGATCTAAGGAAGGAAGGATGGATCTAAGGAAGGAAGGAGCGATGGATGGATGGATTTAAGGAAGGAAGGAGCTAGGGAAGGAAGGAGCTAAGGATGGATGGATGGATCTAAGGAAGGAAGGAGCTATGGATGGATGGAAGGAATGAGCTACGGATGAATGGATGTATCTAAGGGCGGAAGGAGCTGTGTACGTACGTCTGATGATCAACCTGACTCCCATCTTTCCTTCAGGTTCCGGGTGAACTTTGCCTGTGGCTCTCATGATGGAGCGGATGTTGCCCTGCATTTCAACCCCAGGTTTGATGGCAAAGACAAGGTGGTCCTCAACACCTTCCATGGGGGGAAGTGGGGGAAAGAAGATCATCAAAGCATGCCTCTCCATAAGGGCCAACACTTCGAGATCATCTTTGTTATCAACCCGGACTGCTACCAGGTGGGTTGTAAATATATATTTAATGAATACAAACTGTCTTGCTAAGAAACATCCTCTCAAGTGGAAGCCAGAAGCAGAGAACCATTTGAGAAAAGGCCAGACCAATTCAACCTTTGCTTGGGAATTGATTCCCAGACTCTTCTGTGATTCTCCAGCCATTTTGTGTGCGATGATTTCCCCCGACTGTTAGCTGTGACTATCCTTACCCTCCATTACTATTCAAGTGTTTAAAATGCATTTTATTGCTTTACTACTTTCCAAGGTATTACAATGAGTGATTGGGTCTTAGCGTGTCTGCTTTTTTCACAAATGGCTTGGAGGTTTGGGAAGGAAAGGCAGCATCAGCCAGGATAAATGAAGATTTTGCTCACTTTTCTTTACCTTTTGCATCTTCTTATAGATTTTGGTGAACAGGAACCCCTTCTGCAACTATAAGCACAGGATCCCTCCAGAGAGGGTGCAATGCGTCAATGCTGATGGAGACCTAGAACTGCAGTCCCTGACCCTTATCGGCGGAGGTGGAGTAAGTACCTGACACCTAAAAAAAGGGCCAAAGACTCTAGCTAAGAACTCTAGGTTCCTTCTAAAATCAATCCTGAACTCTTTGCCACTTCAAAATGGCTCACTAGGAATCTAGACGCCGGAACACACAGAACACTGTTACCTTTCCTGCTAAAATGGTATCTATTTATCTACTTGCAATTTCTTGCTTTTGAACTGCTAACAGACAATTCACTTTCGGACTTGGAGAGTGGCTTCTTCAGAAACCAACCACAGCAGTCGCCTTCGATGAACGATGCTTACGATGGCTTCTGCTCCAATGGGCAGTGTAGGAATGCGATAGATAGATAGATAGATAGATAGATAGATAGATAGATAGATAGATAGATAGATAGATAGATAGGCAGGCAGGAGTAAGGACAGATGGTGGGCACCCACTAGGGATAACACATGTGATTTACATGCTATCAAGTGAGCTGATTCCAAATCTGAACTCAGAATCTTAAAGCGTGCTAGAGCTGTTCAAATGGTCAGTAATTGGGTAATGTATTTTTACATGGGGACATTAAAACAGTTGCCATTATGCCTGCTGAATCACATCCCCTGATGGCATGCATGTTTCAGCAGCAGCTGGGCATATCTGGGCAAGTCAGTGAGCTGACATCAGAAAGAAGTATATAAGACGAGATGGACCAAAGGCTTGTCTCTAGTGCAAAATGATCTTATTGGATAGTACAGCTAGGCCATAGTGAGTCTGTTTTGAGCTAAAGATGAGTAGACACATCTGTGTTAATAATTTTTTGCTACATTTGTGGCAAATATACTCCATGTGATCAATGCAAGAACCTAACCAAGAGGATGAGATTTGCTAACTTAAGATCTTGACGTCCTAGTCAGAATCAGACTTCAGATTTGGATTCAGCACACTTGATTTAGTATAGGACACATGGATTAGAACAAGTAGCAGACAATATTTATTTTGTTGTGATGCAGTGAAAAGAACTGTCTGATCTGCTCCCTAAGGTAAGCAAGAGGAACAGCCAAACTCCATCTCCCATTCTCCCCTTGGTCATGGTACCTAGGGGACAATAATCTGCACAAGTCAAGTTTCCTACGGAAGGTTTTGGGACTCTACGGTAAAGGAAAGCAAATATCCCTCCTCTTTAGATGTCAAAATCTAAATCCCATCGATTTCAAGCATCTCTTTGTTTTTCTGTTGTAGCCCATGGGAGGACCAGGACATCCACCGATGGGAAGACCAGGACATCCACCGATGGGAGGGCCGGTGAGTAACACCGAAGGAAAGATGAATGCTATGTCAGTTTGTGGGTGGGTAGAAAGTGAAGGGTACAACTTTGCCCATGAAATATGCATGTATGAATGTAAAACGTGATGGATGCCAATGTTAGGTAGAACCAATGAGCTACTGCTTTCGAAAACAAACAAATAGGAATATAAATGTGACTAACAAACCAACCAACCAAACAACCAAACCAATCTACAGTATTTCACCCAAATGGAGAAGAGTAATTCAAGAGCCCGCTCTGCTATTGGTGAATAAGGACTGAATTTGAGATTAAATTTAGACTGGCCAGTCCTTCCAGCAGAGATGTTGAAGATGGAGGGCGTTTGGATTTTAGTTCAATAAAAACCAAAAGCCAGTCTAGCCAGGTTATCCTGCTATGCTAATGGAGTAGACCCATTGAGTAGTCCCATAGCGACTTAACATTGAGCGTCAGGCAGTGGTTAACTAACCCGACAACCCTGAGGACCAACGGCCTTGGGTGGCAAAGTCTACGGGGGAAGGGTGATGGTCCCCAAGTGGATTAAATCCCACTTGAATCCATCTGGATGGAGGGCAGCAGCTTCATCCATCCTGGCCTGAAGATGAGGAGGAGGACTTTGTGTGCCAAAAGGGCTCAGGACCAGAAAGTGACTCGCAGAACTGGATCAGTGGTGTGGGGGTTATGCTGTGATGCGAATGGCTGAAGAAAGGCCACTGCATTAGATTCTCAGGACTGTCTTCATGGCCAATTGCCACGAGGATCACTTAGAATCGGATTAGGATACGGCAGAAGAAGAAGAACCAAAAGGCATATTTTGGAGTGACACCAATATCTGTCCATCTTTTTTTATTCCCATAAGCACTTGTGCTATAATTTAACATTTCTGGGTAAGACAGTCCCCAGGCTGTGTGCCCTAAGTCTTGGGTTCAAGTCCAGATGTGCCCTCCTATATCCGTTATGGTGAACCTTGGCACTCCAGCTGTTCTTGGACTTCAGTTTCCAAAAGCCCAAGTCCCTGTGAATCCGTATGAATGAGTTTACTGTGCATATGTGTGGATTCACAGGGGCTTGGGCTTCTGGGAATTGAAGTCCAAGAACAGCTGGAGTGCCAAGGTTTGCCACCACTGTCCTATTTGCACCAAGAGTTCAAACTCACACCAATCATTTCATTTCATTTCTTTCTTTTTTTAGGGAATGCCTGGTTATGGTGGCCCTCCGGCAAGCCTTCCTGTAAGTATTCTAAATAGGTAAAAAGGGATAAAATCAAGAGGTAATAAAACACCATACCTTTTCCAGAAAGATTTAGAGAGTTATATTCTTATCCTCTTATCACTGTTCAGCCATTACTAGGGTGGACCAGAAGTCTTCAAAAAGCTCAGTCTGTGTCTAGAAACCCATATTGACTTCTATCTTTCCTGATCTCACCCACTAGGTCAGGAAGGGGAATCATTTAGTTCAACTTGGCAAACTAAGTTAAAGAAGCAACATGTCCACCTCCCTAAAAAGCTCAGAATTGCCTGACTACAGCCATTGCTGAGAGCCTCATCTGGACCTAGACTGAGTACCAAGGCTCTGGATTAGATCCCGGCTCAGGCACTTTTGGCCCGTAAGGCAGACAGTGATATCAAAAAAACACCACACTTGACAATCTATCCATTTTAGGGCATGATGTCTCCGCAGTACAGGTATCCACCTTCCCAAATACCTGTAAGTACTCAGGATAAATAACAGGAATGAGAGAAAGCAGGAAAGGATGTGATGATTCTCCCCACCCTGCTAATTTGCAGATTTTAATTGCCCAGAACTGGTTATTTCCCCCAGGAGCAATAATTGGCTGTTCTTAGAAACAGAACCAGCTGCCATCTGCTATGCGGGGTTTTCTTCCTGGTGATTTGACATCTCCCTCTTTCTGGGGTGGCTCGAGTTGGGAGATCACACACAATGATGACACACAATGACCCACCCCAGAGGGACCTCCTGGATTAATTTCCATTTCTGTGGCTGCCCCAATGATAAGACGATTGCTGCTTTAAATTCAGTTAATTGTCGGCATGATGGTGACCAATGGACAAATGGCTCCGTCTGAATTGGTCAACAGATGAGATGGATTTATCTGTATGCTTGGAAACCAAACAATGGCGAGTGGAAGTCACGTTCCTTTCCCTTCGGTTGCAGTGATTCTGCAGAGCAAGCCCTAAACATGGACTATCCAACTGAATGGTGGTGATGGCTAACCTTGGCACTCTAGTTGTAGTCCAACACAGACTGGAGGAGCCTGGAAAATGTTATGCCAGTGACTACCAGTTGCCCAAAATCTACTGCCTCCGTGGCCCTGCAAAATATTTTATTGGCCAATGCAAGATACCGAATCAAAATCTGGGCAGGTCTGCCTTTTGGGATCACAGATCCCAAAATCCCCTGGCTGACAAGGCACTAGCCATGTTGTCTGGGAGATGTAGTCAAAAAAGTAACTTTTCCAAGCTGAAAACAGATTGCTGGGCTAATCCACCACGGGATGCCCATTTCCTGTGTTTGGAAGCATTTAATCACTGCAGACAAATGTGCTTCGAGTGGGTTATTTCTCAGCAGCAAAGGTGGAAATGGAGTTAGGGATCTTTCTGATGGTAGAAATGGCTTCACCCAGATCTGCTAACATTTCCTTTTCCAATCTCTTTCTCACACAGATGATGTCGGCCCCTGTATCCTACCACCCGGTAAGCACAGGGAAAAGTGCCGTAGCGTCACTCTTGGCTTTTAAATAAGAATGGCCTGAACAGAGAAGGCTTCTTCTTCTGTGTCCTGACCAAACCCTGGAATGCCAAAATGAAGATACTTTCTTGGCTTTGTCATTGGTCAACTTTAAGTCCTCATCAGTGAATGTTTCTGGCAGTCGTCGGCAGGCCAGTAAATGAGCCAGACTCTGTATCTCTCCAAATTCACACAGTGTGTTATTGTACACCACCAGCCCCCACTTGAGCATGTTGGTCTTGCATTTAGGGACTCGGTAAAGGGACTCTGACCCTCAGCATATTCAGGGTCCTCCAAGTGATGTGCTCCAAAAACTTTTACTACCACACTGCGGGCATGGCATGGTGGGCGTGGACAGAGGGAAAGCCCTGTGTTGGATCCGAATTAGGACTACTTTATTTCAAAACTTGGATGGGTAGGGCCAGTCAGAATTTCTGCTACCGGTTCGGGTGAACCGGTGCGAACCTGGTGATGCCCACCACTGGATGTAAGGGAGGTTGAGTTCTTTAGCCATCTCCTCCTGTAATGTGATTCCTTGTCCACTGAGCTCCTTCCTCCATCTTCTAATTTGGTTTTGCTCTTGCGTCCCATCAAGAATATTCATTCTTGCCATAAAGCTCTTCCTGGATCTGAGCCAGCGGACTTGAGGCCAATTACTGCCAGAAGCATGTTTGTGCCCCCCTCCCTTTGGAAAAAAAAAGTGGCAACTTTTAGAATTTCTCAGCCAGGATTCTGGCATTTGTACTCTCCAAAAGTAACTTTTCTGGCTTCTGATACATTCAATTAATAGTTAAGACAGGGCAGGAAAGAAATTGTAAAGAGCCTTTCTGTCACAAGAGTTTGGGGTCCTCAGTTCTGATTTTGATTAGGTAGGTGGGGGGTTGTTTTATTGTCTTAATGATGTTTGTTTCGCTATTATTTTATTTTAATAGTGTAAGTCACTCACAGTGGGAGTCCATTCCAAATGGGCAGGGTATAAGTCCAATAAATAATAATAATAAATAATAATAGAGCCCATTAGACACAGACAACCATGTCACGGTTTGGAGTCAAGATAACTTTCCTGTCTTGGGGCAAATTTCTCTCTCTCCTCTCTCTCCCCCCCCCCCCCCAAGTTTAACAGATCCAAACTTTTCCCCCCAGCAAGTGCCGTATGTTGGAAATCTCCCTGGAGGTCTTGGAACCAAAAGTACTATCGTGGTGAAAGGGTATATTCCACCAGATGCTAAAAGGTATTCACTCTATTTCTCTCTCCAAATACATGCCACAAAGAAGTGAAAGTCATTATTTCTGAGCATATGTGCACATCCGAGCACGGAGGTCACAAGTAACTGTGCACCTGGCAACACATCACCTGTTTCTGTAGCAGGCATAACCTGGCTAAAGGTAAAGGTCACCCTTGCAGTTGTATCCGACTCTAGGGTGCGGCGCTCACTTCCATTTACAGCCAAAGAACCAGCAGTGTCTGCGTCTGCAGACGTTTCCATGGTCATGTGATACGCAGGATTAGACGCTGGAGCGCAAAGAATGTTGTTACCTTTCCTGCTGAAGTGGTACCTCTTTATCTACTTGCAATTTTTTTTTTGCTTTTGAACTGCTAGGTTGGCAGGAGTTGGGACAGACGACAGGCACTCACTCCATCGTGCAGCACACAGGTCTTGACCTGCCGACCTTACAGTCATCAAGTTTAGCCTCTTACCCACTAAGCCACAGTAGTTCCCCTATAACCAGGTTACAGCTCCGCAATAACTTTAATGGAAATACCACTAATCAAAAAGAAAAATAGAGGTTAATAAGCCTTAGTTCATAGTTGCTTTTCAGGGTACACAGAAAGAGCCTCCCCATAGATGGTGGCATTTTAGAACCACGATTGGGCGTACCCTGGGCAATGGTGTTTATATTTCCAAGTTCTTGTATGGGGTGTGCAGGTATTTATGATCCAACCTTTGAACAGAACTCGCCTTCTGCCATCAAGACCTCTGGACTTTCCTGCCTTTTCTCGGCGCCACAAATCCCAGCCTTTTTAAAAACCTATCCATAAAAACTCAAGAGCTGTGAGCTTATCCTTCAACCTGTGGCGTCCCAAAAGCAGCAATAAACTTAACTAGTGACATTTCACACACTTCTTCTGCTATCTCATCTGCTGCACAAAGATAGTGCAAATGACAGCTCCCTTGGATACTGGTGGACAACCATCTTCCATCAGCCATCACTAATCTGTGTACTGGCTGGGGATGATCGGCGTTGTAGTCCGACATTATCTAGAGGGGGGCGCACGACACCTCCTTCCAACCCCACCCCATATTGAAGCAATGAAGAGGCTAGCAACCTGCCCAGTGATGAGAACGGGACAACAGATTCAGCATAGGCAATGGGACATTTTAAAAAAATCCCTTTCAGACTTAGTATGTGGAACTCACTGCCACTAGATATGGTGGTGGAGCTTTCCAGCTGAATTGCCTTGGATAAATAATTAGAAGCATTCATTAAAAAAAGATAGAACAGCCACCGTTAGAGAGCCACGATATAATCGCAGGAAGCTTGTATACTCAGCGGCAGCAAATTTCTGAAACAGAAATTTCTGGGGATGAAATTTCTTTAAACAAACAAACAAAGAGTTTTGTAAGCTCTGTTCTAAATAACAAAACCTGAGACCAAAAGAGATCTGGGACGATCTTGGACTTGATGCAGTAGCCATATTATTATTATTATTATTATTATTATTATTATTATTATTATTATTATTATTATTATTATTATTATTATTATTATTATTATTATTATTATTATTATCATCCCCTGCTTTTTACTTCTTCTAGATTCAGGATCAACTTTAAAGCTGGTCCAGAGACCGTCCTGCACATTAACCCCCGCATGGATGAGCGGACTGTGGTGCGCAACAGTTTCCTGGGGGGCCGCTGGGGCTCTGAAGAACGGGAGCTCAGCTTCAACCCCTTCCAGCCTGGCCAATACTTTGATGTGAGTCTCCTACAAGGACCTGGGTTCAAATTCCAAGAAGCCACGTGGGCTTAGACTGGGAGAGGGCAGGATGGAGACACTGTTATCTGCTGCACTCTAGTGGTGCACATCAGTATTGCCTCACTCATAAAAACTAAGGTAAAGGTAAAGGTCACCCTTGTTTGAAAGCCAGTCGTATCCGACTCTTGGGTTCAGTGCTCATCTCTGTTTATAGACAAAGACAGCACTGTCTGAATCTGCAGACATTTCTGTTGATATGTGGCAGACATACCAAGACATTTGGAGTGCACGGAACACTGTTTACCTTCCCACCAAAGTGGTACATATTTATCTACTTGGAATTTCTTGCTTCCAAACTGCTAGGCTGGCAAGAACTGGGACAGACGATGGGCACTCATTTTGTCACACCGCACACAGGTCTTGAACTGCTGGCCTGGTGACCTTCTAGCCATCAAGTTCACCTTAACCACTAAGCCATCGCAACCCCCCTCTTTCTCACACCTCATACCTGTCCTTTCTCCTTCCTAAACAGCTTTCCATCCGCTGTGGCCACCATCAATTCAAGGTCTTTGCCAACGGCCAGCCCCTCTTCAACTTCAACCACCGCTTCCACAACTTCCAACAAGTTAACACCATTGAGATCGACGGAGATGTGGTTCTTTCTTTCATCCAGTATTAAAAAGCCTGGAAAAGGAGATAGGAAGGGGAAATCCAGAACGAGCCGATTTCCCCACTCCTTCCCTTTGCCTTTTGAGAGTGGAGAGTAAAACCGCATTTTCAATCGCCACTTGAATAAAACATTTTTATTTCGAGGAACGAAACTGTCTCCTTGTTCCTAGGCATAGAAAATGCTCCGGCAAGTTCATTTGGGCTGCAGTTTCCATTGTGATTTGTACCAGGTTGGCTGGGGCAGATGGGACATGTAGTCTGAGCAATCTTGTGAGCTGCCTAGGTACATTGTCCAATGCAAAGGATAAAGACTGGGCAATGAAGGGTCTAAATCTATAGACCACCAGGTTTCTGGTTTAATCAAGAGAAATTTCCTGTTCATTCTGCTGCCACCCCTCCACTCTCTGCTGCCTAAGGTTTTGTCCTAAGGCTCTACAGAGCTTCACAAAAGCAAAGTAAGTCTGGAATTATATGTGGGAGAGAAACACCCCCCCCCCCAAGTGCCAAAGATCATACAGCCTACAAGACTAAAGTACTAAACTCTTTTGCTTGCTCAGAAATCTTGTTCCCTATTTGTTACAAAAGTTAAATCACAATTAATGCAATTTAGTGTTTAGAATGTAAGACTAGTGTACAGAATCCCTGATTTTCAAATCCTCATTTATCTGAAAAACATCACAAGATGATTTTGGACCAGTCACACTTAAGAAGGGCTTATTTTTAGCTGGATTGTTGTAATGATAAAATAGGAAAGCAGGCAGGCATGTAGATAATGCTGTCTTGACCACAAAGCTCGATAGAAATGTATTCATACACACACACCTCTATACATAGAAGAGTATGATTCTCTGACATACAAATCAACTAGACAACATCCAAGGGCTTTTAAACGACTGAAACAAGGAAGCAAGAATGAATGAATGAATCCTAAATATTTAGACAAGTGGGTGGTTGCCTTTAAATTAGCAATACATTAACAGAACTATCAAAACAGAACAGGAAAAGGCAAAGCAAACAGTAAAGGCATCTGGTAATATTCCATTTTGATGGAATTAATCAGATGTAAATATTTAAACCACACAGGTTCTTCCTCCATAAACTATAGAAAACAAGCCACGCCCTATGGCAAAAGTGAAGTGGGCCTGTATAGATCTAGAGATATAAACAATAACTAAAACTGAAAATATATCTGTACAAGGACTCAGTTAGTTTACACCCCCACACAAACACAGGAACGCTGATGACTTTGCTTATCTGCACAATCTTTTCATTTAAAAAATACAGCTGAAATGCTAACAAGTGTGAGAATGGCATCCACTTAGAATACTCACCCCATAGAAATGGACCCGAAGGCCAAAGTCTTTTCCTGAAAAAGTCCCAGCCGATTCTCAGGTGGTTTTCACGTTGCAAGCCAAGCAGAAAGCAATGGAGTAAAAGGAACTGCTTTTAATTCTTTTTTAAGAGAGCTATCACTCCAGATAAGCTTTACACTAGAACCTGGAGTTCCCAAACCAGGCAGCTGATGCTCATCAACCTTTGCAGGTGAGCAGCTGGTCTACAGAACTGGTCCTCTTGCAGGTTAAAGGGACAGGATCTGACTTTGTTCGTCTCAGTAGAAAAGAGAATTAAACAGTTGTGTTGGCGATGGTTAAGTACGAACAGGTCTTCTACCAAGAGTGGGCTGTTTTGGCCTTCAACTCCCAAGACTTTGACTTTGCAAATGATCTTCAAGGTTCTATAGGTGAACCTTGGCACTCCAGATGTTCTTGGACTTCAATTCCCAGAAGCTCAAGCACCCTGTGGATCCGCACGAATGGGTTTATTGTGATTCATTCAGCCCACGCTGCACTCGTCACTCCCAGAAGCGGAAGTAAAATGCGCCCAAAGTGGTCCCTATTTATTTACTTGCAATTTTTTGCTTTTGAACTGCTAGGTTGGCAGGAGCTGGGACTGAGATGGGAGCTCACTCCGTCGTGCAGTACTCTGGAATCAACCTGCTGACCTCCCGCCTTCCAGTCAGCGCTGTTACACAGTTAGTGTTTTTGACCCCTCTGCTTCACCCCATGTCTTGCTGACACATAATGACTTTGGCGTTGAAATCCATGCACCAAAACCTGAATCCCAATTATGTGGTCACCTACACGCAACAGCCCGTTAATTTTCGTAGTGGCAAACAAATAATTTTGGATTTACGCAATGCTTAAACTTCATCCGCCTTCTCTGATGATGTACTTGCTTTTACCACAATGTAAAGGTAGGCTGGGCTGGTTATTGCTGCATGATGGATTTTAACAAACGAGACAGAACTAATAGCTTCCTTCAAGCTGCCTGCTAGGTTTATGCCTGGGGTTCAACCTGAACCAGTGACTTCTCAGCTCACGGACATGGCCGTTATGCTCCATCTCATGTCGCAGCATTAGTAAGCAAGTATAAGACTCATCCCATTATCTTAGAGTTGTGATACAAGACCTTCCTTTGAACTGGTTGCTCCATACAGAGAACTGGCCAACGTTTCCTTTATTTGGAAAGAACTGGGTTATTGGTTTGAGAAAGAGCATCCACATTATTAAAACATCCCACATCCTGCTGCTTAAGTGTTCAGCTTCCTCGTTGGCCAAGCTTTGGTGTGTGTGTGGGGGATGGTTTCCCCCTCTACCTTCCCAGGTTTAATCTGAGCTAGGATGAGTTGTTGAGGATGCTGACAGCCCGTGATGTGATGATGATGTTGCAGTCCTCTCTGGCACCAGCTAAGAAACCAAGCCATGAGCTCAGTCTCCTGGAGAAACATGACTCAGAGGGCAGCTGGCTTTGAATGTGGGCGGAGTGCTGAATGCCACTTTTGAAAGATGGCCCGAGGGGTTGGGCATCTCATCCATCCTTAAAGGCAGTCTCTTCCAGATCACCTATTCTTGCCTTGGTGATAGAAAGAAGCAACAGAGATGGCAATAGAATTTGACACCTTTGTGAGTAAATATAATAATAATAATTCAATTTCCCCCCTGTTTGCCTTCTTAGTCTGGGCTGGGGTACGGGGTTCAGGAGGAAACTGGGAAATTGGGTTTGGGTCAGTTGTGTATCCCTGTCTGGCCAGGTTATCCTGCTATGGTCATAGAGTAGACCCTACTGCCAGTGACTCACCGCCAAGTGTCAGGCGGTAGTAAATTAACCTGACCACCCTTAGGAATAGCAGTCTTGGGTGCCAAAGTCCACAGGATGTTGATGGTCCCCAAGTGGATGAAACCCCACTTGAATCCATCTTGATGGATGGAAGCAGCTTCATCCATCCTAGACTGGGGCTGAGGAGCACTTTGTGTGCCAAAAGGGCTCAGGACCAGAAAGTGACTCATGGAACTGGATCAGTGCTGCAGGTGTGACGTTGCGATGCGGAAAGCAGATGAAAGGCCACTGCATTATGTTCTCAGGACAGTCTTCATGGCTGATCACCATGAGGATCACCAAAATTTGGATTAGGATTTGGGCAGAGAAGAAGGAGGAGGGGGAGGAGGAGGAGGAGAAGAAGAAGAGTTGTGTGTAATCTACATAATAAATCTTGGAGCTGACCAACAGTTGAAGCGTGAGTTTGACAACTGAGCTGTAATCAAAGCTTGGAAGTAATTAGTTGTGTGCAAAAATCTTATCAAAATTACTTATAGTACAATATAGCTACTTTTGTACATTTTTGGTTTTTTTTTTAAATATAAAAAAGTAATTAGCGGCATGGAAAAATTACTTTTCTTTTTTGGGATTACAACTCCTATAGTCCATTATTTTTGGACACAACTCCCCCATGCCTCAAAATGATCGGAGCTAGGGTCCGAAAAAAGTAAGGAATTTTCAGAGGGACTTGGCCAAGATGCCAATCTCTTTGTCGGCCATTGGAGGGGTAAGTATAAAAAAAGCAATTTAAAAAGTACAAAGCAACTTGACAAACGTCATTGTGTCAATGCTGCAAGAAGTTAACTGCAACAGATCCTGGTTTAAATGCAGTGAATTAAAGAAAAGTAAAAGAAGCCACAATAATAATTTTTGAGTCTGCTGGTAAGATCCGCGTTGCTTAAGATCACATTTAGGTCTGGATCACAGGGTAAAGACCTCTAAGAAGCCACGGAAGAATTATAAGCAGGAGCAGGGGTCCTGTAGCCCTCCAGATGTTGATAAGCTAAAACACCAGTGACCCATTCTTAAAAAAAAAAGATGTGAAATACAAAATTTTAAAGAAATACACCCACTGTTTTGGCTTTTGATTTAAGTGACACTTGGATGAAGTAGTGTCTGAGTCACAGCACATATCCTTAACTTACAGTACCCCATAAATTACTACAGTGATTTTACCTGGGGTTGCCCAAGGGCTACGTTGAGCATTCCCTTAGTACAAATTATGGTAGGCATCAACATCTGTACATATTTATTTTGTTTCTGGGTGTATATTTTTTGTGCCTTTGTAGAAGTGGCCTAATAAAAGTACTGTATGGTTAGAGACGTGCATTTTGGAATTAGCTGTTGTGAAATATAGCTATTTTATTGTGCAGAACTGAAGCTGGTAAAGCTATAAAGGTGAAGGTAAAGGTTTCCCTTGCTCAAAAGCCAGTCGTATCTGACTCTAGGGTTCAGTGCTCATCTCTGTTTGTAGCCAAAATGCCAGCACTGTATGCAAACATGTGGCAGGCATGCCTCAACACCGTAGTTCACTGAACGTTGTTACCTTCTCACTGAAATGATCCCTATTCATCTCCTTGCAATTTCTTGCTTTTGAACTGCTAGGTTGGCAGGAGCTGGGACAGACGGCGTGTGGCACTCGGGTCTTCTGGTAGCCAAGCTCAGTGTTTTGACCACTAAGCCACCGCTAAGCTTGCAAGCTGTCAAAAGATTTGCTGGGGGGTGGCATCATGATATGACTCCTCCCCGGAGTGGAAAGGATTTTACCTCCCCCGATTCCTGCCCCTTGAAGAGTCCCACAAAGTTAGATGATGGCAATTCAAAATCTTTCATCTGCAAGTAGGGAAATTCGGGTCGTAGGATCAGGTGAACGCAAGCGGCTGAGGAACCCTGGGTTGTTTGTGCTGTTGGCAATATCGATTGGACCTGTCTGACAGGATTGGCAGAGCTTGAGCAAAGATGGAGATGCCATCTCAAATGGCTCATTAAAAAAACAAGTTAGCCAATTACCTGGAACAAATTGATTCAAGGAGCAACACAGGAGAGTGCCTAAGAGGGATTTTTTCAAACTGACCCTGCAGGTTCAGAATCTGACTCAGCCTGGGGTGGATTTGAACTCCTCCTCAATTGGCAGTTGCGGAGCAGTGGCTCTCCTTGTCATGTTTTGATCCATCTCCCTGGACATAGGAGGAGTCAAAGTTTCCTCTCTTAGGTGTAGCTGGCCTACGAGTCCTATACTTTTGCAGGGCCAAAACAGAGCATCAAGGAAATGTCTGTGATGTCCAACCTTGGCACTCTAGCTGTTCCTGGACATCACTTCCCAGAAGCTCAAGTCTCTGTGGATCCACACGAATGGGTTTATTGCACATACACACAGTAAACCCATTTGTGTGGATTCACAGAGACTTGGGCTTCTGGGAATTGAAGTCCATGAACACCTGTAGTGCCAGTAAATCCATTCATGTGGATCCACAGAGTCTTGGGCTTCTGGGAATTGAAGTCCAAGAACATTTGGAGTGCCAACATTTGCCATCATGGCCATATGGTCCACAAACACCTAGACTACAAGTAAACCCATTCGTGTGGATCCAGAGACTTGGGCTTCTGGGAACTGAAGTCCAGGAACACCTGGCGTGCCAGTAAACCCATTCGTGTGGATCCACAGAGACTTGGGCTTCTGGGAATTGAAGTCCAAGAACACCTGGAGTGCCAAGGTTTGCCATCATGGCCATATGGCCAAGGTTTTTCCAGCTGTTCACTGCTGAAGTTGCAGACCAGCCATCTTACTGGAACATCTGCTAAAGATATTTGTATCGTTGGATAGGGCAGTTTTCTGTTCTCAACCCAACCAGAAGCCGACTCAGCCAGAATTGATATGCTTCTCTCTCTTTCTCGCAGAAGATGCCCTACTACCGGGCTATTCCATTTGGACTAGATCCAGAGTCATGGCTCATGGTCGAAGGCTCCATTCCACAGCAGAGCAAAGGGTAGGCCCATAACAGTCCTATTTGCTAAAGAAATGGTTCAACAGGCAGTGATGGTTATGCCAGGGGAGAGAATTATTATTTAATGCAGGAGTCCCCAACCTATTTAAGCTGAGGGCCATTGGGTCACCCTCCCTCAGACAGCTTCAGGGGCCGGACAGCCATTTTGCCCTTCTTCCATACATGGCACTTCCGGGTGTGGTGGAGGTGGCGGCGGTGGGGAACATGAAATGGCACCATGGGCCGCAGGTTGAAAATCCGATTTAATGGGACTTAATTTGAAGCACGTCTTCTCTCCAGTGTTGCATCTGGTGGAATTCAGTCAAGGCTGGGGGACCCATCATCTTAGCCAGAAAACAGATGAGGGAGGGAGGCATAGGCAACCCATTCTGTTTCCCAACTCTAAAAATGCTGTTTCTGGGCATGTGCAGAGTGCATGGCTTGCACAGACTTCCTCTCCTCCTTCCTCAGGTCCCAACTGGACTTGGCATATGGACAGTTCCAAGGGGCCAACATCCCCCTGAGGTTCAAGCTCACCTTTGAAGGAAGCCCATCATCCCCGGCCACTGCCTCGTTCAACAGCTTCACAGATGGCCTCTGGGGCAAGGAGAAGAAGGTTGCCACTCATCTCCGGCAAGGCCAAAGGATCAAGGTGCAAGTTATCATCACCAGCAAAGGATACAAGGTTGTATGGCAACTGGTCGTCCACCCTGTGCATGCTGGGGTGGTGAACATCTCCATTCCAAACCTTGGGCTCAAATAATGTCCCCTTTAACAGGCTATAGGTAAAGGTCACCCTTGCTCGAAAACCAGTCGTATCTGACTCTAGGGTTCAGTGCTCATGTTTACAGCCAGAGCCAGCACTGCCTGCCTTTGCAGATGTTTACGTGGACATGTGGCAGCTATGCCTAGGCACCAAAGTGCATAGAACGCTGTATACCTTCCTACCGAAGTGGTCCCCATTTATCTCCTTGCAATTTCTTGCTTTCAAACTGCTAGGTTAGCAGGAGCTGGGACAGAGACGGGAGCTCATTCTGTCATGCAGTACTTGGGTTTTTGAACTGCTGACCTTCCGCTTCCCAGTCAGTGTCTTAACTACTTGAGCCACTGCAGTCCTTTAACAAGCTTGGCGTGAAAACAAAGGAATGACTTCTTCACATGAAACAGAAGAACTGACGGCTGCTTACCTTGAATGGCCTTGAAAAGGATGTGGGAAAGCAAAGTTCTAAGCCTGACTAAGACATTGACCCAATTATTCTCATTTGAACTTCCTGGGGATTCACTCTACCTTTAAACAGCCTGATGCAAGAGACAAACAAGGTGATGGACCAAGTCTTGCCTGGTTGAATCACAATGGTAGACTAGGTGGACCTTCCACTAAAGGTCCACCACAGAGTCCTGCAGAAATTAAGGTATGTGGAAACAGGTCAACTCAGGCACTTCGGATATATGTGAATGCAAATCTAAAGAATGGGTTACTTACCTGTAACTTTGGTTCTTCGAGTTACGTCTGTGAATTCACACGTGAATTCACAGACGTCTCAAAGAAGAACATCCCATTTCTCATTGTTTCAGAGGAAGAGTCCATCTTTGTTAGAACCTGGTTGGAAGGTCAGAGATACCTTCCAAAGGCGAGGGATTAACTCTGACCAAAGGAAGCCACTGGGGTTGGTCAGAACTGACATTCCTGTGTTAAAGACGGATCTGACCCATTAAGAGATGACTTCTCATCTGGGATTATTACAGGAGCTGCAGTGGCTCAGTGGTTAAGAAGCTCGCCTTGTTAGCTGGAAGGCCGGCAAGTCAGCCGCTCAAGACCTGGGTACTGCATGACGGAATGAGCGCCAGTCTGTCCCAGCTCTTGGGGACATGAAAGGAGCCTCATTTGGGCGTTCCTTGTGGGGAGTTTCTTTTGCAAAATCCTTTCAACCCAGAATAATTTCTGACGCGAAATTATTATACAGGACTGGAGTTTCACATCTATCGTGCTGTTCTTTTCTTTGCCAGATTTTGGAGAATGACACATTTCTCTTTGAGTTTGACCACCGCCTTTCACCAAAGAAGATCCGTTTTTTGGAGATACAGGGAGACCTCACGCTTGAGCAAGTGGCCTTTAACTGGGAAAATAGCAGTGACCGCAGGAACCCCATCCCACCAAAATTCAGTGCCGGGCGGCCTCCACGTTAAGCGAGCTGGTATCATCCAGGCTGCATTAGGATGGAGGCATTTTGTGTCCAGCGTGAAAGGAAGCAGAGAGAACTCTTCCAAGAAGTATTAAATGATGCATACCAGAGCCTTTATCCAATCCTCTTTTGCATAGTTCATTTTTATTCTCCTTCAACAAACATTAGACGTTTTCCTCTTCTGTTGCAAAGAGTTAGATCAGGGGCATCCAAATTACGGGCTGCAGGCCGGATCCAGCCCCTGACACCAATTTATCCAGCCCATGCCGTACGGGCACATTTTACTTCCACTTTGGGGAGTGACGAGGGTGACGTGGGCCGGATGAATTGGTGTTGGGGGTCAGATCTGGTCCATGGGCCATAGTTTAGCATCCTTTTAAGCAGAGAAAATGGAAGCTTGAAATCTATCTCATCCTGTTCCAAAACAGATTGCAAAGTGCATTTTACTTCTGCTTCCGGTGGGAAGAACCACGTGACTGGCCTGGTGAACCATGTGACCAACCCACCAGCCAAAAATGTTGGGCACCTTGAGTTAGATCTTTCTAAGCCAACATTCTCTTTAAAATAGTTGTTTCCCAGAAACAAGCTACACCCCTCACTTTGTTCTTCCTACTTTCAGACTTTCCTTGAGAAAGAAGGTACAGATGATTGACAAGAACTATAGATGGGGCAAATCTTTGTTTTGGAAAATGTAGGCGTAGAAGTTGAAGTCACACTGGTGTGAGTGGGTAAAGACATGGCCAGAACTATCCTTTCATTATTTTTCAATTTATGATGCAAGTTGATTTTCATCTCAGATATCATCTCCGGTATAAAATAAAATCAGTAACGGAGAAATAGGTAAAAGTTGCCCTTGCTCGAAAGCCAGTTGTATCCGACTCTAGGGTTCAGTGCTCATCTCTGCTTATAAGCCGAAGAGCCAGTGCTGTCTGCGTCTGCAGACATTTCCATGGACATGTGGCAGGCATGACTAGACACCGGAGTGCATGGAACGCTGTTTACCTTCCCACTGAAGTGGTCCCTATTTTTTTACTTGCAATTTCTTCTTTTTGAACTGCTAGGTTGGCAGGAGCTGGGACCATCGGGTCTCAAACTGCCGACCTTCTGGTCGTCAAGTTCAGCGTCTTGAAATGGCTGCCTTCAAATCCCAGAGGATGGTTAAACCTCTCTCCTGAACCTGTGTAAAGTCTGGCTTTACCAACCAATGTATAATTATGACAAAAACTTTTTCTCTGCCAAAGCTGCTTTCCGTCCTGCAGCCAAAAGAGTTTGTTGACAGGAAGCCACAAATTGTGCACACATCATGACTGTGTGATCTTGTGTGCATCCTTTTTTTATCGCCACAGGAGTCAAATGCCACCATCTCCATTCCATTTTCCTTATTAGTTTCCTTTTTGCCTCCTCTTTTGACCCTAAAAATTTCACATTCTGCGGAAAGATGTTTTCCACCTCCAGTTCAGTCCGTTCTGCTGCTAGAAAATTGCATCTCAAGCAACCAAGCCCAAAATGACCTCTCCATGAGGTTAAAAGAGGATTTGTCTGCCAAGCCCTCTGGCCAAACTGGTTTATGGATGAGGATGCCATAATGAGGGGTAGTAATTAAATGTGACAGTTCTCCACATGGCTGGATTAGGAACGTTTTCAGAAATGCTTCCCAACTACCTTCATAAATCACCCGTGGATTTTAATGCCATTTTACTGGCCAAAACTAGCTGGGTACCACGGGAATGTTAGTCTTGTAATTCTGACACATGTTAGGACAGGGGTGCCCAAATGATAGCCTGTGGGCCAGATCCGGCCCAGATGCCAATTCATCTGACCCACGCCACCTTCATCATCTGGCCTGTACCACCCTCATCACTTCCGGAAGCAGAAGCAAAACGTGCCCGTATGGGAGCGATGTGGTATGGGCCAGATAAATTGGCATTGGGGCCAGATATGGCTTATGGGCCGTAGTTTGGGTACCTCTGGTTTAAGCAGACTAAATGGCAGCTCAAAATCTCTCATCCTGTTGCAAAACCTATTGTGAGGTGCGTTTTACTTCCGCTGGGAGGAACCACGTGATTGGCCCGTGGCCTGAAAAGTTTTGACACCCCTGTGTTAGAAGGTTTAGAGAAGGCTGGATTACTAAACCCAGTCATTCGATTTGGGATTAAGTAGGTTCGAGTGAGTAATAACACACAGTGAAAAGGGAGGTGGGTGGGGAAAAACGACAGCAGATAGATCATCCTTAAAAATATTACACTTTATTGTCTTGTTCCCCAAGAGGGAGGAGGGCTTTTTTCCCCAGAAAGCCTAGAAAATTTAAGAGTAGACGTGATGATGGACAGAGGCAGCTACTCCCCTACGGTCTGAGTGCCTGTCCTCTGCAAGGCAGGCATTCAGTAGCAAATGCAATAAAATAAGCTAAACTAGGGGTGCCCAAACTTTTCAAGCCGTGGGCCGGTTACAAGGTTCAGGTCACTATGGCCCATGGGCCAGATCTGGCCCCCAACACCAATTCATCTGGCCTGTGAAGAAGCCCTCGTTGCTCCCGGAAGTGGAAGTAAAATGCGCCCGTATGGGCCTGTTTTACTCCTGCTTCCGGGAGCAACGAGGGCTTTGCAGGCCGGATGAATTGGTGTCGGGGGCCGGATCCAGCTTGCAGGCTGCAATTTGAGCACCCCTGAGCTAAACCTTCTCTGACGACAAAAAACAAACAAATCCCAAGAACTGAAACGAAAAAGACAGATGAGCCAAAATAATAATAATATATATGTGGGGGAATGTTACAGTTTCCAGTGCTACGGTTAGCCATAACCTTAAAAGTACATGATGAAAAGGACAAAAAAGGCCAAAATAAAATAAAAATCCATCCATCGGCAAATATACGATGCTAGATGAATATATATATTTAATAATAATAATAAATCTGGACGTTATTAAATTGCAACAGTTTGCGTTTTTTAATTTCACTCTTTTTTTTCTTTTTAATTAAAAAAAAAGATCTCTACATGGTTTTCTTTCATTTAAATTTGGTCCTCAGAAAACCCTGCACCATGATGAAGAAATTACAAAAAATAGATATATATAATATATATATATAAGCGTGAAAAAGCCATGGATTTCAAGGGCTGTTCAGAGTGAAGAAATAGTGAGGAAGACTTGAGTGAGTGGACTTATTTTTCCTGCCCAACAGAGAAGTAAGACTTTTGAAGCATCCTGGAAGAAGTTTCCTCTTGCTTTCTAATGGTTTCATTTAGCCTTGGCATTAATTTCTTCTAGCTATCTGAGAACCTTGACCTTCCTGTTCAGATGTGACACAAGACTCCCCTCTCAGCAGGGGTTTTGTTATAGCCCCGCCTGTACCACTGACAGCTTTATTTAATTTATCTCCCTACCACACTGAGCCCTGGCCAGGTGGGTCAAAAGGGTCTTTTGAGAGATCATGCTTGATTCCTGGCTCTGCTCAGATATCAGACATTCGCAACTGGCCATCTGTGCTCGGCCATCTCTGCAGGCCTGTATTGCTGAAACTAGAAAAGGCTCGGGTGAAAAAGAAACAGGCTTAGAAACTATCCAGACTTTGCGGGCCAGAACTGTTCTCTCACCTGCTTTGGAAGGGGTCCGTGAACAAAAAGTGGGCAGTGAGTGTGTGTTTGTGTGTATATGAAAGAGAGAGGCAGATCTCAAAACGACACCCTTGTGCTTCAGTCTGTGAAATGTGGCCATTCTCCCCCCCCCCCCTTTCCTCTCCTGTAAATAACCTAGCACTGAAGTTAAAAGGAGGGGAAATAATCTCCCACTGCAATCGAGGGAATAAAGATGAGATTACCAATGTTAAAACAAGAGAGCGCATGCTGGTGTCATGTGTGTGTGTGTGTGTGTGTGTGTCTGTCCATGTTTGGGCAAAAAACAGGAACTCTGGCGTACCCAAAGAGGGCATCTTCAGCCGCAGCTGGGCTCAGCATGGCTCAGAAACCCAGCGGTGCCTATGCACGTTTGCAAAGTTTACGGGCGAGGTGGACAAAGGAGGAAATGGGTGGAAGAGGATGTGGCTTTTGCCAAACTGACCCAGCGCGGCGAGCGGGAAGCTCAGAAAGGTGGGATGGGTCAAGGGAGCAGATCCTGGTATTCTTCTGGATGAAGACTGGAGATCGATCTAGCTCTGGCCCATGCTAGGATATTGGCAATGCGTGCCTGAACTTTAAAAGAGGTGGCGGAGTTCAGGAAGAGAGAACAAGTATAGGGAGGAAAGGACCCAACTGCAGGCAGCAGAGGCTGATGGGCTCAAGACTGAACAAAAACAGGCACCCGAACAGAACTGTATGTTTTGCTGGAAGGATCCTGGGCCTCTTCTCGCCCCATCCAACCCCGGCAAAGCGACAAGGTAAGGCGTTAGCGCCCGTCTCCCTCCCGAGCTCCAGGTCTTTTGGAAAGGAAGGGATGAAGACAGTTGCATAGGTAACAGAGGTGGCAGAATACTCGGCATTTAAAACAAGAGTCCCACAGGCCCTGGAGGCCATTTTCTGTCCTCAAAGGAGAGAGAAAGATAAAGATAGAGATGTCCTTGTTGTGTGTGTGTGTGTGTGTGTGAGAGAGAGAGTCTGTGGGTCTATGTGTGGTGTGTGTGTATACAGCATTGAGGGAAATCAAACTGTTGCGCCCCCCTCCCCTCCCTAAAGAAGCGCCAGCGCTTGTGGTTGCCGCCTCCTCCTCCTCCTGCTCACAGGTCACTCTCGCCGTACAATGCCGTGGAGAAGGACTTGTAGTCGAGGGCCCCAGGGATGGCGTCGGGCCCCTGGTAAGGTGCCATGCGGGCAATGCAGTATTCTGCCTGGTCTGGGGGGAGCTCTCGCTGCAGCTCCTCGGCGGTGATGTAGTTCTGGGGGTGGGGAGGAAAGAGAGAGAAAGAGACCTTCTGAGGTTTTGTGCCATGGAGGGCTGCTTTACTCTTAACTTACTCACTGCAGTAACACCCTGCCTTTCCAGCCTGGAGCTCACAGCAGTGTTTGTGGTCCTCTCCCTTCTTATTCTCACAACATTCCTGGGAGGGAGGGAGGTCGGGTTCCGGCAGTGGGACTTGGCCAAAGATCATCCAGGGCTACATGGGGATTGAAACCAAAGTCCCCTTGAGAGCCAGTCCAATGGCGTAACCAGTGAATCGCACTAATTCCCAGCAGTAGTATTTTTAGTATTTCCTACAGCTTGGAAGTAATAAGTTACAAGTAACATCTCTTCTTGGCTCCATGGGCTAGAAACCCAAGCTTTGCAACCAACCAACCAACCAACCAAACCAACCCAATGATTCTAGGTCTGCCAGGGAGGCCTGGAGAATTCACAGACTGCCCCCCAGCCTCTTGACTAAGCTTACTTTGTCGCCAGCCAGGACCTTGAAGGAGGCAATGACCTGGTCGGCCGTGTCCGTATCTGTTGTCTCCCGAGACATGAAGTCGATGAAGGCTTGGAAGGTCACCACACCACTGTTGTTGGGGTCCACCACGCTCATGATCCGGTTGAACTCTGCATCTCCCTGGACAACGAAAAGCGGGGTTCAATTCCCTTGCAAAAGAAGGCAGCTTAGAGAAGGCGGGTGGCTTAGACAGAGAGGAAGTAGCCCTAGATCAGGGATGGCAAAGCTTGGCACTCCAGGTGTTCTTGGACTTCAATGCCCAGGAACCCAAGTCTCTGTGAATCCACACAAGTGGGTGTTCTTGGACTTCAATTCCCAGGAGCCCAAGTCTCTGTGAATCCACACAAATGGGTTTACTGTGCATATGCACATTCGTGTGGATTCAAAGAGACTTGGGCTTCTGGGAATTGAAGTCAAAGAACAGCTGGAGTGCCAAGGTTGGCCATCACGTCCCTAGACGGAACAAGTAAGGCTTTGGAAAACAGGCACAGCAATGAGTCTTAAGCGGGCTACTCACTTGACCGCTACTTTGTTGTAAATGACTGCCTAAATTAATGCACAATTAATTCTAACAAATTAAAAAAGAGGAGTTCTGCAATCCTGGGAACAGCATCGAGATTTAAGCCATGCTGCCTACATTTTAAGCCATATTAGACCCCGTGTTTTCCTTCCTTCCAACCATGGTTACATGGCGATGAGGGATAATTACATGTCTGTAGTAGCCCTCAGTTCTGCATGAAGAGAGCCCAAGTCTTATGCCTTCATCTCACATTAAAACGATCAGGTAAGCAGGTGATGAGGAAGGCCCATTCATTGCCTTGGCAGGGATGAATACTTGGGGTGCAAATCCTTCCACTGAAAATTCAGTAAAAACCTCAGTTAAATCATGAGTTTTACGAGACAGGGCTGTGAGTTACAGACGTCACCTGGGCTTCTACTGAGCCACTTGAAAATTGGGCAAAATGGAGAAATAGAATTAAAAAAAACATTTTTTGCCTCTAAAAAAGAATTAGTAATTTTTATTCATTCAATTTCAAAGTCTCTCTGACTGCCTTTTGACCTTGTTCAAAAGGATCTTAGGCTGAAGCTTAGGTGATATGAAAATATCTCCAATTTGAAATGGGATTTAAAAATGCAAATCGACTTTTAAAAAAGTACGTGGTCGGCAACTCTAGCAGACATCCATCCATCCTTCTGTAATTCAGGTTTAATTCACTCTGCAAATATTTCCAGCAGAATTTCTTGCCCTTACATAGAAAAGTTGGGAGGGGTGTTTGAGGCCATCGAGTCCAGGTGGGTAAAGGTAAAGGTCGCTCTTGCTCAAAAGCCAGTCATATCCAACTCTAGGGTTCAGTGCTCATCTCTGTTTATAGCCAAAGAGCCAGCGCTGTCTGCGTCTGTAGACGTTTCTGTGGCCACGTGGCAGGCATGATTAGACACTGGAGTGCACAGAATGCTGTTTACCTTCCCACCGAAATGGTCTCTATTTATCTACTTGCAATTTCTTGCTTTTGAACTGCTAGGTTGGCAGGAGCTGGGACAGATGATGGGAGCTTACACTCGAGAATCGAACTCCACCCTTCCAGTCGTTGAGTTCAGCGTCTTAACCACTTGAGCTATCGCAGTCGCTCCTTGAGTCCAACCTCCTGCTCAATGCAGGAATCCGAATAAAAGTGAATCTGATGGATGGCGGCCAAATTCTCTATCACTGACTTAGAACGCCTGATAATTACAAACAAGTTGCCCTCCTAGCCCAGTGGTAACAGAGGACAGACACATCTTGACACACAGGTTATCAGTACACCACCACCAGTGACAGTGCAAAGCAGAGAGCACAGCAAAGCCAAGAGCGTACCAGGCTGTATCCCGTGGAGATAAGCAGGGCGCGGTAGTCGTCTGTATCCATGCTCCCCGTGCGCTTCTATTCCGAGAGGCCAGCAGGCGAAGGAAGGATGGATGGAAGGAAGGAAGGAGGGTGCAAACAGAGAAGGCATGCGCGGAGGGAAGGAAGGAAAGAGCAACAGCCCGATGGAGGGAGAAAAAGACATGCAGAGAGAAAGAAAATCAATCAGGAGAAGTCATTGAGATGTCATGTCACCAAAAGATGGGTGGGAAGGAGAAAGGGCACAAAGGTCAGGGCGGAGGGGAACACATTAACAACGAGATGGTTGGAAGAAGAGGAACGGGAGGAAAACAATGTGATGAAGGAAGAGAGAAAGGAGATCTGGTTAATTGCAACATCGCAGAAGGCTCCACGGCTAACGGGCAAAGGGTACCTGTCGGTCATTTTCCACATCGTATCCCAAGCTGATGAGGCAGGCTTTGAACTCTTCGGGCCCCAGAGAGCCACCGTGGTCCTGACACACGAAGGGATGGAGGACATGGCATGTGAGGAGAGAGGCGAGGCCACGGCAAGGGAGGTGGGGTAGAGGGGAAAAGAGATGCGGTTAGTTCAGGATCAACACCGACTCCAGTCCAGAGGGGCGGCAGAAGGAGCCTTCTGGAGAAGGACTGGAAGTCAAATCAGCAACGCAGCCCAGCTGGGGACTCTCTCTCCTTCCACCTCGGCTCGGGCCGAGAATTTAGGATTGCAAACAAGTCAGGAATCAGAAATACATTGCCCCAGTTCTAAACACAAAGGATTTCCACAAGGGAAATCCAACCCATATCCATATTTAAATGTGAGATTTCGTGGATCAAATCCTTGCATAGAAAGACCAACACAGCTATCACTTCACAAATTTAAACAACATCCTTCTTCTTCTTTTGCCATATCTGAATCCAAATATAGGTGATCTTCATGGCAATCGGCCATGAAGATTGTCCTGGGAACAATATAATGCAGTGGCCTTCCATATCACAGTGTGATACCCATAGTGCCACTGATCCAGTTCCGAAAGTCACTTTCTGGTCCTGAGCCCTTTTGGCAAACAAAGTCCTCCTCAGCCCCAGGCCGGGATGGATGAAGCTGCTGACCTCCATCAAGATGGATTCCAGTGGGATTTAATCAACTTAGGGACCATCACCCTTCCCTGTGGACTTCGGCACCTGGAGGCCCAAGATTGAGAAACCCTGCTCTAGTCAATACCAGCTACTTGGCTATTTGTCATACTATAGCATCATGTAAAGTAGACTGGTCATCTTTGCCAGGAGTTTTTGTAGCCAGATGTTTTTAGAGATAAATAACTGGAGGGCGAAGAAACACAATGAATGTGAATTATATATAGTAAGGTAAAAGTTACCCTTGCTCAAAAGCCAGTGGAATCCGACTCTAGGGTTCAGTACTCATCTCTGTTTATAGCCAAAGAACCAACGCTGTTGGTGTCTCCAGATGTTTCCGTGGACATGTGGCAGGCATGACTAGACACCAGAGTGCACGGAACGCTGTTTACCTTCCCACCATTGTGCAGCACTCAGGTTTCGAACCTTGACCTTCCAGTCTTCAAGCTCAGCATCTTAACCACTAAGCCACCACAGATGCAACAAATTCTTACTGCTCCACAGCCAGACATTAAGTCCCTGCATTCAGCTTGAGGTTACCTTGTCGAAGTGGTTGAAGGAGGCCCGGAATTCTTGCATCTGCTCCTGGCTGATCCCCTTGGCGTCCCGGGTCAGGATTTGGTTCTCCACCTCATTGATGGTCCTGGCAATGGTGGTGAGGAGCTGCTCCCAACCAACACGGATGTGCTGGAAACACAAAGCAGAATTAGAAGATGGAGGAAGGAGCTCACTGGACAAGGAATGGCATTAAAGGAAGATACGGCTGAGGAACTCAACCTCATCTACATCACTTGGAGGACCCTGAATAGGCTGAGGGTCAGAGTCTCTAAATGCAAGACCAACAGGCTCAAGTGGGGACTTCTGGGAAACAACAACAATGTTGTGTGACTGTGGAGAGACAGAATCCAGCTGATTTGCTGGTCTGCCAATGACTGCCAGAAACATGTACTGTTGAGGTCTTAAGTTTGGCCAAGCACAAAGCGAAGAAAGTGGCTTCATTTTGGCAATCCAAAGTTTGATCTGGACATGAAAGAAGATGGATTACGGTACTCTTGCGTTCAGGCCTGCTTCTCTCCCCACCCCACCCCGCCCTCTCACTGCCCTCACCTCCATTGTGTAGTTAGTGTGCTTGTTGTCAAAGATGAGGGCTTCCTGAATGAGTTGGTGCTGTTGTTCCAGGATGTCGATGTTGGGTTTGTAATCCACAATGTTCCGTTCATACTGCTTCAGGTGGTCCAGCTGATCCTCCAAGGTGCCGTTCATCTCAATGGAAATGCGTCCAATCTCCTGGAAAAGGGAAGGAGAGGGTTAGCATTTGGAGCCTGACTCTTGAGTTCCTCATTACATTGTTGTCAGGGGCAGGTGACCTTTATTAATATCAACAACTGAGTCAGGATGGAATGTGTGTTATTAAGGTGTCCATGGCTGGTACATCTGAATGCTTGGGAACAACATTGCAATATCAATTATATTTATATAGTGCCGCAAGGCGCTTAGTGCGCTCTGTGGGCAGCTCGCAAGTTAATTAGCACACAAGTTAATTAACAAGCTAATTAGCATCCACTGGTTCCCTCTGGTGGCCAATTCTAATAATGTGTCTTGCAAATATTTACCAAAATATTTACCAAATAACACTTATTTATTACATTTATATACCACCCATCTGGAATATTTTCCCACTCTTGCTGTAGAGCAGGGGTGCCCAAACTTTTCAGGCCACGGGCCAGTCACGTGGTTCAGGGCTGCCCAAACTACGGCCCAGATGAGCACAGAGCCCTAGAATCGGATATGACTGGCTTTTGAGCAAGGGCGGCCGTTACTGTTTAGTTACATTACCTATAGCACAATAGAACCCTGCTCTACTCAGGGCAACATGGTTGTTGATAAAATACGAGTGAAATTCCTGCCCCTGCACCCCTGGGATGCTGGTAATGACAAAGTTGCTATTTCGTCCCCATGTGAAATGAGAGGCAAATAAAAATGGTGAAAATGTCTTGCCAAAGGCCACTTAGGGCTATGGTGGGATTTGAACTAGCCACTGTTAGCTTAAAACTCACACTGTCGATTCCACAATGTTTTCTAATCCTCCAGGTTTCCAGTAGATGTTTCCTTTCCTCACCTTTCCCATGTTCACATTGAATGGACAGCAAAGACTATGGCTCACCTCCATTTTGTTCTGGATCCAGGGCCCCACAATGTTGGCTTGGGTGGCAAACTGCCTGCGCAAATGTTCGTTGGACTGCTGCTTGCTCTGTTCGTCGAGCAGGGCGTTGTCCCTCTTTGGCACCAACTGCTGGACCTGTTCATTGTTTAAGAACAAAATGAGCCACCGCTGGTCCAGGCCTTGCCCTGGAGCTTCTCACTAGCCAAAATGTCTACAGGCCACAACTGTTGGGGCTCCAGGGGGTCCGTTCTTGTCAGGCTGACAAAAGGCACTCAGGAGAGAAAAATGCAAGGAGACGTGCCTCCCATGGCTATTTCTGATCCAGGTTTAAAAAGGTGAATTCACCTTAAGCATACACGAGGGAGGGTGTAAGTAGATCCGATTCCATTTGACACCAACCCACAGTCCCCATTTTCAAAACTATGAGTAGACCTCCAAAAACTTTTCATGTACAGCCATGCAGTCATGTTTTTACTGGGACTGCAGTGGCTTGGTGGTTAAGATGCTGAACTTGACACGACTGGAACGTCAGCAGGTCAGCAGTTCGAGACCCGAGTGCTGTGTGAACAAGTAAGCTCCTGCCAACCTAGTAGTTTGAAAGCAAGAAATTGCAAGTAGATAAATAGGGACCACTTGGGTGGGAGAGGTAACAGCGTTTCATGTCTAGTCTTGCCTGCAACATGGCTATGGAAACGTTTGAAGATGCAGCCAGTGCCGGCTCTTTGGCTGTAAATGGAGATGAGCACTGAACGCTAGAGTCGGATATGACTGGCTTTTGAGCAAGGACGACCTTTACTTTGACATGTTTTTGGACTACAATTCCCAGAATTCAACAGGCAGAACTCTTAGTATTGTTTTATTGGGGAGTCCTTGCCATAGCCATTGGAAACTGCCTGCCAAACTCGCAAAAGGTGTTGGTTTATGAGAGGAACCAGCCAAAAAAGATAAAACACAAGCCCAAGCCCATTCCCTGACGCACCCGTTCCCACTTGGAGTTGATGATCTGGGGGGTGACGGAAGTGTAGGGGTTATTGCCAGACAGCTTAATGTTATTGTAGTCGGCAATCCTTTGTGCTTCGCTCTGGATGCCGAGGATGGCCTCCCGCTCCTTGTCTGCATCTGGCAGGGTGGACTTGAACTGGTCGTGGGCTGCAATCAGACCCTGGAAGAGAAAAAGCCCTCTGGGTGAAAAGCGAACAAGGGATCCCAACTAACACAATCCTCCACCATCAGCAAGATGGCCTCATGCTACACAAGCATGAAACTCAACTCAGGGCTAATGAGAGGTCTCATAATTACATTATCTTGGCACTTAAAGTTGTTACTGTCTGTAATGCATAGACGTTTTATAAAGCAAGAAACTTTTCACAAAAGTTCTCCTGCAGTTCAATTTGAAACTGTGTTCTGTGAATCTCCCTCTCCTTGCTTCTCGTCGCAACCTCTGGCTCCTGGTAACAGAGTAGACCAGGGCTGACCAAACTACAGCCTGGGGGCCATATCTGGACCCAAACACCAATTCATCCTGCCCAGGAAGTCCCCTGTTGCTCCTGGAAGCAGAAGTATGGCTTTGCCGTTGGCCAAATTTAAATCTTCATCAGTGCAGGTTTGTAATAACAATTGGTAGTCTAGGAACTGAGCTAGATTTTGCCATATGGGTGTGTTTTACTTCCGCTTCCGGGAGTGACAAGGGCTTGAACCACGTGACTGGCTTGTGGCCCAAAAGGTTTTGGCACTCCTGGAGTAGACCCTACTGCCAGTGACTCAACACCGATCGTCAGGGGCTGGTTAACTAAACTGACAACCCTGAGGACTAACAACCTCGAGTGGCAAAGTCCACAGGGAAGGGTGATGGTTCCCAAGTGGATTAAGCCCCACTTGATGAAGGGCAGCAGCTTCACCCATCCTGGCCTGGGGGTTT
The DNA here is from genome assembly GCA_030440675.1 of Furcifer pardalis. Taxonomy (NCBI): domain Eukaryota; kingdom Metazoa; phylum Chordata; class Lepidosauria; order Squamata; family Chamaeleonidae; genus Furcifer; species Furcifer pardalis. Next base: position 308,714,817 of record CP126890.1, read on the forward strand.
TATGAGGACTTTGCATGCCAAAAGGGCTCAGGAACAGAAAGTGACTCAAAGGAACAGGATCAGTGGTATGGGTGTCACGCTGTGATATGGAAGGCCAATGGAGGGTCACTGCATCACTATCATCATCATCTGCACTTATACCCCGCCCATCTGTGATGGACTCCCACTCTGGGAGGCTATATAGTTCCCAAGACAATCTTCATGGCTGATCACCAAGATACAGCACTTAAAAAAGAAGAAGGCTCCTGGATATCTCACATATCCAGAGCCAGATCAGAGGCAAAGTGGGATGGCGGTAGTGGTGGGGTCCAAAGCCATGGGGGGCAATTCTCCCAGTTCTGGCCAGGCGAGAGGACCAACCCAGACCTTCCAGGGGTGTACTCGGCACACAAGGACACAAAACCTGAAGCCTTTGGGTCCCTTCCTACCTCAATCTCCTCGATGGTATGGACAATGAACATGTCCTGCAGGTCCTCCATGGCGCTCTCCATCCAGTTGTTGAAGGGCGCTGCCCTCTTGGCATACTCCAGGTGGAGCTGGTCAATAGTCTCCAGCTGCTTCTCTGTTTTCTGCACAGGAGATCCAAAGAAGGAGCAGGTTTCACTGTGTGCCACCAAGGCCTCTCTCTTGCATGCCCATGAAACCCACTGCGCTGCTCGACTCCCCAGTTATGCCAGGGCAAGAAGCAGAAGCCCGCCCATCTCACCTCTAACGCCTCCCTCCGGGTGTGGGTCAAAGACCCCAGTGCGTCCCATTGGTCGCATATTTTCTGGCACCGGGCGTTGACGCTGGGAGAGTCATAGTAATCCAGCTCACTATGGGGCAGAGAGAAAAAGAAGACGTGTTATGGGGGCTGGGGGTGGACCCTGGGGGTAAAGCAAAGAGTTTCAGACCGGGGCTGTGCTCTCTACCTTCTACGGGTACACGGAAGGGTCTTTGAGAGGTAGAGACCAAGTATATCCCCATTCCATAACTTGCTTGGCTAAGGAGGTGAGCCTTTCGTTTGAGCAAAAAGAACTTGTGCAAAGTTTTGTTTTTCTTAGTGATCCAAAAGGGTATCGTCTGCCTCCTTTGCATTCTTTATAATTTGAATATGGATCACACAGCTAATCTTTCTTTTTTGCCCTTCCAGCTCAGTGATTCTGATTCTGTCCTGCAGGAGCGCTCAGTCGACTTCTCAAGTAACCCATCTGCAAATCTTGCAGTGACAGACTCCAGGCATCAGGGGGCAATGCTCGTCTTCTAAACACAGTTCAATGCTGAGCAGACCATTCCTCCTCCACCCCCCCCCCCTGGACTGACGTTTCCCTTCCCTCCCCTCCCAGGATTGATGGCCCAGTGCCCTGCGGTGGCATTTTCCCCCAGAACTTCTGAACGCAACATTTTTAGCAGACCTCCTTGGGAAGGGAGGCCGCATGTTGCTGGCACGTTCGGGAAGCGGCCAAGAAAACGCCAGACGCTTTGCCAAACAAAATACCTGGGGAAAGAGCGGTGGGGGAACGAATGCAACACAACGGTTGAAAAATATGGGATTTGAAGCTTTGAATAAAACCATAGCCCGAGAACTAGGAATGTTGGCATCCAGACCGTGGGGAAGGGGAGGGGGTGGGTGGGATTCCCTACTGGTTTTTCAGACAAAAAAGGTGCAGGATGAAAGGGTTTCCGACTTCATCCGCCATTTCCCAATTCCAAGCTTTGGCACAAGGTTTTTTTTTTGTGGGTGTGCATGCGTAAGTGTTTCTCCATGAAGTCATGTTCTAGGCCACAGACATCTGTGTTTCCAGGTTCTTGGCCATTCCCAGCTCCTAGAATAAAGAGCTCCCATTCATGCCTCTCTGTGTACTAATTGTGTGTGAGTTTATCTGAGTAGAAAAGAGGGGGAGACGGAGAAAAAATAGTTTGGAGCAAACTCTTACAATAACCGTATTCTAGTGACACACAAACCGGGAAAGGGGGGGGGGAGAGGGAAGTGGAACAATGCAGGCACTGTGTTTTTGCGTGCGTGCATGTGTGAATGTGTTTGAAAACTGGGTGCAAGAGGAGAGGCGGACACCCTTTAAGGGTGCACTTTCCAAAGAGAGGTGATTCTAGCTGACTCTGTGTGAGAGCCAGGACATTTTGGAAAGCCTACATTAGCACATGGAAAAATATAGGACTGCTATTTTGGATGTGCCAAAAATATCCCACACTGTCTCTTTGTATCAGACCTTTGCCACAAGATCGACTGTCTCTCTCTCTCTCTCATACTCACACACATGTGAGAACCAAGGAGCATGAAGGAATGGGAAATGAGAGGCTGACGTGTTTCTTTAACACAGGGGTGCCAAAACTACGGCCCGTGGGCCATAGTTTGGGCACCCCTGGTTTAAGCAGAGAAAATGGCAGATTAAGATCTATCTCATCCTGTTGCAAAACAGAATGCAAGGTGTGTTTTACTTCTGCTTCCGGTAAGAGGAACCATGTGACCGGCCCATGGTCCAAAATGCTTGGGCAATCCTGCTTTAACATGATGCAGAGAAATCTTATCATAGCTTGGCAGCGGGGTCCCCCCCCCCCCCCCGGACTACATCTTCCAGAATGCACCAGTGAAAAGCATTCTGTCTCAATGTTAGAGTTTGGTAAACAAAAGGGGGTTCAGTCCTCGGGTCTAGACCAGGGGTTCCCAATCTAAGGCCTGCAGGCCAGATCCAGCCCATGGTGCCATTTCATGTGGCCCACCCCACTCCTCCAAGGGCATTTGAGAAACAAAATAGTCACCCCTTTGGAGCTACTGGGACAAAATGGCCACCCCATTGTGCAGGCAGGGCAAAATGGCTGTCCGGCCCTCGACGCTGACTGCGAGAGCATGACCCGGCCCCCGGCTGGAAAAGACCACTCCCTTGGGGAAAGGAGCTGCTTTTGCAAGGCCAGCGTACTTGAGTTCCTGAGCGATGGCTGCAATTTGTTCCACGCGATCTTGGTGGGCCGCCAGGTCGCTCTCAAAAGCCTCGTGCTTCCGGATCAGGGCCTTGATATCCGACAGCGTGGCCGTCTCGTAGTCCTTCTGCCTCAGCATGGCCTCTTTTCCTGCAGGGGAAGAGAGACAATGCAAAATGTTCAGAAGCCACCATGGGAACAGACCAGACTTCCCATGGAGCTCACAACCAACATTTTGAAAACTATTCAGGGGGAACAATACCTTTTATGACATTGCTGCCTTCACTGTCACAGTTATCTTTTGATGTGTCTTGAATGATTTCATAAGCTGTCACGAGCTTACGCAGAAAAACAGGACATATCTTTCTAATTTGTTTTTAAAAAATAACCAAATCCATCTGGCTGACCACAAAAGAAACTTCTTAACATACTTCTGTTGGGTAGAGTACTCAATGTACTACTACTGTTACTACTTCATGGGACTGTGGTGGCAGTTCGAGTCTTGAGTGGAGCATGATGGAGGGAGGTCACGTCATCTGTCCCAGTTCCTGCCAATCTAGCAGTTTGGAAGCAAGGATTTGCAAGTAGATAAAGAGGTACTGCTTCGGTGAGGAAGGGAACAGCATTCCATACGATCCAGCATCTAGTCGTGCCTGCCACATAACTACAGAACCTCTGCAGATGCAGACAGCACCAGGTCTCTGGCTGCAGAGATGAGCACTGAACCCTAGAGCGGGGTTTCCCCAACAGCTGTAGAGGCCACAGACTGAAGAAAAAAAATAATCGAATTTTTTGAACTTTCACAATCCTCCCAAGCACCATATATTTGCTGGCTATCTTGGCTGCAGGATTCTAATCATTATGATGTTCTCAGGATAAGCTTTCCAAGCTCTGGGCTTCCCATCACCCCTCCATACAGGGGCCAGACGCAGGAAGTACATTCTAGGCTTCCTCCGGCTCCACAGGAAATGAGAATTGCATGCAACTGAGATTCCTGAATGCAGAGTTACGTCTGGGGCTCCAGCACATTCTTGACAACCCCCATCCCCTTTGCCCCCTTCACCTTCATTTTCCCAGCCTTGGCAGGACTTGGGGAAAGGGGGGGGGGGAAGAGATATGCCAGCTCCATTTGCTAGCAACCCTGGCACATCGCTGGAGCTTCTGCGTTAATTCAAAAGCTATTTGGGTTGAGAGCAAAAATGAAGCCACTGAAGTGTTGAAAATGGGTATTCTGTTCCAATCAGCTGTTGCCCGGGACACGCTCTAGCCTGGAAAATTCTCCCGTGGCTGTCGGCCAGAGGTCTGGACAAACAGTCGCAAACTATACAGGGGCAAAGTGATAGGGGTTCAGATAGATGGAAGGAGCTAGCAGCGTGGTTTAGATTTAGACCAGAAGGTTAAATGGACTGTGAGTGAATCTTGGAGTGAGCCTTTAGAAAGCTACTGTTCAGGGTACTTTTAGTACTCTCTGTCCCCTGCTGGTTGGAGAACACGATGCAGAACAGATACCCCTCTGCTTAAGCTACAGAGACCGTGAAATTCAACCGTCACCGTGGAATTTAACTCTTAAGCCTGGCTTACCTGATTTATGTTTCACGTCAAAAACCATGACCCTAATGTAGTAACGTATACATCAGGGTGCCCAAACTACAGCCTGGGGCCAGATCCGGCCACCAACACCAATTCATCCAGCCTGTGAAGCCCTCGTCACTCCTGGAAGCAGAAGTAAAATGTGCCCATACAGGCCGTTTTACTTCAGCTTCTGGGAGCAACGAGGGCTTCATAGGCTGGATGAATTGGTGTCGGGGCCCAGATCTGGCTCACAGACTATAGTGAACTGAACCATGTAACCGGCCCACGGCCCAAAAAGTTTGGGCACCCCAGGTATACGTGGATCTCTGAAGCACAAAAACTTAGGATGCTTAGAAGGCAAGAGAATGGAATAGAGATAGTAGACCACTCCTTGCTCAGGAAAAGGTTCAGGATTTTAGCTCTGATGGCCATTCAAACTCTTTGTGCCTCCAAAGCTGTGGTTTTGGGTCAGGCGGAAGAAACTGCGGAATGAACTTACCAAAAGGTGGCTTCGTTTTGGCAGTTTCACATCTGGCCTAGACATGGAAGAAGAAGTACAAAAAGAACCAGACTATGGTACGTTCATAACTGGCTCAATATTTTAGTTGTCACCAGGTTGAGCAAAGGTAGAGAAAATTAAGAAGAGACTTTGATTGCCATCTCTGATTTTGCCTCCATTCTGTGCGGTCCATTGGGTTGTAAGATGGCCTTTTGAACACCAAATGAGCCCTCTCTCCTGCTTCTCCATCACCTGGTCAAAATGGACCTGTGGAAGACATGCTGAGCCTTCCATAGTAACTGCCTGCAGGCTGCGATGGATGAAGTTACAGTGAGATGTTGGGAAGAAGGACAGGTTGTTTAACTGTAACTGGAGTTCTTTGAGTGCTCTCTTCTTAATGCACACGAATGGGTTAACTTCCTGGATGTGGTTTCTGTGAATCCACAGGAATGGGTTTACTGTGAATACACACTAATGGATTAACTTCACGCATGGTCTTCTTCTGCTGTATCTGAATCCTAATCTTGGCAATCCTCATTGTGATCAGCTATGAAGACTGTTCTGAGAATATAATGCAGTGGCCTTCCTTCTGCCTTCCGCATTACAACATGACACCCATCAAACCACTGATCCAGTTGTGTGAGACTCTTTCTGGTCCTGAGCCCTTTTGGCATGCAAAGTTCTCCTCAGCCGTGGGCCAGGATGGATGAAGCTGCTGCCCCTCCATCAAGAGGGATTCAAGTGGGATTTAATCCATTTGTGGACCATCACCTTCCCTTGTGGACTTGGCCACTTAAGGCCATGAATCCTCAGGGTGGTCAAGTTAGTTAACCACCGTCTGTCACTCGGTGTTGAGTCGTTGGCAGTAGGGTCTACTCTATGACCATAGTAGGATAACCTGCCATATGTGCAGTAAACCCATTCGTGTGGATTCAGAGACCACATGCGTGAAGTTAACTCATTAGTGTGCATTCACAGGGAACACAAAGAACAGAGCAATCTGAAGAGAAGGGCAGGGAGGGGTGTCTGCTCTCCCCTCTCTGACTCTGCTGCAGAAAAAGGAATTTACTCTGTATCCAAGAGTGCTCAACAGGAAGCTGCAAGGATGCTGATAACATTTTCTCCACCCTGAACTGTGCTAAGAATAGGACCAGTGACAAAAGGATTCCAGCTGGAAAGGAGGTAAACAAGTTAAAACACTGCCTCAGACAAGCAGAGGCAACTCTTGCCATGGCTGAGAACTGAAGCCGCCTAACGGACAAACTCCACATGTCTTCTTGACAGCCTGTTGGACTGGGAGATTCTCTAGTTTTGCAGGCTTATGTTTAGTTTTGATTTTTTTTTTTTGAAAAAGAGAGGCGGCTGTTCCTTAACATCTAATACATCCCAGTAGGCATCTAGTGCTTTGATGGGGCAGCAGGAATTAAGAGCACCCCCCCACACACACACACAGACAAATGAAAGATCACAGAAATCCACATCTGAGAAATGCTTTGTTATCACTCAAGTCAGCAGAGTCAATCAGGGTGGTAGCAAAATTCGAAGGTGGGACTTCTATGAAATGCAAACTCTGCTGGGAGGGACGGGGACCAAGGCTTCTGTTGCAGAGGGCTATTTATTTAACATTCTTGATTCATTTTTTTAAAAAGGGGGAAGACTCTAGTCCAGGGATTCTCAACCTGTGGCCCATGGCACCATTTTATGTGTCCCACCAAAGGTTGAGAACTCATGCTCTAGACCTCACGGCTGCAAAGCAATCCTTAAAATACAGTCGACACCCGTTCAGACTTAACCCATCACTCAAAAGGAGTGGTTGGGGGTAGGGGAATTCATTTTTTTAGTTGCAGTGTTTCTTAATCTTTGGTTTCTGGACTTCAGTTCGCAGAAGCCTAAGTCAATTCCCCAAAACACCGCTCAAGCCAATGGACTGACTTAAGCTTCTGGGAATTGAAGTCCACCAGTGTTCAATTAATTTGGGAAATGCAAAACTTTAGTGGTTCAGGGCAAGATGTTTAGGAACAAGAGTTTTTCTGCCAACTGGCTTAGTTTGTGGGACTCATATGATCCAGAATTTAGCTTTTTTTGGCACATGATATATATTGTCAGACCCTGGAAAGTTTAGAAACAATGGTTCTGTATGTTCTATGTGTAGAGAGCTTCCCCACAACCTCAATTTCATCACAAAGGATGGCTAGAAAGCAAAGGACATAAAAGTCTAGAAGATACAAAGAGGAAACTTTTTTGGGCTAGATGAATTTTTTGGAATAGTAGCCATGTTAGTCTGTGTTTTGAGCATATCAGAGAATAAGCAAAGCATAGACACTGTAGCACTTTAAAGACTAACTGTTATATTTTATATTAGCTTTCATGGATCAAGTCCACTTCGTCAGGCAAAGTGGACTTGATCCACGAAAGCTAACATTAAAATATAACAGTTCATCTTTTAAGTGCTACAGCATTTTTGCTTTTGTGCTAGATGGAACACCGGGCTGACTAGGTGGAAGGTGGCTTCCTATGTTTGTACCTACAAGCCCACCACAGCATATAACTTGCATTAAAGTAGCTGTTCTCCAAGTAAATAAATAAATAAATAAATAAATAAATAAATAAATAAATAAATATTTTCTAAGTTCTACATAAATTACACAAATTAAGCAAGATTCCTCCCATTGTGTTCTTGCTGCAGATTCAGCTTCAAATCATTTCGCACCCTTCCCTCTTCCAGAGGGGAAACGGACTCCTCAACTTCCTGCTCCTGGGACCAGAAATCGCATCTGACCTTCTTCCTGCCCTGGAGAGTTCATTGGGCATAAAGCCACATACTTTAAAGTATAGGCATGTAATCCCTAAGGGTCAGAATCTTGCTATTTCTGCCAAAATAACTATTTTTTTTTAAACCCCAAAGATTCCTAGAAAGCTGATATCTTCAAATTGCAAAATTTTCTCATAGTTTTCCTTAGCACTTATCAGAATACTCGCCCAAATAAAGAAACCTTTCAAATCCATCTAAAATCGGGAAGAGACACAGCCCGATACATTTTCCCACAGAGGGCTGTTCTGCCCTTTAAGAACTACCATTAAAAAGACTCTGCCTTTACATGATGATAGGATAGAGAATGTAGAGTCATCCGGACCTTAAAAGCTCAGGCAGATGAGTTCCATTTCTGCAAAATATCTCAGGCTATTTTGGATTACCATTCTCAGAATCCTATGGCCGACACAGCCTTGCTAGTGGTGGAATTCTAGGAGCCATCATCTTAAAAAAACATATTCTTGAGTCTCTGAGAATATCAATGCACGCACAACCTTGTCTGTAATAATAATTTCTTGTCAGAAATTATTCTGGGTTGAAAGGATTTTTGCTGGAGAAACTCTGCTCAGTTGATGCCCAAATGAGGCTCCTTTCATGTCCCCAAGAGCTGGGACAGAGACGGGCACTCAATCCATCATGCAGTACCCGGGTCTTGAACTGCCGACTTGCCAGCCTTCCAGCTAACAAGGTGAGCTTCTTAACCACTGAGATACCGCAGCCCCACGTCTGTTAACCAGTAAAAAGTTGAGCAGGAGAAACCTGTCATGTAGGCTGTAAGGCAGCTGTCTCTCTCGATAAGCAACTAATCAAACATGCCCTGAAGAAGTTCACAAGCGGGGAAACCACAGAAACACTTTCATAGCCCAGATTTTCTTCTTTGAAGCAAGATATTGGCTTCCAAACACAAAGAATAATGTTAATAATCACTGACAGACGTGCCTCTCTATGAATGTATCCAGTTCTTTGTTAGCAGAGATTCCATCCTGGGGCTAGAAACTGAAAAGGCTTCAGTTCCAAAGTATTTCTCTGCTTCCTATGCCTTGGAGGCCTTGTGGCTTGGTAGTAAAGAACAGACACTTGAATTGCTGGAGAGATACAAAGGAAGCTGTCTTATAGTGAGTCAAACTCTTGGTCCCACTAGCCCTGTACTGCTAGCGTTGCCTGCCAATGGCTCTCCAAGATTTCAAGCAAGATTCTTTCTTAGCTCTACTGAGAAATCCCTGGTGGCCACCTACCCAAGTCTTAACTAGAACTGATCCCTGCTTAGCTTCTGAAACCAAATAAGATCAGGCATTTTCTAATTCTACTCCTAGCTTTGCAGATCCCACTATACAGGACTGGCAGCTGTTTTCCAATGGGTCCAAGCCCAAAGGCAACACAGAAATACATTATGTCTCTTCTGCTAAATGATAACCTCACCCCGGCCCCAAAAGCTACCTATAATAGAGGCTCAACAACCCCCACCCAGGTCTATGAGAACAACAGAGAACGTGGGATCAGCATACTCTTCTACAGAATGAAGGATTCAGCTGTCATGTTGGACAGTTTGGTCCTTGCGCTTGGCTATCTTTCAAGGAAGACAGTAAGATCTCACTTGGACATTGAGATGTCTGAGAGCTCATAAGCAGTAGAACATATGTTTTAGATGTGAAAAGTTCTTGGTTTAATCACTACTTTCTACAGAAAAGAAACAGAGATCAGTTGGAGCTCGGAAAGACCACTAGTGTTGGCAGATGCTGTTGATGGAGATGGTGGATTGATGTGCCTAACTTGGCAAAAGGCAGTCTAGGGCCATGATGGTGAACATTGGCACTCCAGGTGTTCTTTGACTTCAATTCCCAGAAGCCCAAGCCAGCACTTCTGCTGATCAGGGTTTCTGGGAATCGAAGTCCAAGAACACCTGGAGTGCCAAGGTTTACTATTACTGGGCATGGCGTTATCTCCCTGGGTTCACCTTCTGTCCAAGACTCGTGGATGGAGGCCTTCTGCCTGAACTTCTCAGCCAAATGGTCCAGTCTTTCCAGCCTCCGCATCTCATTCAGCAGCCATTCTTCGAACCCTTTCTCCGCCTGCTCCAAGCGTTGCCAGCCATTGCTGATGTCCTAAAGAAAGTGGGAGAGGGTAAGTCAGGGAAAGCTTTTGTCACAAACACGAGGGCATATTACAAATGACAAAACTCTTATCCTGTTTAACAAGCAGAGTCTGGGATTGGGTGGACAGCCTCACATGAGGGTGTGGCACAGACGGCAGTTTGGGCACTCGGTCTTTAAAATGTTAGCAAAACAAAAGCCAGCAGTATTTATTGAGCTCTGGTCACCTGCCATTCTGCCCACAGACTTCATCCGCTTCCAACCTTCCTAACGTCACTCACCGAAACCATCTTCCCCTCAGAGGGCATGAAGGCTGGCCGGTTGCTCAGCCGCAGCTTTGTCTGCAGAGTGTTGAAGTTGATCTCCAACTGGCATTTCTCTTGCACCTTGGGGGGCTTGTGGACCCGCCGGTAGTCACGGAAATCCTCCAGTTTCTGCTGCATCTCTTGCATGGTCTTTTGAGGGACGCGGTTCTCTAACCAAGGAATGGTGCGTTGGATCCACTCCAAAAGCTGAGCATGGAGGGAGAAGCAGGATCAATGGTGGATGAACAGAGGCCTGGGCATTATTCATTTATAATATTCATTCAGAATACTTATTTATTTAGAATGTATATGCAAAATATCTGTATCCCACGCATACATCATGGCAAATAAAAGCAAGATGCCAAAGAAACAAAGCGATCCCATACTAATCTATTGTTTTGGGTTTTCTTCCTGTCTCTCTTGGAGGTTCATACTAGTCTTACCAGCTGGGATGTAAGCAACTCCAGTTCAAAGTTTCATATATACTCATGATGGCAACGAACCTTGGCACTCCTGGTGTTCTTGGACTTCAATTCCCAGAAACCCAAGTCAGCACTTCTGCTGATCAGGGCTTCTGGGAACAGAAGTTCAAGAACAGCTGGAGAGCCAAGGTTCATCACCATCATGGCTATATATTGTGCATGTCTGGTCTACTATGAGCTGCAGTTAGGTTTAATGGGATACCAGCAAGTGGGCAAAGGTATGGCCAACCTAGCAGGTTCATGGAATCCAAGGAGAAGATTAAAATCAATAAAGGGCCACTGTTAAGAGTTCTAAGAAGGACTGCTTTGTAGAAGGGGGTCACAGAAGGGCAATTGTCCATCTTGATCGTGGGTGCCCAAGACACAGCTAGGTGACAGGCTAGGAATGAAACTACTTCTTCTGCTGTATCTGATTCCGAATACTGGCAATTATCATGGCGAACATCCATGAAGACTGTCCTGAGAATATGTCATGTCCCATTCATCTGCTTTCCACATCGCAACATGACCCCCACAGTACCACTGATCCAGTTCTGTGAGTCACTTTCTGGTCCTGGGCTCTTTTGGCACGCGAAGTCCTCCTCAGCTCCAGTCCAGGATGGATGAAGCTGCTGCCCTCCATCAAGATGGATTCAAGTGAGATTTAATCCACTTGGGGACCATCACCCTTCCCTGTGGTCTTTGCTACCCAAGGCTGTTAGTCCTCAGGGTGGTTAGGTTAGTTCACAACCACCTGACACTCGGCGTTGAGTCGCTGGCAGTAGGGTCTACTCTATTACCATAGCAGGATAACCTAGCCAAACAGGGAAGGAGATCAAAGAAAATCGTGGGTGCCCAAGACACAGCTAGATGATAAGGTGAGAATGGAACTGCTCCTAAGTTTTAGTCAGGTTTCTGCCATCCGCAGGACTGGCTCATCAGCTGAGGCCCATCAAAAGTGTTCCCGGATTATCTCTTAGTGCAGGAATTTGCCACAGGGAGGGAAGTGGGATCCCAATTCAACAGTAATCTCCATTTCTCTGTCCTTTTGTGGTCCCTGGGCAAAACATTCTTTTGAATTGCCTCACCCTGCCTGGAGTTCACATTTAAAAAAAAAAAAACCAAACCAAAAAAAACCTCCCAAAGCATCTGCAAAACAGAACCCCTCTCTCCCCCTCTGTCGCTTGCAAAGGAAACGAGCACTCACATCAGATGCCAACTTCTCATAATCTTCCATCAGGTGCTCGTTCTCCTGATTTACTGCCAACACTTTGCAAATCCTGTTTGCTGCCGTCTCGGCCTGGAGGAAACAAGGGAAAAACAACGGTTGAAGAAACAAGCAGGCCAGAACGGTTAGGCTCCTCGAACCTAAAAGCAGAGAAAGGAAGATGCAGCCAAGAATGCTCACCAAAGCCTAGAAGCAGGCAAACGGTGGGTAGCTTTAAAAGGCCTTAGGGCCATGTTTCCTAACCATTGGTTTTGGGACTTCAATGCCCAGAAGCCTGAGTCAATTCCTCAAAGCACTGATCAGCCAATGTACTGACTTGCGTTTCTGGGAATTGAATTTCAAGAACCAAAGTTTGGGAAACACTGTTCTGCGAATCCACATGAATAGGTTTACTGTACTGTGCAGTAAACCCGTTTGTGTGGATTCACAGAGCAATGTTTCCCAATCTTTGGTTCTTGGACTTCAGTTCCCAGAAGCCTAAGTCAAATTCTCAAAGCACTGATCAGCCAATGTACTGAGTTAGGCTTCTGGGAAGTGAAGTCCCCCTGTGGGGTGTGTGCCCCACATTGGGAACCACTGCCTTAGGGTGACCCTCATTTTGAGACTCCAGAGGCTGTGTAGACCTCCTTCTCTTCCACAATTTCCCCACCATCATCACTTTCTGAGCTGGCAGCAGTTTGAACTAGATACTCCTTAGGATCCTATTCCAACTATACAATTTCATGATTCTGGGGCTTCTTAATAAAGGGGAAGGAAGCACCAGGCTGACAAAAGCAGAGCCTAAAGCAGAGGTGCCCAAACTTTTCTGGCCACGGGCCGGTCACATGGTTCCTCCCACTGGAAGGCATGCGCAAAACACTGCCATAAATGTAAACATGCTTACTATAGCTGTGGGCACATTGATGGCAGCATTTTACGCACGCGTGAGCATGTTTTACTTCCACTTCTGGGAGCAGTGAGGGTGGCACAGGCTGGATGATTCAGCCCATGGGCTGCAGTTTGGGCACCCCTGGCCTAAAGTAATCATCACACACTGGGATAAACTCAAACTCCCTGATTCATCTGACTTCTGCATTTATCTGTAGGACCAAAGTTCCCATAAAATGAGTCCCTCAACCAGTCCATTTGGAGCGCCCATGCAGTCCATCCTTATTCTGCTACATCCTATCCTTTTTTCTTGGTACACTGTGATTAAATGCTTAAGTTAATTATACTTCCATAAACTAGGAAACTATGGTTAGCAGGAGCAGGGGGAAAAAGTCAAATTTTCAAACCACCTCCAAACTAGGGTTGGAATCTCAGCTTGTTCCGTTACCAATTATCAGTTTCTTGGTTTGGGTTTTAAAGAAAAAGCATGGTTAACTTATACAGCAGATGATGGATAAGACTCCACTAAGAAAGGAGAATTAAGCCAAGAGGTATATGGCTGAACCTGAACTCTCTGTTCTTGCCCATGATTTGGTACCTTCTGAAGAGGTTTAGATCTAGGCTTTTCTATTTGAATATACAGTACTATTATACTACATCACAAAAAATAAATACTGTCTGCTACTTGGTCTAATCCATGGTCCTATACTAAATCAAGTGTGCTGAATCCAAATCTGAAGTCTGATTCTGCTTATGACATCAGGATCTTAAGTTAATTACGCATATAAATGTGATTAGCTACATTTCTCACACAGCTGTGGCTACTCATCTTTAGCTCAAAACTATGGCCTAGCTGTACTATCCAGTAAGATGGTTTCACACTAGAGGCAAGCCATTGGTCCATTTTGCCTTATATACCTATTTCTGAGGTCAGCTCACTGACTTGCCCAGCCGCTGCTGGAACATGTGTGCCACCAGGGGATGTGATTCAGCTGAGGCAGCAGCAGGCATAGTGGTAGCTGTGACTGTTATAATGTTCCCATGTAAAATACATTACCCAATTACTGGCCACTTGAACAGCTATAGGATGCCTTAAAATCTGTACGTGATAGGCAAATTCAGAGTTCAGATTTGGAATCAGCACACTTGATATCATGTAAATCACATGTTTTATTCCCAGTAGCAAAATCATTGTTGTGCAATGTTATGTTTTGTCACACAGCATTTCCCCAATTACACTATTCACTAGAGGGGTTCCTTCTTCCATATTCAGTGCATACTATTGTCAGTTGCCTTTTATCTTCATCAAGGGAGGGCAAAATACACACTAAGACTATTCCTGCAGCCCACATCTTTCTGTTCATCACCTTTTCTTCCAGGAAAAGAATATTACTTTACTAGACGTTGCTAACTGGATACTCAAAGGTTTAGGTATCTGTAGCCAAGAAGTTGGGAGATTTATTGCCCAGCGGGCCTCCCACGAGAAAAGCCAGACTGGGTAGCCTTGGGCAAGCTTCACAGTCCCAGGTGGCCCCAGAAGTAAGTAAGTAAGTAGTTTATTAGTAAGTAGGTGGTCCCAGAAGAAATAAATGGTAAACCACTTCTGTTTATTCTCTACTTAGAAAACCCTGGAAAGGGACATGACTTTATGGCACATAATTACTGAACTAGAAATGGACTTCTAACCGTTTCTGGGTATTTGTTGTAGTATTTTCTGTAGTCTATCCAATCCCTGGGGCAGAAAAACTGTCTCCTAGACCTGTCAAGGCCACCCATTCTTGTTTTTAATTGATACTCTGTGGGTTCTCAGTGGTGTGTTTGGGTAGTTACATCCCTCAGATATCAAGGCTATTTCAATCATTACACTTCAATCATTCTTTCCCAGTGAGCACAATGCAACCTATTCAATTGTCATAGGCTGCTTTTCTAGTTCTACAACAGCCTTCATAAAACAAAACCACTTAAATACAATCTACAGAGTTATGAACTGAAAAGACACCATGCTATACAAAAGCTGAGTGTAAAATGGGTTTAAGTACAGCACTGTAAGTGTACATTAAAATATTATGGCAGGGGGTGCCTCAACTTTCCAGGCCAAACTTTTGTGGTTCACTGGGCCGGTCATGTGGTTCCTCCCACCGGGAACAGAAGTAAAACGTGCCTTGCAATCTGTTTTGCAACAGGATGGGATAGATTTTAAGCTGCCATTTTCTCTGCTTAAATCAGGGGTCCCCAAACTATGGTCCATGGACCGGATACGGGCCCCAATGGCAATTCATCCAGCCCCCGCTGCCCTCGTCACTCCTAGAAGCAGAAGTAAAATGCACCCATACGGGTGCGTTTTACTTCACCTTCCGGGAGTGACGAGAGTGGCTGGATGAATTGCTGCATAGTTTGGAGACCCCTGGTTTACGGAGATGAGGAAAGGCTTTCATGCTAGAGGGGGAGTCCTCCAGTTCTGCTGGAGTGGAGAGTAAAACAAAATGCACCCTTCGGTCGTATATAATACACAATAGTTTGGCTTAACAGAAATCAAGAGGGAGAAGAACTGCAAGGAAGCCATGGATGGGAAAAGTCAAGAGATAAGTACCTTTCAAGGAGCAGAGAGAGTCCAAGGGAAGGAGATGGAAGCCAGACATCAACAGAAAGGGTGAAGAGGGTCT
The DNA here is from genome assembly GCA_030440675.1 of Furcifer pardalis. NCBI lineage: Eukaryota > Metazoa > Chordata > Lepidosauria > Squamata > Chamaeleonidae > Furcifer > Furcifer pardalis. Next base: position 308,730,230 of record CP126890.1, read on the forward strand.
ACAGAAGGATGGGGGGAGAGGGAGAGAGCCATGGAAGAAATGAGTTGCCAACAGAACAGGATATTCAAAAAAGAGAAAAAGAAGAAAAAGAGCTTTGTTTGACCCAGGGCTAGGGAGGGGGGAAAATAAGCCGCACACTAGGAGATCCTTACCAAGCTAACTTGATTCTGAACAGAGGTAGGTTTGGGATCAAAGCTTAGGTTTGTGGAGAAGCTCAGGTTTAGGAAGAACAGCCTTGTTTAGAACAGGATTAATGGTAGTATTGGGAAGTGGTGAGAGCTTATCTGGAGAACACCTGATTAGGGATGAGGATAATACAGAGAATAATTATCTGGCACAAAAGCTTAATTGGGAGTGGCCTGACCTAAAGGTCTTATTAGAGAAAGATACGAGTTTTCTTTAGGTAAAGGATACGGAATAATGGACTGAAACTACAGGGAGCCAGAGATAGGCTGAATATTTTTTTAAAGCTTCTTAACTGTTAGAGCAGTACAACAGTGGAACCCACGGCCTCAAGAGGTGGCGAGTGCTCCAACACTGGACGCACTGAAGAAAGAATTGGACCACCACCATCTGTCACAATTTGCTTTGATTAGGACTCCTGCATTGCGCAGGGGGTTGGACTCAATGGCTTCAAAGGTCCGTTCCAACTCAGTTATTCTATGATAGGTAAAAAGTCTCCCTTGCTCAAAAGCCAGTCATGTACAACTCTAAGGGACGGTGCTCATTTCCATTTACAGGCAAAGAGCCAGCGTTGTCTGCGTCTGCAGACATTTCTGTGGTCATATGGCAACCATGACTAGACGCTGTAACGCACAGAACACTGTTATCTTTCCTGCTGAAGCAGTACCTATTTATCTACTTGCAATTGTTTGCTTCCGAACTGCTAGGTTGGTAGCAGCTGGGACAGAGATGGGTGCTCGCTCCATTGTGCAGCACTCGGGTTTCAAACAGCTGACATGCCATCAGTTGTCAAGTTCAACATCTTGACCACTAAGCCACTGCAGTCGCACTTAGTTTTCTTTGAAGTGGTCCAAATACACTGCATCACAAAAAAAAAAAAAAAAAATTGTCTGCGACTTGGTCTAATCCAGTGGTTCCCAACAAGGGGTACACAGCCCACTAGTGGACTTCAATTCCCAGAAGCCTAAGTCAGTACACTGGCTGATCTGGGGAAATGACTTAGGCTTCTGGGAATTGAAGTCCAAAAACCAGCATTTGGGAAACACTGGTCTAATCCATGTGTTTTATACTAAGTCAAGTGCGCTGAATCCAAATCTGAAGTCTGATTCTGCCTAAGACGTCAGGATCTTAAGTAAGCAAACCTCGCCCTCTTGGTTAAGTTCTAGTGTTGATCACAAGGGGTATATTTGCCACAAATGTAGTAAAAATTGTATGGTTTATTAACACAGCTGCGCCTACTCATCTTTAGCTCAAAACAGACTCACTATGGCCTAGATGCACTATCCAATAAGATGGTTTCGCACTAGAGACAAGCCCTTAGTCCATCTCGTCTTAGTTATAATGTTCCCTCCCATGTAAAAATACATTACCCAATACTATTTGAACAGCTATAGCATGCCTATAACTTAAAATCTGTACACGCTAGGCAAATTCTGAGTTCAGATTTGGAATCAGCACACTTGATATCATGGAAATCACATGTGTTATTCCCAGTAGCAATATCGTTGTTGTGCAGTGATATAGGTGAAGTTCTGACTTACTAGCTTCTAGCTAGCAAGCTTAAGCATGCTCACACACACCACAACAGTTTAAACAAGGCAACGGCACTCTCCAGCCCAAATACAACCAATGCTCAGCAAAACGTATAAGACCGCTGATGCTGTTACAAAGCAGTGGCGGCAAATCAGTTCCAGCTGATGGAGACCACATGCCAGTTCCCAAAGTCTGGGATCAGACACAAAGGATGAACACAATAGCCCAGCAAGGCTAGAAATTGACATCATCCTCTCCTTCGCAACCCCCTCCCCCACGCACCCGCATAGCGAGGACCTGTTTGCAACTGCTAAGGGGGAGCAGTGTTAATGGGAAGACAGCCTCTTTCTGCTGAAATATGTAGAGAGGCTGCTGGTCAAAAACCCACAGCCTTACTTCCCGCCTATAAAGCAACAATTCTCAACCTGCGGCCCATGGGCCAGATGTGGCCCATGGACCAGATGCAGCCCATGGACCAGATGCGGCCCACAGCACCATTTCATGTGCCCACCACCACTTCCACCACACCAGGAAGTGCCATGTGGTAGAGGAAGGGCAAAATGGACATCTGGCCCCTGAAGCTGTCTGAAGGAGTGTAATCCAGCCCCCGGCTTTAAAAGGTTGAGAACTCCCGCTATAAAGGAATTTTTTTTTTACACATTCAAAGCCAATAAATTAATGCACGCTGTTTATGGAAAATACTTGCTAAAGATTGGCAGCCGATCTAATATATTAAAACCCTGCTGGGGAAGGAAAAGACATTTCCCTTCTGCTCAATCCTGCCTTTTTAAAGGCAACTCTTGGGAGAATTTGGTATGGCAATTTCTCTCTTCCATTCTCTACACAGCTCCGCTGCTCTGCTTTCCAAACACAGTTCCCAAAATAAGCTACGAGAGCTTGTTAGACAGCCAATTTTTTAGAGTAGGAGCTGCCTGCAAGCAATTTTCCCTTCATACTATCTGACCGAAGCGATGAGGGATGGCTTACGGAAGAGTTTGGAAAGTTAATTCTTTAGAAGCCATTTGTTCTGATTCTGCTTTAGACTGCTGAAGAAGCAACCTGTTGCAGTATTTGTGCTGCTAGCTACTTTTTGTTTTTATTTAAAATCCATCAAACTCTTCTTTTCTTTAAATGTGTTTTAATACATAAGAAAAATGGACATACAGTACTAAGCTGGATCACCAGTTTATAAGGGCAGGCTGATGAGTATTGTGATTATTCCAGAATAAGTGATTTCAACTAGGTAAAGGTTGCCCTTACTCAAAAGCCAGTCGTATCTGACTCTAGGATTCAGTGCTCATCTCCGCTTATAGCCAAAGGCGGTGTCTGTGCCTGCAGACGTTTCCGTGGTCATGTGGCAGGCATGACTAGACACCGGAGTGCACAAAACACTGTTTACCTTCCCACTGAAGTGGTACTTGCAATTTCTTGCTTCTGAACTGCTAGGTTGGCAGGAGCTGGGACACAGACTGGAGCTCACTCCGTCGTGTTGCACTCAGGTCTCGAACTGCTGACCTGCCAACCTTCCAATCATCGAGTTCAGTGTCTTAACCACTCAGCCACCACAGCCCCTTGATTTCAACTACAAAGGCAAAATAATAATAATAATGGAATGATCATCAAATGGATGAAAAAATTTCACCCGGTGACAGTAGCTTATAGCTATCTGATAATGTATCCAATGCAATTAATGTATTGTGATTATGCTTTTGCAGAAGTTCTGGGTAGCACACATTTCACAACAAATTCCCCAAACCGGTGTTCTTACATGGGTAGGACTAGAACTCAGGGATCCCAAGCGAGACTGTGTTTGGGATGCTAGAATTCAAAACTATGCCTTTTCCACGCGAGATCAATTCCATAAAGGCGAGGATAATAGGTTGACTTATACTCCACAGGTAAAAGGGGATAGAAGTGAGAAAGAATGGGTGTGGGAAGTGATGCACCCCTCAAGATGTCTGGGCACAAACTATGTAAAATCAAAATTCTGCACTGAAAAAATAAATGATCATAACACTGCATCACAAAAAAAAGTCTGCTACTTGGTCTAATCCATGTGTCCTATGCTAAATCAAGTGCGCGGAATCCAAATCTGAAGTCTGATTCTGCCTAGGACATCGGGAACTTAAGTTAGCAAATCTCAGCCTTTTGGTTAGGTTCTTGCGTTGATCACACAGGATATATTTGCCACAAATGTAGCAAAAATTGTCTGGGTTATTAACACAGTTATGCCTACTCATCTTTAGCTCAAAACAGACTCACTATGGCCTAGCTGTACTATCCAATAAGATGGTTTCACACTAGAAACAAGCCCTTGGTCCATCTCACTTTAGATACCTATTTCTCACCTCAGCTCACTGTCTTGCCCAGTGCTGCTGCTGGAGCATCCATGCCACCAGGGGATGTGAGTCAGCTGAGGCGGAAGCAGGCATAGTGGTAGCTGCAACTGTTATAGTGTTCCCATGTAAAAATACATTACCCATTTACCGACCATTTGAATAGCTATAGCACGCCTTAAAATCTGTAGGTGATAGGCAAATTCTGAGTTCAGATTTGGAATCAGCACACTCGATATCATGTAAATCACATGCGTTATTCCCAGTAGCAAAATCGTTGTTGTGCAATATAATCAACATAAAGAAGGAAGGCCAGCTGCACATAGCTTAGTGCTAGCATCAAGCTCTCTTGACCTTCATTCTCGGTTTCCTACAAGAGGTGACCCAAAGGCAGTCATGAACCATGCATGAGATGACCAAAGAGGTCCACTGCTACAAACGTCTCTCCAAATCATCTCCACCAAACACTCACTCCATGTTCTGGCCTAACCAAGTCAAGTCTTTCCCCAGTCCTTTCATGCCCGTATAATGCCATGCTTCCAGAAAGGTGTTTAGAAATGCACGAGTGACAGCCCACTGTTAATCAGATACCTTTGAAAGCGGCAGCCAGCAGCCCAACCCAGCCAAAGCTCACCTTCTGAGCCCCTGAGAAAGCGTGATAGAAGCAGGAGACGTAGGTCATGATGGCCTTCTCATCGGGCCTGAGCGTACCTACAATATCTGCGCAAGAGGAAAGAGAAATGGAGGCAAGAGTCAAAGGCAAAATGCAAGATTGCCCCAGAACTCATGCGACAGAGGAGGGACAGCTTTGGCGCCAGTCTGGGACCCAAACCTCTGCTAGGTCGGGATTCTGCCACCTGGAAGCACCTCTTTCATTCAGGAACCTTTCAGCCCAAGGTGGGGACATTTCTGTTCTCCATACATTGATGGAATGACATTCATGGACAACATTGGTCAGTCTGCTTAAGAGACTGACCAGAACTAAAGGACAACAACAAATTGTGCTTTAAAAAATAGATAAATAACAACAAATAAGCAATATTTGGGGTGGTGGTTTAAGCTCCCCAGACTGACTCTGCCCTGCAGCACTTTGGGAGCAGGTGCTCTTGAAATTTGTGGCTGCAAGATTCAAATTAATTGATATCGCAACCCTGCCCATGTCTATTCAAGAAGAAAGACCCACTATGTTCAGCGGGGAGGACTTAGGTCACCTTCCTTCTCATAAAATATTTACTTATTAAAGACAATCAACTGTGTTTATTAAGTGGCAAGTTGCTATTTCCTGCAGAAAGGCAGCCACTGACACATTTTTGAAATCTGTAAATGTTTTTTGATTTAGATTGTTTTTCCAATGGGTTGAAAAACAGATGGTCAGTCTACGAAAATATTGTCTGGCAACCAACTGGAATAAATGCATGAGCACCTCAGGCAGCACTTTTGCAACCTGGTGCAGTTCCATGAGTCAAAGCCTTCCAAGGCTTATAGAAATGTAAATAAATAAATAAATAAAGATAATATGGCCCTCCCTCAAACTGTGTTTGAATAGACCACATTGGGGGGATTAAAATGACATTGAGGCTGAAATAAAGATGTGAAAGAGTGACCCTTAGGCCTGCCTTGACCAAGCTGAGGTTTGAGCTCCCAGATTTCTGAAAGTAGCTGCCCTTTGCAAGAGAAATCAGGTGGATGCAGAATTCTGGAAAGAAAGAAGAGTGGTTAGTGGTGAAGGCTTGGCCACATCTGGTACCTTCTGTGCTCCAGAGAAGGCATGGTAGAAGCTGGAGACGTAGGTCATTATAGCCTTCTCGTCAGGACGGGCTGTGTTGACAATGTCTGAAAAGTGAACAACATGATTAAATGCTCCAAGAAGCAAACCCCTTATAGACTTCAAAGGCTCTAGAACAGGGATCCTCAACCTTGGTTCTCTAGATGTTCTTGGACTTCAATTCCCAGAAGCCCTGATCAGCAGGAGTGCTAACTTGGGCTTCTGGGAATTGAAATCCAAGAACATCTGGAGAGCCAGGTTTGCTGACCCCTGTTATAGAATGAGCCCTTCAGTGAGTTGGTGGAGAGGCAAAATTTCCAAAATCTCTAATGTCCTTCCGCAGGCAAAAGAGTCAGTTCAGAAAAAGTTAACATCTTCCATGCTCCGAGAGTGTGTATGATAAAGTCAAAAGTTGTTTTTTTATTGTATAGAATTTTTTTTAAAAAATTAATGTGTTGTTAGCTGCCCAGAGTGGGAAAATATCCCAGACGGGTGAGAAATAAATAAATGAATAAATATACACATCACCAAGCCAGCCCAGCCACTGGCTATTTAGTTGGCAAATTCTGGAGCTGAAGTCTGCAAAAAGCAATGCCAATCCTATTTTAGGAACACACAGTCTAATTCTTCTGTACAGTAATACCTCATATAACATTAGTATCGAATAACACTAAAATCGCATAACATCAAGGAATCTGGGGGGAAGAATTGCATCAGATAACATTAAGATCCTATGGGATGCTTCATATAACAACCGCGAAAGCCTGTGTGGTTACAATGTATCTCTATGGATCCCATAGAGGATCAGATAACACTAAAAATCATATAACACGAAGACTTGTGGAACCAGGTTTTAGTGTTATATGAGGTTTTACTGTACATGCTTATCAGATCTGTATTACAGTGAGCCTGGAGAGGCAGATATAGCATGTAACCTGACCAAATAAAACTCTGACTTTGCTAGGACTCTTTTGTACAGTGGGAGAATAAGCAAATAAACGTGACTCTGATTTAATGCACAACTATTTTCTTGAACAAAGTATCTAACTACAGGCAGTGCGCAATGGCTTCTTTTAGGGGAATCCTGATTGCAGAAAAAAGTAGACATTCTTTGGGGCCATGAACCTGTTTCGGTGGGGAGTTGGTTATAATCCAGATGCTGTTATAAGGTTTATTTCTAGGAAATGAACAGAGCCCCGTTAGCAACACAAGACCACAGCTTACCTTCTGCATCCAACATCTTGGGAATATCAAGGTATTTTTCGGCAACCTCAAAGGCATTGTTGAGGTTCGTGACTGGATCATCCTGAGAGAAAGGAATTTGCCAGGAAGGCACAGTTATTAGAACAGGAGCCATCCAAAGCAAATGGCAGGCCATCTATCTGAGGCATATGCAGTTGAATTCCCGGGGTAGGCAGATGTCACTGGAGGTGACTGATCATCATCATCATTATGCGATCAGGCCCAGTGAACCACACAATGTCACAAATAAAGCTCTCCACTCATCTCTATCCTTCGCAATCTGATTCCAGTTCCCTCAGGCTTCCGATTACAGCAGAACTTGTCTATCTTAATATCAGCATGTATCTGATAGGCTCTGAACACATACTTTAGAAGGGTTTTTTTCTGTACAGGTACGGGAAGTATCCCATTAAACCTCAACGTCTAACAGTGCTTGCCATAGCAACAATGATGGCCAACCTTGTCACTCCAGGTGTTCTTGGACTTCAATTCCCAGAGGCCCAGGTCAACACACCTGCTGACCAGGGCTTCTGGGAATTGAAGTTCAAGAACACCTGGAGTGACAAGGTTGGCCATCATTGCCATAGCAGTATGAGCCAGGTCAGCATGAGCCAGACCACGTGACTTGGCAAAATCCACAAGGGAAGTGCATTTAGAGATTCTTGCAAATGTTGGATGATGTAGAATTTAATTCCTGACCTCACTCAACCAAGTCGGCCAGGACATTTTTGTGGTTGCTGGATTCAGGGGAGCTCAATAGGCTGAAGCAAAAGGGTGTCTTCAGTCTAAGAGGACTGCCTTAATACCAAACAGAAGGGGTTTTTTTTTTTTTGGCTAGGAACAATATTCTGAGAAAAATAACAGGCACTAGTTGGGATGCCCAACCACACACATTAAGAACTTCTGCACTAGCTTTATGTTACTCATCACCACCACCACCCCAGGCTTACCTTTCTGAGTTTGTCATATTCAATGAGTTCTGGTCTGTGTCTATGGATCAAGGCATTAAAAGCAAGGCCATCCTTCCAACTGCAAAAGAGAAGCCCAAGAATATGGTTAAGACGCCGTAACTGTTATGGGGCAAGGGGGTGGGGTGTGTGGAATAGGGTTCATCAAAAGTACAAATCCCATGAATTCATTCATTAATTCAGCCAGCCTAGGGCCATGATGGGAAACCTTGGCACTCCAGCTGTTCTTGGACTTCAATTCCCAGAAACTCAAGCACCCTGTGAATCCACACAAATGGGTTTACTGTATAGGTGTGTTTTACTTCCACTTCCAGGAGCGACAAGGGCGGCACAGGGCAGATGAATCGCAGTAAATCCATTTGTGCGGATTCATGGGGGCTTGGGCTTCTGGGAATTGAAGTCCAAGAACAGCTGGAGTACCAAGGTTTAGCCATCACGGACTTAGGTCAAGGATGCTTTTGCTTGAAAGGCAGCCATATCCAGCTCTAGGATTTGATGCTCATCTCTGTTTATAACCAAAGAGCCAGCACTGTCTACGTTTGCAGACATTTCCATGGGCATATAGCAGGCACGGAATGCTGTTACCTTCTCACCAAAGTGGTACAGTAATACCTCGGATAACGTTTACCTCGGATAACGCTAAAATCACATAACATTAAGTAATCTGGGGAGGAGAATTGGATCAAATAACGTTAAGGTCCTATGGGATGTATCGGATACCGCTAAAGCCTGTGCGGTGACAATGTATCTCTATGGAGCTTTAACATTATCCGATCCATCCCATAGGATTTTAACATGCATCAGATAACACCAAAAATCGGATAACACCAAGACTTGTGGAACTAAGTCTTAGCGTTATCCGAGGTATTACTGTACCTCTCTTTATCTACTTGCAATTTCTTACTTTCAAACTGCTAGGTTGCCAGGAGCTGGGACAGACAAGGAGAACTCACTTTGTCATGCAGTACCTGGGTCTTGAACTGCTGACCTGCCAGCCTTCCAGTCCTCAAGTTCAGTGTCTTAACCACTAAGCCACCACAGATCCCTGAACTAGACTTAAGCCTTCTACAATTACTTGTTGGTGATTGTATTGCACTTCTTGTCTCTTCTGATCACAGTGAACATTAGCTTCACCGGATGATGGCTTATATAACAGAGAGAGAGAAATTACTATCCAGTGTTCCCACAGCTTGCCTCATTAATACAACCTAAGCTGTTGCCAAATAATGAGGTTTACAGGGCACTACAGTCCCAGGGAGCAACTAAAGCTTTTACAAGCTCTCAGCCTAGCTTGAAAGCGAAAAGCTTCTTGATGGGCAGGCTTGTTTGAATCTTTAATGGGAAGCCAACACCCAAGATACAACAGTAGCCTTCAAAGATGGTTTAGGCCAGGGGTTCTCAACCTTTTCAAGCCGAGGGCCAGATCACACTTCCTCAGACAGCTTTGGGGGGCAGACAGCCATTTTCCCCTGCCTGCCACACATGGTACTTCTGGGTGTGGTGGAGGTGTTGGGGGCCCCACATGAAATGGTGTCGCGGGCTGTATCTGGCCCCTGGGCCGTAGGTTGAGAACCTCTGGTTTAGGCAGTGAAAGTGCCTGCTCTGTCTTTTGGAAAGGCAGCAAACAATGTCCCCTAAGAAACATTATGTTCAATGGTTACCTTATGTGGAAATTCTGCACGTTAACGTTCTTGTAAGGAGCAGTCTTCCTCTGGCACCAGAGCAACAAGCCTTCCTTGGCAGAGGTTTCTGTGTACAAAAGAAAATAGGGTCACAAGCAGTGTCCCACGGAAGAAATGTGCACGTCTTTTTTATGTACATCAGGTAAAGTCAACATGTAGAAGAGAAACAAAACTCCTCTATTATAATTGTATAAAACAACAATGTCACAATCCTGTGGAACGCATTGTGCTCTTTAAGTGAGGTATAACTGTATTAATTTAAAATTACACTGAGCAAGGAATCCTATTTCTTTACCCTTGGCCACCTAAAGCCCCATCCCAGAGTGGGGGGAAAATCCCAGATGGGCAGGATATAAATGTAATAAATAAAATAATAAAATTCTTGTTTCTGCTTTGTCCATCTTATCAGTAGATGGCATTTTTATTCTTGCTGGCATATGCATGACATACTAAAGACTGTATCAGGAAGTTGCTTTGTTCCTTTTTACAAACTGTACTGCTGTGTAGGTTTTCCATTGACTAAAAGTTTACATCAACCCAAAACTTTCCATTGAAATTCAGAGCAAAGGGCTCTAACCCAAGCCACTCTTCCTTGTTCCTGCTTCAGAAAGACATTCAAATGCCCTTTGGTAGAGATGCGCGATTGTTGGCAAGAGTGTCCTTGCCAACAATCAGGTGGCTGTACTAGGGAATCAGGTGGCAAGCCCTGAGAAACATGATTTGATGCAAAAGCTGCGTATCGGTATCTGGATTGTAATTCCCAGAGCAGGTATTTGACAACAGCCAAAGCTACACACTCCATAAAGTAAGTGAAGGTTATTGCAGCTGACAGAGCAGCTGGGTAGTGAAAGATTTACTGAAATTAATGTAGCAGGAAAGAGTGAGCACAGGAAGTAGGCTATTGTAGGCAGACATCTAGGACTGCTATGCTGGACTGCAAAAACAGAACCTGCATTGGCACAATGCTTGATTACTTGAGTGGCATTATTATCTTCCTCTACATGATACCATAGTCAACATTTCCCCCTCTAATAATAATAATTTCATGTCAGAAATTATTCTGGGTTGAAAGGATTTTTACAGAAGAAACTACTCAGGGAACGCCCATATGAGGCTCCTTTCATGTCCCCAAGAGCTGGGACAGAGAGGGGCACTCAATCCGTCATGCAGTACCTGGGTCTTGAACTGCTAGCTTGCTAGCCTTTCAGCCAACAAGGTGAGCTTCTTAACCACTGAGCCACCACATCCCCCTTCCCCTCTCATATAGAACGTGCAAGGGACACACACCCAAATGCAGACATCTCAATGGAAAATATGTAAGGCAGAAAGCAACACACTCATAACTAGTGCAAAGATCAGGTTCTTACCTTCCACGGAGATGTCCTGAATGGCAAATCTGAGGATAATTGTCCAGATCATGCCAAGGGTCATCTTTGCATTGCCATCAACAATTTCTGGATGAAATGGAATGGAAGGAATATTAGCTGTGGGAGCTTGTGGTGGAAATGAAGACCTTGTGTCCTAGAAACCGAGAAGACTCATGTGGGGTAGGAACAATTCTTCAAATGGCCTTTATAAGCAGCAAACAGCACTTTGATCTGAGCCCAGAAAGACTGGCAACCCGTGAAGCTAGAGTAATTTCTGGCATTGTTTTAATGTTTTATGAATTTTTATAGTTTTAAGTATGAAGTTTTAAGATGAATTAGTATTATCATAGGCTTAACCTATGATTTTAATCTGTAAGCCGCTCAGAGTCAGGTTTACCCGATTGGGGCGGGATAGTAAATATGAGCAAATAAAATAAATAAATAAATAAATAAATAAGGTTACATGCCATGTAGCCAGCACCAAACAACAGTCTACCTGGAACATTTCAAACCAACACAATTTCCCCAATACTCTTCAGCCTCAAATAGCACCCATTGCGGTAATCTAAATGGGATGTAACTAAGGCATGTGTTACTGCAGCCAAATTGGACATGCAGCACCATGGGATAATCCCAGTGTGGGTTTAGACCAGTGATGGCTAACCTTGGCACTCCAGGTGCTCTTGGACTTCATTCACCAGAAGCCCAAGTCAGCACTCCTGCTGATCAGGGCTTCTGGGAATTGAAGTTCAAGAACACCTGGAATGCCGAGGTTCACCATCATGGGCTTAGACCAGTGATGGTGAACCTTGGCATTCTAGCTGTTCTTGAACTTCTAAGTCCCAGAAGCCCATCTCTGTAAATCCACACGAATGGGTTTACTGCGCGTATGTGCAGCAAATCCACTTGTGTGGATTCACAGGGACTTGGGCTTCTGGAAACTGAATTCCAAGAACAGCTGGAGTGCCAAGGTTCGCCATCACGGGTTTAGACTGTCAAAGGGCTAAATACCCATCTGCTAATATATACCATCCGAGGTTCAATGACTGAAGAAAGCCAATTAAATATTTTCCAATGGCAAAGAGGCTTCAGGTGTGTGTGTACATGGATGTTCAAAGGTCTGTTTTAGGTCCAGAACAGCCCTTTTAGAGATGTTTAATTTTGTCAACGACTGGATACAGTCTACTGAAGTGTAGGAGAGAGGGCAGAAATGGTCCCCTAGCTAGAACTTCCAGTGCTGCCTGCTGCTGACAGAGACAACACTGAGTGAGATAAAACAACTTCCTAAGTTCCCTCATGCATTTTAGTTTTGAGGACATTTTGTAGGGACAAGCATTTTTCTGGACCTTCTCGCTATAAATATACGATACCGGCAATGTGTACTAAATTTTCAGAAACCAGATGGGTGTTGGTAAGATTTATTTATTTATTTACTTAGATTTATTATCCAGCCCCAATCAGGCGAACCTGACTCTAGGCGGCTTACAGAAAATTCATAAATTAAAACCTTGAGGTTCAGCAGATTGTGAGTTGGGAGTGGGTGAGTGGGATCCAGTACTCTACGAGCAGAAAAAAATATGCATTATTTATGGAAAAAGAGTGAGAACTGAAGAATTTTGTAAAATTGGGCATGGAGCTGTTTGGGGGGTGTGTTGTTTTTACAATATATAACTTGTACTCATAAGTGAGCACTCGTCATCTGTCTCAAGGTCCAGCCAACCTAGCAGTTTGAAAGCAAGAAATTGCAAGTTGATAAATAGGTACCACTTTGGTGGGAAGGTAACTGTGGTATGTGCACTCTAGTGTCTAGTCATGCCTGCACATGGCCACAGAAACGTCTGCAGACACAGCTCTTTAGCTGTAAATGAAGATGAACACCACCTCCTAGAGTCAGATATACGACTGGCTTTTGAGCAAGGGAGACCTTTACTCACAAATCACGGAAGAAGTGAGAAAGCCTTTCTTTCCCCAAGGGAAAAGTGGTGCCCTTTCTCTTCAATGGCACATGCTAACAAAGGAGATGAGAATGCTTCTGTTTATGTGAAGATTTACGAGAGCCAACTCTGTGAGCAGGTGAACAAGGAATTTTACGAGAATGCTGGGAAAGACGGAGCCTCTCCCCAAAAAGGTGAACGCCTGGAAGCACAACAGATCCAAGCTGAGATGCTGCTGTGGAGAAACCGCCATGGGCTCTTGATCAGAGCAAGCAAAAAAAGAAAAAAAAAGAGAAAGAAACACAAAGGCAAGAAGTGGAGTGAACCTTCCCTCCTGTAACTTGAGAGGCCACGCCTGACGCATTGAAAGGGTGCTTGTTGGAACATGCGTTGGTTTCAAGGAATAGCTGACTTTACCAGCTTAGCTTGCCAAAGGCATAGGAGTTGGTCCTATGGTCCAGAGCAGCCATGCACCTCTAGACAGAGGATTTTCTATTGCTTGGCCAGGCACAGCACTAGATGTCTGGCCAGGTTATCTTGCTATGGTAATAGAGTAGACCAGTCATAGTGAATCTTGGCATTCCAGCTGTTCTTGGACTTCAAGTCCCAGAAGCCCAAGTCTCTGTGAATTCACATGAATGGGCTTAGTGCATGGACTTCTGAGAATTGAAGTCCAAGAATAGCTGGAGTGCCAAGGTCCTCCATCATGGGAATAGACTCTACTGCCAGTGACTCAACGTTGAGTGTCAGGTGGTGGTTAACTAACCTGACCACCTTGAAGACTAATGGCCTTGGGTGGCAAAGTCCACAGGGAAGGGTGATAGTCCCCAAATGGATTAAATCCCACTTGAATCCATCTTGATGGAAGACAGCAGCTTCATCTATCCTGGCCTAGGGATGATGATGATGAGGACTTTGTGTGTTAAAAAGGCTCAGGACCAGAAAGGGACTCATGGAACTAGATCACTGGTACTATGGATGTCATGCTGCAATGCTGAAGGCAAATGGAAGGCCACTGCATTATATTCTCAGGACAGTCTTCATGGCTGATCACCATGATGATCACCAATATTCAGATTCGGATACAGTGGTGGTGGTAGTAGAAGAAGAAGAGCATAGCACTGTTGTGGCCTATATACTAGGGGTTACCAACCTAAGGCCCATGGGCCAGATCTGGCCCATGGCACCATTTTATGTGGGCCCCACCCCCTTCTAAGGACATCTGAGGAACAAAATAGCTGCCTCTTAGAAGCTGTTGGGACAAAATGGCCACCCTCCCCATCATGCAGGCAGGGCAAAATGGCCATCCAGCCCTCAAAGCTGACTGAGAGAGCCTGACCCGGCCCCCAGTTTGAAAAGGTTAGGAACCCCTAGCCTACATAGTGGCTGTGAGCTAAAATTTCCCACAGCCTAGGAGCAGGCCTGACAGCTGCTGTTTACCTTAAGATGAGCCACCGAAAGTGAATCAACATCTCTCAGCACAAGGATTCTGGGGGCTGTTTCTGAGCCTTGGTGGGTTGTTCTCTTCTCCTTCCACTGAGTGTAATTTTTTTTTAAAAGTTGGACCAAGGGTTTTACTGTTGAAACTCTTCAGGAATGCAATTTGCTATTTGAAAGCTAATGCTTCCCCCCCCCCTGCAGCCACTTTTTGGGCCAGAAAACAGCTGCACCAGACATTGGAAGTCACCAGATGTTTATTTTCTTTTCCAGAAGTAGAACATATGTAGCAGAAGGGAAGTATTAATCAAACTAAGTGTCCGGATCATCAGTATAGAGCAGGAGTTCCCAACATTTTCATGCCGGGGGCCTGGTCATGCTCTCTCAAGTCAACTTCGAGGGCTGGATGGCCATTTTGCCTTGCCTGCACGATGGGAGTGGCCATTTTGTCCCAACAGCTTCAAAGGGGTAGCCATTTGTTTCTTGAATGCCCTTGGAGGGGTTGGGGCAAATGAAATGGCAACAAGGGCCAGATCTGGCCCACAGGACTTAGGACAGGAACCCCTGGTATAGAGCTTCTTCTTCCGTGTCTAGGCCAGATGTGAACCTGCCAAAATGAAGGTACCTTTTGGGCAAGTTCATTCTGTAGTTCCACTCACCTGACCTAGTGTGAGAAAGATTAACTGGCAACACAAGATTGCCACTGTAAGCTATAAATGGCAAGGGGATAACTATGGGGCAAGGTGAGTTAAGACTTTTCCTTCACAATTTGAGCAGGGCATTCTTCTTCAGCCTAAGCCAAATCCATAAATTAGGTCAAAAGAAAGCATAAGAAATGATCCGGCAGTAGGAAGAGGGAGAGCTGAGAAAAATCCAGCTGCAGGAATTGGGGGAAATTTTCTGTTTGTTTTGTTTTAAAGTGTGTACCAAGTATAACGCTGGCGTATAAAACTGGCAAAACTCCAAGTAATTTCAGCCATAGACGCTTGGAAGCAGTAAAAGAAATATTGGGGTCCATGGAGTTGCACTTTGTTCAGAAAAGCCAGCAGCAATTTGGAAAAGTTAACAATAACGCTGCCCTGGTTGACCAGCTGAGGAAGAACAAATCCTGTCCTGGCTGCTCTGAAAGCAGGATCTGTGGCTCCTTCTTCAAGCTGCCAAATGCTTTTCACAACTGTTTTGGTACACACCTGGCTTCCCACGGATATAGGAAGCAGGAAGAAGTAAAGGTGTCTGTTTCTTTTCAGAAAGTTTGCTTACGTCCCTGATAGAAATAGCCCAACAGACCTACAAGCCTTACATGAATCCTTCCCAGCCTAGGGCAGTGTGGGTGAGCCTTGGTACTCCAGGTGCTCTTGAACTTCAATTCCCAAAAGCCCTGATCAGCAAGACTGCTGCGTTCGGCTTCTGGGAATTGAAGTCAAAGAACACCTGGAGTGCCAAGGTTCGCCATCATGGGGTACCTTCTAGCTGTGCTACATCTCAACACTAAATTAGTAAATCAAACAAAGAAATCCCATCATCCACAGGTAGCATGGCCATAATATGAACTGCTTAATGAAACCCATCATGGAAATTTAATGTTGATGGTACTGATATAAAGCACTGTTCTCTAACTTAGGTAAAGGTCACCCTTGCTCGAAAGCCAGTCGTATCAAATTCTAGGGTTTGGTGCTCATTTGTTTATAGCCAAAGAGCCAGCACTGTCTGTTTTCAGACATTTCCATTGTCATGTGGCAAGCAGTGAGTGGAATACTGTTACCTTTTCCACTGAAGTGGTACCTATTTATTTCCTTGAAATTTCTTGCTTTCGAATTGGTAGGTTGGCAGGAGCTGGGACAGAGATGGGAGCTCACTCAGTTGTGCAGTACTCGGGTATCGAACTGCTGACCCTTCCAGTCTTCATGTTCCGTGTCTTAACCACTAAGCCACCACAGTCCCATTATCTAACTTGTGTGTTGGCATTTGAAACTTAAAAGTGTTTTACATGAATCTGAATGTCACGTGTACTGCATGTAAAATATGCTATGACTCATTTCAGCTGCTGTAATCCCTATTCTACTTCTTGCAAAACTCTTTGAGCACAATGCAATGAAAGAAATGGCATTGCTTCAGAGTAGCAACGAGGGCTGCATATTGTTTCCTGGTCCAAAGGGCACTCAGGGAAAGACTCAGCCTGAACACACCTGATCCTGGTCTGATTTCAGAAGCTAAGCAGGGTCAGGCCTGTTTAGCACTGAGAGGGAAGTCCAGCAAATCTCTCAGTAGGCTACAGAACAATCTTGCCTGCAACTCATGCTGTGAATCACAGCTGACATACTGGCCTACACAAGTCAAGACTTTGATTCCATAGAAGGGAGCTTCCTATGCAAGGTTACCAGGTTTAACTCTTGGTATCTCCTACTGAAAGGCTGCTAGCAGGGTGGCACACAGCTTTGAGTCCTCAGAGAGCAATTAATGGTCTAGATTTGTGAGGTCCCCCTTGCTCAAAAGCCAGTCATATCCAATTCTAGGGTGCAGTGCTCTTCTCCATTTACAACCGAAGAGCCAGTGCTGCCTGCGTCTTCAGGCATTTCTGTGGTCATGTGGCAGGCATGATTAGACACAGGAGCACACTGAACACTGTTACCTTCCCCACCAAAGCCGCACCTATTTATCTGCTTCCTTGGCAGGAGCTGGGGCAGAGTTGGGAACTCACTCTGTCATGCAGCACTCAGGTCTCGACCTGCCAACCTTCCAGTCATCAAGCTCAGCATCTTAACCACTAAGCCACCACAGTCCAAAGTTGCCCAGACAGTATGGAAGATCTTGAGAGCTGTGGACTGAAAAGGTAAACTTTCCAAGCTTTGTGAAGGGATGTGCGAAAGAGAAACTCAGATTTCTCACCTTGGGAGAATAGAATTAGTGCCCTTTTTAGGTAGAGTATAAGAAAGGGCTAATGATAATTTCATGTCAAAAATTAATTATGCCCAAATGTGACGCCTTTAATGACCCTTTGAACTGCTGAGTTAAGGTGGGAGCTCCCTCCCTCAGGCAGTACCTGGGTCTCAAACTGCTGACCTTCCAGGCGTCAAGTTGGACCTAAAGGTGGCTTCACAAGCTGCCTACTTACCTAGCACTACCAAGGGGCAGAGCACCTTCATCAAACACAACAGAACTTGGCCCATGGCCTCAAAGGGCTTGCAATGCAAAACAGTCATAATTGCTTTCACTTTGATTTTAAATGGGTACACTAGGAAAGCTTGAAGGAATGATTCTCCCCTCCCCAACTCACATACCTTCGGCTCCTATGGACACCAGTTTGACTCCTTTGCTGGCGATGAAATCAAGAGCTTTGTTGACATTGTTAATCTTATGTACCCTCATCTTTCCTCTTTCCGGTTTTGGTAACCGCTCTCCTGAAATAGACCAGAGTTTGGAGTGTGTGAGTGAATGAACACAAAATTTACTTTCCCCTTTCACATCAAATGCAAGCTTAGTAAGACACAGGACAAATGCATGTCTCATACTTTGACTGCTAAAGAGGGACAGAAATTCAGAGTGACTTCAGGTTATTTGCTGGTACTTATTCCATGGTACTCATTTATTTCCCCAAATACAAGAAGTCCTATCCAGACTAAACTGTGTTCAGGGCTTCGTTTTACTTTCTGGTGGGTTGTGTCATTATCTATTCTGTTAATAATAATAATTTTGTGTCAGAAATTATTCTGGGTTGAAAGGATTTTTGCAGGAGAAACTCCACTCAGGGGATGCCCAAATGAGACTCCTTTCATGTCCCCAAGATCTTTTACCCACCAAAGTGGTCCCTATTTATCTACTTGCAATTTCTTGCTTTCGATCTGCTACGTTGGCAGGAACGGGACAGAGACAGGCGCTCAATCCGTCATGCAGTACCCGGGTCTCAAACTGCCGATTTGCCGGCCCTTCCAGCTAACAAGGCGAGCTTCTTAACCATTGAATCAACCACAGGCCCCTGTATTCTGTTTACTAATACAAGTACAGTACAGTTGTCTGTGTAGGTTTTTCACTTATGGATTTTAGTGTTCTACCATATTTCTGATTTCCATTTTACTTCTTAATTCAATAACAATTGCTCTAAGGATCCTCCCCCTTAAGAGAAACTTGTGTATACAATAAGTAAATTAGTTGCACGTTGGCAGCACTGAAATCTATATGAAACAGTCAGAATAACTAATACAGGTCCTGTTGAATCCAATGAAAACTAAGTGTGAATAACTCAGTATGGGTTGGACTAATTTGGCTCCAAATGACCAGCTGGCAAGATTCTGACAGTGGTGGTCCGAAACACTAACAGTTAACACTTCCAAACTCTGGCCCAGAAAACAGCTCTTCTTCCGGGAGCGACGAGGGCAGCGCGGATCAGATGAATTGCAGCAAACCCTTTCGTGTGGATTCATGGGGACTTGGGTTTCTGGGAATTGTAGTTCAATAACACCTGGAGTGTCAAGGTTTGCCATCACGGCCCTAGGATGTCTGGAATGATTGTTTCAACATTAGGAAGCTCCTAACACAAGGAAAGGAAGATCTCCGTAATGTCAGAAAGGAAGCTTGGGGATGTGTCAAAGAAATCAGTACAAACAGCACTGAAGCTCACCTGAAATGACCTCCAGAAGTAGCATGAGTTTGAGGCCATCACGGAAATCTTCATCAATATTCTCGATCTGTGTGCCAGCTTTCCTCAGGTGGGAATTGCACCATGCTGTGAAAGTCTGTAGGGAGAAAGGAAGAGATAAAAATGGAATTCTGGAATACTTAAATAGTAAAAACATTCAAGCAGGGTGCCCTGGCTCCCAAGCAGCAGCCGGGCAATCCAAAACAAACACAAACTAACTGTTTGTGTTGCATGGAACAGAGACACCCACAGAATGCCAGCAATCTAGCTCCCCCCCCCCCCAATTCTGACTTCAATAGTTTTGACTTCACTCCAGAACAGAGGGGTTGGGTGCCACAGTTTGGCAATGCAGGACTCCTCCTGAGAAGGGCTTGGAGTTTGGCCCCAAATATGGAGTCCTGTTGCATCTTTAGCTCTCGGTTCCCCTTTGGAAAAGTTTTTGGCCCATGTTGTCTAGGGTGTCCGAAAGAAAGTTTGGGCTGCTTTAGTACAGGCACAAGGCACAATCCTATTGCTCTGTCTTTAGTGATGCAAGATAAAATCCCTTTTTCCTACATCGTTTCTCTACCATTTCCTGAAAAATTGAACAACAATCACACAGAAAGAAGACTGCAGAGACATGTTGCATGTACGTTCAGTTTACCCAATTTATTCCAACAGCAACATCTGGAGGATTCTGCTTGGAAAAACTAAATTAAGTGCAAAGTTCAATATCATGCTGAAGAACATGAACGCACGTGCACACACACCAAATATCAAAATCATAATGGGCAGGAACAGTGGATGCCGGGGAAAGTGTGGCACCAAAATTACACAATTTCCTCTTTTTGACTTAATAGATATGAGCACAGTGAGTCAACTGAAACTTGTTCAAGGTCAACTTGAGTCAGCTGTCACTCTTAGTTGGGGTGCCCAAACTTTTCAGGCAGTGGGCCGGTCACATAGTTCAGGGCACATTTTACTTCCACTTCCAGGAGCAATGAGGGCTTTGTGGGGCAGATGAATTGGCGTCGGGGGCTGGATCCCATAGTTTGGGCACCCCTGCTCTTAGTCTTTTGGGTGGTAAGGTATGTGGATTATGAGGAGGATGTTTGGAACAGCTTTCCTCATTTATGCAAGTCAGCACAGGTGTGGAAAGGACACAATGGTCTGCTCATCTGAAGCATTCCACCTTTGAACACTGCAATCAGGCAGAGAAAAAACAACTGCTCCCCTTTCCAGTTTGTATGTGGTTGTAAAAAAGTTGTATATTAGGAAGTTGTGGCTGTTGAGGAGAGGGGGCAAGGCTCTGCAAGAAAAGCTGTAGGTTGGGCATTGGGAAACTTGTCATTTTGTTCCCAAGAATACAAAGCAAGAAATGGGGTTACTTAGACACGGGACAAATTTTCTGTGAATGTGGAGAAATTTACTCAATGTAGCATTTATGCGCATGCAATTTATGCCCCACCATGTGTACAAAAGAATGTCTAGCATATGGCTGAAATGATGCTATTGAGGTACTGCTAGTCAAAAATAGTAACTATTTTAACATTTTGATTTGTTTTGAATTTTACCTATATATGTCCAAAATTCTAAATTGTGCAACAACAACAACAACAACAACTTTGTGTCAGAAATTATTCTGGGTGGAAAGGATTTTTGCAGCAGAAACTCCACTCAGGGGACACCTGAATGAGGCTCCTTTCATGTCCCCAAGAGCTGGGACAGAGACGGG
The DNA here is from genome assembly GCA_030440675.1 of Furcifer pardalis. Classification (NCBI taxonomy): domain Eukaryota; kingdom Metazoa; phylum Chordata; class Lepidosauria; order Squamata; family Chamaeleonidae; genus Furcifer; species Furcifer pardalis. Next base: position 308,751,024 of record CP126890.1, read on the forward strand.
CACTCAATCCATCATGCAGTACCTGGGTCTCAAACTGTCGACTTGCCAGTCTTCCAGTTAACAATGAGAACTTCTTAACCACTGAGCCACCCTAAATTATGCAATGGGGCAGCAGGAATCAAACCATCATTCAACCCCCAAACAATGTGTCCTTGATCTCCAGTCATTATTTTGCAGGCTTAAACAATCTTATAGGGTTGTGGCAAAGATGTAAATTGCCACGATGACCAAACTTTGGAAATTAGCCTAAGGACGTTAACAGCACATCTGTTGACACACAGTGATGACAGTAATATCTGGCACACAAAAAGTGTGGAAAAAGGTGGGGAGATGAGAGGAAGAATTCCCCCTGCCTACTTCCCTGGTGTCATTTTATATTCACCACAGAAGACCAAGTGTATGGATGTTTACAGACATATGCCTATGGTACCCCTCTTCCCAATAAACCCTGGAAGTATGACTGCACCCACTTTCTGCTCCCACAGAAGGTCACTAGGGACACCAATGTTCCCCTGTGCCAGCCTGCCCTGCCAGCCAAATAAACAACTGGCCATCTGGGCACTGACAAGAGAACAAAGGCTGGCAGCTTTAAAGGCTGACAAGTTTTATTTGGCATAAGCTTTTTGTGTGTTAGCTTTCAATACAGCACAAGGTCTTGGGTTGGCTTTGCTCTAATGGGGGACAATGTGCTACTTTCACGAGAACAGAGATCAATGTGCAGCTTAAAATGGTTAAAGGTCCTCAGGGGCTCTGAAGTGCTCATTTAGTTTTAAAGATATCCACACAGACATGTCACAAAGGTGGCTGCTAAGGTAAGACTTATTGGGGACATGCAGCTATCCCACTCTTGTTCATTACAAGCAGCAAGGTTGGGGTTATGAATTGGGTCTGCCATTCCACATCAGCAGCACTGCGGTGGCTTAGTGGTTAAGATGCTGAGTTTGGAGGCTGGAAGGTTGGGTTTTGATACCTGAGTGCTGCATAACGGCTCTTGGGGAGATGAAAGAAGCCTCATTCAGGTGTCTCCTGAGCAGAATTTCTCCAGCAAAAATCCTTTCAACCCAGAGTAATTTCTGACATGAAATTTATTTATTCCACATCAAGGATTATCTGCAGTGCCAGAGGTCTCTGTCTGGCCAGGTTATCCTGCTATGGTAATAGAGTAGACCCTACTGCCAGCAACTCAATGTCGAGTGTCAGGTGGGTCGAGTGTCAGGTGGCGGTTAACTAAACCTGACCACCCTGAGGACTAGTGGCCTTGGTTCCCAAAGTCCACAGGGAAGGGTGAGGGTCCCCAAGTGGATTAAATCCCACTTGACTCCATCTTGGTGGAGGGCAGCAGTTTCATCCATCCTGGCCTGGGGCTGATGAGGAGGACTTTGTGTGCCGAAAGGGCTCAGGACTAGAAAAGGACTTGTGGAACTGGATCAGTGGTACTATGGGTGTCATGCTGCAATGAGGAAGGCAGATGAAAGGCCACTGCATTATATTCTCAAAACAGCCTTCATGGCTCATCACCATGAGGATCGCCTATATTCGGATTTGGATACAGTAGAAGAAAAGATTTCAAGGAGAGACGGGGGGGGGGGGGGGAACCGATTCAGCCTGATGAGCATTGGATTTAACTCAAGAAGCCAGAAACTGCAAGCCGGAGAGCTTTCAGCAGCACAAGGCTTGTTTTGACAACCGTTACCAACCCCATTCATTAAGGAAACTGCGAGGCGGTGCCTGATTAATTGAGCATCAACACCACACAGGGTTCATCTGAGAGAGCCAATATGGCTGGGCTGTGAACTGCAGGAGGAGTGAAAAGACAAGTGGGGTGAAAAGAGATGCAAGCCATTCCCAAGGCTCCTGGAAAGTTTCCACTCTTGGTCTTCTTATCAAGTGATTGAGGGATTCCACTTGGAAGTTGGGACAGGGTTGTGATGGCCAACCTTGGCACTCCAGGTGTTCTTGGACTTTAATTCCCAGAAGGCCATGTCCCTGTGAATCCACATGAATGGGTTTACTGCATGTATGCGCAGTAAACCCATTCGTGTGGATCCACATGGACTTGGCCTTCTGGGAAGTGAAGTCCAAGGACATCTGGAGTGCCAAGGTTGGCCATCATTGGTACAGGGGGTCCCTGGGCTAAAGAGGATGGTGAGAGAACACAAGCCAACTTGCTTGTGGTTCGCTGTGAAAAGGCCAACAAACCTGCTCAGGCGTGGTGAAATTGATGGACAACTGAAAGAATGCAGAACAGGCAGTTTGGGATGGGGAGGTCTCATTAATTCCTTTCAAGGGCAGCACTAGCAAGGGCAGGGCAGAAGGAAGGGCCAGGCATTGAGTGAAAGAAAATTACAAAAAGGCAAATTTGCCCCTTTTCACAAAGACATCTTTTTGAGAAATTCACATGTTGCCTCAGGTTCACTCTCCTTCCTCCATTTAGTTCCTCTCTCCCCCAATCACACCCTTCCAATCTTTTAGGGAAGTTCAAAATTAACCCTAAAACAGTGCCAGCCAGCTTCCCTGGTCTAACAGTCTCTAAATGTCCTGAAAAACAACCCTCACCACCTTAGTCAGCAGAATGAAGGGACAGCAGCCTTTATAAGTTTGTGAAGCATGAGGTTGGGGAACACTAGTTTGGAAACTAAGAGAACTTCCATGCCTCTTCCGTGTCACAAATGTACATCTATCAACATCAGCCTGTAGTATGAGAGACCCGTCTGGCCTCCCTCATAGGGATGTCACCAGGATTTACAAGTTAACATAACATGGAGTGCTTTAGTAAAGGTAAAGGTCTTCCTTGTTCAAAAGTCAGTCGTGCCCAACTCTAGGGTGCTGATGCTCACTTCCAGACATTTCCACAGTCATATGGCAGGCATGACTAGACACCAGAGTGCATGGAATGCTGTTAACTTTCCTGCCAAAGCAGTACCTATTTATCTACTTGCAATTTCTTGCTTTTGAACTGCTAGGTTGGCGTAAGCTGGGACAGACACCGGGAGCTCACTCCCTCCTGCAGCACTCGGGTCTCGAACTGCTGACCTGTCGACCTTCCGGTCATCAAGTTCAGCATCTTAACCATTAATCCACCACATCCCATGAAGTGCTTTAAACATCTGGTAAATTGAAAGGTGGCCATTGCAAGAACTACACGTGACCACCTTTAGGTGGCACATAAACAAACAAACAAATGCATGATGGATCTTGGGAACATAAAAGAAGACTCATTTGGGCGTCCCCTGAGCGGAGTTTCTACAGCAAAAATCCTTTCAATCCAGAGTATTTTCTGACATGAAATTTATTTATTTATTTATGCAGGAATTTTAAAAAATAATCACATCTTTTAGAAAGAAGGGGGATGGGTAATATGTGTATCAGAGAGTAAACAAAACAACATAAAAAAATACAAAAAACATTGTGGCACCATAAAGGGTAACTCCTGTATTTAAATGTGAGCTTTCGTGGATCAAGTCCACTTTGTCAGACATGACAGTGAGACCTCATGGCATCGATATGCAGCCTCTCAGACAGTAAACCGGAGCGCCAAATGATCATCAGAAGCAGAGCAGCATCGTGGGCCCTTCTTCACCCAGAGGGAATGGCGGAGTCTTCCAGCCTCACCTCTTTCTTCCCACGCTCCACAGAGACCCACCCTGGTGGCTTGAATGGCTTACATCACACTGCCAGGATGGCACCAGGAAGGTGGTGAATGAAAAGGGTGCATGGAGAGTTTTCTCCACCAGCCCCCTCCACCGCATGCCTCATGGGCCAATCAGAGCTGTCTTTGGTGAGCCAAACAGCCAAGAATGTCGCTTTGACAGTTTCTAATGAACCGTTCATGGGGCGGGGGGGGGGAGAGGAGGAGGCTCTTCCCCTCAAAAACAAGAGGATCAGAAGAGTTTTTAGAAAAGGAACTCCTAATGTAACCTCAGAGCTGCTGCCATTCAAAATGCAAACTTCAGACATTTTAGAAGAAAATGTGCAATGCTAGTTCACGACCTCGTCATCCCACGCCCCACCATGCCAAAAAAGAAAAGAAAAGAAAGAAGGGGAGGAGGAACCCTGAATTATTGTCAGGAAGTTTAGATTTTGCCTCAACAGGAAGTGGAGGGGGGGGGAGAGAATGCCATTCCAGAAGGAATAAATAAACTTTTGCTTAAGGGGGTGGTAGAAGGAGATTCCAGAGACTCTTTTCTGCTGAGCTTTTCAGAAATGTTTACTTCATCAAAAGGGCTCAAGCTTGGGATTCTTTGTTCCTACCTGTTATGCTGCCTCTGGGTAAAGGTTTTGTCCAAGAAAAAAAAAGGAATACATTTGGGAGCATTAAAAAGAAGAGGCCATTTGTCTGGCTATACAGCTATTTAAACCAAATATAAAGGTAAAGGAAAATGTCACCCTTGCTTGAAAACCAGTCGTATCTGACTCTAGGGTTCAGTGTTCATCTGTTTGTAGCCGAAGAGCCACCGCTGTCTGCATTTGCAGACGTTTCCACGTACATGTGGCAGGCATGCCTAGACACTGAAGTGCATGCAACACTGTTTACCTTCCCACCAAACTGGTACCTGTTTATCTACTTGCAATTTCTTATTTTTGAACTGCTAGGTTTCCAGGAGCTGGGACACAGATGGGCACTCATTCCGTCCTGCAGTACTCATCCTGCAGTACTAGGGTTTTGAACTGCTGACCTTCCGCCTCCCAATCAGTGTCTTAACCAACTGAGCCACAGTAGTAGTCCAAAACAAACAAATAAATAAGGGAGGGGGAGACAAAGAACAAAAGTATTTCCAGGTCTTCTTTCGTGTTCCGATCAAACCCTGGATTGCCAAAATGAAGCCACAAATGAGCCGGATTATGTGTCTCTTCATAGCCACACTTGTGTTGTTGTCTGCCAGAAGCCCCCACTTGAGCATGTTGGTCTTATATTTAGGGTCTCTGACCCTCAGCCTATTCAGGGTCCCCCAAGTGTCACAGGGGAGGCTGAGATCCTCAGCTATATCCTCCTTTGATGTTTACAGAAAACAAACTCTTGCAATAGCCTGGAGCCACTCATGTTCAACATCAGCAGGTGAATATTTATAAGCCCCAGGATTGAGCTAGCAGCAGGAAGTGTGAGCCAGCCATTAAAATTACTTGTGTCAAGTGGGGCAAACTGGTATGCCGAATCATTACCACTGAATTGCATGCAGCAATAACGGCGAGCAGTTCTGCAGCACAGGGTCATAAGAATGGAGAAAAATGCATTCCGTTGTCTTTCTATTTGAGTAACTCAACATATTTTAAAGCTATTAACCTCCACCCCATTCCTAGAATGCAAGCATTTCCCTCTGGAGAAGGAAAACCTGGCTACAGTTTTCAGAAGCACTGACAGATTGAAAAGCTCTGCGCGTGCACGCACACATCCCCTTTGATGCTCTGCTGTTTGTTTCCAACTAAAAAAACCAGTTGCTAGCTTGTTTTGAATCAGCATAACATTTGTTTGGCTTTTATTGAGTGATTCTAGCTCCCTGTAACCAAGAGCAAACAGCCCAGCCTTTGAAGAAACAGAGAAAAGCAAAAAAAGGCCTATTATATTAGGAAAGCTACTGGCAGGCACCCAAGCGATAGCTTGGCCAAAACTCAACTCCAAACCATGGTTTGATATTATGGAAATCAGCTGCCTGGCCCCTTTTAGCCTCTTTCTGCCCAAATTTGAACATGGAAACTACAGTCCCTTTCTTACTATTTAAACTTACTCACAGACCTTGGTTTGAAGCCAGATCTCAATCTTGATTTAGAAGATACACAAAAATAGTTTGTTAGTGGGGATATCAACAGCTAGTCATGGGTCAATGCATCAGAAGTAACTGACTGCAGCGGAGTGTATAAAGAGAAGAAGAAAATCAAAATGCTCTTTTTCATTATGCCAAACTATGACTTGACCAAGCTCCAAGTTATAAGTCTGCTCCCCAAACCAAATGACTTTGATCATTCCTTTTAAAAGTGTGTCATTGAGGGAAGGGGTTATATTTAAAATCCATGCTTTTGGATCACTATAACTTTGATCCCTATATAATACATAATAAAATGCAGATGTTTTAAATAACGACCTCCTCCTACTCTAGCCAAGCATCGAGAGAACATCCCAAAATGCAGCAAATCACTATGACAGGTAAGAGTGAAAGTTTGGAAAAGCCTCAGGATATTTCATCTCAGTCACAGATTCATTACATGGCTTAAGAAGCTGATCTCGTCCTTTACTCATCCATACACAATACGGCTACAGTGGCTAAGATGCTGACTGGAAGGTGGGAGGTCAGCAGTTCGATACCCGAATACCGCAGGATGGAATGAGCTCCTGTCCTTCCAGTTCTTGCCAACCTAACAGTTTGAAAGCAAGACATTGCAACTAGATAAATAGGGAGCACTTCGGTGGGAAGGTAAACAGCGTTCCATGTGTCTAATCATGCCTGCCACATGACCACAGAAATGTCTGCAGAAGCAGACAGCGATGGCTCTTCGGTTATGAAACAAAGATGAGCACTGAACCCTAGAGTCGGATACGACTGGCTATCGAGTAAGGGTGACCTTTATCTTAACAGACCAAGTCTGATAGTCGTTAGAGATGGAAAGCATCACTTCTTGGAGAAAACACCCCCCAGAATTTTCCAGCCAGTAAGGCCACCGTAGGTTTTTTTCTCTCTCTGCTAGATCAGTGTTTCCCAACCTTTGGTTTTTGGACTTCAATTCCTAGAAGCCTAAGTCAATCCCCCAAAGCACTGATCAGCCAATGGACTGACTTAGGCTTCTGGGAATTGAAGTCCAAGAACCTAAGTTTGGGAAACACTGTGCTAGATACACGACAAGGTTACTTCTAAGGAGTAATTGTCACCTGCAGGTGACTAAGCAGGGTTGTGTTTGGAAACTGGGGAAAGAGCCTCTTCTTTTCCACTTTTCAAGTCTTACATTCTTGTGCAAATAAAATAATCTCCTGTGTGTAAACATGAAAGCTAATAAACATTCCTATAGCTCAGTAAGTTTGGGGATGGAGAATGGAATGAGCTCCATTTGCAGCTTGGTTGCTCACTTAAGCAGACAACTGCTGCCCAGCTTAGGTGGGTGGTTGACCCCACTACTGCACTAAACTCAGAAATAGCACTGATACAGCATTTGTTCAATGTATCGGGCACTTCCCATACATCTCTCAATAATACTACAGTCCTCTTAAAGTAGGCCAGCATTCAGCCCAAAATACTGATGGGATAGGGAGTATGTGAGGTATCTCAACCTATCAAGTAAATTTGTGGCTACATTGAGATTTGACTCCTTGCATGTGCAGCTGACCATATCCACTGTAGACATTTTCCAGACAGGTACCTGTGTTAGTCTGTCATGGCAAAAACGATCTTTAAGACTGGGTTGTTTTATCTGACACAAGGTTTTGTAGACTTCAGCTGACGTGGGCTGCATTACATAAAAGGAATCTCTAAAGTGTCCTGGTTATCTTGGTTGCTTCTTTTCAACTACATCACGGTACTGTTTTTTAAAACCCCCACACAATTTGCTTTTTAATTAAAACTGGGAATATGCTGGTGTAATTTTCTGGGGATACAGAACATCTGTAGCAGCTCGGTTTCAGCCAAAGATACAGCTCTCGGGGTAACAGTTTTCACTTCTGAAAGCCAAAGGAAAGATCATAAAGATATGATGCAGGCAAAATGTCTGTGTAATCCACAAATGATGGGCTGCTGAAAGAGAATCTCTTTGAATGGTGGGAGTCCCTTTGTCCCTCATACAACTAGCACAAGTCTAGAAGAGCAATGCAAATGTAGATCTTATGCAACTACAGTACTGTATTTGAAATTTGCAATACTTGTACACAGAATTTGTTTAGTACAGCATGGTGGGCATAAATTGTTTCCTGTGCTTTTCTAGCATTAATAGCAACAATGTAACATGCTCGTAATGAGCAATGCAATACAGTAATACCCCGGACAACGTTTGTACCGGATAGCGCTAGAATCGGATAACGATGCAAGATTTTTGGAAAAACCGTCCATCGGATAACGCGATTTTTAGCGTTATCCGGTACAATCGGGGGGGGAGGGGTTGGATTGGGTAGAACATCTACCCAATCCAACCCTCTCCCCAGCGCCCGCCTGCCTTTCCCCCTAGGCTTCCCTCTGCTTATTTTCCCTTCTCCAACTGCCAGCTGATCGGAGGCTTTTTTTTTAACTGCAGGGAAGGGGGGAAAGAGAGAAATGTGGTTGGTTCTATAGAGAAGTAAAGGAGGCCAAAGCTTCCCTCCCTGTCACTTCGCTCCTTCCCCACCCACACCCACACCCCACTGCCTGCTCGGCCACAGAGAATCCACCCCAGCTCTGTTTACCTAATGTTCTTGAGCTCGGACTGAGCACGCTGTGTTCTTGCTTTACTTCCTGAATTGAAAAAAAGGGAAGGGGAAAATACAGAGATGTGATTGGTTCTCTATATCAGCTGGCAGTCTTTAGAGAACCAATCACATCTCTGTATTTTCCCCCTTCCCTTTTTTCAATTCAGGAAGTAAAGCAAGAACACAGCGTGGAGATTGCAGCTCAAGGGGGAAGGCTAAAGTAGCGTTGGGGGGAGGCACTTTTCTCCCTACTGCAGTCGCATGGGGGTGGCTTTAAAGGTAGGGAGGTCTCTTTCTTTCCCTGCCTGCCTTTTTTTAAAGCGGTTTGTCCCTGAAGTCAGGGCTTTTTTTTTAGTGTTGTTCGATGCATTTATCGGACAACGCTAAAAACCGGATAATGTCATGACTTGTGGCACCAAGTCGTAACGTTATCTGGGATATTACTGTACTCTATAGTTATTCTATGGCAGTGTTTCCCAAACTGTGTTCCATGGACTTCAATTCCCAGAAGCCTAAGTCAGTCCATTGGCTGATCAGTGTTTTTGGGAATTGACTTAGGCTTCTGGGAATTGAAGTCCAAAAACCAAAGATTGGGAAACACTGTTCTATGGCAACAGAACCTAGGTGCCATAAAGTAACATCAGTTTCTTTTAAAATACTGTACACTTTTTAAATAAAAACAATCACAAACTAAAGCATGGACATACTTATGGTCCAGTCTGCATAATATCTTGCTTTCTATCGATAAGTTGTAAACCACTATTTGAACTGCACAATGGAGAAGAAGTTATATTCAGCACTGTCAGATTAAATGAGAACTTTAGAAACCAATCCAATAAGTTAAAACACACACACACTTTTAGAGATGTTCTCTTAAAGTTAAACTAACCATGCCTTAAAGTCAATCTGCAGGCAATGCAGGAATGTTCCAAAATTAATAAGAGTTTAAACATGCTATTTTGAAACTGGGCGTGACTTGGCATTTAGTAAGAGAAGCAACTAATTAAGCAGGCCTAGTTTCAGCCAGGTCTCGTTCCGGCAAGTTCTTTTTCTTGAGCACACCTTTGCCGATAGTTCTGCTCTGGAAAATTCTGTCCCTGGCTCTTTACAATGGCTGCTTTCAGACTCTGTGGCTTGTTAGGGGAGCAATAAGCCAGAAGTCCAATTCTGGATGCAAACCTAAACTTTCTCCAGACTGCTCAAGCCACTTCTGCAAGCAGAAAAAGTCAAAGGAAAGGGATTGGTGGCTTGTATCAGCTTGATTCCACATGAACAGTAACCTAGGAATCCTGAGAATTTTGGCTTTTTGTTTCATGAGAACACAACTCAGTTCTTCAGCAATGCTCTCCCTTAATATTCTGTTCTTACCTTAGGATTTAGCAGATGTGTATCTGTGGCACAAAACTGACAGAGAGAAGGTACGAGGCTACACAACTGAGGGTGGCCCTTAGAATAGGGCTGGAAGCGACAATCCATCAGATATCATTGAAATGGAACTTCCATCAGCCTTAGCCAGCACAGCCCTTGGCAAGGGGTAATGGGGATTGCAGTCCAAAAATATGAAAGCAAAAAAACTTCTTATAGATACTTAGTCATAATGTGTCTGTGCTTCTGGCTAGCAACTTTTATTGGGATAGGAATAAAAGCCACCCGCATTCCATTTAATTATTCTTTTTTCCTCACCAGTCTGGCTTTTCAAGAAAAAATAGTTGCTGACGCAAGTGCTTAAAAGTAGGAGCAGGCACTTGGCCATGGAGAAATGATTCCCAACTGCAATTATTCTAAATTATTATAGAATCACAGCAGACACGTATTTAAGTTTCTCCCTGAACCCCATGAAGCCTGGAAATTCAGTTTAACATGAGAAGTTGTTGTTGTTGTTGTTGTTGTTGTTGTTGTTGTTGTTGTTGTTGTTGTTGTTGTTGTTGTTGTTGTTGTTGTTGTTGTTGTTGTTGTTGTTGTGAATCAAACTGTTGGAAATTGTGCAGTCCACAATGAAGTTCACTTGCATATTAGTAGCTCTGATCATGAACTGACTAGCCTGCTCTTTTTAAAAATTTAATCCAAGTTTTTATTGGTCACTCACCTACAGTCAGCAAAAATTGGCTCTGGACAACTAGACTTGGATTAGGCAGGAGAACTTAGTTGAAGTTGGGGCGCTAGGCCACAAATAACTAAAATGCACCTGTGGATTGTAAATTGTTAGCAAACACTGTGGGCTGCTAACTTGCAGACTTATTCACCAATCTCATCCACTTTATAGTTTATTTCATGAATACCACATTCCAAGTCTGGCCAGGTTAGCCTGATATGGCAGTTCTCAACCTTTTAAAACTGGGGGCCGGGCCACACTCCCTCAGACAGCTTCAGGGGGTGGATAACCATTTTGCCCTTTCTGCACCACATGGCACTTCCGGGTGTGGTGGAGGCGTTGGGGGCCACATAAAATGGTGCCGTGGACCACAGATTAAGAATTCCTGTGCTGTGGTAATAGAGTAGGCCGTACTGCCAGCAATTCAATGCTGAGTATCAGGTGGGGGTTAACTAATATGACCACCCTGAGGTTTGGGTGCTGAAGTCCACAGGGAAGGGTGATGGTCATCAAGTGGATTAAATCCCACTTGAATCCATCTTGATGGAGCTTCATCAATCCTGGCTTGGGGCTGAGGAGGACTTTGCATGCCCAAAGGGTTCAGGACCAGAAAGTAACTCGCAGAGCTGGATCAGTGGTACGGATGACACGCTGCAATGCTGAAGGCAGATGAAAGGCCACGGCATTATATTCGCAGGAGAGTCTTCATGGTTGATCACCATGATGATCACCAATATTTGGAATCAGATACAGCAGCAGAAGAAGATAGGACATTCCCCCAGAGCTTTGTATGCCATATCCGGTACCATCACTCCCCATGCCAGGCATTTAATGCAGCTATTCCATACAAATGTTCATGCACAGCCACAAATCTGCAGGTTTATGAAGAGACTGTATTTCAAAGATACTGTATTCTCATGTTCAGAGATTGGGCCATGCTGTACGGCATCTACTGTACTTTCTCTAATATGAGGATGCTAATCTGGAAAGAACTGCAAAGGACAATCATTCACTTGCATTTTCAGCAACTTCAGCTAAGCTACTCTAGAAATCTCAAGTGAGTAATGTCAGAGATCTTGACCACTTTCAAGAGAACATAAGCATCCTTCTGTGTAAATATCTTTCCCCTACAATCCTCATTATTTACATTTACACTAGTACCCCGAATAACGTTATGACTTGGTTCCACAAGTCCCGTCGTTATTCGGTTTTTAACGTTGTGCGATACATTGAACACACAATGTTAAAAAAAGCCCTGTTTCCCTGGAGGCTGCAGGAAGCGAGAACATCGGGATTTGAATCCTGACATTTTGGCTTGCTGCTGCCTCCAGGGAGGTGGGAGAACTTTGGAAACAGCTTGGAGCGGGTTTCCCCACCTCCCTGGACCCGGCGGGGGGGTCAGAGACCCCAAAATTGGTAAAAAAAAACGTCCTTTTTTTTTTTTTTACCAATTTTGGGGTTTCTGACCCCCCCGCCGGGTCCAGGGAGGTGGGCAGACCCGATCCAAGGTGTTTCTGGGCTTCCCCGACGTCTTGAGCCAGTGCAGCAAGCCAGAATGTCAGAGTTCGAATCCCGATGTTCTGTCTTCCTGCACTGGCTCAGGACGTCGGGGAAGCCCAGAAACACCATGGATCGGGTCCCCACACCTCCCTGGACCCAGCGGGGGGTCAGAAACCCCAAAATTGGTAAAAAAAATGGACGTTTTTTTTACCAATTTTGGGGGCTCTGACCCCCCCGCTGGGTCCAGGGAGGTGTGGGGACCCGATCCAAGGTGTTTCTGGGCTTCCCCGACGTCCTGAGCCAGTGCAGCAAGCCAGAATGTCAGGATTCGAATCCCGACGTTCTCGCTTCCTGCAGCATAAAAGAGGGTGGGGGAAGTTCAAAATTAGCGCACATCAGCTCTAGGGAGGTCGGGAGACCCGATGCGCGCTAATTTTGAACTTCCCCCACCCTCTTTTATGCTGCAGGAAGCCAGAACGTCGGGATTCGAATCCTGACATTCTGGGTCGCTGCACTGGCTCAGGACATCGGGGAAGCCCAGAAAAAGCTTGGATCGTGTCTGCCCACCTCCCTGGACCCGGCGGGGGGGTCAGAGACCCCAAAATTGGTAAAAAAAATGTCCGTTTTTTTTACCAATTTTGGGGTTTCTGACCCCCCCGCTGGGTCCTGGGAGGTGTGGGGACCCGATCCAAGGTGTTTCTGGGCTTCCCCGACGTCCTGAGCCAGTGCAGCAACCCAGAACGTCGGGATTCGAACTCTGACATCCTGGCTTGCTACACTGGCTCAGGACGTCGGGGAAGCTCAGAAAAAGCTTGGATCGTGTCTGCCCACCTCCCTGGACCCGGCGGGGGGGGGGGTCAGAAACCCCCAAATTGGTAAAAAAACCGTCCTTTTTTTTTTTACCAATTTTGGGGGGTCTGACCCCCCCGCCAGGTCCAGGGAGGTGTGGGGACCCGATCCAAGGTGTTTCTGGGCTTCCCTGACGTCCTGAGCCAGTGCAGGAAGCCAGAACGTCGGGATTCGAACTCTGACATTCTGGCTTGCTGCACCGGCTCTGGACGTCGGGGAAGCCCAGAAACACCTCCAGAGAGATCAGAGGACCCGATCTACAGCTGAAGGGTGGCTGGGGAAGCTGACGGGGACTCCCTGTCGGCTTCCCTAGCCACCCGCCCATGCCTCCGCAGCTGTGGGGTGGCTGGGTAAGCCGATGGGGGACCCCCCCGTCAACTTTCCAGCCTCCCCACCCCTGCCTCCGTAGCTGCAGGGTGGCTGGGAAGCTGAACGGAGAACCCCGTTCAGCTTTCCACCCACCCTGCTGCTAAGAACGACTGTATCGTGTAACGTTAAAATCGCGTTACTCGATACAAGATGTTTCCGAAAATCTTGTAACGTTATGCGGTTTTAACGATATACGGTACTCGCGTTATACGGGGTATTACTGTATATAAATACGGTCACTTACACAATGCAGAGACAAAGATTGCACATTCTCTAGCACAACACACACCTACTCTTACATTGCACATAATAAGTCCAAAAGACGTTTTATGACAGTTGATGTTCATGCTATCTTCATTTTGGCTCTCAGAGAAGTTAAACACAGAGAAGCAAGCTGCAGTATGCTTTAATGTTTTTTTTTACTAAGGAGTATTAAAAGCTAAAAACTGAAACCACCAGCAAACTTCTAAACAGAACGGAAACTTTGCTAACTGGGCTTAGAAAGAGTATTTCTGTGAGGGAGATAAGACTTGTTATCAACTTAAATTTTATAATATCAAACTGTTCAACAGAGCTGGATGGTGTCAAAAAATGGAAAGACTAGCATGAACTTCAACAGCCTTCTCAAATGTTTGCAATGTGCTACTGTCAAACATTAATCTGGTTATTTTGCCAGATGAAGAAGGTAGGTGAACCACTGAGCAAAAACCTAAGGCTGGGGTTGCATTACATTTTCTTTAAAAAGAGCAACATGATTAGCAGACTCCACAAATAGACTTCTGGATCAAAGAACAAAAGATATTTTTGAACAGTTGAATATACTTTTTCAATGGTGGGTTCTCAAGAACAATTTCTTCTTTTGAAATCCAGCCGCAAGAAAACCACTGCTAAAGACAGTAGTATGGCAACCTTTGAATTCTCTATATAACTCTGTTCTTTTAAGATTCCTTTTTTAAACAAAAATGTTGCCTTAAGCCACTGCAGATTTTTGTTTCTCTAATGGTAATGTGTCCCAGAATTGTGTGACCTACTGAACTGAGAAAGATTTAAAAGATTTGTTACCCAAATGGTGCTATCCACTTCCAATGTGGCCAAAGCACTGCCTTCACAAAGGTCCTTGAATTCATAGAATCACAGAATAATTGAGGGGCCTTTTAGGCCATTGAGTCCAAATCCGTTTTCAGTGCAGGAATCCAAATCAAAGCAGAGCTGTCCAAGTGTCTCTTGAATGTTTCTAGTTTGAGCACTCACCACTTCTCAAGGCAGGTAGTTCCACTGTCATACTGCTCTAACCATTAAGAAGTGTTTCCTGATATTCAGTCTATATCTGGCTTCCTTTAGTTTGAGCCCATTATTATGCATGTTGCACTCTGGGGTTCTGCCCCTTTCTTTAAAGTCCTTCTCTGCCCTAGACCTGTGCTGGATCAAATCCCATTTCCCTGAACACAACAGCAGATGAAGAGTGAGAAAGACAGGTTTCACTTACCAGTAACTGTCGTTCTCCGAGTATGTTGTTTGGGGATTCACACTAATGGGTTCTGCGCCTGCGCTGAATACGAGCGGAGATGAAAAGCTGACTGGACAAAAGTTTTGAAGTTAGGACCGCCCACCATCCCCAACCACCTCTGGCGCCATTTCATGCTCTTCCCTCAGTTCAATACTAGAGCTGCCTGTGAAGCATAGGGCCATCTCAGGTCGGCAGCATCGAGGGGAGGTTGGGTTGGGTCGTGTGAATCCCCAAACAACATATTTGGAGAACGACAGTTACTGGTAAGTGAAACCTGTCTTTCTACCTTGGGGTTGTTTGGAGATGCACACTAATGGGTGACTAGCAAGCTCAGTTACTTGGATGGTGGGCAGCCGGCATCCTGAGATGTAGGAGAGCGAGTTGACATCAGGGATGGGCGGTCATCACCGAAGAGGATCGGAGACCAGCCGTCAGGATGGACCTGCCACGTCTGACATCAGCAGCAGACCTCGTATCAACCCGGTAGTGGGTGATGAAGGTGGAGGACCTGGACCAGGTAGCGGCTTTGCAGATGTCCTCCATAGGGATGCCTTCCAGGAAGGCAGAAGATGAGGCCAATGTCCTGGTGGAGTGAGCCCGGACATGAGGCAGAGGTGGCAGAGAAGACATCTCATAGGCCAGGTAAATGGTACTTTGATTTGCCACCATAAGCAACGAAAAGTTGCTTCGCTCTCCTGAAGGACGCAGTCCTTTGGGTGTAAAACAGCAATGCCCTCCTGACATCCAACGAATGCCACACTCTCTCTTATGCAGACGAAGGATTCAGGAAGAATGCTGGAAGCGTGATGGACTGAGCCAAGTGAAAGTCAGTGAGGACCTTTGGGAGGAATGCAAGGTCCGGATGAAGCACTACACTATCGGAGAAGAATTTCAGAAAAGGAGGATCAGACCTCAGGGCTGCAAGCTCACCTGCCCTTCGGGCAGAGGTAATGGCCACCAGAAAGGTAGTTTTGTAGGACACAAACTTGATGTCCACTGTGGCCATGGGATCAAAGGGCGCCTTGGTAAGCGCGGTGAGCACAGAAGTAAGGGACCACTGGGGAGGTGGTACCTTAACAGGTGGATAAGCATTGCGCAGTCCCTGAAGGAAACGTTTAACAGTCTTGTCCCTGAAGGCAGAGGACAGCACAGATGAAGGTGGAGCATTGGCAACCACCGCAGCCAGATGAACCTTTAAGGATGAGTGCACGGATCCTGACTCAGCCAGACGCAGGAGGTAGGACATGACGTCCTGCAGGGATGTAGAGTCCACGGTACGGTTGTTGGATGTTAAAAAGTCAAGGAAACGACAGTACTTGGCATCGTAAGACTTCCACATCGATGGCTTACGAGAGACTTCAAGGATCCACGCTAGGTCGGGCGGATAAGCCAGGCCGTCAGATGGAGGCTCGGCAAGTCCAAATGTAGGATCCGACCGCCCCCCATGTGAAGGAGGTTCGGATCGGTGGGCAGGTGAAGGAAGTCACAGGCCAGGGTCTGAAGCAGTGGGAACCACAACTGACGCGGCCAGGATGGGGCGATCAAAATCGTCCATGCACTCTCTGCACGGATCCGTACGAGGACCCGTTGGATGAGAGGAATCGGTGGGAACATGTAGAGGAAGTCCTGATGCCACGGAACCATGAAGGCATCTCCTTCCGATCCGTGACCAATCCCTGCTCGGGAGCAGCAACGGTGACACTTGGCGTTGGCTTGTGTCGCAAACAAGTCCAGGACCGGTGTGCCCCACCGGCGGCACAACCGGTCGAACACCGAGCTGTTTAATAGTGGTAATGTCATTTTTAAGCTCCCCCAAAGAGACATCCGTCTCTTTCGCGAACAAACCCTCGCCGTTGAAGGGTAGTTCCTCCACCAGTTTCTTGACCTCATCCTGGAGGTCGGCCGAACGAAGCCAGGAGTGCCGGCGTATCTGGACGGCGGAGGCCAGGTTCTTAGCCTCCGACTCCGTGGTATGCCTCCCAGTCTGGATCTGTTGGAGGGCTAGCTGGTTACCCTCCTGACAGATGGACCCGAACTCAGCCTGGAGCTCCGGCGGCAGCTTGGTCTTGAAAGACTCGACCTTCTCCCACAGGCGACAGTTGTAGCTGCCCATGGCCGTGGCGTAGTTCGCGGCACGGAAGGACAGGGAGGAGTTGGCATAGACCTTCCTGCCCAGGGAGTCTAATTTCTTCCCCTCCTGCGATGAAGGGAGGGAAGTGCTGCTTGCCGGAGTCCTGTGCTGGGCGCCCTTCACGACCCATGAGTTAGGCGCCGGGTGGACGTGTAGGAAGGTGGCATCATCTCCTAAAAGTCTATACATCCCGTCCACTTGTGTCGAAACCGAGTGGGACGAGACAGGCTTCTGCCACACAGCCTTGGCGATTTTAGGGAGAAGGCCCAGGTGGACAGGGACCAACTCCTTCTTATCGGCCATGGTGCACACAACGTCCTCGCACTTCTCAGGAGGGGCCTCCGCCTTGATCCCGTGCGTGGATCCTAGGCGGGTGATCAGTGCCGTGAAAGTCTGTTGGTACTCTGGCTGGGAACCGTGGACAGAGCCAATGTTGTCATCGGGTGACTTCTCGGCGGCAACCGGCGGCGGCTGATCCTCCTCCTCGTCCAATGATCTGTCGGAGCCTTCTGACCGCTCCGAGATGCTGGGTGGTGGAAAGAAGGCCTCGGGGTCCGAGTCCGACCAGTACGGCCTGGCGGTCCTCGGATCACTCCCCGGCAAAGGCGACTGGTGCGGAGGGAGAGAGACCTCCGACCGTGCCTGTTCCATGTGTCGCCTCTTTGCTGGAGTCGGGCCCTCCTCACGGAGTGGTGGTGCCTCCGGAGCTAGTTCACGGAGCAGTGGCGCCTCCGGAACAGCTGACGGTGGTGGCTGAGGGACCTGAAACTGCTCGGCCATCTTCTGCACCATTGCCTCGAGGAACGGGGCGATGAGGCTTAACTGTATGGACGGCTCAGGAGCCGGAGCCACAGAAGGGGTTGACAAAGACGCAGTTCTCCATGGTGGTGGCGGAGTCTCCGGCAGGGGCGGTAGACTTGGGGCCATCTCCGGGGAGATGAAGACTGGAGAGGCCGTCAACGAACTGCCCGGCGAAATCGTGTCCGTGACAGCAACGGAGGCCAACGATCTAGACGGCGACAGGCGCGTCGCGCACGGAGTTGGGGGGAGAGAACTCGAAGAAGTCCGGTGGTGTTTCTTCTTCTCCTTCTTCCCCTCCTCTTTCTTTTTCTCCTGCTCCTTCTTCTTCTGGAACAGTTCTGCGGTTGTAGGCCGTGAAGAAGGAGCGGAGGTAGACGCAGCGGGCGCCTCCCTTGAAGGGGGAGGCGGTGGTGCCAGGGCGGCCGTCATTAAAAATGCTTGGAGGTGGTATTGGCAGTTTTTAAGGGCGGCCTTAGAGAAGCCCTTGCAGACCACACACGTCTGGACGGGGTGATTTTCTCCCAGACAACGAAAGCACCGCACATGTCCGTCCGACCTTGGAAATTTCACGTTGCAGGATGGACACTGCTTAAATGCTGCGGAGGCCATCCACCGAAGTAGATGGCCTAGTAGACAAAACTGTCCCGGCCGGGAGGCCCCAACACGAGATTGCTGAGGAAAATTTTTACCTCAAAGTCTTTTTTTTTTCTTCCGGTGGCTGAGGGAAAATCCCCCAGCCACATGAGGACCAAGGGTTTGTGAGTCCCCTGGTCTGAGAAAAATTGTTTTAAGTAGAAAAAAAATTGAAGGTTTTCTGAGGCAATCTCAGGCAGAGACACACAGCTCTTTTTCCAGGCTCCTGCTCGCGCAGCGGAAAAAAGAGAACTAAGGGAAGAGCGCGAAATGGCGCCAGAGGCGGTTGGGGATGGTGGGCGGTCCTAACTTCAAAACTTTTGTCCAATCAGCTTTTCAGCTCCGCTCGGATTCAGCGCAGGCACAGAACCCGTTAGTGTGCATCCCCAAACAACACGAAGGAGAATTAAAAAGACATTTGGTTGGTTGGGGCTCTCTTCAGGAAACACTGGAAGCCAAACTCCAGCAACAGAATCACAAATCATAAGGCAATTTGTGCTAGGCAACCTTTGTGCAAGCGTTGCTCTTGCATTAACTTGAAAGGTCAAGGAAGGGACCTACAGATAATCTACTTGCATTGCCCAGCAATTTATGACACTTTCAGGCCATGGAGACTGCAAGGGAAGGAACTATTACTACCAGAGTTGATTTGGCTTCTCAAGGCTTTTGAGTTGAATCAGGGAACAAACAAGTAAACAAGGGAAAAGACCAGAGGTGGCCTTCCAAGATAGCTTCCTCACTTACTCAAATGGAAGAGGGATTGAACAATGACAAGGTTGGGAGAAGTTAGTGAACTCCTCTGAAAGGAAGAGAAAATGTCTTGGTTTTGTTGTGCAAAGGTGAGCAACAATGCTATGTGGGTTGGCTCTCACCTTCTTTTCATTCCAATTTCCCCTGTAGATGCCAGAAGGGGAGTTTTATTTCTAAATGAGGAAGGCAAGAAGCTCCTTAGGAAGGGGAATGGTTTCACAAGTGATAATTTTATAGGAACCAGGAAATTTTAGATGGCATGGCTGAGAATGTCCCTAAGGAAGCCAAATTTGCTACCAGAAGTATGGACAAAGCTGTATTTGAACTGTGCCCTCTCAAATCTCAAAGGCACAGTTAAGCAAGCGTGGGCTGGGGAAGGGAAAGTAAATAAAAAACCTTAGTTTGCTACATCCTGCCCTTGGAAATATCTAGAAATGCCTGTTATAGCCCAGGTTAAGAGGTCTGTGTGGGCAGCAAAGCCAAAACTTGCTATTCAGAGTGTGACCAAAACAGAAAGTACAAGAACCTTTTTGCAAGCCAAAAGGGAAGTGGGAAGGACTATTACGCCCCTGCCATGAACAGATAAACACTTTAACACACCTTTATGAAATGCAGGTATAAATAGCCTTCCTTCAATCCAGTGTTCTTTTGGTGACCCTTTGCCATCTTCCACGAACCCCAACAATACTATAGAGTAGTCAAATGGCAGCTGGAAGCTCAATCCAGAGTCCAATAGAATATCCTAAGGCTCTCTCTTATTTTGCACTTGGACTAAAACTAATTCCTTTTTGGTTCACTCTCTATACCTCAAATGGCTGGATGTGTTATTCTCGCCCATGTGCAGTACAACAAAGTAGGAGTGCTGACTTGGGCTTTTGGTAATTGAAGTTCCAGAACACCTGGAGTGCCAAGCTTCACCATCACTGTTATAGGCAGAGAGCTCATAACCCCCTTGCCCAACCAAGTAAATATCAGCGCTCCTTGGCACTTAAACAGATTACTCAATTCAGATGGCCTTTTCTTAGTACTTCAGACCACTGACCTTTATGCTACTTCACCAGTACTTGTATAGCTTTATTTGCCATTTTGCATGGCCTGCAGCTGTAAGCAGGCTAATTTCCATCAAGACAAGGGAGTGTCTGAGTCAAAAGGCTGCTCTTAGTATCTGACAGTTAAATAAGTTAATTAAGTCCAACAGCATCAGCTCACTGACCCTTTTCAAGACACTTCAGATACAGAAAACAAGCTAGGCAGCAGCGAGTAAAAGAGATAACGAATTTCCTACTACAGTACTGTATTTCCAAAATATGACAAAATCTGAGAAGACTCTAGGCCCCAAAGGTTGGAAAATCAGGAGTACTGTATTGCTAATCAGGAGTAGGGCAAAGGTGTGACTGAGAGATGAGAATTAGCCACACAATCCTAATTTGGGAATACTTGCCTACCCAACCATTGGTCCCTACCTGAAAGGTGCCTCATTCAGGTGTCCCCTAAAAATCCTTTCATCTCAAAGCCCTCCACAGTGAGGGTGGAAGGACAAAACCAGCAAGTGCTCATCTGAACCTGACACCTCAAAAGTCCTTGATTAGTTCATACATTTCAAAAGGCTAAGAACCAGACTATAGCAGCGATGGCCAGCCTTGGCACTCCAGGGGTTTATGGACTTCAATTCCCAGAAGCCCAAGTCAGCACACCGGCTAATCAGGGCTTTTGGAAATTGAAATTCAAGAACACTTGGAGTGCCAAGGTTGGCCACCAAGGCTCCCCATCTAGGTATTCCTGCTGCCACATCAACAGCACCTGTTGCCTCAGGTTGCTCCCTCAATGCAGGCTGCAGAAAGGATTTCATTGTGATATTATTGGATTGGAACTTCCATTAGCCAGTGTAGCCACTCCAGTCACTGGTAAGGAAGGCTGGGAGTTGCAGTCCAACAACAGATGAGGGGACTTCCAGAGGGATACCTAAGTTAGTCTAGTCTAGCAAAGATAACAGAGACCTTTGCAACAGTTTAAAGACCAGCAAGTTTCGTTCTGCATAAGCTTTCATGATTTAACATCTGGTGGGAGGCGCTCTGCCTTTTCCTTAGAAGCTGAAAATGATTTACAGAGCCCGTGTCCACCTCAATTTCAGTCATGGTCAAATAATGCGTAGGAACAAATCCAGCATTGCCAAGGAGTAGAACGTATCATAACATTGGATCAAAGGTGGGGAGGCTGCAGTAGTTTACATTTTACAACTTACAACTTCAGTGTTAGCTTGGACTTGTGTGGTATTTTCCAGCCAGTATAGAGTTACAGCACTGCACTGAAAAAGTAACTTTTCTGAGCTCTAGTGTTGTGGCAGATAAAATCTTTGGGCGATTCTTCTTGGGTGTATACCTGGAACATTTACAAGGGATTTCTGAATATGTGAATTGTGGAGACTGGCCTGTGTATGGAAACAAAACATAAGTCACTCACACATAAACAGGTTAGCCCAGATTAGCTGCAGCTCTCTGCCAATTGTATTTTCAGTGACAAACCCAGGCACGACCATCTAAAACATTTGGAGATGCAAGCCTGATTAAAACATCACTTCCATGTTTTTCCACCTTACAGCGGATATTGCAAGAGTAGATATAAACAGGAATTTAAAAAGAAAATCAGGTGCTGCTCAGGCTTAAAAAAAAACCACTCCTGGTGACTAACACCACAATGGTTTAAGATTACTCAGAACACTGTGTCTCTTCCTTCCTTCCTGCAGGCTGCTATGAGTAGTACTACGTGGTTGGGTGCTGCCTCCTCAACGGTAGCCACCC
This sequence comes from Furcifer pardalis, assembly GCA_030440675.1. Taxonomy (NCBI): domain Eukaryota; kingdom Metazoa; phylum Chordata; class Lepidosauria; order Squamata; family Chamaeleonidae; genus Furcifer; species Furcifer pardalis. The sequence goes on from CP126890.1 coordinate 308,772,813, forward strand.
CAGATCAGAGGAAAGGATATCAGGGTAGTTTTGATGCCTAGGCCTGTCTAATTAACCACAGTCTGGGAAAGGAAAAAGAGACCAGAGCATGTCAGTAAGGAGCACATGCTGATCTCATGTTGATCATTCTCATGTCGATCTCTGCTTCTATCCTATCCCATGATGACTTTGAATTATTATTATTATTATTATTATTGGGGGGGGGGGAGAGCTGGAGGCTTGCACTGATGGACACATTATTGAAATACAGGAAATGGTGGTAAAGTGATTTTTACTCTTGCTCCATCTAGCCTAGAATTATCAAGTCTGGTAGCAATGGTTCTGCGGGGTTTTACCCAGGGTTCTTTCCTATCCCTGTCTGGAGCTCTGCAGCATTCCTTACTATCCAAGGGTTGATTTTACTCAGCTTGTAAAATCAGCCAATATATCGTCTGCTTAGGATAATACAGTAGGGAATTCAAACAGTAGAATAATATATTACAAATACAATCCAAAATGCTGCAAGGGAGGAGACACACACACAAGAATTACCACCCCTAGAACTCTCATCCTACACTATCGGAGCTGACCTGATAGCACAGTGGTTAAACTGCTGTCCTGCAACCAAAAGGTTGTGAGTTCAATCCTCACTAGGACTCAAAAGTTGACTCAGCCTTCCATCCTTCCAAGTTTGGTCAAATGAGAACCCAACATGTTGGAGGCAAAATGCTAATTAACTTGTGAACCACCCAGAAAGTGCACTAAGTGCTATGGGGTGGGATAGAAGTGTAATTGCTTTGCTTTTGACTGGGATGTGTATGCATATCTGAATGAAGCATGAGTGTTAGAAATCTGATTGCTCCTGTTTCTCTAGCTCAGGAGTGCACAACCTTTTAAAGCTGTGGGCCGGGTCACGCTCCCTCAGACAACTTTGGGGGCAGGACGGCCATTTTGTCCTTCCTCCACCACATGATACTTCCTGGTGGGAGACGGGGGGGGGGGCATGTGAAATGGTGCTGCGGGCCGCAGGTTGAGAATCCCTGCTCTAGCTCTTCTAAGCATACAAACTAATACCCATTTTCTGGGCACAAATGATGTCCTGAGAATTCACTTCAACAAGCACTGGTTTGTGAGGCCTATGCAATGGTGGGATTCAGCAGGTTCACATCAGTTTGCCAGAACCAGTAGCAGAAATTCTGGCTGGCCCCACCCATCCAAGTTTTGAAATAATGTAGTCCAAATTCGGGTGGAACGCAGGGCTTCCCCCTGGCCACGCCTACCATACCACGTCCACAGCGTAGGTAGTAATATTTTTTTTTGCATCCCACCACTTAGCCTATGGTCTGTTTCAGAACAGCACAGCACAAGCTTGTCAGCTGCTACTCACCTTTGGTAAGCAAGGTCTAAACTGCTGGTTGCTGGTTTAAGTTGCTGGTCTAAGCAACCAGCCAAGCAACTGCCTCATATCCTAGTCAAATGTTCATTAAATTGCTGGTTATAGGACAAATGTTTCCCCAGCCTGCTTCTGATCAACTGGCAATATCAGTGGCTTTCCTTGTAAAGCCGAAATAAGGATTTGGTGTATCCTCTACAGGAGACAGTCTTGGTTCATTGCACAGGTGCAAGCCAAGGGGCACACACTCACAACCTTCCTGGAGCCCTTTGAACTGCGCTAACACAAAAAAGACACAGAGGAAAGAGGGAAGGCTCTGTACACAAATACACACCTAGATTTTGAACTTCCAAAGAGAAAACCTGCTGTTACTTGCCCTGGTTCATGGAAACAGGAGAGACAAGAAATGAATCATAGGAAAAAATCTGATAAATAGATTTGGAAGAACTTTTCTGAGTCTCATATACTTGTCATTTTAAACTCCCTTTAGCTTATGGGACAGTGCATCCTTGCTAACTCAGAGCAGTTAATTTTATGTATAAATTGCTATAAAAAGCTGGTTGGCATGAATGTGCTTATGTGTGAAAAGGGGAAAGAGTGAAATCTATATAATCAAGAACATTATTTTCATGAAGGCAGCCTGGATTTCAGACCCAATGATTACACGTTATTTTGAACTGATTTTTATGTTCAGAGGAACTGTCCAGTATTACAGCTATAAAAAGTTCATTCATCCACTTTCAGTCACTAGAACCACAAACTGTTCATTCCTTTAACACTTACAAACAGCTCCTTCCAAGCCTGATTGCTATCCACAGCTTCTTGATGCTTTTTAAATTGCCCATCCAATGGAGCCCCACACTTGTTTCAGCAGCTGAGGAACTAAACTTCCTCCATGTCATTTGGAGGACCCTGAAGATACTGAGGGCCAGAGTCCCTCAATGCAAGACCAGTAGGCTCAAGTGGGGGCTGCTGGTGGACAACAACACACGGTGTAAATGTGGAGAGATACAGAATCCAGCTCATGTATTGGTCTGCCGATTACTGCCAGAAACATGCACCAATGACAAAGCCAGGAAAGTGGTTTCATTTTGGCAGTCCATGGTTTGATTGGAACATGAAAGAAGCAGCAGCAACTGAAAAAGCAACATCCAACCCACCCAACCCCCTGCATGCCTTGCCCAGTGCCCATGACAGCATTGTCATGGGAGCCACAAGCACATCTTCAGGCTGAGTGTACACATTGCCTTTACTGCTATGGTAAAGAGTTGAGTGTCTTGCTCTAAAATCACCCATGCAAAATGCCCAGCTCAATGTCTTGGGAAAGTTGTTGCGACCCAAGGGGAAGCATCTAAATGGCAAGCTCCACATTCAAGCTTCATTGGGTGCATACTGTAGATTTCCCCAGCAAGCCATTATTATCTCTGTCAACTCTACAGAGCTGATGTCATAAAAATTAGAGTCACCTGTATGACACTTCTAAATGTTTGAGAAATGCTTTGTGGCATTCTAGCCACTTCCACATCCCTGGTCCTCATGAAATGATCTGCATTTGTTCCACTCTCAAAGAATTATGTATGCCATGCTTAAATATGGAAGTCTCACTAGGTTATCATGAACAGGGTGTCATGCTCTGATGCGGAAGGCAGATGCAAGGCCACTGCATTATATTCTGAGGACAGTCTTGATGGCCAATTGCCATGAGATTGCCAATACTGTATTTGGATTCGGATATGGCAGAACAACAACAAGATGCTTAAAAATATCACAGAAACCTTCAAAGTAGTCTGATTCTGCAAGAAAAATCTGCAATGTGTACACCAAATATTGAAAAGCTGATTCATGAAGGGCAATCCCTCTTAGCCTAACCTACTTTATAAAGATGTTGTGAATATTTAAGCAAAGAGAAGCTAGTATGCTATTCATAGTGAGCTCCTGGAAGGAACAATGGGATATTTCTTGTGTAAATTAAACAAGCTTGCATGATTTCTTGTTTGTGTAATTGAAGACATGTGGGCAGAGAAAGAAGCCTAATTCCCCCCATAGCCATGAGGAACATTATTTAGTTTCTGATGACATATTTATTCTGCATAACAAAAAAAAAACTCACACTAAATGGGAGGAAGAGGAAGATGAACTTGGCTTAAATAGCTGCACAATGAGAGAGAGAAATGAGAATATACCAAACGTAACACTTAAAAAAGCAGAATTTAAGTTTTGCCAGAGTTTAAAGAGGCCCTCTAAGAAAGCAGAGGTAAGTGGAAGGATCCGACTTTACCTGCACATCTTATGAATACCCTTCCTCCAGGAAGGAATATGGCCTCTTTTGTGCCTTGCAGCCTGGCACAAGAGAACACAGAGCCCTTTTGATGGGGAAGAGCAGTGAGCAGACAAAATTTCTGAAAAGGAGCCAAGCTGCCAGCTTCTTCCCAGAGAGGAAGCAGCCAAAGGCCTGGTGTTCCAGACAACAAATAAGAGTGACAAATGACACACAACAATATCTGACAAGTAGCCTGCCTGGATCAGTCAGATTATGAGCACAGAAAGCCTGTTAAGTAGTTACCTTGATAATGGAGATGGAGGAGGAGCAGAGAGAGAGAAGGGACAGGAGGAATGGGGAAGTGTAAGCAGCTAATCAGTGCTAGGAAGCAAAGCAAAGCCAAAAAAAGGTTGCTTTTAGCAAAAACCATCTCCTTATTTGGGGGTGGGGTGGGAGTAAGGGGTCTGGCCAGGTTATCCTGCTATGGTAATAGACTAGACCCTACTGCCAGTGACTCAACATCAAGTATCAGGAGGTTGTTAACTAACCAGACAACCCTGAGGACTAATGGCTTGAGTAGTTAAGTCCACAGGGAAGGGTTACGGTCCCCAAGTGGATTAAATCCCACTTGAATCTATCTTGATGGAGGGCAGCAGCTTCATCAATACTGGCTTGGGGTTGAGGAGGACTTTGCGTGCCAAAAAGGCTCAGGACCAGAAAGTGACTCATGGAACTGGCTCAGTGGTACGGGGGTCATGCTGCGATGCGGAAGGCAGATGAATGGCCACCTGCATTATATACTTAGGGCAGTCTTCATGGCTGATTGGATTTGGATACGGCAGAAGAAGGGAATAAGTATTTCCTTATATCAAGACGAGCTAAAATGCCAACCACTTCAGAACTGAGGCCCAGTGCTATACTGTAGATATTGGAAAATATCATTTTGTAGGGCTACAGCTACCAGAATTTACAACATTACAGTACATCTTTATTAACTGTAGTTAATAAATATATACAAGCTAAAGTCTGCTGGTTTTACCAAGTACCAACTCTTCACTCTGCAGATGTTGTGGCCTACATGTCTAAGTTGGGAGTTTCACCAGGCAGAGTAATGATTTGCATGTACCTTTTGTAAATACTACTAAGATAACTCGGTGTAAGGTCATTTTAGTAAAGATTACCAAGGTGACAGAGTCAGTGAGCTGCTTTGGCTAGAGAGCTAGACTAGGAGAAGGCTGACCTGGGTTCAAATCTTCACTCAGTCAGATCTTCAGTTTAACACAAGACCAGGCCTCCCTATGAGCAGTTACCCTCCCTTGCCAAAGCACTTTGGACTTGCCGGACTTGTACAACAGGATGTGCAAATATATATAAAACAAAATGTCCTCAGCCATAACAGAGTCATTTTTTAAACAAAAACTTCTGAACTTCCTCTACAAGAGGTAGAAGAGTTGGTGGAATACAATGTGGGGGGAGCCAATCCTAACAATTGAGAGGTAAATTCATAAATGGGGTTATACACTAGTGCAGTGGTGGTGAGGTAGCACTCGAAGCCCTCTTTGTGGGGACTCATGCGGCCACCTCAGCACAGAGTTCGCCCCACCCCTGTGCTCAGCAGCCCAATGGGAGCATTCCCCCCCCAGCACAGAGTTCACCCTGCACCTCTGCCTAGCAGCCCAATGAGAGGATTTCTTTCCTTTCCTCAGCATAGATTTCATCCGACCCCTTTGGCCAGCAGCCCAATGGGAACACTTCCTCCCTCTCCTGTTGAAGTAAATAAGTGGGTTTTGGGTTGCAGTTTAGGAACTTGGTCTCTAAAAGGTTCCCCATCACTGGACTAGTGGGTATCACTTCACCTAAGATCAGGAGAGAAGTAGCAGTGGACACTGAGAGAACTAAGCAAGAGAATGACCCTTGATACCCTCTGAATGGAGATGAGCCTCAAGTCCACCGGCTGAGATCCAGGAAGAGCTTTATGGCAAGAAAGACAGGTTTCACTTACCAGTAACTGTCATTCTCAGAGTATGTTGTTTGGGGATTCACACTAATGGGTTCTGCGCCTGCGCTGAATCTGAGCGGAGCTGAAAAGCTGATTGGACAAAAGTTTTGAAGTTAGGACCGCCCACCATCCCGAAACGCCTCTGGTGCCATTTCGCGCTCTTCCCTCAGTTCAATACTAGAGCTGCCTGCGAAGCATAGGGCCATCTCAGGTCAGCAGCATCGAGGGGAGGTCGGGTTGGGTCGTGTGAATCCCTAAACAACATATTTGGAGAACGACAGTTACTGGTAAGTGAAACCTGTCTTTCTACTTTGGGGTTGTTTGGAGATGCACACTAATGGGTGACTAGCAAGCTCAGTTACTTGGATGGTGGGCAGCCGGCGTCCTGAGATGTAGGAGAGCGAGTTGACATCAGGGATGGGCGGTCATCACCGAAGAGGATCGGAGACCAGCCGTCAGGATGGACCTGCCATGTCTGACATCAGCAGCAGACCTTGTATCAACCCGGTAGTGGGTGATGAAGGTGGAGGACCTGGACCAGGTAGCGGCTTTGCAGATGTCCTCCATAGGGATGCCTTCCAGGAAGGTTGGAGCTCCGGCGGCAGCTTGGACTTGAAGACCTCAGCATTCTCCCATAGGTGACAGTTGTAGCTGCCCATGGCCGTTGCATAGTTCGCTGCACGGAAGGACAGGGAGGCGTTGGCATAAACCTTCCTGCCCAGGGAGTCCAACTTCTTCCCCTCCTGTGATGAAGGGAGGGGAATGCTGCTTGCCGGAGTCCGATGGTGGGCGCCCTTCACGACCCGCGAGTTGGGCGCTGGGTGGACATGTAGGAAGGTGGCATCATCTCCTAGAAGTCCATACATCCCGTCCACTCGTGTTGACACTGAGTGGGATGAGACGGGCTTCTGCCACACAGCCTTGGCAGCCTTGGCGATCTTCGGGAGAAGGCCCAGGTGGACAGGGACCAACTCCTTCGTATCGGCCATGGCGCACCCAACGTCCTCGCACTCCTCTGGAGGGGCCTCTGCCTTGATCCCGAGCGTGGATCCCAGGCAGGCGATCAGCGCCGTGAATGTCCGTTGGTCCTCCGGCTGGGGACCGTGGACGGAGCCGATGTTGTCATCCGGTGACTTTTCGGCGGCAACCAGCAGCGGCTGATCCTCCTCCTCGACCGACTATCCGTCGGAGCCTTCTGACCGCTCCGAGATGCTGGGCGGTGGAAAGAAGGCCTCGGGGTCCGAGTCCGACCAGTACGGCCTGGCGGTCCTCGGATCGCTCGCCAGCAAAGGCGACTGGTGGAGGAACGGGGCGATGAGGCTCAAGTGTATGGACGGCTCGGGAGCCGGAGCCACAGAAGGGGCCGACAGGGATGCAGTCCTCCGCAGTGGCGGTGGCGGAGGAGTCTCCGGCAGAGGCGGCAGACTTGGAACCTTCTCCGGGGAGATGATGACCGGAGAGGTCGACGAAGAGCTGCCCAGCGAGATCGCGGCCATGACGGCAACGGAGGCCATCGATTGAGATGGCGACAGGCGCGTCGCGCACGGAGTTGGGGGGGAGAGAAGTCGAAGAAGTCCGATGGTGTTTCTTCTTCTCCTTCTTCTTCTCCTGCTCCTTCTTCCTCTTAAACAGTTCTGCAGCGGACGGCCGCAAAGAAGGAGCGGAGGTGGAAGCAGCCGCGGCCTCCTGAGGGCGGGAAGCCTGAGGTGCAAGTGCCGCCTCCATTAGGTAGACCTGGAGGCGGTTCTGTCTGTTTTTGAGTGCAGCCTTTGAAAAACCTTTGCAGACCGCACATGTCTGGACAGGGTGTTGTTCCCCTAAATACCGCAAGCACCTCACGTGTCCGTCCGAACTGGGGAACTTCGCGTTGCAGGACGGACACTGCTTGAAGGCCGCTGAGGCCATCCACCGAAGAAGATGGCTGAAGAAGAAAAATTGTCCCGGCTGGGAAGCCCCGACGCGAGGTTTTCTGAGGTAAAAATTTACCTCACGAAGGGTTTTTTTTTTTGGCGGGGGCTGAGGGAAACCCCCGGCCGCGCTAGGACCAAGAGGTAGCTAGCCTCCTGGTCCGGAAAAAATTGATTTTTCTGAGGCAATCTCAGGAAACACACACACAGCTCTTTTTCCAGGCTCCTGCTCACGCAGCGGAAAAAAGAGAACTGAGTGAAGAGCGCGAAATGGCGCCAGAGGCAGTTGGGGATGGTGGGCGGTCCTAACTTCAAAACTTTTATCCAATCAGCTTTTCAGCTCCGCTCGGATTCAGCGCAGGTGCAGAACCCATTAGTGTGCATCCCCAAACAACACAAAGGAGAACAAACATTCTTGAGGGTACACAAGAGCAAATCAAAATTAGAAGATGGAGGAAGGAGTTTGCTGGACAAGGAACAACATTAAAGGAGGATATAGCAGATTTCAACCTCCCCTGCATCACATGGAGGGTCCTGAATAGGCTGAAGGTTGGAGCCCCTAAATGCAAGACCAACATAATCAAGTGGGGGTTGATGGCAGACAACAACATATGACATGAATGTGGAGAGACACAGTATCCAGCTCGTTTACTTGGTCTGCCAATTGCTGTCAGAGACATACACCAATGAGGACTTGGGTTTGGGCAACATCAAAGTGAAGAAAGTGGCTTCATTTTAGCAGTCCAGGGTTTGATTGGGACACGAAAGGAGAAGATGACTAGTGGGCTCCATTTCTGAGGAGGTCAAAGTTGCTGGTCTAGAGGGGGGGGGGGAGACACACATTTAAAGTGATGTGTGAACCCAAGCATGGGTTCCAGTCCAAACCTATGCTCCCTGAACCAATTCAACTCTATTCAGAGTACAAAATGTCAAGTTTCTTTGGCAAAAGAATTTGAATGAGGGCAAAGGGGCCTGAACATTACACCTAAGCTTGCTCAACTGGCCCTCCTATGTTGGAAAGGTACCTTCTTGCTCACCTTTGCTGAATGACAACAATGTGATGATTTAAACATCAGAGCTGAATATGAGAAGGTGATGAGAAGGAGGGGCATACCCTTGCTGAACTTATGGAGCATCAAATGCTGTTCACAGAACAGAGCAATTAGCAACATTAGAGATTAAAAATCTTTTGCCATCCATTCAGCTCTCAGATGTCTAACTGTTCATTGTAGTCTGTGCACATATAAATTGAAACTTTGTGAAAAGGAAGAAGGGGGTGCTGAATGCAAACTTCAGAGTCCTGAAAACTTGGCTCTTACGTTTTTAAAGTGTCTGTTACAGATCTGCAGATTCCTGTTTTTGGACTACAGTTTCCATAATTCCTCAGGAAGCACAGCAAATCTGCCCACCTCTTGATCCTAGCCATTATGACTGAGTCTACCCAGTTTGGTAACAGCCCAAGTTAATTTGTTCCTTGCTTCTTTCTTTGAGCCATTCAACTGTTCAAAATGAACTATGTGAAAAAGGAAGGGAAGCTAAACCAGGGCACTTCACTAACAAAGGGGCCACTGCTAGAGTCGGTCATTAATCCCTTTAAATTCCAGCTCATGCCTGCCTAAGGGAAACTCCCACAACACACAATAAGTAAATCCATCCATTAATACACACACACTGGATGTTAAGGAGAAATGGCAGCACTATGATGCAGATAGGCAACAGGTGCCTCAGGTGATGAATTCTATACATTAATAAAGGGAAGCAGGAAAACAGACAGACCTGATCTACAGGGACAGTTAATGGCAGAGTTTATTGTACTGTACATTCAAATCCTTCTACAATCTTTAATAGATCTTGTGTACCTCAATGGCATTGGTGCACAAGAATACAGGGACAATGTATTAGATCTTCAGTTATCTGATGTACGGGGAAAACATCCATTTAAATTTTCCTGCCACTTGTGAGACACAGCAACTTGCTAGAAACTGGTCTATATTGTCACTGTGCCTGTTTAGAATCCTACTGAGAGCTTTCAACATTTGCACTGAAATAAAGGACCAAACATTTACATCCAATGACAAGTTTCATTTCGCCTTCGCAGCTTTTAAGTCCTGAACACCATAACTATTTGTCATGATCTGGAGAGCCTTTTTGCAAATGTTTTGTCAGTAGAAGGAAGAGAGATATGGGAGGTGCAGCCAAGAGTGCTCTACAGACAAAAGCAATTTCTTTCTGGAAGCCACTTTCAGCAAGCACAATATACTCAAAACTGTTTCTCCTATTCAGGAGAATAAATAGCTACTTTCTTAATTCTATGCAGTAAGCAATGGTATATGTTTCTCAGACGTTCACCCCACCAGTCCCTAATGTTAAGGTACAGTAATACCTCATATAACATTAGTATCGAATAACACTAAAATCGCATAACATTAAGGAATCTGGGGTGAAGAATTGCATCAGATAACATTAAGATCCTATGGGATGCTTCAGATAACAACCGCTAAAACCTGTGTGGTTACAATGTATCTCTATGGATCCCATAGAGGATCAGATAACACTAAAAATCATATAACACCAAGACTTGTGGAACCAGGTTTTAGTGTTATATGAGGTTTTACTGTATAATGATGTAAGTTGGCATGCAGGCTAGCTATACTGCAAGGCTGTTTTAATTTATATTGACTTCAGAACAGCATCACTGAAGACGTCTCTTCCTATCTCAGACATAAAACAACATTCACTCAAGCCTGCACAACACTCCTGTAGCAGAAAAAGTTTCTGCCTGGTGTGGAGAAATACATAAATAAGACTCTGTAGCATCAAATCCTATAAATCTTCTAGACCTCTGATGGCAAACCTTGGCACTCCAGCAGCTCTTGAATGCCAATTCTCAAAAGCCCACGTCTCTGTGAATCCACACAAATGGGTTTGCTGTGTGTACATATTTGTGTGGGTTCACAAAGATCTGGGCTTCTGGAAACTGAAGTCCAAGAACACCTCGAGTGCAAAGGTTTGCCATCATGGGTCTAGACTAACATGAGGGTTTACCTTTTTACATCTACAGTGGACCCTCACTTAACAAGTGACTTGCTTAACACAAAATTCACATAACAAAAGGGAATCTACAGAAAATAGTGGCTCAGTTAACAATTTTTTTTCCAGAACGGATTAATTGGTTTTCAATGCGTTCCTGTGGGAAACCGTATTTCAGTTAACCAATTTTGGTTTTCAATGCATTCCTATGGGAAATTGCATTCAAAGCATTCCTATGGGAAATTCGCCTTACAAATTTTTCATAGTACAAAAGGTCCTGGAGAATGCATTAACTTTGTTAAGCGAGGCTCAACTGTACTGTGTTCAAATGACACAAGACTCCTTTCTCACAATGAGGTACACCACTTACAAGGCACAACACACTTACAGTAAAACACCAGATAACGCTAAAACTTGGTTCCACAAGTCTTGGTGTTATCTGATTTTTAGTGTTATCCGATCCATGTTAAAATCCTATGGGATGGATCGGATACATTGTAACCGCACAGGCTTTAGCGGTTGTTATCCGATCCATCCCATAGGACTTTAACGTTATTCGATCCAATTCTCTTCTCCAGATTACTTAACGTTATGTGATTTTAGCGTTATCCGATCCAATCGTTATCCGGTGTTTTACTGTACAGTCAAACCTCGCATAAAGAGCACCTCGCTTAAAGAGCAACTCGCTTAAAGAGCAGAATTTTCTCTGAATATTCGCTTTGCTTAACAAATAAAACCAACCAAAAACTCGCTTAACAAATAAATCGGGGTTCGCAATCCCCCCCATAATTGGTCATTTACAATGGTGTTTCGCTTAAAGAGCAAACTCGCTTAAAGAGCAATCCTGTGGAACGCATTATGCTCTTTAAGCGAGGTACAACTGTACTTGTAAATAAAATACCCAAAAATGACTTATCATTTCCTCACTTTGCCATTGATGTTTCTGCCAGCTGACTATTTTCCTGCAAGCAGTAATTATCAAGATGGTCAGACACCATGGTGTACATTCAGCTGCCAAGTTTTAAACCTCAGTCTGTAGGATTCCATAAACACAGACAGATGGCATTGGCCAGAAATGGCAGGGGGTGAGGAAAAGAGAATTGGTCTCATTGCTCCACCCACCATACTTCAATTTTATTCAGCTTTATGGATGTTCTTTTCCTTTCCTTTATCTCTTTCTGAAACCATTGGATAACAAATGTAACATACAAACATCTGGTCTTTCACTGCAATTTAAAAGTGGTTTTACTTTAGTCTTCCAATGTTAGCAGTAGGCTGGTAGCCAAGATTGGCCTGGGTTTTTAAAAGGTCAATATATACCTTTGATTTGTGAAGCTCTCGGGTGCAAGCGCCTCCACTTTAAATATTCCTGTCCCTAGCTTTTTCCTTTTCCCCAGACAACAACTTTCATGTTTGGCCGGACATCCTGCTACAGTAATGGAGTAGACCGTACAACCAGAAACTCAACAATGAGTGTTGGGTGGCGGTAAATAACCTGTCTCCCTAAATGGGCCAACGGTTATGGGTGGATAAGCCCCTTTAGGTGGGGTGATGCCCACCTCAGTGGAGGAAATGCCACTGGAAACCATCATATTGGGTCCAATGGCAAAATGAGCAGAGGAGGAAACCACTTGATTCCCAAGGGTCATGGAGGCAGAAGAAGCCATGCCAGATGCACTGGCTGTGAAGGCGTGCCTTGATAATATCCTCAAGGCTGCGGCAGTCTATTGCATGTCTCATTTCATGTGTGCCACAGGAGATGGCTCCATGATCATAGTGTGTAGGTCACTTCATGGCAAGCTGGGATCCACCATAAACAAATTCATTCCACTGGCATTTTTCCTGCTTCAGAGAAAAATGCATTCTCAGATACGAGCAGCAGCCAACGACGACTTTCAAAGTGCTAAATGAAGACAGACAAACTGAACTATTACGGCAGCCATAGCTTTCAACAGCAAAGACTGTCACACACTTTATCTGATTCCATGCCAAATAAGGGAAATGTAAGTGTCCTTCCAACAGCATTCTAAGCTTTTGACACAGCTATGTACATATTTACAATGCTGAGCTGTGGTCAGAGCCTCAGACAGAAAATGCTAGATCAAAAGGCGAAGGAGATGCTGTCATAATTTTCCACAGCAGGTTCATATTTTTTTTCTCTTGCACCACAATGCCTGCCTGCAAAACGTGCCTTCCTGCAAGCCTTTGTCCCTCTGGGAACAATTATCAAAATAAGGCCAGACTAACTGGACTCCAAGGCTGGTTGAACAAGCTTTGCTGTATGCACAGCTTGGGAAAAACCTTTAGGCTAGGGATTCCCAACCTTCTCAAGCCGGAGGCCAGGTCACGCTCTCTCAGTCAGCTTTATGGGCAGAATGGCCATTTTGTCATGGTTGCACAATGGGAGTGGCCATTTTCTCCCAACAACTTCAAAGGGATAGCCATTTTGTTTCTCAAATGAACTTGGAGTGGGGCACATGAAATGGCACCATGGACCAGATACGGCCTGCTGGCCTGAAGCTGGGAACCCCTGCTTTAGGCAAAGAGTCAAAGCCTGCTGGAAATGCCCCTCAAAACCCAACCTGCAAGAATCCCGAGGATGCAGAGTATGCATCTTCAAATCTTTTGGATGCTCAGAAAATCACAGTGTTCATCATGCTTTGTTTCCCCCAAAAAATCTTCACAATTGTAAGTGCTGAAACTTGTTTACATCAGCGGTTGTCTGCATATTACCATCTCTTCCTTCCAGATACCATTCCCTGTGGGCTAATAAATAAGGGCATTATTCTAGCAATTAGGTTGTATACAACTTGATCAGCAAAATCACTGTTATGGAGATGTGGGTAAGGTAGCAACCATTGTGGTATAGTACCTAGTGTGTTGAAGTAGGACTCAGGTGATGTGTCTTGAAATTCTCACTCAACCATAAGATACACTGGGCTGCCTTGAACCAGTCATAATCTCTCCGGCTGATCTGCCATATAGACAAGAATGGAGACAAGAAAAACCATATATGCTAGCTTGGGCTCACTGGAACAAAAATGGAATATAAATGTAACCAAAATAAATGGCCATTTACTTAAATGAGAGAGACAGAGAAAAAGATCAGAAGCACCACAGTGAAATCAGTGAGCTCAGCCATTAGGTAACCTTGCTCTTATCTCAATGGCTCCATCTTGTTTACCTATAACACCCAAACAAATTATATCAGTTTCACTTTTAAATATAAGAACCACATTCAAAACTTATCTGAAAAAGTAGCATACAAGGAAAATAATAATAATAATTTTGTGTCAGAAATTATTCTGGGTTGAAAATATTTTTGCGAAAGAATCTCTCCTCAGGGAACGCCCAAATGAGGCTCCTTTCATGTCCCCAAGAGCTTGGACAGAGACGGGTGCTCAATCTGTCATGCAGTACCCTGGCCTTGAACTGCCGACTTGCCAGCCTTCCAGCTAACAAGGCAAGCTTCTTAACCACTAAGCCACCATAGTCCCTGCATATGATAAAAACAATGAAGAACCAGAACCATTTGGATTGTCTTTGAAAACTATCTGGGATTCCAGGGTGGTCATTAAGTTTTATTCAACTAGGATATGTGAAACAATTTTTCATTTCTGCTCTTTGTTCCTCTCTTTTTGTATATCTAAGAAAATAAGTTTTAAACTGTAAACTGCCAAGAGTGATACAACCAAAAGGGAGGGTGCAGACAATGTGAATTGTAAATATGTTTTGTCTTCTTTTAATTTTATGTGAGCTCACCTAACACCCAAACATCTCTGAGGTGGAGCAGACTATCAGTACTGTTTAGAAGAGACCCAATTTGGCATGATGGATAGAGTGATGGACTCTGGTCTCTGGAGACCAGAGTTTGAATTCCCACTTTGCCCTGGAAACTAACTGGAGCAACAGAACTGGTAAAACCACTCCTTTAAATATCTCACTTAACTTGAAATCCCTGTTAAGGTCACTTTGTCAATTCTGACATAATGGCAAGAAGTTGCTGTTTAAAAGTAGTTAAAAAATTGGAGTAGCAAATTTACTTTCTTAGATTAAATCTCCTAGAAACCCCTATGTATGCTGGCTAGGGGATTCTGAGAGTTGTAGACCCAAGAAATGTCTTTTAATTGTGTTTTTTAAATTTTGTAAGCTGCCCTGAGCCTTTGGATGAGGGCAGGATATAAATGTTATAAATAAATAAATAGATAATAAATAAATAAATAAATAACTTTTCAAAACTCTCTGTTCAACTTTGGAAAAGTCTCCAATAAAAAAAGGACTGGAACAAGAGTCTTTACTGAAAGGTAATGGATTACTGACCTTCTTTCATGGAAATGTGTACGGTGGAAAGGTTAAGAACAACAAATCTTTGGCTTGTTATCTATCAGATATCTTTGCAATACAGGAGAGAAGCAGCTGACCTCATACCACGAGTTATGTACTGTTATTTTTTAAATATAGTTGCTGGATGAACATTCCTCCCCCCCCTTTCCTGAAAATTCATGACTAAGACTCATTTTACCGCAAATGCTGAAAATTCCACTGATCAAACACTTCTAGAAACCTACTGCTCTGTCCAATACAGGTAGTTATCTCCAGTTTCTATGTCTTTAAAAGACAGCTCAACTGTGAAATTATCAAGAGAAGGGGATATTCAGAAGATTTACCATGTTGTAATCAGATTATCATACATAGGGCCAGACAACATGGTTTCTCTGAAGGGTAAGTCGCATTGTTCCCAACAGAAGACATTGTAGGAGGAAAGGGGGGGGGGGCAAAGGAAGATGTAGGGATATGATTACAGATTTATGGGGGGGAAAGGTTTAGAATAATGAGATTTTAATATCAATGATAGTCTCAAAACAGAATAGCAAAAGAAAGAGAAAATATTTCATTTTTTCCTATTAAAAAACTGTAAGCACATTTTGACTTGTGCTCAAATTTGGAGAGGTATTAAAAGCAGAGTAGGAGATGTATTAAAAACAGTAGAATGTAGATTTTTCAGGGTCCAATCCACTAGGAAGATTTGGGTGGATCCATGCTGAAGTAAGTGTCTGTGGACTGAGCTCTATGCTAGCATGACAGTACCCGGGTGCTAAATGTTCAGTCCTGATGGACTCAAGCTTGACTCAGCCTTACATCCTTCCAAGGATAACTACTTCCCAACTCATCTAAAGAAAATGAACCAATGTGCTTGAGAATAATAAAACTATTACACCAAGGAAAAGGAAGGATAACAGGTTGCTCATGCTCCAGTTCCAGCTAATGAGCCTTAATGAATTCTGTGGCTAATTAGAGCCCTATCTTCTAAAGGAAGTGAAAGGACCTCTGGATATTATGATCTGCAACTACTACAGGCATCACTGATGAAGCCACATGGGAGGCAGTGAGCTACTCATCGCCACTGCTTACTTTATCTCACCTACTCCAGAAAGAGTAACAGTCAGCATCCCAATTGCACTCTTGCAAGTGTGTCAATGTCACTGCAGAAGCTTGAGAAACACACTGTCAGGGTGGAATAATGCAGGCATTTTAACCTATGTTCATATCGCTAAGTGGTACTACCTACTGTACCGCCTTTTCTTGCTGCATGTTTAAACACTGAAGCAAAGGGTTACTGGGGTAGTTTAAACCCATTACTGGTGCAGCCACAATAACACAGGGAGAGGACAAGAAACAGGAGTCATGACATTCAAGGACTTCCTATAGCATTATTTAGCTTCTTCCCTTTTGACCAAGCAGCAATTGGCACCCCTTAATATGTGCACTGTTCATAGGATTCTGCTTTGCTGTGGAGAATTTAGGAAGTATACACATCATTCCCTTCTCCCCAAAATTCTGAAGACAACAAAAATCGAACACCCCAGCACAAAGCACAACATCTGTCTGCAGGAAGGTCCCTGGGGTATCCCCTGTGGAGATTTCATTTACATACTTCTGTTGGTTAGAAAAATTCTTCATTTGAAGCCACGGAGAAGAGTTCAAGGGGGAAACTAGCCACAGAGAATTCCCATCATTCTTTTGCCTTATTAGGCTGTAGCCTGGGATGCATTCTGTGAGATTCAGGCAAAGCTAATGAATAGCAGCAAGGAACAGCTTTCGGGGAGGCAGAATGCCCTTCAACTGAAGAAGGGTTTTTTTAAAATCCATTTCACCCCTTTTGCTGCCACAACTCTGGTCTCTGTACTGGAATGCCCAGTGGACTGAAATGAAGAGCACTCCATGTCTGAAAGGAGACAAGGCACATCCTCCTCTTTTGAAGCAAACCTACTTCGTCACTCTCAGAAAACAGAAATTGAAAATAAGCATCAAGAGCTTTCAGGGAAATCACAGGCAGGCTTAGGGGCCCTTTTGGGCATCCATCTGGAATGAGAGCCAATGAATGAAAGGGGCTCGTTTTTATGCATCTGTTTTTACTTTATTTATTTATAGCAGGGGTTCCTAACTTACAGCTCATGGGCTGGACACAACCCCGGACGCCATCCCATCTGGCCCATCGCTGCCTCCGCCGCACCCGGAAGTGGGCACGTTTACATCATCCATAAAACATGCCCGTGGCTGGTGTAAACGGGGAAGTGGGTGCATTTACATCAGCCATAAATGCACCTAATTCTGCTTCTGGGGGTGTGGCTAAGGCCGACGATGGAAAGAGGTTGGCCACCACTGATTTATAGCCTGCCCGATTCAGTGATGAACACTACTCTGGGCAGCCAATTACAATAATAAAACCTTACGAACTTTTAGGGATACTGCAAAACCCAATGCTGAACAAATGTACACACTCCCATTAGTGTATCACTTCAGTTCTCAACTCAGTAGATGGTAACAGCTAAGCCACCCACTCTCATCCTCAAAACCAGGAGTTCTCAACCTTTTAAAGCTGGGGGCCAGGTCAAACTCCCTCAGACAGCTTTGGTGGCCAGATGACTATTTTGTCCTTCCTCTACCTCTAAGATTTGATGTCTAAAACATTTGGAGATGAAGAATACAGTTGTACCTCACTTAAAGAGCATAATGCGTTCCACAGGATTGCTCTTTAAGCGAGTTTGCCCTTTAAGCGAAACACCATTGTAAGTGACCAATTGTGGGGGTGATTGCGAACCCTGATTTATTTGTTAAGCGAGTTTTTGGTTGGTTTTATTTGTTAAGCGAAGCGACCATTCAGTGAAAATTCTGCTCTTTAAGCGAGTTACTCTTTAAGCGAAACGCTCTTTATGCGAGGTTTGACTGTACCTCAAATATGAGCTAGTCCTACACTCTCTTTCCTACAGTGGCCAGCCATGTGCCTTTAGGATCCTAGTGCAGTGATAGTGAACCTTTTAGAAACCGAATTCCCAAACTCCAACCCAAAACCCAATTATTTATCGCAAAGTGCCAAAACGGCAACAGGGGACTGAGGAAACTCTCCCATTGGACTGCTGGGCGGAGGAGTGGGGCAAACTCTGAGCTGGGGCAACCGCATGGGTGCCCACAGAGAGGGCTCCGAGTGCCACCTCTGGCACGCATTCCATAGGTTCACCACTACTGTCCTAGTGGAACGGCCACAACTTCCCTTTCTGTCTAACCCCAGCCTGCCTTAGAGGCACAAAACAAGAATGTTGGAGAATCCAAAGGAAATGTTCTGAATGGTCAAAACACACTGCACAAAGGTTAATATGATGCTCAGCTACTTCTTTACTGGCAAAGCATATCTGCTAGTCATCTTACCCCTCCACAAAGTGGCTGGCTGCCCAGTCTTCAGCCTCTGAAATCCAAATCAGGAGCATGAACCCTCCCACACAGTAGCACTTTGCAAAGCTGGCCAAAGCACTTCACTAAGTTTACCCCTGTATCAAGCTCATCTGAAGTGCCTCTTGTAACTGGGCTGACTCCTTGCCAGCTTTAGCTATGAAAGGGGAAAGAAAAGAAAGCACAGAAGGAGCCCCACTTCACAGCCTGGTGTTAAGGGTGCCCAAAGGTTTACTAAGGAACATGGGAAATTTTTGCTCTGCTATGTTTATAGTCTTCCCTTCAGAATGTAAATGTTTAAAGGAATTTAATTCAAGATCTCCTTCGTGTCAGAGGCAGAAAATTCAAACAGCACTCATGTATCAATGAGCACAGTGCAGGATCTGGTGGGAAGTTCAGAGATAAACAGGGAAAATAAGGATAAGATGGGTCTGAAGCTTAATGGACAAGCCTGTGCTTTTACCTGCCAAGAATCCTAGGTGAACCCTCAGCATCTCCAAGTAGTGCAACTAGACACGCATAACTAGACACTGGCGTACACAAAACCTTGTTGCCTTCCCACCAAAGTGGTACCTCTTTATCTACTTGCAATTTCTTGCTTTCGGACTGCTAGGTTGGCAGGAGCTGAGACAGAGGCAGGAGCTCACTCCGTGATGCAGCACTCCAGTTGTCATGTTCAACATCTTAACTACTGATCCACCACAGTACCAAAACAGAGAGGGTGATGCAAAAGGCTTTTAGGTCTTGTCCACGTGGATCTACTGCTTGCGACCACAAAGGTGTGGGTCGGGTCACACTCTGTTAGCTTCAAGGGCCGGATGGCCATTTGCCCTGCCTTCATGATGGGGGTGGTCATTTTGTCCCAACAGCATCAAAGGGACAGCCATTTTGTTTCACGAATGCCACTGGAGGGGCACATTAAATGGTGTCATGGGCCGCATCCAGCTCACGGGCCTTAGGTTGGAAACCCCTGTGCTAGGCTGAGGGAAAGGTCAAAGGTCTCCATTGACACCTGTGGAAAACTTCCGTTTACAAGTGTGGGAAAGAAGACACCAGGGTGCTATTATGATCATACTGTCCAGAACAGAAGTTGATATAGTGCTGCATCCTGTTTTATGTGCTGTACCAGACCACACTACGATCCCCAAGCTGTCTTTAGTTTGCTTTGTATACATCCTGCCCAGACGCAGGAGCTTTGGATGGGAGGTCCTACTAAGATACAAGGGAACTATGTTAGGCAGCATGTCCAATTAAGGAAAAAATCATAAGAGAGCTAATTGCCCTCTTCTTTTAAAAAAAATTACTCTGCACTTTTACTGGCGGTTGTACTGAAGTAAGCTGACAGTCCCACTCACAGCTGTTTCAGAGATCACAGGGTGGGAGCTACACTTTCCAAATTCTCATGATTTTCTCTTTCCTCCTTCTGAGAAGGAGTATTCTTCCTTGCCAAGCTATAGGTTTCAAGACCTAAATACATTGCGATATTTCCACAGGAAATCAAAAGGCAATTCTCTCTGTCCGCCAAAGGAAGAAGGCTAGGGAGGAATATGAGCAAAGTTAAGAGGAACAGAAACCAGGGGAGAGAGAAAAACTGGATTTGGGTTACAGAGCAGTGAGCAGAAATACTCCTCTGAATTATACATCTAGCCATGAAAGTTTTAGTAGATAAACCCCATACTGCCATTTTCTTCCAAAAGCAAAGGATGGAACATGAACAATAGCAGAGCTTGGAAAGTCAAAAAAAAAAAAAAAAAAAAGAGGAAAGGGACATTTAGCAGAAATTGCACTGCCACGAGCTATTAACGTAGAAGTAGTGCTTAAGATATGTCATGGAAAAAAGGAAGCCATGTGGCACAGAAAAGAAAGAGGCGGGTCCATTGCTGTGCAGTTGATCAGAAAAAGTGGGGCAGCTGCCATTTCTGGTGTGTGTTCCCCCTGTGGCATAACTCCACAGTGAACATCTGGAGCCTTAACAGAAAAGGGCACCAGACTGGAGTGACCTTATTTTTACAGAATAGAGAAGGAAACCATAACAATCATCAGTACCTGGCTGTGGGTGGTGGGGCACACAGTTTTAACTGGAGGTGGTGGGAGGAAAAGGCAGAATCGATTCTTTCCGATCCATTCTTTTGACTGTGGGTGCTCATCTTTTATGGAGATCTTTTCAAGCAAATGGCAGGCGGCTGGGCAAATAAGGGGTTAAGTCTGAGTTCAGAGAGCTTGGTATCCACTACTTGTGCTCTGCAGACATGGTCTGTACTATGCTTAATTCCATGCAGTTAATTTTTTTGGGGGGGGGAGGGGGAGTTTCATGATCCCAATATGAGAGGCAGTGCAAAAAAGGCCAATAGTATTCTGTGTTTAAGATGCTACATCATGATAGCTCAAAGTTCTGCAGGAAGACATGGATTCTGCAACACGTTTAGATTTTGCAATTATTTTTCATCTGTCATAATTATACCATCTGCTAATTATATATGCTAATAAAGATTTTTATTTGCTAGGAAAGTGGTTCACTATTATGTATTTTGCTTTCCAAATTATATACCATATAACACACAGACAGGTCCATTTGTATCTCATCGCCTATAGTGAACAAAGACCACTTCTTCTGCCATATCCATATCCAAATACAGGCGATCCTCATGGTGATCAGCCATGAAGATTGTCCTGAGGACAATATAATACATTAGCCTTCCATTTGCCTTCTGCATTGTAGTGCGACATCCATACCACTGAACCAGTTCTGTGAGTCACTTTGTGGTCCTGAGCCCTTTTGGCACACAAAGTCCTCCTCAGCTCCAGGCCAGGATGGATGAAACTGGTGCCTTCCATCAAGATGGATTCAAGTGGGATTTAATCCACTTGGGGACCATCACCCCTCTCTGTGGACTTTGGCAGCCAAGTCTGGTAGTCCTCAGTGTTGTCAGGTTAGTTAATTGCTGACAATTGGCGTTGAGTTGCTGGCAATATGATCAACTCTAATATCATAGCAGCATAACCTGGCCAGACTGGCAAACAAATACCACAGAATGACTGAAATCAGAACAGGATCCAATTCAGACCAGAACACAAAGGTATTTCCTAAATAAGGATTCCTGCTATACTACCTTAAACCATAGCATTAAACTCTCCAGCAGCATAGGATGCAACAAATTCATAGGGCCAGTATCATACAAGTCCAAGAAGACTTTTCCCTTTGTAACCCTTCATTTAACAACAGCAGTACTCGCATATCTAGCTGCAAAATATTCTAATCCAGTGTTGGAAAAATTGGTGTTGCAAGTACAGTATCCTAATTCTCCTCAGGAGTGCTTCAGAAAGCCAGCTTCAGAAATTCCTGGCCAGGATCACTTGCCCCCAAGTGAAGAACACACAAGGACCAGTTGTAGAACAGCACTACAGTGAAGAACATTGCAAAGGAGCAAACATTTCCACGCAAACAGGAGACTGAGGACTTTTTCTTAAGTTGCACACCAAATAACAGACAAAGCTCAGATCCAGAGAGCACCTGGATAGTGCTACAAGCATCCCACAAGCCTCTCTAGGGTATCTTCAGGTGTTCAGGAATAGCTTTTGAGAGGACACAGTTCGCTGATAAAAAAAGCTCCATTCATGCAGACAGCACTGGAGAGTTCTCTGCAAGTTTGCTCTCCAATTCACCCTCTCACAATGCAAAGCAAAAAAGCATGGTGCAGTAACCCTTTAAACCCAAACATAGACCCTTATTCATATTTAGATGTGGAGAATGCAAAAGCAGGGAATGCTGCCTTTATAAAGAAGAGATCCTCTCACAGGGTGGACAAGAGGATAAAATAGCAGGGCACAGTGATTAAGCTGCTGTACTGCAACCAAAACGTTGCGAGTTCAATCCTGAACAGGACTCAAGGTTGACTCAGCCTTCCATCATTCAGAGGTTGGTAAAATGAGTATTCAGCATGTTGGGGGTAAAATGCTAATTAACCTGTGAACTGCCCAGAAAGTGCACTAAGTACTATGGAGTGGGATAGAAGTATGGTTGCTTTGCTTTGCATTACTCCCTTGAGAGAAAGAGACAGAAATGTAATAAAATAAATAGCCTAGGCTAGCTGGGTGCAAGTCAACTTCATCACTCAAATGTCTTCATCTCTGGAGCTGTACAAGTAGAAGAGAGACCACAGCCATTAGTAAGCGGCCAGACTCAACAAAGTATGAGACAAAGCCAGCCTGTGGCTAGAATCACACTGTACTTTAAACACACAGTTGCTCTCTAAACCGGAACCACGAGCTTCAGCCTCCCCTCTCTGAGGCATGTAATATAACTTACTTCATGGCATGACATCTCATTATAATGCCTTTTTCTGCAGCTGCTCCACATCACCGGGGGGGGGGGGGGGGTTAAGTTTGGGAAGAGATACAAATTGTGACAACACAGAGCAAATTGCAAAGAATGTGATGGGCTACAGCAGGGGTGCCCAAACTATGGCTCGGGCCCTGTATCCAGCCCCTGATGCCAATTCATCTGGCCCCTGAAGCCCTCATCGCTCCTGGAAGCGGAAGCAAAACACGCCTGTAATGGTGTGTTTTACTTCCGCTTCCAGGAGTGACGGGGGCTTCACAGGCAGAATGAATTTGCGTCAGGGGCCGGACCTGGCCCCCGGGCCATAGTGACCAGCTCCCTGAACCATGCGACTGACCTGCGACCCGAAAGGTTTGGGCACTCCTGGGGTAAAGGAACAACAACACACGCCATTTCTATTATAAGAGACTATCATATTTGTGGTAACACATGCCTATCTCCAAACAGAGGTGAGCACTGAACCCTAGAGTAGGATATGACTGGCTTTCAAACAAGGACGACCTTTACCTTTACCTTAATCCTGTGCCCAACCATGAATGATTCCCAAACATATCAGTTTCAGAAAGAGCCTACATTCATGTCTTCTCATACCTAGCAATGCCCTTCAAACCCATTCAAATAAGATCCACATTCAAACGCTCCTGACCTAAGAAGCAGAATACTGTACAGTACTGTAATTTTTTTTAATTAGTTTACTTCCTCATTCTGTGCATGCTTCCAGTTTGTAAGCACCTTGGGCTCAAATAATAGGCTAAAGCCTATCCTTATGGAGACTTTTGAGAGTACTCTGGATAGCAAGGAGATAAAATCAGTCGATCCTAAAGGAACCCAAACCTGACTGCTCTTTGGAAGGACAAATATTGAAGATGAAGCTCAAGCACTTTGGCCATCAAATGAGAAGAGAGGACTCATTTAAGAAGGCATTAATGCTGGGAAAGATTGTAGGCAGCTGCAGAGGATGAGGTGGCTAGATGGCATTGTTGACACAATGGGTGTAGAGCGGGCTACGGAGGATAGAGGAGCCTGGTGTGCAGTGGTCCATGGGGGCGCAAAGGGTCAGATTTGACTGTGCAACTGAACAACAAAAATGAACCATTCAGTTTTATTTTTAAGGGTTTCTGTGGTGACCCACTACTTTTGAACAAAGTACCCCCATTTTAACTCCTGTCCCCTTTGCTGGTCTTGGCCTGTAATAAAGATTTGATTTTTATGGGTTGGTTCTTTCCAACAAAAGAATAAAGCTAAAACTATTGGCTTTGAAGATCTATCATGAGATCTATCATGTTCTGACCAAGATTGGGAAAAGAGGTACATAACCTCAGTTGGGGTCGCTATGACTTGCTGGCATTTGTTTATACCACCTTCAATGTCTGGCTTTTTGCCTCCCTGTAATGAGATAGGAACTGAGGAATAGGAGAAGAGAAATCTCAAAAACAAAAGGCGCTTGGAACAGAGGGATTATTCAACCTAGGAAAAATATAATCTGATCTTTGTTTAAGAAGCTGTTCTACCTGTCTTATGCATGAATGCTGTTTTTCGTGTTTGTAGCTATTTCCTTATATGGAAAGAAGACATAGATCTGAGTGAGGAACTAAGCCAAAAAAAAATGGGCAGTGCTTTGCACTCCAATGTTACAGCTGCACAGCTTTCACCACTCTTCAAAATTAATATAGTGATGCAGTACAGAGGTAAACAGTAAGCTGCAATACAGGAAAAAAAACCCACCCTTGAACCAATACTGGCAACAGAAACTGTCACTGAAGTTTTGCAGATAATTAAGGTGGAAGGTCTTACTAGGATAGCCGTTAAACATAGTTGTCGCCTCCGCCTCCTCAAAAGCCAGAATGGAAAATTTGTGTCATCCACAAACAATTTCTACTATTTTAAACTCTAAGAGGCAAAAATGGTTTGAAGCAAGCTTGGAAATGACCACTAACCTGCACCAGATAATGGGGGGGGGGGGGGGAGATGATTAACCCCTGAAGCAGCTGGCTCTGTGTTACTAACACCGGAATCTTTACGGCTTAGAAGGCTTTGTGGTTTTACTGGCAAGACTGAGCAAAAGCAGGGATGGTATGAGGCTTTGGGCCTGCCAAAAAGACTGATCTTGATAAGGAAGCTCTTACATTCAGTCTGGGGTGAATTACTTCAATGATGCTGGACAGTAACTCCCACCAACCCTTTCACTTTTGGTTAGGCTCACTAGGGCATCTTGAGCAGGGATGCCCAAAACTTTTCAGGCTGTGGGCCGGTCACGTGGTTCAGTGGGCCGGTCATACGGTTCCTCCCACTGGATGCAGAAGTAAAATGTGCCTTGCAATCTATTTTGCAACAGGATGAGATAAATTTTAAGCTGCTACTTTCTCTGCTTAAACCAGGGGTACCCAAACTATGGGCACATTTTACTTCCGCTTCTGGGAACAACGAGGGTAGTGCAGGCCGGATTAATTGGCTTTGGGGGGCTGGATGTGGCCCATAGGCAATAGTTTGGGCACCCCTGATCTGTAGGATTACAATTTATAAAGCATGGTAGAGAGGGGATAATGATCCCAAAGTGAACCATCAATTTAAGCAGTAATGAAACCCAGCACCCTGCCTCTCATTTCAGGAGATTATTGCTTCACTGTACTGAAGGTAGTCTGAATCTCAAACGTAGAAATCATTAACTTGGCAAAGTAAGCATTAACAAGAAAAAAGCTGAACTTTCACTGTTTCCCTTGCTTGAATGTCAGTCGTATCTGACTCTAGGGTTCAGTGCTCATCTCTGTTTATAGCAAAGAGTCAGCACTGTCTGCATTTGCAGACATTTCCATGGACATGTGGCAGGCATGCCTAGACACTGGAGTGTATGGAACACTGTTTACCATCCCACTGAAGCAGTACCCATTTATCTATTTGCAATTTCTTGCTTTCAAACTGCTAGGTTGGCAGGAGCTGGGACACAGATGGAAGTTCACTCCGTCATGGGCTACTCTGGTCTCGAACTGCTGACCTGCCAACTTTCCAGTCATCAAATTCAGCTTCTTAACCAGTAAGTCACCACAGTCCCTGAACAGATGTATGTAGTAACAAAAACGGCACTGGAACACCTTTAAGATTAACAGACCTACAGTATTTCTAAACAAGTTTCTCTGGATTACAATCCATTTCTTCAGACACACTAAAGACATTGAAGCAAAAATTTATAAATTAAGCATATAAAGTTCCAAGGAAAGGGGTCAAGTGAAATGTATGCATGCATGCTTATTCCTCATAGAAAAGGACAGTCACAATGGCAAAAGTTGGTACCAGTTTTTAGGCTAATAAATTAGAAACTACAGCTGACTCTATTCATTAAAAGCTAATCACACCAAATGCATCAGGATTATTCCCTGTATCTCCTGCCCTACTAGATTTCTGTTCATTCAGATTAGCTGAGCAAGAATCACTTACAGGAAAGTAAAGTTTGTGCACCTTTCCTGTTACATGGTAGTGGCCTACACAATGGCCCTCATCTACAGATTCATAAGACTTTCAATATTTCAGCTGGACTGGAGTAATAAAGTAATGGGAAAAGAACCCATGGGAAAAACGGCTCACAGAAAACAAGGCAGTGGTGTACAAAAGGCACTGAAGTTGCACAGGCATGTACAGACAGGTAAAATACTCGATATTTGTGGTCAAATTATTAAGTCATCTCTCTATGAAAATTCTAGCTTCTTCGAGGCCAAGCAACTGTGGACATTCTTTTAATCACCTCTTGCAGAACCCCTATAGCAGGGGTGCCCAAACCTTTTAGGCCAGGGGCCAGTTATGTGGTTCAGTGGACCAGTCACATGGTTCCTCCTACCAGAAGCGGAAGTAAAATGTGCCTTGCAATCTGTTTTGCTACCAATCTGTTTTGTAAAAATATGAGATAGATTTTTGGGCTGCCATTTTCTCTGCTTAAACCAAGGGTCAAACTACAGCCCACGGGCTGGATTTGGCCCCCAATGCCAATTCATCTGGCTCATGCCACCCTCATTACTCCTGGAAGCAGAAGTAAAACGTGCCTGTGTGGGCGCATTTTACTTCAACTTCCGGGAGGAACGAGGGCAGTGCAGGCCAGATGAATTGGCGTTGGCGGCCTATCTGGCCCACGTGCCATAGTTTAGGCACCTCTGCCCTATAGGTATACCTATTTTCTCCTGGCCAAATGCTTTAGTGTGGCTTGTCAGCATGGAGCGAGGGGGGGAGGGGGAGAAAAAGAACCAGAGCTCAATCTGTTAGGTAAAGTAGTTAATTAATGATAATCCTCTCCAACTATGTGACTCAGCCTTGTAAGGCCAATGCTTTGGACTTTAAATTGGCATCCCAAGAAGTGCTAATATGCAACTAGGCTCTGAGTGGACTCCTTTCTTTCTGGATGTGCTCCAATCCAAAGAAATTTAAATCATGATTTGTTGTGCAAGCAAACTAATAGAAGATGATTCATCTGCCTGCTCTTTGAACCAGCTCAAGCCAAAGAAGAGCCTTTTTCATGGTTGGTGACAGATTCCAAAGTGTCAGGAACTTGGAAGGAGATTTCCCCCAAAGATACATGTACAATTTACAGTCTTTGCCCTGTAGAAACAGAAAAGATGAGTGTGTTTTAAGAAAGCAGTGTTGTACTTTTTATATCACTGCTGAGGCATCCATTCACTTGGTTTACTCCTCTTACACACACAAAATATTCTGGAAAGTCTGTGAAATGCTCCGTTAGCTTGTAGTTAAATTTATTTATTTTCATCTCCTGTTTTTTATTATCCAAGCTGTTGGAAAATAACTACTGAAGCTACTCAGACAGGGCAGAACTTGCATTTTAAGACAGACCTTCTACCCACCCTGTCTTCATCCAGCCACTTTCTATTCTTGCTAACTGGAAACCTGCACAACTCAAATGTATTTGAACACACCCTAATGCAGTGACTTTCTATACAGTACTGTAGTTATTTTTCCTAGGCGGCAACATTTCACTGCTCCTTTGCTTCTGCAATCAGCATAAAAAAAGATATTCACCCTCTGGTGAGATCGCCAACGGAGCCTGTTATATTTCAACAATAAATTAAAGTCTTCTAAAATGTTATTTTAAGGAGTGCAGCCTAGCCTAAAATCTGTTGAAATAGGGCAGACAGAAATACATACAGAAATAAATGTAAAAAGTAATTATTTTAATTAATTAGCAGAGAATTTGTACTAGCAAAAATAAGCATCTGGCCAGAAATGCAAACCTCTTCCTGAGGTAGCTTCCAAACTAAGAACAGTTTGCTGTATTAAGGGCTCTGCCTGCTTTTAGCCCTGAAAGAATCCAAAAAGTCATTGTTGTTTTCTTCTTCCATGTTTAGGCCAGATGTGAAACTGCCAAAATGAAGGGACCTTTTGGTGAGTTCATTCTGCAGTTCCTTTCAGCTGACTTAGTGTGAGAAAGATTAGCTGGAAACATAAGTTTATTGTTACCCAGGTACACCAGATTGTGGTTCAAAAATACCACAATCTTCGAGGAGGCTCTTTCTCTGTACCCTAGTCCAAGGAGTGAAAGAGCAGTACAGCAATCTTTATCAGAGGCCAGACCACACATTTGCCTGATCTGAACTTTGCCAATATCAGGTAGTGAACCTGAAGTATTATACTGTAAACAGAATGGAACACATTTCCTCGAGACACTAAATAACTGTAAACTGCCCATCCCCTACTAGAAACACAATCTTTCAACTCTTAGTTGCCACTGTTACAGCACCTTTTCCTATCCCCTTGGCAATGAGTCAGAAAAAAAATTGTGGCACACTGAATGTTAATTTATTAAAGCATAGGCATGGAGGACTTCATTATATATACGTGAGATTCAAAACTTTTATTTTGTACTACTTCCACATATGTATGTTCTTTTTTGCTTTGTTTTTGGCAACTTCTAGGATCTTGTGAGGATCACATAGGAAGAATGATAGGTATTTATTTCAGACATCAGTTGTACTAGTCAATAGGAAACGAAGACATAAAACAGGACAGAGGTGTTCAAGCCCACTGCACCTTAAGCCCAGTCACTCACACACCTTTAAAAGAATGATTACACAGGTAGCAAGCAACAGGAAGCCACATGACACAAGAATGTCACCCACTGTTTAAATATTGGCACTAGGGATTGACGTATGGGACTTGTGAGAATGGCAGCACACCCTTCCTTAACCTTGACGGACTTTCATCATTATTCATGGATAGTCCCTCTTCAATACTGGTGGTACTTCCTGCTGTTTCATGCAAAAATGCTCAGTTGGTGGCATAACTAAACTCTTACCACTAGAAGTGTTTATTTTTCACTTGAAAGCTATCTACCCTAAGTCATAATCTTCATAAGACAAAACCATACTTTCCAGTCTCACCAAGTAAACACGGCTAGGTTTCCTTATAACACAAAGTGTTTGGAGTGATCACAATCTCAAAGTACAAAGCAGCCTGCTAAGTGTCAAAGGAATAGAACATTTGGGATGAAACAGGCTGTTACAATCAACATTCTCCTTAGACTTTCAGCCAAGTGAAAAAAGAAAGATTACAAATAGCTAGATTTTTTCCATTCCCAACCGGTAGCCAAAACAACATGAAAATAACCAAATGGACTTTAAAAAAAAATTTTTTTTTTTTACTGTACTTTGACTTCACTATTGTTGTTTTTTAAAAATGAGCTGTAGTTGAAAACATGATTTAAAAGGTATTGGTCTATGCATGATATTCATGGAAGTAGTAAGAATCTCTCCAGTGCAATACTTTTTTCAAAAACAACAGTATTTGAACAAGAGTTTTGAGACCAAGAGCAATGCTGCATACAGCTGCAGTTCAATGGGGTTGAAATGGCTACATGGAATCGATTCCAGATGACTACCTAAGTGCACATCCGATTCATAAAGGCGAGGGTTCAGTTTGTTCCTGTCAAGACATTTCAGGAAGTTGCCAAGGAGCAAAGTTGAAAAGAAAAGGAAGTATTG
Organism: Furcifer pardalis; assembly: GCA_030440675.1. Taxonomy (NCBI): domain Eukaryota; kingdom Metazoa; phylum Chordata; class Lepidosauria; order Squamata; family Chamaeleonidae; genus Furcifer; species Furcifer pardalis. Next base: position 308,802,422 of record CP126890.1, read on the forward strand.
GCTCTTGAAGTAAAAAGCAGGAAACAACGGATAGTCACAAAGAGTTAGAGTTAAAATCAATCCAGTTCAAATTCTACCTCAGCTTTCATCTTACTGTCTTCATCTTACTGCAGGCACATTAGACAAACCATCCTATTCCAACAGCACCATAATTTGCAGGGAAAAGCCCAATAAAAACAATCATCCTTACATGACTGTTGCCAGGTGAGCACTCTGAATGGAGCAAAATCCTACAGAAATGGTGAATACTTTATCTGACTTCACAAAACTCTGGAATTGATCTGAAAACAGGCTTGGGACTTCATAAAAGCAAAGGAAATGTGCCCACTGCTTTGATCTGTCACAGACAGAGGAAAACATTACTTCTCTGTCATGTTTTCCCTTACAACACTGAAAAAAATAGAATAATTTACATAATTCATAGAATGCTGGACTGCTGGCACTTCAGGCAATAGTTTACTAGTGCAGAAGAAACAGGATATGCATGTCTGAAACTCCTTAGCAGCAGTAGAACAGCATTCTCAGAGAGAAATTTTTCCACGGCCTAACCTTGGCCCAACTAACATCCCACTGTATGTTCTTTCTATGTTCTTTCTAGATTTGTGAATTTTTATTGTACTATGCTGGTCTTGGACCATAATAAAAATTTGATTTGATCTGTGACTACATGGACACACACTGCCCAATCTGCAGCCTAAAAGGTTATGGCCCAGGAAAAAAGTCTAGGCTGCTCTGATTTTGCAGACATCCATATCTATGGAAGGCATGATGAGGCTTCCCCAATTACAGCACCTCAACGGTCCCTGAAATAGAAGACCAAGCCTCCTCTGGGAGTGTGGAAGCCAAAGGCTGTCTGGAATGTGTTGCCGTGAGCTCCTCTCTCCCATAAAAATAGCTTTAGTGCCACGTCACAGCAACAAAGTTGATTTACAGTATGTCACCAGGTGTAGCGGGTAGAGTATTAGGCTACTGTTTGGGATTTAAGAGGCTGCCCCTCCTCCTCCTCTCTCTGTCTCCCCTTGCCCAGTGACTCGGTTAACACGAACAGGGTTTTGGAAAAAGACATGTGCATTCCCTGCAGGCCACAGCTATGCCAGAAAACATGGGAAAGTCATTAGCAGTGCTGAGTTGGCTCTCATTCAGCAACACGCATATGTCTGGTGGTGACTACCTCTTGCATTCAGCCCTACTCTTTTTCAGGAGGAGGAGAGAGAGAAAGCTAGAGGTGTGTTACATACTTTTGATCAACACATGGTCCATTTTATTCAGAACAATGTTCCTGAGGGGAGCTTCCTCCCAGCAAATCAGGAGACTGAACGACCTGTGCCTTCTTGAATTTGGCTCTTACATTCTTAGCTCAGCCATAAAGGCAGAGTGCAATTAAGATAATTAAACTAAATAGCAGATGGCCTCCTTGGCTCTGCTGTTTTCCTTACAGAATTCACAACACAAATACTTTGCTGGAGGAACCAAATGTAAGACCCTGGAACCTTCTGAAAAGAAGTTACAGTAATACCTCAGATAACGCTAAGACTTGGTTCCACAAGTCTTGGTGTTCTCCCATTTTTAGTGTTATCCGATGCATGTTAAAATCCTATGGGATTGATCGGATAACGTTAAAGCTCCATAGAGATAAATTGTAACCGCACAGGCTTTAGCGATTGTTATCTGATCCATCCCATAGGACCTTAACGTTATTCGATCCAATTCTCCTCCCCAGATTACTTAACGTTATGCGATTTTAGCGTTATCCGAGGTAAACGTTATCCGAGGTATTACTGTATATCCTTCCATTCCTGGAGCAATTCTGCAGGATGTTTTGAGGGAAAGAACATTTTCATCTAAGTTTCCACCAACTGCTCTGTGGAGAGGATTTTGAGATTCAGATTCTCTGTGGTTTGAGAGGAAGTAAGGCCTGGAGGAAGAGAGATTGGTTCACAAGAAGCATAACGAGGGTGGGCAGAAGGGTGTTATTAGAAAGCAAGATGAAATCACTACATAATGGTTGCTGTTGCTATGTGTAGTCAAGTCAGAGCTGAGTTATAGTGACCCTAATAGGGTTTTCAAGGTAAAGTGAGGTATTTAAGGAATGTTTTTTTTACAAGTCCCACCCCTCAGTGAGTTTCTATGGCAAAGCCAGCAAATCAAACCCAGGTTTCCTGAATATTAGCAAAAATCCATTACTCTATCACAACACACTATTCCACATAACTGTTACTGATAAATAAAAACAAACTGGTGTAGAAAACAAACTGGTGTATTTCTTTATAGCAATGTGAAGGCTGGGCTTTTAAGAAATTACTTTACGTTGTTCATACACATTCTTCTGATAATCCCTACAAGATGATGAAGTATGCCAAATATTATTGCAAATGAAGAGGAGGCACTGCAGCCATGACACAAAAAAGCAAAATATAAATGATTAGCTGGGTTTATCTCTGCCTCTTAGCTAGAATAACCCTTATTTTCTGGAAAAGCACAGGCTATGCATTTTATACAAGGTTGCCAACATCAACACAATGTGTCTCATACCCAGACGACAACAGTTGGAGGGTAAGAATGCCCAAGGGTCCAAACTGGGCTGTCTGTATTGATTAGAGTCTTACTGCCAACCAAGAAGCCAGAGAAGGTTTTGCTACAGAAACAGCTTATACAGCTTAAGAATTCTATTTACCCCCAAATAATTATTTCCATATCACAAGACATAGAAAAGGGAACAGAAATCCTGCATGCCTAGCAGGAGATGAGAAACATAACATTACGACCTACTGGATGTGACTGCTGACCTGGGGGTTGTAGCTAAAAAAAAACAGCTTTGCATGAGAAGAAAGCTTTTGGATGTGTCTAATAAATGTCTCTATTGTGGGTTTCACTGTAGCAGAGACAAAATTGAAACATAGCTGTTTACTGTAACTAGTGATCAAAGTAACCAAATAATCTGATCAACATTTATGATGCATCTGAAAATTGTGAGCAGTGTGAAGACGTACCACCTCACTCGCAATAAAATGGTCTCCACTTACAAGCTAATCATAAAGGCCAGACACAGTAGTGGCAAAAAAAGTGAATAAAAGAAGCAGGAGATGGAAGGCTGGGTGTCTGGTGAGGGAGGTGGAAGCAAGCAAAGGCTATTTCAAGGGGGGCTTTCCATATCTCTCCCAACCATGGCCCATGGAGAAATGCTCACCAATTGTGAGCAGGCAGCCATTTATTTGTAAATTTAAAAAAAACGGTTCCCTAGCAGCTAAGCAGGACAGAAGAAGGGGGGAGTCATCCCCCAACTTATCTCTCAGGAATCAATTAGTCAAGGGGGAATGCTGGGATGGCAACCCAACGCCTCACCAGGCAAGTTCCTTAGCCACACCCAGCGGCTCTGTTTCTGCTCTTCCTACACCAGTTCCCCACCTTTCCCAGATATCTCCACAGCATACAAGCAGTCAGCCTGATAAGCAGCTAGGCTGCACTCTGCAACCCTCCTTATGCCCAACCCTGAGTGTAAAGGCCTAGAAAAACCAGATTCACCAAATCCCCATGCTTAGCTTTACCACCCTTCACAGTAAACCCAGGAACAGCAGGTTCTCTAACCCATCTCAAGCGCCTAATTTTCCCCCCAGAATATAATTGCAATTCCTATTGTTATTTCCCTTTGGCACTGCACTCTAGGTCTCACACACCAGCCCTTTGCTTATAAACACACTGGCAGCCCTCTAGCTCCTAACCTTTCAAATCCACATCCAGAAGTCTTCAACCCCTGAAATCATGCTTGAAAGTGAGGGTGAAAACACTTTTAATCCCCCAAGATTGCCCTTCAGACCTTCACCCAAAAATGTCCTGTAAAAGAAGGCAACAGTCCTGAACACACTTGGCTCCAGGGACATGTTATTTCACCCAATGTGATTTGCTTCTGATTAGACCAACACAGAATGGGTCTAGTCTGTCCCCCCCAAACATCTTCCCCACTGAGGTTCACATCCACCATCTGGGAGGCTCTAAAAGAACACCAGCTCTCCCCCACTTCCCCATCCACTCTATCCCCTCCTTCCCTGCCTTTTGTCCATCATGCCTGCATTGCTCTGGACATCTAGAAACCCTAAATAGTATACAAAATCTGGTTTCCTTTCTAGGCTCACACATTTAGTGTCCACCCAGGGGCAAAGTCACACAAAGATCATTGTACACTTCCTGGTTTGGACTTAAGATACATTTTCCACTAGCAGAACACCTGGTGCAATATGAGGCAAATATAACAATTCACATTTTTCCCATTGTGTTTTTATTATTATTCTATAAACTTATGCCAGACTTTGAAGCTCCCTGCCTCCCTAGACCTTCCTTCTAGACTGGCACGTATCCATAGGCACACCTTTCCCCACTTTTTTCCTTTCTTGGCCACATTAGAGCATTTCACAACGCAACCATGTTGCTGCTTTCCATTTCCAAACCTTCACTTATGTTTTCCTCAACTCTTAGTGCTGCAATCTTCTGTGCAGAACAAACTGTATTGCTAGGTATTTTCCAGTCACCTCCACCAAGTTAAAAGTAGGAAAGGTGTAAGTTACCAAATCAACTAAGTATCTCAGTGTGGATCATTTTTTAATCAGCAAGGCTGAGAAGAGACAACCTGGGATTTTAGACAATTTTGTTTCTCAGGTGATATGAAACTAAATAATGCTCAAAAAGTTTCTACCCTGACTTCTTCATCCTCTTTTGCAAGACCAACTGAAGACCAGATCAGCCATCCAGGCCACCTCAGCCTTAGTCTCCTGCACCCCCTCCCCTCAAAACCCAGACCCAGTCACCCGCCCCCTCTCTTTACATGCATGTTTTAATATAGATTTCATCAGGAAAACCCGGTTGTAAGAAATGCCCCTTGTCTGTTAATTAATCTTTATTACTATCCAAGATCAGCATAGTACAGCAAAAGGAACAGAAGTTAAAATGAGGGTCTTGTCTTGGAAAATATACTTAAAATATATCAAGAGACTGAAGTTAAAAGGAGGTTACTTTAAGATACTGTATATCAAGAGACAGAACTTAAAAATTGGGGTATTTAACAGCATATATCAAAAAGGAGCATTTCTGCTCAGAGTTAAGGAATAGCAACATTAGTACTTAAGAATAATAATGTTACAACTCTTACTAAGCCTATGATGTGGCGCTAGTAGTTTACAGTATTTCGCTGAACTGTCTGTTAATCATTGAAAGCTTGCACGAATTTTTTTTTGGGGGGGAGGCAGGCAAGGCCTCGAGGCCCAATTGAGGGAACCCCCTTTTCCTCCCCCTCACACCTCGCACTCTGCCCATTCCCAGAGGCACTCTCCTCCTGGCTTGGCCTTTATTATTCCCCAAGGCGGTTGGGGAATAATAAAGGCCAAGCCAGGAGGAGAGTGCCTCGGGGCATGGGCAGAGCGCCCTTTCCCGCTCACCTTCCGCTGCTGCTTCTCCCAGGCTGGGTCGAGGAGGAGGTCGCGGTCCCAGTCGTCTTCTTGCGCCATGTAGTCGCCGATGCCCGGCCCGTTGCCGCCGTACTGATAAGCGGGTTGTCCGGCTGTGTGGTAATCCACCATAATAGGGGCTCCCCCAGAGAGCGGTTGGTGGCGGCGGCGGCGGCGGCGGCTCCGGGAAGTCCTTTGGTGAGGCGGGGCCGAGAGAAGGAGAAGGAGCGCCCAGCTCCCAGCGAGGCGGCGGCACGGACTGACTGACGCGCGCCGACCGACCGACAGGCAGGCGACGACTGGCACCGCCGCTTCCCCTCAGCGGGCAGCCCGACTGCGCCTGCGCGCCCGCCTGCCCACCCGCGCGAGCCCGGGGACGGGCACGCCTCCCCGCCCGCACGCGCCCGGACTGACACGCCTCCTCCTGGTAGCGGGCTCCGGCAGGAGTACGCAGGCGCGCCTGGATGGTGTAGGCGGGGCCCAATTGGATCCCGCCTACATAAGAGGTTGGGGCGAAGAAAACTCCGCCAAACCCCGCCTCCTTTTCCTCTCGCCTCCAACCCCCTTCGGAAAGAGCGAGCCGTGGGCATGGCAACCGTCGCTTGGAGCTGCGCACGCGCAAGCCTTGCCCTTTTCCCTGAGGCGACTCCTTGCCAATCACTCTCCCCGCCTCTCTTCCTCCTCCTACTCCCCGCCTAGTCCAGGCAAGGGAAGGTCTCAGTGCGCCGGCGCAGTGGGACTCCCTGGTTTAGGTTGCTGAGGGCGCTGATGGGGAGGTTGCGCGTTGCGCATGCGCACCTGAGCGCGACGGCAGTTTAAGCCGCCTGAGGGGTTTTCGCGCCTTTTCTTGTCCCCTCACGTTTATGGCTGTTTGGTTTAACACACAATTGTTTATTCTCCCGCCTAACAGCTCTATATTTGTTTGTAACATTCGCCTAATGGGGACTCATTCAGTAAAGTACTGTACTGAGTCAGATAACTAAAGTAATTGATGATCTATTCTTACTAACTAAGCACATCTGAGACTGAGTGAACAAAACAGAACAGAAAAAAAGACAAAAATGTTGTGACACATTTTTAAAGACTAACTCCTGTATTTAAATGTGAGCAAAAAAATGTCATCATAAATGGAGAACAAGCCCTTTGCTTTGCATATGATGGGGTCAACTCAAGGTTCCTATGGACCAGGCCAGGAGTTCTCAACCTTTTAAACCCAGGGGCCGGGTCACACTCCCTCAGACAGCTTCAGGGGTGGGACGGCCATTTTGCCCTTCCACCACATAGCACTTCCTGGTGTGGTGGAGGTGGTGAGTGGCCCACATGAAATGGTGTCATTGGCCCATTGACCACAGGTTGAGAATCCCTGCTCAGTCTTGATGACTATTCAAAGACTTGTCCTGTGTCACATAAACCATCCTTGCCAGTGGTGTGATTCAGCAGGTTCGCCCCAATTCGTCAGAACCGGTAGCAGAAATTCAGGCTGGCTCCATCCATCCAAATTTTGAAATACTGTAAAGTACTGTAGTCCTAATTCAGGTGCAATGCAGGGTTTCCCCCCTGGCCCCTGCCCATGCCCACCACACCTCGCCCACACAGTAGGTAGTAAAAAATTTGTTAATCCCACCACTGACCTTTGCTATGTTACTTTCTCATGCACAATTTGTCCAGTTCCTGCCATCCAGACTACTCATAGTCTGGCGCTTCGATCTGTAGCTGAGAAGTAACCTTTGAGCTGATATTGAGAAACCATATGTTTTTAAAAATTGCCATTGCAACAGCAGCTTTAGCGCTAGGCACCTTGAAATGATTTCATATTTTGAAAAGGACATCATGAGACCTTCTCACAGGTCAGGAGTCACTTGTCTCAAATTCTCAACTCTAGCCATATCATGCATTAGTGAACCAAAAACTAATCAACCACAGGTTTCTAACCACAGGTTCCCTAAATTGTAACCTCAGTTCTGCCCCAGGAAAGGAAGTGGTTGGGTCCTCCATCCAGCGGCGTGATCGGCCATCACAAACCAAGATGCAAGCCACCACAAATTGCTTCTCCCCTTGATCACTAAAAGTTCTTACAGGGTTCTTTCAACTTTTTCCTAGAGTGGAAATGTGCATTTTACCTACCTGTAATTGTAGCTCTTCATAGGTCATGAATTACTGACTTTAATTGCTGTGCCTCATACATGCAGAAAATAATGTTGCCATATGTTTTGGAGCTCAGGTGCCATCTTCTAATGGCTAATTATGGAGCTAATCCACCCAAGGACATGGAAGATACTTCCCGATCCCACTCTTTGATTACTTTTTAAATGATCTAATAAAAATACTGCCTTTCTCCTGCATTTGCATTGTGTAAGGATCATACGGCTGCATTTGTTTAATCTCATTGACGTTGGGCGAGCAAGCAGCAGTGACAAGGTGGAAAAAATGAACCAGGGGACTTATAGAAGTGTAAACTTATTCATCCCATGTTAATCACCTTTGCCAATATGCTTCCTCAGGACAAAGTTAAATCATCACTAGTTAGCTCAGCATGGCTACAGAAGAACATAGAAGTATTATCTCTCTTCCATCTCCTTCATGGAGCTACTTTTCCATATTTAGAGGAAAAGCCAGAGGCATGAGTATTATCCCCAGAGAGTTTGCACGTGTTCACTTCTAAATATGTGCAGGAAATATTCTAAACTGCCACTATGACACATCCAGTCATTCACTGTGTGTCCCAATGGGACTTTCCAGGCTGGTAAAGACAATTTTGCAAAAAGATTACTTCTGTCTACCTGGACAGAAGTTCAGGTCCCAAGCAGTGAATTCTTTTGATATCATTAAGGCATTCTAAATTAGATGAAGCAGATTTACAAGAATGTAAAGATCATTTCCCAGGGATCAAACATTTACCAGACAGCATCACATCTGCAAAGAATTGTACCACACAGATATCCCAGACAAGATTATATAGCCCTACATTAAAATCCTGTATTTCAGGGTATGGAATTAGAACAGCCCATTTAAAAATAAACTTTTTAAAGCAAAATCCAAAGTCAAAGGAACATTAGAGGGGCTGATGGTAATTCCACAAAGGTGCATGAGCTTTTGAGATCACCAGAATGCTTCATCAAGCTAGGTGGAAAGAAATGTGGGAAGAAATGTATATAAAGTTTTCACATTTGTCTAAGTGTTGTAAAGGCACTAAACTCTACAATAAACTTTTAAAACTAGCTTTATAATTCCAAGGTGCCTGACACTAAGTTACTGTTGCAATGACAATTTTTTAAAAAGAAAGGAAGAAAGAAATGTCTTGGTTTCTCAATAGTAACACAAAGGTTACTTCTCAACTACAAATCGAAACACCAGCCTATCAGGTAAAGCACACTTTTTTCTGGACAACCTCATGATCAGTAGGACACAAGTCACAGTACAAATTAGATTACTATTCCACAAATCAATGAAGCCACATCTCTGTACCTATGAAAATAATCAAATGTTGCTATTACACTACCATTCCTTGCTGAGCTATCGTGGGAAGGAAGTTGCATCTTTAAAGTTGAGAAAAGGAAACAGTTAAGAGCAACTAGTTATTTTTAACTAAATTTCCCCCACAGTGCAATCCTGCCTAAGTAACCCACTCAGTAAGAATATCTGCTTCAGATGTCATGTTAGTATCTTAAGCTACTGTTATTGGCCAATCACTATGGAGACTAAATGTATATTATTTTGGGGTGGTTAGTTTTCACAATATGCATTCCACAGTGACAACCATGGGTGTTACTGCCCTCCAGGTTAACACCCATTCTGAATGATTAATGGCCGATCAATTCACTACATACCTAGAGCATGTAGATGCGTCACCCCTTCTCAAGGAGAAGATGGTATGAAGTGCCAACTGCATGACAAAGCACTGCCTGTAACCACCCTCCACTCTGTTTAACTTCCAGTTGAGCTTCGCTACTTTCATTCTAACACCCTGGTTACTGTCAAAAGGGAAAAAACACACCCAACATGTCAGACAGACAGTACAGGTTACAAGCATGCCACTGGGGTTTCACTTTGTGACATACACAACAGGTATGTGAGAAAAAGAAGCAATGGGTTGAGGCAGAATGAAGCCACACTGATAGAAGCAGTTTGGTAAAAGTTAGGACTGTTGGTAAAAGTTAAGACTTGACATAGGTCTCCCATGCTCAAAAGCCAGTTGTGTCTGACTTCAGGTGGATAGTGCTCATCTCCATTTACAGCCAAAGAGTCAGCGCTGCAGACATCTCCATGGTCATATGGCAGGCACTAGCTGCCAAAGGGCACAGAGCACTGTAACCTTTTCAACCCAAGTGGTATCTATTCATCTACTTGCAGTTTTTTGCTTTCAAACTGCTAGGCGGGCAGGAGCTGGGGCAGACGACGGGGAGCTCACTCCATCATGCAGCACTCATGTCTCAAACTGCTGACCTTCTGGTCATAAAGCTCGGCGTCTTGACCACTAAGCTCTCTAGAATTCTCTACCAGGCTCTCAGCAGAGGTTGACAGAGAAAGGGTAGGTGAAGCTTCATTATTGAGAACCACTAATGGTCAGAGGCCCTTTGTATAGTGCAGTGATGGCCAACCTTGGCACTCCAGGTATTCTTGGACTTCAACTACCAGAGATCCAAGCCAGCGCTCCTGCTGATCAGGGCTTCTAGGAATTGAAGTTCAAGAATATCTGGAGTGCCAAGGTTGGCCATCACTGGTAGAATCTTGCTTCTGTTCCCAGCAAGGGGGGGGGAAAGAGAAAATGCAAAACATCCCCCTGCATGGATGGTTGTCCTAACCCACATCTCAAAGTGTGCTGCATACACACACATCTCTGGAATGTTCAGTATTTTGTCAGACAGGAAAAGGAGAGAGAATGGTTGGATCACTCTGCAGAAAATAGAAGGCGAAGGAGGAGGGGAAGGAAAGCAAAAAATGTGGGTGGAATTGCAAATAGCAAGGGGGGGAAGGGTCTTCAGCCAAGTTTGGAATCACCCAAGATGTTTGCATCTGGTGGGTGGCCAAATTCCCAGCTATGTTGGAGAACCGACAGGCTTTATATGGCTGCTTTCTGGAACCTGGCTGGCTCCCCCTCCCCGCTTTGCAACCCCTGAAAATCTCAGACACAGCACTGCCAACCAGCCAGACGGTTTCAGGCTGCGGCAAATCGAACCACGCATGTCAAGGCTTGGGGGTGGGGTGGGGGGCTGCGTCTGATGTGCAGCCATTTGGCTGCTGGAAGGAGGCCTTCCAGACTAGATGCATTCACATGGACCCTATGCAACCCCTTCTATGAGAAGGAGTATCATGGCTTTGAGCTCATTCCAGAAGTGCTGTAATCGTTAATTTTTCTTACATTTTCAACACAAAGTCCTGTTTAAAGGGAAATCATACAGGGCAGTCTCACTATTCCAGGGGCTGCCTTTTTCTTCTATCAATGTTCTCTAAATCTTCACTCGCAAGTGTATATTTTTATCCATTTTTACCTTGCCATTCAGTAAAGGATCATATACACGTACATATTTTTTTCTATTTTTACCTTCACAACTACTCTTTGAGGTAGTGAACTGGCCCTTTTCTCAAGACCTACAGCTTGAGTGAACCTCACTTTCCTTGTCACACGTCCAACACTGCTTCCACTGCAATGTCTACTAAGAGCGTATTTTTGTTTTGCACACACACAGTAGCAAACATATCAACAAACCCTTTCAAGAAAAGTAGTTATTGTACTACATAGCACAAATTAGCACTCCTCCATCAATAGAACTTCTGCGGTTTTAAGAGAAACAATGATGCTCTTAAAACCCCATCAAGTCAAGCATTGTGCATAAACACAGATTCTCAATGAACAAAGTTTAACCATGTTGTTATTTTGGATCTCATACTCGGGTGCTGCGCTATGGAGTGAGTTTCCATTGCCTGCCCCAGCTCCTGCCAACTTAGTTTGAAAGCAAGAAACTGCAAGTGGATAACTACATACTGCTTTGGTGGGAAAGATAACAGTGTTCCGTGCACCCGTGCACTCCGGCATCTGGTCATGCCTGCCAAATGACCATGGAGACAGCTGTAGATGCAGACAGTGCTGGCTCTTTGACTGTAAACAGAGATGAGCACCACCCTCTAGTCAGAAGCAACTGCCTTTCAAGCAAGGGAGACATTCATGTTTTCCCTTTACAGATGTTAAAAAGATAGTCTGTTTAAGAGGGAAAGAAATAACAGAAACGGGTAGTTTCATCTGCTTTAATATCTATTATTAATATCTAATATCTATTATCAATACACACTGTACCAATTTTTAAAATACCAAGCACCACTGCCAGCTTATATGAAGCAGCATGGGCCAAAAGCGAAGTTTCACTTACGGCTGGGTAAGCACAGCTAGAATCTTACAAGTTAGGGAATTGACCTCTCTAATAACTATGTATTACACCAGGGGTTCCCAGCCTAAGGCCCATGGGCTGGGTCTGGCCCATGGCACCATTTCATGTGCTCCCTCCTCCAAGGGAATTTGAGAAACAAAATGGCCACCCCTTTGAAGCTGCTGGGACAAAATGGCCACCACCACCTGATCATGCAGGCAGGACAAAAATGGCCATCTGGCCCTCGAAGCTGACTGAGAGAGCGTGACCCGGCCCCCAGCTTGAAAAGGTTAGGAACTCCTGTATTATACTATGGAAGCTGAAGTATGAATTCATTACCAGTTTAATAAGTCATGTGTCAATACCTTTTTTTTTTTTTTTGCAGGTCACTTTGCATTCGTTCAGAAGAGATTAGCTAGTTTGCACTGGGCCTGAGACCAACCAACACTGAATCAATAGCACAAACTGAGAGTCCCTTTCTCATGTGTGACTGATAAAAAGAATGTTAAAAATAAGAATTACTTCATAGATTTCAGCATATAAAGCTCAACTAGCTGCAAAAGTAAGATATACACATATAACACTGTGTAGGTATCAACAGAAGGAACTGAAGCAAAAATCTGCCAGGGTACTAAAAATCAGTTCGTATTGCAGGATGTGAAGATACTCGTAAGACCAGCTCACCAAGAATGCCTGGATCCTCTCTCACTTTCGCCCAGGTAGTGTCAGATTACAGCAGGGGTGCCCAAACTACGGCCCATAGGCCAGATCTGCCCCCTGATGACAATTCATCCAGCCCACACCACCCCTAGTCACTACTGGAAATGGAAGTAAAACATGCCCATATGGAAGCGTTTTATTTCCGCTTCCAGTAGTGACAAGGGTGGCATGGGCCAGATGAATTGGTATTGGGGCCGGAACCAGCCTGTGGGCTGTAGTTTGGGCACCCCTGGTTTAAGCAGAGAAAATGGCAACTTAAAATCTATCTCATCCTATTGCAAAACAGATTGCAAAGCATGTTTTACTTCCGCTTCCGGTGGAAGAAACCACATCACCGGCCCACTGAACCACATGATGAGCCCTGAGCCTGAAATGTTTGGGCATCCCTGGTTTACAGAAACAGTGAGGTCTTTCTTTTCCCTTCCTGGAGGGGTTTCCTGACATTTTGGGCCCAGTTCCCGGTAACATGGCCAGCCGAGAGAGAAGCTTTATTCAGACAAGTTCCCAGACAGATTATAAAACACCTCTAAGCAAAAAAATAGAAGTCTGTTTTTGCTTTACAGGCCAATATTAGCTATCAGAAAGGACTTGAGAGGGAAAGAAAGGCTGATTGATCACAAACGACATACAGTAATTATTAACCTTATCAAAGGCTTGAAGTTGTTTCTACATTTTTTGTCAAAACACACTCTTATTCAGCTTTCAAGTGTTTCTGATCAGGGCCTTTTTGAAACTAGCTGCTTAGTGCTTAAGACGCTGAATTTGATGACTGGAAGGTGAGCAAGTCAAGACCCAAGTGCTGCACAACCAAATGAGCTCCTGTCCCTGTCCCAGCTCCTGCCAACCTAGCAATATGAAGACAAGAAATTGCAAGTAGAGAAATAGGGGCCACTTCGGTGGGAAGGTAAACAGCATTCTGTGCACTCCGGTGTTTTAACTCATGCCTGCCACATGACCACAGAAACATCTGCAGACAGCACTGGCTTTTTGGCTATAAACAGAGATGAGCACTGAACCTGAGAGTTGGATTCAACTGGTTTTTGAGCAAAGGCGACCTTTACCTGTCGACATGGAAGCTGCAAAGAGCCAATTATTTGGCAGGTGAGAACACTGAACCCTTGGAACAGTGACCTGGGTTAAGCCTTTGACTGCTGGAAGGAGATACAGGAGTTTGGAGGCAGGGCAACATGAGCGGAATCAACAAGACACCTGAGATTCCTTCTCTGAATGTCTGAGTCACGGAAAGACACAAAGAGAAGCTGTAGCCGGAAGCAAATCCATCAGGCAACACACCTCAAAGTCCACCAACAGAAGTCAGGTTTAAAAGGAGTATCTCAAGAGGTGGAGCCACTTCCGGACCGCACCCCATGAATCATACCAGAAGAACATGCACATACAAGTAGGCTTCTCCAACTGCGTCAGTCGAGATCAGGGACTCAGGCATGGGTGGATTGGAGGGGGAAAGGAAAAAAGAATCTTACATAGTTATACCTCGCTTAAAGAGCATAATGCGTTCCACAGGATTGTTCTTTAAGCGAAACACCATTGTAAGTGACCAATTGTGGGGGGGATTGTAAACCCCGATTTGTTAAGTGAGTTTTTGGTTGGTTTTGTTAAGCGAAGCGAATATTCAGAGAAAATTCTGCTCTTTAAGCGAGGTGCTCTTTATGCGAGGTTTGACTGTATTTTGAATGGTGAATAACTTGGAATCCGGAATGCTTGATGGTAAAGGTAAATGTTCCCTTGCTCAAAAGCCAGCTGTATCTGATTCTAGGGTCCGGTGCTCATCTCCGGTTAAAGCCAAAGAACTAGTGCTGTCTGCATCTGCAGACATTTCCGTGGTCATGTGGTAGGTATATGTGCATGGAATACTGTAACCTTTCCTGTGGAAATGGTACCCATTTATCTACTTGCAATTTCTTACTCTCAAACTGCTAGATTTGCAGGTGGGGCAGATGACAGCTTGCTCCCTGACACAGCATTGGAGCCTTGAACGGCTGACTTGCCAGCCTTCAAGTCATCAAGCTCAGTGTCTTAACCACTAAGCCACTGAGGCCCACATCATTGATGACCTATGGCAGTGGTGGCAAAACTATGGCATGCATTCCAGCACTCAAGAGTCCTCTGTGGGCACCTGTGCAATCACCCCAGCACAGTTTGCCCCATCCCTATGCCCAGCAGCCCAATGGGAGCGTTTCCTCGTTCTCCCCAGCACAGTTTGCCCCATCCCTCCGTCCAGCAGCCCAATGGGAGCGTTTCCTCGTTCTCCCCAGCACAGAGTTTGCCCCATCCCTCTGCCCAGAAGCCCAATGGGAGCGTTTCCTCGTTCTCCCCAGCACAGAGTTTGCCCCATCCCTCTGTCCAGCAGCCCAATGGGAGCGTTTCCTCGTTCTCCCCAGCACAAAGTTTGCCCCATCCCTCTGTCCAGCAGCCCAATGGGAGCATTTCCTCTTTCTCCCCAGCACAGAGTTTGCCCCATCCCTCTGCCCAGCAGCCCAATGGGAGCATTTCCTTCCTCCCCTGTTGCTGTGCTGGCATTTTCTGATAAATAGTTTTGGGTTGAAGTTTGGGCACTAGGTCTCTAAAAGGTTCGCCACCACTGACCTATGGCAAATAACCCAAAAGATCACAGCCTGTCACCTAACCAGGCCAGCAGAAGTATTCGTTTCCATTCTCCAATGAGTTCCCTTCTTTGCACTTTCTTGGCCCTAGGCTCCAGTGTTTCCCAAATGCTGGTTTTTGGACTTCAATTCCCAGAAGCCTAAGTCATTTCCCCAAAGCACTGATCAGCCAATGTACTGACTTAGGTTTCTGGGAACTGAAGTCCACCTGTGGGCTGTGTACCCTCTGTTGGGAACCACTGCCCTAGTCTGAATTTTGAGCACCATCTAATGGTGCTACTGAGAACAGCAGCAGAGCAAGGCTCAAAATGTCTAATGAAATGACATAGATCCATGAAGGCTAACATTATAAAAGTTAAGTATTTAAAGTGCTACACTGCTTTTGTCAGTTGGATGGGCAGCAGAAGGGAAGGGATGTGGCTTTCTAAAAGTGGTCCTCTGAGCTGCTGACCCTGCATGGAGAGAAGAGGCAGGATGAAGGAGAGAAAGACCTTGCAGCTAAACTTGACTGCTTTTCAACCTCTGCTACTCTCCCTCCCAACAGATCTACTTCTCACGCTCTAGATTCATCTGATATCTTTAGCACTTGGACTCAAGACCCTATCAGCACGGGCAACCAATGCTTTCATTGCTCCCTCAAAGCTCAATCACACTTTCCTAGACTATATTGTGTAGCCCATGGACAGGATTAAGGTCATAGCAGAGCATAGAGATAGAGATGGTTAGTGTCCTTTATTGGCCACTCTCTCTGAAAACAGGAAATACATCAGTTAAGTCAATGGAAGAAGCTTCCTCAGTGTGACGAAGCCATGATACTGGAGACACCTGAAAGAAAACAAAAAATAAATTAAGACAATGACCAACTGGATCCGCTCAGGGGTTTGTTTAGACCAGTAGTATGGCTTGTAGAGGAGAACTTTCCCCACACCAACCTTATTGCAAAAGCTGGTCATCATTTCTGCAGTAGCACTGAAGGGTCACAATACAGTGTCAAAACCCTTGGAAAACAGCTGTTGCTAGCCAGAGCGGAGTATGAGGCTAACCAGAGCAGCGATCTGGCACAACATGAGATGGTCTCCTGTGTTTCTACACCAGGAGTATAAAACCCACTCCGTCCAGTCAATATTAGGGGATTTCAGGGGTTGTCAGTGACACCCACGCTTGGACACAATTGCCCTTGGGCAAATCACTGCAAAATAGTGGCTGAAAGACACACACACTGTAAGAGAAATCTTTTTGAACATGAAAAGTGGCTTGGAGTCAGAAACTGCCAAAATGTATTCTCCATGTCAAAGATTAACATCAAAGAGAAGGTTCGAGGAGTCCACGGACTGCGTGAAGACTGGGATTTTGCCAGGGAAAATGTTGGAAATGAGGAAAGAATGGGGCAGTGCATGTAAAATCCACTTCTTGAGATTCTTAGTGCTCCCTATTTATCTCCTTGCAATGTTTGGTTTTCAAACTGCAAGGTTGGCAGGAGATGGGAGAGAAATGGGAGCTCACTCAATTGTGCAGCACTCGGGTCTCAAACTGCTGATCTGCCGACCTTCCAGTCATCAAGTTCAGCATCTTAACCACTAAGCCATCCAAGTCCAGTATCCCCCTCTCTTTATAAAGGGTATTAAAGTAGGATGATAGAAATCACAGCTGGAGAGAAAAGACACTCACTGTCAAAATCTATCTTCTCCACAATGTTTTTAGGCTTGATGCTTTCCTCTTGGTTGCAAATGAAGATTGTCCCAGATTCTGTCTCTGTCCATCCATATTTGCTCATCCAAGACCTGAGTTGGTTCTCTGCGAGAAGGAGAAATATAAAAAGAGGGGCATTTCCACATCTTACTTCTATGCAAACCCAAAGAAGAATTTACACAGCCAACATTTATAAAGTAGTAAACACAACTATGAAAGAAAACAGCAAAATTAAAAAAGAGTAGCAAAGAACTATGGGCAGAGAAAACAAAGCGAATAAAGGCATTTTAGGGATAAGTGCCCACAAATGGTTAAGAAGAGGTTTTGTGGCAATAATGTCCATGGTAATTGTGGTGCTACTACCAAGAAGAGTATTTCCTTCTGAAGTAAGATTGGAAGGAATTTCTGAACTTGATTACTGCCAAAGTTGTACCACTACATCACTGAAAAAACACACAATAGCTTAAAAAGAGAAGCTCCCGGTGATCTAGGACATGGGTTCTCATCTTTTTCAAGCCGGGAGCCGGGTCACACTCTCCATCAGCTTTAAGGGTTGGATGGCCATTTTGCCCTGCCTGCACAAATGGGGGTGGCCATTTTGTCTCAACAGCTTCAAAGGAATGGCCATTTTGTTTCTCGAATGCCCTTGGATTGGGGGCCACATGAAATGGCACCATGGGCTGGATCTGGCCCATAGGCCTTAGGTTGGGAACCCCTGATCTAGGAGAAAGGTACTGCTATTTCTATATTAATTTTTATCTTATTCTTTGTCTAAACAAACAAGCTTAGGGGTCTTTCAAATATGACATGACCATTTTAGGGGGAGAGGGGGTCGACCAAAAGTCATGGAAAGTCATGGGGGGAGGGGGGTTTGGCGGTAGGCATCCTCAGGCTCCAGGCGGGACTGTCCTCCACCGTTCAAGCTGGTGTGGCTTTTAACCCCCCGGCCAGGTGGGAGTCCGGGGGTGGGGCAGCAGGTGTCCTCAGGCTCTGGGTCGGCCATGCTCCTGCAATTTCTCTTCAAATCAGGGAAAACGGAGAAACCACATGATTTTTTGGGGGTCAGTCAAAGATCACGAAAAATCACAGGGGGGAGGGGGTCAAAAGTGGCCTCTTTTAGGTCTCATGGTATTTGAAAGGCCTCTTAAAATTTGAATTATATGAAGGAAAGAGGGGCAAAGAGAGAGAAAAATGAAACAAATTTCACAAGGCTTTCGTAGAAGCCAAGCCTGAATGCAAAAAGGTTAACGAAAAGACTATGTAAGTGATCTCAGAACTGAAGAACAGGAGAAAGAGGGAATTTCACATTCAGGTAGAGAGCCGCTCACCTGTGAGATCTCCCAGCATCTTCGCCAGTAGCCAGCGGTCAATGTGTTGATATGTAATCCCCACCACGTGACAGATGACTGCAAAGAGACAAGATGACAGATCCAAAGCTATGGTTTGAAACAGGTGAGGTAATGGAGTTTCCAGAAAAACAGTGCTTTGACCCAGCCACCGTTGACATGTGGCTAAAGGTGGAAATGATCGGCACTACAGAAGAGCTACAAAGTAGAGCACAGATTGGGAAGGACATTTCTTCACATGCCTGAAGAAATGGACTATATAATTTATATATGTAATTTTCTTAGGCTGACCATGAGTAAATAGCATGTATCTTACGTTTACAGCTCATGAACACAGGACAGCATTTGACATACAACCATGTTATTTGAGCACACAGTAAACAAATCTCACCCTTCTAGTGCTGGACAGTTTGTCTCCATTTTTAATGCTCTTTGGCTGCTGCCATTTCCCCCTTGTGAGTCTATCGTTTATTTGACAGATATATGGTCTAAAGGCATAGGATTTTTTTATTTAACCAAAATAAGATTTATATAAATATTAATATAAAAAGGAAGCAGTAAAGTGTTGCTAAAAAGCAGGGTGGCACACTTACATTTCCTTACAGAATCCTCAAAACCGGTGATTCCATCCAGGAGTTCCATATTCTCATCTAGGGCTTGCTGTTAAAAAGAAGAAAAACAGAAGAACCTATAACTCTCCAGTGCATCTTGGAACATATTGCCTGCCACTAAATTGTGCTGTTAGCAGGGCTGTCAACTTGACGGTTGGCAGGTCAGCATCCTTTTGAGGTCGGTAAAATAAATACCCAGTATGTTGGGGGAGGCAAAATGCTAATTAACTTGCGAACTGCCCAGAGAGTTTACAAAGCATCATGGGGCGGAATATACCGTAAGTGTGATTGCTTTGGTTTTGAAAAGAGATAAAACAGAGATTGAATTAAGCAAACATCACATTTGCAGAAGAGGGACTACAAAACACATAAGCACAAAAATAGGTGCCAGTAATAGATGCAGGACTTACCCAGAAAGCTTGAAAGTGGCAGGTCTCCAGCAACTCCCCCAGGTATAAGATCTGACGGATTGGTCTCTCTTCTTGCTGAAGGAGTGACATTAAGGAAAGATGCAAAGGACGTTGGCATGGCATTTATGCTGAAGGCCTTTGGAACAAGACAGATTAATATGCTATGCTACTGAGAAAAAGAAGTCCTCTCTAGAGGTCTTCAAACACCTACGTTAACTTAACAGCATCTCTCTCAAATGGTGTCAAAAAGACATCATAGCCACAGATATAGAACTCAAAGCACTAATGTGTGCTGGGCTGTAAGCCCCAAATATATTCCTTCTATACACCCCTTTAAGTTAAAATGAGCCAATCTAAATGACTAGCAAGATTTCTGTTTCCCCCCGAAAACTTAGGTGAAGAGAAAAGAATGTGAAAGAGTAACACAGAATGGGATGGCAAAAAGTGCTCAATTATAATCTGTGGGCACACATACTTTAGACAGAGAACAATCACTTTTTATTATATCAGGGCATGATGAGGGCGGCATGGGCTGGATGAATTGGCGTCAGGGGCTGGATATGGCCCGTGGGCCGTATTCTGGCCACCCCTAAATAAGAATGCTAAACCTCTTGATTTGTTGGTTACCACCTCTATACAGCATGCCTTTCCAGTCAAGATCAAGGATACATGCGCTTGGTCAATCATGCACTTGCAGAGTGTGAAGTCTGTGTGGGGCAGGTTGGTTAGCGCTTTCAGGAGGATCTGGGCAGTCACCGTGGTTTGGAAGAAGGCAGGGTTAAACTGATACCTGGATGAGAAAAAGATTCTCCTGAGACTTCGAGTGTTAGGGAAAGTAGGTCTGTCCTGTGGAATTAAACAAATGCAGAGGAAAGCGATACTTTTTATTGGTTACATTAAAACACAAAACTTTGGAAGCTATCATAACTTAAGGTTACTTCATCAGGAGCTCTCATAGCATGCTGTCTAAGCCAGGCTCCGTTATTAATTAATTTATTGTTCATACTTGTATGCCAGACTTACCCAGAAAGTCCATGATATTCCATGGGGAAAGAAGCAGATTGTATCTTTTTAAACATGAAGCCAGGAGTTTGCATGCCATAAGAGTGCGTGATGAAGTAACCTTGAATAATGAAAGCTTGCAAAGTTTTGAATTGTTTAAGTGACCAATAAAAGATATCACTTTCCCTGCATTAAATAATTTTATGCATGCTCACATGGCTTGTTTTTGCTTACTGCCCTGGGGAATTTCACTTTTCTTTTTTCCCCAGTTGTAAAATTTCTCAAGCTTTATAAAACTAAGCATTTTACCATTCTCCAAAGTCTCAAGCTGCCTTAGTTTTTATTTTTTTAAATACACAAAGTAAAAAAGTACACATATAAAAAATAGCAAAACACATCAATATTGAACTTATTAAAATTTGTGCATTAATTATACATCCTTGTTTATATTACAAAAAAGAATAAACAACAACAAATGTAACATTTAACAATTGACATGTGCACCCTCCACCCTTTTCTTCTATTCCTCATACAGTATCTCAATTATCTATTTTTACATTTATACTTAACCCTATTTCCAAAAACTACTTTCTTGACCAGGCTTGAATCATTTGGATTTTTTAAACACATAATCAATAAAGTCTCCCCATATTCATGGAAATTTATTGTTCTTTATAATCCCCTTTTTATTTTTAATTCACACATTAACTTGTCATTTAATGCTATGTTCCATATTTTTTTGAACCATTCTTCTAAATTTAAGAGTCAAACGACCTCTCTGTGGCACTTGATTCAAAGATTCATTTTACAGGTCTGCAGACCCTTCACTAAGATAAACTTTGAACCATCTGATTTAGCAAAACTTGCCTGGAGTACAAATATTTGGCCCCTCAGTCTGATGCAATACCAGATCCCCTCCCAAAGGGAAAATACAAGTTAACTCACAGTTTAAGCACAGCTAGGTTGGCCTCCAGATCATAGGCATTCTCCTTGGCTTGGGTCTCTACATAGCGCTCTAGCGTGGCTAGGTTCTCTGGGTTATACCTGAAATTTAGGAACAAGCATGATGACGCAAACAAGGCTGCTTTAGAGAAATAGTTTCTACAAATACAGAAATATAGATTTCCACAGTTTGCCAGTTGTGTCAACTAGGCTCCTACTACCTATTACTAGGGGTGGTGAACCTGTGGCACTCGGAGCCCTCTCTGTGGTCACCCATGCAGTTACCACAGCAGAGTTTGCCCCACCCCTCTGCCCAGCAGCCCAATGGGAGTATTTCTTTCCTCCCCCCAGCACAGAGCTCACCCCACCCCTCTGCCTAGCAGCTCAATGGAGCATTTTCTTCCTCTCCTGTTGCTGTGTTGGCACTTTGTGATTTAATTGGGTTTTGGGTTGCAGTTTGAGCACTCAGTCTCTAAAAGGTTTGCCATCACTGATGTAGACCAATAACTGAAATAATTCCCAGACTGAGTATCTCATTCTTGAACAGGCTGAGAGTTGGAAGAGTTTTATGGCAAGAACAAACACTCTTGAGGGTACACAAGAGCAAAACCAAGTTAGAAGATGGAGGAAGGAGCTCACTGGACAAGGAATAACTTGGAGGACCCTGAATAGGCTGAGGGTTGGAGTCCCTAAATGTAAGACCAACAGGCTCAAGTGGGAGCTGATGGTGGACAACAACATGTGGTCTGAATGTGGAGAGATACAGAATTCAAACCATTCACTAGTTTGCCAGTTGCTAATGGAAACATGTACAAATGAGGATTTAAGTTTGGCCAACAACAAAGCCAAGAAGGTGGCTTCGTTTTGGCAGTTTTGAGTTTGAGCTAGTATAACAAACCTACTAATCATACATCTAACATCAACAATCTTAACTTTAAAAAATACATAACAAAATTACATAACTAATAAGTGCACCCTCACCTTATGGGACAGTATGTAATTTGACCATTATTATGAAGATTGTTTTTGCTATTCCTTTCTTTCATTTTAATTCACATGGCAACCTATCATTTCTTGCCATATTCCTTCATTCCTCATCCCAGTCTTCCAAATCCAATTTCACAAAATAGTTTCCATTAACAATTGACAACCTCACGCTGTTATTATTACATTTTTTTTGCTATCTTCTTATTTCCAAAACCCATTAACAATGCTGTTCTAATCTAGGACATATTTCGAGCTTTATTTAATTTAATTAAATGTATTTATTTAAGTAATTGATATTCTTTATTTATTTATTCCTCACGCCACCAAGGTCTTCTCGCCCTCCCCCCTTCCCTCCACGACCCCCGGGCCCCTTTACCTGTCGATCCCCTTCAGCAGCTTCCCTACGTTGGCCCGCATTTGCTCGAAGAGCGCCATGGCTGGGGGAACCGAAAGAGAAGGAGACGGAGGAGGAAAGACCCAGGCAAAGGAAGCGGAAGCAGCCGGAACGGAAGACATTGCCCTCCTAACTAAGACAGACATCCGGTTTCCCTCAAGCCGCGCTAGGCCGCATCATAGAGATGGTCTGAGGACGCGCAGGCGCAGAGGGAACGCCCGGAGGCAGGGAGCAGAGGAAAGCGAGGTCTTAGCCACGCCCACGCGAGAGGCCACGCCCGTTCGATTTGGCCCCGCCCTCTCTGGCTTTTTTACGCGCGGGCAGGAGGTTGGAGACACGTGGAGTTGCGAAGTCGCTGATGGACGTGGATGGAATGAATTGGGCGGAAGGAGCAGCTTCTTTACTGGGGAACATATTAGGACTTGGGAGTCCAGAAAGTTATGTGCCAATACATTATTTTGGCAAATTGACCCGAAAGAAACCTCCCCCCCCCTTTTTTTTTTTTTTTTTGGAAAATGAGAGGAATTAATTTAAAAAAATAAAAATTTAAAGGTTTGAAATGGAGCTTGTGTCTGCTTCCTTCCTGTTTTAATTAATCAAAACCCAGAACTTTTCGTTTCTGAATATGGAGCGGGTAGCTATGGGCAAATTTGCACGGACCCCCTTTGATTTTACCGGCCACTGATTCAGTTCCACAAGTCACTTCCTGGCCCTGAGCCCATTTGGCACACAAAGTCCTCCTCCTCAGCCCCAGGCCAGGATGGATGAAGCTCCTGCCCTCCATAAAGATGGATTCAAGTGGGATTTAATCCACTTGGGGACCCTCACCCTTTCCTGTGGACTTTGGCACCCAAGGCCTTTAGTCCAGTTACTGCAAAAATTAGGGCTAGGTTCGTTTCTTGGTGGAGAATTAATTAACCCCAAAAAGAACTGACACCGAGACATGGTTTTGATCAAAACAAAATTGGTTTTATTGGCTTTAAGGGTTCTGATCTACAGTGACGGGTAGTATAGACCAGAAGTCTTCACCTCAAACGTTTTAATACAAAAAACCAATCTCGGGGGCTCCATCACGATTGCTGTGACAGAGCTCCCCTCTTCCTGTTGTTCAACAATATTTATACACTTCTTACTGAAGATCACTTAAACCTGGAACAATGAGTGCAGGGGCAAATGCTGTCTAAAAGTGAGGGCAATTAAAAAGGTAATTTACACTTCTTGATTGCATGTTACAGAGCTTAGTAAAATTGTTTAAAAAGGTACACATTGCAGTTTACATATGATGAAATACTGAAAAAGGCTGAAATGTCTCTTTTCAATCCTTAAATTGTCACATTTCTTCTTGAGGTCATAAAGTTTCCATTGAACTGTCCTCTCTGGAGCTTTTAGGGGATAAGACAAGAGATTAGTTCCTTTTGTTTCCACTGATGAGTCATCTCCCCCCTGGGAGGCCACCAACTCTTAATGCAATTGCTCACATAGACCTTTTGAGGCTTTAATATTAAGCTTTAAACTGGTTATTAATTAATACAGTAGTTGGTTTTTCCCTACATGTTCTCTTTCTTGGCCAGCAATGTTTAATTGAACTTTATTAAGGAGAATCAAACCAGAGGTATGATTATAAAATTCAGGCATTCATTCCTTTTGTCTGTGAAGGAATAAAAAGGAATTTCTGCTTATCAGGAAGCCAATAAACCAGTTTTGCAAGGATGTCACACCTTTAGGCAAACTTTTGGAAGCTTAGGAACTGGGGACAATAGATGACATCATTAGTTTTACATTCCTTGCCAGAGTGACTAGTGGGCTAATCCCATTTAATCCTCCCCCCTTGGAGAGGTTTCCAATTAACCCTTGTATGATTTTATTTCTTTGCTATCAATTAAATATTGGCTTCTCCCCTATTTTCATACCTTTCCCCATGTGTGTACCTTTATTAAAGAGGTAAATAAAAAAGATATGTTGGACTCCCAAAATTTGCGGTAACAGTCCTAAGGGTGGTCAGGTTAGTTAACCTGCCTGATAATTGGTGTTGAGTCCCTGGCAGTGGTCTATTCTATGACCAGGGTAGGACAACCTGGCCAGAGTGACTTATATTTGGGAGACAAATGTTCACGCCCTTCCCCGCATCCTTGTTGTGGTCGAGCAGGGTTAATGTAGTTCCTGCTAGGGGGAAAAGAAAAGGCCAATTAATTGCCATTTTAAAATGCTTTCTGGAGTGCTGATGCATCATTTAGACCAGTCACAAGGTTTCCTCTGAACTGTTTAATTAAAGATCCCAAAATATTCCTTTCTCTAAATGGGAAGTGGACCTTTAGCTACTTCTGCTTTCATTTGTTTGCCTTTTTTAAATACTGTATCTTTGCCTGTCTGTGCAACTCCAGCAGCAGAAAATTGCCCTGCTTATACCTGCTGAAGTTACCTACTCTCGGTTTATGTTTACAGCTCAGTAGCCACCTTTGTCCTGCCCTGTTGAGTCACATCACATCTGTTGGCAAGAGTGTCAAAGGCAAATATGCTGGAATGTTTTTATTTTGTGTATGCAGACTCCAGTTTTATCCAACGGAACTACCTCCTGCTGTAATTTAGTGGGAGAATATTTGTTTTCCTTTCCTGCAAAACTTTTGAAGTTCAGTCACTATTATCACCAGGCAACAATATCAAGTAGAGTGAACCTCCTCTTTAAGGAATTAAACCGTTCCATAGGGTTTTCCTTATAGTGATTTTTCTCTTAAAGCAGTTTCTCATAGGAATGCATTGAAAACCGGGGGGGGGGGGACTTATTCTGTAAACAATTTTATTGTGATTTTATTCCTTAAAGTGGACCATCATTTCATATGGATTTCTTTCCTTGAAGTGAGTTTTCTTGAAGGCAGACCACATATGTATGTACACATACAGATACGTTCTGACACCTAACATGGATACAGTAATACCTCATATAACATTAGTATCGAATAACACTAAAATCGCATAACATTAAGGAATCTGGGGGGAAGAATTGCATCAGATAACATTAAGATCCTATGGGATGCTTCAGATAACAACCGCGAAAGCCTGTGTGGTTACAATGTATCTCTATGGATCCCATAGAGGATCAGATAACACTAAAAATCATATAACACGAAGACTTGTGGAACCAGGTTTTAGTGTTATATGAGGTTTTACTGTACCTGAAACCACGGAAAACAGCGGACCCTATGTATTACAATGTAGACAGTGGCCTCTATTGCCAGCTCTGGTAACGTGCCAAGGAAATGTATAATTCATATCACAGTTATACAGTACTGTATATATAATTCATATCAGAGAGTAGAGGTTGCGATGGCTTAGTGGTTAAGAAGCTTGCCTTGTTAACTGGAAGGCTGGCAAGCCAAGCCGGCAACTTGAGACCCAGGTACTGCATGATGGTTTGAGTGCCTGCCTCTCTCCCAGCTCTGCCAATCTAGCAGTTCAAAACCAAGAAATTGCAAGTCGATAAATAGGGACCACTTCATTTGGAAAAGATCTTGACGACATGAAAAGAGCCTCATTCAGGCATCCACTGAGTGGAGTTTCTCCAGCAAAAAACCTTTCAACCCAAAATAATTTCTGACACAAAATTATTACTATATCAGAGAGTAAACAAAACAACAAGAAAAAAGTCAAATAACTTTGTTAACTCCTGTTAACGGAGACTGTTGATACTGAACCTGCAGTTATGTGGGTGACCTGTGTATAAAATATACATACAGTATACACTATTTCATGAATACACTTTTATTCTAGCAGAAGCTGTCTAAAATGCCACTTCACAGCTTCAGTGAAGGCACACAACAGTGACTTGAATGCAGAAAAAAATCTGTCTTATATTGGACAGCTTACTACACTTCTTTTTCCTCTTTCTTCCTCTAAAAAGCCCAATAAACCTTGGTTGCGGTGGCTCAGTGGTTAAGAAGCTCACCTTGTTAGTTGGAAGGCCACCAAGTTGGCAGTTCAAGACCCTGGTACTGCATGATGGTTTGAGCACCCGTCTCTGTCCCAGCTCCTGCCAACTTAGCAGTTCAAAAGCAAGAAATTGCAAGTAGATAAATAGGTACCACTTCAGTGGGGAAAAAAATCTTGGGGACATGAAAGGAGCCTCATTCGGGCGTCCCCTGAGCAGAGTTTCTCCAGCAAAAAACCCCTTTCAACCCAGAATAATTTCTGACATTATTATAGCAGTGTATTCACTGGTGGAAATATTTTTGGGTCATGGTTGGACTGAACACCTCCAAACCTCAGTGAACTCCATCCAGTTACACTCTCTGTCTGTTGTGAGAAAAAAAATGGAGGTTGAAAGCCACAGGTCACACCTTGAGATCTCTATTGGAAAGGCGGACTATAAATCCAACTGATGATAAACGAATACGTGCAATTTAATCAATATCCTGTCCCAAAGGAAACTGACCTTATTAAAAGGAAAGAGCCACAGTTTCCCTCTTGCAAAGTTCATTTGTTTAAAGACTGCACACCAAAACCAATCATGCTTCAAATCAGGAAACTGAGCGATGAGAAATGTATCAGTCCTCTGACCACATTACTGCTGACACCTACGCATGCAGTGACACAGACTCTACACAACCTCCGCTGTGCGAGGCATGGGGGACGCTGAACAATGGATGCCCGGGAAAGAGCCGTCCTAGACATTTCCACCCGAAACCCTCAAGAAGATTTTGAACTTCAGCAGAGAGTCGGGGGAGGCACCTATGGGGAAGTCTATAAGGTAATCTCACCCTCCCTCCATGGAAAGTTTGTCTCAGGTTGTGGATTCTGGGCTATGGCAGGGTTAGTCAAATGGCGTTTTGTTCCAAGCCTGGGTAACAAACCTAAACAAATGATTGCATGTACAATGTAGCAGGGGGAAGGACTCTAGTTTTCCTTTCTTTCAAGGTGCCATGTGGAACTCATGGCCACATGATGTTGACAAAGCTGACATGTCATTCTTATGATGTTCCTCCATATATTTCAGGACGGTATAGATCAGGGGTTCCCAACTTTTTCAAGCAGGGGGCCGGGTCAAGCTTTCTCAGTCAGCTTCGCGGGTCGGATGGCCATTTTGCCCTGTCTGCATGATGTGGGTGGCCATTTTGTCCCAACAGCTTCAAAGGGATGGGCATTTTATTTCTCAAATGCCCTTGGAGGGGTGAGGTGGGGGGGCACATGACATGGTGCCATGGGCCTTAGGTTGGGAACCCCTGGTATAGATGACTTCATTTAACCTTAAGCTAGGTTAGGGTTCCTCAAACATGGCTCTCCAGGTGTTCTTGGACTTCAATTCCCAGAAGCCAAGAACATCTGGAGAGCCAAGTTTGAGGAACTGTGAGCTAGGTTAGTCTAAGGATGCTGATTGATCCAGGATTAATCCCTGTCCATTTCCTTATAATTATACATAGAATTGCAGCTTTATGTTTCACTGTGGATTATAAACCTGTTAAATATAGACTATAGCCATGATGGCAAACCTTGGCACTCCAGCAGTTCTTAGACTTCAGTTCCCAGAAGCCACAATCAGCAGGAGTGGTGACTTGGGCTTCTGGGAATTGAAGTCCAAGAACACCTGGAGTGGCAAAATTCACCATCATGGGACTATAACATTACTCTATTCTTATTGTTAAAAGCATCATACTTTCCCTTTTTTTCTTTAACAGCTATGAAAGAAGCTGTGCTCCTGGTACTTTTCTTGGTTTAGCTAGTTTAAAAGCAGAGGAGCTCTTCTGAGGAGGTTGGGTGGGAGTGGGGACTAACTATCTTGCAATTTTTGTGCCACAAAACCAAGAACATGTTCCTTAATGACTAATGGGTTGATTTCAGTGAAAGCCTCCGTGGATTACAATCCACTTCTTTATATTCACTATATAAACAGTTTACTAAGACAGATGCATCCGAAGAAGTGGATCACAGTCCACAAAACTTACGTTGAAATAAACCTGCTTGTATTCAAGGTGCCTCACATCTTATGTTTTATGTCTGTTGCACATCCTGAAATAGATTGATGTGGCTATCTTGCTGAAAACCTGTGGTAACTTGGTGCAAAAAATAAAAGGATGTTGGCAAATTCTCCGTTAAAAACTAAGAACCTTGCACTACGTTGAAAACATAGGAGTCATATAACTAACTTATTCCTCAAGTGGTGAGTTGTAAGGGAAAAGGAAAGGACGCCCTTGCTCGAAAGCCAGTTGTATCCAACTCTCGGGTTCAGTGCTCATTTCTGTTTATAGTCAAAGAGCCAGCGTTGTCTACCTCTGCAGACATTTCCATGGCCATGTGGCAAGCATGATTAGACACCAGAGTGTACGGAACACTGTTACCTTTCCCACTGAAGCAATACCTATTTATCCACTTGTAATTATTTGCTTTCAAACTGCTAGGTAGGCAGGAACTGGGACAGAGACAGGAGCTCACTCCATCGTGCAACACTTGAGTCTTGAACTCTGATCTTCCAGTCTTCAAGTTCAGTGTCTTAACCACTACACTCAAAAACGATTTCGTCTCTAACCTGATCATGTCTGATTTCAGAAGTTAAGCAGAGTCTGGCCTGGTTAATTCTTGGATGGGAGGATATGAGTGAATGCAGTACCTGGAATCTCTAGGCTAGGAAAGTCAGCAGTGCTTGATTTTAGGGACCCCTAACCACTGGAATCAGGACTGCTGGAGACGAAAGTCCAGCTCACTATCTCTCCCTACCCCCGTAAGAAAAGAAATGTCAGTGCACATCTGGACGTCTGCATCAAACGAGCTAAGAGCTGCAGCTGTATCTTCTATCACATCTCTTGACTGTCAATTTTCTGACTTCATTCTGTTTCCTGTTTCTGTCGGTTCCTCCCAAACGAAGAAACACGTGTGGCTGAATTAGATCTGCTTTTTTGGACATCTGTTCGTTTTTTAAAAATTAAACAAACACTTCAAGCCATGCCAACAAAAAGAGAAATTGACTTAAAAAAAAAATATCTTTTTTAAAATTTTGTTGCCAAAAATGGGCAGCATTAGAG
Organism: Furcifer pardalis; assembly: GCA_030440675.1. NCBI lineage: Eukaryota > Metazoa > Chordata > Lepidosauria > Squamata > Chamaeleonidae > Furcifer > Furcifer pardalis. Next base: position 308,831,948 of record CP126890.1, read on the forward strand.
TTTCCTGATACTGTACAGTAATATGAGTAATCTGACTAATACGCTCCCATTATTTGTTTCTTTTTTATTTTAACATTTAAAAAGTCTTCTGTATTGTCTCAGGCAAGGAACAAGGAGACAGGGAAGCTGGCTGCTATCAAAATGGTAAAAATGGAAGCAGGTGAGTAGAGAAACACCAAAGCCTTCTTTCCCCTTGGCTGTTATGACCGAAAGAGAACAGCTTTTTCACTAATGTTCAGTATAAATTCCTTCCTTCCTTCTTCCCTTCCTGTCCATTACTCCATCTTCATCTCTCCATCTTCAGATCTATCTGTCTTTCTGTCTAGAGCTAGATCTGGGGTTCTCAAACTACGACCTCCGGGCAAGCCCTGGCCCACGACACCATTCCAACTGACCTGTCTCCGTCTCCCCTGCACCTGGCAGTAGAGGCTGGCGCATTTACATCAGCCATAAAACGTGCCTGCGCAAACGCCCATGGAAGTGGGCGCATTTACATCAGCCATAAACGCACCCACTTCCGGAGGCATGATCCGGCTCACTCAGCTGTTCTGGGGGCATGGTCATGCTCATGGCGCAAAAAGGTTGGCCACCCCTGTTCCAGATATATAACTTGTCTATTTCCTCTTTTCTTTGGTTTTGTTTTCCTTTAATCAGAAACAACCTGATCAAAATATCTTAAGTGAATGGAGGCAGTAATTTACACTTTCAAAAATATTTGCATCTCCTGAGGTTTGCTTGTCGGACATTCTAGAGCCATGCGGGGCATCGTTGCTCCAGGGAAAAGCTCCTTCCTTACAATTGGAAACGTTACCTGCACTTGTTCCAACTGCAGTTTGTGGGATGCTGCAACCATTAGCCAGGGCTTGCTGTCGAAATTCTCTTTCTTCATTAAACTAATGCCATGAAATAGATGGATTTGCCTTTGGACACGTGGTAGAGATAATTGGGAATAAAGGTCTTTGAAGCAAGCCTTAGGCAAAAAGCCATCTCAGCCCACGTAGATGATACTGCAAAAGGCAATGAAGTCCACAATCCAGATGTGACATTAATTCTACAAACATGGTTTTGACACCCCCCCCCCCCAAAATGTACGTCAGGTATCAAGGCAGCAGCACAGGATGTGGCAAGAGCGTGCTCTGTTTGCTCTGAAAAATCACATGCACCTCCCACCACAATCTTGACTGCTCAAGCCTCCCTTGTGGCTGAAAGTCACTGAAAAGAAATTGCATGTTTTGTACAATTAAATTCACACATAGTCCAGTGTTTCCCAATGCCGGGCCCAGGTCCCACAGGGGGACTTTAATTCCCGGAAGCCTAAGTCAGTACATTGACTGATCAGTGCTTTGAGGGATTGATTTGGGCTTCTGGGAGCTGAAGACCAAAAACCAAAGGTTGGGAAAAACTGATTTAGACCTTTGGGCTGTGGGCCTGTCACATGGTTTAGCGGGCCGGTCACATGGTTCCTCCCACTGGAAGCAGAAGTAAAACACGTCTTGCAATCGGGTTTGCAATAGGATGAGATAGATTTTAAGCTGCCATTTTCTCTGCTTAAACCAGGCTGCCCAAACTACAGCCCATTGGCCGGATCCGGTCCCTGTCGCCAATTCATCTGGCTCACGCCACCCTCATCCGCTTTCAGGAGTGACGAGGGTGGCATGGGCTGGATGAATTGGCAGCAGGGTCCAGATCCAGCCCACGGCCCATAGTTTAGGCACCCCTAGTTTAGACCCTCTCCCCAAAGAGTCAGTGAACTGAAGGACATTTTAAACACCCCTCTCTCCCTACCCCGTCCAGATGACGATTGTGCCGTCATTCAACAAGAGATCCTGATGTTGAAGACCTGCAAACACCACAACATCATCGCCTATTACGGTAGCTACATACGGTGAGAAGGAAGGGGTCGCTCGCCCCTCTATGCCACTTTGCTCCTGGGTGGGCAGACCTAGATTGTTCCGGTACCCCAAATGTCAGAGAGATGTGTGTGCCCAAGAGCATTGTCTGATATCGCACGGAACATCCTTGGGTTAAAAAAAATGGGCATAATGAGAGAACGGTGTCCCCAGATTACTGCTTTGTAGAAAGGTCAAGGATGCCCTTGCTTGAAAACCAGTCGTATCTGAATCTAAGGTTCAATGCTCATCTCCGTTTATAGCTGAAGAGCCTACACTGTCTGCATTTGCAGATGTCTGCATTTGCAGATGTGGACATGTGGCAGGCATGCCTAGAGTGCTGTTTACTTTTCCCATCAAAGTGGTCCCTAGTTATCTACTTGCAATTAGCAGCTCCTCCGGTGGCTTAGTGGTTAAGACTCTGAGCTGGAGACTGGAAGGTCAGGTTCCGATACCCACAGGCTGCACTTGGGGACATGAAAGGAGCCTCAATCGGGTGTCCCCTGAGTGGAATTTCTCCAGCAAAATCCTTTCAACCCAGAGTAATCAATCAATCAATCTATCAATCAAACTATATTGTGGTCAATGACCAGTACAGTAAAAAAAGGGTTTAAGTGCATGAAATACCATCAAAATGCACCCCCGTAAGTAATCTCTGACATGAAATTATTATTATTACAGTACTTGCAAGTTCTTGCTTTCGAACTGCTAGGTTGGCGGGAGCTGGGACAGAGACGGGAGGTCACTCTGTCATGCAGTACTCTGGTATTGAACCCATGACCTTCCAGTCTTCAAGCTCCGTGTCTTAACACTAAGAAAAGGTGGCTCTTATTATCCACATCCCTCCCTTGCAATCTCTCTCCCCCCCCACCCCGACCTGGCAATCCCTCGGTACCCAAGAATGTCTCCTCTCTTTGACTTACTAGGTTTAACAAACTGTGGATCTGCATGGAATTCTGTGCTGGAGGCTCTCTTCAAGATATTTACCAAGGTAACGATGATTGCATCCCTCGCTTGGGGAACTAAGGAATCAGGCACTTCTCCTTCCTTCATACCTTAAAATCCTTCATACCTTATGTTTGGAAATACCACAATTTTCCAACTCCAGTTTGCCATGCTGGTTGTAGACTACTGGGATTTGTTATGCCAGAAAAGTAACTTTCCCACGTCCCCAGTTCTTCTTCTTTCATTTCTAGGTCAGGCTTTAAACCAGGGGTGCCCAAACTGTGGTCCAGGGTCCAGTTCTGGCCCCAAACACCAATTCATCTGACCCATGCTGCCTTCATTGCTCCCTGAAGTGGAGCAATAAGGGTGGTGTAGGCCGGATGAATTGGCATCAGGGGCCGGATGCGGACTGTGGGCTGTAGTTTGGGTACCCCTGCTTTAAACTGCCAAAATGAAGCCACCTTAGCATGTTCTAGTCAGAGTGCCTGAAGTTTTAGTTCTAACCTTACAGTGGGTGCAGAAGAAGGGCATTCCCAAATCTTGTCTCTTTTGGAATTACTGGCAATGTTGCAGTGGCAGAGAAAATGGGTGAGGTCTGTGTCTGGCCAGCTTAAGCGTGACTGTGGTTTGTAACTCTTCCTGCAGTTATCTGATCAGGTGGGTTGAATTAGGAGATCAAGAGGAGGTGAGATTTAATACTGTGCATCAATTCCTAAAATGCAGAAGTGAAACTGCATGGTTAGATCGCTTTCCTTTCCCTTTCAGCCAACAGCTGTCTCAAAGGAAAGGACATGACCATCACCCCCTCCGCCCCAAACTGATAAACTGTGCTGAGTTTGGGTCAGGTCTTGTTACCCTATGTCTTTTCTTTGTCCTCTCCCACATCTGATTATACTGTTTGCATAACTGAAGTGGTGGAAGACTGTGATGCTTCCACCACTTTTTGGAAATCACTCACTCACTCACTCACTCACTCACTCACTCCAACCATCCATCCATCCATCCATCCATCCATCCATCCATCCATCCATCCATCCATCCAATTGTTACTGATAGTTCAATTTTGAGTGAGGCTCAATTATTTTTAAACACTAATATTTCCCCAGCTTGGAAGATTCTTCAAATAATTCCATTTTCATGTAAACATATGTCAGAGAATGCATTTTGATGTTCCAGAATAGGGACAAAAATGTGAATTTGATGCAGTCATATTAAAGACATAATTCACTATTAATCATTTTGCCTGTTCTGTGCTGTTCCAGGGGAAATATTTTTATTACCTACCTACCTACTCAATGCCAATCATCAGGTGGCAGCTAACTAGCCTGACAACCTTGAGAACTAAAGGTCTTGGGTGATGAAGTCCGTAGGGAAGGGTGATAGTCCCCAAGTGGATGAAATCCCACTTGAATCTATCTTGGTGAAGGGTAGCTGCTTCATCCATCCTGGCCTGGGGCTGAGGAGGACTTTGTGTGCCCAAAGGGCTCAGGACCAGAAAGTGACTTGTGGAATTGGATCAGTGGTACTATGGGAGTCACACTGAGATGTGGAAGGCAAATGGAAGGCCACTGCATTATATGGTTCCTAGGACAATCTTCATGGCTGGTCACCATGAGGATCACCAAAATTCGGAATCAGATACTGCTACTTGAAGAAGAAAGTGGTGATAACATCCACAACAGACCAAACTGTAGAATTCTCTACGTGAAAAGCATCTAATCTACTCCTCAACCTTTACAGATTTCTCAGAACATCACCTTTGAGTTTCTTGGAATGAGGGCCGGGGGGCGGGGGCGGGGGCGGGATCTCCGTGTGGTCTGTCATAGGAGGAGGATGGTGCTCAACCAGACCTCTTTGCCTTCTCAGCTACTGGGCCCTTGTCGGAGTTACAGATTGCCTTCATATGCCGCGAAACATTGCAAGTGAGTACAGAAGGAACAAAAGGCTGGAAAACAGGTACAAGTATACATTTCCTGGACTGCTGCTTCACCTGTTGGATTTCAAGAGCATCCCTGTATTCAAAGTTCTCTGTCTTTCTAGGGTCTGTCTTACCTTCACAATCAAGGAAAGATTCACAGAGATATTAAGGTAATAATAATGTCCTTTCAGTGGGACTGCGGTGGCTCAGGTGGTTAAGACGCTGAACTCGCTAGAACAATTCACTTTCTCCGACTTCCATTTTCTGTTCCTCTGCATCTCAGGGAGCCAATATTCTCCTCAACAACCAGGGAGATGTCAAACTGGGTAAGTTTCATGGAAGTGTCGAGGCTAGGTGTTTCTGTCAGGGGGTGGCTTTACAGCATGGGTTCCCAAACTACATGGGCCGAATTCATCTAGCCTTTTGAACTTACTTGCAGAGTAATTGAAATTGGAACATGGAAATCCAATTGCATTAAAAATTTGCAGGTCACTGCCATATTCACAGGTCGCATTTCCGTGGGTCTAAAAAATATTGAAGAAAAATCCCTGAAAGACATAATACTGTATATATTTCTATAGCACGTTACCAAAGCTGGCTACTAGAGGCCATTGTCTGTAATGTAATATTTACAAGGAATGGAGGCAGACATTTTGGTAGCTCTGGTGTAGAATGATGGAGGCATTTGAAATCCCTCTCATGCTTCTATGACCTAGGTATGTGTGTTAAATATAGGGTTTGCTGTTATCTGCAGTTTCAGGTATCTGCAGAAGATCTTAGAACATATCCCCCATGGATTTTGGGACAACTTGTATATAACCAACGGAGCAACCTCTTGGATTGGGTGGTGGTGCAGTAGTAGAGAATGCTTTCCCTAATTCCACATCTCATAATAGACTTTGGAAATTAAAACATTTTTGGTATTATTTGGAAGTGGTTGTTCAAACTTTTCTGTTTCTTTCTATATGCCAGCGGATTTTGGAATCTCAGCTCAGCTCAGTGCAACCTTCGCCCGGAGGATGTCTTTCATCGGTACCCCTTATTGGTAAAACAGACTGGCCATTTGTTTCATGCAATGGTGTCTGAAAAATGGAACTAGTGGTAGATGTGAAGATGGTTGAGTATATGAAGTTGGAGTATTGGGTTTTGCCTTTGTTGTTTGCTGCTATGCATTGTTCAAGGCAGCATCTTCAAACCACAGTTAGCAAAATAGTGTTCTAGATATATTGGAACACTGACGTGGTTAGTTCCTGGTATGGGAAGGAGAGTGAGCATTTATGTGTAAAGACGGATGTCGAAAGAACAGGCACTGCCATCGGATACCTCTAGTCATCTAGAAGTAGTCCAGGACCCACAGTCTCAGAGACCAGTAGGATTTTTCTTGCATATGCAGGGTGTGTTGGAGACCATAAGACCATGATGTTGAACCTTGGCACTCCAGGTGTTCCTGGACTTCAATTCCCAGAAGCCCAAGTTCCTGTGAACCCACATGCAGTAAACCCATTTGTGTGGATTCACAGATATTTGGGCTTCTGGGAACTAAAGTTCAAGAACAGTTGGAGTGCCAAGGTTCGCCATCACTGCCATAAGAGGACACAAGGGAGATGTGTGATGAGCATGGAAGCTGTGGGATATTGAGGTTCATCCATGTACTGCCTCTCTTCCAGGATGGCCCCGGAGGTGGCAGCGGTGGAACTCAAGGGGGGCTACAATGAACTATGTGATGTGTGGTCTGTGGGGATCACTGCGATCGAACTGGCTGAGCTTCAACCGCCCATGTTTGATGTGCACCCTTTGCGGTGAGTTACCTTCTAGAAAAGGTTCACCCCTGCCCTCCTCTTGCTTGACCATGGCTGATGGAAGGCCAAGCCAGGGGCTGAGGTTGACAGAGAGAGGGGTAATGTAGTACTCAACCCATTGTCCCTGTGTGGCCTGGCAAATTCCTACTTACATCCAGTCCCTCTGGCAAGAATGGAGATCTGCATTTTTTGCATATGTAAGTGGAAGGGGAAATCTCGGAACAGCTTTCATCCAATGAAAGAAAACCAAGTTTCAAGACCAGGGGTTCCTAACCTTTTCAAGCCGGGCCCCGGGTCATACTCTCTCAGTCAGCTTTGAGGGCTGGCTGGCTATTTTGCACTACCTGCACGATGGGGGTGGTCATTTTGTCCCAACAGCTTCAAAGGGATGGGCATTTTGTTTCTTGAATGCCCTTGGTGGGGGAGGGAGGCCCACAGGAAATGGCACATGGGCCGGATCTGGCCCATGGGCCTTAGGTTGGGAATCCCTGTTCTAGACCTTATGGTTCTAGATGTACAGTAGTTGCTTAACCAGAATTTAAAAATGCATAGCATACAGCCATGTAGAAGAAGAAACTCTTTCTTAGATGAGGTGGTGGATTTGCTTCTTTGTTCCTGCTCCCAGGGTTCTGGTTCTGATGAGCAAGAGTGGTTATCAACCCCCAAAGCTGAAGGAAAAAAGTCGGTGGTAAGTCAACTCCTCTGATCTGCTGTGAACTTAGCCACAGTCCTCATAGTAGCTGCAGTACCATCTTCTGGCCATCTGTGGTGGTGATGACAATGACAGCAATCCAGCCCTGTAGTATTTTTGTTTGTTGTTGTTCAGTCGCACAGTCGATTCCGACCCTCTGCGACCCCATGGACCACTGTCCGCCAGGCACTCCTGTCCTCCACCATCCCCCTCAACTCACTCAGCTCTGTGCCCATTGTCTCCACAATACCATCTAGCCATCTCATCTTGGGCCGTCCCCTTCTTCTTTTGCCCTCGACCCTTCCAAGCATCAAAGCTTTCTCAAGTGAATCCTCTCTTCTCATTTGATGTCCAAAGTACTTTAGCCTCATCTTTATTATTTGACCTTTTAAGGAACAGTCAGGGATGATTTCTTCTAAGATTGACCTATTTGTTCTCCTCGCTGTCCATGGGACTCTCAAAACTCTCCTCCAACACCACATCTCAAAGGCGTCTATTCTTCTGCGCTCAGCTTTCCTAATGGTCCAACTCTCACAACCATACATTGCCACAGGGAATACCATTGCCCTGACTATGCGAATCTTTGTTTGCAATTTAATGTCTCTACTTTTCACTATGCTCCCCAGGTTTCTCATCGCTTGCCTCCCAAGAATCAGTTGCACTTTTATTTCATGGCTGCAATCCCCATCTGCAGTGAGCTTTGATCCTAGGAAAGTAAAATCTGTCACTGCTTCTACTTCTTCCCCATCTATTTTCCAGGGACTGATGGGGCCTGTTGCCATTATCTTGGTTTTCTTGATATTGAGTCTCAAGCCAGCTTTTTCACTTTCTTCTTTCAACCTAATTAGGAGCTTCTTTAGGTCCTCCTCACTTTCTGCCATTAGGGTGGTATCATCTGCATATCTCAAATTGTTGATGTTTCTCCCAGCAATTTTGATCCCAAATTGTGATTCCTCCATTCCTGCATTGCACATTATGTGCTCTGTGTATAAATTGAATAAGCATGGTGACAAAATGCAGCCTTGTCTTACTCCTTTTCCTATTCCAAACCACTCCGTCATTCCATTTTCTGTCCTAACTGTTTCTTCTTGATTCATGTACAGATTTCTAATGATGCATATAAGGTGTTCTGGTATTCCCATCTCCTTAATTATTTGCCACATTTTGTTGTGGTCGACACAATCAAAAGCCTTCGTGTAATCAATGAAACAGAAGTAGACTTGTTTCTGATATTCCTTTGTTTTTTCCATGATCCATCTTATGTTGGCGATGTGATCTCTAGTCCCCCTGCCTCTTCTGAAACCCGCCTGCACTTCTGGTAATTCTCTCTCCACATGCTGTTGCAGTCTATCCTGTATTATCTTGAGCATCACCTTGCTAGCATGAGGGATGAGCGCAATTGTTCGATAATTAGAACATTCTTTGGCATTACCCTTTTTGGGGAGTGGAACGTATACAGATCTTTCCAATCCTGTGGCCATTGTTTTGTTTTCCAAATCTGCTGGCATATAGAATGCAATAATTTGATTCCATCATCTTGTAGGGCTTTGAACAGTTCAACTTGGATACCATCAACTCCACTAGCTTTGTTGTTTGCAGTATTTTTTAGGGCCTTTCTGACTTCACTCTCTAGAATGTCTGGCTCATGTTCAATGTTCTCATCATTGTGATAATCAGGGGTGTTGAGGTCCTTTTTGTATAGTTCCTCTGTGTACTCTTTCCATCTTTTCTTAATCTCTTCTGCATCTGCTAACTCCTTGCCATCTTTGTCTTTTATCATGGTCATTTTCGCTTTAAATGTTCCCTTGAGTTCCCCAATTTTTTTGAAAAGATCTCTAGTCCTGCCCCTGATATTGTTTTCCTCTATTTCTGTGCACTGTTCGTTCAGGTACGTTTCCTTATCTCTCCTTGCTTTTCTTTGAAATTCTGTATATTACACCTTCTCAAATGGCCCTATGGCCCTGATGGCAAATCTTGGCACTCCAGGTGTTCTTGGACTTCAACTACCAGAAGCCCAAGCCAGCACTCCTGCTGATCAGGGCTTCTGGGAACTGAAGTTTAAGAATATCTGGAGAACCAAGTTGGAGGAACCCCGGGCTAAATCGATCTTCCTACTGTCTTACAAACCCCAAATATCCCTCCTCCTTGGATGCTGCTTTCTCTACAGGACAGCGGCCTTCCACAACTTTGTCAAGATGACACTCACCAAGAACCCGAAGAAGCGGCCCAGTGCCTCTAAGATGCTGATCGTGAGTACGGCCATCCTCTTTCCTTCCATCTACGGGTGGTTCACCTTTAGGCAACATGGACATTGCTGTACTTGTCTTTCTGTCCAGCCCTATCTCCACATCACAGCACGTCTGGACAGTTCTTGGCCTGGGTCTGGTGGGGGCAGAAGTCTTAAGATGTTCTCTATCAAGAACCCATAATACCCTGATGGCGAACCTTGGCACTCTAGGTGTTCTTGGACTTCAATTACCAGAAGCCCAAGTTGGCACTCTTGCTGATCAGGGCTTCTAGGAATTGACGTCCAAAAACACCTGGAGTGCCAAGGTTGGCCATCACTGCCAAAATAGCATCTCCTTGTTGTTTGTGAACCATGAGATTTTCTTGGAAGGGCTTTCAGAGTCTACTTACAAGGAAGATCCATGGAGCCAATGATAAGGGAGGACCTTTCCTTTCAAGTCTCCTTTCTGTGGCTGAAGAGGAAAGCAGGATTTCAGTTCCAGCTGGGCACGCTTAGAGGCCTATCTTTTCAACATGTGTTGGAAAGACGTCATTCAGTCCTTCCATCACCCTTCCTCTTAGCAGGGCTCTATTCCCCTGGACATGACCCCCTCCCTTCCCACTGATCCTTCCTTTCCCCAGCATCAACTAGTTGCCCAGCCGGGGCTCAGCCGGGGTTTGACCCTTGACCTCTTGGAGAAAGTGCGGGATCCTGACCAACTCCCCAGCTGCCGAGATGAGATGGAGGAAGAGGAGCTAGAGGTGAGAGCAGAGAAACAGTGATACCTTGAGAAGGTTGTGGTAGAAACCACAAGGCAGAAACCCAGATTGTTGTGCTTGTTCATCTGGCCATTTCTTGTCCACCTGTTCCGTCTTCCGGCAGTTCTGTGTGGAAGATTCAAATCCAGAGAATGAGTGCCCAAACAGAGGAGCGGGTCCAACTCTGCGCTGAGGGGAGGGAGGAAGCGCTCCCATTGGGGTGCTGGGTAGAGGGGCGGGGTGAACTCTGTGTTGGGGGAGGGAGGAAGTGTTCCCATTGGGTTGCTGGCCAGAGGGGCAGGGTGAACTCTGTGCTGGGGCAATGGTACATATGCCAGAGGTTTGCCACCACTCATCTAACTCTACAAACTACAGGCAATGCAGCTGATACTGGTCCTCATTAGGAAACCAGCTAACATTTCTGGAGCTTGCTTCTGAAGCCATCTTTGCTTATTTGCTGCATCTAAAAAGCATCCTACATAAAGTAAACCCATTTCTGAACCATTTTCTCTAGCTGGTGCGGAAGCAGGGATTTTTCCCAGTGTTGGCTGAGAATGTTCAGGGAGTGGTCCCCATGAACAGAAGGGGAACCCCAGCAAGCGATAGTGATATCAGAGATTACGTAGCAGCAGAACTCACTCACCCCATGCAACTAACCTGTTGTGTTTTTGGCCTCAGCCACCTGCTCCTCTGGTGCCCCGGAGAATTCGCTCCAGCCAGCGCCAAGGATCCACTTCACCCGGATATGCCGAACCACAAGGTATGTCTGGCCCCTTTGGGAATGCCCCATCTCCCTGCCTGGCTCATCTACGGTCTGTTCAGAAGATCTTCTCAGTCAATTGCTGCACCCAGATCATCTGTTCTAAATCTCTTCCCTCCATCTCTTTGCAGCCCATCATTTCAGCCTCAGTCTCAGAAACAGTCAGAGTCCAGATCCCCCAAACTTCACGGTACTTCTACATTCATTCCTCTCTGTCTCTTCTCACCAAACTGACCCTGGTCGTTGGGCTTTCTGTGCCTCTGAATGGGAGATGGTTTTGATTACTCTCTCCAACTCCTTGGTACCATGGGATCTTAAGGGAGCACAACCCCTTTCTTTCACCTTCTTTGGTGTCCATCTGAGGTTGGCTCACACCCATCTTGGCTAGCCCCAGCCTCCAGGTTTTCTTACCCAGAGTGTATGTTTTGGCTAGCTTTAGGATCTCTTTGTGTGTTTGTTGAGGAGAGGGAGCAAACATCTCCCCTTGCTAAAATTTATCACTTCCTCCCCTTAATTGGTTTGGTTTAACTGAATTTGTGAGCTGGAATACGAGAACGTAAATTATATATTATTGGTATGGTTTGTTGACCTATTGGGATGCTATTTTGGAAGGCATTATATTTCGCTTATATAATTTTATTTAGGTATGGTTGTTTGATGTTATTTGTTTGTGTGTATGTGTTGTTTCATGCGATTTCTGTGAGCCTCCCATAACGGTACTTGCACCAATTGCGCAGGATATTAGTCAAATACTGTATGTATGTAGGTAAGGTAAATAGGTAGGTAGGTAGGTAGGTAGGTAGGCAGGCAGGTAAGTGGATGGATGGATAGATGGATAGATGGATAGATGGATAGATGGATAGATGGAAGGATGGATGGATGGATGGATAGATGGATGGATGGATGTTAGGGCACATCTGAGTCACATGCCTGGTCACATGATTGATTTCACAACATAGATGTGACACTCGGTACCTTGCTAATTAGCTTCAACCAGTCACAGCAATTAGTTTCGGTATCTTCATAATGCATGGTGCTTCCAAACCCTTGAGTCACCTCCTTCCCCATTGGGTTGAATAATAATTCCCATCATCATCATCATGCCCATCATAGTTGAACAAATCTGGCTAATAACACAAGCACAATCACAGGGGGAGCCCAGGAGAATGCATTTTCCAAAGCTTGGGATGCTCCGCAATAATTAACAGTTTCCCCAGTCTTTGTCTTCTGCTTCCAGGAAGTACCTGCAGATCCTGGTTATGGGACAGGTAGCCATCTCTACAGTCCTGCATTGAGCAGCAGGTAAGAACACCTTGCAAGTTATAGAGCAGGGGCTCCCAACCTTTTCTTGCCATGGGCTGGACAACACCGTGGACAGCTGAGTGGGCCGGTCACGTGGTTCCTCCCACCAGAAACGCTGTTGTAAAACACGTCCACAGCTGTCGTAAAGGCATCTGCTTCTTCTTCTGGTAGCAGCGAGGGTGGCAGCGGGCCACATGAATTGGGCCACTTGGGCTAGAATTGATGTCTTGTTCAAAGAAAAAAAAATGATATATGTTTCATCTCACCTGGAGTGGTCTATCATTGGCTCTCTTATTATGGGCTGTGCTCTGCTGACCAATGCACCTGCATGTTGACATCCAAGGGTTCAACTCGAAGTTCATGCCTTCTGTGTTTTCGTTTCTTTACAGGGGAAAGGCGACAGACTCAGACAATGATTATGATGACGTGGATATGTAAGTAATACAATAGAAAGACTGTTTCCTCTTGGGGTGAATTAACCTCTCAACCAATCTTAGCTATGGATTGTGTTGGAAACATACTGTATTGTTGTAGCAAAGAGTTAAAAAGTTATATTTTCATAATCCGGCACCAGACAATAGACTACATTTGAATATCCTTCCTGGGCTAGAGGCAGATTTTACCCAACCTGTTAAGATTTTGTTCAGATTTTGGCATTTTCAGCATAAAATTTAAGATAGATGGAATGAGTCTGAAAGCTAGAATTTGGCTTGATTTGTTGTCTTGAGTTTGCAGTTGAGAGCTAAATTTTGTTGGTTCATATTACCAAAGGTGCCATAAGGCTCCAGCATTTTGATTTCAGTCAATGGGAATAACGGTCAAGCTATATCGCACTCAAGCTGAAATCATGTTAGTGTGTCTTAGAGACGCAATTCCAGCAGGCCTTGATACCTGACTTGTCAGACTTGCAAACACAGTTTGTGTTTAGCTCCTGAAGACTGATCAGAAAACAATGCGCGGTAACTTGCAAACTATGGGGAGTGTGTGACAAGTGGTAATCAAATGCTTTCAGCACGTATGGTATTTTTTTGTTCTAACAAAATGCTTGCCACAATGTATGATTTGATCTTCACTTCATGTGATAACCTATGTTAAAGAGTTTGGGTGGCTGTTAAAGTATATTTATCACTGACGATACAAATCGTCACAGAAAACAGTCCTGTGGTCTGCTTAACCCACTCTTTGTAAAATACTGATTTACAGCTCTGTTCCGCTAACTCCTTACTTCCATTTTCTCCTCTTTTGTGACGTCGCTGCTTTCCAGCCCCAGCAGATGTGATGCAAGCAGGTAAATTGGTCTACTCAATATTTTAAAAAACATGAAAATATTAAAAACAGGGAGATGGGTGGAGAGGATGAGTTGTACTGTACACTATTCGTAACTTCCCTAACTCGCTTAAAGAGCAGAATTTTCTTTGAATGGTCGCCTCGCTTAACAACGAAAACCAACCAAAAACTCACTTAACAAATAAATCGAGGTTCACAACCCCCCCCTGCCAGAAGTCACAATTGGTCACTTACAATGGTGTTTCGCTTAGAGAGCAAATTTACTGAAAGAGCAATCCTGTGGAATGCATTATGCTCTTTAAGCAAGGTACCATTTGTACCAGATATTTCCAGGCAGGGGCAGAGTTGTCTAGGGGAAGAACATCTGACTTGGTATAGGATGGTCAGGAAGCTCTTGACCCTGATCTTCAAAGTGACCCCTTACTTTCCCTTTTCAGCCACAGATGTCCTGCTAATCTCCCACCTCCACTGCCCCCCAAGGTGAGTGATTTGTTGAGAGCCAGATGAATCGTAAACGTCCCCCTGCAACCCTGGGTTGCCCAGTGACTGCCGTAGCCGAGTGAGGATTCGAATCCAAGTCTCACACATGTCCTAACAAGCACACTGCAGTGTCTCTCACTGTCTTCTGAAGGGAGGCTTGGAGCCAGGCTTTCTTCTGCTACTAATAAAGTAAAGGTCAAGGTTAACCTAGTTTGAAAGCCAGTCATATCTGACTCTAGGGGTGCAGTGCTCATCTCTGTTAACAGCCAAATGTTCAGTGTTGTCTGCATCTGCAGACGTTTCTGTGGTCACATGGCTGGCATGACTAAATGACAGAGTGTACAGAATGCTGTTACCTTTCCTGCCAAAGCAGTACCTGTTTATCTACTTGCAATTTCTTGCTTTTGAACTGCTAGGTTGACAGAGACTGCTGACCTGCCAACTTTCCAGGCATTAAGTCCAGTGTCTTAACCACAAAGCCACCGCTATCCCCTGCTACTCATCAACTAATTTGCAAATGCACTGAACCGGCTTCTGTTTTGTTCTTTACAGCCCAAACACTGGATCTTGTCTGAGGAGACTGTCCCAGCGGATCGACTCCTCCTGGGGCATCCTTCCAAGCCTATGTCCTGGAGACAACGCCCCAGCGGGTCTGTGATGGGCCGGCCCTCTCAACAGATGGTGCCCGATGCTGCAGTAGCCTCTGACATCACACCTAGATCAGGTAAAGGAATGTGTGAGCAGAAATAGAAAAGAAGAGGCAGTTCCAAAATACCAGCGCAGTCAAATTATAAGCAATCATATTATTGAGGATCTGCGCTCACTATTTCCACCTCTTCAATTTGATCTTTCTAGTTGCTTCTTTGATTGCTCAATTTCCTCTCAAGTTTCTAGTCCTCTTCGTTCAGACACAAGATTTGGGAGGAGAAGAGGAGGTTGAAACAATATCCAACCATGCAGTGATTGAACCTAGGGGTTCCCATGGTGCCTTTCATGTGTCACCCCACCCTTCCAAGGGCATTTGAGAAACAAAATGGCCACCCCTTAGAAGCTGTTGGGACAAAATGGCCACCCCCATTGTGCAGGCAGGGCAAAATGGGCGTCTGGCCCTCAGAGCTGACTGAGAGAGTGTGACCTGGGCTGGCCCCTGGATTGAAAAGATTGGGAACCCCTAATTTAACCTCTCAAAAGAGCTGCATAAATGTCTTGCCTTCCGACGAAACCTTGGGGACAACTTCATCCCTAGCAAGGTCCACGCTGGCTGGGGATGATGGGAATTTTAGTCCAGCACATTGGAAAGTAGCCTATTCTGGTGCTATGCATGGGCTGATTCTTGCCCTGTTTCTCCGCAGTCCCAGACTTGTGGACAGATCTTCCGATGGATAAAGTCCCTGTCCTTCCACCCAAGCCAGAGAAGAAACAAAAACCAGTGAGTACCTTGAATGTTGTATTTTGCAGACTTCTTTTAAACAGAGCACTGTTTCTCTCTCTCCTGCAACCTGAATGTCAGAAGCAAGCAAATTCAGCCCCAGTCACTAAAAATGTTTTTCTTCTAGAACAGGGTTCCTCAAACTTGGCTCTCCATGTATTCTTGGACTTCAACTATGCATCACAATATATATATATAATCTGCTACTTGGTCTAATCCATGTGCTGTATACCAGGGGTTCCCAACTTAAGGCCTGTGGGCTAGGTCCAGCCCATGGCACAATTTCATGTGCCCCCCCAGGGCATTTGAGAAACAAAATGGTTGTTCCATTGAAGCTGTTGGGACAAAATGGCCACCCCCATCATGCAGGCAGGGCAAAAAGACCATCCGGCCCTTGAAGTTGACTGAGAAAGTGTGACCCAGCCCCGGCTTAAAAAGATTGGGCACCCTTGCTCTATACTAATTCAAGTGTGCTGAATCCAAATCTGAAGTCCGATTCTTAAATTAGCAAATCTCACCCTCTTGGTTAGGTTCTTCCATTGATCACGTGGGATATATTTCTCACAAATGTAGCAAAAATTGTCTCGTTTATTAACACAGCTATGCCTACTCACCTTTAGCTCAAAACATGCTCACTATGACCTAGCTGTACTATCCAATAAGATGGTTTCACATTAGAGACAAGCCCTTGGCCCGTCTCACCTTATATACCTATTTCTGATGTCAGCTCACTGACTTGGCCAGACATGCCTGGCTGCTGCTGGAACATGCATGCCACTAAGGGACATGATTCAGCTGAAGTGGCAGCAGGCATAGTGGCAGCTGCAACTGTGATAATGTTCCCATGTAAAAAATACATTACCCAGTTACCGACCATTTGAACGGCTATAAATCTGTATGAGACAGACAAATTCTGAGTTCAGATTTGGAATCAGCACACTCGATATCATGTAAATCACATGTGTAATTCCCATTAGCAAAATCGTTGGTGTGCAGTGTTACCAGAAGCCCAAGTCAGTGCACCTTCCGTTCTGGGGCTTCTGGGAATTGGAAGTCCAACATCTGGGGGTTCAAGCTTGAGACACTCTGGACTGGAGGATGCTGTGGCACCCAATGTAAGCAGGCAGTTGGATCATCCTCTCTGGAAGGATGCTGGCCCTGATCTCTCTCTTCACCTTGGATAACCACAGCTTTCTCCTTCCAGGAAAAGACATTGTTCAAGAAGGTCTTCAATGAATGCCCCTTGCGTGTCACCTCAGCTACTGCTTGGACTCATCCAAATACCAACGGTAAGGTTAGGTCCTTCTTTGCTCCATCAACCAGATCTTCTTATTTTGTTATTTCTTAACTATTTGAGATTAAGGGGCTAGATTAGCCTATTTCCCGTTTGTCTGGGATGTCTCTTTGTTCTGCACCATAACTGAAGGCTTACTTCCTTTGTGGTTAAGAAGTTCACCTTGTTAACTGGAAAGCTGGCAAGTCAGCAGTTCGAGACCCTCGGACAGCTTCAGGGGCCGGATGGCCATTTTGCCCTTCCTGGTGAGGTGGAGGCGGTGGGGCCCCCAGATGAAATGGTGCCGTGGGCCACACCCAGCATGCAGGCCACAGGTTGAGAATCCCTGCTTTAAAGCAAGGATCACACTTTGGGGTCATCAAAGACTTTGATGAGTTCCATCGTGGTCTGCCCACAAAGCTGCAAACGCTCTTCCTTCAACACCAACACCACACTTTTACAGAGCCCCACTTAATCCTGGGCGCTGAAGAAGGAATCTTTGCTTTGAACCAGAGTGAGCCGGAACCCACCCTCGAACTGGTAAGAGTACTGTATTCTGTTGTGTAGTTATCAGCTGGGTTTTGGGACAAATCCTTCCTGTTCTGGTTTCGTGTGAAATACAAGTCTGTGGTCTTGGATATACAGTGTGGGGCTGGATCCTGCTATTGGGCACAGTATATTAATTAATCTAGCACAGGGGTTCCCAACCATTTCAAGGGGCTGGGTCATGCTCTCTCAGTCAGCTTTGAGGGCCGGATGGCCATTTTGCCCTGCTGGCATGATGGGTGTGTGTGGCCATTTTGTCCCAGCAGCTTCAAAGGGGTGGCCATTTTGCTTCACAAATCCCCTTGGAGGTGTGTGGGGCTACATGAAATGGCACCATGGGCCAGCTCTGGCCCACGGGCCTTAGGTTGGGAACCCCTGACTTAGTGGCTGTAGCAAAGGTTTGGCTTTGTGGTTCTCAGCCTCAGTTTGCCCCATCTGTTAAATGGGCTGTAAAAACCATGAAAATGCCTTCACTAGAAATGTGGACCCCACCCATGGGTGAGCCTTTGGCACTTTCCTCTGGCAACAGAGACTGGAGATGAAGGACCCTCGTGAAGAAGGTCCTGCTAAATTATGTGGCGATTGGACTTGTGGGTTGTGACTTCTGTCTCCTCTTTGCTTCCCAATTTCTTCTTTCCAAGCTCTATCACAGCCACACCACTTGGGTCTACTGCATTGCGAACGTCCTCATGTCACTTTCTGGTGAGTGAAAACTGAAGCAGGAGGAATTGGAGAAGGATTGGAAGAAGAGAGAGAGAGAGAGAGTGAGAGTGTGTGTGTGTGTGTGTGTGTGTGAAGCATCAGGATACAGAATTGAGCTCAGGCCAGTGGGTCCATCTGTGGTCATCTCTGACTAGCGGCAACCCTGTACAGCAGGGATTCTCAACCTGTGGCCTGTGGGCTGGATACAGCCCACGGCACCATTTCATGTCACCCACCACCACCTCCACCACACCAGGAAGTGCCATGTGGTGGCAGAAGGGCAAAATGACTGCCCGGTCACCAAAGCTGTCTGAGGAAGTGTGACCCGGCGCCCGGCTTAAAAAGGTCGAGAACAGATTCTGAGTGAGCTCAGACACTGCATGCAATGTGTATTTTCCTCGCTTAATAACATTGACAAGCATAATATATCTTGGACTTGTTATTCAGCGAGGAATCGGCACAATGGTAGACAGCTCCGTGACGCCATTCCACGCATGCAAAAGGATCTGGGAAATCAAGTCAATCTGTGTGCGTTTTTTTTAGCCATTTGGGTTTCATGTCACCCACTGGCTAGGCAGACCACCTTGCCCAAGGGACCTAATGGAGGACGCTTTGGTGAGTCTTAGTCCTGGCCTAACATCGTTGACAAGCAATGGGCAACACTGCCTAGTTAGACCGCTCAAGTCCCTGCACCTTGGCAAGTGTCTAATCTAGTTTGACCCCCAGATTTGGGGAACGTAGAGGAAAAGTTAAAAAGGCATCGGTTAACTCACCGGACAATCCTGAGGACTAACAGCCTTGGGTGGCAAAGTCCACAGGGAAGGGTGATGGTCCCCAAGTGGATTAAATAGTCCCTCTTGAATCCCTCTTATTGGAGGGCAGCAGCTTCATCGATACTGGCCTGGAGTCGATGAGGACATTGACCAGAAAGTGGATCAGTGGTATGGGTGTCACGCTGCGATGCGGAAGGCCAATGGAAAGCCACTGCATTATATTGTTCCCAGGACAATCTTTCTAGCTGACGAGTGCCAAGATGAGTGCCAATATTCATAATTGGAAATGGCACTTGAAGAAGAAGAGGGGGAAAGGGCCTTATCAATGATATACTGTACATGGAGTTTGAATGGGGGAAATACAAGCCAACTGAAAGTGGAATGGGCCCCTTCCTTTTCTCCTAACTGTGCTGGTGAACCTTGGCACTCTAGATGAATAGATAAATAGGGACCACTTTGGGCGCGTTTTACTTCCGCTTCCAGGAGTGACGAGGGCAGTGTGGGCCAGATGAATCTCAGGAAACCCATTCGTGCAGATTCATAGGGGCTTGGGCTTCTGGGAATTGAAGTCCAAGAACATCTGGCCTGCCAAGGTTGGCCCTCACTTGTCCTTTCCGTTTTATTCAGGTAAATCTTCTCACCTTTTCTCTCACAACCTGCTGGGGCTCCATGAGCACAGCAGACGGGACCAGCGCCAGGGAGTCTACGTTTCTCCCTACAGACTATTACCCAGGTAATCCCTCCAGTGACAAACACAAGGAAGCAGATTACATATACATGGGAGTTGCTGTGCTTCCCGCCTCTCAGGGCAGCGGGTTCCACTGTCGTACTGCTCTAACCATTAAGAAGTTTTCCTAGAGGAAACAGAAGGAGGGACCCTGCCAGCAAAGCCCCTTGCGCTTCTTGCCAAACCACCACAGGTCCGGATCTTGTGTGTATTCTTTCCTCGTATGCCCACCATCCCTAACTGGTCTGCCTCTTCTCCAGGAAAAACATTGTCACCATTAAGATCCCAGAGACGAAAGGATGCCGGAAATGTTGCACAGGTGGGTGGCGGTTCCAGGCCAGCCCCCGAGGAAACAGGGGCAGCTTCCTGTGTTTCTCTCTCCTTTCCATCATGTTCTACTAAAGCAGAGGTGCCCAAACTTTTTGGGCCGTGGGCCAGTCACATGGTTCAGGGGTGCCCAAACTATGGCCTGGGGGCCGGATGCGGCCCCTGGCACCAATTCATCTGACTCACACCATACTCATTGCTCCCAGAAGCGGAAGTATGGGCACGTTTTACTTCTGCTTCGGGGAGTGATAAGGGTGGTGCGGGTTGGATGAATTGGTGCCAGGGGCCCAGATCTGGCCCCTGGGCCGTAGTTTGGGTAACGCTGTACTAAAGCCATGTCCTTTGGGAACTCAGAAACCAGAGGGACAGAAAGGTTGGCTGGACTTAGACTACACCCAGTCTCTGGACTCTTCTCTGCCACCTGCAAACGTAACCCAGACCCTTTCCCTTGCAGCCCAGGATGTGCCAAGCGGCCGTCACTACCTGTGTGGGGCGTTGGAGGCTGGGGTGGTATTGATGCAATGGTACGAGCCCATGCAGAAATTTATGCTGGTCAAGGTAAGCCCTGCCCTCTCCCCATTTCCAGTTAACCCTTGGGGATTGGTGTGAAGGTAGGCAGTTGCAATTCGCAATTTATTGCTTTCGAACTGCTGGGTTGGCAGAAGCTGGGAGAGGGGCGGGTGCTCATTCTGCCATGCAGCACTCGGGTTTTGAACTGCTGCCCTTCCGCCTCCCAGTCAGCGCCTTAACCACTGGAACCCCTGCAGCCAAGACAGAACTGGGGCAGAAAATGCCATAAGGCAGTGATGGCAAACCTTGGCACTCTAGGTGTTCTTGGACTTCGATTCCCAGAAGCCCAAGTCAACATTTCTGCTTCTGGGAATTGAAGTTCAAGAACACCTGGAGCGCCAAGGTTCGCCATCACCACCATCAGGGATTATGCATCTGTAGATGAGCCAAAGCCCATCCTGGTATCTTGTCCTTCTCCTCTTTTGCCAGTATTTTGATTTCCCACTACCTTCACTGCTGCCCATCTTCGAGATGCTGATGGCTCCCGAGGGGGAATACCCGTTGGTCTGTATCGGAGTGAGTGAAGGTCCCCCAGGGCAGGCAGTGCAGTTCCTGATCATCAATCTCAATTCGCTCACCTCCTGGTTCATCAGGGAAGACAATGGTAAGGATCCCCAGTGAGGGTGTTGCACGCGTGTGCATCGGACCGAAGTTGTGAGTTGCGGTGCCAAAGTCCAGACCCAAAGGGTGGGCTGTGTTCTAATATAAGTGCATATAAGGCAAAGGTCACCCTTGCTCAAAAGCCAGTCGTATCCGAATGACCTCTGTGGTGGAGGTGGTGGTGGGCCACATGAAATGGTGCCGTGGGCCACACCCGGCCTGTGGGCCGCAGGTTGAAAATCCCTGCCCTAACCTTCCAAAGAGTTGAGCAGACATGATGATCTAGATTCTAAATAATATCCATGCTTTCTTGATAGAGCCTGTATGTTCTGGGCCAGTGCAGGTGACACAACTCAATAGCAGGACAGTGCTGGTTCTGATGGACAGTAAGTATGGAGGAAAGAGGCTACTGGGCCAGGCCAGGATTTCTTGCTGGGGAGTCCTAAACCTGTGTTTTGTTTCCCAGGAAGACTCCGATTTGTCAGCCTCCGAGGCGCACAGCTCGACAGCCACCCAGAACTCGCCTTCGATGAGGCCGTGGAGTCAGTTGGTGCGTTCCTTTGGTCCGTTTTCTCACTGTCCCTCTACCTTCCCAGGTGGCTTCACTCCATTTGTTAAAGGCAACACATGCTTCCCCTGCCATTTCCAATGTGTTTGGGGGAGGGGCACAGAGGAAGCTGTGTGTTGATACCAGACAAATGATCTCAATAAGAACTGATCCCCATTATAGTAAAGATAAAGGTCACTCTTGCTTGAAATACAGTCATATCTGACTCTAGGGCTCAATGCTCACCTGTGTTTATAGCTGAAGAGCCAGCGGTATTTGTGTTTGTATCGTGGAGGTTTCCATGGACATGTGGCATGCATACCTAGACACCGGAGTGCACCAATGCTGTTTACCTTCCCACCAAATGCTGTTTACCTATTTATCTACTTGCATTTTCTTGCTTTTGAACTGTTAGGTTGGCAGGAGCTGGGACAGAGATGGGAGCTCATTCTGTCATGCAGTACTCAGGTCTCAAACTGATGACTTGCCAACTTTCCAGTCCTCAAGTTCAGTGTCTTAACCACTAAGCCAGTGGTGGTCAACCTATGGCACGCATACCAGAGGTGGCATTCGAAACCCTCTCTGTGGGTACTTGTGTGGTCGCCCCAGCACAGAGTTCGCCCTGTACCTCTGCCCAGCAGCCCAATGGGATGGTTTCCTCCCTCCCCTGTTGCCATGTTGGCACTTTTCAATAGACAAGTGTTTTTTGGGTTGCAGTTTGTGCACTCGGTCTCTAAAAGGTTCACCATCACTGCACCTAAATTCTCCCTTCCCTGCCAAAATGTTGCTTTCGATTGTATGCCGTATGGATGATGTAGATTTATTTGTGGGGTGGATATTACATATGGGCTTCCAAGCAGAAGCTCTGAACGTTGAACGTTTCCTTCTTCCCTAGCGGTGGTGGACAACCACGTGTATACCTGTTGGCGCCATGGTGTGCAGAAATGGCTTCTTGGTTCCAGAGAGGTATGGCGGGGACCCTCATCCTTCCTCCATCCTGTTGTATGTTCTCTTGAGACACCCCACCCAAAACGCCTGTGGGGTAGGGGTAGGGACAGGGGAGTCCCTGATTGGACACACCCTCCTTTTTCAACCCATTGCTTTCCAGTCTGGTGCTATTCCCCCCTCCCCCAATAGATGGGAGGAATCTTAGAATTACTGAGTTGGAAGTGTGTCTGTAAGGTCATCTAGTCCAACCCCATCTACTCAATCCAAATCAAAGTAGGTTGCTTTCCAATTCTCTCTTGAATGCTTCCAGGGTTGAAGCGTTCATCACCTCTTGAGGGAGTGGGTTCCACTGTCATACTGTTCTAACCATTAAGAGGTGTCCCTGATATTCAGCCTATAACTGGCTTCCTGTAGTTTCAACCCGTTATTGAGGCTGAATCCTATCTTCATGGAGGGTATCTGAGTTGCTTCCGTCGAAATCCTTGAGTTGAAGGCTCAGGTCCATAAATTCTTAGGTTGAAGTTATGATGTCCTCATGGGGAAGGTGGAGATTGGGAGGGGTGGGTGGGCTTTTGTTGATGCCTTGCTTCCTCGCCCAACTCTTCTTCTCCACAGTTGGTGCAAGATGTACAAGATCAGCGGTGGACTTTCAACTTACTGAGAGACTCCAGGTAGGAAGACCCTGCATTTCACCCCCTATCCCCTTGGGTTTGTCGGCCATCTCCGGACACACTCAGCCCTCCCTTGCCCCACAGCCCACCTGGGAGCTAAGCTGGCATCCTTAGACGCTGATTTGCTGCTGAATGACTTAAACCAGGGGTTCCTAACCTACGGCCTGTGGGCCAGCCCCTGCCCACGGCACCATTTCATATGGCCCACTGCCACTGCACCCAGAAGTGGAAGCAGGTGAATTTACGACAGACATAAAATGCACCCGCACATGCGTAAATGCATGTACATATTGACTTCCACTTCTGGGGGGCATGGTCCTGCCCGCTCAGCTGTCTGAGGGGCATGGTCAGGCCTATGGCATAAAAAGCTTGGGAACCTTTGACTTAAACTCAGAAGAATAATCGTATGTTTTTGACTTTGAAGTAAAAAAAGGACTCTGTAATTCTGGTGTGTCTTCCCTTTCGGAGGATTCGACAGCTCTCAGAAATTATTCAAGGATTGCCATCTAAACCAGGGATTCTCAACCTGCGGCCTGTGGGCTGGATGCAGCCCGTGGCACCATTTCAAATGGCCTCTCACCGCCTTCACCACACCAGGAAGTGCCACATGGTGGGGGAAAGGTAAAATGGCTGTCTAGCCCCCAAAGCTGTCTGAGGGAGCGTATATATACAGCCCCCCCCCCCATCGGCCAGTGCCGTTCACATGATTTCAGTTTTCTGTGGATCTAAAAACATTCAATAAAAAAATCCCTGAAATACACATGTATTTCTATGATGCATTACCAGTCATGGCCACTAGAAGTGTCTGTTTGCAATGTAATGCTAGAAGGAATGGATTGCTCCCCCACTTCCACAATAGCTATTTTGTTAGCACACATGAAGAATGATGGAGGTGTTTGCACTTCCCAGCTTCTATGATCGGGCATGTATTCTTAAATATGGGATTCACTGTTTTCCGTGGTGTTAGATATCCACAGATCTTAGAACATATCCCCTGCAGATCCATGGGGGAGGTGTGACCTGTACGCGTGTGTGTGTCTGAGAGAGAAAGAGAATGTGTAAGTTTGCTGCAGCCATGAACATTGCTCTCTGAAGCAACCACTACAAATTGTTAATTTTTCTCTGTCCTCCAACAGCACCGTCGTGTTAGAGACGCGGCCTGTGGATCAACCAAATGCCACAAGCAACCTCTATGTGCCAGCATGACCCTAGCCCAACTTTTACCTAGAGGTCATCCATAAATTCACCCCCCAAGGCCCGTCACATTCCTGTTTCGTGATCCTGAGGACTGTTTCTGACCCCAGAAGAGACCCCTCTCTCCACCTCAGAGAGACTTACAGGAGGAAATGTAATGGGGAAGACGAGGCGTTGTACACCTGCTTCTGGGCTGTTCCTCAAATCAGCAAGAAACAGACTGGGTTGGAGAAGCAACTTGCATGGCTTTGTTTCCACCTGTGGGCTACTTCGACTGCCTCAGGCAGTTTTCTGCCCTCAACAGGCCCAAGGTGACATCACTATCCTGGTTTTCTGTGTTCCAATTTCATAAGGGTGTGGCTCCAAAATTATTATTATTATTATTATTTTTTAAAAATAGCATTACTTTTGGAGAGTCCATTTTGGTTTCATTGGTTGATTTTAAACAGAGCTTCCCAATCTATAGCCCGTGGGCCACACCTGGCCTGTGGCACCATTTCATGTGGCCCATGTTGCCACCACCACCGCCACCAGCGGACGCATTAATTACAGCTGTAAATGCACCTGTGGCTGTCGTAAACGCATTTACAACAGCTGTGGACACATTTTATGGCGGGGATTATGGTGGGGGTAACCACCAGTCCGGCCCGCTCAGCTGTCTGAGGAGGTGTGGTCCAGCCCATGGCATAAAAAGGCTGAGAATCCCTCATTTTAAAGAAGAGCAGCGTCCCTCTGGGTGGTGAAGTTATCTGTTCAGTGTTTGGTTCACATGGCGCTTCCTGTATTGAGTCTTTTGAGCAAGGGGGACTTTTACCTCTACTACTAATACAGTAATTCCGTGTAAGAATTTATTCTGGGTTGAAAGGATTTTTACTGGAGAAACTCCACTCAGGGGACGCCCGAATGAGGCTCCTTTCATGTCCCCAAGAACCGGGACAGAGACAAATGCTCAAACCGTCATGCAGTTCCGGTGTCTCGAACTGCCAACTTGCCACCCTTCCAGCTAACAAGGTGAGCTTCTTAACCACTGAGCCACCACTGCCCCATTTACCTTTACTAAGAGGAACTAAAGAGCCTTGGTGGCGCAGTGGTTAAACTGCTGAACTGCAGCCAAAACTGCTTTTATTGTGAGTTCGATCCTGACGGCGATGACTCAGCCTTCCATCCTTCCGAGGCCAGTAATATGAGTCTCTGGAATGTTGGGGGGGGGGGAAATGATTATTAACTTATGTACCACCCAGAAAATGGACTAAGCCAGGGGGTTACCAACCTAAGGCCTGTAGGGCCCCCCCACCTCCCAGGGCATTCGAGAAACAAAATAGCCATCCTTTTGAAGCTGTTGGGACAAAATGGCCACCCCCATCAAGCAGGCAGGGCAAAATGGCTGTCCGGCCCTCGAAGCTGACTGAGAGAGCGTGACCCGGCCCCCGGCTTGAAAAGGTTGGAACTAAGCACTTAGGGGCAGTATAGAAGTGTAATTGCTATTGCTAACAAACCGTGGGTCCCATGTGATGATGGGAAACAGGAAGAAGATGGGAGGATGGCTAACCATCCTTAGCAACAACAAAACAGACATTTCTTTTCGTCATCTGTGTTCAGCAGTCTATGGTTTTATTGGCAAGGAACTAAGCTGTACTGGGCGGTGTTGGGGAGACAGAAGGGACCTACATTCCCAGTTTCCCCATAACAGGCCTACATCAATTATGCTACAGCCCTGGCTGAAAGATCCAGAGGGGAGCAGATTGGACCATCCTGGAAAGGAGCTGTCATCCCCCAAAGTTGTGGTGCTTATTCAGATATGGTCTTATCTAGTCTTCTACTCCATACGTAGACTTCCACAGTAGGGTAGACGAGGGGTGTTCCCCTGTGCCTCCCCAGCTCTAGAATGAAGCCACTGTCACAGATAAGCTCCTACCACACAAACCATCAGCCTTACAAATGAGGTACAGCTTACGAATAGGGCAACAGAACAGGGATGGTGAAATAGGAGGGTGGGGGGGGGTCCCCTCATCGCTGGCACCCCCTGGGGCTTGTGGACCAGAAGTCCAGTTCTTCTTCCCTTCTATCAACGACTAGAAAGTGGACAGAAAGCAGCAAAACAATTCATTCCTTCTCCAGAATCTAAAATAGCATCTGGCTCCCACCCTCAAAGATCCTCCCTCTTTCCTAGGGCTAAAAGTCTATAAAAGGCACTTGAAACAGGGAAAGGGGGTGTCCTTTGAACCTGAAAAGGGAAGTACAGTATTGCATAGACAACCCCCCCTCCAAGAGACAAGGATAGATGGGAAGTAATTCAACCCAAGTGGCCAATCCTAAAGCATCTTCAGATTGTGTTTCCAGAGGTCAAGAATGGTTGTCTTCCTAGGTATTAGGAAACGAAGCCAGACTATCATGGGCTGTGAGGACTTGGGGTGGGGGTTATTTGGCAGGTCATGAAGAAAAGGAGGAATGACAGGGCTGGCAGAAAGACAGATGGACGAGAGACGGAGTCCCTGTTTCCCCCCGAAATTCTTTTAAAGGAAGAATAAAGGCCAATTTGGATGTACCGCTCTGCCCCGGTTCTGCCCTGCTCCTCCACCTAAGAGGTGAAACCACCTCCATCCAAGAGAGAAGGAGGACCAATAAGACGGAATTGGAGCAGGAGGTCCCCCACTGGGCATGGAGGCATCTAGCCGAGTTGATCTTCATACTGTTTGCGGAAGCAGTCGCCGGCGGGGAAGAAGTCCCAGCAGCGTTCTTGATACATCTTCCAGACGTAAGACTCCTGTGGTAGAAGAGAAAGGAGAGGATGGTGAGAAGACATCGCCCTCCAGGCAACCCGGGCTAGGACATCTGGGTGGTCTAATGGCAAAAGGGAGGAAAGCTCCCCTATCCCAGTGTGGCTGAAAGGACTGAACATAGTTGCTTTTGCCCTGGTTGCTATCATCATCAACATCAGCAGCAGCTAGCTTGGCCTGAGGGTGGCTGAATGGATGGGCCAAAGACTTGTGCCCTTCATATTACCCTTTCAAGGTCAGGCGGCCAAGTTTCCTTCACTCCCAAGTATCTTGAAAAGAGAGGACCCATTGGCCAAGGGACGCCGGTGGCCAACCCCTACTGTTGGGTCCTTCAAGTGGTTCTTTCTTTATTCATATCAGATGCACCACCAGCATATAATAACATGCAAAAGCTAAAATTAACACATCTAAAATCAAAATAGAATTTAAAAGGGCTAGATGACATTTGCCCATAATCAAGGCACATCAACAGCATTTCCTCTTGCCAACCTAAGGTCCTTCTCAGTGCACGTTGAGGTGCATCATGTGCATTGTATCCCATGGGCGATAGTTTGTACTTCTCCAGGCTGTCATCTACAGGGAAGCCCCACTTTCTCAGATTAGCCCTTGATCTTCCTACCCCTGCATGCAATCTATTTAAAGCATGGGTTACCAACCTAAGGCCTGTGGGCCAGATCTGGCCTGCAGTGCCATTTCATGTGTCCCCTTCCTCCATGGGCATTCAAGAAAAAAATGGCAACCCCTTGAAGCTGTTGGAACAAAATGGCCACCCCCATCGTGCAGGCAGGGCAAAATGGCTGTCTGGCCCTCAAAACTGACTGAGAGAGCATGAAAAGGTGGGGAACCCCTGATCTAAAGCTTTCCACACAGGCCATGGTTGTTTTTGTCCAGGCGGTGGAGAGTCATGTGGTTCTGCCCAGTCATCTGGTAGCTCCTTGCTCGCCTTCCATAGTTCTACGGTGGTCTGTGGGGGCTGGATGTTCAGAGGGGCAGAAGTTGTGAGGAAGCTGTCTCTTGATTTCAGTCTCTGCTTTGGTGGTTGGTGATCAAATAGCAGGTGCGTCTCAAGGGGTAAGAGGACATCTTTGTGTGTCTGCCTGCTAAAGCTCCCAGAGACCCTCAACTCTGGGAAGACTGGGGACCCCTCTCACCTGGCCAGTGTGCTCTGTTTCATCCTTGTTGATGAGATACATGAGGAAGAACCTGGAAAAGGAAGAGAGGCAGGAAGTCATGACCTGCCAGAAACTCTCACGACTGAATGTTTGGGTCTCTTGCTTGAGGCAAAGAGTTTGGAGTGAGGGTCCTATCTTGGGAATGAATCTACTCCCGCCATCCTCTCAACCAGGTTTGGGGAACCCACTTCCGCCCATATTTCCTGGACAGAAGCGTAGCTTACCTTGCTGGGGCCCCGTATAAAAATTGTTTGGGGGCCCTTTAGATGTGGGGCGGAGCTAACGTCATGACATCATGACGTCATGGGGGGAGCCAACGTCATGACGTCATGACATCATGGGCGGGGCCAAAAATAAAAATAAAATAAATAAAAATAAAATAAATAAAATAGAATTAAAATGTAAAAAAAAAAAAAACACACACACACACCTCAACCCACCCACCCACCCACCCGAAACACAAAAACCTCACTTACCTTAATCCTGGGGCCTCTTCTTCCTCCGCCTCTGCTGTCACCGCCGCCGCGCCGCCACTGCTGCCGATCGCTCCCTCGCCGCGCACGGCGAAGGCAAGGGGCAGTTGTGGAAGGCGAGCGGGCGAAGCGAGGCAGCCCCGAGGCCCTCCCCCCGGTTGCCGCGGGGGCTCCCTGGCAGGCTGCGCCAGCCCGGGCGGGGCTCTCCACCTCGACGCTGGGGTGGGAGTCCACCAGCTGCAGGACCAGCTCGCGCGCCCCATCCCGCACGCAGGCGGCAGGTGAGCTCCAGGCGCGCGCGGCAGGTGAGTTCCAGGCGCGCGCGGTAGGTCAGCTCCAGGCGCGCTCCAGGTGACCTGCCGCGGGACGGGGCGCGCCCGCGAGCTGGTCCTGCAGCTGGTGGACTCCCACCCCAGCGGCGACCGTGGAGAGCGCCGCCCGGGCTGGCGCAGGCAGGGAGCCCCCGGAGTCGGGGCTGCCTCGCTGCTTAAAAGCTGCAGCTCCGACTCCGACTCTCCGACTCCGGCTTTTTTTAAAAAATTGGAGCCAAAAATGGCTCCAATAAAGTGCGCATGCGCAGAAACTCAATCTGACACATGCGCAATGCATCAGATTGAGTTTCTGCGCATGCGCAGTAAATTTTTGGTCTTTTTTATTTTTAATTTTATTTTTTGCCGTTGGGGGCCCCCGTAGCCCTGGGGCCCCGTATAATTGATACGGCTGATACGGCGGTAGCTACGCCTCTGTTCCTGGACCAAGCATGCAGGTTTAGAGAAACAGAGGCTGCCTCCAGATGTCTCCAGCCCCTGCTTTCTCCACCAGTGCCTTACATATAATTGGCCAGGTTGTGTTCCTCCAGCGTGTGGGTGTCGAAGCCATGAGGTGTTGTGTCAAAATAGTCGCTGCCGATCCCACAGATGAAGCATTTGGTCTGTCAGGACAGAAATGGCTGTGAGACAAGGCCTAGAAGATCATTTGAACTGGGCAATGTTGACCCTGGACTCTGTTTTAATTGAAATTGCCTCCTTTTACTGCTGCCGATAGCATTTTACTTTGAATACTTTAATGCTTTTAAGATTTTTGTATGCCATCTGGCTTTGTTGCATGTGTTTTTATTGGTTGTTATGGGAAGAAGCTTAGGTCATCTTGCTCCCCATGATGGCCCACTGCTTTTCCTTCCTGTTCCCAAAGCAGGATAGATATACAGTCAAACCTCGCTTAAAGAGTAACTCGCTTAAAGAGCAGAATTTTCTCTGAATGTTCGCTTCGCTTAACAAATAAAACCAACCAAAAACTCGCTTAACAAATAAATGGGGGGTTCACAATCCCCCCCACCAGAAGCCACAATTGGTCACTTACAATGGTGTTTCGCTTAAAGAGCAAACTTGCTTAAAGAGCAATCCCGTGGAACACATTATGCTCTTTAAGCGAGGTACCACTGTATAAATAAAATGGTATACAGAGAATAATTAGAAGGTGGTATACAATGTCTCACTAAGGTGGTAAGTACACATACTAGTTTATATAAGTTTTTCCTTTTATATTGTTGTTATTGTTGTTATCTATGCCCTATCCATTTAAGACATGGATTCTCAACCTGTGGCCCATGGGCCAGATATGGCCCACAACACCATTTCATGTGGCCCCTCACTGCCTCCACCACACTAGGAAGTGCCATGTGGTGGAGGAAGGGCAAAATGGCCTTCTGACCCCCAAAGCCAACTTACCTCCATGTCCTCCTTCACTTGCTCCTGCTGGTCTCTCAGTTCTCCGAAGGCATCGATGATCAAGCCTGGGAAGAAGCGAAAGGGCAGGAGAAAGGCACAGAGTTGAGAAAACACAGATTCAGGTGACCCAATACATTCTCTAGGAACTAGAAAACTAACACAGCTGCTCTTTGCAAATGTACACAAGTCCATCAATGGCAAGAGCAGTCTGCATATGCTTGGAGGTACCCCTCTCCATTTGGATGATTGCCAACCTAGCAATTCAAAAGCAAGAAATTGCAAGTAGATAAATAGGGATCACTTTGGTGGGGTCAGATCTTGGAGATATGAAAGAACCCTCATCCGGGCGTCCCCTGAGCAGAATTCCTCCAGCAAAAATCCTTTCAACCCAGAATAATTTCTGACACATAATAATAATAATAATAATAATAATAATAATAATAATAATAATAATAATAATAATAATAATAATAATAATAATAATAATAATAATAATAATAATAATAATAATAATAATAATAATAATAATAGACAAGTTTCAAGAGCTAAGCCAGTGGTGGAGAACATATGGCGTGCATGCCAGAGGTGGCACTCAGAGCCCTCTCTGTGGGCACCCATACAGTCACCCCAGCACAGACTTCACCCGCCCCTCTGGCCAGCAGCCCAATGGGAACACTTCCTCCCTCCCCCCAGCACAGACTTCACCCGCCCCTCTGGCCAGCAGCCCAATGGGAACACTTCCTCCCTCCCCCCAGCACAAAGTTCCCCTGCCCCTCTGCCCAGCAGCCCAATGGGAGCGTTTCCTTCCTCCCCTGTTGCTATGTTGGCACTTTATGATTAATAAGTGGGTTTTGGGTTGCAGTTTGGGTGCTCGGTCTCTAAAAGGTTCGCCATCACTGAGCTAAGCTCTTGCATTCAGAATCATTAAATACACCTGGGACTCATTTTAAGCTCTTCTTTACTGCTGGGCTTCCTCCCCCCTTTGCTCTGGGCTAGGATCAGATGGCGAAGAGCAAGACCCTCATTCAATGTCCTGCAATAATAGGTACAGAAATGATGGATCAAGCGAGAAAGGCCACCATTCCCGTTCACCTTGGATGATGGCCAGCAGGATAACGATGACGAAGAAGAAGAAGGTGATGTCGAAGATGACCCGGTAAAGCTCATACTCATCCCCTGCTGGGTCCTCGATCTCATCACCGATGCCTCCGCCCGCCCGCACTCCAACATACATGTGGAACAGGTAACACTGTTTCGGACACAGATTGGGATCAGTAGACTTTTTTTTTTGACATCATAAGAGGCTGGCATCATGGAATCATAGAACAACTGAGTTGGAAGAGGCCTTTGAGGCCATTGACTCCAAACCATCTGCTCAATGCAAGAATCCAAATTGAAGCAGATTTGGCAGATGGCAAAGAAGGCCATAACTTTCTGGCCCAGCCTGAGAGCTCCCCAGAGCCATTGAAGCCAGGGGTGGCAATTCCCAGAATCCTTGATCAGCTGGTGTGCTGACTTGGGCTTCTGATAATTACAGTCCAAGAACACCTGGAGAGCCAAGGTTGGCCACCCCCAAGCAAAGCCAACCAGCATGAGAACCAGACTCATGGCTTGGCAAGGATCCCATCCGCCATCAACCGATCAGCCCTGCTTCTCCACCCTACAGGACACCAACCAGTGCTCTGCCCGCCGACTTACCGTCATCATGTCATCACATTTCATGTCCGGCTCGTCCTCATCCTCGCTTTTGTTGTAGAACTTGCGGAAGAAGTTGAAGGCCACCACTGTGTAGAGGTAGACGACCACCGCCAGCAGTCCCACTGTCATCATCAGCTGAGGAGAGAAGGGACAAGTGTAAGAGGCAGGCAGCTGCCACTTATTAAAACATGCTATTGGGGTTACTAGAAGATAGAGGCCATAGCCCAAAAAGTGGACTATAACTTTCTCACAACTTTCCCCCATCCTTCCCTACCTGTTTGCCGTTGTGAGTGACGGACGACAGGATGGTCCGCAGGGTCTTGACACCCATGGCAATGTCCAGGAGGTGAGAGGCGAAGAAGAAATTGTTGTAGTGGCCAAGGATGGACATCACCATGTACCAGAAGAGATACAGGAAGGACTGTGCGGTGGAAATAGAAGGATGGTGCTGTAATGCCATGTGGCAGGCATGACTAGACGCTGGAGTGTACGAAACACTGTTACCTTCCCTGCCGAAGTGGTACCTATTTATCTACTTGCAATTTCTTGCTTTCAAACGGCTAGGTTGGCAAGAGTCAGGGCAAGCAACGGGAGCTCACTCCATCATGCAGCACTCAGGTCTCAAATTACTGAACTGCCAACCTTTTGGTCATTAAACTCAGCATCTTAACCACTAAGCCACAGTGGTGGCCCTCCAACTAACATACATATGAGTTATTTCCTGCTCCCAGTCAGCTCCTAGTTGGTTCTTCTGCATCTTTTCACTCACGTTATCGGTGAAGATCACACCAAATTTCCAGATCTTGTACTTGATGTCGATAGAAGTCAGCCTAGGGGAAAGTGGGAAGAGATGGTTGAAGAGGGTGTCCTCAGAATGAATGTATTCACTCATGCATCCACACATCCTCTGCATCGACCTTTCCTTCTTCTTGAAGCACCATATCTAATTCTGAATTGGCTATCCTCATGATGATCAGCCATGAAGATTGTCCTGGAAATGATATAATGCAGTGGCCTTCCGCATCATTGTGTGACACCTGTGCCGCTGATCCAGTTCCTTGAGCCACTTTTTGGTCCTCACCCCTTTGGGCACCCAAAGTCCTCCTCAGCCCCAGGCCAGGATGGATGAAGCTGCTGCCCTCCATCAAGATGGAGTCAAGTGGGATTTAATCCACCTGGGGACCATCACCCTTCCCTGTGGACTTTGGTCCCTGTTAACCCTCAGGGTGTTCAGGTTAGTTAACCACCGCCTGACACTCAGTGTTACTGGTGATAGGGTCTACTCTATGACCTGGCCAGACAGGAACGGTGGCTATTCCCTGATTCCAGCAATTGGATTTTGATACCTGGTACCTGCATTTTGTTGCTGGCAGTAGGGTCTACTTCAGTGATAGTGAACCTGACACGCCAGCTATTCTGGAACTTCATTTCCCAGAAGCCCTGATCAACAGGAGTGCTGACTTGGACTTCAGGTACATGAAGTCCAAGAACACCTCGAGTGCCAAGGTTCGCCATCACAGGTCTGCTCTATGACCATAGCAGGATCACCTGGCCAGGTTGGCAAAAAGATTCCTCTGGTGCATATTCAACTGTAAAATATAATGAATTTCAAACCCTCTTTGCCGAATTCCAGCCAGCAAGCTGACACTAGCCTTGTTGTGGGGCAAAAATAACATTCACCCACCTCACCCTCCGTTCTGCTGCTTGCTTTCTTACCAAGTAAGGAAAGATTTGTCTTTCTCGGGTTTCTTCCCGTTCTGTGCCGAGATTTCCAGGCTGGCCAAATCCATTCCCAGAAGTTCCGCAATCCTTTCCCGCCCGTAGATGTCGCCGTATTTATCAAGCACCTTCAAAGGAATTAAATTACTTTAATTTCCCTATAAATCTTTTCCCCAGTACTTATTTGCTTTGCAACATCTCCACCACATAGGATAGGTAAAGGTAAGATAAAGGTCACCCTTGCTCAAAAGCCAGTCATATCCAACTCTAGGGTTCAGTGCTCACCTCTTTTTATAGCCAAAGAGCCAGCGCCTGTCTGTGTATGCAGATATTTCTGTGGTCATGTGGCAGGTATGACAAGATGCCAGAGTGCGCAGAACACTGTTTACCTTTTCTGCCAAAGTGGTACCTATTTATCTACTTATAATTTCTTGCTTTCGAACTGGTAAGTTGGTAGGAGCTGAAGCAGAGACGGGAGCTCACTCCATCATGCAGCACTTTGGTCTCGAACTGCTGGCCTTCCAGTCATCAAATCCAGTGTCTTAAACACTAAGCCACCTCAGTCTGACTCCACATAGGATAGAATGTCCCTTTTCTCTTTTTGCACTTATCATTCACGTTTTTGTATAGCTTTGCTATTTTTTTTGAGCATTAAGTCCCATCGATAAAACATGTTTGGAAATTTTCCTTGTGATCTATATTTAACGTGGTATATAATGTCTTCATTCATAATGGGTTTTTTCCATCCTCTTAACTGCTTTCTCATTCTATGTCAAGAATTTGCTTTTTTTAAAATAAAAATTATTATTAAAAAAAGCAGAAGAATACAGACAAATAAAAAACAACAACACTAACATTAATAATAAAAACACTAATTCATCAATAATGGGACATTATTGTCCTATTCATGTAATCTAAACAATCTCCCGTTTCTTATTCTTATCTCCTATTTTCAAAAAAGTTAAATATTTGTGTTCTGGCTTTATCCCTTTAGTTTTAACAAACCCATTGACTATAAATTCCCCCAAATTTCTAGAAAATAATTTTTCTTTATCAAACCTTTCTTTAATTTTAATTCACACATCAACCTATCATTTAAAGCAATTCCCCATCATTCCTTATACCAGTCTTCCATTACAAATCCCATATATATTTCTCAATTTTTAGTCACCAAGAATCTATGCTCGGATACGAGTAGCAGCCAAAGACGAATAATCTAACTAGGCAGCTTTGCCCATCTCTGTCAATGATGTTAGGTCGGGACTAAAACTCACCAAAGCAACCTCCGTTGGGCCAGATGAAAGTGGATGGCACACGTCATGGTCACCTAGCCCAGTGGGTGACGTGACATCCGAATGGCTAAAAAACTACATGCAAATGGACTTGATTTCTCAAGACCGTTTGCTTGTGTAGAATTTCATCACAGAGACATCTACCAATGCACAAATGCCTCACTGAATAACGACTCCAGGGTATCAAAGGTAATAATCTCATGGTTGTTGCCAAAATAACGACAATCTCTTTGCTAAGGAAGTTCCAGCTCTCTGGTCCCCACCCCATGAGACTGGGTTGGAAGATCTTACCTTTCTCTTGATGAATTTGTCCCAATAGTTGCTTGGGAATGACCTGGTAAGGAGAGATAACAGAGGGGATAAATGGGATGGTGGGCATCAGCAGCTTCACACCAGTTCTCCCATCCGCCCAGAGAGAGCACTAAGCGCTGTTGGGGCAGTATATAAGTGCATAGTAACTGCTTTGCTAAGCCCTGCATTTCTGGAAGGTGTATGGCTCAAGCATGGTAGGGCTCCGGGAGTCCAAAATGCCCCCTTGCCACAAGACCAGCCCCATAACTGAAGGAATGCATGAAACATGAACCGAAGTGGATTTAAGTTTGACCAACAACAAAGCCAAGAATGTGGCTTCATTTTGGCAGTTTAAAAGCTTGGCCTGGACATGAAAGAAGGAGAAGACTAAAGGAAGACTTCTGATAAGACTCAGATTTCTAAACTAGGAGGTGTCATGGTCCTAGGACAGGGATGGGGAACTTTGGCACTCCAGCTGTTTTTGGACTTCAATTCCCAGAAGCCCTGCTCATCAGGAGTGCTGACTTGGGCTTCTGGGAATTGAAGTTGAAGAACACTTGGAGTGCCAAGGTTGACCATCATGGCTCTAGGAGGAATGGACCCGTTTCCGGTCCCCATCTTTCAGAAGCACTCACGGCGCATTGAGCACCAGGCGGTCCCACTGGCCCTTGATGTCATCATCCTCTGGCTGCTCCGTGATGTAAAGGCCGTCAAACTCCAGTTTGCGGGCTAGCTCCTTCTCGCGCTTGAAGATCACCAGGGGCACCTTGAGGCAGTTGTAGCCAATAATGCAAAGGAAGGCCACCAGGGTGTGGAGGGCCGACAGGAACTGCAGGGCTGGTTGCATGTAGCCTGTGCTCTCTTCCAAGAAGAAGTAGACCACACTGTCCTCATCATCCTCATCTCCGTTGCCGCCGTCCCCACCGTCATCGTCCCCACCAAAGCCTGAGCCGCCACTTGAGGCTGTATCCAGTTCCCCTTCAAATCCTGAGCCCTCAAACTCCTCCTCCCCTGGGGGCGTGTCGGACACCTGGGCAGGTGAAATGATAGAGAAGGTTGGGTTAGACCAGGAAGGGTCTACTCTTGTGTCTATCCTTTATTCAGGGTAAAGCTGGTAACCTTGGCTTTGACCCACCCTTCTCCTTCAGGGGTGACCAAACCTTTCAGGCTGTGGGCCGGTCACATCGTTCAGCGGGCCAGTCATGTGGTTCCTCCCACTGGAAACAAAACGTGTCTTGCAATCTGTTTTGCAACAGATATGTTTTGCAACAGGATGAGATAGATTTTAGGCTGCCATTTTCTCTACTTAAACTGGGGTGCCCAAACTATGGCCTGTGGGCCGGATCTGCCCCTGATACCAATTTATCTGGCCTGCACCGCCCTTGTCGCTCCTGGAAGCGGAAGTAAAATGCACCCATGTGGACATGTTTTACTTCCACTTCTGTGAGCAATGGGGGCGGCGTGAGCCCGATGAATTGGCATCAATTGTAGATCTGGCCCATGGGCCATAGTTTGGGCACCCCTGTTCTATTCTGTTATGATGGTGTTCCTCACGGGGTTCCCGTTCTCCTGATCCTAGTTTTCTTTCCTGGCTCTGTCCAATTTCTTTCACTCTCAGAATAGTAAAGGTCAAAAACCAGTTATATCTGACTCTAGGGTTTGGTGCTCATCTCTGTTTACAGCCAAAGCTGTCTCAGTCCTGCAGATATTTCCGTGGTTAGTGGCAGGCATGACTAGACCAAAGTGCAAGGAACGTTGTTACCTTTCCTGCCAAAGCATTACCTATCGATCTACTTGCAATTTCTAGCATTCAAACTACCAGGTAGGCAGGAGCTAGGAAAGATGGTGGGTGCTCACTTCATTACACAGCACTTGGATCTTGAACTGCTGGCCTTCTGGTTGTCAAGTTCAGTGTCTTAACCACTAAGCCACCAGCTCCCAATTCTGAAGTTGACCCTCCTGAACATTTCTTTGCCTCCACACCCCAACCGTCCAACACACTTTTAGGACTCATTACCTTGTAGAAAAGCAGGATGAAGTTGATGGCAAAGGCCAGGAAGAGCGCCAGGAAGCGAAGGTTGTAGAAATTCCTGGACAGGTAATTCTGAAGAATAATAACAATTTTATATCAGAAATTATTCTGGGTTGATAGGATTTTTGCTGGAGAAACTCTGCTCGGGGGACGCCCAAATGAGGCTCCTTTCATGTCCCCAAGATCTTTTACCCACCCAAGTGGTCTCTATTTATCTGCTTGCAATTTCTTGCATTTGAACTGTTAGGTTGGCAGGAACTGGTACAAAGACTGGTGCTCAAACCATCATGCAGTACTCGGGTCTCGAACTGCCAACTTGCAGGCCTTCCAGCTAACAAGGTAAGCTTCTTAACCACTGAGCCACCGCAGCTAGGTAGACAAGATCAGAGGATGGACAGAAAGATGCCTTCACCCAGGACCACCACCTGCCGCCTCTACAACCACAAGACTCTCTTCACAGCCTACACACTTGGGCTACAAACTTGCTATCATTTTTTGGGCACGTTGAACAGGTATGCATCCAATAATAAGTCTTGGGCTTACTAAAGAAACAGGGGAAGCTTTCTGATCCTCCCCCCCCTCAAAAAAATGGCCTACCAAGAATTTGGTCCTCTGGACCTCCACTTCATTCCAGAATTCTGATCCTTCCTCCTCGGGCTCCTTCTTCTCTCGCTGTGTTACCTTCTTCTTCTCCTCCTTGGGCGTTTCTTTGGGCTTCTCCTCCTTGGCCTCTTCTTCCTTCTTCTCTTCTCCTTCCTCCTTTGCTGCTTTCTCCCCGTTTTCAGCACTGGAGGAGGCACAGAAAACATGAAAGGTAGAGCTACCTGTCTCACCTGTACCACCAGCAGAGCCCTTTCTCTCTGATCCCAGAAGATTTCCAGCCCATCTGCAGGAAAAGGCCTTCCACTCATGGTCTTCTCTTTCAGGTATCAGGCAGTAACATTTTAAAATACTGACGGATGTTTGTATATGAGTTGCTTTTTTAACATCCGTTGATTATTCCATTTCAATCTGTTCCTTGGCTTGTTTTAAAGAAACAATAGTTTTTGGAAGCAATCCAGTCAAAGGCAGAGTAAAATAAAAATAAATCAAAGAAGCAAGATAGGAGGTAAAAGGTAAAGGTCACGCTTGCTCAAAAACTAGTTGTACCCGACTCTAGGGTTCAGTGCTCATCTCTGTTTCAAAGCCAAAGAGCCAGCGCTGTCTGCTTCTGCAGACATTTCCGTGGTCATGTGGCTGGTATGACTAGACACCGGAGCTCACAGAATGCTGTTTGCCTTCCCACTGAAGTGGTCCCTATTTATCTACTTGCAATTTCTTGCTTTCAAATGGATAGGTTGGCAAGAGCTGGGACAGAGACTGGAGATCATTCCGTCCTGTAGTACTCGGGAATTGAACTGTTAACCTCCTGCCTTCCAGTCAGTGTCTTAGCCACTTGAGCCACTGCAGATAGGAGGTAGAGACACCCTAAATTTCTTCAGATGGCTCAAATCATTTCACATGGCAGGATTGACTTCTTGGGAAACCTAATTACACACAAAAAGACTGGTTTAAATCTACCCTCTCTCCTCCTTCTTTAAGTTAGAGATTGTTGTTGTTGTTAAGGTGGCGGTTGGATTTGTATGCCACCCACTCGACAACGCGGCTCTGGGTGCGATGATGTGTCAAATATACCCCAACCAAAGGAAACCCCAACATTTGCAATCGGTATAAATTATACAAGTATGTTTAATCCCATATGGGAAGATAAGGACGTGGAAACGTACTCCGCTTTCTCTGGTTCAATGGGAGGCTCCTCAATCTTCTCTGGTTCCGCTTCCTCTTCCACCCCTTCAACCTGGAAAATTCAGAAAAGTTTGGATCAGTCTTCTGGTGTTACAGGAGAGTAAAGAACAAACGTGTGTGTGCGTGCAAGAGGAAAAGCTAAACATTACACAACTATCCAACTGTGCCAGTACAATGCTTGTAAAGACACAGCAATACTAATGCCAGTAGAAATACTGCATGATGGAAACTCTCTTATTACTTATATAAAGTATTTATACACTGGAAATGTTTTTAAAGTTTATCTCAAAAAGTATCACTTCAGTTCTTTCGGTGCAGGGCAAAGGTAAAGGTCTCCCTTGCTCGAAAATCAGTCGTATTCGACTCTAAGGTTCAGTGCTCATATCTGTTTATAGACAAAGAGCCAACTCTGTGTATCCAGATGTTTCCATGGACATGTGGCAGACATGACTAGACACCAGAGCGCATGGAACGTTGTTTATTTCCCACTGAAGTGATCCCTATTTATCCACTTGCAATTTCTTGCTTTCAAACTGCTAGGTTGGCAGGCACTGGGACAGAGACAGGAGCTCATTCCGTCCTGCAGCACTCGGATCTCGACCTGCCGACCACCCAGTTGTCAAGTTCAGCATCTTAACCACTAAGCCACCACAGTCCCTTCTTTGGGTGTAGCTTTACTTTAATGTTGGATATTAGTATTACCCAAAACCGGTCTTGTTTTTAAAAGATCTTAAAAACCTGTTGTTGTTCAGCCACACAGTTAAGTCCGACCCTTTGTGACTTCACCAACCACAGGATAGTCTTAAAAACTAAGAACAGCTAAGAAGGTTGATCTAGCCCAATGATGGTGAACCTTGGCACTCCAGTTGTTCTTGGACTTCAATTCCCAGAAGCCCAAGCCAGCACTCTTGCTGGGAATTGAAGTTCAAGAACATCTGGAGCACCAAGGTTTTGCCATCCCTAATCTAGCCTGACCCCTCAATTTCCCACTGCCATATAATACTATCTTAAGTCTCCAACATACTCCTAATTTTCTTTTCAGGATGGGTGACCCTTCAGGTGTAGGAGGTTCCACCGGGGTTGCATCACCAATATCTCCAAGACCGCCAGGGGCATCAGGAGCCATCGATCGGAAATGTTCCTTCTTTAGATCCCCTCCAAAGCCCTCTCCTCCTTCAGTGGGCACCTCCTCTTTGCCAGGCTCTGCTATCTCCGCTTGTTCCTCTTCTTCCACCACTTGTTCAACCTCTTCTGAAGATGCCACATCGCCATGGACCTCATCCTGGGTTGGGTCAGGCATGCTGGCCAGCAGTTCCGTCACAGTCATCTTCTTGGCTTCTTCAACCAAGCCACCGCCAAAGAGTGTGTTCCAGATGAGGAAGAAGATGCCCTTGAAGACGTTGCAGAAGAAGAAGAAGATGCCCATCAGAATGGTGTAAATAAAGGTGGCAACGGCCATGGCCATCTCCTTGATAGTCATCTTCTTGATTTTGCGGAACTGCCGGCGGATGTTGCGATAAGTGAACATGTGGAAAAAATTCACAACACTCTCTAGGAACTCCCCGAAAGCTGAGGAGGCCTCTGCTGGTGCCGAAGCCTTCTCAGCTTCCGCCCCTTCTGCCCCTTCTCCTTCCTCCTCCTCCTCTTCCTCCTCCTGCCCTTCTTCTTCTGAAATCTGGGCTGCAATCTGCATCTCAAAGATGGTGTCCTCGCAGAAGTTGATGAAGAGCTCCATCTTCTCCGACTCACCCCCCTCATTGACCACGTCGAAGATGAACTGCCTCTTGGACTCTTTGACTTGTGGCATCTCCCACTGGGCCTTGTTCGTCTCGCTGATCTCAAAGTAGATGCGCTCAATGCGTTTGCTGGCGCCCATAATCTCGATGCGACCGAGGTAGGGACTGAAGTAGTTGATGATACACTCAGCCAACTCTAGGAAGGTCTTGAGGCGGTTGTCATGAGGAATGTGCTCTGAGAGGTTGGTCAGCAGGACAGCAATGTTGAAACCAATGTCTTTGGCGGGCTCTTGGAAACGGTTGGCAAACTCTTCGTAGTCAATCATCTCATTCTCATCAGCCTCTGAGCAAGACAGCAAGAACTGAATCTCAGAGGGTGTGTACTGTTTCTGGCTATCCATGGCCTTCTGGAAGTCCTTCTTGGAAATGAGTCCCCGTGGATCTGTGACATAGTCCTTGAAGGCATCTGAAGCCACAATGTCCTTCAGTTTCAAGAACATATCGAAGAACTTGAGAATCATCTCCACGTTGCTGGAGGACTCCACTAACATGTCCACCATTTGCCGGGCAATAGTGCCGTTCACAACGTTCCCTGGACAGAAACACACAGTGGGCAAAGGTAAGACATTAGACACAGGAACAATCCTAGGAAAAAGAAACACAACTGGTGGCTTGGTGGATGTTGTGTTGCCTCGCACATTGTGAGACAGACGCAGGTCTTTGTAACAGAAAGACAAATCCTTGCTTGGCTCTTTCTCACAGGAGGAATTCTTACATCTTTCTCCTCTCCTGCAAGGATGGTGTAAGATTTCCGGTTGGTCTCATTTCTGTCCTCACATTTGTGAGGATTATTTTTGGTGTGAAACTGGGACAATGACTCTTTTGATTTACAGAAACAAGACAGTTTTAAGACTTGGATGGGTTGTTTGATTCTTTTTTTTTTTTTGGCAATTTGCAAGTCCTTCTGTGATTGTTCTATGTGAATCAAGGAGCCACTATAGCAGGGGTGCCCAAACTACAGCCCATGGGCTGGATCTGGCCCTGACACCAATTCATCCGGCCTGCACTGCCCTCTTCGTTCCCGTATGGGTGCATTTTACTTCTGCTTCTGGGAGCGATGAGGGTGGCATGGGCTGGATGAATTGGCCTCGGGGGCCAGATCCAGCCCATGGTTCGTAGTTTGGGCACCCTTGGTTTAAGCAGAGAAAATGGTGACTTAACATCTATCTCATCCTGTTGCAAAACAGACTGCAAGGCACATTTTACTTTCACTGGGATGAACCACATGACCGGCCCACTGAACCACGTAACTGGCCCATGGCCCAAAAGGTTTGGGCACCCCTGCACTAGAAAGAAGGATCCATCCCCCATAAACTTTGAAACAGGGGCTAATGACTCAGTGTCAACCCTCCCACCTTCCCCAGAAAAATAAGGCAGCAACACAACAGATTAAGTATCTTCTTGCTCAAAAATATCTCTACTCAGAATCTTAGAAAAGGTACTTTGTTTGGGCCGCCACTCCCCAAGTTGAAATGAGCGATGGAGCCCAATGTTCAATGGAAACCAGTACTGGATTCTCACCTTCCAACAGGGACAGCAACATCACCACCATGTCCTTCTGCAAGTCAAGCAGCTCCTTCAAAAGTCCAATTTGGCTGGAATCCTGGGAGCAACAGGAAGCATAAGATATTGAGGGCCACTGGCTGGTGGTGCCTCCTCCCGTATCTTCCCTGAAGATATTTCAGAGTCTTACATCAGCCTCCCCCAGCCTATGGGAAAGGTCACCCTCCATGCCTATCTCCCTTTGTATTCTTAATGTCTTTCTCTCTTTTCCCCCACACAACAGGGGTGCCCAAACTACGGCCCATGGACCGGATCCAGCCCCAACTCCGATTCATCCAGCCCACGCCACTCTCATCGCTCCTGGAAGCGGAAATAAAATACATCTATACGGGCATGTTATACTTCCACTTCTGGGAGCGATGAAGGCATGGGCTGGATGAATTGGTATCAGGGCCCGGATCTGGCCCACAGGCTGTAGTTTGGGCACCCCTGGTTTAAGCAGAGAAAATGGCAGCCTAAAAATCTATCTCATCCTGTTGCAAAACATATCGGTTGCAAAACAGATTGCAAGGCATGTTTTACTTCCGCTTCCTGTGGGAGGGACCATGTGACCAGCCCACTAAATCACACAACCGGTCCATGGGCCGAAAAGTTTGGGCACCCCTGCCATGCAAGATGGCTTCATACACAACAAGGGACCCTCTTCTCCAAGGTAGGAGGGCGAGGATAACTCTTCAGGAACCACAAGCTAGGTGCCAATTTATGGGTGTTATCGACCATCGTCTTGATTCCTTGACAATGGTTCTTTAGGAAGACCACATATCTTAAGATCTCCCACCCTCTTTGGAAGACAACTATGTCTAGTGGAGATCTATTCACAGAATTAGGAAATGGGTATAGAAAAGGGACCCATTTCTTCTTCTGTAGAAGTAGAGTCTCTCTTCTTACCTCAGGGTAGGATTCACTCCGAAATTGATCCTCATGGGCAGCGCAACAAAAAGATAATTTCGGTGAGGGGAGAAAATATTCCTAGCGTGCTTCATGCCCACCTCTGCACCCAATAATTTAATCTAGTCCCTTCCTGCTCTCGCAGCCTTGCGCACTGAGAAGTAAGACTAGAAAGGACTCTTCTCTTTCAATTCCGCCTCCATATCTCTCTGTCCGGTACCAAATATCCTAAACGTATTTTTGCTGCAAACCCATAGCAGGTTTAGCCCAGTTACGGCTTTCCTCCAAAAGAATGATATTGATGTTGCAGAAAATTGTGTTAGGCATTTAGATTCTTCCTCGGAGTAGCAAAGGTCCAACAGTTTCAAGGGAGAAGTCAGCGTGTTTAAGTCAGTCAGCGACAAGGATGCATTGGGTTTTAGAGGCAATGTTGCCCAAAAAGGAATTTTGCTAGTACGAGATGGAGAAAGGGTGTCATGCTCAGCCAACCCAACGTGTTTTGGGAATTCCCCTCCCTCTTGGCCCCGAGGTCCACAGGATGACAAAAATGAGCCAGGATGGGACGTGAGTCAGCAAGCCAAAGCGGCGGTCAAGCATGGGACCATTGACCCCAACCCTCTTGGCAAGGTCAGCTGGTAAAACAGGTCAGGCTGGAAGATAAAGGGGTATGGAAAAGCCAAAAAAACAGGACAAGGAGCGGGTGCCAATCACCGCAGCGTCAGAGTGGAAAAACAGACCAGACCAACCTCTGTAGTACTTTTAAAAGATGTTGAAAAAAGGCTGCCATTCCTTGCCTTCCT
The DNA here is from genome assembly GCA_030440675.1 of Furcifer pardalis. Classification (NCBI taxonomy): domain Eukaryota; kingdom Metazoa; phylum Chordata; class Lepidosauria; order Squamata; family Chamaeleonidae; genus Furcifer; species Furcifer pardalis. Next base: position 308,876,324 of record CP126890.1, read on the forward strand.
GCCTCTAGTGGCCAATGTGTAGGACTTCGGGTGTGTAGATTCTTCCACTTGGGGGTGGACCTGCAAAATTGACTCAGGAAACAGTGATGCAACCGAGGTCTAAAGAACCCGGGTGTTGAACTACCATATTCCCCTCCTGCCAGACCACCGACCATGCCGGGATGGAGCCGGCAAGAGCTGGAATCCAACCACATCTCGAAGGGTGCCACAGGTTCCTCACCGCTGATGCAATGGATGGTCAAGGCAGAGAAGAAAACAACCCCATTTTGGAGGAACATCTCCGGTTAGCCCGAGGTTAAGGACTGAGAAGGCAACTGGCAGATTAAAGTAGCCGGAAGGGATCCTGTTTAGAAGGTATAGGGATTTCTTTTGTGAGTGAGGCAGGGGAATCAGGTTGGTCTGGCCTGATAAAGATAGAAAGGAGGGAAAAGATCATGGAGAGGGAGGAAGAAGAATTATGGGTGGGGAAGTAGTAGAAGACATGAACGAGAGGAAGGATTACAAGGAAGGAAGGAATGAAGGGAGGGAGGGAGGGAGAAAGGAGGGAGCAGCCAGAGAGTGCAGCGGCGTGAGATGGCCAAATGTTACACAAAAGGTTCTTACGCCATTTCGAAGTCCTGGGGGTTGGGTCATCTGTCACACATCAGAACAAAAATGTTAATCAGAAACATTTTCAAGAACATTTTTGTATTTTTGCCAGGCTTTACCATCTAGCACATTCCTTTATTTCATTGGGAACTGGGTGTAGTGGCTTTCCTTTGGGAGGTGGGCAGGTGGGCAGGGGTCATCTGGGGGTTTGGAGTAACTAGGCTTGAGGACACTGCATTCACCTGGATTCTCCCATCATGAAAGGGAAATCTGAAGCATGGACTGGATTCTACAAGCCACTAGATTTTAATCCTTCCCCAGAGTCCATGAATGAAATGTAAATGCCCACCATCCATCCATCCATCCATCCATCCATCCATCCATCCAATCATCCATCCATCCATCCATCCATCCATCCATCCATCCAACCAACCAACCAACCAACCAACCAACCAACCAACCAACCAACCAACCAATAATGATAGATGTAAGCACTTTCCATTCCTGCTTTGTAGTCTGACAGGATCTCCATTCTCTGTGGAGTCTGTCGAGAAGTCCTTGGTTTCCTAAGTCTCCCTTTCTCCATGCTAGAACAAAGGAAACCTAAATCTTTGTTCCTGGGCTACCGGAATGCACTTCCTCCACCCACTCCCTCAGAAGGACAATTCTCCTCCACTTATCCTCCCAGACACTTTCTTCTCCTTGAGTATTGTTTCACTTTTTTTGGCTCACTAACTGTACAGAAAGAGAAAGAACATCTCCTCAACATGAATCAGAATGATTCATAAACTAGCAAGAACTTTACTCACAAACCAGTCAGTTTGACCAGAGGGTTAGATTTTGACATTGAGTCCAAACTTCTTCCTTGACTCGACTTCCAAGTTGAATGATTTGGACACCTAATGTACAGAATCTGTTTTCCCTACCTTGATTCCATCCTTTTTAGACTTGGGATACATCTTACGCATGCTAATCATCTGAGCTTTTCTTTCCATTCTTTCTTCCAGCCCTTCTCTCTCTCTTTATAAAAAGCTTGGATTAAAATAGTGTAAGATCTGCTGGTTCAACCCAGTTGAGATCAAGATACTGATGAGCTAGAGTTCACAAGCCAATAAGGCTTCTCTAGCACAGTTTCTGCTTTGCAGTCTACTTCTTGGCATGCATGATGTTTCACCAAGAATGGTTCTCTCTTTTCCTTTCTCCTTCCTTAAGACCTTCTGCATTGGTTTTTTTGGAGGTGGGGGCATCACAAAAGGTCCGGGGCACTGACTTCCAGGGAATATGGTCAGATTATCTTCCAATTTCTATATGTTTTTAGGGTAGAGGAGAAGCATTAAAAACGTAGAGCAGGAACCCTGCCTTGGGACTGTCTGATGCAAAAGGAGAGTCACTGTATAAAGGAATGACCAGATGGTTGAAATACAAAAATGGTCTTTTTCAGAAGGAACACCCAAAGCCATCGGTAAGGTCAGGAATTGGGTTGGGTTGGGACGGGAAGGCAAAGAGCAAGTGAGTTTGGTTAGTACAGGAATTAAAAAGGGGAACGCCCTACAGACAACCTCCCTCCCACACCTCAGTTCTCACCTACCACTGGCACACATGTGTTCCTGGACAAGTCTCTTGCTCCTATCCTGATCACCCCCAATCATCATAACCCAAGGAAGGTTCTCATCCACATCCCAAACTCCGTGCTATTGCAGGAGCCCAGTCTGACAGCAAGATGGGAGAGATCATGTAGCCAATGGGTTAGCTAGGGTCTGGCTAAAAAGGCAAGGATGGAAATTGTCTTTACTGGGAATTATGCCATGAACAATTGCTGCCAACACCCTCCACTCGCAGGAGGTCATTCATTTCGTCATAGTTTGGATTCCAGATTCCTGAATCTAGGCATCAAATGTGCAGAGTTATCTGCATCGTGGACTTTGGCTTGGGCTGGGTGGCCAAGCCCAGTAATCAATTGGATAGTACAGAATTCAGCATGATTCATGAATGAACAGGAATGTTACTCATGAACCGGTGAGTTTGACCAAGCTTTAGATTTTGACGTTCAGTCCAAACGTCTTCCTTGACTTGGCTTCCAAGTCAAATGGTTTGGACACCTAATGTACAGAATCTGTTTTCTCCACCTTGCAGCTCTGGGAATATTTCTTTTCCTTTGCAAGTTGTCTGCGACTGGCTGCAAATAGCTAAAGACATTTGGGTGGTTGACTTAGGGAAGCTGGCCAGAAGAACACTTGTTTGTTTTCTGTCTCAGAGATTACTCTGGGTTGAAAGGATTTTTGCAAGGGACGCCCGAATGAGGCTCCTTTCATGTCCCCCATTGTGCAGCTCTCAAGGAATCAAACCCCATCCTTCTGGTCTCTAAGCACAGTGCTTTTACCAACTGAGCCACTGAGGAGCTGCTAATTTCATGTCAGACATTACTCTGGGTTGAAAGGATTTTTTAGGGTACACCAAGAATGAGGCTCCTTTCATGTCCCCAAGTGCAGCTCTTGGGTAGCGAACCCCAACCTTCCAGTCTCCAATTCAGCGTTTAAACATTAAGCCACCGGGGCAGGTGTACTGATTCACAAAGGGAGACATGGCCAAGGTTTTCATTTATGCCCCCCAACTCCTTCTGATTCCTGGTATTCATTTCCTCATCTGCTGTGCTCCTGTTAGTCCAGGGGTGCCCAAACTACAGCCTGGGGGCCAGATCCAGCCCCTGACATCAGTTCATCCGGCCCACAAAGCCCTCGTCACTCCTGGAACCGGAAGTAAAATGTGCCCAAGTGGGTGCATTTTACTTCTGCTCCCGAGAGTAATGAGGGCTTTGTGGGCCAGATGAATTGGCCATCTGGGGCCGGATCCATCCCATGTGCCAAAATTACCAGCCCCCTGAACCACGTGACTGGCCCATGGCCCAGAAAGTTTGGGCACCCCTGTGTTAGTCCCTTAAAAATTGACCTCTATGTTTCTCCCCATCCATGGCTCTTTTTGGCTGACACCCACAACCTTTTTCGTTTGCTTCCGTGCTTACCTGAGCGAGCTTCATCATCATGTGGGCGAAGACATGGAGGAAACCAATGACGGCATCCCATAGTCTGCTGTGCGCCAAGCTCTGCTGATTCCCAGTGCACGGTCCCTGGAGAACAGCAAAGGAATAAGGTACAGGACAGTCAAACCTCTACATACAAATTTAACTTGTTCCTCGAGGTTGGTTGTATCTTGAAATAGTCTTATCTTGAATTTCCCATAGGAAATTCACAGCCCATACCAAGCCTAACTCAAGACCGATTTCTCCTTGCATCTTTACAACATTGGTGAAACGAGTTGGGGAGTGGGTGAGCAAAAAATGCTAATTATCCTGTGAACCACCCAGAGAATGCACTAAGTGCTATGGGGCAGTATAGAAGTTTAATTGTTATTGCTAAGAGATCCCCATAAAATACCTGGATGTACTCGGTAAGGCTGTTGAAGACCTGCTTTGCCACGGCCATGGCTTTGGAAAAGTTGCGCTTTCCCTGCTCATCAATCACATCCTTGCCTGAGTAGTACCAGTAGAAATCACTGATGGACTCCTAGGGCAGAAAGAGATCAAAAGGTAAATTTGTCTTCTTTGTTTGTCAGCGGAAGTAGAGGACTTCCAAGTGACCTGTTTGGGGCCAAAGATAAAATATAGCAAAATAACACAGCCTAGAGCTGTGACGGCAAACCTTGGTACTCCAGATGTTCTTGGACTTCAATTCCCAGAAGCCCAAGCACCCTGTGAATCCACACAAATGGGTTTACTGTGATTCATCCGGTCCGCACTGCCCTCGTCACGCCCGGAAGCGGAAGTAAAACGTGCCCATGAGGCACACCACCACCACCCAGTGCTTGGGGAGGGTTGGTTTAGGATGAAAAAGGCTCTCACCTGAAGTCGCAAAAGGTAGTCGACGGTGCAGATGATAATGTTGATGGTGTTCGTGTTCCCTGTCTGGGTCCGTAGGTAATTCTGGAAGTCTGGAGCAAAAGGCAGCAGAAGTCAGGATAATAATAATTTTGTGTCAGAAATTATTCTGGGCTGAAAAGGATTTTGCGGAAGAAACTCCACTCAAGGAACACCCAAATGAGGCTCCTTTCATGTCCCCAAGAGCTGGGACAGAGACGGGCACTCAATCCGTCATGCAGTACCTGTGTCTTGAACTGCTGATTTGCCAGCCTTCCAGCTAATAAAGTGAGCTTCTTAACCACTGAGCCACTGCAGCCCCAGAGGTCAGGATGGGTCACAGCCACACAGCCTCCCAGTGACTCAATTGTCCTAGCTTCCCCGTCTACCTTCTATTTTATCTTCGCAAATATTAAGTGGGAGGGAACCGTACTGACTTGAAGGCATCTCATGAACTTCAATGACTGAATGAAGATCTGAAGTCCAGGATCCAAAGCCATCTAAGCCAGCTCCTCCCAAATGGACTTCTCCCAGTTGTGTTTGGCTACAATCCCCATCATCACACCCAGTCAGTTGATTCCCACCCATCCAACAGGCGTCAGGTAAGGCACAATGTGGAGCATTGTTCTTTTTAATAAAACAATCCAGCCTCAATAAGGGAGGTCTGGTTCTTCAGAGGTGGCCAGATGGCCAATCTCATCTTCTGTGCCCCTGGACTTGGCCAACGGGAGTCACAACTCTAGAACATATGGATCAAGGTAGATAAAGAGCCTTTAATTCACCTTTAGCCTCAGGTAGGCAGAGACCTATTAGTAGCCTTCCAACCCTTGCTCAGGTGAGACTCTGGCCCTAGAATTCCTCTCCCATCTCCCTTCTTATTCAGCTATGTGGGTTTTTGCATAATTCCCATAATCCCCTAGGTCATGGGGTTCTCAATTTTTTCAAGCCAAGGGCCTGATCATGCTCCTTCAGGGGCCGGATGGCCCTTTTGCCCTGCCTGCATGATGGGGATGGCCTGTACATTAAAAAGGAACCACACATGGCACTTCTGAGTGTGGCGGAGGCAGTGGAGGGGCCACATGAAGTGGCACTTCAGGCCACATCTGTCCCACAGGCCATAGGTTGGGAACCTCTGCCCTAGCTAGTGTTGTCACTGCCATGTTCTTTAGGAGATCCTGGGAAGCTTGTCCAAAACCAGTAACTTCCCCAAGCTTTAATCCAACTCTCCTTTGGCCTTTTAGCTCTCCCTGTCTTTGCTTTGTGATGCCGCTGAGCCTACCATTGTTGTGTCCTTCACAGAGGAGTTGTAAGAAGCGAAAGAGGTCCTGTGTGAACAAGTCGTCCGCCATCACCTTTTCTCCTAGAGTGGGGAAGGGGTGAAAGGAAGAGACAGAACTGGCCAACATTAGCAGGAGCGACGAAGGGGAGAAGAGAGAAGAAGGGTCGGAGGAGAAAGGAGGCCACAGAGAACATGCAGTTAGTCCAAAACTAGGAAGTCTCCAATGCTGGCTGTGAGTGAGGGAGCAGTCCATCCAAGAAAACCCACTGTTGGGGGCAAGTCAAGGTCTCATCCTGCAGTTCTCCATCAAGGCCAAGCTCTCATGCAGGCTCAACAGTAAAGAGCAGTGGGATTCTGAACGCTTGTTTCAAGCTCATCTCCGTTAAAACTAAGAAATAGCCAATTCACATATTACACGGAAGAAGCAGGGAGACTATGGTGGTAGAAATCTAGATCGGGGTTTCTCAACCTTGGTTCCTCAGATGTTCTTGGGGTTCAATTCACAGGAGCCCTGATCGACAGGTGTGCTGAATTGGGCTTCGGGGAATTGAAGTCCAAGAACGCCTGGATAGCCAAGGTTGAGAAACTCTGGTAGAAAGGTGGTCTTTTTGACAGGCCCCAGATGTTCAAGCAAAACAAATCAACAAGGGCTACGACTAGCTCAACTCAACTCCAGGTTTGTAGAAAACTAGTGCACCAGGGAGAAAAGTTTAATACGGACTTGTCTGTTGCACACCATAATTTTTAACATGGGGCAGCACTGCAAATACAGTGGAACCTTGGCTAACGTAATTAATGCATTCTCTGGCAGATTTTATTACAGCAAAAATTACTTTAACCAATTTCCCCATAGGAATGCATTTAATGCAATTTCCCATACGAATGCATTGAAAACAAAAATATATTAACTGAAACACGGTTTCCCATAGGAATGCATTGAAAACCAATTACTGTAATTCTGTAAACCAAGCCACTATTTTCTGCGGATTTCCTTTTGTTGTGTGATTTTTATGTTAACCGAGCTGTTTGTTAAACGAGGTTCCACTGTAATAACAATATGGACCATTGAGAAGATGTTGTCCAGAATTCTACCGTCATCTTCCATGTAGTGTGTGAATTGGCTATCTAGCTCATGTATGGTGATCAGGCTAATATGATTTCCAGAGAACAGAAATGGAGTATGTAGTGGATGAAAGAGGGGAAGGAACGTGATATACTTGTGGTTCTTAAACAGATATTCCTCCTGCAATGCCATGATGAAACCTAATACTGAAGAGGCAACTTTTTTTTTAAAAAAAAGCAGAAACCTGAAAAGTATCTTGTCTCTTCAGCACAAATGCTACTATATTAGAAATGTTAAAGAAACCATTCCTTGCAATACGTAGGTTTCTGCACGCACACACATGCATATAGATTATATGGGACATAGATAATGAAGGCAACTTCAACAGTAGGGATTTTAATTAGTACTCTGGTGATGAAAACTTAAAAAATAGACATATCGTGGTCTGTAACAGACCCCAAAACCTAACTAGTGCCCAAGTGAAAGACTCTTGAATTAGAACTATTTGTTGATCTCGTGTGAACAAATCTGTAATGATTTTCAAAATAAAAGAATTGACTCAAAGAATTGGGCTCTAGTGATCACCGAGAGCTGAGCTAGAATGAGGACTGCAGTGATAGACCCATGGTTAGTATGATCACAGCTGTCATGCACTGGGTTATAGGATCTCATGTCTCTATTGTGTAGGAAAGCTGAGGCTCTTTGCTGAATGTCCTTACTGGGAAACAGGTTTTCAGCGGTGGGTGACATTCCACGACGGACTCCATGTCTTTTATTTTTAGTTGATGGGGAATAAAATGAAGTTGAGATGCGGGTGAAAATGATTAAGTGGGTAGATTGGGGTTCCCAACCTATGACCCGCAGGCTGGTCCTGGCCTGCAATGCCATTCCATCCGGCCCATTGCTGCCTCCACTGCGCCCAGAAGTATAAGCAGGTGTGTTTACATCAGGCATAAATTACACCTACACATGTGCAAATGCGTCCACAGCTGTCGTAAACATGGAAGTGGGCGCATTTACGACAGCCGTAAATGGTGCCAGCTTCCGCTTCTGGAGGCATGGCATAAAAAGGTTAGCCACCCCTGGATTAGAGCAATGGGAGAGGGGATGATAAAATAAAATGTGTATAAAAAGGTGAAAAAGATTGTCTGAATCAAGCAAGTATATTACATTTAGCTATAGGGTTTATGTTTGAGGATTAATAGAATTAGTTGTAAAAGGGTCAGTTTTTTGATGGATTCCCACCATCCGTTCTGTGGTGTTGGTCATTAATGAGGATATGAATCCAACTGGGTGAGGATGACGAATGGGTCTCCCATGCACAAGATCCCATTCTTCTTTGATGGATTCATATGGTCCTACGTGGCATTAATGACCAGCTCCTTTTCCATTGTTGATGAAGTTGCTTTCGCTACTTCATGGGTGAAGGTCAATCATCGCCTGATTTCTTCCCCCTTTTGCTTTGTCCTCTCTGGGAAGGTGGGGGAAATTATGGTGTTCGGGATGGGTGGACTTGGAAATATAGGACAGAAAAGGAAAGGGTATTGCCCAAAGTCATCTCGATAAGAATGGTTTTGTCTGAGACTTATACTTGGATGATAACAGCTCTAGAACACAAAAAGAAGCAGCGACCTGAATGACACATCTAAACAGGACAATACAGTTACTACAAGGATACTACAAGAACACCACACCGACTGCAGAGATACCCTGACCTTAGAGTAGTGTTTCTCAACCTTTAGTCCTTAGATGTTCTTGGACTTCAATTCCCAGAAGCCCCCGTGAATCCACACGAATGGGTTTACTGTGATTCATCCGGCCCTCGTCACTCCTGGAAGCGGAAGTAAAACGTGCCCATATGGTTAAGACTCTTCTGGGTTTACCCTTCCCCCGTCCAGGCGCGTTTTACTTCTGCTTCCAGGAGCGACAATGGCAGCGCAGGCCATTCGTGGGTTTACTGGGAATTCATGAGGGGTTCTGGGAATTGAGGTCCAAGAACATCTGGAGTGCCAAGGTTCACCATCATGGGGCTAGAGTGACAGGCCTGGATAAAATGGACCAGCATGGGTAGCATTACGTTGCTGCACAAATTGCTCACTTATTCACAAAGCACGTCACATTTGAGATAAGGAAGATGTTAGAGGCAGAACACCATTATCAAAGAAAACAGTACATATTTCAAAGACACTTATATATACTCCATAGGACTAAAAAAATAACTGTTACACAGCTCACTTTATGATAGCAAACACTGGAAGTGTCTTGCACAAGGCACTGATGACAAATTTGCATCTTACGACAAGAGATTATGGAAACACCATGGAGCTACCAAAGAACTCAACACAACAGCACAACAGCACAGCTACATTTACACCCTGGGGCCTCAGTATTCCACAAAACCACCGCACAGATCATACAGACCAGTGATGGTCAACCTTGGCACTCCAGGTATTCCTGGACTTCAGTTCCCAGAAGCCCAAGTCAGCACTCCTGCTTATCAGGGCTTATGGGAATTAAAGTCCAAGAACACCTGGAGTGCCAAGGTTGGCCATCACTTACATAGACTTATATATGTCTTATTTTTAATGTTGACTTTTTGTAGTACTTTGGAACTTTTTGAACCTTTTAAAATAAACTTTTTAGCAAGTTGTCATATTTTGGAAGCAGGGTTGGATGTAGCTAAAGACGGTGGCCTGAGATGGAAGGCTGCATGCTACTAATGGCACTACCTGGTCTGGTTGTTGTTAGAGCCAGGAATGAGAAAACCAAGTAGAGATTTCCCTAGCCTTAAGTCAGGGTTCCTCAAATGTGACTCTCCAGATGATCTTGGACTTTAATTCCCAGAAGCCCTGATCAGCAGGTGTGCTGACTTGGGCTTCTGATGATTGAAGTCCAGGAACACCTGGAGTGCCAAGGTTAACCATCACTGATCTAAGTAGTGCCTTGAAGCAGCAAGGGTTTTACATTGGCAGCTTTTAGTGTGTGAAGGAATGTTGTTTTTTAGAGAGGGGGCAACATTTACAAGAACTCTGGTCTGGAGACTTGCATCTAAAACATCTGCATGGATCAAAAATGTGCAGTTAGTGTGCTTAGCACCAATAGAGAAAGGAGGCAACATGTGGCAAGATTTTCTAGCTGAAGAGCATGCGACAAATTGACTTCCCTTGGCCCCTCCAACCCACTCCCCTAAGACTGATCAGAACCCCCTTCAACAAGCCAGCCTATGTGTGAGAAAGCCAGAGGAGAGACTGCCATACATTTAAGGGATGCAGCCTGGTGAGCATCATATACTATGCTTCTGGGTCTTGCAGACTTTGATGGTCTTTGAGGAACCTTCTCCCCCAAATATTAAGTAGAGTGGGAAGACCCAGTTTCACTTTCTTGATTTTAATGGATAAAAAAAAGACAGAATCCATACACTATATCAGGGTTTCTTAACCTTGGGTCCCCAGATATTCTTGGACTTCAATTCCCAGAAGTTGGTATGGCCTCTGAGGAATCCATGCAATCTCAGTAGGACAGGATTCACTCCTAGGTCTTGAAGGTCTTCATCCTTGGGCTAGAACAAGGTTCTTCAAACTTGCCTCTCCAGGTATTCTTCGAATTCAATTCCCAGAAACTCAAGTCAGCACTCCTGCTGATCAGGGCTTCTGGGAATTGAAGTTCAAGAACATCTAGAGAGCCAAGTTTGAGGAACCCTGGGCTATAAAATTCATCTTAAAGCAGGGTTTCTCAACCTTGGGACCCCAGGTTTTCTTGGACTTTCATTAACAGAAGTCAAAGTCAGCACACCTGATGGTCAGGGATTCTGGGAATTGAAGTCCAAGAACATCTGGGAAGGTTGAGAAACCCTGCACTATATTTTCTTTGTTATGGTTCCAGGGAAACAACTCTGGAATTATGGGCTTCTCAAACATCTTGTTTCTTACATGCCACAGCGGAGAAAAAAAGGCCAACCTGTCCTATTTGAGAGAAGCAGGACACAACATCTTGGTCACAACCATTTGGCAATCACAAACATAGCCTTTGGAATCAAGGTGGGAAGAAGAAAGTAAAGTCCATGACTGGTAGATCAGAACATGGAAAAAGTTACTTTTCTGCACTAAAGCTCCCAGAATTACTGGGAAGAATAAAAGAGTAACTTTTCTAAGTTGTGTGGCGGATTAATACAGATAACTGAGAACCTGGCTAGTTTTGCCTAATGAATCGGTTGCTTGCTACAAAGTCCAGCTCAAGTCCTCATCTGGATCTAACAATGGCATTGGGTTTGCCCCTCTGCAGTGTCATATGGCTAGGGTTTAAATTAATATCTCATAATTCCTTGCAATTCTCATATACCATAATCCACCCAAATCTTGTGCACCTAGAGACTTCAAGATGAATTAATCTATTTATATTTGCCCAACTGCTACTGGATGTATCTCTGAAAAATATATATAACAGTAATGTAGCTACGTGAACCACAAGCAAAATTCAAAGTCAACTTTGGCGATACTTTTGCTTGACATAAAAATAGCAGAAAACCCCAATATTTTAAGCAATGCAGTCATCGCAGGTGGACACTGCAGATTAGGATGACAAGAGGGGGACAGGGGGGTGGGGAATGGAAACGAAAACTGATTTCTGGAAGATTTCTGGAATTTTCTCTTCTTCCACTCTACCCTAAGCAAGTGTTTCAGCACCTTGGAGAGTGCCTTTGAATGGCTATAATGTTCTGCCTCAAGACGTATCTTAGAAGATACAACAGCTTTTTAATGGCACAAGAAAGGTATGAATAATTCTGTTTCTAGAGGTAAAAACTGTCACTGCAGCCATCTTGGTTCCTGGCATTGCTTCAGATGGCCTCTCCAAATTATATACCTCCAATCATACGACGCTCCCCTTGTGGATCCCAGATTGTGAGCCAGGGCAGGGAGGGGTTCTGATCAGTTTTCAAATGATTGATCCGCCAGGTTAGAAAGGAGGAGGAAAATAAATACAAGCGGTAAGGCTGACCATTAAAGAAAAGGAAAAAAACACTTGAGAAAAAGCGAAAGGATTATTTACCATCTTCACGCGTGATGACTGAGAAAGGGCATCGGTAACAACAGGAGGGGAAAGGAGGGGAAGGGGAGAGAAGGTGGGGGAGGGGGAGAGAGGAGGTGAGTGCAAAGCATCACAACAAAGATGGAAAAGGAGATGATTAAAAACCAAAGGAGAAAACCCAGTGAGTATTAAAATGACATTAATGTGGAGCGGAAGACATAAAAGTGACCAGAAAACATGTGAGAGATTCAGGTGAGTTGGAAGAAACAGAATCCATTATTGGTTTAGAAATCTCACTTAATCCATGTCTCAACTGAAGAAAGCTGTGAACACAAAGAAAACACACAGAGCCCTGGGACTGTCGACCCAGAGGCAGGTTGGTGAATCCCTCTTTCCCAGTGTTCAACATGCACTCTTCCAAACCTTTCCCAAAGATAGGGGAGGGAAGCCAGATTGACCAGCCCACTAGGACACACTGTCCATCCCCCAGGGAGGGAAAAAGGTGCAAGGAATGGAGACTTCCAACCTGCCTCTGGTCTCCCTGTATCATCTTCAGAGGAAAGTGGGGTTTCCTGTAGTTAAATTAGGAAGCTAAGTCAGGCTGCTAGTCTGAAACTCTGTACCCTGTGGATTCTGCTGGCAGGTTACTGGGTAGTGAAATCTGGTCACTGGAATCAGGGAATATGCAGCTGCCGTTCCTGTCTGGCCAGGTTATCCTGGTATGGTCATAGAGTAGCCCCAGTTGCCAGTGACTCAATGCTGAGTGTCAGGTGGCAGTTAACTAACCTGACCACCCTGAAGACTAGCAGACTTGGATGCTGAAGTCCACAGGGAAGGGAGATGGTCCCCAAGTGGATTAAATCCCACTTGAATCTCTCTTGATGAAAGGCAGCAGCTTCAACCATCCTGGCCTGGGGTTGAGGACCAGAAAGTGACTCATGGAACTACATCAGTGGTATGATCATGCTGCGATGCGCAAGGCAGATGAAAGGCCACAGCATTATATTCTCAGGAGAGTCTTCATGGCTGATTGCCATGTGGATCACCAATATTAGGAATAGGATATGGCACAAGAAGCAGCAGCCGTGGTGAACAAGAAGCAGAGAGATGACTTCCTTTATGGTGGGGAGATGGGAGGACCGGCCTGGCAAACAGCTCTATGGGGCAGGAATGCTGATAGGGACAAGATCTTGACACATGAGAGAGTAAAAGGACTTACTCGTTCCATCTTCGGTCACCATTCCTAATCCTTCAGCTTTGTTTTGCCTCTCAAAGGCATTGAGGTCCAGCACGCTACGAGTGGAAGGGAGGAGACAAAGAAACAGGTGAACAGAAAGAAGGATCGGGGCTGTTGAGTTTGGACTGGCAAACCAGGACTGCTACAAAATGTAGTGTATCATAACCCAAGAAAGAGAAGACAGAAAGAAGTGTTTTAAAAGTGGGGAGGGAGGATAAGGTGTGTTATTGCGACTTACCTGCACGTCTGCATTAGTGCTTGGACACTCTGAAAGAATCCCACGTCCCGTTTTTCTTTCAGATAATCCAACATTTTCTGAAGACAGGGGGAAATCAACAGGTTGGTAAATGAAGCATCGAGCATTGTTTTGAACTTTTCTGAGCCTACTTGTTGCGTGTGTGTGTGTCAGAAATAGCAATGTAGATTGGGACCACAGAAAAGGGGGAGGGGAGCTATCCCTTCCCCCACCTCAAACCATGCTCTTGGCAGTACCTTCCCTCACAGGGGCAAACTCTGTGCATGTGGTCACAGAGATGGCTCTGAGTGCCCCTTCTGGCACATTTAGAGGCAAAGAGCCAGCACTGTCTCCATCTGGCAGGCATGTCTAGATGCCAAAGTGCACGGAACGCTGTTACCTTTCCTGCCGAAGAGGTAACTATTCATCTACTTGCACTTTTTTGAACTGCTAGGTGGGCAGGAACTGGGACAGATGACAGGAGCTCGCTCCATAACACAGCACTTGGGTCTCTAACTGCTGATCTGCTGACATTCTGCTCATCAAGCTCAGCTTCCTAACTGCAAGGCCACCATGCCTTGCATGATAATCACTCATTACTCTGTGCTCACTTTATTTTCACTCTGAAAACTCAGCTGCAAAGGTTTGAATCTCCTTAAAGCAGTGCTTCCCATTACCCTCCACTTACTTTCTGGCTTTATAAGTAAAGAACAGGTAAGCCAGGAGTAACAAAGGAGTGAGAAATAAAGGCTGAGAAAGCAAGGAGGGAAGGACGAGTAACTCACCAAACACCCTCCCCTCTTTGTCCCCATACCTGTTGCACTTCTTCATTGCCTCCATTCAGGATGGAGATGCCCAGCTTCAGCGTGGAGGAGACCATGGCCCCGGGCTCCCCTGTTAAATTGGAAACACACTATTAGATCCATGTGTCTACTACTCAGTGGTTCAGATGTCCTGACTAAGGGAGTCTTTCCTCATACCAGTGTCTCTAAGCCGGTGATGGTGAACTTTGGCACTCCAGGTCTCTGTGAATCCACATGGATAGGTTAACTGAACGTCCATGCAGTAAACCCATTCATGTGGATTCACAGAGATTTGGGCTTCTGGGAATTGAAGTCCAAGGACACCTGGAGTGTCAAGGTTCGTCATTATTGCTCTAATCAGTGCTCGATTCCAGGGCTATCTTCCAAGTTGGTTCCACCAGTGGTGATGGAGTGGGATGGAGGAAATTGCCAACATCAGTGAGATGATGGAAATTACACTTCAGTGCATCTATTGGGCACCAAGCTTTGGAGGAACGTTGGAGGACTTGCCTAGTGCCACAGATGAAGCCCTTCAATGACTTTCAAACCTAGATGTGGAACTCCAGCTAGAAACTTGAGATGGACAATCTGTGCTCACTGTATGTATCAGCATCAATGTAGACAACTGAAATTCATCATACGATAAATAAATAAAATAAATAAGAGGAAGAAGTCTGTTGTCATAGCCACAGAAATCAAAGCCCTTGGAGTAATTAATATCTAAAGGTCTCTCTAGGTATTTGGAAATTTTGAATTTATTAGACTTGAACATCCTAACTCTACCAAAAAACAACTTTACTAAGAACAGCCTATATACTTAGACAATACCTTAACAGTTCTTAGGTCTTTGGTTAGCTCTTGAACTGTTATTTTAATACAAGTCTCTGCCTGTGAATCTAATGATGAATTATGATTATGATTATGATTATGATTAGATATAAATCTACCATTTGATTCACAGTTGAGGATTGGAATAAAATTAACAGTTCAAGCCCTAACCAAAGACCTAAGAAATGGTAAGGTAACGTCTGAGTATATATGCAGTTCCTATTAGAGTTGGTTTTTGGAGAGTGAGGATGTTCAAGTCCAATAATTCCAAAATTTCCAAATATCGAGAGAGTCCTTTAGGTATTATTATTTTTATTATTATCATTATTGCTTTTTCCTTATTTAGGCTTCTAAATCCTAAGGCTAAAACAGTGTTTCCCAACCTTTGGTTTTAGGACTCCAATTCCCAGAAGTCTAAGTCAATTCCCCAAAGCCAATGGACTGACACAGGCTTCCGGGAATTGGAGTTCCCCTGTGGGTCCTGGCCCCCATGTTGAGAACCATTGGACTAAAAGAAGAAGGTTGGTTGGCTGAATTATTTGGCTAGGGAATCACCCTGGACACTCCATCCTTGTGTTCAATGGAGACTTCTCATCTTGGGGGCAAATCATGGATTTCAGCCGATCTCTTCCCTTGACCACCTCCTCTGTCATGGGTGAGGTGTGGTGGGATAGACAGATGGCTTTTTCACCTTTGCAGGCACTAATCATCTGTAGGACCATCTCAGCCGCTCCACGGTTGTGCAGTCGTGACTGCTGATACAGAAGTTTCTGCTTCTCCATCTCTTTCTCCTGCAGGAAGGAAATGAAGCATCTGCTTAGGGTTGGAGACTCGTGGTAGACTTTGCCCTCTTTGTCCAACCTCTTTCCACCGTGAAGAAGTAGGCTAGAATCTGGGGCGGATGGGTGATGGAAGGTCATCCCTTTCCACACAACCAGCCCAATTACATTTAGTTTTCAGCTCGGTCAGGGAGGTTCAAAATGCAAGGATGGATTACCTCAAAGGGAATCTCAGCTTCTTCTCCTTCTTCTTCACCGCCTTCATTTATGTGGCAACTCTGGGGTTCAGGAGACACAAGGAAAACAGGAGTGAGCAGGACACACACACTGGACCCTCTCCCACGAAGGACAAATCAATAAGATGGATAGCAGTATCTCCATGCTTGGGGACTGTGGGGGCTCAAATGGTTAAGATACTGAACTTGATAACTGGAAGGTCAGCAGGTCAGCAGTTCGAGACCCGAGTGCTGCATGAGGGAGTGAGCTCCTGTCTCTGTCCCAGCTCCTGCCAAGTTAGCAGTTTGAAAGCAAGAAATTTGCAAGTAGATAAATAGGGACCACTTTGGTGGGAAGGTAAACAGCGTTCCATGCGCTCCGGTGTCTAGTCATGCCAGCCACATGTGCACAGAAATGTCTGCAGACACAGACAGTGCCGGCTCTTGGGCTGTAAATGGGTGTTATTTGGTCTTTATGTCAACAATTTCTTGATGCAGAGATTTTATAGCATTCCACTCAGTTATTGTGGGTCTTTCAGGGAAATGAACAGGAGCCATGAAAGCACTTGGGAATAAAAGGTTAAGGTCTCCCTTGCTCGAAAGCCAGTTGTATCTGACTCTAGAGTTCAGTGCTCATCTCCATTTACAGCCAGAGATCCAGCACCTTTTGTCTGCAGATGTTTCAGTGGTCATGTGGCAGACAGGGCTAGACCCTGGAGTGCACGGAATGCTGTTATCTTTCCTGCTAAAGTGGTCCCTATTTATCTACTTGCAATATCCTGTTTTCGAACTGCTAGGTTGGCAGCAGCTGGGGCAGACGACAGGAGCTCACTCTGTCCTGCAGCACTCGGGTCTCGAACTGCTGATTTGCTGATCTTTCAGTCATCAAGCTCAACATCTTTTTTTTTAACTTTTCAGTTGTGATCTATGTTAAACTCAGACTTGTAACCTGCATTACATGTCTGGGTTTAACATAAATAAAAAAGAGCGAGAACAAGAAAGACAAGATTCAGACAGAGGTTCACAGAATAAGCACAGATCTCTCGCTCACCTTTGCCATAATGTCAGCGTACGCCATGTACAGGTAATCCTCTTCCAGTTTGCTGAAACAAAACAGACAAACCTCAAGAGCCAAACACTGGAGCTAACACCTCCTGAATGCTGCTCACGAGTAATTCCTAGGAACTTCAGAAGAACTTATTGGTTGACTGTGCCTAAACCTTCATCGTCAGCAGAACACTGCAAAACAATCACACTTCTATACTGCCCCATCGTGTTTAGTGCACTCTCTGGGCAGTTCACAAGTTAATTAGCATTTTGCCCCAAACATGCTGGGTCCTCATTTTACCGACCTTGGAAGGATGGAAGGCTGAGTCAACCATGATCCCTGTCAGGATCGAACTCACAACTTTTTGGCTTCAACACAGCAGTTTAACCACTGTGCCACCAGGGCTCCTGAGCAGTTTTTATACAATGCTTCTGGAGAGCACCACACTGGAGAAAGAGCATTGCTGCTCTAAGAAATGTGTCCCTCTCCACTTTGACAGAACTTCTACTGGTGCCCACAACCCCACATCTCATGCTCATCAAAATGATCTTGTTGAGCCCCATTTCGCCCTCTTTGGCCGTGACTTACGTCTTCTCCGTCAGCGCTGTACGGCTGAAATGAAGGATGAGTTGATGCAAGGGGTCCGGTTTCTTTTCTGCCTCCTCTTCCTCTTCCTCCTCTTTCTCTCCTGGTTTCTACAACCCATCCAGCACAGACAGAGGAGAGAAAAGTAAAGCAACATTGGAAATAGTTATCCTTGGGCAGTGATGGCCAACCTTGCCACTCCAGGCGTTCTTGGACTTCAATTCCCAGAAGCCCAAGGCAGCTCTCCTGCTGAGCAGGGCTTCTGGGAACGGAAGTTCAAGAACATCTGGAGTGCCAAGATTCACCATTACTGGCCTAGGGAGCTCTGAAACCAGGAAAACATACTAAGAAGCAGGTTGATGGGGAAGTTTGATGTCTCACTGTACAGGTTGTAGGAGCCTTATAAAACATTTTTTTCCTGGACTGAGACAAAGAGAACAGGGGAGACCACAGTCAAATCCCCATGAATATGCACTATGTAGTTTAGGCCAGGTATTTCTTTGATCTCCTTTTCTCTTCTATACCCTGAAGTGGATGAAATCGCACTTGAATCTGTCTTGATGGAGAGCAGCAGCTTCATCCATCCTGGCCTGGGGCTGAGGAGGACTTTGTGTGCCAAAAGGGCACAGGACCAGAAAGTGACTCATGGAACTGGACCCGTGGCACAGGGGTGACGCTGTGAATGTGGAAGGCAATTGGAAGACCACTGCATTATATCGCTGCCAGGACAATCTTCATGGCTGATTACAATGATGATCACGGATATTTGGAATTGGATATGGAAGAAGAAGGAGGTGGAAGAGGAGAAGAAGGAAGAGGAGGAGAAGATTCCCCCCAAGACTCACAGACAAATCATCAATCATCCTGTCTTCAAAGGGATGCTCTTCAGTAAGGATCCATGACAGCTTGTAGCTCTCCAAGAACATGTTACACGCCCGGTGTCTGGAAAGCAAAAATAGCAGATCAGCAATTGTCCTGGTCACATCCTGCCTGGGGTGTAGATGAGACGCGGCCATTTTCGCAGCTGGTCCCAAGAAGGAAACCTATGCATGGCCACAAGAACCCCTTAGAAGGGTTGTAGTCTGGATCAAACCAAATAGAAATGGAAATTGAGCAGATCAAGGGTCCCTCTGGCCTTACTCACTTGGCCAGGTTGTACAGAGGGGTCATGCGGAAGCAGGCCACCACCGCGCGCCGGCGTTGCTTGGAGAGTAGTTTGTGCCAGACGGCTTTCTTGGACTTGTAAGGGTGTTCCGTCTGTGGGGCAGAGACAAGATTAACTGGAGTTGGAAGACAGACTACTAATGCCTGCCTGTTTTGCTGCTTCGATTGAACCCCAGGAATTTCAATCAAGTCTACAGCACAAAAATGGTTTTGTTCTTCCTTAAAGCAAACCTCAGACCCGAGTTTATGAAGCCTGACTAATAACAGACTAATAACAGAGAGACCCTCAATAAATAACAATTTTGTGTCAGAAATTATTCTGGGTTGAAAGGATTTTTGTGGGAGAAACTCCACTCAGGGGAGCCCGAATGAGGCTCCTTTCATGTCCCCAAGAGCTGGGAAAGAGATGGGTGCTTCAACTGTCATGCAGTACCTGGGTCTCGAACTGCCAACTTGCCAGCCTTCCAGCTAACAAGGTGAGCTTCTTAACCACTGAGCCACCACAGATCCTCAATGAACCATATTGTCTTGTTCAACATTCCTTGAAGCAGTCGGGATGGGCAAATATTTAAACAGATTCTTCTACGATGAGCATTCTGGCTAAAGCAACGGCAAGCAAGAAGACAGCTGGACTTAGGATGATTTTCAATAACCCAACTAATAACAGACAGACCCATGATGAACCAAATCATTGAGCTGGATATCCCTTGAAACAGCCAGGATGTGTAAATATTTAAACAGATTCCTCCATAATTAGCATTTTAGTTTTTAATGAATGGCAACCAAGAAGACACCTGTAATTATGATGAATCTTAATAACAGCTTGGCAGGGCCTGAAGAGTTGTTTAGCATAGGTAAAGGACTCCCTTGGTTGAAAGCCAGTTGTATCCAACTCTAGGATTCAGAGCTCATCTCTGCCCTCATCTCTGCCCATGGTCATGTGGCAGGCATGACTAGACACTGGAGCACAGGAAACACTGTTACCATTCCTGCCAAAGGGGTACCTATTTATTCACTTGCATGTTTTTTAAATTTCAGTTTGCTAGGATGGCACGAGCTGGCTCACTATTTATCTACTTGCTAAGTTGGCAGGAGCTGGGACAGAGGACAGGAGCTCACTCCGCTGCACAGGACTTGGGTCTCAAACTGCTGACCTGCCAACCTTCCAGACACTAAGTTCAGCGCCTTAACGATTAAGTCACCATACCCCCTGTTGTTTAGCATACTTGATGGGTTATTTCAGGAGTTCTCGACCTTTTTAAGCCGGGGGCCGGGTCACGCTCCCTCAGACAACTTCGGGAGGCAGACGGCCATTTTGCCCTTCCTCCACCACATGGCACTTCCTGGTGTGGTGGAGACAGCAGAGGGCCACATGAAATGGTGCCACGGGCCGCATCCAGCCCATGGCCCACAGGTTGAGAATCCCTGGGGTTGTTTGGTCACTGACTAAACTGGCTGGTTTTATCTCTCCATACCTGCTCCAGATGATATAGCACAGCCGAGACCTCCTGAACCCGTTTCACGATTTTCTCTGGATTGTTGCTGTCCTCAGCTTTGCCAGACATCTCTTTGTAGAGAGCCATCTGCCAGCGCATGGAAGATGAATTTTCACACTGCAAGGGAAAGGGGGGAGTCAGTGCAACTGACCGAGAGGGTGAGAATTGGGCGGACCAAATTATTCTTCCAATGGAGCCATGAAAATAGAGGTGAACCTGGAACCGTTGGAAGAGGCAGGTAGAAGACTCACCTTGCCTTGCAGGTGTAAGTTGTTGTGGAGGAATTCACGCACTTCTTCATCCGTATCTTTCTACGGAAGGGAGAAAAGAAAACCATTCACTTGAGCCCCAAAGGGCAACTCTCTTTCTTATTTTGTTGATGTGGCTGCAAGCGACACTGTTCACACAACCATCCTGACTTGCTAGATTTTTACAAGATTATTTTTGGGTGGGGAGCAGATTTTTAAATTAATGGACATTGACCTTACTTCCGAGCCACCTGGAAAGGTTTCTTTTTTTACTCTAAAAGATGAGGATAGATATAATTTACTAAAATAAACTTGTAATAAAGGTAAAGGTCACCCTTGCTCGAAAGCCAAACCTCTAATAGCAATGGCCAAATTACTTTCAATGTAATTGTGAAGTTATCCTAAAGGTAAAGGTAAAGGTAAAGGTCTCCTTTGCTTGAAAGCCAGTTGTGTCTGACTGTAGGGATTGGTGCTCATCTCTGTTTACAGCCAAAGAGACAGCACTTTCTGCATCTGCAGATGTTTCCATGGTCACGTGGCAGGCATGACTAGATGCCAGAGCGCATAAAACACTGTTACCTTTCCTGCCAAAGCGGTACCTATTTATCTACTTGCAAATTTCTTGCTTTCGAACCGCACGGTTGGCAGGAGCTGGGACAGAGATGGGAGCTCACTCCATTGTGCAGCACTTGGGTCTCAAATTGCTGATCTGCCTACCTTCCAGTCATTGAGCTGAGCATCTTGACCACTAAGCATAGCAGTCCCCCTTTCTAAGCAGGACTTTAGAAATGGTCATTGGTTTTAAGTTGAATCCCTGGTCCTAGAAACTTGCTTTCCTAAAGAATTACAACCCTTTCATAGTAGGAATTTTAAAACTGCAAACAAGAACATATGTATCTAAGAGCCCTGGTGCCGCAGCGGTTAAACTGTGGTACTGCAGCCAGAACATTGTGAGTACAATCCTGACCAGGGCTCAAGGTTGATTCAGCCTTCCATCCTTCTGAGGTTGGTGAATGGAGTCCCCGGGATATTGGGGGCCAAGTTCTAATTGCTCTGTGAACTGCCAAGAGAGTGCACCAAGAGTAATTGCTTTTGCTAATCATTTGTATAACAGTCAACTCACCAGGGAGTAGCGCGTCTTGGCCAAATTGATCAGTTCCTGGTCAGTGGGGGAGCACATGTTCAGCCCAATGGGAAGCATCTTCTTGAGGGTGGCCACAATGAGAGAAGTTTGCACTGAGTAACGGTCCCCACGGCGTTTCTTCTTCGTACGCTCCTGGTCTGAGCCGCCAGACTGGGCCAAGGAGAGGAAGACGGGGGTTAAAGTGGAAGGAAAGAGTCTTTTCTGCCCAGGCAGTCCCGGAGCATGCCAGGAGATTGGCAGGGCAAAAGCGGAACGCTCAAGCACCGCTCCAACATGGAGATTCAGTAGGCAGAGCATGGGCGAGTTAGATTGCTGAATTAGGTCAAGGTCAAAGTCGCCCTTGCTTGAAAGCCAGTCGTATCTGACTCTAGGGTTTGGCGCTCATCTCTCTTTAAAGCCAAAGAGCCAGCACCGTCTGTGTTTGCAGATGTCTCCCTGGACATGTGGCAGGCAGGACTAAACACCAGAGTGTACGGAACACTGTGTACTTTTCCTGCCGAAGTGGTGCCTCTTTATCTACTTGCAATTTCTTGCTTTCAAATGGCTAGGCTGGCAGGAGCTGGGACAGAGACAGAAGCTCACTCTGTCACACAGCACGAGGGTCTCAACCTGCCGACCTTCCAGTCATCAAGCTCAGTGTCTTAACCACTAAAGCTGCCACAGTCCAAAGTTGCCCAGACAGTATGGAAGATCCCGAGAGCCGTAGACTGAAAAGGTAAATTTTCCCAGCTTTTTGAAGGGGTGTGCGGAAGAGAAACTCAGATTTCTCACCTTGGGGATATAACTGGTGCCCTTTTTAGGTAGGGTATAAGAAAGGGATAATAATAATTTCATGTCAGAAATTATTCTGGGTTGAAAGGATTTTTGCGGGAGAAACTCCACAGGAGCCGCCCAAATGTGGCTCCTTTCATGTCCCCAAGATCTTTTCCCCACCAAAGTGGTCCCTATTTTTCTACTTGCAATTTCTTGCTTTCGATCTGCTAGGTTGGCAGGAGCTGGGACAGAGACGGACGCTCATTCTTTCCTGCATTACCCAGGTTTGGAACTGTCAACTTGCTGGCCTTCCAGCTAACAAGGTGAGCTTCTTAACCACTGAGCCACTGCAGCGCCATAAGAAATAGTAGAGCTCAGACGGAGGGATCTCCCATGGATCAGTCCCACAGGAAGCTCCAATCTGCTCCAAAGACAGAAGACCTTTTGAGACACATGTGGACATTTCAGACCAGAGGGCAGCCTCTGTCCATTGTCAGTTCTGAGGTTCTGCGCCAGATGCACGTGGATCAAAAACCCGCCAGCATGCAATAGCTTTTTGATCCACAAGCTGGAGAACACATAACACACGTGCATCGTGGCCTTCAGAAGGGACAATGCACAGAGTTTTATTCCTGCCTAAGGAAAATATTCCTTCTCTGTAGCTCTGGGAATGAGAAAGTGGCCCTGGCTATGGGGAAAGGTTCAGTCCTATAGATTACTGTAGATGAAGCAGTCTGGGGCAGGTTTTAGGTGGAGTGGAGAAGGTGTCCAGGGAACATGGGATCAAAGATACACAAGGGATAAAGGGTAAAGAGAACAGAAGGAATTCATACAGAAGTCCTATAGCAGTGATGATCAAACTTGGCTCACCAAGTTTTCTTGGGACTTCAATTCCCAGAAACCCTGATCAGCAGGTGTGCTGATGGGCTTCTGGGAATTGAAGTCCAAGAATACCTGGGGGCCCAAGGTTAGGAAACCCTGCCGTAAGATGAATCTCCTAGCCTGGGGTTCCCCTACCCTTGGCTTTTTGACTTCAATTCCCAGAAGCCTGAGTCAGTCCATGGGCTCATCAGTGCTTTTGGGAATTGGCTTAGGCTTCTGGGAATTGAAGTCTAAAAGGCAAAGGTTGAGGCGCACTGTTCTAGCCCAGGGTTCCTCACACTTGGCACTCCAGGTGTTTTTGGACTTCAATTCCCAGAAGCCCAAGTTAGCACTTCTGGTGATCAGGGCTTCTAGGAATTGAAGTTCAAGAATACCTGGAGTGCCAAGGTTCGTCATCATGGTCCTGTAGAATCCGGACAGGACGGGAACAGCGGAACTGATGGTGACATGAGCACCAAATTCACCTATAACCCAGGACCTGGGGTTCACCTGTGAAGGTAAATATAAAAGTCTCCCTTGTTTGAAAACCAATTGTATCTGACTTTACAGGTGTGTGTGCTTATCTCTGTTTACAGCCAAAGAGCCAGCACTGTCTGTGTCTGCTGATGTTTCTGTGGTCATGTGGCAGGCATGACTAGTGCACAGAACGCTGTTACCTTTCCCACAAAAGTGATACCTATTTATCTAATTGGAAATTTCTTCCTTTTATTTATTTATTTATTTATTTATTGCTCACATTTGGTATCCCGCCCCAATCGGGTAGACACGACTCTGGGCGGCTTACAGCGTAAATTACCATCATGGATAAACTATAATCATATCAATATCTAAAACCTTAAAAGTTCATTAAAAAATTCCTTTTGAACTGCTAGGTTGGCAGGAGCTGGGGCAGACAACAGGAGCTCATTCCATCACACAGCAGTTAGGTCTTGAACTGCCGACCTGCCAACCTTCTAGCCAGCAAGTTCAGTATCTTAACTACTGGGCCATGGAGTCTCAATAAGAGGGGAAGAACTGAACTGAAATGGAAAAGTCTACTCCCTGCAGAAAGAAAAGGAGAAATCAAGATGCTCCCCCTGAATTAACAGCCCCACCCCAACTTCTATGCTTTCCTACATCAGCCTTGCAAAAAGAGCCTTTGTCATCTCTACACATTATTGCACACAAGACACACAGCGCTGTTGGTAGCCAAGACTCATAATCTGCCACGTGTGGCATCGTGGTTGTCAACTTCCCTCCTCCGACATGGAGGCAGGGCCGTAGGTGAAGCAGGATGTCACAGCGGCTGGATTATGGGCTCAGGATCGAAAGGGAAGAGAAGAAGCTAGGATGGCAAATAGGTAAAGATCGCCCTTGCTCGAAAGACAGTCATATCTGACTCTAGGGTTCAGTGCTCATCTCTGTTTACAGCCAAAGAGCCAGCACTGTCTGCATCTGCAGATGTTTCCGTGGACATGTGGCAGGCATAGACACCAGAATGCATGGAACAGTGTTACCTTTCCCACCAAAGCAGTGCCTATTTCTCTACTTGCAATTTCTTGCTTTCGAAGTGCTAGGTTGGCAAGAGCTGGGGCAGACAACAGGAGCTCACTCCATCATGCAACACTCGGGTCTCGAACTGCTGATCTGCCAACCTTCCAGTTGTCAAGTTCAGCATCTTAACCGCTTGAGCCACCTCAGCATGGCAAATAGAGGAACCTCCCCCCTTCCCAAAAAACAAAAACAAACAAACACCCCATGGTCTATGTTTAGGGAAAGGAAAGCCCGACAACACAGTGGGAATGGACAGAGGGATTCTCAGGCATGGACACTTGGGGGTCATATATTTCAGAGCAGGCTGTTCAGTGAAGGTGAAATTCCTGAGCTGGCATATCAGACCGATTCCAGTGGCAAGGATGCAACAGAGCATCAAGTAGACCATGGAAGGGCAGTCCCACCAACAGGGCGTTTGATGGCGGACTCACGGCCAACCCATCGGATGCGTGATGCGTTGCTGCCAGAGCTGCGGAAAGCCACTGCGCCACTGCCATCGTTCCATGCAGCTGCGTCCCCTTCCCTCTCTCCTAAGTCCCTCCCCACAATGGTTAATTTTTGGGAAAGATCCCCACCCAAAAGGAGGGAGGGGAGGGTGCGCAGCAGAGAGGCACGCAGCACCATGCGGTTGCCACGCGGCCCAAGAGACGTCAACCCCATAAAAAAGGGGGCAGCGGAAGAGCCGTCGTTGGTTCTAACCTGGCTATCTCCAGACTAAACTCACAAACGGTGCAGGGAGAAGAAGGGAGACAAGACGGAAGAGGAGAAACAGAAGGTTAGATGGAGTGGCAAACCCTACACTATAGAATTATAGACTCAGTCCATTGGAAGGGACCTTTGAGGCTAACGAGTCTGACCCCTTTTCCTCAATGGAGGGATCCAAATCAAAGAAGAGGGTGATCCAATTCTCGCTTGAATGCTGCCAGTCTTGGAGCGCTCGCCCTCTCCCAATGTCATGGTTTCCGTTGTTGTACTGCTCTAACCTTAAGACATTTCCCCCAATATTCAGCCCATATCTGCCTTCCTGTAGTTTCAGCCCATTATAAGGCATCTTGCTCTCTGGGATGATGGAGAACAGACCCCTGCCCTTCCTCTTTATAAATATATTTTAGGTATTTGAAGAGTGCTATCATCATTTCCCCTCTCAAGTTTCCTTTCCACAAGGCTAAACATGCCCAGTCTCCTCAGTCTTTCCTCCTAGGGCTTGGTTTCCAGTCCTCTGGTACCATTTCTGTAACACAAATGGTGAAACAGCCAACGGAGTTGTGGAATGAAGAGTTGGGTGAAAAGCAAGCTGGGTTAGACAGGGTCACTTTTGAGATTTGGAGAGGTTCCCCACAAGGAAAGAGAAAGGGCAGGACCAGCGAGGCTTCTCTGTATTTTCCACAGTGCTTTGCCATTCAAATCTAACCACATTCATTATCTTAATAGTCCATACAGTTATCCTATGGGATAAGTGACATTTCTACTGCAGTCTCAGGTATATGGGAGAGAAAGCGGAGGAAGGTTTGAGACTGAGAAATATGGCATTGCTTGTGAGCATCTTCTAAGATGTCAACGAGGAATTCTTGCTGCTTCTCATTATGCTTTTACCTCTTACCTCCCTCCAAAGTGCAAAGCTAGCCCTTAGGACTAAGGTTTAGGCACTCGTGACTTCTAGAAAAGTCCAGAGGGTGTTCATTCAAAGGATCTTCCTCTTTCCAGAGGAATATTCTGCCCCAGACAACAGGGAAAACAGCCCTGAAGGATTTCCTCCCCAATTTGCCCACTCCCATTCCTGGTAGGACAATTTCTTCCTTCTCCTTACCTTGGACATTTTGCTCTTGCTATCTGCCGTCAGGAAGGACATATTGTTGATTTCGTTTTGCACGACAAAGTTTTGCTCTTCCCGCTTGAAGTTCTACAGGACGGAAGAGAAAGACATCAGCTTCTTCTTCTTCTTTTGCCATAACTGGATCAGAATATTGGCCAGGAGTTCTCAACCTTGTAAACCTGGGGGCCGGGTCACGCTCCCTCAGATAGCTTTGGGGGCCAGATGGCCATTTTGCCCTTCTTCCACCACAAGGCACTTCCGGGTGTGATGGAGGCAGTGGAGGGCCAACATGAAATGGTGCCATGGGCCGCATCTGGCCCACAGGCTGCAAGTTGAGAATCCCTGATATAGGTGATCCTCATGGCAATCAGCCATGAAGACTGTCCTGAGAATATAATACAGTGGCTTTTCACCTGCTATCCGTATCACAGTGTGACACCCACAGTACCACTGATTCAGCTCCATGAGTCACTTTCTGGTCCTGAGCCCTTTTGACATGCAAAGTCCTCCTCAGCCCTAGGGCCAGGATGGATGAGAAGCTTTTGCCCTCATCAAGAGTGTTTCAAGTGGGATTTAATCCACTTGGGGACCATCACCCTTCTCTGTGGACTTCCCCAGAGTCCATAGGGTTCTCAGGGCAGTTAAAAGCCACCTGAAATATAAGCTACACCTTACAGTAACTGCATGGCAGATGCTGGTTAAGATACTCAGATGGACTGGCGTTCTGCCTCTTAGTAGCTTATGATCAACCTACCATCACCCTGTCCCCTGTGGAATTATCCTACTCAAGACACAGAAGGTGACTACAATCAAAGGCATTTGAGTGCTGCTGAAAGTACACAGAGGTGCAGCTGGTGGGCAACCTTAGAGCCACACAGATATATAATGCCACAGGGGATATGAAGATTCGCACACACACACACACACACCCGACTGGCTGCTTCTTCACTGGTATCCATGTAACTACCTCTTCATGAGAAGAAGTTTACTCACGTGTGACTTGGACCAGTAAATGAAGACTTCCCCAACCATCCGAAAAAGCTCTTCAGCATCAGAGTTGGGTACTGTCAACCAGTTGGCTCTGTAGATCCAAAAGGGACGTTCAGTACATAGAAAAAGGTAAAGGTTGCCCTTGCTCAAAAGCCAGTCGTATCTGACTCTTCAGTGTTCATCTCTGTTTACAGCGAAAGTGCCAGTGCTGTCTGTGTCTGCAGACATTTCTGTGGACATGTGGCAGGCATGCCTCGACACCGAAGTGCATGGAACGCTGTTTACTTTCCCACCGAAGCGGTCCCTGTTTATCTACTTGCAATGTCTTGCTTTCAAACTGCTAGGTTGGCAGGAGATGGGACAGAGATGGGAGCTCACTCCGTCATGCAGTACCCAGGAATCAAACTCCAACCTTCCAGTCAACGAGTTCAGCATCTTAACCACTTGAGCCACCGTAGTCCCTCAGTACATAGACTTTCTCTAAAATCAGTCTTTCTTGGTAACCCCTTTTTACATTTTAATGCATATGTCAATCTTCTATTTATTTCCACATTCCAGATCTCTTTATACCAATTTTGAAAAGTATTTTAAAAAGATTGATTCTAAAGATTTGAAATCTTTGCTGCAAAATCTCCCAACGTTTTGCTAGCAGTTCCTGATCTACCACCTGTCCATTCCTGCTTTTTGTGTACACTAGTACCCCGGATAACGATGAGACTTGGTTCCACAAGTCTCGTCGTTATCCGGTTTTTAACGTTGTGCGATACATTGATCACACAACGTTAAAAAAAGCCCTGTTTCCCTGGAGGCTGCAGCAAGCCAGAACATCGGGATTTGAATCCTGACATTTTGGCTTGCTGCACTTGCTGAGGGCGTCGGGGAAGCCCAGAAACAGCTTGGATCAGGTCTTCCTACCTCCTTGGACCCGGCAGGGGGGTCAGAAACCCCAAAATTGGTAAAAAAAAATCCATTTTTAAAACCAATTTTGGGGTCCCTGACCCCCCCGCCGGGTCCAGGGAGGTGGGAAGACCCGATCTAAGCTGTTTCTGGGCTTCCCCGACGTCCTCAGCAAGTTCAGCAAGCCAAAACGTCAGGGTTCGAAATCTGATATTTTGGATTGCTCCACTGGCTGGTGACGCCAGGGAAGCCCAGTAACAGCTGTAGATTGGGTCCCCTGCCTGCTCCAGAGAGATCAGAGGACCCGATCTACAGCTGCAGGGTGGCTGGGGAAGGTGACGGGGATTCCCCGTCGGCTTCCCTAGCCACCCGCCCTTGCCTGCAGCTGTGGGGTGGCTGGGGGAGGGCCCCCCTCAGCTTTCCAGCCACCCCACCCCTGCCTCCATAGCTGCAGGGTGGCTGGGAAGCTGAACGGAGAACCCCATTCAGCTTTCCAGCCACCCTGCTGCTAAGAACGACTGTATCGGATAACGCTAAAAAGAACGTTATCCGGTGCAAATCTTCCCCCCAAATTTGTCGTCGTTATGCGGTTTTAGCGTTATCCGATGCAATCGTTATCCGGAGTATTACTGTATTGCTTTTCTGTGCATATCCCGATGGCCACAAGAAAGAACATGTGAAACTCTTAGGACAAGTGTGATGCTATTGCTTCATATTAAAACTATTATTCCTACTGAGTAACAAGTCCTGAATGGATATCTGCCTCAAGTCCACCGGCTCAAATCCAGGAAGAGCTTTATGGCAAGAGCAAACATTCTTGAGGGTATGCAAGAGCAAAATCAAATTAGAAGATGGAGGAAGGAGCTCACTGGACAAGAAACAACATTGAAGGAGGATACAGCTGAGGAACTCAACCTCCTCTAAGTCATTACGAGGATCTGAATAGGCTGAGGGTCGGAGTGCCTAAAAGCAAGACCAACAGGCTCAAGTGGGGGCTGTTGGTGGACAACAATATGCTGTGTGAATGTGGAGAGATCTAGAATCTGGCTTGTTTATTGGTCTGCCGATCACTACTGGAAACATGTACAGATGAGGACTTGAGGTTGGCCAACAACAAAGTCAAGAAAGCGGCTTCATTTTTGGCAGTCCAGGGTTTGATCGGGATATGAAACAAGGAGTCTACAATGAAACACCCAGATACTTCTCCAAATGGTACCTGTTGTTGTCGACGTATCGGATGAGGAGTGGGTAGAGAGCGTAGAGATCCCGGCAAAGGACCGAGAATTCATCTCGGATGAGCAGCTCCGCATCCTCTGACTCAGACTTGGTCTCTAACCGCAGCTGCTCCTCTTCAGAGACCACTTTCCCTGCTCGCTTCTTCAGCTTCTCCATGGTGGGGATGAAGTGAGAGCGGAGCAGCTCCGGCTTCGCCTTGCTGACAATGGGCTGAGCAAAAACTGCATCAGAAGGGGTTGAAATAGTGGTCAAACTTCTACAGCAGGGATGCCCAAACTATGGCCCATGGGCTGGATCTGCCCCCCAACGCCAATTCATCTGGCCTGCTCTGTCCTCATTGCTCCCAGAAGCAATGGGTGCAGCATGGGCTGGATGAATTGACATTGGGGACTGGATCTGACCCATGGGCCGTAGTTTGGGCACCCATGGTTTAAGTAGAGAAAATGGCAGCCTAGAATCTATCTCATCCTGTTGCAAAACATATCTGTTGCAAATCAGATGGCAAGGCACATTTTATGTCCACTTCCAGTGGGAGGAACCACGGGATCAACCAGCTGAACCATGTGACTGGCCTGCTGAACCACATGACTGGCCCATGGCCTGAAAGGTTCTTGCACCCCTGTTCTACAGATTCCAGGACAACCCCCATAACTCTGAATCTTAGAGGACTACCTTTGAACCTCAAATCACCCCATTACCCCTCATACCATCTGGGGATGTAGGAGGCATTGGTCTACTTTTTGCTTGGTTCCATGGACCACGTTCCCTGCACCTGCCCAGATAATATCCCAATGGACCTGGACCCAACTCCTCTTTCCAACCGGAAGTTCTTCATAGCCCACATCTGTCCAGATCTTTGGTCTTTGACCTTCCTACCTGCCAACCGCTTCATCCAGGAGGCTTCATCAATGCCTAGGTTATTGACAATGATCTTCAAGATGTTGCCCAACAAGCTATTGAGGTGGTCAGAGGTCACTTCAGTGCACCAGGGGCCTTGGGGGTTGGTCTCAGAGCCCCGCTCCCACCATCGGGGCAGGTAGTTGCACAGCATGGGCAAGGTGACCTCAATCACATGTGGCATCTCAGTGTAGCGGGCACCGGACTCTGCCAGTCCGTTGATCTCCTTGGTGAGCTTCTCCAGGATGGGAATGTCAGGACACATCTCCTCCACACGGTTTGGCAGGCCCAGGACTGGAGACAGGAAGGAAAAGGGGTGCTGAACTCACAGAATTTGGAGCAGAGGTGAAGAATGTTTAAAAGATTATGTTCTGATAAGTTCAATCTTTGATGGCCAACCTTGGCACTCCAGGTGTTCTTGGACTTCAATTCCCAGAAGCCAAAGTCAGCACTCCTGCTGATCAGGGAATTGAAGTTCAAGAACAGATGGGGTGCCAAGGTTCACCATCACTGATGTAGACTGTTTCCCTCTGTTATTTAATCTTCCTATCCAATGCCCTCCTTTCAAAAATAGGGCTTCTGTGCAAAAAAACTGACTTGTCATTTATCTTTATTGTTATTCTTTTAGGACAGGGTTTTCCAACCTTGGGCCCCCAAATGTTCTTTGACTTCAGTTCCCAGAAGACCTGATCAGCAGGAGTGCTGACTTGGACTTCTGGTAATTGAAGTCCAAGAATGCCTGGGGGGCCGAGGTTGGGAAACCTTGCTTTAAAATGAATATTCTAGCCCAGGGTTCCTCAAACCTGGCTCTCCAGGTGTTCTTGGACTTCAATTCCCAGAAGCCCTGATCAACAGGTGTGCTGACTTGGGCTTCTGGGAATTGAAGTCCAAGAACACCTGGAGAGGCAAGTTTGAAGAACCCTGTTCTAGCCCAAGGATGAAGACCTTCAAGACCCTGGGTTGACTTTTGTCCTGCTGAGACACCAGTCAGAATCACAGGGATTCTCCAAAGGCCATACTAACTTTCATATGACAGCAAGGTTTGCTGGTTTCTCAGGTTTATATGGAAAACCTAAAGCGCAGCCCTGGTGTAAGTGGAAGGGCATAGAGTTTTGAGCTAAAGAATCATAACCCCTGGTTGATTCTTATCATTCAGTGACACATGAATGTGCATGAAGAAAGGAGGAGATGATGAGGACAGACAGCAGAGCAAAAGCAACACACGTTTAGAAAGTGGATGTATCAGGCTAAGAACATAAGGAACCAAAATTCAAGTCTTGCTGTTTTCTCACTCTACTGGAACTCACTGGCTCGTTCCCTTGGTGATTTGGTTGTGTAGACGGAACAGGGGTTGTACTCATTGATATGGGGTTCCAAGAACGCCACTGGCATGGCCGCTGCGAGTCGAGCCAAACATTCGCCAAGTTGTGGCCGTTGCCTGTAGAAAGTGAGATGAACAGAGGCATGAGAAAACCAAAGCCTTTTTTTATAGGGGTGCCAGTACGACCCTTTAAAGCCCAGAGATGGGTATTTACAGGCCTAGACCTACAGAGCCACGTGTATACTGACAGGATGCCTCAAACCTATACCAGTTGAGAAGATATGACCTCTTGTTGGCATCACTCCACCTAAGATCAGGAGAGAAGCAGCAGTGGACGCTGAGAGAATTAAGCAAGATAATGGATCTTGACACCCTCTGAATAAATCTGGCCCCTGGCATCATTTTATGTGCCCCCCCTGGTCCAAGGGCATTTGAAAACAAAATGGCTACCCCTTTGAATCTGTTGGGACAAAATGGCCACCCCCATCGTGTGGCAGGGCAAAATGGCCATCCGGTCCTCGAAACTGACTGAGAGAGCATGACCCGGCCCCTGGCTTGAAAAGGATGGGAACCCCTGTTCTTGAGGGTACAAAACTAAATTAGAAGACAGAGGAAGGAGCACACTGGACAAGGAACAACATTAAAGAAGGATATAGCTAAGGAAATCAACCTCCCCATGTCACTTGGAGGGCCTTGAATTGGATGAAGGTTGGAGTCCCTAAATGCAAGACCAACAGGCTCAAGTGGGGGCTGCTGGCAGACAACAAGACACAGTGTGAATGTGGAGAGATACAGAATCCGGCTCATTTACTGGTTTGCCGATTACTGCCATGAGGACTTGGGCTTGGCCAATGACAAAGCCAAGAAAGTGGCTTCATTTTGGCAGTCCAGGGTTTGATTGGGACACGGAAGAAGAAGACAACTTAAGGAGTTGGCCCAACTCTGAATCAGAGGGTCGCGCACACCTGACATTTCAAGCTTGGAACCCCTGCTCATCTCCGGCTTACACTCACCGTTCTACATAAGGATTTTTGGTCGTGCCCAGGGAGTAGATACTGCACAGCATTCGGTAACAAGAAACTTGCACGTCATCCACTACAGAAAGAAGAAGCAAACAAAGTGGAAGCTCCCAAATTAGACTCACTTGGTTTCTCTCCCCCCCCCCCATCAGACAGATATGTCTCAAGTTTTCCCGTTCCCTTCAACCATTTTCTTAGCACCTTCTTTCTCAAAAGCTTGGGGTCACACTGTGTTGATCGCTCCCAGCCACAAAATAAGATACCATGTCAAGGTTGGCTTTTCTGGACTGGATTTGTTGAGCTAAGCTGGCAAGTCAATTCGACTTGGGAAATGCATTGCAAAATGAAATTGGAAAATCAGAGTGACCCCGAAAGAAAGAGACACCTTGGATGTAGCTTCAGTTTCCACTAACCCCCATCCATGACCACACCCAGTTCCCCCCTTGATTACTCACAGATGACGTCATCCCCAAACTGGTGCTGGGCGATGTGTTCGAAGAGGGATGTCAGCACAGGCAACAAGGCCACCGTGGTGTATGTGATGTTCTGGCCCACGCCTTTGACCTGGGTGCGAGACTGTGACACTTTGCCCAGTTTGAGGTTCTCCACCATCTTCTCAATGTCATCTGAGGCACCTTCAAAGAAAGAGCGTAGGCCGGCTTTCACAATCTCAGGGCCTGACTTCATCACTGTCCTAGAGAAGCAGAAGAAGAAGAAAAAGATGAAAAGGTCTCCGGGTCAGACTTCTGTGGGCTAATAAGAGCCCTGGTGGTGCAGTGGTTAAACTGCTGTACTGCAACCCAAAAGATGTAGGTTCTATCCTGACCAGTTATTGGGGGCTGTCAGGAAATGACATATTTCCTCATGTTTCCCAAGGCTTGAGGTTGTAGTTTTTAGCTAGGCCTCATAGAGATCCTTTGTTCCCTCTCTTTCTCATAGACTCATGTCACGAGACAGTTTGTTTTTCAGCCAGTGTTCCTGTGCTGTTATCTCTCTAGCTTCATGTTTTGACTTCACTGACTGTGCACGTGTGTAAACAAATATAGTTTTGAGAAAGTTTTCTTCTGTTCCATGAATGGCCAAGGGTTACCCACCTGACTGCAGAATCTCCATTTTGCAGAGAAGTTAGTTAGTTCGATTCTGGATCTCAATGGCATAAGACCCTGGCTATGGTGTGGGATTATTCTTTTCTTCTCAAAATGATTACCTAACGTACCTGGACTGTGTATTGGGCTGATTCTTTGTTTTGACCTTTTAATCTACGTTTTTCCATGGACTATCCTACATGAACCTGAAGAATAAAGCAGCTCTTTCTCTCTGGAGATTGTTGTTCTTTCACTGGCACACACACACAAAGCTACGCTACCAGAAGAAGAAACCTCCCTTGTTTTGCTACTGCACTATTGCCTGAGCACAGTAAGAGTTCCTTCCTTAAAGCAGCTCAGCTCTCCCAAAGGTGAGGCAAGGGTTAAAGTTCCAGTAATGAGCAGGAGGCTCAGGAACTTGACCAGGGAGGTGCCCTTGTAAATGGGACTGCCGATGTCTGACATGGTAGCAGCGGTGGGATGTAGCGCCTCCTGAAGCTGTTTTTCATGTGTGTGCATGCTAAATCTCTGCCCGGCAAGAAGGAGGAAGCTTTGT
The DNA here is from genome assembly GCA_030440675.1 of Furcifer pardalis. Lineage (NCBI taxonomy): Eukaryota > Metazoa > Chordata > Lepidosauria > Squamata > Chamaeleonidae > Furcifer > Furcifer pardalis. The sequence goes on from CP126890.1 coordinate 308,910,953, forward strand.
TTGTTTTGACTGTGTCCTGAGAGGGAGGAAATCGCAGCTGTTTGCTTCTCAGATTGCCGATTTGAGTCCTGAGTTGGAGGATTCTCAAACTTCCGAGACAGAGGGCCGTTTCCAGTGCTGGTGTTCCAGAGGGAAGGAGACCTGTTCTACCCCTGCAGAATGGCAGGTAAGCCAATGCCCCTGCAGTTCCCCAGCTTAGACCCCAAGAAGTTGTTCCATCCAGATGCTACCTGGTGCTTTGGGATGGGGGAACAGAAGCAGAAAGGGAGCTGTGGGGCAGAAGACCCCCCAAATGATGTTTAGCCAGATGGAGGCGGGGGCAGAAAGGTCAATGGGGGTGCATTTTGTCCAGATGACTTCTGAGCCCCTCCAACCCAGCCAAAGTTCCTGCAAGCCCCAAGCCCCAAATAAGACTCTTTTGTGTTGAATTGGAGTCAAGTTTCAGCTGCTTTGCAGTCAAGCCCTAAGCAGAGTGGCCTGTTTTCACTTTGAAGCAGTTCCATGAAGTTTTTTTCCTCAAGGCCAGAAGAAGGAATGTACATCCTTCAGCTAAAGTTTGTTTTCCTCAGTGAAGCCCCAACTGCTGATTACATGTGCTGTTTTGGTCTTTGAAGACCTCGAGGTGTTGCAAATTACCTCATTTCGTTTGAAATACCAGCTAAAGGGTGGAAGAGCTCCAACATCGGAGTCATCCATGTATCCAAGGAAGAGAGTGTGCTGGAGTGTGTGGGCTAAGCCTGCCACTCTGAAACGTGTTTATCTACAGGCTGTTACACTGAGCTGTTTCATCAGCTGGTGTGAGAAGTGGGAGCTGCATGCCAGATGCAGTGCATCCCGAAGATTTACTGTCCTTCGTAGGCCAAGGCAGGAGTGCCAGAGCTGAGTCGTTGGGAGTCATGGTGATAGCTGTGGGAAGGTCCCAACCAGTGGTGTCAGCAATAAAAGGACACAGAAGACAGTCTGGGTCCTGTGTTCAGGGTGTCCAGGAGGGAGACTGAAATTGCTGTGTTCCTTGCGCTGAAGATAAGCTGCTGGGTGCTAATTAACTTGCAAACTGCCCAGAGAGTGAACTAACATATTGTTTTGTAATGAAATGTAATGTATTGTCTGTAAGCCGCCCTGAGTCGCCACGGCGAGTGGGCGGCAATATAAATTTGAACTAATAAATAATAATAATAATAAATAAGCGCTATGGGGCAGATTGAAAGTGTGATTGCTTTATGGAATAGGGCAGTGATGGCAAACCTTGGCACTCCAGCTGTTCTTGGACTTCAATTTCCAGAAGCCCAAGTCTTTGTGAATCCACACGAATGGGTTTACTGTGTGTCCAGGTGTTCTTGGACGTCAATTCCCAGAAGCCCAAGTCTCTGTGAATCCATACAATGGGTTTACTGGCACTCTAGGTGTTCCTGGACTTCAATTCCCAGAAGCCCAAGTCTCTGTGAATCCACATGAATGGGATTTGTGTGGATTCACAGAGACTTGGACTTCTGGGGATTGAAGTCCAAGAACCCTGGAGTGTCAAGGTTCACCATGACTGGAACATGGGCATTCTAGCTTCTTCACTAACAACCTGGGAGCAATGAGCTAACTTACTCACCTGGCATCCAGAGACCGAGCAAGGATATGCAAGCAGTTAACCACAGCGGCAGCATCAGTACCTGAAAGAAGAGAGAAGATCTTTGTTTACAGCCTGGCGAAGGCACATGGCCCGGGGACTTAAGATGAGAGAAATATAGGATCATGGTTACAGAGAACGAAGAAATGGCAACAAGCAGGTCCACAGAGGGGTGAGGGAAGTCAAAGTCCCACAAGACAGACCTGTTAGATGGTGCTTAAACCCCAGAAGAGTAGAAGCTGGGAAGAGAAATGGGGAGGGAGGAAACCCTTCCCAATGAGAGAGAGAGAGAAAAAAAGAGAAAGATTTGCTTACCAAAAAGAGACACCCGGTGTCTAACCAGGGCTGCCAGTTTGCAGAAAAGGCTGAAGGGCAGAAAAGAGAAGTAGAAGGAAATAATAAAAGACAACTCTGAAAAGAAGTGTCCACTCAGATGGAGAAGACAGGAGATGAATGGAAGGGGCACCTGATTCCCAGGGAGGCTGTCAGGTCCCCACTAGGCGCCTTTCAGACGGATTGGATCATAGTTACCTGGTGGCCCCTAGCCATACATTTCAAGCACACCCTGGGTGGGAACAGCTATCTTCTTTTTCTTCTGCCAAATCTGAGTCTGAATATTGGCGATCCTCATGGTGATCAGCCATGAATACTGTCCAAAGAATATAATGCTGCGGCCTTTCATCTGCCTTCCACATCGCAGCATGAACCCCCCCCCCCCAATAGTACCACTGATCCAGTTCTGCATGTCACTTTCTGGTGTTTAGCCCTTTGGGCATGCAAAGTCCTCATCATTATCCTCAAGCCAGGATGGATGAAGCTGCTGCCCTCCATCAAGATGGATTCAAGTGGGATTGAATCCACTTGGGGACCATCACCTTTCCCTGTGGACTTCGGAACCCAAGGTCGTTAAGCCTCAGGGTGGTCAGGTTAGTTAACTGCTGCCTGACATTCAATGTTGAGTCACTGGCAGGGATTCCAAGGGAGTCAGTTCACAGACTAAATGTGCATATGTTTAAGGGTTTGAACTTCAAAAACCAATTGCCAAGCTCTGAAGTTCTGAATGTCTTCATCTCTGCTTAAACACTGAGAGCCTTGTTATGCTTTACAGCAGTGTTCCCCAATGTGGGGGACCATGCTCCACAGGGGGACATCAATTCCCAGAAGCCTAAGTCAGTACATTGGCTGATCACAGCTTTGAGGAATTGACTTAGGCTTCTGGGAACTGAAGTCCAAAAACCAAAGGTTGGGGAACACTACTTTATAGGCAATCCTGCTCTATTCTACCCAAAGATCTACCTTACACAAAGGTACAGCTAGTTTCCTGAGATGAGTGTATGCGCTCAACATTTACATGTTTGCAAACAGACATTTATATCTCTTTTCTACAGTCAATTTCTGAGATGTACACTTGAAAATGCAAGTTGTGGATGTTTTTTTTTTTAGCCAACCGACACACATAGGCATGGATGTTGGCCAACGCACACATGAACAATCCATGAGGAAATTTCTGGTTCTTACCTGGTGATCATCTCCTTCTCCTTATTAGATGCATGACCTCCACTGCCTAGGACTTTGGCTGGTGTAGAGAGGAAGTAGAGGCAGTGGTTGGTGAAGTATTGGTTGATTAAGGGCAACAAGATCTGAAAAGGAGAGAGAAAAATTCACCGGGTGGAAACCATCTATGGCCTGGTAGTCCTTCAGATAGGTCAGGAAAAAGATCAAGTAGTATCTCTCCAAGGTCTACTGTTGAAACCTATTTTGTGCCAATGTTGTGCCTAAGCATCATACGTACTGATGTTTGGCAACTGCCATCCCAACCAAAGTCAGCATGGATTCACAGAGACAGATAAACAGAGGATAACCAACCTTTGCAAAGAACTTGATCTCTTGTTCATGAGGGGACTTCTCCACTCTTCCACTGCTCACCACGGCCTCTGAGGTGGAGAAAAAACCCACTGAGTACCTCCAAGAGGTGGGAAGCTTGTGTTTGAGTGTGGGTGAGTGAGCTGTCCATTCCCTTTGACCCTTGACCCTCCCACACCTGGGCACTTGAAAATGTGCATTGTTGTCCCAGCACAGAGTTTGCCTTGTGTCTCTGCCCAGCAGCCCAATGGGAGCACTTCCTCCCTCCCCCAGCACAGAGTTTGCCCCACCCTTCTGCCCAGCAGCCCAATGGGAGCACTTCCTCCCTCCCCCCAGCACAGAGTTTGCCCTGAGAACTCTAAAGGGCCCAAATTCCAACCCCCCTCTCTCACTACCACACATGGGGTCTTGGGGACAAAACCCAAGCAAAACAAAACTATAGGGCTTAGCTCCCCACAGTTCTTCAAAGAGCCTTTTCTTTACCGAGGTGAGCAATGAACTCCTGAGAGGTGTCCATCCATTTCAGCAGCTGTTTCAGGAACCCATACGCAAAGCGTTTTTCAATGGATGACGTGTCTAATTCCATGTCTTTCAACCCTCTGCAAGAAATGTTGGGAATGAATTTAAGGGAACAAAGGAGTTGAGTTTTTGGTTAACATTCTTGTTTCAGGTGGCTTAGATACATCAGTAGTACAGGTAAAGGTCGCCCTTGCTCAAAATCCAGTTGTATCTGACTTTAGGGTTCAGTGCTTATCTCTGTTTATAGCCAGGAGGCAGCATTGTCTGTGTCTGTAGATGTTTCCATTGACATGTGGCAGGCAGGACTAGACACTAACACTGTTTACCTTCCCACTGAAGTGCTACCTATTTATCTACTTGCAATTTCTTGCTTTCGAACTGCTAGATTGGCAGGACCTGGGACAGAGTCGGGAGCTCACTCCGTCTTGCAGCACTAGGGTCTGCCGACCTTCCAGTCATCAAGTTTGGCGTCTTAACCACTAAGCCACCACAGTCCCACATCAGGAGTAGCATCTCCAATAACTGCCACTTGCTTTCGAGAAATAGAGTTGAAGGATGTTTTAAGCCATTGGGGCAAGAATTTCTCAAGACCTATTCCCTACTGAAGACCTCCTCTGGACTCTTCCAGGAGAGGTCCCTGGAAGATACATTTCCATATTTCCCTCTTAACTTACCCAGAACACACAACATCCTCTATCTGTCCCTCTTCCTGTTTCTTTTCAAGCTCACCTGGTCACTGCATAGCCATTAAGTTGCAAGAATTTGAGGAGTTCCTGGGCTTTTTCTCTGTCCCGGGCTTTTTCCTTGGCCGTGAGGGTGTCATAAGGCACAAGGAGTGGGTGGGTTCCTCCACCTTGACAGAGTGAGAAAGAGAAAGCATGACGCCCACAGAAGACCAAGAGACCACGCCAACGTGCTACCAGAAGATCTGAAGAAGGACCGGTAGGCTCACCTTTAACTTCCAGCTCTAGTTTCTTCTTGCGACCCCAGGTATTGTGGTAGTTCTCGGCCAACTGTTCTGCCATGGCCTGTGAAGGGAGAGAAAGAGAGAGGGCAATGGCACATGACAAGGCCAAAGATTTCCAGGAGCTGGACTGAAATGGACATTGTTCTATCAAGCCAGAAATAACACCACTGCATAACGCATGCCAGTTTTAAAAATTCCTTCTCTACAATCACTTCCTTTCCCCCAATGTTTAAACAATAAAAATACGAAGTATATAAACAAACATAGCAATTGTAAAGACTAACAATAAGAAAACTAGAGTGGGACAATATTTAATTGTTCCCTATTTCAAAAAATCTATAAATTCTTCTCCCGGTCCTACTTCTTTTGATTTACTGTATTTGCCAGCATATAAGATGCATCAGAGTATAAGATGTTCCCTGTTATCAAAATAGCCCACTAAAGGCCACTATATACAGTACAAGACACACACCATTCAAGAATAAAAATGGCCACCCTCTTTGAAGCTGTTGGGACAAAATGGCCACCCCCTTTGTGCAGGCAGGGCAAAATGGCTGTCCGGCCCCTGAAGCTGACTGAGAGAGCATGACCCGGTCCCCGGCTTGAAAAGGTTGGGAACCTCTGGATTACACTGAAAAAAACTAGTTTGTTTGTTTTACTTTTGCAAACCCCACGATGGACATTTGGGTTCTGTATTGCGACTGCCAAAGGTTCTATTCTCCGGATTCCTATTTTGCAATCTGCCCATCTCGTTAGGTTCTACTTTTTGTGATGACAACTCACCTGCAGTTCCCTGGAAAGGGTCACTCCAGAGAGGTCTAAGGGCTGAGGGTTGTAGCCATGGCTGGGGTCATAGGTCTAAAGCAGAACATGGAAACAAAAAGAGAAGGCATTTATACATGCTGAACTTGATGACTGGAAGGTCGGCAGGTCGGGACCCGAGTGCAGCATGACAGAGTGAGTGCCCATCATCTGCCCCAACTCCTGCCGACCTAACAGTTCAAAAGCAAGAAATTGTAAGTAGATAGTCAGTGCTTCGGTGGGAAGATTGACAGCATTCTGTGCACTCCGGTGCCGATTCATGCCTGCCACATGACCACAGAAACATCTGCAGACACAGAAAGTGCTGGCTCTTTGGCTATAAACAGAGATGAGCACCGAACCCTAGAGTCAGATATGACTGACTTGCAAGCAAGGGCGACCTAGGCCTGCCGTTTTGTTGGGTCTTCAGGCACTGGATAAGGCCAAATTTGCTAGAAATAACAAATGATTTTTATTCGGGAATAAGACCCTACGGAGTGATCCGAAGTGTATGTTACCTCAGTTACTCCCCACCTTGAAAATACTTCTTCCTCCTCCAGAAACTAGACTGGGTCAAACCTGAGTCTGTGAGATCTTGCGTGTCTTTTTCTTCTCCGTTTTCTCTTCGTCACCTTCGCGAGCTTTCTCGATTGTCCATTCCCAGGCAATCATGGCTTTCAAGGACTCCTTGATGGGCCATCGGTAAATTTCCTTGTCCTACAGGTGATAAGGAAGATGTTGAGTGACAGAGAGCTACAAAGTTAAATATACTATCTTCCTGTCTTTCATGTCAGCCCAGAATGAATGATTTAAAACACCCCTAAAAATAAGATTTTAACTCATTCTTGAATTGCCCCCTTTCCCCCTTAAAAATCGAGTTGCTCCCCTGTGGGGCGTGTGCCTCACATTGGGAACCATAGTTCTAACCAGAGAGCCAGAGCAACATATTTGAGGCAGAGTTAAGAAACAAAGCTATAGGTCTAAGAGTCTCCTCTTTTATACCCTAGCCCTCAATGTAATATAAAAATCCAACGATATGTTACCGATCGACTGCCATCAGAAACTGATCTTATCCTACCTCTAAACCAGGGGTTCCCAACCTAAGGCCCCGTGGGCCAGATCAGGCCTGGCTGCAGCACCATTTCATGTGGCCCACCCCACCCCTTCAAGGGCATTTGAGAAACAAAATGGTCACCGCTTTGAAGCTGTTGGGACAAAATGGCCACCCCCTTCATGCAGGCAGGGCAAAATGGCCATCTGGCTGACCATCATGTAGGCAGGGCAAAATGGCTGACTGAAAGAGCGCAACCCGGTCCCCGGTTTAAAAAGGCTGGGAACCCTTGTTCTAATCTATATACAAATCCCATATGCCCAATCGTTTACATTTAACAGTAACTTTAACCCCAATTCTAACCTTATACTTAACCATAAATTTAACCCACCCACCCCCTTCAAGAGCCCTGGTGGTGCAGGGGCTAAACTGCTCTACTGCAGACAAAACGTTGTGAGTTCTTTCCTGATGGGGATCAAGGTTGACTTAAACTTCCATATTTCCAAGGTCTGCAAAATGAGTACTCAGCGTGTTGTGGGGAAAATGTTATTTATATTATGAAATGCACTAAATGCCATAGAGCAATGTATAAGTGTAATGGCGATTGCTCATTCTTCCCTTCACTCTAGCGCTGCCTTGCCCTTTTAGGGAGAGGAGAACAGAGAGACCCTTACCTTCTCTGAAAATGTTTTATAGGGCCGCAGCATGGGGCTTGTCTTGGCCTCTTCGTCATAGGTCTCACCAAAAGACCAGTTATTCTGGATCTGGAAACAGAAGATCAAGAGGGGTTGAATCTCCAACTGAGAAGAAGGAAAGCCAGTGCCAGCTGTTCCCCAGTTTAACTGCCCTCTATCTGGCGGCGAGTCTGTGGGAATTTTTGTCCAGCCCTTCTAGAGCCATGATGGCGAACCTTGGCACTCCAGATGTTTTTGGACTTCAATTCCCAGAAGCCCAAGCCCCTGTGAATCCACACGGATGGGTTTGCTGCAATCCATCTGGCCCGTGCTGCCCTTGTTGCACCCGGAAGCGGATGTAAAATGCGCCTGTATGGAGGAAGGGTTAACTCAGAAGAGCCTTAACCATACAGGCGCACTTAACTTCCGCTTCCGGGAGCGACGAGGGTGGTGCGGGCCGGATGATCTATGCAAAGGAAGACTAAGAACAAACATGGCCCTGGGTACATCAGCTCAGGGAGACATAGAGGGGCTTCCCTACCTTGTCAAAAGCCCATTTCTCATGAGTATATTCAGCGTATCTGTTGATGAAAGAGTCCATCTTCTCAGGAATTATGACACTATAAAAAAATGGCAGGAAAAGACATGAGCCCTGGTGGTGCAGGGGTTAAGCAACTATAGTAAAGGTCGCCCTTGCTCAAAAGCCAGTCGTATCCGACTCTAGGGTTCAGTGCTCATCTCTGTTCATAGCCAAAGAGCCAGTGCTGTCTGCTTCTGCAGACGTTTCCATGGACATGACTAAACACTGGAGTGCATGGAATGCTGTTTACTTTCCCACCAAAGTGGTCCCTATTTATCTACTTGCAATTTCTTGCTTTCAAACTGCTAGGTTGACAGGAACTGGGACAGACGACGGGTGCTCACTCCATCATGCAGTACCTGGGAATCAAACTCCGACCTTCTAGTCAAGCGAGTTCAGTGTCTTAACTGCTTGAGCCACCGCAGGCACAAGCAACTGTACTGCGTTCCAAACTGCTGACACTGTGAGTTTGATCCTGACCAGGAATCAGGGTTGACTCAGCCTTCCATCCTTCCAAGGTGGGTGAAATGAGCCCCCAGCATGTCAGGGGCAAAATGCTAATGACGTGAACCGCCCAAAGAGTGCACTAAGCGCTACAGGGTGGTATAGAAGTGTGATTGCTCTTGCTAATTGCCATTAGGATATTTCTTCATCTCACTACAGGATTCTGGGTCTGCTTTTGGTGTCCACAAATATCCATGTCTGATTTGAGGTCACGGCTCCAGGCAAAAGCATCACTTACTTGAGGGTCTCTACTGGCTTTGGGTCAAAATTGCCCTCTGCATCTACGGAGGCCTTCTTCTCAGTCTTTGAAGAGTAGCTGGCATCAACGTAGTCGGGTGGAATGGCCCCTGCGATAGCACATAGGCATGGCATGGCAAGTTTGTATAGTTCAGGATCGAATTTCTGGACACCCGCAAGGGAGAAAAGAGGTCAAAGAGAGAGAGAAAATTACTCCATTCCAGCCCATATTGCGATAGACCGCCAAGCCCAGGGGTGCCCAAACTACAGCCTATGGGCCAGATCTGGGCCCTGATGCCAATTCATCCGGCCCACTCCACCCTCGTTGCTCCTGGAAGCGGAAGTAAAATGCGACCGTATGTGTCAAGCCCTGCCAAATTCTGTAATCCCATTGCCCTATTCCTAGGTAGTCCCAATCCACCGATTGGTGTCCTGGTAAAGACACTGCTGCTCACCTTATGGGACAATGACTCAAAAATGCCCCAGAAGAGCTTCCTGGTCAGGTGGAGCTCCTCTTCAGAGGTGACCCCGTAGTTGGCCCAACCGGTGGGAAGGCAGTAGTATTTCCAGCAGCGTTCATAGTGGTTGGTCAGGAGCTGGGAAAGAAGAAGGACAGTGGAGGGTTAGGAAGGACACAAGGCTGGTTACCTTCCCACCGAAGTGGTACCTAGTTATCTACTTGTAATTTCTTGCTTTTACATTGCTAGGTTGGCAGGAGCTGCGACAGAAGACAGGAGCCCACTTTGTCATGCAGCACTCAGGTCGCGAACTGCCGACCTGCTGACTTTCCAGTCGCCAGGTTCAGCATCTTAACCTCTCAGCCACTGCAGTCCTTTGACACCCACTAGACAGTCTGAAATGTTCTGTGAGATAAAATTTCCAGAAGGACACACATAGGAATGCAAATATACACACATGCATGCACCACAAAGTTGAGAAGTTACTTTTCTCTGGACCACAAGTCCCCGAACTTCCAGGTACCTTGGTTTCTCCTCCCCTGCCCCCATGACGTACCTTCAGAGGCATTTTGGCAAATTCATTGAGGATGGGCACATCAAAGACCAGTCGCCGCAGAAGGTGCTGAAGCATTGAAGGTCGGATGTATCTGGAATTGGGGGGGGGGGGAGGGGTAGACGAAGGAAGCAGGAAAGCCCAGAAAGGTGTTACAGAAAGGTGAGGCACTGACAGTGGGTTAGATCCAGGGGTGTCTCCTTGCAATTTCTTGCTTTCAAACTGCTAAGTTGGCAGGAGCTGGGACAGAGAAGGGAGCTCACTCCGTCATACAGCACTTGGGTCTCGAACTGCTGACCTGCCGACCATCCAGTCGTCAAGTTTAGTGTCTGAACCACTAAGCCAATGCAGTTCCTTTTCCATCGCAAGGAGCATTAAATACAATGGATGCTAGTGGGTCTGCTTCAGCTAACCCTCCGTTCCCCCTGCCCCATACCTGCACAGTGCCATGAGGCATTCCTCAATGACATCTCGCTGGGCCTTGGTGAGAGAGCGTCCACGGGACAAGCGGTACACCGTATGCAGCATGGAGTCCACCATGATCGCCCGATGCTCCGTGCCAGCGAAGAGAGGAGCACATTTGGTGATGAGCGGCAGCACGGCTGAGCAAAGGTAGCGATTCAAAGCCAGCGCCATCTCCGTGGTGCTGAAGGCAGCCTGATGTGGAAGAACAAAGAGGTACCTGGGTTTATGAGAAGAAGGAGTACCATGGGACATCCGGTTTTACCATGACAGCATTTACAGATGTCTTCTTCTTCAAGTGTCATACAGTAATACCTCGGATAACATTTACCTAGGATAACGCTAAAATCGCATAACGTTAAGTAATCTGGGGAGGGGAATTGCATCGAATAACGTTAAGGTCCTATGTGATGGATCGGATAACAACCGCTAAAGCCTGTGCAGTTACAATGTATCTCTATGGAGCTTTAACGTTATCCAATCCATCCCATAGGATTTTAACATGCATCAGATAACACTAAAAATCGGATAACACCAAGACTTGTGGAACCAAGTCTTAGCATTATCCGAGGTATTACTGTATCTGATTCTGAATATTGGCAATCAACATGGTGATCAGCCAAGAAGATTGTCCTGGGAACAAACTTGGTACTCCAGATATTCTTGGACTTCAATTCCCAGAAGCCCAAGTCTACACACCTGCTAAACGGGGCTTCTGGGAATTGAAGTCCAATAACATTTTGAGAGTCAAGTTTGAGGATCCCTGGGCTAGAAGATTCATCTTTAAAGCAGTGTTTCTCAACCTTGGGGCCCCAGGTGTTCTTGGACTTCAATTCCCAGAAGCTCAAGTCAACATCCTGTTGTTCAGGGCTTCTGGGAATTGAAGTTCAAGAACATATGGAGTACCAAAGTTTGCCATCACTGCCCTAAGACTAAAGGGCAATTTCCTAGGTCTCTAACCAGGGCCCTAACCAGGGCTGTAGGCCCCCCCAAAAACAACAACAACAACAAAAAACACATCCTGTGCTAACAGCCCCCACAACCCACCCTATTGAGGAGGGCAAGAGTTCATAAAAATTAAAAAGTTGTAAAAGGTTGCTAAGATGATGTCATCAGTTCTGCAAGAAGATCATACAGTTAAGTTGCCTCTAGCAGGTAGATTGCTATCTAATACTAAGTGCTCGGTAATTGTTAAAATGGACATGTCTGGTTTTAAGAGTGGCCAGTGTCTATATTTTATGAGTAATCGTTTATACTATATAGGAGTCTAAAGTGAAGACTTTCATTCAAGTTATTCTATAAAAATATAGTCTTTAGCAGTTAAGAACCAAATACACACAACAGTTCGAAAGAACTTAGATATTCACTTTCTGCTGTTGCTACTCTACATTATATTTAATATTAGTTCCAAAGTATAGGTGAATGGAACCAGAATATATTCTAACTAGTTCTTTTTATTATCTCATTGATAGACAGTCTCATAATTAAATATTGTACATTAAACTACATCTTAGTAAAGCATCTGGAACAGTTATAAGTTAATAATGTCATGAGTCATAAGCAAGTTAATTAGGTTATGAACTTGGTCATGAATTTGGGGAAAAGTTAAGTTTTGATAATTGTGGAAGTCCTTATGCCATGAAAGTATTTTATTGAATTATTTGTACTTTAGGTGTTATAGAATAATGTTATGTCTGGCTTCTATAATTATGCTTGCTATCTAAATGAGTTAGCTTGATGTCATTTCTATTCAATGGGTTTTGCTTGATGTCACTGCTATCCAATGGGCTTCCTTGATGGCTAAGGCACCCAGCTGTGTTCCTGGAAAGAGGATATAAAAAGCCAAAGCAGAATGTGGTCTTTACTCAGTTCTTTTTGGAAACCACTTCCAGACTGAGTCCTGCTGGCTATGAATGGAAGCAGTAAATAAAACTCTGCTGTTTTTCACCTATCGATTGGTCTCTTTCATTCTTTGGCCTGATACATCCACTACACTGTGATGCCAATGTTATATATGTGAGTGTGACATTATTGCCCCTCCTAAAAAAAGGCAATTCCACCACCACGACCTAAGCTCCTTATTGTACTGTTTCCATGGCTCTCACCGTATCCAGCGAGGCAGCGGCTCTCATGTCAGGCAAGAAGCCCACCTCCAGGACGTGAAGAAGGAAGTCCTGGTTGTCGATACCGTAGACCCGGTCCAAGAATAGCACCATGGGGGCCTTGTGGTCGGGCACAAAGCTTGCAGACATCTTGGGCTCAATGATGTTGCCATCTCAAGAAGACAAAACAACATAAGCCACAGCTTTAGGGCAGGGCTTTCCAACCTTTGCAAGCCGGTGGCCGGGTCATGCTCACTCAGTCAGCTTTGAGGGCTGGACGATCATTTTACCCTGCTTGCATAACGGGGGTGTCCATTTTGTCCCAACAGCCTTCAAAGGGGGTATCCATTTTGTTTCTCAAATGCCCTTGGAGGGGTTGGGGGCCACATGACATGGTTCCATGGGCCATATCCAGACCACGGGCCTTAGTTTGGGAATCCCTGCTTTAGGGTATGGTGACGAGGGACTCAGGAGAGTGGGAGAAAACTAGAATTTCTGAAGCCAGCTTGGGCATGATTGGTAAGGGGGATAGAGAAGCTGTACTGCACCCAAAACTCCTGACCTTGTGAGTTCGATCCTGACCAGGGATCAAGGTTGACTCAGCCTCTCCCATCCTTCCAAGTTGGTAAAATGAGGACCCAACATGTTGGGGGCAAAATATTTATTATCATGTGAACCGCTGGAGCACTAAGCATGATGGGATGGCATAGAAGTGTGATTGTTATTGCTAATATTCAGGACTTCTCCTCTGCCTCCATCAGATTGCCGTACCTTTGCCAAAGGAAGGAATCTGCAGTGGGAGGCTGATCACTCCAACGAGGTCTTCAATGGGCACCAAGGAGCGCAGGATGGCCCTGATCCGGAGGGCTTCACCTTTCCCAGCCTGGATGAGCTGTTCAGGTAAGGAGATTAAGACAAGAGGAGTCAACCAGCCGGGATGACATCAATCCCGACAATAAGAAAGGGGTTCAACTGGGTCAGAGCCAGCAAAAAGGAAGCTGGTAGAGAGACATGATCAGTGCTAGGTAGGAAAAAGGTAAAGGTTGCCCTTGCTCAAAAACCAGTCATATCTGACTCTTGGGTTCAGTGCTCATCTCTGCTTATAGCCAAAGAGATATTTACTTCCTAACGAAGTGGTACCTATTTATCTACTTGCAATGTCTTGCTTTTGAACTCCTAGATTGGCAGGAGCTGCGACAGAGACGGGAGCAAACTCCATTGTGCAGCATTCGGTTCTCCAGCTGCTGACCTGCTGACCTTCCAGTCATCAAGTTCAGCATCTTAACCACTAAGCCACTGCAGTCCCTCCAGCACTAGGTAAGGGGCACCCAAGGACAAAATAAAAACCAGGCATGGCTTTTGTTTCTTCAAGAAAACAAACAAATGATGCCATCCTGAAGATTTAGGATACTAAAGAGAGGGGAGTGGTGCTTACGTGCATCTCAGGCGCACAACGGCCCAGCAGGTCAATGAGGGCAGCGTAGAAAGACATGATCGCATTCCCCAGGTGCACCCGGTATTCCTCGTGGGTTTCCTCACCCCCAAACCTGGGGGGGGGGGGAGAGAGAGAGAGAGAGAAAGGGAACGAGAGATGGGGAGAAAGAGCGACGGACGCATTAGTCATACATGCAAGCAAAGGTTGGGAAGAATAGGCAGAAGAGAGGATTGTGTCGGGCTGTGGGAAAGGGATGTTATAGCCAGGAATTCCTCTGCAAGGACAATACCATTTCTGTTCCCTACAAACTGGCCCTACTTCCTGTGCCCTTTACGTACAGCTCCCGGCGACGATCCTTCTTGACGGTGGGCCCGTCGCGGGCAGGGTCCTGGGAGATCTGGATAGCCTCCTCTATGGCCGCCAACAGCCCATTGCCCCCTTCCCCTCGCAGGGCCGGGCCAAAACACTCAGGTCGCCGGATCAAGAGGCGCACCACCACATTGGCGTTCTCTTCCACGCTCTCTCCTACAGGGAAACGGGAGACGAATGGAAACAAAAGTGGGGATTGGGATTGAGTTAGTTAGAAGTGTGGGAAGGCAACTCTTTAGAATGAGGTTACTAGTCCTCATAAGGAAATCACAGGGCATTCCAATGGAAACTGCACCTCCCACAGGCAGATCTCCTTTGATTTGGACTCCTGCATTGAACTTGATGGGCTGAAAGATCCCTTCCAACTCAATTATTCTGTTATTTCTATGGCATTTGTTGATAGCTTCTAGATCAGTTTCATGATTTAGACCAAACTATGTCCCACGCCCCACAGGGGGACTTAAATTCCCAAAAGTCTAAGTCAGTCCATTGGTTGATCAGTGCTTTGGGGAACTGACTTGGGCTTCTGGGAATTGAAGTCCAAAAACCAGAGTTTGGGAAATGCTGATTTAGACAATGGGATTCTTGAATCAGTAGGGAAAAGGGGATCTGAATGAAACCATATCTACACCTCTTTGTTTCACCCTTAGAACAACAGATCTGCGCGGTAAGTCATGCTGAGAAGGTTGACTGACCCAAGCAAAACCTATGAGCCCTCTAGCTCTGTAGATTCTTCAGTCCCAGTCCTGTGCTCTAAACACTATACTTCACTGCCCCACATAGAAATATACTTCACTGCCCCACATAGACCCCCTCTTGTGCACGTTCCCCAAATCAACTCCAGGACCATTCACTCAAGTCTATCATCCCTCCCTTAATTTCAGCCATGACTCCTCTGCTTTGCAGATGCTTATGCCAAAGGGGAGAAGGGTGTGGGGGAGAGAAGACAACCAGGAACTCCCTTAAAGGACCTGGTCCAGAGGTGACGGTCTCAATTTTTCCTGGCTGAGTCCCAATAGAAACAATGTGAACCTTATCACATTGGGAATCTATCCATCCTTGGCCCCAAAGCCAAACTCACCATTGACAAAAACGGTGAAGCGAAGGAAGTCCAGATAACGCTCTCCACCGCAAGGGTTCCAGCCGATGTCCGGGTACCCCTTGGAAAGCAACATGGGGCAGCTCTGCAGTCCTGCCCCGGCCAGGTAGGTCACAACCTAGAAGGGAGAGGGGAGGAAACTATCAGGTACACTGAATCCTACATTCAAAGATTTCATAGCTTAGGGTTTTAAAACTGTGATGGCAACAACTTTGAGAATGGTTATTATTTGTAAAAAATTGAAAGTAGATGGTGAAGTCAAGTTGGAAGACTGGTTTAAAGAGATAAGGAATATAGCAATAAATGAGAGTTTATTAAATAAAATACATATTAAATAACATATTTTTAACTACACTTTAAGCATTTACATTTTAAAATTTTACCTCTCATTTTATTGTGCTGGTTGTAGACCAAAGTGACTTATTGTTGCTGTTTTTAATTGTTAAAAATGGAAAGTAGATTTTAGAATGATTTTAGAAGGTTAGGGTTCATTGAGAATTTATTGAGTATGTTCTAATGAAAGGGAAAGGTACACATAGTAGTTATATTAATTTTGTGGTTTTCCTTTTCTTTTCATGTAGTTGATATGGTTTTTTGTTGGGTTTTTTAATAATTAAAAAAAGACAGCAAGAAATTTGATCCAGAGAGGGGTAAATGAGGAGAAAAGGCTTCCAACCCTTGGGAAGGATTGCCCTATTGCAGTGGTTCTCAATGTGGGGCCCACACCCCACCGGGGGACTCCAATTCCCAGAAGCCTACACCAGTCCATTGGCCGATCAGTGCTTTGGGAAATTGACTTAGGCTTCTAGGTTGGCAAACTCTGCCCTATTGTCTTCATTAAATGTCCTAAAGGTTGGATCTCAGTTGTATCTTCCAACCTGGTGGTCTCCTGTTCGGTCAACTCCTTTACATTACCTTCTCTAGGTCTTGTTCTTGCAGAGCCAGGGCCAGTTCGTTGTTGTCAATGACAGAGGCTGCTGCCACATCCAAGGGAGTGGATCCACGCATGCCTAAAGAACAAGGCAGGTGGTAAGCAGGGACCTTCCGAAGCTCAAGGGCCGATTGTGACCGAGTAACAAAGGAAGCACATGGGAGAAGAGGGTGTGTGTGGGTGTGTCTCAGCAGCGTCCCCAGAAACTGAAGCCAGGTTGATGCAACTAGAGAGCAACCTGGATCTGCCCATGTCGGAAGTGTGCAGAAGTGAATGGATGAAAGAATGGGCTGCAATTATCTCACCACCATCACCCATAGATTGGCACTTGTTGCTTTCCCAGCTGATCGGGCATTTAAAGGCTACTTCTCAGATCCCCCTTTCTCTACATCTAGTTGTATGCGACTCTAGGGTTCAGTGCTCATCTCTGTTTACAGCCCAAAAGCCAGCGCTGTCTGCATCTGCAGACATTTACGTGCTCACGTGGCAGGCAAGACTAGATGCCCAAGTGCATTGAATGCTGTCACTTTTTCCGTCAAAGTGGCACCTCTTTATCTACTAGCTAAATTGGCAGGAACTGGGACAGATGATGGGAGCTCACTCCATCACACAACACTTGGGTCTCAAACTGCTGACATATTGACCTTCTGGTCATCAAGTTCAACATCTTAACTAATAAGCGATCGTGGTCTTCCACCTAAATGTAAGACCAACATGCTCAAGTGGGTGCTAGTGGCGGACAACAACACTCTGGGTGAATGTGGAGAGATACAGAATCCGGCTCATTTGCTGGTATTCAGGTTACTGTCAGAAAAATGCACCACTGAGGGCTTAATTTTGGCTAATGACAAAGCCAAGAAGGTGACTTCATTTTGGCAGCTCAAACTCCGACCTGGAGATGAAAGAAGAAGGACTTTGGCTCACCCAGTCCGATGCCGCTGTTCTCCAGCAAGTAGCTGAGGTGGTCAAACATGGAACGCTGGTTCTGGCGGCTGATGCGGCAGAAGTAGCACAAGAAACGACAGCAGTTGGTCACCATCTTGGGGAAGCGGATCTCCTGTTGAGAGGCAAGAGGGCTTCCTTTACATGTTTACTGAATGCCTTCCTCGTCTCAAGGTCAAGGTTTCCCTTGCTCGAAAACTGGTCGCGTCCCACTCTAGGGTTTGGTGCACATCTCTGTTTACAGCCAAAGAGACAGCGCTGTCTGTCACTGCAGACATTTCCATGGTCATGTGGCAGGGCATGACTAGACTGAATGCTGTTACCTTTACCGAAGCAGTACCTATTTATCTACTTGCAATTTCTTGCTAGCCTTAATAGAATACATACAGGGCACAGTAGATGTGTGAACATTTTGCATAAATGTGGTCAACTACCATCATCAGCATGTGAGTGCAGGGCACCATGACAGACTGTGCAACATATTATATAGCTATGTAGCCTTAGAAAATATGAGGGCCATAGTGAAGATTTTCTAAGGGTACCTCCATCACACCTGGAAGTATCATGTGATGGAGGATGGGCAAAATGGCTGTCCAGCCCCCGAAGTTGCCTGAGGGAGCGTGACCCGGCCCCTGGCTTAAAAAGGGTAAGAACTCCTGATATAAATTGTTTAGATGTTTGTTTATAAATTAATGTTTAGTTTTATACAGTTTCTATATTTTCTTCTTTTTGTTATATGTTGACACAATGTGTACATGTGCCATACACTAAATAAATACATCTTGCCTTTGAACTGCTAGGTTGGCAGGAGCTGGGACAGACAGCGGGTGCTCGCTTCATCGTGCAGTACTCGGGTCTCGAACGGCTGACCTGGCAACCTTCCAGTCATCAAGTTTAACATCTTAACCACTAAACCACTGCAGTCCCAGCCATTCCCTATTCTTTTGTCCTGCTCTTGGCTCAAGAAGGACCCATGTATAAATGCGCTTATTGGTCCACTGACAGGTGTTTTAGGCTGTCTTTATGATTCAAGGGTGGACAGTTCCAAAATAAACATGTCCATGCCAAACCTGAGGATCAAAGAAGTACAGGCTGCTACCATTTCACTATGACCATCACATGGGTATGAACCTTGTTGGCCAAGAACATTGTGACTGTGTTGAGAGAAAGCTACCTTACCTTTGAATCCCCTCCTCCTAGCACATTCACCATCACCTCCATGACAGTTTCATGCATTCCAAGGGCTCTCATCAGGTTGGGATGCTGGTAGAAGACCTTGTTGTTCATAATATTGCTGCCAAAGAGAAAGACGTGGATGCAGAATGCTGCCATAGAACAGGCATCACAACAGAAGGACTCAAAGAGAGAGAGAGAGAGAGTACGATACAGGAGTCTTCTGGTGCCAGAGGAAGAAGGCCAGTTGACTAGAGGAAGAGCTTGTAGGTGAGAAGGACCCCAGTGGAGTTTAGGAGGGCATCAGAAATGCACAGGTGAGGAAAGATTTGAGTTAGGAAAGGTGGAGATGAAAATGATAGTCCTCCATTGGGATCACCAAACAGGGCAAGAAGAACTCCTGCTTGAAATCTTAGGGCAGTGATGGCCAACCTTGGCACTCCAGGTGTTCTTGAACTTCAATTCCCAGAAGGCCTGATCAGCAGGTGTATTGACTTGGGCTTCTGAGAATTAAAGTCCAAGAACACCTGGAGTGCCATAGTTGGCCATCACTGCATTAGAGGCACTTTGTCAGTCAAGAGTTAACAAGGCTGACCAATGGTCTAACTCAGTATAAAGTAACTTCCCAAAAAGGAAAAGTAAATGTCTCCATTGTTCGAAGGCCAGTCATGTCTGACTCTAGGAGATAGTGCTCATCTCTGTTTACAGCCAAAGAGCCAGTACTGACTGTGTTTGGAGATATTTCCATGGTAATGTGGCAGGCAGGACTAGACACTGGAGTGAATGGAACGCTGTTACCTTTCCACCCAAAGTGGTACCTATTTATCTACTTGCAATTTCTTGCTTTCAAACTGCCAGGTTGGCAGGAACTGGGACAGACGACAGGAGCTCACTCCATCACATGGCACTCAGGTCTCGGACTGCTGACCTGCCAACCTTCTGGTCCTCAACCTGAGCGTCTTAACCAGGAGTTCTCAACTTTTTAAAGCCGGGGGCCAAGTCACGCTCCCTCAGACAGCTTTGGGGGCCAGACGGCCATTTTGCCATTTTCCCACCACATGGTGCTTCCTGTTGTGGTGGAGGCAGTCAGGGCCACAAGAAATGGTGTTGTGAGTTGCATCCGGCCCACAGACTTCAGGTTGAGAATCCCTGGTCTTAACCACTAAGCCACTGTGGCCCTCAAAGTAACCTCCTACATGCCTACAAAGTAAAGCAGACACTCCCAGGAGGAAGGTTTTCAGTGCGAGCGGGAGACAGATTCATAGTGGAGGAAGAAAAGAAATAGCAACTTAAGGAGAGAGACGTGAGAGTCAAGGAGTCCTCGGGGACAGCCATACCTACCCAATACTCTGTATCATCAGGTTCTCCTCCTCTGGCCCCATCTGGACGATGAGCAATGAGCGGATCTGGCCCAGGCACTCCAGCAAGCTCATGGTGTCCTCCACAGAGATGGCGTTGATGGTGTAAGCCTTGGGCAGGGCACGGAGTAACTCGCCGAAGCCGTCGTATTGCCGGTGGAGAAGGCTGAACATGACCCTGACTAGTTCTGGGCTCTGGATGAAGGACTCTTGGGCCCAATGAACCATGGTGTGTGAAATTAGCTCCTGCAGCGTGCCTGTGTGGTCAGAGAAGAGGGTTATATTAATGCAACCACACAATGCTGTGACCCGGCCCCTGGCTTGAAAAGGTGGGGAACCCGTGCTTTAGGGTGAAAAACTGATATATGGTAACTTGGATGGTTTCCCAACACATGGCCGGGAGCATCAACTATCAACCAAGCAACCACTTAGTTGGCAATTCTTTGTCCCCATCCAACTCGTCTGTTCCACCTACTAGGTTTCGGCGCTTCTGGGGGAAGCTGTTCCTCTTCTGCATCTTCCTTCTTCTTCCGGAGGGTCATGATCTTCTCTACCAAGCTCAACAACCGCCGATGAAAGGACGTGTCTTCCTCTTCCTCCTCTTCCTCTCCCTCTGCTTGGATACCTGTCAGGAAGTTCACAGAGCTCATCAGCTCTAGGTCAAAATGGAGGAGACCACCCTGCCCGATGTGGTCTCCAAGGAACATGTGTGGGGACCCAGTAACACGGGATCCCATACAGGCTGGTTGATTTGAGGGGTAGCCACACACACCCCCTGCCCCAGGTTTTATCCGTTACGCTGTTTTAATCTTTTCTTATGAATTCTTTCTTATGAATTCTTGAGGTTTTAAATATTATTATTTTTATTGGATTGGTCTGTGTTTTTAGCTACGCTGTAAGCCGCCCAGAGTTGGGTTTACCCGATTGGGGCGGGATAGCAAACGTGAATAAATAAATAAATAAATAAATAAATAAATAAATAAATAAATAGTCAAGATACTTACTTGGTGGAGCAATTGGTTTAAGCAGATATGGAATATGGCAATAAATGACAGATTGATGTGTGAATTAAAATTAAAATAGGGATTATTTAAGAAAAGACTGACTTTATTTATTAATAATAATTTCGTGTCAGAAATTATTCTGGGTTGAAAGGATTTTTGCTGGAGAAACTTCTCAGAGGACACTCGAATGAGACTCCTTTCATGTCCCCAAAATATTTTCCCAGCGAAGTGGTCCCTATTGCTCTACTTGCAATTTATTGCTTTTAAACTGCTAGGTTGGTCTGAGCTGGGACAGAGATGGGGACTCACTCCGTCATGCAGCACTCGGGTCTTGAACTGCTGACCTGCCGACCTTCCAGTTGTCAAGTTCAGCATCTTAACCACTAACCCACCACAGTCCTTCACAGGGAATAGTTAGATGAAGGTATATAATGTGCCGTAGTAGTTTATATACCATATATTTTGATGATGGTGATTATGTTTTTAAGATTATGTGTATTCTTTTTCTTATGTCTTGTATTTGTATTTCATTTAAGTGTTTATGTTTATATTTGGGGGGGGGAGCAGTTCAGATCCAGAGTCTGCACTGTATTTCATCTGTATCTTTTATTTCAAATAGACCTTCCGTTTACCCCACCCTTCAATTACAGATGTTTCTGGACCTCAACTATCCCCCTCCATCCAAGGGCAAGGGCTGAAGTCCAAGCACATCTGGACGGCTACACGTGCCTGAGCCCAGGGCCACTGCCTAACTTGATTTAAGGCAGTGGTTCCCAATGTGGGGCCCAGGCCACGCAGGAGAACTTCAGTTCCCAGAAGCCTAAGGTAGTGCATTGGTGGATCAAACCTTTGGGGGATTGACTTAGGCTTTTGGGAATTGAAGTCCAAAAAAATCAAAGGTTGGGAAACACTGATTAAAGGTGATGATGAGGGCAATCTCTTTACCGCAGTGAGACATCAAATCAGCATGAAACTCTAGCAGTTCCTCACGGACTTCATCAGGTACTGGGCATTCTTCTGGATCAGCGCCGTTCTTAAACTGTAGCAGCATGTTAAGCTGTTGGGTAAAGAAAATACAGGTTGGAGATGATGCTCTGCTTAAGATAGACATGGAAAGGACAAGTACATTTTTAATTCCAGCAATGGAGAGAACCCCTGCTCTGAGATATAAATCTAATGGACTTCTACTGGAAGGGTGGCCACTTGGAGGTCAATGTGAGAGGCTCCAGAGTCCAACCCTTGTGAGTTCTTCTTCCTGTTCCTCAGAGCTCCATCCAGTACCTGCTCTTGTGGGGGGGACCGGAATTCCTTTGTGCGTCGGGCCGTCTCTGCGGCCGACATCGTGAAAGCCTGCATCAGTGTGCTATAGCGCTTGCGTTGGTTCATCTGCAAGAGGTCCACGTGGCGCTCTGAGAACGCGATGATGGCTTCCACGCGGTGCTGAAGCTCACGGTCACAGAAGAACTGCAGAAGGTAGCACATCTACAGAGAGACCAAAGAAAGCAGGTGGGGAGCATGGACAGAGGAAGGGTTTGACCTGGTGGCACAGGGGTTAAACTGCTATACTGCAACCCAAAGGTGGTGAGGTCGATCCTGACCAGGGATCAAGGTTGACTCAACCTTCCATCCTTCTGAGGTCAGTAAAAATGAGTTCCCAGGATGTTGGGGGGGAAATGCTAATTAACTTGTCAACCACCCAGAGCGTGCACTAAGTGCTATGGAGAAGTATACAAGTGTGATTGCTTTGCCTAAGTTGATGACGGCCTTAGCATTAAGAGCCGACCTGTACAACACCACATCGAGGTAAAGGTAAAGGTGGCCCTTGTTCAGAAGCCAGTCATATCAGACCCTGGGGTAAGCCAAAGAGCCAGTGCTGTCTGCATCTACAGATGTTTCCATGGTCATGTGGCAGGCAGGACTAGACACTGGAGGTACCAGAATGCTGTTACCTTTCCTGATGAAGTGGTACCTATTTATCTACTTGCAATTCCTTGCTTTTGAACTGCTAGGCTGGCTGGAGCTGGGACAGAGGACGGGTGCTCGCTCCGTCATGCAGCTCTCGAACTGCCGACCTGTTGGCCTTCCAGTTGTCAAGTTCAGCATCTTAATCACTAATACACCACAGTCTCTTACATTACCACAGCTGCACATTTTAAAACTACTTTAACTTACTTTCTCTTCTCTGAAATGTCCTATCTATCTGCCTGCCTGCTTGCTTACATGAAAGGAGTTTCATTTGGGCATCCCCTGCAAAAATCCTTTCAAAGCAGAGTATTCTCTGACATGAAAACACACACACTTACTTACGTACTGACTTGCCTGCCTACTTACCTACCTTGCTTTCCTACCTGCCTGTCTATCTACCTTGCTAACCTACTGCCCAATTGTCGTTTGCAAGCAATCTCCAATCCCCGTTTAAAAATAATCCAGGTTTGCTGGCTGGCAAGGAAAACCTTCCAGCCCCTTACCTGCAACTTGACCGATTCGGGGAGTTTCATCTGCAGCAGCCCTTCCTCGAACCCCTCTGTTTCCTCTTTGGCTTCGGCTTCTCCAGCTTCGATGGCTTTGAGCTCCTTCATGTCTCCTCCCTCTGCTTCCTCCTTCTGCCCTCCTCCAGCCTCTTTTTCAGCGGCATAGTCTTCCTCTCCTTCTGCTGCCTCCACCTCTTCCTCCTCCTCCTCGGATCGCTCTTCTCCTTCTTCGGCCTCCTCTCCCGCCATCTCCGGGGCCTCCACCTCCTCCTTGGTCTCCCCAAAAACGTCGGGCTCGATCATTTTCAGGATGTGGCGCACGTCATCGTCCCCAAAGATGCCCATGATGAGGAGGGTGCAGATCAACTTGAGGACCGGCACAAATTGGAACTCCACGCTGCCCCCGACAGGGTCGCGGGTGTGCTGCCCGCCGTCCTGGACGGCCTCCGTCAACATATTGATGGCCTTCACCTTCAGGATGTCCAAGGGGATCGATGGACTCAGCTGGTACAGCTCGGAGTTGGTGCTGACGAAGCAGGTATCCGAAAAGTGCAGGGGAGGACGCAAACAGGTGCTCATGCCCACCCCTGGCAGACCTGGCTTTTTGGTGCCATCTGGGAAAAGGGTGATTTTCTTGGTCTCATCCGTCATGGGGACGATGAACTCGGTGTTCATCATGAGCCGGGCGCGCTTGGCAGACTCCAGGTGCATGCCGATGAGAAGGTCATAGTAGCCGCTACGCAGCAGACCTGGCAGGTGGTTGCTCTCGATGGTGTACAGCAGCTGGGACTCGTCCACGTGGCTGCATAGGGCGTGTGCCACCCGGTTGTTGCCCAAAGCGCAGACGGCACAGTAGAGCTTCAGGGTGTGCGAGTGGAATTTCAACAGGTCCAAGCGCTCTGACAGCTCCAAGATATCGATACACCTGTAAGAAGATAGTGTCAAGGATCATAACATTAGGACTACAAAGCCTATGCATTGTCAAATTTGATACACAGATTGCTATATGCTGCTAGATATTTTATATACTATATTTTGGTGTATTATACCACCTACACTAACTTTCCAGCAAATTCTCTTTTACAACATGAGCACAACAGGATGTGCTCACAGAAGTAAGAGGTTAAACCAGTAAGAGGTTAAACCAGTAAGAGGTTATACTCATTAGCATATGCTCTGCTTGGCAACTTCACACTTTTAAGATTGGAAAGGGGATATTTAAAACTAATCTGAACAATCATTTGTTACTGCTAGCTGTAGGAAGCTGTATTGATATGAATGCTTATCTGTCATTCTGCTTGATGACTCTTTACCTCATTACTTTGTAACCCATTTACCTTGTGACATCTTGACCCCTGCATCTGGTGTATATAAACCATGGCTGGAAGTTTTACTCCTTTGTCTGAAGAAGTGGGCATGATCCACGAAAGCTCACAGTAAAAATATAGCAGTTAGCCTTTAAAGTGCTGCAGTGTTTTTTTTTTGTTTTTGTTTTCCGATATGCCAGAGCTGCAGACTAACAGGGCTACTATTCCAAAAAAGCCTATGCAGTATGTTCTCCACTAGATGTGGGAAAGGTAGGCTAAAATTTATTGGCAGATCGCCAGATAACTTCCCCAACTTCCCCAATTCCCTAGTTTTGTAATCACTCCAAAAACAGAAAGGCGTTTCCAACTATCATTCCCTTTTCTACATCAAGCAGTGAGAATCTCCAATCAGCGTCAAACCTACAGCAGTTGAGAAAATGTACTCTCTTGTTGGTATCGCTCCACCTGAGATAAGCAGAGAAGTAGCAGCGGATACTGAGAGAACTAAGCAAAAGAAGGACCCTCGCTAGCCTCTGGATGGAGATGAGCCTCAAGTTCACCAATTCAGATCCAGGAAGAGTTTTATGGCAAGAAAAACATTCATGAGAGTAGGCAAGAAAGAGCAAAACCAAATTAGAAGATGGAGGAAGGAGCTCACTGGAGAAGGAATAACATTAAAGGAGGACCAGGCCCTCAACCTCCCCTACGTCACTTGGAGGACCCTGAATAGGCTGACGGTTGGAGTGCCTAAATGTAAGACCATCAGGCTCAAGTGGGGATGCTAGTGGACAACAACACGCAGTGTGAACATAGAGAGATACAGAATCCATTTTGCACATTTGTTGGTCTGCCAGTTACTACCAACAACATGTATCAATGAGGACGTAATTTTGGTCAATGACAAAGCCAAGATGGTGGTTCCATTTTGGCAGTTTACAGTTGGACCTGGACATGAAAGAAGAAGAACATTTAACACCATCTCTTCGGTTGGGAGACTCACCGGCTTTCTTCTGGGATATGAAGGGCCATCATAATATTAGGATCAGCGCATTCAACCATCCAACCATGGCGGTCACTGAAGCGAGCCACATCTACCCGCAAAAAATCATTGGGCATCCGGCTCCAGGTCATGGGCGCGAGCATCTGGATGACCAGCCGGGGTGGTGACTGGGGTTCTGGGTTTTTCCGCTCACTGCGGAACATGGCAGCAGAGATCGGCATGATGTTCTGCCAGAGGAAGAGAGCAGAATGAACAGGGTGGTTCTCAGGGTCAGAATGTCAAGGTTTCCTCTTCTCTCTGCTACTGGGATAAGCCCATGATGGTGAATCTTGGCACTCCAGCTCTTCTTGGACTTCAATTCCCAGAAGCTCAAATCTCTGTGAATCCACACGAATGGGTTTACTGTAGTGGGAATTGAAGTCCAAGAACAGCTAGAGTGCCAAGTTTCACCATCACTGGGATAGGCCTTACCTTCAGCTTGCCCAGTTCAAACTGGATTACGTTCTGGTTTGTTGGGAGAGCAAAAACAGCCGGAAACAGCTTGGTGTTGGGCTCCACCTGGAGAGGGACAGAAATATAAGAAAATATAGTAATATAAATGGAGAAAGAAACTTTTAGATTACATTTTAAGGGCATTTCCACACATTGTTGAAGCAAGTCCTACCAACTAACACTGTGTAATGTACAATGTTGCCCTTGCTTGAAAACCAGTTGTATCCAACTATAGGGTTCAGTGCTCATTTCTGTTTATAGCCAAAGAGCCAGCGCTGTCTGTGTCTGCAGACATTTCCGTGGACATGTAGCAGGCATGACTAAACATCGGAGTGCAATGAATGTTGTTACCTTTCCTACTGAAGTGGTACCTATTTATCTACTTGTAATCGCTTGCTTTCAAACTGCTAGGTTGGTAGGAGCTGGGACAGATGATGGGAGCTCACACTGCTATGCAGCAGTTGG
Source organism: Furcifer pardalis (assembly GCA_030440675.1). Lineage (NCBI taxonomy): Eukaryota > Metazoa > Chordata > Lepidosauria > Squamata > Chamaeleonidae > Furcifer > Furcifer pardalis. Next base: position 308,937,388 of record CP126890.1, read on the forward strand.
GTCTCAAACTGCTGATCCTTTGGTCTTTTAGTCGTCCAGTTCAGCATCATAACCACTAGGCCACTGCCTTAATTTCAGCAGTTAAGTTCAGCAGCCTTAATTTTGACTGATTAATAACCAGTTCTGGTGACTGGCTAGTTCGGCAGAGCCAGAGGTGTGGAGTTCAATTCCCGAGTGAGCCTTCTAAGAGAAGAACCAGCTTGTGTAGCCTTGGGCAAGTTGCACAGACCCATGGAAAGCCCTAGAAAAAGGGAAAGCTCTTCTGAAACTCTTGGAATGGGTTGCTCTAAGTCAGATTTTTTTCGATGGCACACAATTATCATGCTTAATGACTTGACATCTTCAACAGAGGAGCCTACACCAAATTGTAAAGCTTTGATATTGTGACCGTATGAACAATAAGAATATGCTTCAAAGGAAAGGGGTTGTGCAAATTACATAACACTGTTGCATGAAGAAGGCCCAAAATGGCAGGCCATATATTCCGTAGGGAGAAAACCAGGGACCTTTCTGTTCGATACGCTGTCAGTGATGGCCAGCCTTGGCACTCCAGATGTTCTTGAACTTCATTTCCCAGAAGCCCTGATCAGCAGGTGCGTTGGCTGGGGCTTCTGGGAATTGGAGCCCAAGAAACACCTGGAGTGCTAAGGTTGGCTATCACTGGTCAAAGTAATTAAGGACCTCATTTTGGAAAATGCATTTGACCCATCCATCATGAAGGCATCCAACTCACCTGGAAGAAGGTATTGACCTCTTTTCCATTGGCTGTGAAGGTCATGAGTCCGGTGGCCAGATCAACAAGGCAACCGATAACGAGGTCCACAGTGCTGACCCGGGTTTGCTGAGTATTGCTGACAAAATCTCCTCCCCAGACCATGTAGCAGTTGCTTCGCTTGATGCTGCCAAAAGAAGAGAGAACTTGTTGAACTCTTCTGCCAACCAAGTCTTTTCTAAGGTTCTCTCAGCTTTCTGTTGCTCCCATCAGGATAGGTAATGGTAAGGCATGGTGGGAACTGTAGTTCTATTGTCTTGGGATTGTTTTAGGTCTACATCCCAGCTGGTTCCCTAGAAGGTCAAACCTCCTTTCAATCCTTCCCTGCTTCTAGTGAAGCAGGTGTCAAACACGACGTCCAAGAGATCCTCAACGGCACGAAAGGTTTGGCTCAGTCTTACCTGTCATGGATGTTGCCCTTGTCATCGCCCATGGTGACCGTGACGGTGCGCACCTTGCTGAGGTCAAAGTTCATGTCATGCTGGTGGTAGTCAGGTGTGACCCAGCCTACCCAAACACAGGTGGGTTCCTGCCCCGCAAAGATCCGAACTGAGTAGTAGTACTGGGAGGGAGAGAAGAAAAGATGGAGTAGGATGCAAGCCCTATCCTTTGTCTACTTCTAAATTTAAACTAACTATGGTTTCTGGTTATATCAAATAAGGACAAACTGAGGTTAATTTAAATCAGGGTTTATGCTAAACTGAGGGGCCTCTATGTGCTTGAGGACTGGGTGCAAATGCAAAGGTGTTATCAGGGGCCAAATATCAATGCATAGCAGAACCAAGGAGAAAACCTTAGGCCCAAGGAAACCAACATGTTTTAGAATAATGTCCTAACAACTAAGCCTTAGGAGAGCTAGGCTTTTAAAATAAACCCGTATCAAGCCAGGGAGACATTGTTATGACAATCTGGAAAACATCAGAGGGCCAGATTCACCCATAGGTTCATGGCTTACTGAACCTCCTCCCAACTGAGCTGCGCCTGCAGACATTGCTCCTGCCCTTCCGGAAGAGCTTAAAAACCTGGCTGGCAGGACAAGTGTGGGGATCCAGGAATGTGGGATCCCATGTGGGGTGGCTAATCTAGAGATTATCTAGAGATAATCCACCCTTTCTGACCATACCCTCGATACTGTTTTAATTTCTTATGAATGTTTTAAATTTTAAATATTGATATGTTTTAATCTATACTGTAAGCCACCCAGAGTCGGATTTACCTGATTGGGGCGGGATAGCAAATATGAGTAGTAAAGTAAAGTAAAGTAAATGAAAGTTTCTAATCCTAGTTTGTTCCAATAGATCATAGTTTACACTAAATACAGTTCCTTGTCTGGATGTAAATAACAAGTGGAGTTAAGTTTTGACTAGGAAACAACTGCCTCTAATCTCTTGAGTGAATTTAAGAAAGAGAAAGAAGGCAGGAGAAAGACTTGAGTCCAAAACATTTCATACCTGTCAGTTGAAATTATGGTAAAAGGGTGCAGGCTCTGGTGCTAATTAGAATATCTAGCCCTGGTGGCACAGTGATTAAACCGCTGTACTGCAACCAAAAGGTTGTGAGTTCGATTCTGACCAGAGTCAAGGTTGACTCAGCCTTCCATCCAAGGTTGGTAAAATGGCATGTTGAGGCAAAATACTAATTAACTTGTGAACCACCCAGAGAGTGCACTAAGCGCTGGTGGGGTGTGTGTGTTAGAAGTGTGACTGCTGTGAATGCTATGTGGTTTTGTTGCGGCAAAAAGATTCTTAAACCCAAGTCCTCCAAACAATCAAGGCTCTTATTTTACCGTTGTGGTGTTCATGATGATATCTGGGTCGTCTCGGTCATCTGGAACCACTTCCTCTTCCAGCCGGTGTACCGTCGGGACCACAGGGGGAGTTGTGATAAAGGTGGTGGCCTTCTTGGCTTTGAACAGGAAGCTAGAAAACGTTGGGAATCAGAAGGTGATCAGAAAAGTACAGCTGATGGTCCACCCAAAATAATTAGGTGTCTTTCACTGTTAAAGCTGTTGGATGTTACATGGCAAGCGAATTGATTACAGAATTGTTCTACACCAAAATTCCTTGGCATGACACATGACAGGACTCTCTCTTTTAAGCAGCACTGGCTGGATACCAAAACCAAAGTTAGTACAAGGAACAATATCATCAGGAAACTCACAAACTATACATGGGGAACTTAACCATCCACACTGCATACATCAGATGTGGCCCTGAAAGTCTCTACAGTATAGTGTGATGCCCCAGTATGGAGCGCATCCACACATTAGAAACAAGTTGACATTGCTGTTAATAAAGCAAAGTGCATCGTGACCAGATGCCTCAAACCTACAGCAGTTGAGAAAACATATCCTATTCTTGGTATCAATCCAAGAACATCTGGATTGCCAAGGTTTGCCATCATGGTCCTATATGGTTCTCACCCTCGTTTGGTCTTGCTTTTTTCCGTGGAGGCATCCTTTTCATTTTCTGTCTTGGGGGGCTCTTTAGGGGTCTCCTTAGGGGTGGCAGGAGGACCTGGTCCTTGCTTCTCTTTCTCAGCTTCTTCCGCCTCCTTGCGGCTGGCGGTTTTCTTCAGCTGCTCAAACTCCGAATCAAGGTCAACGTCTTTGACCTCGTCTTCAGGGATGGTGAAGCCAAGGGTGAGCGAGGTGGTGCCAGCCGGGAACTTGAATTTCTCATAGAACTCCACCGGCATGCTGAGGCGCAGGAAGAGAAGTTCCACAACGGCATTTTGTGAGCCAAAAGTCTTGTGCGTCAACTTTAGGCACGGTGGATTGTCAACGGTGCCGTCAATCCGTGACACCTAGAAGAGAAGGAAGGAAGCCAAGAGCTAGAAACACTTGGGTCTTTTACTTCTAGTTTTTCCAAACACATTCTGGGAAATTCTGGTGTTTCTCAATTAAACAATCACTAATAGACTTTCCCGAGGGACATCCAGTTATATTAGAAATGCCCTTAATTCCTTTTGTTTGACCTGGTGTGAGAAAGATTAGCCGGCACAACCAAGCTGCCGTTGCCTGGGGTATGCTCGATTGTGGTTCAGAAATGTAAAATGTACGCACACTCTTCAAGGAGGCTAACGTGCTTAAGTGGGGGCTGCTGGTGGACAACCCCACACTGTGTGAATGGGGAGAGATACAGAACCCATTGGCTCATTTGCTGGTCTGCCGGTTATTACTGGAAACATGTACCAATGAGGATCTAAGTTTGGCCAATGACAAAGCCAAGAAGGTGGCTTCATTTTGGCAGTTTAAAGTTTGATCTGGACACGAAAGAAGAAATGCCTTCTCAGAAGGCAGGAAGTTTGAATCCTTTCTCTACAGTGCTATTTTAGACTCCGAATAAAGTAGGTCAATCTGGCCAGGTTATCCTGCCAGTGACTCAACACTGAGTGTCAGGCAGAGGTTAACTAACCTGACAACCTTGAGGACTAACAACCTTGGGTGCCAAAGTTCACAGGGAAGGGTGATGGACCCCAAGTGGATTAAATCCCACTTGAATCCATCTTGATGAAGGGCAGCAGCTTCATCCATCCTGGCCTGGGGCTGAAGAGGACTTTGTGTGCCAAAAGGGCTGAGGACCAGAAAGTGACTTGTGGAACTGGATCAGTGATACGAGGGTCAAGCTGCAATGCCGAAGGCAGATGAAGGCCCATGGCATTCTATTCTCAGGACAGTCACCATGGCTGATTGTCATGATAATCGCCAATATTCGGATTTGGATATGGAAGAGGAGGAGAAAGAGGAAGAGGAAGAGGAAGAGGAAGAGGAAGAAGAAGAAGAAGAAGAAGAAGAAGAAGAAGAAGAAGAAGAAGAAGAAGAAGAAGAAGAAGAAGAAGAAGAAGAAGAAGAAGAAGAAGAAGATGATGATGATGATGATGATGATGATAGGAAAAGAGATGCCACTTCTCTGGCCTGTCTTTTCTCGTATCTTTGTCTCTTGGGCTCACCTCGTAATGCGGATGCTCCGTGGCCACCGGGGAGAACTGGGGTAGGCTCTTGCTGAACCACATCGTGATGTCCCGCTTCATGTTGATGGCAAAGGGTTCAAAGCCTTCCTGAAGGCCACAGATGGTAAAATAGCGAAGGCTGCTGACATCTTGGCCCAAGTTGAGGCGTCCAACCTGTGACAAACCCAGACTGCAGACTGGGATGAAGCCTGCAGGCAAAGGGTAGAGCCAAAGGAAGGTCAATCTCTTAATCTCCTTCGACTCTTTGACTTATTTTATTTATTACATTTATCTGTCTGTAAACCGCTCTGAGTTGTCTGTAAACCGCTCTGAGTCGGCCCAACCGAGTAGGGCGGTATAAAAATTGGATAAATAAAATAAATAAATAAATAAAATAAATAGCCTACCCATCCAGGATATGCTCCCACACTGGGTGGCATACAACAGTTTAAAAGATTTTCACAAGTTAACGGTATAAAATTAAACATAAACAATAAACCAAACAGAATAAATTATGGGCAAGAACAATGCCCTGAAAGACAACACACATTGGTGACAATAAATTATAAGTTAATTCATCCTATTGTCCAACAATTGGTAAGATCGCTTTAAAAAACCTCTTTAAAGAGAAAGGATGTTAATTGTTTTTTAAATATAGAAAAAGATGGAACCTGGTGCAGCTGAACAGGTATTTTATTTTAGACTGTCTTGCTCCCAATACTTGAACCCAAGATGACTTGTAACACAATTATAAAGTACACACAGCTAATAAACAATAAATCAAGTGTTCCACCTCTTGGCTTCTCCAGTCCAACCCTCGTCCACATGTACCCAACGATTGAAGGAGTCAACGCAGCCACTTGATACTTACCTTCCCCCACTTCAATGTCTTTGAAGGCCACCTCTGATCCTGAATCACTGATCAGCATCTCCCCATTGAGAGTGAACATGATGTTGTTCTCTGTGAAGTCTATCATGCAGCCGACCACATCTCCTGGTTGCCATGGTCGTCCAAAAGGCTCACTGCCTATGTGCCAGCGTTGGCCCTAAAGGGCCGGGGCAGAAAAGGATCCATGAAAAATAGGGTAACAAGATACTGTTCATAATTTTCCTGTGTATTTGATGAGTTTTGTACTGTTCATAATTTTCCTGTGTATTTGATGAGTTTTGTAATTTTGGACTGTTGTTTGAAACTGATGCCTACTGAATTTTTTTGTTGCTTTTTGATGCTGTAGTGATGCTGTAATGATGTTGAGATATTTTTTTTTGTATTGACACTGTTTGCTTTTGATATGTATATGTTGTATTTATGAACTCGCTGTTTTTTGTGTCTGTGAACCGCTCTGAGTCGGCCCCAACCGAGTAGGGCGGTATAAAAACTGGAAAAATAAATAAATAAATAAATAAGATGGAGAGAATACTATAAATCAGGGATTTTCAACCGACAGCCCGTGGGCCGCATCCAGGCTGCTGTGCCACTTCTTGTGGCCCACTGCCCTCTCTCCCGCCACTGCTGCCACAAGCAATGGAAACAGCCATGTCCACATTTATGGCTGCTGTATGTTTATGACAGCCATGGGTGAATTTACGGCTGTCGTAAACGTGGACCTAACAGGCAGGTCCCAAGGGAGTGAGGGAGCACAGACCTCCCCTCTGACTCACCCGATGTCCATTGAAAACATAGGAAAGTTCGTCTGCTCCCAGCTCCACATCTGGCCGCACATTTGGCCGCGACCAACCCACGCGCATCTCGCCAGTGGTCACGGCCTCGAACTCAAAGTACCATTTGCCTGACTTGACTGCGTAGAACTGCTCAGCCCGGAAGATGCGGACTTTCTCAGACCGGGTTTTGCTCATGTCTTGACCAGCTGAGGAAGCCCAAAGGAGAAGTGTTGGTGGAAAGGCAGGGCTGTCTACTTATAGTAAAGGTCAAGACTGCCCTTGCTTGAAAGCTGGTCATATCCAACTCTAGGGTTCAGTGCTCATCTCCGCTTACAGCCAAAGAGCTAGCCCTGTCTGTGTCTGCAGACATTTCCATGGATATGTAGCAGCTATGACTAGACACCAGAGCACCCAGAACACTGTTTACATTTCCCACCAAAGTGGTACCAATTTATCTACTGGCAATGTCTTGATTTTGAACTGCTAGGTTGGCAGGAGCTGGGACAGGGACTCACTCCAGCATGCAGCACTCAGGTCTTGAACTGCTGACCTGCCGACCTTCCAGTCATAAAGTTCAGGGTCTTAACCACTAAGCCATGGCAGTCCCACCCATATTACCTCTCTCAAAGAAATGGGTTGAACAGTGAATCCTGAAAATAGGGACCCTTACTAGCATCCTGATCTGGTGGCTCAATGTTGTAACCATAACCGATGAGAGTCCGCACGGCCTCACGCAAGCTGTCCCGGTTGGTTTTCTTGGTCCGTTCATCTAGTAGGCTATAGGGAACCAGGCGAGGATTGCGTTTGTTCTTGATGTCCTAAAATAGTTTGAGAAGAATGGAGAGAAACATGATTCCTGCCATCCTAACTTTCATGCCAAGTAAAGGTAAAGGTCGCCCTTGCTTGAAAGGCAGTCATATCCAACTCTAGGGTTCAGTGCTCATTTCTGTTTACAGCCACAGAGCCAGCATTGCCTGTGTCTGCAGACATTTCTGTGAACATGTGGCAGGCATGCTTAAACACTGGAGTGCATGGAACACAGAAGTGGTCCCTGTTTATCTATTTGCAAATATTTACTGTTGGCCATCAGGAGCTGGGACAGAGATGGGATCTCATTCCATTGTACCGTACTTGGGTCTCAAACTCCTGACCTGCCGACTTTCCAGTTGTCAAGTTCAGTGTCTTAACTACTTGAGCCAATGCAGTCCCTTTCATGCCAGGGAGCCCCACAAAAGCTCATTCTCTGCTCAAGTGTAAACCCTATAGATCTGCCATACCTGCACAGCACTATAAGTCCAGCCCTGCTGGACACGATCTCGTGCCCAGACATTGTGGCCATTCTCTGCCAGTTTGTCCACCAAAGTGTTTTGGGCTGGGGTTAGCTTGATGTGGTTGAGATCCAGAGGTGCTGGCTTATAGCCGTTGGACATCATGTATCTGCCAAGGAGGAAACCAAAGGAAGTCTTCAGAACTGGTTTGGGTGGGCAACTCAAAGACCCCAACTGTTTTTCAAGGCCTTCCACAGATGGTCAGTTCACAGCTTGGACAACAGTTCTAGCCACAAGAATTCCTCACTCACAGACTGCAAAGAGATCACTTACGTTTTGGGAAGCTTCGTTTTTTTGAGGTTCTCCTCAGCCTTCTCATCAGCCATTCCCACATGGCAGCCCAAAGCAAGCAAAGTCCTACAAGAGGTCAAAGGAAAGTTGAGTAATGCCTGTTAGTGGAGCCACATTCCTCATCCCCAACCCCGGTGCGTTGATGATGAATACAGTACATCTATTCAATATGAACGTGGGAGAAACCATCCTTATAGTCAACTCACTTGAGTGTCTCTCCTGACATCTGCAGATTGTAGTTGCGTTCTGGCTCAGGAAGGCTGTGGAAATCTAGCAAACATGGATGCAGGCGTTTATTGTCATCGCGGATCTAAAAAGGTATAGAGGCACAATATGCTTATCTAGCGTCAACGTCCAACTCATACTCAACAGTGAAAGATTTGTACACATAGGGCAGTGTCTGGCCAGGTTATCCTGCTATGGTCATAGAGCAGACCCTACTACCAGCGACTCAACACCTCACATCCCTGGGCAACAAACACTTACAGGACCATAGGTCCACCCTTGCTCAATGCGAGTCAAGGCCCAAAGTTCGTGGATATTCTCTGCCAGTTTCTCCCGGATTCGCTCAAGATGTGGAGGCAATACAATCTGTGAAGAAAGGAAAGATTAACACAAGCTGAGGTACTGAAGGCATGACCTAAAACAAAGACTTCAACTGGCTTCTGACCAAAGCAACCTCCATCCAGCTGGACATGCTAAGATCTTATTTTTCTCCCTCCTCATGCCTCACACCCTACTCCTTGTGCGATGCATCTTTTAAAAAGAACCAGGACTGTCTTACTTCTTATCTTTCAAAACATTGTTATGATAATAATTTATTGGAAATTATTTATCAGAAATAATTCTGGGCTGAAAGGATTTTTATGGAAGAAACTCCGCTCAGGAAATGCCAAAAATGAGGCTCCTTTCATGTCCCCAAGAGCTGGGACAGAGAGGGGCCCTCAATCCGTCATGCAGTACCCAGGTTTCGAACTGTCAACTTGCCAGCCTTCCAACTAATGAGGTGAGCTTCTTAACCACTGAGCCAACGCAGCTCCTTGGAAACATTGTTGTTTGCTCACAATTTTCTCAGTGAAAAAAGTGGGAGGAAGTTAAATACCAGCAGACCTGGTTTTAAATCTCAAAGGCATGGCTGAAAATCATTATTTTTGGCCAACGAATGGAAGAACAACAGAGACAGTAGTGTTCCTAGCATCCCATAGGAGAGAGTTCCAGGACCTGTGAAGAATCACTAAGAAGGCCCTCTCTCTTGTTCAGTCACATGGATGAGTCTGACCGTTTGCAGCCCCATGGACCACCGCACGCCAGGCTCCTCTGTCATCTCCCATCCTTCGTAGTCTGCCCAGATCTACACCCACTGCATCAATGATGCCATCTAGCCACCTCATCCTCTACCACCCCCTTCTTTTGCCATAGATCTTTCCCAGCATCAGGGCCTTCTCTAGTGAGTCCTTTCTTCTCATTTGTTGACCAAAGTACTTGAGCTTAATCTTCATTATTTGTCCTTCCAAGGAACAGCCAGGATTGATTTCCTTCAGGATGGACTGATTTGATTTCCTTGCAGTCCAGGGGTCTCTCAAGAGTCTTCTCCAGCACCGCAGTTCGAAAGCATCTATTCTTCTCTGCTCAGCTTTCCTTATGGTCCAGCTCTCATAGGTATACATTACTACTGGGAAGACCATTGGTTTAACTATGCGGACTTTTGCCCCCCATGGACAGTAACAACTCTGTGGACAGTATCAACAGGCCCTCTCACGAGTCTCCATCAAATGATCTTAGGAAATCTGGTAGGACCACAAGGAAGGACACGGAGCCTCTTACCTGGATGGTGTCTACAGGGCATGGAGTGAAGGCCGTGTGAGACAGAGACTGTGTAGGGCCTAGAAGATTCCGGAACTCATTGAAGTCATGCTTATACTCTTTGATGGGCTCCACACGCATCTTGTCCCGTGGCAGGAGGGCTTCGTAGCATGGAGCATAGCCTGGTGGCGGTAGGAACTTAAAATCTCCATGACGTCCTCCTAGGAGGAATCGAACCCTGGTAGGGGATGAAAGAAATCCTTTTGCTGCTCTATGTAATGAAAAGAAACCAGGCTCTGGAATCGTAAGCTGCTTTGAAGATTCTTCATTGAAATATTAATAAATATTTTTTACCATAAAAACATAACTAAACAATTGTGAAACAAAATCGAATCAACTAGTTAATTGCCAATTTAATTAACATTTAAGGATGTTCATTACTCCCTGTGAAGTGCTGAAAAAGCCAAAGTGTTTTGAATTCTCAGCACAAATTTGAAATGTTTAATTAGAAAATCAGGTGCTACTGTATTGCCGCGTTGACTCATTTAAGCACTGTCTTTCTCATGTTTTAATTTTTTAAAAAGTAGATCAAAGAAAGTTTGAGCACTAACCAAATGACTGGTTTTTAGAAAATGAGAAAATAAAATGAAACACACCATAAAAGCTAGGGCACAAGCTTTTAACAGCATGAAGTTTAACAGCCTGACGTGTTGGGTGCCCAAGTAGACAATACAACAAAAGAAGGATGTTATGTGGCCTAGCAGTACAATCCAATGGTTATCCACTCAAAGACATATTATGCCCGTTTCTGCAGGACTTACTCTCTTGTAAGCCTGTATGGCTGTGTCTTTTTATGCGGACTGGCTTGAACTTACTTGACCCCAGCAGAAAAGCTGACCACAGGGAAAAAGAGGCCGTCCAGGTTGAAGTTCTCAAACATGCCCTGGACAGGGAAACCGTTGATGCGGAAAGAGATGCTGGGGACGCTCAGGTCCAGGCAACAACTCACAACGTCATCCCCTCCCAGGATGTGCTGCCCTGGTGACTGGACTGCCCGAGCCACACGGCCTAGGTCAAGGAAAGACGAGGCAAGAGATTAAACAAAATCAAGAGCAAACAGTCTTGAGGATACACAAGAGCAAAACCAAATTATTTTTTTCCTTTTTTCCCCTTTTTTTTATTTTTATTAGGTATATAAAACATTACAAATCAAAAAAAATACATAAGACAGACAAATATTACATAACTCTGAAGTATATATAGAGAAAAATCAAAAAAGAAGATAAAAATTCACATAATTAACAATACTACATTAGTGTCATCACTCAAATATTATTACCTCATTATAAACCAAAATTTAAAATTTCAAACTATAAACTATATCTCCACACATCACCTCATAACCAATATATTTTGTTCTCTAACTCTACTATCATTCTTAACTTTAGGCACACCCTTGTGATATATACATTGTCCGGGGATTTATGTTTACTAATGTTTTCCAAAAGTCATTTGAGCAAAACCAAATCAGAAGATAGAGGAAGGAGCTCACTGGACAAGGAACAACATTAAAGGAGGATCTGGCTGAGGAACTCAACCTTCCCTACGTCACTTGGAGGACCCTAAATAGGCCAAAACATGTACCAAAGAGGATTTAAGTTTGGCCAATGACAAAGCCAAGAAAGTGGCCTCATTTTGGCAGTTTAAAGTCTGACCTGGACATGAAAGAAGAAGCCTACTGAATTTCATTGTTTTCCTTCCCAGCCTCTCATTCAGCTTCACAAGTCACACTTACCCAAAGAAACCAGTTTGTGCCCCATGCCCCATGCAATGCTTTCATGTATGCCTACGTCATCCATGCTGTTCAGGTTCCTTACCTGACCACAGGTGTAGGCCATCGAAGCCGAAGGAGTAGAGGTCGTCCCCGACACCGTTCCCTCCCCAGCCTTCTCCGCCCCCCGGGTAGGGGTTGTAGCCTTCCGCCATGGCCCAGCCAACCCGTAAGTGGGTGGCCTGCGCAGTCACAAAGGGCTCTACATAATCCACAATGACCTCGTAGTACCACTTCTTGTACTGGGTGGAGCCTTCGTGAGTGCCCAAAAAGATGTTAGGGCGCATGCTGTGGAAAATGGGAACGCAAAAGAAATATCAATTCCAGTTTTGCTCAGGTCCCAATTTCCCACACTTTGCATTTGTTTCTAACCATGTCCACAGTACTTTGCACCGTGTAAAAATCGTGTGAAAGTCTATATGCATTTTAGAGCACATGTAAGTCAAGAGTATACTTTTCTACACCCTCTTTCACAGGTTCCTTAATATCATGCTTTTTTATTTGCACATTACTTCCACTAGACACCAGAGTGAACAGAGCACTGTTTACCTTTCCCACCAAAGTGGTACCTCTTTATCAACTTGCAATATCTTGCTTTTGAACTGCTAGGTTGGCAGGAACTGGGACAGAGATGGGAGCTCACTCCATCATGCAGCACTTGGGTCTCGAACTGCTGGCCTGTAAATCTTCCAGTTGTCAAGTTTAGCATCTTAACTACTTGAACCACCGCCATCCTGGTCTACTTTATATAGGGCATGAGATACAGAGAAATACCAACCTGGTGACAAAGTTAATGAGTTTGGTCTGCAAAAGTAGATCTCTCCCCGGGAGCAAGTTCTCTGTAATAAGGTTTTGGTTGGAGCGGACAGCCACGCCGTTGCAGACACATAGAGAACAGAGAACGTCCAAGACCTGCCGAGATTTGAATGGAAGGAGTACAGTCATTTAATGCCATGTATTGTGCATTTGTAGACGCACATTTCAATCTCCAATTAAAAGATTCCGGTAGTAAGTGATGGGAAAGACAACCCTAGGGTAGTAGGGTAAAGGTAAAGGTCTCCCTTGGTTGAAAGCTAGTCGTATCTGTCTCTAGGGGTCAGTGCTCATCTCAGTTTACAGCCAGAGAGCCAGCACCGTCTGTCTACAGACATTTCCATGGTCATGTGGCTGGCAGGACTAGATGTCAGAGTGCGTGGAATATGGTTACCTTTCCCACTAAAATGGGTACCTATTTATCTTCTTGCAATTTTTTGCTTTTAGGTTGGCAGGAGCTGGGACAGATGACAGGAGCTCACTCCGTCATGTCGTACTCGGGTCTTGAACTGCTGACCTTCTGGTTGTCAAGCTCACTGTCTTAACCACTAAGCCACCGCAGTCCCTCCTAGAGTAGTACAGAGGCTAATTTTCCTGTTTCAAGACTTTTTGGGCTTTCTAAGCTTGGACCTTGGAAGGGAACAGGCTGATGTAATAATACTAAGGTGAATTTCATGTGGATAATGGGAAGGTGGGTGTTTCTTGGAGCAGGACAGGACATGTACATTCACATTCCATTGGCTTCAGTGTCTGCGTCAGAAGGGCACCCAACCTATTGAACACTGAACATCTTGTAAAGAGGATGCTAAGCTGGCACATGAGGAAGGCAACTGGCACAAATCCAGTGGATCATACCTTATGGTTGCGTCCATGTTTGTCCAGAAGAGAGATGATGGACTTGATGTGGTTCTCCTGGATGATGTTCAACACTTCAGGACTTTCGATGAGGACACAGTATAAAACCTCCAAGATGCCTGGTGAACAAGATTACTTTTAAGAGACAGGGCACTTGTATGGCTGTACATTAGTATGTGTTTGCCTACCACATCCTCTGGATACAGTCGCAAGTTAAGAAAGGGAAGATGGCACCCCAAATCCACCTAGACTTTATGGTTTTTCTGTTTATTCTATTCTCCAATTGCCACAATCACAGCATGTCAGCCAGTCGGTCAGTCGGTCAGTTAGTTACACATGGCACCACCCACGGCTGCAGCGAGGGTGCAGGTTGGATTAATTGATGTCATGGGCCAGATCCAGCCCATGGGCCATATTTTGAGGACCCCTGCTCTATCCATTACACCACACTGGACATTCCTCGTTGGCTTCAACTTGTATCCAAGAATGCATTTTTCCTCTGAAGCAGGAAAAATGCCATTGGTGTGAATATGTTTGAGGTGGATCCCAGCTTGCCATGAAGTGACCCACACACTATGATCATGGAGCCATCTCCTGTGGCACATATGAAATGAGGCATGCAGGATTTAACACCGGGACTGCAATGGACTGCCACAGCCTTGGAAGGTATTATCAAGGTGCGTCTTCACAGCCAATCCATCTGGCATGGCCTTTTCTGCCTCCACAATCAATGGGAATCAAGAGTTCCTCCTCTGTTCATTTTGCCATTGGGCCCAATAGGATGGTTTCTAGTGGCATTTCCTCCACTGAGGGAGCCATCACCCCACCTAGAGGGGCTCATCCACCCGTAGTCATGGGCCCCTTTAGGGAATCAATTATTTACCACCGCCCAACACTTGGTGTTGAGCCACTGGCTGTACGGTCTACTGCATTACCATAGTGGGATGCCAGACATGTTAGTAAAGGTAAAGGTCTCCCTTGCTCAAAAGCCAAATGTACCTGAAGATAAGTGGATGGTTCAAGGGCCACCACTTCTCAACTTGAGCCCACTGGAGGCTACGCAAAAGATAAACCTAACATTTAAATGAAACTGATCAATCCATCAAGCAAAAGCTGCTCACCAGAGGAGGCTTCCAGCCGATCCAGTTTGCTGACCAGCCAGTCCAGATTGTGGGAGAAAAGGGCACAGTTGGCACGGTTGCCACGGATCAGTGAGGCTGTGGGGTGGAAAACACAGGTGAAAACGTGGAACATTTATAGACATCTACTGCGGTAGCTCAAGTGGTTAAGACACTAAACTCAATGACTGGAAAGTTGGCAGGTCAGCAGTTCGATTCATAATCTATTTATCTACTTGCAATTTCCTGCTAGGTTGGCAGGAGCTGGGACAGAAACGGGAACTCACTCCATTGTGCAGCACTCGGGTCTCAAATTACTGACCTTCCAGTCATCAAGTTTAGCATCTTAACCATTAAACCACCACAGTCCCTGCAGTTGGCAAAAGCCACCGCCAAATCCAAATTGGACCAGAATGTCAACGCAGATCCCTGTTGAGCTTTTTGTTCCCCTGATTATAGGACTACCACTTCCCCTCTTTCTCTCCACTTTGGAGGATAATTAGGGCTTCCTTGTTGACTGGAAACAGACTCTGCTTGCTGTTTGGCCGAGGTCATGTTCCAGGCATTCGTACCAAGCAGCTCGTAGAGCAAGTTGACGATTTCCTTCCAGGACTCTGCCGCTTCTTCGCCGGCGTATTCAGCGAAGTGGGCGGCCGTGTTATAGACGTTGAGACGGTCGATGCAATTGAGAACGAGGGAGATCATGCCCTGGAAAAACAGCAGAGAGAAAATGTCTTAGCCCAGTGATGGCCAACCTTGGCACTCCAGCTGTTCTTGGACTTCAATTCCCAGAAGCCCAAGTCAGCACTCTTGCTGATCAGGACTTCTGGGAATAGAAGTCCAAGAACACCTGGAGTGCCAAGGTTTGACATCACTGTCCTAGCCTCTCCAGTCTACAATCCACAGGGTATCACCTTGAAATGCAACAATACAAGTGGTTTTTAGAAAACATGGCGAGGGAGGGAGTGGGCAAGCATTTATAGACCATAATTCCATGTCCTTTCTAATGCTGATTTATGATCTGGGGACCACTTCAATATCCTACCCAAAGCAAGTAAGCAATAGCAATTGCACTTATAGACCACCCCATAGTGCTTAGTTCACTCACTGGGTGGTTCACAAGTTAATTAGCATTTTGCCCCCAACATGCTGGGTACTCATGTGACCAATCTTGGAAGGCTGGAAGGCTGAGTCAACCTTGATTCATGGCCAGAATTGAACTCACAATGTTCTGGTTGCAGGATGGCAGTTTAAACTCTGCCCCATCAGGGCTTGATAAGGACAGTTTGTTTACTTGTAATTGTGGTTCTTCTTCGTGGTCCCCTGCAAACCCCCATGAATGGGTTTACTGCGTGTACGCAAATGTCAATCTATTCCTGTGGGTTCACAGAGACCATGAAGAAGAACTTGATAGAGCAAGAGGGCAGAAATAGACATTGTAGATAGCCCATAATTAGAACATTGTTATATTTATCAAGGATATAGCAATAGCAATTACTCTTATATACTGTCCCATAGCGCTTATTGCACTCATTGGGCAGCTCACTAGGTAATTAGCATTTCCCCCTAACATGCTGGGCACTCATTTTACCAGCCTTGGAAGGATGGAAGGCTGAGTCAACCTGAGGCCCTAGTTAGGATCAAACTCACAGGGTCAGCAGTTCTGGCTGCAGTACAGCAGTTGAACCACTGAACCACCAGAGCTTCATGTGGTCTTTACTTTATTATTAGGACTTTTGCAGAAGAAACTCTGCTCAGGGAATGCCCAAATGAAGCTCTGTTCATATCCCCAAGAGGTAGGACAGAGATGGGTGCTCAATCCACCAGCAGTACCCGGGTGTCGAACTGCTGACTTGCCAGCCTTCCAGCTAACAAGGCGAGCTCCTTAACCACTGAGCCACAGCAGGCAAAGTAAAGCAACAACAAATCAAATGAGGAGAACAGGCTTGTCAGGAAACGTCAGAAGAGAAACAGGAACAAGCGCTAGCTAGCAATCTGGCAAGCGCCATGACTAAACCCAATTTCCTGACTTGTAGCCTCATTTCTTACTTCCTCTTGGAAGAGGTTTTGCCGGTTTTTAAGCGAACGGAGCTTGGTCTGTTTCTCTTCATGCTGGAGTTCTTCCTCCGGGTGTTGGAAGTAAGTGATGAGGTCTTGCAAGCTGAGAATCATCCCATCGATGGGAAGAGTAACTGCGGTGCTTGACTTGACTTTTCCACTGAGAGTGTCCAGGCCCCTGGAGAAGGTTAGGGGAAGAGAGAGAAGAGAAGAACCTTATGAGATGTTGACCATGACTTTACTCCCCTGTAGTGTTGGAATATCTGTGGACATTCCATGATATCCCAACAGATCAGCAATGGTCAGCTCTTGAGGGTACATGAAAGCAAAACCAAATTAGAAGATGGAAGAAGGAGCTCACTGGACGAGGAATGACAATGAAGGAGGATATGGCTGCAGAACTCAACCTCTCCTACATCACTTGGAGGACCTTGAATCGGTTGAAGGTTGGAGTCCCTAAACGCATGACCAACAGGCTGAAGCAGGCACTGCTGGTGGACAACAACACATACTGTGTGAATGTGGAGAGATATAGGATACAGCTTATCTACTGGTCTGCTGATTACTACTGAAAACATGCACAGATAAGGATTTAAGGTTGGCCAATGACAAAGCCAAGAAGGTGGCTTCAGTTTGGTGGTTCAACATTTGACCTGGACATGAAAGAAGCAGCAACAATGGCTAAGAGAGGGGAAAGCCAAAAATATTATATGCATTTCTCAAGTGACTCATTTTTTTCCTGGTGTAAAATCTGCCCAACACCTACTTGATGAACTGGTTATAAAGTCCAGATGTGCTGTAGATCATCCGGGCTGCTTGAGACTGCTCGTGCTGACAGCGGGTCAGAGAGAGTGCATCGTCCATGTGTCCTTCTTGATGCAAAATGGCCTGTAGAGAACAAGAGTTGGGACAAGGACGGGAACTCATTCTGTCTTGCAGTACTTGGGGATCGAATTGCTGACCTGCCGACCTTCCAGTCCTCAAGTTCAGCATCTTAACCACTAAGCCACTGCAGTCCCTTAGCCCAACTGAACAGATATACTCACCCTCCTTTTGATCAGCCCCAGACGCAGCGCCTTGGCATCAGCGGCCGCGTAAGTCACCCAAAGACCACTGTCGACGTGCTGCACGAAACACATGGACTCGCCATATTTGATCTCGGGCGCTCCCATCCCCTCAACGTCTCGTTTCGGGGCCACATCCAGTTTTTCCTACAAGGGCAAGAGACAGGAAGCAGTGAGAACCTGCAATATGACCCAAGATCAAAGAGTGCTGCAGTTAGTTGAGGAGTCTGGCGGCCATATTATCTTCAGAATCCTATGCACATGTTCATTCATTAACCTTTACATCTTAAGTGGAGGAATACTGGCTTTATATTGCAAAATTAGACCTGAACCTGAGAGAGGGGGTCACTTTATCCAAGGACATCCAATGAGTAACATTGCAGGCAAGCTCAGAATTAGAGATTTCAGTGATGTGTTGTTCCTCCACATCCTTATCCTCTTCCATCTTCTTCTATGTCATTTGTTGTCTTCCTCTTCTTGGTCTTCGTCTTCTTCTGTCTTCTTTCATCTTCTTCTGTCTTCTTTCATCTTCTTCATCATCATCTTTTTCTGTCTTTCATCTTAATCTTCTTTGTCATCATCATCTGTCTTTTTTTATCTTCATCTTCTTTGTTTTCATCTTTTTTGTCCTCTTCTGTCTTCTTTCATCTTCATCTTCTTGGTCTTCATCATCATCTTCTTCTGTCTTCTTTCATCTTCTTCTTCATCATCTTTTTCTGTCTTTCATCTTAATCTTCTTTGTCATCATCATCTGTCTTTTTTCATCTTCATCTTCTTTGTTTTCATCTTTTTTGTCCTCTTCTGTCTTCTTTCATCTTCATCTTCTTGGTCTTCATCATCATCTTCTTCTGTCTTCTTTCATTTTCAGCATCTTCATCTTCTTCTTCATCATCTTCTGTCTTTTTTCATCTTCATCTTCTTGGTCTTCATCTTCTTCCGTCTTCTTCCTCCTCCTCATCCACCACCACCACCACCACCCCATCGGGTGTCCAGGGTTCTTGCTCTGGCACTTCTAGTGGTCTCCACCAGCATTATTTGGACTCCTTGCAATATTTCTTTGATGCCATTCTTCTGAAAGTTCATTCTTTAAGTACACTAAACCAAACTTTTGGCACTAGATGTCATGAGGAAGGTTTCATGTTAGTTTTACCCTTGACACTTTAGTTTTCTACATGTGGGATTTCAATATTTTCTTTGTAAGAGAAGGAATGTCCTCCCCCCTGGAGACACACAGAGGTTTCTATCTGTGTGTCAGGGCAAGACCATAAAGTACTTCCATCTATTCAGGGCTCTTTTGTACAACCTGCGTCATCAGGTAGCATGCGGCCAATTCGAGAAAAGTAGCAGATTATTGCAGAGAAGATTTTCTCACCTTTGAGGCCCGGAAGGAGAAGGCAGTGGCTTTGGTATTGGCTTTCTCAACATCCAACACAACCAGCCCCTTCTCCTCGGTCAAACCCAGGTAGCGCCCGGTGGTGACATGCCGGACACGGAAGGGCTGCCCCCATTTCATGTGGCTGCCGCTCCAGCTGTTTGGACAGAAAGGCGTTATTTAGAGAAAACACAGATTATCCCCATCAGGAATTAGAGTTAGGATTAGGATTGAGGTGAGCCTGTTGTTTCCCTTCAATGCATTCAAAAAGTCTTTTCCAAAATTGTCTTCCTTCTACAGGGATCTCTGGCAGTAGATGCTGCCCAGTTTCCAGGCCATTATAGCCCAGTCGTATCCAACTGTAGGGTGTGGAGCTCATCTCAGTTTACAGGCAAGGAGCCAGTACTATCTGCACCTGCAGATATTTCCATGGTCATGACTAGGCGACAGAGTGCACGGAACAGTGTTACCTTTCCTGGTGAAGCAGTACCTATTTATCTACTTGCAATTTCTTGCTTTCAAACTGCTAGGTTGGCAGGAGCAGGGACAGATTATGGGAACTCACTCCATCGTGCAGTACTCTGGTCTCAAACTGCTGACCTGCTGACCTTCCAGTCATCAAGCTCAGCATCTTGACCACTAAGCCATCACAGCCTTTCAATATAGCCCAACCCCCAGGCAAACAAGCCAATGAGCAGAACAAGTAGTGGATAGGTAAAGGTCTCCCTTGCTCAAAAGCCAGTCACACCTGACTCTACGGTTCAGTGCTCATCTCTGTTTATAGCCAAAGAGCCAATGCTGTCTGCATCTGCAGACATTTCGATGGACAGTGGCAGGGATGACTAGACAATGGAGTGCACAGAATGCTGTTTATCTTCCCACCGAAGTGGCACCTATTTATCTACTTGCAATTTTATTGCTTTCAAGCTGCTAGGTTGGCAGGAGCAGGGACAGAGACGAGAGCTCACTCCATCGTGCAACACTCATGTCTCGAACTGTTGACCTTCCAGTCATCAAGTTCAGCATCTTAACCACTGAGCCACCACTAGAGTAATACCCACAGCATGCTGGGGAAAATGACCATGGGCGTGCGTGTCCCAGCGAGGCATCAGTCTGGCTCGGCCCACATGTGGGGCATGCAGAAATCCTGACGAAAGGCCCTGTCTCTCTCTCCCTTCTCAGCGGGAGTGGCAGGCAGAGAGTCAGCTATGGACAAAGTTGTCAACGTGTCCCATACTCCTTTGTAGCAAAGCAGGGGCTCCAAGGCAGACTCAAAGAATTTCCTGGACAGGGAGAGACCAAGGAATGGTGCTTGCCTTATGCGCAAGGGTTCCAGGCGCCAGAGGGAGCGAGCTTGGGAACAGACGGCCCCACCTTCGTAGTGTACCACCCTGCAGAAAAGAAACATGTAGGAGAAAAGAAGGATCAGAAGAACTCTTTCTCGTAAAGGTAAAGGTCACCCTTGCTTGAAAGCCAGTCATATCCAACTCTAGGGTGTGGTGCTCATCTCTGTTTTTAGCCAAAGAGAGAGTGCTATCTGCGTCTGCAGACGATTCCATAGTCAAGTGACACCAGAGGGCTCAGAATGCTGTTTTCCTTTCCTGCTGAAGTGGTCCCTATTTATCTACTTGCAATTTCTTGCTTTCGAACTGCTAGTTGGCAGGAACTGAAACAGAGATGGGAGCTCAGTCTGTTGTGCAGTACTCAGGTCTTGAACTGCTGACCTGCCAAACTTCCAATCGTCAAGTTCAGCATCTTAACCACTAAGCCACGGCAGTCCCACTCTTTCTGGAGCAAGGCATAAAATGCCTCAGCCTGGGACACAGGAAAGAAACTCCTCCATTACTTGGTAAGTATACTTGTCCAGTATGGAATGCATCCACACATGCGAAACAAGTTGACATCACGGTTAATGAAGCCCTGTGTAGAGTGACAGGATGCCTCAAATCTACCCCAGGTAGAAAATATATCTTCTTGTTGGTATTGCTCTACCTAAGATAAGGAGAGAAGTAGCAGTGGATGCCGAGAGAACTAAGCAAGAGAAGGACCCACAACATCCTCTGAATGGAGATGATCCTCAAGTCCACCAGCTCAGAACCAGGAGGAGTTTTATGGGAAGAACAAACATTCTTGAGGATACGCAAGAGCAAAATCAAATTAGAAGACGGAGGAAGGAGCTCACTGGACAAGGAACAACATGAAAGGAGGAGATGGCTGAGCAACTCAACCTCCCCTACATCACTTGGAGGACCTTGAATAGGATGAGGGTCAGATATCCTAAATCTAAGACCCACAGGCTCAAGTGTGGGCTGTTGGCGGCAGACAACATGCTGTGTGTGAATGCGGAGAGGTACAGAATCCAGCTCATTTACTGGTCTGCTGGTTGCTACATATACCGATGAGGTTTAATTTTGGCCAACGTCAAAGCCAAGAAAGTGGCTTCATTTTGGAAGTCCAAAGTTTGATCAGGACACAGAAGAAGAAGAAGACGACTGTTTGTACACCAGTGTTTCCCTGTTTTCCTTTTTCGACTACAAACCTCAGCAGGGATTTTCCCTGTCTGATCCTGCTTCTCTGGTTTTCCAGAGGCCGCACTCACCTGCGCTGCTCTTCGTTCTGGTCCGTAGTAGAGATGGTGAGGCATTCGTCCATGTGGCCGTGGAACAGGCGCATCACGTGGCCGCCTGTTACATATCCTAAACAGAGAGGAAAGGAGGATATAAGTGGTCTTGCATTTAACCAACATATTTCTCACAGTACAAATGGCTGTTCTTCCATGGTACATTCTGGCACCTACCACAAGACAAGACGGCAAAAATATTTGGGAGTTAGGATTCAGTCTTTGCCCTACGATAGGTTGGAGCAGTGGTTCCAAACCTTCATTTGGCCAGGCCCCACCTAAACATCTCTAAAATCATGACAACCCTCCCTCCCCATGATATATAACTCTTATTATTCAAAAAGTGACCTCCTGTTCACGTCGAGGAAGCCTAAAAGATCATTAAACTGGGTCTAAACATTCTCAAATTGCACTCCTTAAAAATCAAATCCCCCCCCCCCCGAGGCACGGGCCCCACGTTGAGAACCACAAGGTTGGAGTCTTTTTTTAGCTTTCAGGACACATCCCATTTCAAGACCGCATTTCGTTGGCGGGTGCAGCATCGACAAATGCCTGGTGCCCAAAATATCAGAATTAACTTAGCATATCAGAGCATCGAGAAAGGCATTTTCAATTTTTAAGACAGGGATTCTCTACCTGTGGCCCAGTGATGGGATGTCACCGGTTCCAGACGGATCTCTGGAACCGGTAAGACCAATCCCGGAGGGTTCTCCGTGAGGGGAAGTCCACTTTTGGGGCGTCCGGTTCCGGACGCCTGACCGAAAGAAAAAAAAAATTAAAATCGGAGCGAAAATGGCTCTAATTGACTGCGCATGCGCAGAAACTCAATCTGACGCATTGCACATGCGTCAGATTGAGTTTCTGCGCATGCGCAGTCAATTAGAGCCATTTTCGCTCCGATTTTCAAAACATTTAGAACTTTCAGGGCAGCGGCGGCGGCAGCAGCCCTCTGAGGGGGGCGCCTCCCCGCGGCACGTTGAGGGCTGCCTCGGCCGTCCGCTGCTGACAAGCCCCATGCCCTGGGGACGCCCGGCGGGGTACACTGCTGCCGCCGCCTCCGCCGGGCGCCTGTGGGCCGGGTGCCTGCACCCGGCGTCCACAGCCGCCGCCCGCCGCCGCCGGAGCTGCCGCTGCCTGAATCCCTGTGGACTCCTTCTTGGGTCGGTCCCTTTTGAGCTCGGCTGCCGCGCGCTGCGGAGGAGGAAGCTGTAGGCGGCGGCGGTGCGGCATGGGGACGGCCCAGGGAGGCGCGGCAGCCGCGGCTGCCCGTCGCCCCTCGCCATGGCCGGAGCCGGGCTAAAAAGGTACCGGCCCAAGGAGGACGCCACAGGGGTGCAGGCAGCTCCGGCGGCGGCGGCGGCTGTGGACAGCAATCGGGGTGCCGGGTCCCAAGAAAGGTAAGCGAGGGGTTTTTATTTGGGGTGGGTGGGTAATTTATTTGTGTTTTGGGTGGGTGGTTGTTTTTATTTTATTTATTTATTTGTGTCTGGGTGGGTGGGCTGAGAGGGAGGGGTGTGTGTGTATGTTTATTTTTATTTTTTATTTATTTTTATTTTGGCCCCGCCCACAACGTCATGACATCATGACGTCGGCCGTGACGTCATGACGTCATGCCATTGGCCACGCCCATGACGTCCGTGACGTCATGGCGTGGTAGTAGAATTTTTGTCATCCCATCACTGCTGTGGCCTATGGGCTGGATACAGCCTGTGGCACCATTTCATGTGGCCCACCACTACCACCACCGAACAAATTACACACCTTCTTCACAGCCCGAACAGATGGGATTCATGTTCCAAAGTGTCTGCATGAAGGAGGCGTCTGCTTGAAGTTCTCCACTGGCTGTGGACAAGTGCTAGAGAACAGGAAGGACATTACTGAGGAACAGAATGTTAGGAATGGAGGAAAGAAAATTTGGGATGGGATTGCGAGGGGGAAATTAAAGAGCTTGTCTCCAGGAATTCAAGGGAGTGCAGTGGCTCAATTGGTTAAGATGCTGACTGGGAGGCAGAAGGTCAGCAGTTCAAAACTCGAGCACTGCATGACAGAGTGTGCTCCCGTCTCTGTCCCAGCTCCTGCCAACCGAGCAGTTCGAGAGCAAGAAATTGCAAGTAGATAAATAGTAAGCACTTTGGTGGGAAGGTAAACAGCATTCTATGCACTTTGGTGTCTAGGCATGCCTGCCACATGACCACGAAAACATCTGCAGATACACACAGCACTGGCTCTTTGGCTGTAAACAGAGAGGAGCACTGAACCCTAGAGTTGGATACAACTGGCTTTTGAGCAAGGGAGACTTTTACCTTTGCCTAACTCTTTAGAGCTATGCCAGCCCCCTCCATGAAGTTTTACCTTTAATTAAAGAGTATGTGTCCAGTTCCTTTTAACTTTCAAAAGAAATAGTGCAGGTAGGATTCCTCCCTCATTTGTTCACCGAGACAAATAATGTCATTGAACAGCTTGGAAAGTACGACAACCTGTACCAATTCCAAATCTTCCTAAGCTTCATGACCCTAAACCAATGCTCCATCCCCTACCAATGCATACTCACCAGGTATCGCTCAGAGGAGACGCTAACAAGGATGAGGTCATCACCAACCCGAACCTTCTCCCCTTCTGATCGCTGCTTGGAAGCAGGATGGATGGTCCACCAACACGCTTCCCCTAGAGGTAGGACACAGGCGAGAAGCTTCACCAGGGTTGTGCAAAGGAAGTTCCATTGGTTGACATGTGGTTTCAAGGACCCCAAAACTACCCCCTGAAACTTTACATTACAATTAAAATAAGAGAAGAAATTAAAATATTTTGCCTAGAAGTTCCTGTTAGACCTTCTGTGGGTTTGGGAGGCAATTTTGCCCATTGTTGAGCTGCAGGGTAATCACTATCCTAGGCACAAGGTAGACTGAAGTTTTCCAGAAACACCAGGAAAGCTCAGTCTGCATTTACCATGTGCAGAATTTTTTTGTTTTTTTAACAGTAGGGTTCAAATCATTGACAGCTGCGAAGGATACGTCAGAGAGAAGGTAGGAAAAACTTGGTGAAGTCTCAGAAATTCAGAGGGACAACCAGATGGATAAAATACTTGATTTTGAGAGAGTGGAGTTTATTTGTTCTCCAGTGAAAGTAGGAACAAACTGAATGATGCAGAACTGTAGTGTGTGTGTGTGGACATAATGTAAATTATGAAAATAAGTTCAATTTCTACAATTTATATAGGTCATAGAATTTTTTTTGTCCCTAGCACAGATGTTTAACTCTTAGAAATTTTCTTCTTTTTTTGTGTCCTGATCAAACCCTGGACTGCCAAAATGAAGCCACTTTCTTGGCTTTCTCGTTGGCCCAAACGTAAGGGAAGGGATCCAATAGATCACTGATGGTGAACCTTGGCACTCCAGGTGTTCTTGGACTTCAATTCCCAGAAGCCCTGATCAGTAGGTGTGTTGACTTGGGCTTCTGGGAATTGAAGTCCAAGAACACCTGGAGTGCCAAGGTTCACCATCACTGCGATAGATCATCAGTCTAAGCCCTGCCAAGGAGGCACAGTGGAGAACAGCCAAATGCAATTCATGATATTGTACCCATGGACACCTCCATCTTGAAATGTTCTCTTGAGATTCAACACAGTCATGTAATTAATAAGCTGCACTGGGACTTGAGAATGAAACAAGAAAAGTATTTTGTATCTCTCTCTTCCAAACAACAAATGTTCTTCCACTTTCCCCCCTAGAGAAGATGGTCTCTTACCTGTTGCATCTTCTTGAAGGCCCACATCAAAGGCAAGTTTGTCCGTCAAGGAACGGGAGGTGGTTAGGCAGCTTAAATACTTTAAAAATATGGGATACAAAGAAGATCAAGAAATGTTCTTGGAAATCCTTGGCCTGCAGAGGGTGAAAATCAAATCATCCACTCTGCACTTTTAAATTGCAGCCTGCACTTTTAAAATATAATGCCATCCTCAATGGTTCTCAACCTTGGATCCCCAGATGTTCCTGGACTACAGCTCCCAGGGAATCTTGGCCAGCACAGCCAACGTTGAAGGTTTTGGGGAGCTGTAGTCCAAGAACATCTGGAGACCCAAGGCTGAGATTCTATAGGAGTGATGGCTAACCTTGGCACTCCAGCTGTTCTGGAACTTCAATTCCCAGAAGTCCTGATCATCAGGAATGCTGACTTGGGCTTCTGGGAATTGAAGTCCAAGAACAGGAGTGCCAAGGTTCACCACCAGGGCTCTATAGGTCATATGACAAGGCTCAAACTTTCTAACTTGTTGGAGAGTGACACATCAGGAGTTAGTTTTAGGTGTAATGCTAAACTCAGCTTTGCTAGTGAGTTCCTGCGTAACAAAGTTGTTCTCACCAACATCAAGAATTGAACATCTAGTAACTGAAGTCCAAGAACACCTGGAGTGCCAAGGTTCACCATCACTGATCTAAGACTATGTAAGATTATAGATCGAATGGAACTGGACAGGAACAGGGATATTTCAAGCAATCATTTCAGCAGTCAACTTCAGCCATGGGAAGCCAACGTGCACGCATACTTGACTCGAAGGGGGACCCTTCAAGGCCATGTTCCAAACACACACATGAACAAACACAACCATCAATTCTTTCTTTCTTCACTAGAAATGTCACGGCAGAAGGAAATG
Source organism: Furcifer pardalis (assembly GCA_030440675.1). Lineage (NCBI taxonomy): Eukaryota > Metazoa > Chordata > Lepidosauria > Squamata > Chamaeleonidae > Furcifer > Furcifer pardalis. The sequence goes on from CP126890.1 coordinate 308,963,574, forward strand.
TAGAAGAAAACACAGCCCTGTCCATCCTTCCTTGAATGACCTCAGTTTCTCCACTTAGAACTTACACTTAGCCTTCAGAAGCTCTCTCAGGCCTTTCGATGTATGACAACATCTTGGCTGAGAAACATGTGCCCACCTCTCTTGAAACCGCTTTCTGGATTCCTTACAATTTCTACATCCCAGCCAGAGTTCATATGACTCATGATCGAAAATAAATCTGCTTGGCTCAGAGAGAAGGACATTAACGCACACCGTTCCCACCTCGCTGGGGGAGATCAGCCTACACAGTCCCATGCTGACATGTTCCCAAGCGTACCACAAAGGTTCTCAGCCTCCATGTTCCCTTACCATGCCACTGTGGGAATGCCGGAGAAGAATCGCATGTCCATACAGCAGGGTCCGGTGTCCGCCACCTTGAGAAGACTGGGCATGGCAGGGCAAAAAGGAAGTTCAAATCAGTTTGTGAATCTGGCCAGTCTACCCACAACGTACTCAGTCTAAAAGTCCTTATCTACAAACCACAACACTCGGTTAATTCCTTTCTTTAAGGCACTCAAGTAACTCAATTTTACTGTATTGTGCAGTGATGGCAAACCATGGCACTCCAGATGTTCTTGAACTTCAGTTCCCAGAAGCCCTGATCGGCTAGTGTGTTGACTTGGGGTTCTGGGAACTGAAGTCCAAGAACACCTGGAGTGCCAAGGTTGGCCACCACAAGTATAGTGTTTCACAGGGTTACAGTCCTTGCTGTTAGCAAAAGAGAAACCCAAGGAACAAAGTCTGTGATAGGGACCTACCAAATTCCTAATAATTCACACAGAACAAAGCAAAATAATGACAACTGATATTACTCCATATCAGTTTAATTGCTCCATATCAGAATGGGAAAATATCCTAGATGGGAGGTGTATGTATAAATGAATGAATGAGTGAATGAATAGCTTCAAAATATTTCCCTGGAAAATTCTTTGATGACTCAGACAGGGATCGTAGTGCTGATGGTATTATTTGTAATTTGTGATTGTCCTTCCATTCTGGCAACAAAATATCTGTACCATAATCTGATTTGGTATTTGTAGTGATCAACCCCTTAGCAACATTTTCTAGAACAGGGGTTCCCAACCTAAGGTCCGTGGGCCGTATCTAGCCTACAGTGCCATTTTATGCGCCCTCCACCCCTCCAAAGGAATTTGAGAAATAAAATGGCCACCCCTCTGAAACTGTTGGGACAAAATGGCTGCCCCCATTGTGCAGGCAGGGCAAAATGGCCATCCAGCCCACAAAGCTGACCGAGAGAGCGTGACCCGGCCCCCGGCTTGAAAAGGTTAGGAACCCTTGCTCTAGAAAGATCTTCTCTGTAAACATGGTAGGACAAAGAAATATGTGCAAAATCCTCTCTACTGCGCATGCCGTTTTGTCTACTGAAGAGATGGAAGAACTTCTTGTAAGCAATTTCTTCTAAGAGAGAAAGAAAAAACCAAGCAGAGAAGCACTGAAGATAACCAAAATTTGCTTACTGACCTCAGAGGAAACTTAGGAGGAAAAAGGTCTTGCCTTTAGCAATATACAAATAAAACTATTTGACCCAAAGTAGGTTTATAGTATTCAGGAGAAATTGTGCTGTTATACTTTGTCATGGGAAATGGCAATAGTTCACCAAAGACATGGAGTACACAAAAAGAGCCTCCTTGAAAATTGTGGTATTTTTGAACGACAATCAGGTGTTATACTAGGTCAGGAGAAAGAAACTGCAAAATGAACTCACCCAAAAGGTGCCTTCATTTTTGGCAGTTTCATGTCTGGGCTAGACACAGAAGAAGAAACCAAAGATATTTGTGAAATCATTTCTATTACAATATCCACCAAGCCAAGGAAGAGGTGTTCGGTTCCCGCATACAGACACCATCTTTTACACAACACTCCAATACATTTGGGTGTTGCTCTCTCCTCAATATTTGCCATCACAACAGTCAACAGCAGCCACTGCTGTGATGCACACATTTATAGTCAGGTATACAACAAGCCACATCACCAAAACATGTGTACGATAGTAATTTGTGCAAGATGCTTACAACTGTAAATACGGTAATATCTATAATCATGGTAGCCATTGTATGTCTGTAGTGTAAACGACTTTTTAAGTTCTCAAAGCCATGTTCCTTCAGTACACATGGTTACTATTGTACAACTCTTTATTAGTGCAATAATCATGACCATTAATGCAAAGGTCATATATCAACGGCAATAGATGTTGGTCAAAAATACTTGTAACATGGTATTGCGTGATATCTTGTATGGCAATGTCTTTCCAAAACTTCAAACTGCTGAGGCACACGGCGTCTTTTTGAATTAAAGATGGAGGCACATTCCCTTCTGCAGCTGAAAGGATTAATGCCATCAATTTTAATTCATAATTAAATATAATTAAAGCTAGCTTTTTAAGGTTCCCGTGATATTACGATCCTGCTTCCCTTTTGGGTGGGGATGGATCATTCTGTTGTCTCTTTGTCATGGATCATTTACTCACACCTAATGAAGACAAATGCAATGAAGGCCTGCTCAAAGAATAACAGGAAACTCAATTATTTAATCAATTCAATCTACCCGGCAATTAACTGAAGCCACAATAGTGTGCAAACCATCTGGGTATGACTGCTACATGGTCAATACAACAGTCACTAGGTCTATATTACCTGGTATGAGCCTTAATCATCATCCTAACAACCCATCATATGCAGTCCTTATGGAAGCTGTGCCCAAACTATGGCCTGTGGGCTAGATCTAGCCCCTGATGCCAATTCATCTAGCCTGCAAATCCCTTGTCTCTCCCGGAAGCAGGAGTAAAATTGACATTTTACTTCCACTTCCAGGAGTGATGAGGGATTCGCGGGCTGGATGAATTGGCATCAGGGGCTGGATCCAGCCCACAGGCCATAGTGCCTGGCCCCCTGAACCACGTGACTGGCCCACAGCCTGAAAAGTTTGAGCACCCCTGCCTTATGGCTACAGTAAATATGACTACTGCTCTATAGTTCAAATTATTGTAAATACATCCAGCCATTACTTTTCACTTGGACCATATATGCCAGTGATGGAGAACCTTGGCATTCCAGGTGTTCTTGGACTTCAATCCCCAGAATCCCAAGTCAGCATTCCTGCTGAACAGGGCTTCTGGGAATTGAAGTTCAAGAACAGCTTGAGTGCCATGGTTCACCATCATTGGGATATGCAATCCCAGAACTGGATGAATCTAAAATCCCGTTAGTCCATTATGTATGGGAACAGCATGATTTTCATGGTAGCACACCAGAGAGCATTTTGCTTTATCCCAATTAATGTTGCTTGCAACGCAACAGTGCATGGGTATTCTCCCCATAAACCTCTGTGAAACAGCGGGAGATATGATCTCCGTTTGTCAATGTGTGACCACCACAGTTCCAGTTCTGAGACTATTGCCATTATCTGTTACCCTTGCAGCTGCCCTTTGAAGGAATGCTACACACCATTTTGAAAACAGTCAAATTTCCAGAGAATGAGAGGAGTAAAAGCACTGCAGCAAGGAAGGATGGAGAAGTATGCCCAAAGTAAATCTGTAGTAGTTCATAAAACCACCTTGTCAAAGGTATTCAGCAAATCCACAATGGCTCCATCTCATGGTGCAAGGGCTGCATCCCATTGTTTTATGCTATGCTCTACCACTTACACATTTACACCCCAGTGTGGGAAGGCTTCTCTTTGTTCACAAGTAGGAACCATGCAGAGAAATGGGAAGAGGCTGAGGAAGGACTGGTTGAGGAATGGAAAACCACAGCCAAGGATGGAGAAATCTAGTAGGAAAGGTGTGGCGGAGTAGAAGATGTGGAGTGTGATGGACAGGACGGGATTATTGAGGAGGCTAAAGGGGGTTCCACCAGATTTCAATCCAAAAAGGAGTGCATCTCATTAATTAAGACAGGAACATTTTGCTTATCAAAGGAGATAATGCCCACTGCCAGAAAGAATGCATTTTTAGGTTTCTTGAATGGAAAAAGGGGGTAAGTCAAGAACATTATATAACAGTAATGGCCAACCTTGGCACTCCTGATGTTCTTGGACTTCAATTCCCAGAAGCCCTGATCAACAGGAGTGCTGACTTGGTCTTCTGAGAATTGAAGTCAAAAAGCATCTGGAGAGCCAAGTTTGGCCGTCACTGTTACATAACATAAATCCATTGAAAGGGAAGTTGGTGGTTTAGAAGACTCTAATGAGAAAGAAACCTGGACCTCCATGTTGTTAATGTATAATTGGTTTGCCACACATTTCATTGGCTCTTCTCCCATGTCCTAGATCAGGGTCACTCAACCTTGAGTGCCCAGATGTTCTTGGACTTCAATTCCCAGAAGCCCCAATCAGCAGGTGTGCTGACTTGACTTTCTGGGAATTGAAGTCCAAGAATGCCTGGGACCCAAGGTTGATAAACCCTGAGTCCTCAAGGCCTCTATCCACAGTATCTCCTTGTTAGGAAAAAGGTTTTCCTGTTAAAATCCCATTTTTCAGCCTCTATAGCTGTGATGGTGAACATTGGCACTCCAGGTTTTCTTGGACTTCAATTCCCAGAAGCCCTGATCAGCAGGGGTGCGGACTTGGGTTTCTAGGAACTGAAGTCCAAGAACATAGGAGTGTCAAGGTTGACCAGCACTGCTCTATCGGTTGCCCTGGAACAAAGACAATAAAATAAGATATTGGCTCTGTTCTCTAAAACTGGAACATTCACTGCCTGACTTCATCAGTCTCAGTGAAGACCTCCCTTGCATTAGCCCCCCAGCTTGACATGGGCAGTGGGTAACCCTCAACCAGGGGTTTCTCCTATAGCATGAGAAGAGGGATCACTTCAGTGTTACAGCTATTTTCACCTTTAGGAGAGAACCTAGGAATTTGAAAGCAAGAAATTGCAAGTAAATAAATAGGCACTGCTTCAGCCGGAAAGGTAATGGCGTTCAGTCCACTCTGGGAATTAGTCATGTTTGTCACGTGACCACAGAAACGTCTGCCGATACAGACAGTGCCGGCTCTTTGGCTGTAAACAGTAGTGCCTCCTAGAGCCAGACCCAACTATTTTTTGAGCAAGGAAGACCTTGACCTTTACAAACATCGGGACAGCTTCTTCTCTAACACTCCTTTTCATTGTGGCCTCCACCACATGGAATGATCTCTGCAGTGAGTTTTGGCAGGTGTCCTGCATTGAGTTTCCGTCATCAACTAATTTGCTCAACCATTTCCCCTGATTAGTTGTGTTTCTTTTTATCATTCAATTTGTCTGCAACCTTGGTTTTGAACAAACTGTTTCTAACAGACTGCTTTTTTTATTTTTAACATCATTATCTTGTTGTTCTTTCCAACCTTTTATCATGATTATTACAAAGCTCTGGGCTATTTTTTTAAAGGATTGTGTTGGAAGCATTCTTAAATATAGGAATAATTAGGGTGGTGGAAGCCCCCTGGGAAGAGGAAAGGAAATTGGGCGTGCACACCAAAACAGGACAGGGAGAAGGGGTTTTAGAAAGCAAAGATGTGGGTGGGATCACAGCACTGAAGATGGGTCCTTACCCACTTGTCCAGGTCAACACCCTAGAGGGTCAGCCGGCAGAATTGAGAAGCCCAAGGAAAGAAAAGGAAGAAAAGATGAACCACGGTTGATACTTAGAGCATACGCAAACCGGGATGGCAGGATATCTGGGAGACATGGGTCATCTGAAGAGCACTGAGCCTGCCCATCTCCTATGGCACTCCAGGTGTTCCAGACTTAAATTAGCAGAAGCCCAAGTCAGCACTCCTGCTGATCAGAGCTTCTGGGAATTGAAGTCCAAGAACACCTGGAGTGCCAAGGTTGGCCATCACTGCTCTAGGTGTTCTTGGACTTCAATTCCCAGAAGCCCAAGTCAGCACTCCTGATTTTCAGGGCTTCTGGGAATTGAAGTTCAAGAACACCTGGAGTGCCAAGGTTCTAAAGGAGTAGGACCAGGTTGGCTTCCAACCCATCCCTACTCAACCCAAAGCAGGTAGTGACCATCAATCATGGGTCCATGTTGCATACCTCTAAGAAAGTTTTCCAGTAGAAGCCACTGAGATGAACCAAAAGGTGAAGGACATCTAATTAGGCTTCACAATACAGAGGGTTTCTACCAATACAGAGGGTTTCTACCACTCCGGGTTTACAACTTACTGGATAGATGCTTTCTATCTTCAACAGCTACATAAAAACCAGGGATTGGATTCAATGGATGAAGCTTCCCCTAGCACAGAAGTGGGAGTGCTAGCAAAAGCTTTGCATACTTTTTGGAAACAGTCAAAGGCATACAAAGCAAACCAGTAAGAAGCTGGTAGTTGGTTGCTTCCATACTTAGAGCCCGTAGGATACTCTCCCTTCTTTATTCTTTTGTAATGTTTATTCACAGATAAGTCCCGCTCTGCAAAAAAACTCAATTAAAAGGCTCCTTCTTGCTATGTTTATTTCTGCAACAAACTGCCCTTCACTACTCAGCGTCTAAAAACAAGTTATCTTGAATAATTTCCTTTCCTCCGTTTATACCACAACAGCACAATTTTTGCAAGGAAAATAACCAAAGGGAACCAGTAGCATAGCTCCTTCATCCATAGGGAACCAACACTTTCAATTAAAGAGCAATTTATCATTCATCTCCCAACAACACTGAAAAGACGCAAAGGAGGAAGCTATTAATTAAAGACACAGTAGACCTCAAAAGAGATACCCAGTTGTAGTGAGAGACTTAGTGGGCTTAGGTTTCAATCCCTGCTCTGCCCTAAAAAAATCACTTTTAGCACTTTCTCCTGTGCTTTCTTGGACCTCATTTGTAGGGACTTCCCCCCTCACCTAAATACAATTGAATGGGCAGTCAGTCCAGTGGAGCACTAGACACTGTTAAGGCTTTTGAGGGTGATTATGTGCTGTTAAATCAGAATTTGGGGAGTGAAAACTGTCAAAACCACTCCTTAAATATCTTACTTAAAAGCCCTACTACATCCAACCTGGTAGGGGTTTCAAGTGAGATATTTAAGGAGTGGTTTTGACAGTTTTCACTCCCCAAATTCTGATTTAACAGCACATAATCACCCTCAAAAACCTTAACAGTGTCTAGTGCTCCACTGGACTGACTGCCCATTCAATTGTATTTAGGTGAGGGGGGAAGTCCCTACAAATGAGGTCCAAGAAAGCACAGGAGAAAGTGCTAAAATACAACAAAATTGTGATAGTATCCTGTGGAATGAACAGTGACTGTCTCTGTAACCTTCAAAACCCCACTCTGTAAATGCCAACATCATTATTTTCCCTTCCACCTTTTTTCGGACCCAAAACTCTACCCATTTTCCTGGATTCCAGGCAAGGTATTGCCATCAAGACATGAGATGTTTATTTATTTTTATTTATTTATTTATTGTTCATACTTGATATCCCGCCCCAATCGGGTAAACCCGACTCTGGGCGGCTTACATCCTGAATCATAATATAAAAGCCTTAAAAATTCATAAAATTCATAAAAAATTTAAAACATTCAACAATAAAAGCAAATAAATACATAATAACTGATACAAATATCAGATTGGGGGGGGGGGATGGCTGCTCTTAAATTAGCCATCCTGGGTGGGAACCTACATTGCTGTGTCCCCACACTTGACCCGCCAGCCATGTCTTCAAGCCCTTCCGAAAGGGGAGGAGCTCCGCCTGCAGGCGCAACTCTGTCGGGAGAAGGTTCCACAGGGCTGGGGCGAACACAGAAAAGGCTCTCTTCCTGGTGCTCGTGAGGCGAGCCTCCCTGGCCGATGGAGTAACAAGAGAGCCCCTCCAGTCCGCCCTGGTGGGACGGGCAGACGTTCTTAGGGTGACGCGGTCTCTTAGGTAACCTGGCCCACTACCATGTAGGGCTTTAAAGGTAATGACCAGCACCTTGAATTGCACCCGGAGGCAAACTGGCAACCAGTGCAGCTCCCGAAGCAGTGGTGAAGCCCGAGCATAACGCCCGCACCCCATCACCACCCGGGCTGCCGCATTCTGGACCAGCTGAAGCCTCCGAATGGTCACCAAGGGCAGCCCCATGTAGAGCGCATTACAGTAATCAAGTCTGGAGGTGACCAAAGCATGCGTGACCATAAGCAAGGCGTCCCGGTCTAGGAGGGGGCATAACTGGCGTATTACACGAAGTTGTGCAAAAGCCCTCCTGGCCACGGCTGCCACCTGTTCTTCGAACAGTAGTCGTGAGTCCAGGAGGACCCCCAGATTACGCGCCGGGTCCTTCTGGGGCAAAACTGCCCCATCCAGAGCCAAAGTTGGTAGCTCCCGTGATAACACAGGACCCCTCACCCATAGCCACTCAGTCTTGCCGGGATTCAGTTGTAGCCCGTTGTCCCCCATCCAGACCCTCACAGCCTCCAGGCACCTGGAGAGGACTTCCACTGCACCGCCTGGGTCCCCACGGGCCGAGATGTACAGCTGGGTATCATCTGCATATTGATGATACCTTACCCCGTGGGAACGGATGATCTCACCCAGCGGCTTCATGTAGATGTTGAATAGGAGAGGAGAGAGCACCGAGCCCTGAGGCACCCCATATTGAAGGGGCCTAGGACTGGACTCTTCCCTCTCCAAGCACACCGACTGGGTCCTGCCCCTCAGAAATGAGGAAAACCAGGACAACACAGTGCCCTGGATCCCCAATCCTTGGAGCCTTCCCAGAAGGATACCATGATCGACGGTATCGAAGGCCGCTGAGAGATCGAGAAGAGCTAGAACGGACGGGTGACCTCCATCCCGCTCTCTCCAGAGGTCATCCACCAAAGCAATTAGTGCAGTTTCCGTACCATATCCGGGCCTGAATCCTGACTGAAAAGGGTCCAGATAATCCGCTTCATCCAGGACATCCTGGAGCTGCCGCGCCACAGCCTTTTCCAAGACCTTTCCCAAGAAGGGTAGGTTGGACACTGGACGGTAGTTAGTCAATACCATAGGGTCGAGGGATGGCTTTTTTAGGAGGGGGCGCACTATGGCATGTTTGAAAGATGTTGGAAAAGACCCCTCTTTTAATGATGAATTGATGATCGCCTCGACCCACCCACCTGCCACGGCCTTAGAAGCTTTAACCAACCAGGCAGGGCATGGGTCCAGCACACTGGTCGTGGCGCGGACAGATCCAAGAAGCCTGTCCACTTCCTCAGGGCCAACTGGATCGAACCGATCCCAGATAACATGGCTAGACTGTGCCTCGGTCAACCCCAGTTCATCACTTTCCACGCCGGGCTTAAGCTCTGAGCGAATCCGAGCGACTTTCCCCACTAGGTAATCAGCAAAAGCTTCAGCAGATCCCTGCCAACCGGGGCCCGCCCCCCCCTTGCCAAGGAGGGACCTGGTCACCCGGAACAGGGCCGCTGGGCGATTATCTGCGGAGGCAATGAGGGCGGTGAAATATTGGCGTTTCACCGTCCCCATCGCCACTAGGTAGTCTTTAATAGCTGCTCTAACCAGTGTTATCTTATCCCTTTTGGACATTCTATGCACAAAACATACCCTTCAGAAGCACATAGATGCACACACACACACGCACACACACACGCCATAGTTTCATCCTAGACAGACTTTACCACAACCTTCTCAACACAACCGCTGCCAATATCCTGTCCTGGAAAGGGACTAGAGTTTCCGGTTCCCTACCTCGGAGCCAACTTCCACGGTGTTGGCCAACATCTCCTGCAGGGCTCGTACGGACAACGACTGTTCCAGGATGAAACAACATATGGCAAGATCCGGAGGGACATTCTGTGTGTAGGAAGAACATGGTAAGAAAAGGTTGCCCTTGCTCAGAAGCCAGTAGTCTTCGACTCTGGAGTTCAATGCTCATCTCCGTTAACAGCCCAAAAGCCAACGCTGTCTATGTCTGCAGATGTTTCTTGTAGGAATGAGGTCCATTTTCTGGCTCAAATTACAGCAAGGCCTTGATAAACTCTAGCCCAGTTATGGCGAACCTTTTAGAGACCTGGTGCCCAAATTCAACAGGCTGCCATTTGTGCCACAGAGGGGCGGAGCAAACTCTGTATTGGGGGGAGGGAGGAAGTACTCCTATTGGGCTGTTGGGCAGACAGATGGGATGAGGGGCAGGGTTAACTCTGTGCTGGGGGGAGAGAGGAAGTGCTCTCATTGGGCTGCTGAGCAGAGAGGCGGAGCAAACTCTGTGCTGGAGTGACAGCACACGTGCCTATAGAGAGGTCTCTGACTACCTCTGGTGCACGTGCCATAGGTTCACCACCACTACTCTAGCTATTCCATCTTGAGAGATAAGCTCCTTGATAGCTTTTCCTGTCAAATTATACTCCGAGTGTACCTGAGCATTGGAGGTACGTTCCAGATAACACAGTCGGTTCCCAAAGCCTTCAGAAGCCAGGCATAACTTCAGCTGTTCCTTCAAGATTGTGGCTGAGCATTGAAGGACAACTTCATCATCCTGCAAGATAAAAGGGCATTTTAGGATTACACATGATAAAGGTTAGACCTATTGGACCACTTAATCCAAATCTTCCTCTGTGATGGAGTGTTCAATTAAATCTTTCACAACATCTAACCAAATTTATTTTGGAAATCTCAAAAGAACATTTCTTGAATGTAAAGTTTCCTATTATCTGTGGTTTTGGGTATCTGCAGTAGGTCTCAGACTGTACCTCCCACAGATGTATGGGAGACCTATAAACTTGCATATTATTATAAATTGCTACTGCCAACTTCCTTGGTCCTTCTTTACAATACATTTCATTTATGTGTCAATAACTATTTACAAAATCACTGAAATGTTAAGCGTTGTCCAATAATGACTGAGGAAGCTTTCAAAATTTCTCTTTGGATTTCTCTACCTTATATGGACCAAGCGAGTTTAACCCAGTTTTGTGTGATCCTGTGGGCAAGTAAAAATAAGTCCAGCTAGCTATCTGAGGACAACCACAACAATACAATTGTTCAGTGAAGCACTTCTATCTCCCAGATGTAAACATGGCAACCGTTACTCAGAATTTGAAGCCTTTTGTACTTAGGATTCCCTGTCCATTTCCGTGGAGGAAGAAGATGGGTAATTACTGTGGTTTTAATCTTGAGGGTACACAAGAGCAAAAACTAAATTAGAAGATGGAGGAAGGAGCTCACTGGACAAGGAACAACATTAAAGAAGGATATACCATATATACTCGAGTATGTTGGGGGTTTTAGACCTCCAAATGAGGTCCAAAATTGGGTCTCGACTTATACTCAGGTCAACGTAAATATTCAAAAATATGCCCACACAAATGTCTAAATTAATTAATTTCACTGTATTTTCATGTATTTTAATTATTGAAACTCACTAGCAGCTTCTGCATTTTCCACTCTTGACTTATGCTCAGGTCAATCAATTTTCCTAGTTTTAGAGGTCCAAATTAGGTACCTCGACTTATATTCAGGACAACTTACAGTTGAGTATATATGGTAGCTGAGCAACTCAACCTTCCCTACGTCACTTGGAGGACCCTGAATAGGCTGAGGGTCGGAGTCCCTAAATGCAAGACCCACAGGTTCAAGTGGGGGCTCCTGGCAGACAACAAAATGCTTTGTGAATGTGGAGAGATACAGAACTTTGCAGATTTTTCTACAGTTGCTTTTGTTTTTGGTTATTCCATTGTGTGGTTATACAGTATTTATATGTGTTACAGTTTTAAGCTATTGTTTTCTGCATCGCTCAGTAAGCTACAGCTGCTGCAAGGCAAGTAAAGATAGATACAGTATATCATATTATCCATGAAACAGTGAAGGCTGCAAACTGCACATGGTGCTTGTGTAAACAGGATTCATCCTGCCCCAGAGCAGGACAGCTGGTGAACTGTTCCTTGACAGCTCCGTGACAGGGAAACCATCTTAGGACACCGGGGGCCATTTCTGAGAAACTACAGTGAGCTAATATTACCAGTCCCCATTGCTCACGGATGTTTCTCTTTCCTCTGCCATATCTGAGTGATACTCAGGGGTGCATGGACTACATAGAGAAAAGGCTTGGCTTTGATTCCTTAGAGCAGGGATGGGGAACCTTTTCTGTGCTGCAGAGGGGCGGGGCAAACTCTATGCTGGGGGAGGGAGGAAGCACTCCCATTGGGCTGCTGGGCAGAGGGGTTGGGCTAACTCTGTGCTGGGGGAGGGAGGAAGCGCTCCCATTGGGCTGCTGGGCAGAGGGGTGGGGCTAACTCTGTGCTGGGGCAATGGCGCACATGCCCTCAGAGAGGGCTCTGAGTGTCTCCACTGGCACCCGTGCCATAGGTTCGCTACCACTGCCTTAGAGTCTCCAGTGAGAAAGATCAGGTGGGGAGAAATATATGTTTTTACTTGAGACTGGGTATCTGCCCTTAGTCAGACAAGAGTGACCAGCAAGATCGTTCTTGTTCAAAATCAGTTGTAGACAACTCTAGGTTTCAATGTTCATTTCTGTTTATAGCCAAACAGCCTGCAGACATTTCCATGGACATGTGGCAGGCATGCCTAGGCACCAGAGTGCACCGAACGGTGTTTACCTTCCCACCGAAGTGGTCCCTATTGATCTACTTGCAATTTCTTGCTTTCGAACTGCTAGCTTGGCAGGACCTGGGACAGAGATGGAAGCTCACTCCGTCATGCAGCACTCGGGTCTCGAACTGCTGTCCTGCAAACCTTCCAGTCATCAAGTCCAGCATCTTAACCACTAAACCACCGCAGGCGAGCTTCTTAACCACTGAGCTACCACAACCCCTAGTAAATAATAGTTGAGCCAAATCTGAAAGCTTGATTTGTATACCATCGCCTGTCATTTCCTGCTGCTGTTATTGAACAAGGGCAAAGATGCGTGGCAGATCAGCTGGATATTAGCGAGAGAAAGGAAAGGCTAGTCACAGAATAAAACCAGTGTTGGGCCCCAAGGGGGGTGTATTTTAGGGTTTCAACAAAGCCAAATTTGAGAATGGCTCAGAAATCAGATGTTGAAGATACAGGATGCTAAGCAAAGGCTTATGGACTGTATCCATGAGTCATCTAAATCTTGTCAATAAAGAGCATTGACATAGATGACACAAGCTAAAGGAGGGGTCCCCAACCTTTTCAAGCAGGGGGCCGGGTCATGCCCTCTCAGTCAGCTTCGAGGGTCGGACGGCCATTTTACCCTGCCTGCCCAATGGTGTGTGTGTGTGTCCATTTTGTCCCAACGGCTTCAAATGGGTGGCCATTTTGTTTCTCAAATGCCCTTGGAGGGGTGGGGGCCCACATGAAATGGTATCATGGGCCAGATCTAGCCCACAGGCCTTAGGTTGGGAATCCCTGGGCTAAAGATTTAGGTGTGGGGGTTTAAGACTTCGGGACTTCATTGCATCTATGGAAAAAGGGAATGAGAAAATGGAGGGGGGGGGAGAGATCCAAATCCTGACCTCTCAAAAGTTCTACACTGTTTTTATTTTGAGCAAAAGTCCAGTTGCAGAAATATTCCTTGAGCCTGTAAACTCAAGGTCTGGGATCACTAAAATGAATCAAAAGGAGGAAAGGGAGTTGAGAAATTTAACTTGTGAGATGAAATGGAGTTCAACCTAGAAAGCAGGGGTTCCCAACGTAAGACTCGGGAAACATCTGCAGACATACACAACGCTGGGTCTTTGGCTATAAACAGAGCACTAGAGTCAGATACAGCTGGCTTTTGAGCAAGGGCGACCTTTACCTTTAGGCTTCCATCTTCATTTGGGAAATGAAAGCTGCCAATTCGAAAGTCTTTTTCCTCTTTGCAAAACAAGAGCCAGAAAATAAACTTGGATGGAGAGCATCCTGTATCTTCCACAGTTACCATGTGCAGGAGGAAGGGTTGGAAGAATGAGAAGAAAATAAAACCTTCTACTTTCACGGATTCTAGATCTCATGGATCAAAAAGAATAAAGATAGATCTGTGGGAACAGGCAAGCTTTTAAAAGCCTGCGCCCTTCGGCTGGGCTTGTAATTGAGTTGCCTCTGGGGAAATGAAAAGGCATTTGAAACTAAGTACCATTTACCAAGAATTAAATCACCTCTGGAGATCAGGGACTTGCTCAATGCAAAGTGAACAAAGATAGGCTGACTGGATAGCAGAGTGGTATAGGCATTTGGCTGCAAAGCAAGAGGTTCTGAGTTCAATTCCCACTCTGGACCTTCTAAGAAAAGGAGTCTGTGTAGCCTCAGGCAAACTGCACAGTCCAAAGGGGGGCACAGAAGAAAGGAATGGAAAAGCCTCTTCTGTGTATTCCCTAAGGGTCACTGTAAATTGGAATTGACTTGGCAGCATGCAATTTTTATACCATATATATATACTTGAGTATAAGTTGGGTTTTTTAGCCCCCAAAAGGAGGTCAAAAAATGGGACTCGACTTGTACTCTGGTCAATGTAAATACTCAAAAACATGCCCACACAGATGTCTAAATTAATTAATTTTACCATATTTTCATGTATTTTAATTATTGAAACTCACTAGCAACTGCTGCATTTTCTACCCCGACTTATACTCGGGTCAATCTATTTTCCTAGTTTTAGAAATCCAAAATAGATAACTCAACTTATATTCGGGATGACTTATAGTCGAGTATATGGCAATTATAAATAATAATGCCTCAAACCAACACCAGTTGAGAAAATATATCCTCTTGTTGGTATCGCTCCACCTAAGAGAAAAACATCAGTGAACTAAACAAGAGAATGACTCTCAACATTCGCTGAATGGAGATGAGCCTCAAGTCCTCCAGCTCAGATCCAGGAAGAACTTTACGGCAAGAACGAACATTCTTGAGGGTTTGCAAGAGCCAAATCAAGTTAGAAGATGGAGGAAGGAGCTCACTGGAAAGGAACGACATGAAAGGAGGAGATGGCTGAGGAACCCAACCGCCCCTATGTCACCTGGAGGACCCTGAATAGGCTGAGGGTCGGAGTGCCTAAATGCAAGACCAACAGGCTCAAGTGGGGAGTTCTGATAGACAACAATATGTGTTGCCAATGTTGAGAGAGAGAGAATCCAGCTCATTTACTGGTCTGCCAGTTGCTATTAGAAACATATACTGGTGAGGACTTAATTTTGGCCAATGACATAGCTAAGGAATTGGCTACATTTTGGCAGTTTGAAGTCTGACCTAGGCATGAGAATGGTTTGGTCGCAATGCAATTCAGGCCAAAGGAAGGAAGGAAGGAAGATGAAGGAAGAAAGAAAGAAAAAGAAAGAAAGAAAGAAAGGAGGGACACAGCAGGGAAATGATATAAATGGGTTCCTTGGGTATATAAGAAACATTAATTTTTTTTTAAAAAGTATTTACCATATAACACACTAGAATGCCTTGGCCTAGAGTAGCAGAATTATTGCATTAACCTCTCCATGGGAGAGCAATTAAGCAAGCTTTGGGAAGTGACTAAAATAGCAAAAGTGACAACCTATAAAATTTGCCAGAAAAGCCCACGGAGGATTGTCAGCCTCTCTGAAATGTGGGCTTTGGTTGTTAGTTTTATTAATAAGCAAGAGAAGGCTTAGTTCAAGAAGATAATATGCAATATTTAGGTTTCGTTTAGATCATGAGCTGATATGTAGACATTCCCACTTAGGTTAAGCCTGGATACCAACTGATTGCATGTTTGAAAACTTAGATATAATAAGATGGAGATGGTTGTGGAGCAGGGAAAGCGTGTAGAGCAGGGATTCACAACCTTTGGCCTGTGGGCCGGATGCAGCCTGTGGCACCATTTCATGTGGCCCCACCACTGCCTCCAACACACCAGGAAGTGCCATGTGATGGAGGAAGGGCAGAATGGCTGTCTGGCCCCCAAAACTGTCTGAGCGAGTGTGACCCGACCCCTGGCTTAAAAAGGTTGATAACTCCTGAGAGAGTGGATCCAGTTTATTCCTTGACTTAAGAGCCCACATCGTGGGAATGTGGAAGAGAATTGGATAGCTCTCTTTGGCTTCCATCCTACTAACCCTTTACATCTCAACAGAACCCAACTTCACCATAATAAATGTCAATTCCAATTAGGAATCTTCTGTTACTACTGGTCGTAAAAAGCCACACTGATTTGTAAACTTCTCTGTTATACTAACCAACCATTGAGTACCTCTGTGCCTGATATGTATAAATGAATGTCATGAAGTCTCACTCTTATCTCTGATGAAGTGGACTTGATCCACGAAAGCTAACATTAAAATACTGTCAAGATTAAGGTCTCCCTTGCTCAAAAGCCAGTTGTTTCCATCTTTAGGGGTTGGTGATCATTTCCGTGTACAGCCAAAGAGCCAGTACTGTCTGTGTCTGCAGACATTTCCATGGTCAAGTGGCCGGAGTAAATAGACACCGGAGTGCACGGAACATTGTTACCTTTCCCACCTAAGCAGCACCTATTTATCTACTTGCAATTTCTTGCTTTCGAACTGCTAGGTTGGCAGGAGCTGGGACAAAGACGGAAGCTCATTCCTTCATGCAGTATTCGGGTATCGAACTGCTGACCTGTCGCCTTCCAGTCAGCGTCTTAGCCACTTGAGCCACTGCACCTATTTATCTTCTTGCAATTTCTTGCTTTTGAACAGGTTGGCAGGAGCTGGGACAGAGACAGGAGCTCACTCAGTCGTGCAGTACTCAGGTCTCAAACTGCTGACCTGCTGACCTTCCAGTCGTCAAGCTCAGCTTCTTAACCACTAAGCCAACCATAGTTAGTCTTTAAGGTCCCAGAGTGTTGTCGTTGTTTTGTCTTTTAATCTTGTTTTGTTTACTCTCTGACATCTTTCGTAAGCAAAGCCCTCCTTTGTTCACAGTTATCTCTATGTCTAACCCACCTTTCCCTACTTCTCTTCCTCCCCTCCCCACCTTCCTTCATTCCAGCCCCACCTTCCTTCATTCCATCTTGCTGGCCTCCAAAGTAAAACATCTCCCCACCCAAGTCAACATCATCCTTCTCGGTGATCAGGTTTCACAGGGGACCTATTTCTGCCCAAAGAATGTCTGCCATTAGCAAAGGGTTATGCCCTGCTCATTTTCTTCTTCTGTGTCTCTTGCGAGCAGGATTAAGGATGTCACCAGTCCTACTAACCCATAACGCCACACAGCGACATGAAACCTATTCCCCAAAGTCAGCCCTCTCACAGATCTAGGCTCTGCAGTTCCACTGTCGAGAAGCAAAGCAATCCCACTTCTATACCACCCCATAGCGCTTAATGCACTCTCCAGGCAGTTCACAAGTTAATGAGCATTTTGCCCCAAACATTCTGGGAGACCCCTTTGAAGCTGTTGAGACAAAATGGCCACACCCCATTGTTCAGGCAGGGCAAAATGGCCATCCAGCCCTCAAAGCTGACAGTTCGATACTCGAATACTGCAGGATGGTGTGAGCTCCTGTCCCTGTCCCAACTCCTGCCATCCTAGCGGTTTGAAAGCAAGACATTGCAAGTAGATCAATAGGGACCACTTCGGTGGGAAGGTAAACAGTGTTCCGTGCACTCCGGTGTCTATAGTCATGCCTGCCACATGACCATGGACATGTCTGCAGAAGCAGACAGCGCTGGCGCTTTGACTATGAAACAGAGATGAGCACTGAACCCTAGAGTCAGATACAACTGGCTTTTGAGCAAGGGTGACCTTTACTAATAGTAGTTGTTGTTTTTCCTTTCTTTGTAGTTTTTGTTTTTTATTAATAAATTGGTTGATTGACTAATAACCAAGAAAAGAGTCAACAACAGAAATTAGGAGACGAGGCTGCTAGGAAAATAAAAATCCGTCAAGCAAACCCCTGAAGCAAGGAGAAGCATATTGGATTCCACCGTCAAACACAATCCAACCCCATCTCCTTTCAAGTTGCCTGGCTAAGGACAGCACAATGGCTTAAAATAGGAAGCTACTATCCCCTCTGGAGGAATAGCTAGCAATTCAAAGGTTCAGGGAAAAAAGCAATTAGATATAATAATAATAATTTCATGTCAGAAATTATTCTGGGTTGAAAGGATTTTTGCAGAAGAAAATCTGCTCAGGGAATCCCCAAATGAGGCTCCTTTCATGTTCTGAAGAGCTGGCACAGAGACAGGCACTCAATCTGTCATGCAGTGCCTGGATCTCGAACTGCCGACTTGCCAGCCTTCCAGCTCACAAGGCGAGCTTCTTAACTACTGAGCCACCACAGCCCCGGGAACAGATTTATGTATTTATTTTGCTCCCTGGAGAAAAGGACCCTGGAATAACAGGCCTTTAAGAACGAGCCCACAGGCCTCCTGGAAAGGGAGAAAAGGCCTTTTCTAGTTGTGACCTTGAGGAAACTGAGAGAAGCAACAGCATAAGGACTTTTGAGGAGAAGGAAATTTTGGAGAAAGAAATTCTTGATTTTGGGAAGAGATACTGGAAAGAATGACATAAATCCCCTCCATCTCTCGTTTTCCCTTCCATCCTGGGTCAACCCTGCCCCATCTCACGTCCCACCCACCCCGTCTGCCGGTCCCAAAGGACTTAGGAAGGAGGGGCCTGAGGAGTATTTTCGGAAGCTGCACCTGTTCAGAGCATTCCTGCAAACTCTGGGTAAGCACATAGCTTAGAGCCAGCGAACTTGCTGACACACACAGAGACACAGACATACAGAAGTCTTATGGATTCGTTAGGAATGCGTTTTGGGGAATAATAAGAAAAATCTAAGCAGAAGGACTTTCTTTAACAACTCAGTGGTGAGAGGACCCTATAGTTCAAGCGTTGCCCAAATTACAGTCCACAGGCCGGATCCGGCCTGTGGGCCGTAGTTTGGGCACCCCTGGTTTAAGCAGAGAAAATGCCAGCTTAAAATCTATCTCATCCTGTTGCAAAACAGATTGCAAAGCACGTTTTACTTCCACTTCCGGTGGGAAGGAGACACATCACCAGTCCGCTCAGCTGTCCAGGGGGTGTGGTCAGGCCAATGGCATAAAAAGTTGAGAATCCTTGGCCTAAATGTTTGATTTAAAAGATTAAAAAATGTAAAGGTGCATTAGTTTATGGGGTTTGTCTACTACAGCTCCCGGGATCAATCAATCAATCAATCAATCAATCAATCAATCAATCAATCAATCAATCAATCTATCTATCTATCTATCTATCTATCTATCTATCTACCTACCTACCTACCTACCTACCTACCTACCTACCTACCTACCTACCTACCTCCTCCTGACCAACTGGTGCAATGGGGTACACAGAAAGAGCTTCCTCGAATATTGTGGTATTTTTTAACCACAATCGGGCATACCCTGGTAACAGCAACCTTATGTTGCCAGCTAATCATTCTCACGCTGGGTCAGGTGAAAGGAACTGCAGAATGAACTCACCAAAAGAAGATCTATCTATCTATCTATCTATCTATCTATCTATCTATCTATCTATCTACCTACCTACCTACCTACCTACCTACCTACCTACCTACCTGCCCAACTGGTGTAATCACCACTGTGGGTAGCTCACAGACATTACAACATCAAATATATATGGAAGAGGGTTTGAAAAGTCTAAATTTTCCACTGATTGTAATGGCTTAGAATAGGGGGGTTTTCTTTTGCTTTCTAAGGGATGGAGGCAGGAACTAATTAACTGCAAAATGTGTCGCTGAAGAGGAAAGAGAGAGTTACAAAAGATCTTTGTTCTTCATCTGTATGAGATTGATGGGATGAGGCCCAGCTACGATTGGCAACCCTTAAACCTTTGCTCCATCCTTAAGATGCCTGCTGCTAGAAATGGCTTTCAATTTCTAGTCTAGATCGTGAGCACTTCATCAGCCCAGGAATATATTCACTGTGCAAACAGATCTTTGCCGCCCTCTCAACCCTCGTCCTCCCACCGCTAACAAATACTGTATCCAGATTTAAGTATGCATCACAGCAGGTACAGAAAAGGGCAACAAAGATGATCAGAGGACTGGAAACTGAGCCCTAGGACAGTGATGGCGAACTTTGGCACTCCAGGTGTTCTTGGACTTCCATTCCCAGAAGCCCGTCAGTTCTCCTGCTGATCAGGGCTTCTGGGAATGGAAGTCCAAGAACACCTGGAGTGCCAAGGTTAGCCATCATGGCCCTAGGAGGAAAGACAGAAGGAACTGGGCATGTTTAGCCTTGAGAAAAAGAGACTGTGAGGGGATAGGATGGTGGTGGTGGTCATCATTGGATTTCAAATATTGACTCTCCTCATGATGATCAGCCAAGAAAATTGTCTTGGGAACCATATAATGCAGTGACTTTCCATCTGCCTTCTGCATCGCAGTGTGACACCCATAGTACCACTGATCTAGTTCCATGAGTCACTTTCTGGTCCTGAGCCCTTTGGGCACCCAAAGTCCTCATCATCAGCCCCAGGCCAGGATGGATGAAGCTGCTGCCCTCCATCAAGATGGATTCAAGTGGGATTTAATCCACTTGGGGACCATCACCCTTCCCTGTGGACTTTGCCACCCAAGGCCATTAGTCTTCAGGGTGGTCAGGTTAATTAACCGCCATCTGACGATTGGTGTTGAATCACTGGCCACACCCACAGTGTGGTAGTAAACATGTTTGGAGCCCACCATTGCATAGCAGGATAACCTGGCCAGACTGTACATGATGATGATAGCACTCTTCAAATGCCTGAAAGATGGTCATAAAGAAGACAGGAATGATCTGTTCTCCACCACCATGCAGGATATGTAATAACAGGCTGAAACTATAGGAGGCCAGATATAGGCTGAATATCAGGAAAAAACACCTCAACTGTTAGAACAGTACAACAGTGGAACCCACTGCCTCAAGAGGTGGTGAGATCTCCAATAATGGAAGCATTCAAAAGAGAACTGGGCAACTGTCTGCCGTATTTGTTTTGTTAGGATTCCTTCATTGAGCAAATGGGAGTTGGACTAGATGACCTCATGGTGACCTTCCAACTCAGGGATTCTGTGATTCTTTGATCTCAGAGCACCTGTATCCTTTTGCTACCTGATCTAACCCTCCAGGTTGGCTCCATCCATGCCAAGCCCTGCCTTCTATAAATCTGCCAAGCTTGCAAGAAATAACAAGCTGCCCAGTGGCCAACGTGTGCCCACCCTCTGACCCAAAACCATCCCTGCTCACCTGGTTTACCTTTCTGCCACCACCCAAATCCCACAACCCACAGCAGGCCCCTCTGCTTGACCCCTTTCTGCAGGCGATCTATTGCCACCCCTCCCTCCAGCAACCTGAGACGCTGGCCAAACGGGCCCCCAGCTGTCAGATCAGGATAAATAAAGTTTGGTAACTGGAGACCTGCTAAGCAAAAGGACCGGCATTAAATATATGCTGCTCACAGTGCACAAACCCCTAAAGCCATCCACACATAGAGAGACAATTGTTTTTGTCTTGTTACTTATAATTTTATCCAGTCGGGTTTATTGCGCACGTTTGATTTTGTGGATTAGTAGCTGTGTTAGTCTGTGTTTCAAGTTTATCAGAGAGTAAACAAAACAAAAACTATGGTTGACCAGGTACTATAAAGAGAAGCCCCAGATAAAGAGGCACTTTGAAGAGCACTGGAATAGTAATCAATCTGGCATCAAACCAGTTTCATAGTCAGTTCCTCCCATAAAAAGGATTTTAAAAATGCAGGCAGATGGATCAGTCCATGTCATCAAATGACAATCAGGTCTTTTGTAAAACCAATGGCACTTGGTTACCTACCCAGGACCAAAGCACTATAGATAGCTTGAAACAACACGGGAAAATCCATTTCTCTTCCAGTGGCTGAATGGATTGGAGTTAAAGCCATAAACATTTTTTCCTCCACCACTTTCTGTGGGACTTCTCATATGAGTGCTGTGGGATTTAACAAATGTGGTCTTTGCTTTTTTTTTTTGGTAATACTTTGTTACTGTGATACTGATCCTTTTTGATTGCTACTGTGATATTGATACTGTTGAAACTGTGATGATTTGTGATAATGATATGTTTATTATGACTGTGGAACCTGTATTATGAAATATTTATTATGACTGTGTGGAACCTGTAACTGTATATTTTGTATCGCTATTAGCTGCCCGGAGTCGCTCTGCGAGTGGGGTGGCATACAAGTCTAAAAATTAAATTAAATTAAAATTAAAATAAGGAGCAGGGGAATTTAGGGGAATGGATAAAAAACAGGGAGATCTGGGGAGCAGTGCTTGCCTCCATTGATAATAATTTTGTGTCAGAAGTTATTCTTGGTTGAATGGATTTGCGGAAGAAACTCCACTCGGGATCCCTGAATGAGGCACCTTTCACATCCCCAAGAGCAGGGACAGAGACGGGTGCTCAAACCATCATGCAGTACCGAGGTCTCGAACTGCTGACTTGCCAACCTTCCAACTAACAAGGCGAGCTTCTTAACCACTGAGCCACCACTGTCCCTTTGGCTGTCTCTGTCAGCAGCCAAAAAGCCAGCGTTTTCGTGGTCATGTGGCAGGCACAACTAGATGCCAGAGCACACAGAACATTGCTACCTTTGCCACTGAAGCCATACCTGTTTATCTACTTGCAAATTCTTATTTTCAAACTGCTAGGTTGACAGGAGCTGGCTGCTAGGACAGACTCAGGTCTTGAACTGCTAACCTGCCCCCCCCCTCCACTTTTCAACTTCCTGAAATCATCTAGTTGACCGACTTGGGATCCAGACTAGGCTATGAAGGTTTTGGATTGAGGACTTTTTAATGGTATGCCTTGTTTTTATACAAGGAGGAGAACTGGGTCTGATCCAGAGTTTCCCCATTAAAGCTCCTGACGCCACCTGTTCCCAAGCTATGGCTCAGATCACATCTGACGACGGGGCAATCTCTAATTTTAGCCCCCACCGAGTATGGGCGAGAGGAGGCCAAGATCGCATCCACCCCAGGCCCTCCTCTGCGAATGCCTGGGTGTTGTAAGGGGACCAGGCGGCCCCAGGTACCACTTGAGCCTCCCTAAAACCCAGTTATGCAAAGTTACATCCCACTTTCAACTCAAGACCGTCCCTCCAGCAACATCTTTCCAAAGCTCATGGCTCCAAAACTGAAGGCCGGAAACACACACACACACACACACACTTCACACACAAAAATGTCCAGGAAATCATGCACGGATTTTCCAAACACCCTAAAAAAAATTTAAAAAATTAAAACTAAGCCACGAACTAGTTGAATGACAAACCAAAGACCAACGGGGCCAAGGTGGTGCAAAAGAATGGGCTGGGAAATTAACCAGGGTCCCTCCCCGCCCCCTCCCTCCCTCCACAACCATTAACCCTTCGCATGCCCAAAATCCAACTGGGCTCACCTTAGGGGACCTCCGGCATGCTCCCAAACCCCCTTTCCTTTGCCATAGTGGTCCATCTTCTGCCTCCCTCTGGTGGCAGCCAAAATCTAATCCGCCACCCCCCAATAAATAAATAAATAAATACTGTTACTCCAAACTTTAATCCAGAAACACCCCCCCCCCCTTACATCCCAACCAGTCTGGGTTTGTCCTTCAGGTGTATCCCCCCCACCCTAACTTTCTCTCTCTTATCTCCCCCCTCCCCATTGACTAGCATTCCTATAATCTTCCTCCCTTTCTCATTCCCTTCTTCCTTCCCTTTTTCAGATTTTGGGGGACCCCATCTTCTCAAAAAACACCCCATCCCTGAGCTTCAATCCCCCCCTCTTCTTTATCCTCCCTCCCTTCTCTGCCCGCCCGCCCCCCTTCTTAGACTCACGGTCCGGAGAAACTGGACATCGTCTTCTCCCTCCCCGCTCGCATCGGCCATGGCTGGGCTGGGCTGGGCCGGGCCGGAGGGGACGGACCGACGGCTGGCCAGCGGGCGAGCTGGGATCGCGGCCGCAACGCCCGAGGAGCCGCGGAGAGACGCTGTCCGGGAGTCCCGGTGCTAGGCTAGAGCCCGCCGGCTCCCCGCCCCCGGACCGCCCCTGGGTGGGAAAGAGGCTGGCGAAGGGATGGAGGAGAAAAGGAGGGGGGAGGAAGAGGGAAGGGAAGGCTGCACCTCTGGACAGGCAAACAAACATCTGGACAGGGCGTCGTAGAGCCTCCAGCGCCGGGTGCAGCCTACCTGCCCCCTTCCCGGGGGCTCAGTTCCAGGCAGGGTTTGGGAAGCTTCTTACTACCACTCGGTGGAGGGCTTAAGGCTCCAATGATGGCGAACCTTGGCACTCCAGGCATATCAGAGAACATAAAATTAAAAATAAAAACACTGCAGCACTTTAAAGACTAACTGCTATATTTTTACTGTGAGCTTTCGTGGATCAAGTCCACTTCTTCAGACAAAGGAGTAAAACTTCCAGGCATGGTTTATATACACCAGATGCAGAAGTCAAGATGTCACAAGGCAAATGGGTCACAAAGCAATGAGGTAAAGAGTAATCAAGCAGAATGACAGACAAGCCTGCATACAGCTTCCTACAGCTAGCAGTAACAAGTGATTGTTCAGATTAGTTTTAAATGTCCCCCTTTCAATCTTAAAAGTGTGAAGTTGCCAAGCAAAGCATATGGCATTCTAGCTGTTCTTGGACTTCAGTTCCCAGAAGCCCAAGTCTCCGTGAATCCACATGAATGAGTTTACTGCACGTGCAACCTTGGCACTCCAGGTGTTCCTAGACTTCAATTCCCAGAAGCCTAAGTCTCTGTGAATCCACACGAATGGGTTTACTACATGTACAACCTTGGCACTCTAGCTATTATTGGGCTTCAATCCCCAGAAGCCCTAGTCTCTGTGAATCCATGTGAATGGGCCTACTGTGGCTACAACCTTGGCACTCCAGCTGTTCTTGGACTTCAGCTTGTGCAGTAAACCCATTCGTGTGGATTCACAGAGACTTGGGCTTCTGGGAATTTAAGTACAAGAACACCTGGAATGCCAAGGTTCACCATCATGAGTAAGCTGTGGAATAGAGGCTAGGCAAAGGGCTTCCACCGTGCCTCCATGGGTGACTAGAACCTCCACAGTCAGGTGCAGTCTATCTGAGTGTGTTGTCCGACTCAAGAAGCAGCTCCATTTCTCCCAGCCCGTTGCTTTCCGTTATCCTTATGCCAGTTGTTTCCCAGGGCCCCGCAAAGGACTTCGTTGATGGGTGAATAGGTAAAGGTCGCCCTTGTTCGAAAGCCAGTTGTATCTGACTCTAGGGTACAGTGCTCATCTCTGTTTATAGCCAAAGAGCCAGCCACTTTGGACTAAAATCCAGACACAGTTTATTTTGTTTGGGTTGTTTACAGCAATCTGGAGCTATCCTTCAGGATTTGAAGGGAAAAGATGTTTTCAGTCCTTAGGGAAGTTAAATTCCAATTTATCATCTCCCTAGTGCAGTCAGAAGATTCGCTTGATTTCAAATTACTGCATCACTTATGAGTTAACTAAATGGTAAAAAAGGTTTGGTTTTCTGGGCATGGTTAATTTGAAAACTGTGTACATTTCAGGTTCCCACTTTTTAGTTGTTGCTGCATATCTCCTGGTCAGCCTCTTTCTGCTAACAGAAGAATGAGTGGGCCCCCTTATTCCCTTAAATAAAGATCTTAATGACACATTGACTTTGAGCATGGACAGAGGTCATGCTTAAAATGTACTGTTATAACCTCCCATCCGTGCCTTACGGAAGGATGAATAAAATAATGGTGCTCACGAATTTTTGTCCTAGTCCTGTGCCTTTGTTTTGGATGGTAGCCAGGGGTCAAAAATGCCTTCTGTATCAACAACTGAAATCCCAACCTGTAGCCAAACAGTCGCACACACACAGTGTTGTGTTGTTTTGGGCCAGTGCAGAAATATTGAAGGCTGGGAAAGACCCACCTCCAGTCTTTGCAGAAATGTTAGCAGAGTCTGTTTTAACCAAGCCAGGCCAAAACAGAGATGAGTAGTAAGCATAAAAATATATCTTAAATTCTGCAGAGTCATCCTGGTGGAAAGAATAAGAAACAGAAACACAGACCAAAGCAAGAGAATTCTATTCAAAATAAATAGCATGTAAACAGAAATACTGAGAAACCAGTTCCTAGTTTGTTTTCTCTCTACCAGGAAAAAAAAGGGTGTGTGTGTTAATGAGTCTTATAATTGGCCATTCAAAACCAAACCATCGTCTGTCCCAGCTCCTGCCAACTTAGCAGTTCAAAAGCAAGAAATTGCAAGTAGATAAATAGGTACCGCTTTGGTTGGAAAGGTAACAGCATTCCATGTGCTTTGGCATCTAGTCCTGCCTGCCACATGACCATGGAAATGTCTGCAGACAAAGACAGCACTGGCTCTTTGGCTGTGAATTGAGATGCCTCCTTCCCTGCAAAAACCTATCCTATCCTAAAGTATAATTCTCTGGGGACAGGAGAAAGAAAGGTTGTCGAGCCAGTTGTAACTCTATAGTAAAGGTATAGGTCACTCTTGCTGGAAAGCAAGTTGTATCTGACTCTAGGTTGCAGTGCTCATCTCTGTTTGCAGCCAAACAGCCAGCGCTGTCTGCATCTCTAGATGTTTCCATGGTCATACAGCAGGCATAACTAGATGGAACACTGTTACCTTTCCCACTGAAGCAGTGCCCATTTATCTACTTGCAATTTCTTGCTTTCGAACTGCTGGGTTGGCAGGAGCTGGGATGGACAACAGGAGCTCATGCCATCACACAGCACTTGGGTCTCGAACTGCTGACCTGCCGACCTTCCAGCCGTCAAGTTTGGCATCTTAACCACTAAACCAACCACAGTAACTCTATAGCACCAAAGTATTCTTTTACAACACCAGAAACTCCAGTCTCAGAGTTGAATCTACTGTGGGTTTTCGCCTGCACTTTACAGGCATTCTGAAATGCACTGAATCTTTTTTCCCTGATGCAGTTTCAGCACTTTGGACAGCTCTCTAACCTGCAAATTACAACCGAAGCACGGAATTCACCACCCCTCTGGCTTTGTGACCCTGCAGCTGCGCAATGAAATGCCGCCCCTCCTGACTTTTAGCCTCAGCTTCCGGCTATACAACTGCTAAAAAAATTTCAACAATAAGGGATACAACCCACTTGTGAAGACTCCTACGGCAAAAGAACAAATGCCAAGCGATTACACAGCAACCGTAATTACAGAGGGGAAGTTGAGAAATTAACCCGGCCTTCGCAGCTCAAACTGATGTGACCATTTCACCCACTTGTAAACTAAAAAGCTTTGCCTGTGCAGCCATACTGTGACTCTAAGAAAACAAGAACCAGGTTTGGCACTAAATCACAGTTAATGTAATTCGGCTAAGGAGGGGGAAATCGCCTCTGCAAATAAGGCAAAGGCCACCCTTGCTCAGAAGCCAGTTGTACCCAACTCTAGGGTTCAGTGCTCATCTCCGTTTATAGCCAAAGAGCCAGTGCTGTCTGTGTCTGTAGACATTTCTGTGGAGATGTGGCAGGCATCCCTCAACACCGGAGTGCACAGAACACTGTTCACCTTCCCACCGAAGTTGTACCTATTTATCTACCTGCAATTTCTTGCTTTAAAACGGCTAGGGTAGCAGGAACTGGGACAGAGACAGGAGCTCACTCCATCGTGCAGCACTTGGGTCTTGACCTGCTGACCTTCTAGGCATCAAGTTCAGCTCACTCTTCCAAACAGTACCCAGGAATCAAACTCTGACCTTCCAGCCAGTGAGTTCAGTGTCTTAACCACTTCAGCCACCACAGTCCCTCTGCAAATAAAATCTTCTGGCTAAAAACGAGCCACTTTCCACGCTTGGCAATGAACCGTTCTGTGAAACCGCAAAGCTTGCATGATTTTGCACCCAACAGACGCAGTTCCAAGAGACGGTAGGTAGCAAAAAATTTTTTGGTTAACTCCCCACCACCCCCGGCCACTCGACGGCATTCGACATCAAATTATTCATTAACAGCCTCTATGGTTTCATGCCAATTCCATTTCTGCAGAACTTTCAAGAAAAAAGCTGAACATTCAGCCCGCTTGCTGTGAAACTTGTTTCTTCAAACCAAAATATTTTGGCTGATTAAAAACAACATTTAAAATGTTTTTTCCCCTCTCTCTCTCAGATCAGAAGCACAAGTTATATAAGGACACCTCTCAGTGGGAGGAAATAAAATGGACAGACTGAAAATTTACAATGCCACACTTGGTCCCTTTTTATAGAGTCAGAACGTTGAAATGGATTCTCTTGATGGAGAGGAAACTTTTCAGAGACAGCTCCAAAATCTCTCTGTGTTTCTCTATCCCGTGGCTTCCAAATTCATCATAAATTAACTCTTAGTAAAGGTAAAGGTCGCCCTTACTCAAAAGCCAGTCATATCTGACTCTAGGCTGTAGTGTTAATCTCTGTTTATAGCCCAAGAGCCAGTGCTGTCTGCATTTTGTAGACATTTCCATGGACATGTGGCAGGCATGACTAGACACCAGAGTGCACAGAACGCTGTTTACCTTCCCACCGAAGTGGTACCTATTGATCTACCGATACTTGCAATTTCTTGCTTTCGAACTGCTAGCTTGGCAGGAGCTGGGACAGAGACAGGAGCTCACTCCATCATGCTCTACTCAGGTCTCGAACTGCTGACCTGACAACCTTCCAGTGGTTAAGCTCAGCGTCTTCAGCACTAAGCCACTGCAGTCCCTACAATATCTTTGGATACAGGTCTCCAATATGCTGCAAAGGCCAAATCGCAACTGGAAAAAAGGATATAATCAACCTTTTTATAGTTTCCATGGTCTAAAACACTTGATCTCTATTTCGGCGGTAAGAGATATACTTTATTGGAACTTGTTTATGCAGCTAGTTTCTTAAGAGGTTAAAGCAAAGCAATCACACTTATATGCCGGCCCATAAAGTTCGGTGCAATCTCTCTGGACGGTTCATAAGTTAATTAGCATTTTGCCGCCAACAAGCGGGGGACTCATTTTACCAACCTTGGAAGGATGGAAGGCTGAGTCAACCTTGAGATCTGGTCAGGATCAAAGTCACAACATTTTCATTGCAGTACTGCAGTTTAACCAGTGCGCCACCAGGTTAAATACATTTATGAAACCTGGTTGATGAGATGAAACCATGTGTCATAAACCTGATGGTTGATGAGATCAAACTATCCCTATATGGTAGAGGTTCTCAACCTAAGGCCCACAGGCTGGATCTGGCCTGCCGCATGACTTCATGTGGCCCTGCCCCACCTTCTCCAAGGGCATTCACAATATGCACAGTTTCCCCACTATAGGCATTTGATTTAAGGTACAATGTTTGTACTTTAACTTCTGGGCAGAGAAAATGTTTTATTGCTGGTGCCAAAATACCTCAGCCTTGGATTCAACAGACTTTGACAGGGTAAAATAAGCTAGTTTACCTCAGTCAGCAAAATGTCTTGGGTCGATATTTCTCCCTCGTCCCAGTCCTCCTTTCTAAATTTCTTTGTTTCTATCTGAGTCATACTTGCGCTAACGACAAATGCAAACTGGAATGAAAAGAACTCATCATTTAAAAGGTGGTGGCTGTGGTGACTCAGTGGCTAAGAAGCTCGCTTCGTTAGCTGGAAGCAGAGGCGTAGCTACCGCCGTATCTGCCGTATCAATTATACGGGGCCCCCGGGCCACGGGGGCCCCCAACGTGCGTAAGCAAAACAAATCTTTACCCTTCCTAAGGGCCCCCAAACAAATTTTTATACGGGGCCCCGCCAAGGCACGCTACTCTTCTGGCTGGAAGGCTGGCAAGTCGGCCGTTCGAGACCTGGGTACTGCATGATGGATTGAGCTCCCGTTTCTGTCCCAGCTCCTGCCAACCTAGCAATTCGAAAGCAAGAAATTGCAAGTAGATAAATAGGGACCAATTTGGTGGGGAAAAGATCTTGGGGACATGAATGGAGCTTCATTCAGGCGTCCCCTGAGTGGAGTTTCTCCAGCAAAAATCCTTTCAACATTTTAATGATGATGATGATGATGATGATGATGATGATGATGATGATGATGATGATGATGATGATGATGATGATGATAATAATCTAAACGGTGTCAAAGAGAAAGAGAAAGCAATTTAAAGGACCCAGAGTCATGTGATATTTCTTGCTTTTAATTGTTTAGTAACAGCATATAGAAAACAGAGCAAAAGAGGCAAACACAAATTTCAGGTCTGATTTTTAAAAAAAGCGATTGTGTACCTTAGACATCAGAAAGGCGCTTCATCACCCTCTGGAGGAAGACAGAAGAAATTTACCACAAATATCGAACATAGAAGAATGTGCTCTGGCTTTCCTAGACTGGAACCCTCTGGCTGTGTGGGGATAGCTGGCTGGGGATGATGGGACTTCTGTCCTTGCACACAGCCGGAGGGCAGTTGGCTAGGGGAAGCCCGTTTTGACAATATACACCATTTTCTCACTTTTGCAACCACCGGTAATTTGGTAAAGGAGTCTGAAGAACTGAGACCAAAGTCAAGTTGGAGTTTGTTTGCTGTCAACTGCAAGCCCTGGGCAGTTTTGAGGAGCCACATGTGGATTTTGAAGCCCTTGCTTGTCGATGTAACATGTGCTCCATGATACATTTCACGCCAACCCAGAAATCAATGGCAGCAAATATGACCAAGAATAAAATAGAAGCACAAGCCAGTGGTAACTGGTTTGGAGAAGCCAGCATGATGGTCTCCCTGATCTTCCTATTTGCTACAGAGAGAAGGTTTTGTACAAAATGTTGGAGGGGGGGGGAGTGAAGGAAAACAGCCTATGATTAAAGGGGAATAAATAAGATTTCAGAGTGAAAGTTAGAATGGAAGTCAATGTTAGAAGCTTGTTGAGTAGGACAATCAATCACCCTACTTACTCCATCCTAGAACTGTGCCAAAAAACTATAATAAAATTCAAAGAAATTGGATATTGCAGATTAAACCTGAGCTAGGAGTCATCGCCAGGGAGACAGAGACATTGTCCTTCCAAGTTGAAAATCTGCCTAGATTGACCCAGCTTTTGCTATGAACCCCAGCAATGATGATTGGCCATGGATGATGGGAATTGTAATCCAACATGGCTGGAGACTAGAGTGATCTCTAAGGCAGTGATCCCCAACCTTTTGTTTTTGGACTTCAACTCCCAGAAGCCTAAGTCAGTATATTGGCTGATCAGTGCTTTGGGGGAAATGACTTAGGCTTCTGGGAACTGAAGTCCAAAAACCAGAGGTTGGGGACCACAGTTCTAGGGGGGGGGGAGCCAGTGTGATACTAGAGCTGGAAAGGTGACTGTTTGGGACTACAGCATCCAAACTGCTCCAGCCAGTGGCTGTGTTGGTGAGAAGAAGGGATTCTGGGAGATGTAGTCTGAAAAAAGTAGCTTCTGCAACACAATCCCGCCCGCCCCCCCGCCCCCGATGTTCCTAGTGTTGGTTCTCTAGAAAAGTTGTTTTTGGCAGTTCAGCCTGGGTAGGGCTTTGCACATTTCTCTTTCGCATGCTGGCAAACGACATCAGGATCTGTTTCCGGGTGGTGCAGATCTGCCTCCCGCAGGCTCTGAAGGCTTGCAGGGGGCTCTGGGGAGGCTGTTCGGGCACCGTCCTCTGGGCCGCTTGCCCAGAGGGCACCTTTTGCCCGGCTTGTAAGGGCAGGCCGCTTTCGTGGCTCATTGAGCGGCGAAACCGGTGCCCCTCCTTGCGCTTGGGAGAGCTGAACTTGACAACGCTGGATCCTTGGTTGGACCGAGATGATGAGATGCGTTGCAAACAGAGGGTCAGGCGCTTCAGGGCACTTTGGGAGGCCGCGTTGAGATGGCGCGGGTGATCCTCAGGAGAATTGGGGCCATTGGGTACATCTGCCCTGGAGAGAGAAGGGCTTTGGGGCAGGTTGCTAGGCCCGTTCTCTGGACAGCGGGTCTCATAGCTGTCCCCCAGAGTCATGTAGACCTCAGGAACAATGCCCAGTCTTGCTCCTGCCATGATGCCTTCTACAGGAGGCTGGGTTGGCTCCAGCAGGCCAGACGTCTGGCCTTCATGCCCTCTAGGGTCAAGAGTGGCTTCGTCAGGAAAGAAACCCATCTCCCTTCTTTCAGCTGCGTTCTTCATGGACAGATCTTCCGGCCAACTCAACGATCGGCGTAGGACTCTATGGGTTGGAAGAGCCAGCGGGACAATCGCTTCCACGGCTAATGGCTCTGATTGATCCTGAAGTTCTTTGTCTCCATGCTGGGCACCCATACCCACCTCTTGGCGGGGAGAGGTCACCCTGTCTGACAGTGTGTTCAGCTTCATATCACTCACAACAGCATGTGAAACATCTGGATTTCTGCAAGCTGGTGTGCATATGTTTCTGCTGGACAACAGGTTTGGGGACCCTAAACAGCAATAGCAATAACAGCAGGAGGATAAGGAGATGGAGAATGACAAAGATAATGATGATGATGATGAGGAGGAGGAGGAGATGGAGAAGGAAGGGGAAGGACAGGGACCAAATGGGGATGGAGACAGAGAAGGGGGAGATGGAGAAGGAGGACAAAGATGATGATGAGGAGGAGATGGAGAAGGAGAAAGATGAGGAGAAGAAGGAAGAATGAGAATGGGATGAAGAAAGAGAGGGAGGAGGAGAAGGAGAAGAAGGAAGAAAGAAGATGAGGACCGAGATGGGGATGGAGACAGAGATGGAGAAGGAAGAGGAAGAGATGGAGAAGGAGAAGGAGGATGAGGGAAAGAAGGAAGGAGGAGGATGTGGATGGGGGCAGGGAGGGAGACAGAGACGAAGAAGGAGAAGATGGGAATGGAGAAGGAGGAGGACAAGGAGAAGGAAGAAGGAGGACAAGGATGGAATGGAGACAGAGATAGAAAAGGAGGTTTAGTTCCTTGAAACCATATGGAGTCCTTAGGTTCACACTCATTCATTGGGAGAAAACAACCAAGAGTCTTGTGGCACACAAAACACTGGCAGGGTTTATATACAATAAGCTTTTGTGGACTACAGCCTACTTTTGCAGATGCATGCAGCATCTGGTGTCAGTGTGGAAATGTACTCTGTAAATTCCTGCCGTTGTTGGGAAAAGATGTTGAGGTCAAACCCCCTCCCTCACTTTTTAACATACAGTGTTGACTGAAATTGCCCCCCCCCCCCCAGTGCTGAACAGCTCACCTCAAAGGAAATCTGACCAGTTTGGACTCGAAGGTTTCAGACGATTGTACGACTCTTGTTTTCGATGACCCTAAGGCAGCTCTAAGTTCTGACTCCTATTTACCATGCACCGACAGCACTTTGCAAGCAACCTCACCTCTTTCTGTTTCTCTCTGTTTGTGTGGCTTGACTTGGGCACACCCCTCTTGCGAGGTAGGCCCTTCAAGCACCTCCGTCACCATCTTCTTCATCCACAGCCAGCTGCTTGGGTCTTCATCTTTGGCAGAGGTAGGATGGGGCTACAGAGAGGAGAGGAAAGGAAGACAGTAATCCATAAGCAGTCCAAATGAATATTTATTTATCGTGGTATTCATTTATTCATTCACTTAATATCCTGCAGCTCCCCCAATGGCTTAGTGGTCAAGACGCTGAGCCAGAGACTGGAAGGTTAGGTTTCGATACCCAAGGGCTGCATTTGGGGAGCTGAAAGGAGTCTCATTCGAACATCCCCTGAGCGGAGTTTCTCCAGCAAAAATCCTTTCAACCCAGAGTAATCTCTGACATGAAAAACAAACAAAAAACTTAATTATCTTGTCCCGTTTTCCAATTCAGGAGGCTTATGACACCACAAACAACACAGATTTTGCCACAAAAAAGGCCTTAGAATTTAATATTAAGCCTGGTTAAACATATTTGGACATTAAAACACCCACACATTTAGTAGTTTGGAGCTGTAGAAAAATTAAGGATGGGTGAAGAATTTCAATGTGACTTTGGTTGAAATTTACCACAACTGACATAATTTGAGTGCAGGGGGGAAGCAAGACTGCTGGATTCTCCTGTGTCTAAATAAAATGCAGAGAAAAAACCCTAGCCAAGATGGGGGAAACCAAAACTGCCCTTATTGACATTTCTGGGTGGGTGGCCCTTGATGGATAGAAGAGTCTCTTACATCAGAATGATGGACCAGTTCCTTACTACCATGAGAGAAGATGCTCAAAGATTTGGGTCTCTTCTTCTTCCGCTCCAAAGGCGTTGGGGAACAGCAGGGGGAAGCACGACCAGAGTGTTTTCTGAAAGGAAAGGCTGGTAGTTATTCCAGGACTTAGACCAGGGGTGCCCAAACTAAGGCCGGGGGCTGGATGCGGCCCCCAATGGCAATTCATCCATCCCACAAAGCCCTTGTCGTTCCTGGAAGTGGAAGTACTTCTGCTTCCAGGAGCGACAAGGGCTTTGTGGGCCAGATGAATTGGCATTGGGGGGCCATGTATGTCCCCTGGGCCTTAGTGATCAGCCCCCTGAACTACGTGATCAGCCCAAAAAGTTTGGGCACTCCTGACTTAGACTATCACCTTTAAGAAGGAATCAGGTTGTGTTCGTTACTACTTTGTTGCAACCGCAGCCTGTGAAAGTATTTTGCTATGCTGCTAGTGACATCGTAAACCACCCCACCCCGATACAAATGGCCACTGGTCACCCACCTCTGAGAGTTTTTCCTGCCACTGCTCCGTCTTCTCTGAACTTTCACAGGCAGGGCTCGCGGGATGTCTGGCCTTGCGTCAAGCGTCGGAGTTGAGTTGCTGGAGAAAACTGGATCAGAAGTTGAAAGGACTAGGTTGGCAGAAGACAAGGTGAGAGAAAAGGTTGAAAAATACAGAGTTACTTTGTTTTACATACACCGCCCCAGCTCCTCCCAACCAAACAGGTCAAAAGCAAAAAAATGCAAGCAGATAAATAGGTACCACTTTGGTTGGAAAGGTAACAGAGTTCCATGTGCTTCAGCATTTAGTCATGCCTGCCCCTTGACCACAGAAATGTCTGCAGACAGTGCTGGCTTTTTGGCTGTAAACAGAGACGAGCACCAAACCCTAGAGTTGGATACGACTAGCTTTCGAGCATGGGAGACCCTTACCTTTACAGCTAATTACATGTTAAAAAGATAAAAATATAATTACCTTGAGCAGGATTCAGCTCTCCTGGTTGAGCAAAAGGATCTCCGCCATTCCTATCAAAGGAGTCTGAAACGGATGACTCTAAACCTGACCTTCTGGGAAAGATAACAGAGAAAAGTAATAGAGGTATCTTGTTATTGTTTGAGCGTTATCTGATATAAATTCCTACTAGCATCTTCCAACACCGACTGAGCCATAAAATTAAATGGGTGAGCTTTGACCAGTCATGGTCAGCATGATTGACCTCATGGTGTGAGAAGTGGACATCCCCCCTACACTGCTATGAGCTGACCAGAGGAAAGACAACTGATGACCAAGTCAACAGAGTTCCATGAGAGTTACCTCTTCTTGGTTGAAAGTTCTGTGGTCCAGGCAACGTCATCGGAGGCTTTCCTCTTGGCATTGGAAGAGGTTTTCCAAATTGTGTCACCCAAAGAGTCTGTGGTGGAAAGAGAATACAGTAGTTCCAAAGCAATGTTAGACCAGACACTTTTAAAAACGGAGTCTTTCCTTATATGGTGGCAGTGGTGGGCTAGAAACAGAAAGCTCTTCAATTAGAGGACTGCCCTAACTAAAAGGGGGCACATGTCCACCCCTATGCTGCTGAAATCCATCAAAGGTATATAATTCTGTACAGATTTATGGTTTATTGGACAACAAATGTTAGTCCTAGAAGTTTATTCACTTCTTTTCTGTCTGGGTCAAATTTTAAACTGCCAAAATGAAGCCAATTTCTTTACTTTGTTGTTGGCCAAACTCAAGTCCTCATTGGTGCATGTTTCAGGTGTAATTGGCAGACCAGCAAATGAGCCGGGTTCTGTATCTCTCCACATTCACAGTATGTGTTGTGGTCCACCAGTAGCCCCCACTTGAGCCTGTTGGTCTTACATTTGGGGACTCCAATCCTTAGCCTATTCAGGGTCCTCCAAGTGATGTAGGGGAGGTTGAGTTCCTCAGCTATATCCTCCTTTAATGTCCTTCCTTGTCCAGTGAGTGCCTTCCTCCACAGTTTATCTACTCACCAGCTTTGATCTCTGGGCCAGGAGCAACACTAAGGGTCCGGCCTGTTTTGAATTTGCTCAGGGCCTCTGTGACAATGTCTGTGAGGAAGCAAGAAAGAATGAATCCAAAAAGCAAAGAAACAAGTACAGGTAAAGGTAAATGTAATGATATAAAGTCACCCTTGCTCAAAAGCCAGTCATATCTGACTCTAGGGTTCAGTGCTCATCTCTGTTTATAGCTAAAGAGCCAGCATTATCTGCTTCTCCAGGCATTTCTGTGGTCACATGGCAGGGAGGACTAGACACTGGAGTGTACGGAATGCTGTCACCTTTCCCATCGAAGTGGTACCGATTCATCTACAGTACTTGCAATTTCTTGCTTTCAAACTGCTAGATTGGCAAGAGCTGGGGCAGAAATGGCAGCTCACTCCGTCATGCAGCCATCGGGTCTCAAATTGATGACCTGCCAACCTTCCAGTCGTCAAGTTCAGCATCTTAACCACTAAGCCACCGCAGTCCCACTATAAGTACAGATGCAACCTCATTTGCATAATTCAAACTGCAGATGAAACTCACACAAAGTGACAAGAAAGTTGGTTTGTTGTGGAGTTTGTGGGCCAAGTACTGTACTGCTATTTGCACATTGGCACCTTCATGGGCTCTGATTTCCTTTTTATGCCACCTTATCTTTAAATCAGATTTAAACCAGACAACCTTTCAAAAGGAGGCCATTAAA
This sequence comes from Furcifer pardalis, assembly GCA_030440675.1. NCBI lineage: Eukaryota > Metazoa > Chordata > Lepidosauria > Squamata > Chamaeleonidae > Furcifer > Furcifer pardalis. The sequence continues at coordinate 309,000,297 of CP126890.1, forward strand.
ACAAGGGGCCTTTGGCCACTCTAAATGCAACACTCTTCCAAGAGACACTAGGGAATGGAAATTGAGTGGCCATTAATGGTTTGATTGAGTCCCATTATTATATCTATCTCCATAACAGTTCCTTTCTAAGAAGCAGCCAAGAATAGCAAGAAGACAAAGGCTGCATTTAAAGAGCAGCCAACGTGGCTTGAAAGTGCCTTTTTTGCCAAGTTAATTTACAAAATGGAACTTCTTCAGTCTCAGAGATGGCTCTCGGACAAGCCCGTAATGCAACATTTTGGCACAGTTCAGACCGAACCACGTCAAAGGCTACCTGCAGAGTAGCACGGGTTGGCCAGCACCTGGAAGGTCACCAACCAGAGTCGGATTCAATCATTTAAACAACAAACCTCAGAATAATGGCAAATTCCTGACACATCGCTTCTACTTCCAACCCCACCGATCATAAATAAGCCAGAAGGAAGGAAACGCTGGAGGCTGTCCCAAATTTTGGCAATTCATCTTAAGATATATATCTGGACACTCACTGCCCACGCTGCGTCTCCGTCTCCTTCTCCCTTCCATGGTCTTCCCTCTGAGATTGTCCTGTTCAGTTGCCGGCTGCCTCCGGATGCTTTCCAGGTCTGAAAAGGCGGCTCGAACTTTTTCCAACAGCGGTTGGGGGACCGTGCCTGACAACAGGAGAGAAAATAAAACATGACAACATGAAAAGGTGGCACGTCGTATCTAAATGATTATAACACTCAACTCTTTACACAAGGAGACTGCAGTGGGTTAGTGGTTAAGATGCTGGACTTGATGACTGGAAAGTCAGCAGGTCAGTAGTTCGAGAACTGAATGCTGCACCACGGAGTGAGTGCCTGTCTCTGTCCCAGCTCATGCCAACCTAGCAGTTCAAAAGCAAGACATTGCAAGTAGATAAAGGTACTGCTTCGGTAAGAAGCTAACAGTGTTCCAGACATTCCAGCGCCTAATCCTACGTGCTGCATGTCTACGGAAACGTCTGCAGATACAGACAGTGCTGGCTCTTTGACTATATATGGAGATGAGCACTGAACCCTAGAGTTGGATACCACTGGCTTTCAAGCAAGGGAGACCTTGACCTATTGTTTACACCAGGGGTTCCCAAGCTTAAGCTGGGGGCCAGGTCAAGCTCTCAGTCAGCTTTGATGGCTGGAGGGCCATTTCGCCCTCCCTGCATGATGGGGGTGGCCATTTTGTCCCAACAGCTTCAAAGGAGTGGCCATTTTGTTTCTCAAATGCCCTTGGAGGAGTGGCAGGGCACATGAAATGGCACCATGGCCCTGATTTGGCCCACGAGCCTTAGGTTGGGAACCCCTGCTTTACACCTTCTTCTTCCACTTAGTCCCACCCCAAGAAACTGCAGAGAGGAAACTGGAGGTCCTGTATCACCTGAAAGTCCATTGAGACAGAAAGTAGGAGGTGTAGAATTAGGAAACAAAGAAGCACAACACACATTAACTATGGGTCCGTTGGGTTGGGTAAGTCTTTTACTCATGGGGTGGTCAATAGGCCATGGCTATCCCTCCTCCACCCAGCAGAGAGCAGTACAGACCTCTCAGGTTGTACACAAATGCCTCTTCCATTGTATTATCTACAGTAGGGAACTTAGAAAGCCTCACATGTCTATTTATTGTATTGCTGCTTATATTGTTAATTGTTTTTGATGTTGCAAGCTGCCCATGTTCCAATTCGAGTGTGATATAAGTTAAATTAGGGTCATGATGGGTTAGTGGCTATGATTCTGAGTTTGACAAGAGTTGGCAGGTCAGAAGTTCAAGACCCGGTTGCTGCCGTCATCTGTCCCAGCTTATGCCAACCTAGGAGTTTGAAAGCAAGAAGTGGCAAGGAGGTAAATAGGATGGATGGATGGATTCATTCATTCATTCGACTTTTATTCTGCCCATCCCACTCTGGGCTGTTCACAAAATAACAATAATGGACCAGTGTGTGTATGTGTGTGATACTTTAACATAACAATAACAAATACCAAATCCAGATTTCATATAACGCTAAAACCAACTTACTGACCTTAATTACCTAAAAGCAGACCCTTATATGATGGCCAAAAGGTGGAAACAAACAATCATATCAAGGGAGGATATATCAAAGCAGAAGCAAAATATTATAAAATTCCTCCTTAAAAAGCTTAACCATAAGGGAGCCTAGTAGCCTATCTAGAGGCATCGCCTGTACAAATCCCTGCCCTAGTGCTTTGCAGACCAGATCAAACCTTGATTCTTGGCAAATCTACGAGAACAGGACATACCGATCTCTGGCGCATGGCCGATCAACACCTGAAGGACAGCGGCCTGTTTCTGTAGTTGCCCTTCCGCTTGGCCACACAATTGGCTGTAGTCTTCGGCGGGGAAAAGGTTGGGTGCAAAAATGACCGCCAGATTGGGCAAGTCCATTTTATTCTGAGCACACCTGGAAAGAATCCAGAGAAAGATTTCATACCTGAGTCTTGGGGTCTGTGGTCGCCAGGGCAGGAAGAGCGAGCAGAATTCTGGCCAAAACCACTTCTTTCCTCTTAAGGGTCTTTTATCAACTCTTGGGATCATCATAAAGATCCCAATGGAAATTTCATGACAGCTTTTCTAGAGTAAACATAGAAAACTGCTGCATATCTGGTATTTATTTATCTTGCCTCCTTTGTTTACTCTGACTAAAGGCAGCTCTCCAGGGTCCTGGACAGAGAAGAGCCTTTTCAGTGGCTAAGAAGCTTGCCTTGTTAGCGGGAAGACTGGCAAATCGGCAGTTTGAGACCCTGGTACTGCATGACAGATTGAGTGCCCGTCTTTGTCCCCGCTCTTGGAGACATGAAAGTAGCCTCATTTGGGCATTCCCTGAGCGGAATTTCTTCTGCAAAAATCCTTTCAACCCAGAATAATTTCTGGCACGAAATTATTATTAGTCCCTATTCTGCCCACCTAGCAGTTTGAAAGCAAGCGATTGCAAGTAGATAAATAGGGACCACTTTACCTTTACTATCTGCCTAGAAATAACAGGGATCAGATCTTCTGATTGCAGAGCACATCCTTGACATGGTTTGTAAATGTAACTTTTTGGGGATTAAAAGTAAATGTCTCCCGTGCTCAAAAGCCACTTGTATCTGACTCAAGGGTGAGATGCTCATCTCTGTTTACAGCCAAAGAGCCAGCACTGTCTGTGTCTGCAGACATTTCCGTGGTCATGTGGCAGGCAGGACTTGACACCTAAGCACACAGAATGCTGTTACCTTCCCTGTGAAAGTGGCCCCAATTTATCTACTTACAATTTCTTGCTTTTGAACTGCTAGGTTGGCAGGAGCTGGGACAGGTGATGGGAGCTCACTCCATCATGCAACACTCAGGTCTCTCCCTTCTTCTTCCCATATCAAAACTCATTTTCCCCACTCATCCCTCTTTTTCCAGGGTTTCAACCAATTTCAACATAGCATACAAATTAGTTCAGTTCCCACAGTTCTATGCCTGTTATGACTACAAGCACAGTAATTATGCCTGTTATGACTACAAGCACACTATTTCCTTACACATACCCACCTGGCTGCCACATCCTGTAGGAAGCAGAAGAGGTAGCGAAGGGTGTTGGTATTTCTTGGGGGTAAGAGGCAGGTGAGAAGGAGAGCTAGGCCTGTGCAGTCTGGCTCCTCTCCTTGCTCCTGGGTCCGGCAAAATGGGCCCTGGAGCCAGGCTGGGATCAGGGGTTCAGGCAAGCCTCTCAGGAATTCCTTGACCAGTGTGGCTACGTCGCATGGCAGGGCCATCTCTAGGCAGTGCTCCCCGGCTTCCAGACGTTTCTGGGAGAACAGAAGAAGCAGAAGGTCAGCAAGAGACGGATCAAAACATCGACAGCAAATCAAACTTCCCTGGGACTAACTCTTCCTGGGTCGATGCTCTAAGGCAGTGGTGGCGAACCTATGGCACACAACCCTCTCTGTGGGCACACGTGCCATTACCCCAGCACAGAATTCGCCTCTTCCCTCTGCCCAGCAGCCCAATGGGAGTGCTTCCTCCCTGCCCCTAGCACAGAGTTTGTCCCGCCCCTCTGTTTGGGCACTTGATCTCTAAAAGTTTCACCATCACTGCTCTAAGGTGTTTCTTAACCTTGGGCCTCCTGATGATCTTGGACTTCAGTTCCCAGAAGTCCAAGTTGGCAAAGGTAAAGATAAATGTAAACACTTCCCTTGCTCAAAAGCCAGTCATATCCAACTCCAGGGTTCAGTGCTCATCTGTTTACAGCCAAATAGCCAGTGCTGTCTGCATCCACAGACATTTCCCTGGTCATGTGGCAGGCATGACTAGACACCAGAGTGCACAGAATGCTGTTTACCTTCCCACCAAAACGGTACCTATGTATCTACTTGCAATCTCTTGCTTTCGAACTGCTAGGTTGGCAGGAACTGGGACAGACGCCAGGAGTTCACTCCATCATGCAGCACTCAGGTCTCGAACTGCTGACCTTCCGGTCATCAAGCTCAGCATCTTAACCATTAACCCACCACACAATTTGTGCTACTGAATCCTTCCATGGAGAAACACATTGCGATGTTTTAAGATCTTCAGAGAAGATCACGAGAATCGTCTGAATTTTGAGGAAAGACCGCCTTCCTCCGAGACTTTTAACAATGTTCTTTTTTCCACCCTGTGAGTTCTTGTGCACAAAAAGGAAACAGAAGGGCTGCAATAAAGCAAAACAAAAAAATTTTACTGGCAAGAGGCTTGCTTAAGTTCCCTTCTCTTTTAAGCAACCTATCGGTGTCTGCATTTCGTCATCGGCTGATGAGACATCTGAGAATATAAAACCCCAACATGGCTCAAAGGTCAGATGGGGGGGGGGAATCTATCTTGACTGTTTGTCTGAGAAACAGGAATCCTCTTTAACATCTGGTTTTGTTTTTATTTTATTTTTATTTTTTTCAAAAGTGATCTAGCCCAAATTCTGGGAAGGAATGCCAGTGGAAGATTTAAAAAGGGATAGATAAAAGGAAGAAATATAGAGTCAAGGGGGGCGGGGGCAGGGAGGGACCGGGAGTTTTCCCCAAAGTTTGGTAGTCAAAACCAGGATAGAAGCATATCCTGATCACAGGATTATTTTTCTTTAAATTACTTTTTTGAGATGAGAGACCCTAAAATTCACCCAACAGGCAGATATCCTTGCTCTGGAGTTCTAGGAGCTGTAGTTCACAAGTAATTTTTCACAAGTGTTGTCCTTTGATCAAGAAGTTGTCACTTTAGGACAGGAGTTCCCATCCTTTTCAAGCCAGGGGCCGGGTCACGCTCTCTCAGTCAGCTTTGAGGGCCAGATGACCATTTTGCCCTGCCTGCATGATGGGGGTGGCCATTTTGTATCAACAGCTTCAAAGGGAGTAGCCATTTTGTTTCTCGAATGTCCTTGGAGGGGTGGGGGTGGGCACATGAAATGGCACCATGGGCCGGATCCAGCCTGTGGGCCTTAGGTTGGGAACCTCTGCTTTAGAACCTTCTATAAATAAATTAATATTGTGGGGCACCAAATCATTTCCAACTTATTGCAACCCTACCAAATCGTGATCTCCCCCCCCCCCAAGCCTCTCGTTAACAGCCCTGTTGAGATCTTTCTAAACTTATGCCTGTGGTTTCCTTTACTGAGTCAAGACATCTCACATTTCGCCTTCCTCATTTCCTGCAGCCTTCCCTGGGACAGGATTATTGCCTACTCTAGGGAATCTCATCATCTCATGTGCCTAAAGTCCCATAGCATGAGTTTGGCCATATTTAGTCTTTCCACACTTTACCTTTAAAGCTCTGATACGTGTCAGGGAGCCGCATTTCCGGAAAAGCCCTTCAATGTGAAGATGTGAGCGGAGCAGTTCACAGGCATCCACAAGGAACCTTGGGTAACAAAAGCAAGCAGGCAAGCCATGGGTTCGGAGATTTCCATGCCCACAAGCCAGAAGGTGGAGCGTTACTTGAAAACAACCCCCACACTCCCATCCCTGTTACTACAGTGGTTCAAAGCAAAACCAGTTGCAATCCTAAAAGAGTAACTTGCAGTGCTCATCTCCATTTACACCCAAAGTCTGCAGACATTTCCGCGGTCATGTGGCAGGTATGACCAGATGCTGGAATGCATGGAACACTGTTACCTTTCCTGCTGAAGCAGTACCTATTGATCTACTTGCAAATTCTTGCTTTTGAATTGCTAAGTTGGCAGGAGCTGGGACAGAGACGGGAGCTCACTCTGTTGCCCAGCACTCAGGACCTGCCATCATTCCAATTGACAAGTTCAGCATCTTAACCATTAAGCCACTATGGTCCTAAACCCTACCAGGAAGGTCCAAAACCCACCGGCAGCTATGCTAAATTTATTTATTTATTTATTTAGATTTATTATCCCGCCCCAATCAGGCGAACCCGACTCTAGGCCATTTGTGGCACTAGAAGCATGTCTTTTGCAAGGCTAATACATCTTAATTGCTTGTTCAAGACCAAGCCACCCAAAAGTGCATTCCAACACAGCAGGGATAGCTCCTAACCATGCTTTACTGCTGGAATAAACAAATAAACAAAAGCAGATGTGATTTCTTTTCCAGGTAAAATGAAGTACACAGGCAACCTCAGACAGATGGTGGAAGCTTATGGAGCTGGCTGGTGAAAATCTCCTGGGTCAACTTCTCAGAATTCCAACTACAGTGCCCATCTTTCCCCGTGGCAGAGAGAGGCACTCTGGGAAGGATTCGGGCAGGTCACTCTTGAGCTGACAAACTCAGTTCAAGAGGGTTCGTGTGGACCATACAGAGTCCTTGCCTTCCACGGATGGAAAATGGGGTGTGAGCTAATTCAGAAGCCAACCTGGTGGATCCATGCTTAACAAATTACTCACTGTGGTACTTCTTCTACACACTCCGAGACGGGCAACGCATGCAGAGGAACGCCAAACACAGCCCCACGGAGAGGAGCCTCCGTGTTATGTTCCTAGAAGTAAACAAACCATCCAGCTCTTTTACTGGTCTGTCGATTGTTGCCAGAAAAATGCACCATAAGGAAATAGGTTTGGTCAATGACAAAGCCAAGAAAGTGGCTTCGTTTTGGCACTCCAGGGTTTGATTGGGACATGAAAGAAGACACCCATCCATCTGTTCCCCTGATATCCCGACACAGCACTGTCTGTGTCCACAGATGTTTCCATAGACATGTGGCAGGCATGACTAGACACCAGAGCGCATGGAATGCTGTTACCTTCCCAGCAAAGTGGTCCCTATTTATCTACTTGCAATTTCTTGCTTTCAAACTGCTATGCTGGCAGGAGCTGGGGCAGAGATGGGCGCTCACTCCATCATGCAGCATTCAGGTCTCGCACTACTGACCTGTCGACCTTCCAGGCATCAAGTTCAGCATCTTAACCACTAAGCCACCACAGTCCCTTCCAATGGGTCACAAGATTGATCCCATTTGCCATTTTGAAATTGAGACTGAAACTGGTGATTGACGCTTAAGGGGTTTGGGGGATGCTGGAAATTAGAGACCTCCAGAAACTCTGCACCAAGGTAGAGACTAGGAAACCAAGACAGCTGTAACACCTGTATGTTTTCACCATGTACTCAAAGTTATGGTTATGGTCCCTTTCTTAATTCACTCACCTCGCTGGCAGGACTGGTCTTCGCTGGTTGGATGGGAATGCCGAGACATCGGAGATAGTGGATGATGGCAGCTGAGAGGTCTCTTCCCTCTGAACTAGGCATGGCTTTGGCAAATCTGCATAACCAAACTCAACTTTCCCTTCCTCAAAAAAGTAGCACGTCTAGAAAGTTTGGCGGGACGGCGGAAGGAGAAGCAGCACTTTCGGAAAGAAAACATACAAGGACAAGCTGTGTCCCAGGGAACAAAATATGGACTCCTAAACCAGCTAAGTTTTCAGTACGCCCAACCAGTTTTCTCCTAGCAAAAGTTTTTCTCTCCTTTGCACAATTAAGAAGACTTATTCTCTATTAACTTTCCTGGTGGATTAACCACTGAGATTGGATCTCAGGAGCCTAACACCGGACTAATAATGAGTGGAGGGAAAATATATCAAAATTTGCTTTTCATTCTGTAATGGTCACCATGGCTGTTTCTTATATCTGCAAGCACAGAAAGAAACTCCCATAGTCCTTGAGCCTTGCCCCTAAAGAAACCTAGCAAGACATAAAACCTTGCTTGGTTAATGAGTTTGTTTCTTTCAGGTGAGATTTGATCTACGCCTCCTTTCAGTTAATCTCATTTCTCCCTAGCCAAGGAAAATCTTATCTTGCCTGTAAAAACTTAGGCTGAGGGTGGACTAGAAAGTTGGGATTTAAAGGGAGAGTTTTGAGAGTCCCCTGGACAGCGAGGAGAACAAACAGGTCATTCTTAGAAGAAATTAACCCTGACTGCTCCTTAAAAGGTCAAATAGTAAAGATGAAGCTAAAGTACTTTGGACATCAAATGAGAAGAGAAGATTCGTTTGAGAAAGCCTTGATGCTGGGAAGGGTGGAGGGCAAAAGAAGAAGGGGTCGGCCAAAAATGAGATGGCTAGATGGTATTGTGGACGCAATGGGCACAGAGCTGGGGGGGGGGTTGTTTGAGGAGGATGGTGGAGGACAGAAGAGCCTGGGGGACAGTGGTCCATGGGGTCACAAAGGGTCGGAATCGACAGTGCAACTGAACAACAACAAAAAAATCCTTTTACATCTTTAAGGGAGAGAAAGGCCTCTTTTGCTCAAAAGCCAGTCGTATCTGACTCTAAGGGTTGGTACTCATCTCTGTTTGCAGCCAAAGAACCAGCATTGACTCAGTCTGCAGATGTTTCCATGGTCATGTGACAGGCATGAATAGAAGAAGACAAATGCTGTTACCTTTTCCGCCAACACGGTACCTATTTATCTACTTGCCATTTTTTTGCTTTTCAACTACTTGGTGGTCAGGAGGATAGAAAAACATGGTGCAGACATTACCGGGTAAAATCAGGGCACTGGTTTCCTAACAAAGCTGGGGAAATGAATGGGGTCTTAAGGGCTATAAGTCAAGAAACCTTTGCACCCAGAGCTGATAAAGTTACTTTTTTGAACTATGGCTCTTGGGCTGGCAGACATTTCTTGCTTTTGAATTACTGGGTTGGCTGGAGCTGGAACAGAGACGGGAGCTCACCCTGTTGTACAGCACTCGGGACCTGCCAACCTGACCAGCCAACTCTGTCGCACAGCACTCGGTAAAGGTAAAGGTCATCCTTGCTTCAAAGCCAGTCATATCCAACTCTAGGGTTCAGTGCTCATCTCTGTTTATAGTCAAAGAGCCAGCGCTGCCTGCATCTCCAGACATTTTCCGTGGACATGTGGCAGGGATGACTAGACACCGGAGTGCATGGAATGCTGTTTACCTTCCCGCCAAAGTGGTCCCTATTTATCTACATGCAATTTCTTGCTTTATAACTGCTAAGTTGGCAGGAGCTGGGCCAGAGATGGGAGCTCACTCCTTTTTGCACCACTCGGGTCTCGACCTGCCAACCTTCCAGTTGTCAAGTTCAGCATCTTAACCACTAAGCCACTGCAGTCCCTGATTTACAGTAAGACCCATTTATTTGTCTTTCTGTCCATCCATGGTATCTGCAAAGTTCTCCTCCAGCACTATATTTCAAACGAATCAATTTTCCCCACTGCCAGCTTTCTTTACTGCCCAGGTTTCCAACCCGTACAATCCTAATTGTCTTAATTTAACTCTCAATTGCAACCTCTTTTCCAAAATTCACTAAGTGGCAGCATTATTGTTAATGATAGTACTGTTTCCCTGCTTTGTGAAAGCAGCAGGAAGAGGGAAACTTTTGCCTGCAAACAGCCGAAAGAATCAGAATCTCGTCCGAAAGCACTTTAATCTTTGACAAGATGCCATCTCAAAACTTTTATCTCCCTTTCTTACACGCTTGTGTGTCAACACAGAGCGCGAGAGAGACCAACCACATGCGTAACCCAGTTCCCTTTAAACTGCACATCAGCATAAAGTCAAGCAGTCCTTTTTTGAGTCAGCTGGCTTGCGGAAAGGCAGGGGAAGGCCGTCTGCACAACTAGTCAGCCTGGAGTGGAGTGAAAACGATGAAGCGGAGATATTTCAGCTAGAAACGCCCAAGGAACCTCCAACTGAAATCAAACCTACGGGACAGAGGACTGTTTTTTGGCAGGCTGGAAAAATTATGAGCCGACGAGAGAGCAAGCGGTAAGGAAAACATCGTAAGCCTGTGATGGCGAACCTTGGCACTCCAGGTGTTCTTGGACTTCAATGTCCAGAAGCCCAAGTCTCTGTGAATCCACACGAACACCTGGTATGCCAAGGTTCGCCATCACTGTCTAAGCCTTCCTATTCTTTTACTCTTTGGGATTTTCCTGCCTTTGAAGGACATTTGGTAGGGTTTGCCTATTTGCCCAGACTCCTCCTTTCTTTGCCTGGATCAGGAAGCAGGAAACAGATGATTGTTTAAAAAGTCTCAGCTGACAATCTTTGGTCTTTCGGTGTTTCTGACATCGATGTCCCAGAATCCCCTGGTCGATGGGGTAGGGGATTCTGGGAAACTGGATCCAAAGTATTTGACAGATGATGTGTTAACTAATAAATAGTTTATCTAAGGGACTGTGGTGGCTCAAGTGGTTAAGATGTTGAACTCACTGACTGGAAGGTCGGAGTTCAATTCCTGGGTACTGCACGACGGCGTGAGCTCCCGTCTCGGTCCCAGCTCCTGCCAACCTAGCAGTTTGAGAGCAAGGAATTTCAAGTACAGTAATACCTCCACTTTGGTGGAAAAGTAAATAGCATTCCATGCACTCCAGTGCTGAGGCATGCCTGCCACATGTCCATGGAAACGTCTGCAGATGCAGACACCACTGGTATAAACAGAGATGAGCACTGAATCCTAGAGTCAGATACGACTGGCTTTTAAGCAAGGGCAACCTTTACCTTTACCGACCTAATGCAGTTGTTCCCAACTTTTTTTTGCCATGTCCCACCTAAACACCTCTAAAATCCTGATGTCTCCCACCACCTTTGTGACATATAATTCTTATTATTAAAAAAGTGAACTCCTATTTGTGTGGAGGAAGCCTAAAATGCCATTAACTGTTAATAACTCATTCTTGAATTGCCGCCCCTTAAGAATCAAATTGCCCCACTGTGGTGTATGTGCCCCACATTGGGAACCACAGGTCTAAAGTGAGAATTTTAAGGGTGTGCTTGTTAGGACCATGGAGAGCTGACCCTAATGACTGTTAGGGTCAGTGCGCTAAATTAGGCCTCCTGACAAGGGCAGGGCATGTTGGAACCACATATAGCGACCAGAGAAGTCCACAGAGACGTGGAATTGGTGGGTAGGGCAGGGAAGGGATTTGGGCGTTGTGTTGATTGAGGATGAGGTTCACAAGACAGTGACAAACAAACAAAAATTGTTGCTCTCTGTTTTACTTTGTGGACTGGCTGCTTTGAAGCCTAACATTTCTAGAGACTCCAATGTGTCATCCAGGATGGGCATCTGAGGATCATGTATATTATTGGGTACAACAATCCACTGTGATAGAGCCATGGTGGTGCAGTGTTTAAACTACTGCAGCCAGAAGGTTGTGAGTTCGATCCTGACCAGGACACAAGGTTGACTCAGCCTTCCAAGGTTGGTAAAAATGAGTCCCCAGCATGTTGGGGGCAAAATGCTAATTAACTTGTGAACCGCCCAGAGAGTGCACAGAGTGCTACGAGGTGGTAGAGAAGCGTGATTGCTTTGTGTTTTGCTTTTGCATAATCAGTCAATGCATACAAGGAAGTTGGGCAAGGAAGTTCCTTTAATTACAATTAAGACTTCCAAGTGGTGTCGATGGATGGGTGGTTTGTTGCCAGATGTAAGCAAGCAGAATACAGGAAGAGTGGTTTGAGGCGGGGAAATGGAGAAGCCCTGGAGTGGGTAGATCAAAGTTCTTGGAGGTTTTAGAGTCAGGTGAGGTTGTTAGAGGAAACTATCAAATGTTTAAAATTCCTAGGAATCAATGGAGGGGATTGTTGGGGCAGAACTCAGAGTTCGGCAGGAGTTTTTAAGAGTCCCAAATCCTCACCGAGCGATTCTGGGACCTACAGAGATGTGAACAGTCCCCCAGTTCCAAAATGTTTTGGGTCAAGCCCTGATACCTGGAAGCAGGTCCTTGAGATGTCACAGAGGAATAGACTTTTGGGGGCAATTGGAAAGCAGCTTCTCTCTGGCTCTCTACGATGAATTTAAAAGCTGAGGTGTCAATTTTAGGCTGCGGTGGCTTAGTGGTTGGAAGGTCTGGAAGGTCAGCAGTTCGCGACCTGAGTGGAGTGCTGCACAACAGAGTGAGCTTCCATCTCTGTCCCAGCTCCTGCCAAAATAGCAGTTCAAAAGCAAGAAATTGCAAGTAGACAAATAGGTATCACGTTGGTGGGAAAGATAACAGCATACCATGCACTCTAGTCATGCCTGTCACATGTCCACAGAAAACGTCTGCAGACGCAGGCTCTTTGACTATAAACAGAGATGAGCACTGAACACTAGAGTTGGATATGACTGGTTTTTGAGCAAGGATGACCTTTACCTAATGAACAGGACAGAAGAACTTACTTCAGAGGATGTCAAAATGGCATGTCTGCTGATGCCACGAACATCAACTCCTCAAAAATTTGAGGTTGATAAATTTGCAGCAAGAGGCTGCAGTGGCTTAGTAGTTAAGATGCTAAACTTGACGCCTGGAAGGTTGGCAGTTCAGCAGTTCGCGACCCGAGTGCTGCACAATAGTGTGAGTTTCTAACAACAGCCTCAGTGGAACTATCTCAAGTATTTTTGCTTAGGCCAACTAAAAAACTGCCTATTTTGCAGGAAATCCCGAGCAGAAGCCCCCAGCGGGCCGGATGCCGGGACCATCCCAGGAATCGGGGGCAAGATCTATCGGCGGAAGAGCCGACGGCGCATGACCTGTCCAAACCCCCGGGAGATCAATCAAGCTTTGGCTTCCATCACGCTGGGAGAACTGAACCGCTCTTGTACCTTGGAGGAACTGGTTGAGAAATGCCTTTGCTCTTTTGGTAATTTGGCACTGAAAATGGGGGGAGGGGCTGAATTGGGAGCCCATTATTTACGGGTTTGTGTTGTGGGTGGGTGGGTTGAGGGGTGTGTGTGTGTGTGCTTATTTTTATTTTATTTTAAATTTTTCTTTGGCCCCACCCACAACATCATGACATCAGCTCCGCCCACGACTTCATGATGTCATGTAAATTTTTTGACATCCCACCACTGGTTACAAGTAACTAGCTATTTTGGGTAATGAATAATGTAATTAGTGGTGACTTTCTAGGTCTTGTGCATTAACAAAAGTTTCAAAAGTTATTTTTAAAGGGTGTGTGTGTGTGTGGATGTTTTCCGGTTTGTATTTTCAGCTCAGGCCTAAGTAGTAAAAGAAAGTGTTACAGTATTTGTCTTTTCTAAGATGGCTATAAAGTTGGAATTGACTTAATGTCATCCAATTGTTGTTTTATTATTGGTTTTAAAAAATGTTTTTGACAGCTCAGCGTTACACTGAGAATAACAGCCGAAGCAGATGCGATAAGCAATGCAACAAGTTCCTTTCAAAAATGTAACTTCCCAAGGTCTCTCTTTGGGGACATCTGCTAGCTGTCGCCTGTTCCACATTGACTGCTTAATTTCTCCCCGTCCTGCCCTAGATTTGGATGGAAATCTGTGCACCAGCGACTTCATGGTGAACATGACGTTAACGGTCCACAGCTGGGTGATACCGTCGGCTGAGCTGGCCCGACTGCTTCTCACTTTATATCCTTTTGGAGGTAACCCCGAACCGGTGACAAATTTCTGTGAGCCACCCAGTTTTCAGAGTTGGGCGGCAATATAAATCAGAAAAATAAATAAATAATTGCAAAAACTGACACTGCCTCTCAAACGGGCTGCGATGAAAAAGGACCGTCCGTTAAGACACGCCAGGGGGCCCCAAGACTCTGAATGATTTGTCATTCTTCATTTCCTTTCCATTTTCTATCTGGGTATTTCTTATTCTATTGCTTAGAACAGGGGCTCCCAATCCCACCCAAAGGCCTGTGGGCTCTATCCAGCCCGCAGTGCCATTTCATGTGGTTCCCCACCCCTCTAAGGGCATTTGAGAAACAAAATGGCTGCCCCTTTGAAGCTGTTGGGACAAAATGGCTACCCTCATCGTGCAGGAAAGGCAAAATGGCCGGCCGACCCTCGAAGCTGACTGTGAGAGCGGGGCTGGGTCAATCTCTCTCAGTCCGCTTTGAGGGCCGGACGCCCATTTTGTCCTGCCTGTATGATGGTGATGGCCATTTTGTCCCAACGGTTTCAAATGGGTGGCCATTTTGTTTCTTGAATGCCCTTGGAGGGGTTGGGGGGTCCACATGAAATGGCACCAGGGCCGGATCTGGCCTGCAGGCCTTGGGTTGGGAAGGCCTGCTTTAGAAGCTGAGGACTTGTAGATCCTTGATCCCAAAACTTGAGAGATAACTCTTGACTTGATCCTCTACCTACCAAGAAGCAGTCAAGGAGAATCAACAGGAGCGCCAGTTACGGATCTGCTACTTCATCAGGTCAGTGTTCCCCATAATGATCCTCCTCTCCTGCCCGCCCGCCCCCAACCCATGCCTTCGTCCTGAGTGGAAGTCCCCTCTTGCTCCATGGCCCACCTGTGGCTCCTGGCTGAACCTTGGGCTCTGGCTCCAGGTACTGGCTCACCAACTATCCAGAGGCCTTCCATCTCGATCCTCACCTGGAAGAGGCGGTTGGGGAGATCTTGGAGGTGGTGCGGAAAGAAGGCCACCGGGTACAGTGCCAGCTGCTCGACACGTCTAGCACGTAAGTCCGTCTTCTTTCTAATGCTTGCAACTGAAACTTAGAGTGCAACTGGGTGGTGGTTGGAGGGAGAGGGAGAGGGAGAGGAACGTGCCATCTATCCCTGTGATGGCAAACCTCGGCACTCCAGATGTTCTTGGACTTCAATTCCCAGAAGCCCAAGCCCACATGAATCCACATGAATGGGTTTACTGAGATTCATCTGGCCCACGCCACTCTCGTCACTCCTAGAAGCGGAAGTAAAATGCATCTTGTTCCTCAGAAGTCTCTCCATTTCCAGACTAGAGTTCCTAATCTGCTTTCCTCAACTTGCTTCCCTTCCAGAGCGACTCACACATGGAGCCGTTCGCTCAGCTGCCACGGGAGCCCAGGTTGTGGCAAGAAGAGAAAAGTGTCTCTTCTTTTTGATCACCTGGATGCAGGTGAACTGGCCAACCATCTCAGTTACCTGGAGTTCAAATTGTTCTGCCACATGTCGGTAAGGATCGCCTTCAACTCTGTCCTCTGTTGTTCAGGTTGCTTTTGATGTTTTAAAAACCTTACAAATCAGGGATCTGCAACTGGTCATGCAGGCTCAAGGCTGTGGTTCCTTTAATGAGTGCATCCATCTCTTTTCTTGCTGCCTCTGCTCTTACTAGCATTACCATCTATTTTGAGTTTGTCATTTTTGCCTCTAGAATGCACAATCTAGAAGACAAATTACATTCTCCAAATGTGTTGAGGGAAAGCCACTCACTATCATCCTCAGTGTGGTCGAGTGGGTGTGTAGGATGATGGGAGTTTCAGCTTGACGCCACAAGAAGGATTGAAGTTGGGAAGGATCCTATTCCTAGCAGTTTCTGGCTAATTAGACAGTTGGGAAATTTCATGGCTAATTATGAGGTCCTCTGGCCAGTATCCTGCTGTTGATCCCAATTAAAGTAGACCCATTGACTTGAATGGATTTACTAAAGCATCAAGGTATTATTCCTCATTTGATTTGCTGCTTGAAATGCAATTGTAATTAGAACAGGCTCTTGAATCAATGGAAAATTAAAGAGGAATTGACAGCCCTTCAATTATTGAGTCCATTCTAGTTGCAATTTACAGCTGGCTTTCAGCCACTGGATGTTCTTCAATGTCATATTGTGTTTTTGTGTTATCATGATCTCACCAGTTAAGATTGCAGGCAGAAGCTAACTTAGAAGTGCAGGCATAGCTGTACGGACAACTCATTTTAATTTCTCATGTTTTATTTTTGGAGGAATTGATTTTATGTTGCTTTGCCCCTGCTTCCTTTGAACTAGTTTTGAAGATTCTCCAGGGCTGAATTGGGTTAAATCAGAATGACAAATCTGAAATGGATTTTAAGGTTTGGCTACTGTGCCAACACAGCAACTGGGGAGGAAGGAAAAAACCCCATTGGGCTACTGGGCAGAGGGGTGGGGCAAACTTTGTGCTGGGGGATGGAGGAAGCGCTCCCATTGGGCTGCTGGGCAAAGGGGCAGGGGAAACTCTGTGCCGGGGTTACTGCACAGGTGCCCACAGAGAGGGCTCCGAGTGCCACCCCTGGCATGTGTGCCATAGGTTTACCACCACTGTCCTAAAGATTTCTCCCTGCATATTTCTAATGTTAAAACGTCTTCTGGTTCCGTGCTTGTACAGTACCTGGACTTCCGGAATTATGTGCTTTGTGGGTCGGTGAGGGGCAGTCCTACGCTGGAACGGGCCATCGGTTTGTGCAATAGCATCTCCCAGTGGGTGCAAGTCATGATCCTCAACCGGCCGACCCCCCAGCAGCGGGCGGAAGTCTTCACCAAGTTTATTCACGTTACCCAGGTAAGGCTGCAGATTGTGATGGTCTGTTTGGCCGGAAGAGAGATGGACAGAAGGGAGAGATGGACGTTTGAGACGACCACTTAAGATGAGGGGAAGTTGGAAGCCAATGCAGGGGAAATTGTAAAAAAATAAATAAATAAAGCAAGGGATTTTTAGTCTGATGGAGAGAGGATTGAAGAGAGACGAGGTAGGAGTCTTCAAATATCAGATGGGAGGGTTGGCCATTGAGAAGCAGAGTTATGCTAAACCAGGGGTTCCCCAACCTAAGGCCCATGGGGCTGGATCCAGGCCCTGGTGCCATTTCACGTGCCCCCCTCCAAGGGCATTCGAGGAACAAAATGGCAACTGCTTTGAAGCTGTTGGGACCAAATGGCCATCTCCATTGTGCAGGCAGGGCAAAATGGCCATCCGGCCCATGAAGCTGACAGAGAATGTGACCTGGCCCCCGGCTTGAAAAGGTTGGGAACCCCTGGGCTAAACCTTAGGAGAAATGTCAAAACATTGGGCATGGTGACTAAGTGCTAAAGGCACTGAACTTGACGACCGGAAGATCAGCAGTTCAAGACCCGAGTGCTGCATGATGGAGTGAGTGCCCATTGTTGGTCCCAGTTCCTGCCAACTGAACAGCTCGAAAGCAAGAAATTGCAATTAGATAATCAGGTACCACTTTGGTTACCCTTACGCTCAATTGTGGTTCAAAACTAACCCAATCTTTGAGGAGGCTCTTCCTGTGTGCCTGTATCATGATTCGTGTAATGTTGTCTACGTGGGGCTTCCCTTGTCCCTAGTATGGAGGCTTCAACGGGTGCAAAATGCAGCAGCTAGGACGATTACTGGAGTGAGAACATTTGATCCTATCTCAGCAGCCCTAGCATTGACTACCCGTTCATTTCTGTGTCAGGTTCAAGGCGTTAGTTCTAACTTTTAAAGCCCTGAACGGTTTGAGACCTTCCTACCTGGTGGCACATCTACCCTTCAAGACATCTACCCTGCATCATTTTTCCTCCCAGATGGTGCAGCTCCAAGTGCTGTCCCTAAGATTGCCAAGGAAGGCCATGACTCGGAGAAGAGCCTTCTCGGTGGCTGCACCAGCTTTGTGGCACTCCCTCCCAGCTGACTTGTGCCAGGTCCCATCCCTGTCTATATTTAAAAAGCAGCTGAGATTGTTGCTTTTTAAAGAGGTCTTTGAGAATGTTTTGACAATGGCTCAGCGCTAGGTATTCCATTCTGTCTCTCTCCGCCATCAATAGGGCTGTTTTTAAAATGTGCTTTTAATATGTGAGTTTCATCTTGTCAGCCACCCAGAGTAGGAAAACCTGTTCTAACCCTCCAGGTTAGCTCCATCCACGCCACCTGACACTTGGTGTTGAGACACTGGCAGTGGGGTGTACTCTATTACCATAGCCAGACAGTCAGGAAGGAAGGGTAAGGATGGGTTTTAGCATCACTGCCCACAAGATTTTTGGAAGGACACTAGTTTTCTTTTGCCTCTCTCCACCCCATTCTGTTGCTTCTTCTCCTTGCAGAAGCTGAGGCAACTCCAGAACTTCAGCACGCTCATGGCTGTCGTCGGTGGTCTCTGCCATAGTGCCATCGCTCGGCTAAAGGACACGCATGCCCTCCTCCCCACTGAAGTTTCCAAGGTAGAGAATTGGAAACAAGTCAAAGAAAGGAGACCTGTAAACAGAGGGACGTGATGAGAAACGCACCAGTTCCTCTTTCTTCTGGACCCCTGGAACACCAAACTTTGCAGCTTGGAGAAGTCACTTTCCATGGTGCCATTTCATGTGCCCCCCCCAACCGCCTCCACCACACCAGGAAGTGCCATGTGGTGGAGGAAGGGCAAAATGGCCACCCAGCCCCCAAAGCTGTCTGAGGGAGCATGACCCAGCCCCTGGCTTTAAAAGGTTGATAACTCCTGAGCTACACCATTATATCTTCTTGAGATGTCTTTCTCCTTCCTCTCCACGTGTAGGTCCTGTCCGAAATGACGGAGTTGCTCTCCTCATGTGGGAATTATGGGTCATACCGACGGGCGTATGCCAACTGTGATGGCTTCAAGATCCCCATTGTGGGCATCCACCTCAAGGACCTCGTGATGCTCCACGAAGCCCTCCCGGACCGGGTGGAAGGCGGGCGACTCAACCTCAGCAAACTCCAGAGTCTGTACGAGCCAGCGTGGGAGCTCCGGATGCTACAGAGGGCTGTCCCCCCATTCCAGGCCAACAAGGATCTGGTCCACCTCCTCACCGTAAGAGGCAGTCTCTCCTAATGCTGAATGAGGAACCGTGGAGAACCACAGGTGGTGGGCTGGTTGCATTGGCTGCACGAAAAGATTGTGTGTGCGAGAGACAATCAAAGGTGCTAAAGCAAGGTTTCTCAAACTTGGCTCTCCAGATGTTCTTGGACTTCAGTTCCCAGAAGTCCTGATTAACAGGTGTGCTGACTTAGGCTTCTGGGAACTGAAGTCCAAGAACATCTGGAGTGCCAATTGCTAGTGCTCAAAATAAATAGTCTTCCTATGACCTCGTTGGTCTCGTCTACAAATCCATCAGCTGTCATCATTGACTATGCTGGCTAAGGCAACTGGGAGCTGTAGTCCGACGAGGCCACGAAGGCTGTGTTTTGCCCATTCCTGGCAGCAGGAAAGAGACAGGATGCTACCAGCCTGTGGTTTGTAGCAACCGCAAACAGAAAGGGGCCATGGCATTGCATAATTTAGGAAACACGAGGGAGGATGTATGTTGTGGTTGCAGTCAGCAACCCAGGCCAGAAGTGGAAGAGGACCACAAATACTGTTGCTTAGCAACCGCTCCAAGGCCTAAAGCCCTTGGTTCTTAGTACCACTGTTTTTGGACTCTAAAGTAACATTTCCAAATTAATTTCTCAGAACTGGGAACTGTCACTTTTTTGTGGGTGAGCTTCTTTGAGTAGCTCAATAGGTGACTCAATAATTGCAGGCTACAGGTTGCCTAGCAACCACGGCAACCCCTGCTGGGATATTGGGTCATAAAGATTGCATGGGTCCTCCACGCTGAAGAAGGTTAAGCCCTGCACGTCTTAACCCAGATCTCAGGGTACTTCCTCTGTTTCCGTGACTCGTCTTGTTTGGCATGCACCCAGCCTCTTGGCCTAAATCAGGGGTTCTCAACCTTTCTAAGCCGGGTGTCGGGTCATGCTCCCTCAGACAGTTTTGGGGGCCAGGCTGCCATTTTGCCCTACCTCCACCACATGGTACTTCCGGGTGTGATGGAGGCAGTGGGGTGGGGACACATGAAATGGCACTGTGGGCTGCATCCGGCCTATGGAACTCAGGTTGAGAATCACTGGCCTAGATACTGGTCTGAGGAGAAACTCCATCACTTGCCCCTCTACCTGAAATGGGCCACGCACGCCAAAAATAGTAATGTGTTTTTAATATTTTTATTTTCTAAAATGGGAAGTAAGCAGAAATTCACTTTTGGTTTCATCCCCTGGAAAAGGTCACCCAATTAAATCAAAGCCAGGTTTTTGCAGGGAGGGTTTCCCCCTCTTTTTTGGGATCAAAAAAGGGCCCCCACCATGCGTATAAATTGAGGGTAGCATGTGGAAGGGCCCAGGGCTGAGCAAAACTGGAAGGTCCAGCGTGGACATGGATAGTTCTGGGATTTTAGGAATTATAGTTTAGGAAGGCAAGTTTAAAAAACTGGTAGACTCAGGGGCTAATCAGGTATTCAAATATTTTGGGCTGGGCCCGGGCATGTATGCATGCACCCATTATCTGAGTAGAAGCACCAATAGAGATAAGAGCAGCCAAAATGTTATGAGTTCGAACCAAACAAGGATCAAGGTTGACTCAGCCTTCCATCCTTGTTAAATAGAACAATTTTAAAAGATAACAGTCCTTGTTAAATATTGTTGTGGGCAGTTACTCATGTCCAAGCATACATTTCCCCCCTGAAATTCATTATTTTTGTTAAATATATTTGTTAAATATAACAACGTTCTAACTATGGGCTATCGACAATGTCTATTTCTGACCTTACACTCCATCAAATTCTTCTTCGTAGTCCTCTGTGAATCCATACAAACGGGTTTACTGTGCACTAAACGCGCAGTAAACCCATTCATGTGGATTCACAGGGGACCACAAAGAAGAACAGTTATAAGGTAAGCAGCCTGTCATTATAGAGCCCTGGTGACGCAAGGGCCATCGTACTGTACTGCAGCCAAAATGTTGCAAGTTCAATCCTGACCAGGGCTCAAGGTTGACTCAGTCTTCCATCCTTCCCAGTTCGTTAAAATAAGTCCTCAGGGGGAAAATGCTAATTACCTTGTGAATTGCCCAGAGAGTGCACTGTGCAAAATGGGGACGTACAGAAGTGGAATTTATCTTCCTAGTCTAAGGCCAACAGCTGGGGTGAACCAATTAAGTGGGTTATATGACTACTATAGCTTTAATTCTGCCTCTCCACCAGCTCTCTCTCGATCTCTACTACACGGATGAGGAAATTTACACCCTGTCGTATGCTCGTGAGCCTCGTTATCCAAAGTCACTGGTAAGAGACCAATGTGGTGTGGGCAAATCGGAGAAGCGTTTCCTAATCTCCTCTTTCAACTCTCCATGGCCTCCGTTTCTTCTTCTCTCCTCCAGCCGGCTCCACCTTTCAAACCCCCTGTGGTTCTGGAGTGGGCGCCCAAAGTGACCCTCAAGCCAGACCGCCTCACCATTAGGCAGCACGTCCAGGAAATGGTGGAGGTAAGTGGTGCCAAAAAAGAAAGGTCTGAATAAGCAGAGGAACTTTGGCAACTTGTTCTAGCCTCGGTGCAGTTCTGCACATTATCAGAAGCCAAGAGCACGTTTTCCTTAGAGCAGGGGGTTCACATCCTAAGGCCTGTGGGCTGGATCCTGCTGGTGCGTCTTTTCTCCTGCTTCGCTCATTTTCAAGATGGTTTGGTGCTTGAGGAACACAGGGTGGGTGTTGTCGTGATCTGGTTACTGCATGACCCCAGATAAAACCAGAGGTGCCCCCCGTCAAGAGCCTGTTCCCGCTTTTCTCCACCCCCTTTTGTGAAGGAAGAGGCTCAAATCCGGCCACTTCAACCACATCCTTTTCTGCAAAGAAAAGTCTTCGGCTGAGACAAACCATGCATGCAGGGCGGGGTGTGCTTGTGTATGTGAGTGAGACACCGTGTGCTTCATCGTTTCACAGACAAAAACAGGAGCATGCTAGTAACCCCCTTGAGCTCACACTAAAGGCGGGAGGGGGCCCTTCAGAAAGCTAACATCTGGCTGCATTCAAGTGCTTAAATGAATCTCCTGTTGATGGCATGAAAGGCCACCAAATTGCGTGGCTTCTCTTCCCTAAACAGCAGGAAAAACCGTGTCCGGCCCTTTCTTTGTACCATACAAAAGTGGAAGTACAGTACCGTACTATGAAAGTTGCTAAATTGGGGGCTGGCCATTAGTGGCTATCCAGATTTTACCCTTACCGCTGTCTAAGCAAGGCTGAATTAAGGTGTGCAATAGCCCCCAAATCAGGCTCTCCAGATGTTTGTGGCATATCAGAAAAAAACCCATAACCACTGCAGCGCTTTAAAGACTGCTATATTTTTAATGTGGATCAAGTCAACCTTATCAGACGTAAAAGTGAAACCTCAAGGCATGACCTTATATACACCAGATACAGAGGCATAGAGTGATTAATCAGAATCAGATGTTTGTGGGTTGTGATGCTTGTATTACTTTGGCCTTTAATTTCCATCAGCCCTAGACAAAGTCTCCCTGCAGGTGATGCTCGTGAAAGGTGAGGGAAATTAAAGACCAAACTAATAATAACCATCAGGGTGGCTCAAGTGGTTAAGACACGGAACTTGATGATTGGAAGGTCGGCAGGCTAGCAGTTTGAGACCAGAGTGCCGCACGATTGCGTGAGCTTCTGCCTCTGTCCCAGCTCCTGCTGAACTAGCAGTCCAGAAGCAAGAAATTGCAAGAAGATAAATAGGTATCACTTTGGTAAACAGAGTTCCGTGTACTCCAATGTTTAGTCATGCCTGCCATATGTCCATGGAAACGCTGGCTCTTTGGCTATAAAAAGAGATGAGCACTGAACCTTGGAGTCAGATATGATTGATTTTCAAGCAAGGGTCACCTAATAATAACTAAGAAAGTTAGACCATTTTTACCCTTCTCATAAGTTGTGGAGCCTTGGAGTGTTCTGAGAAATATGTTGTTACTCCTAAAGCTCTGTTAAAAAGAAAATTATACAAATGTGTATTACCTATTCCACTGCCTCCTTCCTTCCCAGTGACCTTTTCTCTCCCCTACTAGACTGTGTTCAAGAATTATGACCCTGAACAACAGGGCAATATCTCCCAGGAGGATTTTGAGACCATTTCCACCAGTTTTCCCTTCTCCTTCTATGGACTTGAAAGAGACCGGTAAGAGGACTAGATCACGGACGACGTCAAGTTGTCCTAAGGAAGGGAGACAGGTGATGGGCGGAAAGGGGTTTCTTTGGGAGATTAAGGCCCTAAAAAACATCTTCAGGTGAGGATTTGATGTAGCCTCTTCATAGCAGCTCTTGTACACTACTTGTCTTGATGGGTGTGGCTGTTGTGAAGGCTCAAGTAATAACTCTCCAACCATAAATGTGGAGCCACTTAATCCGTTACCAAGGCTCTTCGAGGAAGTCCCTAGTAGCAGATAACCTGCAGAGTACTTAGTGGTTAAGACCCTAAGCTTTATGACCAAAAGATTAGCAAATGCTACGCAGCGGAGTGAGCTTCTGTAATTTGTCCCAGCTCCTTCCAACCTAGCAGTTCGAAAGCAAGTGTTTGCAAGTAGATAAATAGGTACCACTTTGGCGGGAAAGGTAAACGGTGTCCTGCGTGCTCTGGGTCTGCCTTAAGAAAAACCCTGTAGTTGGGTGAAGGAGACAGAGTTCTCTCCTAGAGTCAAAAGTTTAGCTGTAGTTTACCAAACGACAGCTCTTAAGAGCTTTCTATGCTACTTGTCCAACTATGACCCCTGAGATGCCTTAATATGGAATCTTCTTTTTTCTGTGTCCCAATCAAACCCTGAGCTGCCAAAACGAAGCCACTTTTTTGGCTTTACCGCTGGCCAAACTTAAGTCCTCATCAGTGCAAGCTTCTGGCAATCTTCGGCAGACCGGCAAATGGGCCGGATTCTGTCTCTCTCCACATTCATACTGTGTGTGGTTGTCTGCCAGGAACCTGCACTTGAGCACATTGATCTTGCATTGAGGGACCCTGAGCCTATTCAGGGTCTTCCACATGAGGTAGGCGAGGTTGAGTTCGTCAGCCATCTCCTCCTCTAAAGTTGTTCCTTGAAGAGCCAATCATGGCAGTTAAAGTGGAACCAAACTGCTGTAGTTACGCTGTGTAGTTACACTCCGCTCTGCTTCCACAGCAAAGGAACCTGGAGCCGGGAAGAGCTGTCAGAGTACTTCATGCGGGCCTGTGCCATCGTCTCCAAGTTGGGCCTTGGGTACCTGCATGACTTCCACGAGGTGACCTTCAAGAAGCCTACTTTCTGCGACAGCTGCAACGGCTTTGTGAGTTTGCAAATCCCCTGCGACCGTCCTCCACCCACACATGCACGCAGTAAACCCATTTGTGTGGATTCACAGAGACTTGGGCTTCTGGGAATTGAAGTCCAAGAAAGCTGGCGTGCCAAGGTTCGCCATCACAGCCCTATGGAATGGCTGCTTTTTGCTGCTTCTGTTAAACGTTTCTATTGTTATTTACTTTGATTCTGAGGACTAGGAAGCAGAGATTCCTAGAATATTGCAGACGGCTGGAATCTTAAAACCTTGTGATTGCACCAAAGTTCAACCAATTAATTTTTTTTTAATTGTCTTCAAAGTTGTTGATGGCACCCAGCAAGTCATTATATCATCATCCTCCAAGGAAAGTAGGAAAAATGGTTGCAACAAACAGCTGCATTCATGCTTCTCTGCATTTCTCTTTTAGCTCTGGGGCGTCTCCAAGCAAGGATACAGATGTCGAGGTAAGGACGCCCCCTGTTGGCCCTTGGTCATGCTCTTCGGATTCTGTCCTGCCTTACATTCACTGCGATCAAGCAGGTTGATCAGTTGGGTTGGGTGGAAGAGGGAACTTTGGCCAGTTGAGAAAGGTTGGAACCCAACTCATTCCCTAGGGTCTCTTACCATCTGCCCCAAAAACTCTTTGAAGGCCAACGTTTCCCCCAATCTTGACTAGAAGTGCCCATCAAAAGGGGTGGTTGCTACGCCAAAGAGAAGATTTAATCTGTTCCTTGGGAACAAAGAGCCAGTACTGCCTGTGTCTGTAGACTTTTCCGTGGTTGTGACTAGACGCAGAATGCTGTTACCTTCTCCACCAAAGTGCTACCTATTTATCCACTTGCAATTTCTTGCTTTCGAACTGCTAGGTTGGCAGGAGCTGGGACAGACGATGGGAGCTTACTCGATCATGCAGCACTCGGGGCTCGAACTGCTGGCCTTCCAGTTGTCAAATTCAGCGTCTTAACCACTAAGCCACCGCAGCCCCCATCAAGCATTGCAGATATCTCAAAAACATTATTCAAGGGGCCACGGGTTGGCAGCCACGTGACAGCACAGAAGCATGGACACGCTTGGAGGAAATGCTGCTATTTTTTAAATCTGCTGCCTATAGGCCAGAGATAAGACATAGATATAAGATATAGTAAGACAAAGAGTAGACCCTACTGCCAGTGACTCAACTCCAAGTCTCAGGCGGTGATTAACTAACCTGACCACCCTGAAGACTAACGGCCTTGGGTGCCAAAGTCCACAGGGAAGGGTGATGGCCCCCAAGTGGATTAAATCTCACTTGAATCCATCTTGATGGAAGGGCAGCAGCTTCATCCATCCTGGCCTGGGGCTGATGATGAGGCCTTTGTGTGTCAAAAGGGCTCAGGACCACAAAGTGACTCATGGAACTGGATCAGTGGTACTATGGGAGTCACACTGCGATGCAGAAGGCAGATGAAAGACCACGCATTCTATTGCACCCAGGACAGTCTTCATGGCTGATCGCCATGATCTGAGCCAATATTCGGATTCAGAAGAACAAGAAGTAAGACATATTCTCTTGACCTGGACGTCTGTCTGTCTGTCTTCTGCAGATTGCGGAATGATCTGTCACAAGCAGTGCAAGGATCAGGTAGAGGTGGAATGCCAGCGTCGCCTCCGTTCTTCCTCATCCTCCGACAGCACCCTGCCTCGTGTGGCCACGCCAGCCCTCAACCACCACCCCAGCTCCGGTAAGAGGCTGCCGGTACCGATAAGGTCTCACGTGGGACAGACAATACAGGGCACCGATTCCAACCACACGGGCATGTACTCGCGTTTTGACATGGCCTTGTGATCTTAAATGACTCACAAAGCGTAGCAAAACAGGGTCGAATGCATTTGAAGCCGTTCAAACAGGTAAAGTTCCCATCCTAAGGCCCGCAGGCCAGATCTGGCCCACAGCACCATTTCATGTGCCCCCCACCCCTCCAAGGGCATTCGAGAAACAAAATGGATACTCCCTTTGAGGCTGTTGGGACACAAAGGCCTCCCCCCATTGTGCAGGCAGGGCAAAATGGTCGTCCATCCCTCGAAGCTGACTGAGAGAGCACGACCCGGCACCCTACTTGAAAAGGATGGGAACCCCTGAGCTAAAGGTTGCCCTTGGTCGAAAGGCAGTCGCACCCAACTCTAGGGGCTGGCGCTCATCTCCGTTTACAGCCAAGGAGCCAGCGCTGTCTGCGTCTGTGGGCATTTCTAGAGAGTATGGAATGGTGTAACCTTTCCCACCGAAGTGGTACCTATTTATCTACTTGCAATTTCTTGATATATATTTTTTGTACTGCTAGGTTGTCAGGAGCTGGGAGGGATGACAGGAACTCCGTCACGCAGTACTCGGGTCTCGAACTGCTGACCTATTGACTTACCAGTCATCAGGTTCAGCATCTTAACCACTAAGCCACCGCAGTCCTGAGTCAGATGCTTAGGCTTGTCTTAAAACACCCAAACTTTTAAAAAAAAAATTCTCCAGACTTTGGCCAACGTGGCTAAAACTATTTTGCCGCAGCTAAAAGGGGCTTCGAAAGTAGCTGTGTAAGGGCCCTTTTTCTAGCAGCCACGCTGGCTGGGCCTGGGGATGATGGGAGCAGTAATCCAGTCCCTGGGGAGGCTCTGCATTAAAAGGGGGACTGTATCAGGATGAATCCAGCGGTTGTTGGATACATCTGTCCAAGACTGAGACTCAATGCCCACATTTTTATCTTTGCCGACAGGCTCTGAGGAAGAAGCGTTTCACTTCCCCGCAAGGCAGGAGCGCAGCAAAAGCCCCCGCACTACGTCAGCAAGCAGCCCAGGCAGCCGGCTGAGGAAAGACGCCGGTACCCAAACGGAGGGCAATATTCTTGCAGCCGAGAGGTCGGAGGAAGCATTCACAAGTACCGGTGGACCCAGCAAGAGCCGAAGGCAGATGCTGGAACAGCTAAAGGAACTGGAAGAGGTGAGGATCTCTCTACTTGTGGAAAATGCTACATCCTAGATTTCTTCTGGAGGGCTTTTTAGGTAAAGGTCCAAGTCACCCTTGCTCAAAAGCCAGTCATATCTGACTCTAGGGGGCAGTGCTCATCTCAGTTTACACTCAAAGAGCCAGTACAGTCAAACCTCGCATAAAGAGTGCTTCGCTTAAAGAGCGCTTCGCTTAAAGAGCAGAATTTTCTCTGAATGTTCGCTTCGCTTAACAAATAAAACCAACCAAAAACTCACTTAACAAATAAATCGCGGTTCGCAATCCCCCCCACAATTGGTCATTTACAATGGTGTTTCGCTTAAAGAGCAAACTCGCTTAAAGAGCAATCCTGTGGAATGCGTTATGCTCTTTAAGCGAGGTACAACTGTACTATCTGCATCTGCAGGCATTTCCATGGTCACGAGGCAGGCATGATTAGATGCTGGAGTACAGTGGAACCCTGCGTTACGAAATTAATTCATTGCTCGGGGTTTTACGTATTGCAAGAATTTTGTATCCCGAAGTGCAGTTTCCCATAGGAATGCAATGAAAACCAAATAATCTGTTCCAGAGGTCAGAAAAGTAAAAAACAAAACAAAACATTTTTTCTGTTCCAAACTCTGTATAAAGTGCACTGTGGGATTTTTTGCCACATCTTTTGCCACTTTATAAAGAGATCTGAACAAATAAAAGACTTTTTCCACTTTTTTTCTGTACATGGAACGCTGTTACCTTTCCCATTACCTATTTATCTACTTGCAATTTCTTGCTTTTCGAACTGCGAGGTTGGCAGGAGCTGGGACAGACAACGGGAGCTCACTCTGTCATGCAGCACTCAAGTCTTGAACAAGGATCCGGAGTGGTTTTTAAGGTGCTGGTGACTGTATTAAGGCTTCACAATTAACTAGTCCTCTTGTCAGTCCAATCTAACTCAGGTGGGGGGTTCTTGTTCTCTCTTTCAGGACCAGGCAAGGCTCCTGCTAGCCAACCAGCGCCTCCAGAAACGCAATGCCCAGCTGGAGGCAGAGAACAGCCAGCTGCTGAAGGAGACGGCGGGTCCTCCATCCCTGGCCTGCTGGAAGGCGTGGGCCACGTGCAATTCCCACACTCCTCCCAAGCCAAACTGAACCCAAGGGACTGGAGCCGCAGAATGAAAATCTAGTGAACAAGACTCTTAATAGAAGCGTTTGAATTACAAGATTTAATATAAGCTCTACCTGAACCCAGCCTCGTCCTTTTGATTCTGCCTGCCCCGAATTGACAAACAAGTGGATTAATCTGCACGGTTTCAACACAAGATGCACATATTTTCTTCACAACATGGAGACAATTCACAAGGTTTAAAGCCTGCATCTAAGTTATTTCTCTTTTCAACAGATGTCAGCTACACTGTTCTACAAGTCTTCACACAGTATGAAATTTTCCTTTAAATATCCCCCCCTCCTCAAAAGAAGAGGAGATGAGATTCATCAACCAAAAGCCAATTGTTTAGAACAGGGGTGCCCAAACTTTTCAGGCTATGGGCTGGCCACGTGGTTTAAGGGGCAGTCACTATGACCTGAGAGCTGGATCCAGCCCCCGATGCCAATTCATCCGGCCTGTGAAACTCTCGTTGCTCCCAGAAGCGGAAGTAAAACGTGCCCACAGGCCGTAGTTTGAGCACTCCTGGTTTAGAAGATAAGGAAGCTGCCACACGCTTTCTGTGCTCAAGCTCCCCATCTTTAATTTTCTGCACTCTGGGCTACAGATTTCTGTGTCTTTTAGACTGCAGGTTATCTTGGGTCAAAATACACAGGCTAGTACTGTATGCTATTCGGAACATTAAGGTCATTCTGTAAGCATGTCCCTGTTCCGTCAAGATCATACCTGCTGGAACAGGGCAGGGGGATGTCTTACGTGATTGTGCAATGGCACAGAATAATGGCCACGGCCCACAGCAAAGTGTCAGAACCTCTCTTTACCGGAGAAGCAACTTGATGAACGACTCAGTGCCACCAAATTATGAGCCTCAAAGCCGTGATGGCGAACCTTGGCACACCAGGTGTTCTTGGACTTCAATTCCCAGAAATCCAAGACTCTGTGAATCCACATGAATGGGTTTACTGTGCATATGTATGTGGATTCACAGAGACTTGGGCTTCTGGGAACTGAAGTCCAAGAACACTTGGAGTGCCAAGGTTCGCCATGACTGCTCTAGAGACATAAATGTCTGGTCTGATGCTTCTTAACAGCAAACTGAAAAAGGGAGACATCTGTGCACCAAACAAAAGCCACGGCACCGTCCTCTCCTGCTCTGAAACTGAAATAGTCATATACTTGTTTTAAACCTGTTTTACCTCCACCCTGGGGAAGGACCATCCTGAGAGCCCCTCCAAGAAGCCTGAGTATAGATTGCTCTGAACTGCTCACTCAGTTAAAAATGGAACTTAAAATCTGCTGCTCCTCTTTCAAAAGTTCACCTCCTGAAAGCTTAAGGCCAGCCTGGGAGGTCAGCATTCCTTCTTTTTCTTCTTCTTATTCCCCCGCTTTCCCCAGCGTTGTTGGCCTCCTCCTCCCTCACGCCTCTTCTCCCACGTCGGCATAGGCGGTTCGATTTCACCGGGACGTCCACCCCGGTCTGGGACGTCACCCATTAGTAATATCTGCAACAGAAGAAAGAAGCAGGTGTCAAAAACTGTTATTCTCCCCTTGGTGTCGGCCTCTTTATTATCCATGGCTTTTTTGGGGGGGAGAGGTTACCCACCCCTCAAATACACGCCCCATTTAGGTACTTAGAAAGGCCTGCGGCATTTGTTAAGCCAGCGTTTCCCAACCTTTGGTTCTTGGACTTCAATTCCCATTGCCCGTACGGGCGCGCTTTACTTCCGCTTCCAGGAGCGACAAGGGCAGTGTGGGCCGGATGAATTGTGGTAAACCCATTCGTGTGGATTCACAGGGTGCTTGGGCTTCTGGGAATTGAAATCCAAGAACATCTGGAGTGCCACGGTACGCCATCACGGTGATAGCACGTAGGAGTGGCCTTCTAGGAATTGTCTTCCCCGTCAGCTGGTGGAGGGAGCCATGGCTCAACAGAAGAAGGGCCTGCTACAGTTGCCCTCTACCACCCATTAACACTTAACTATGTCCTAGTTTAGTGCAGAAAACAGGACCAAGGGGAAACTCCCCAGCCCGCACCTTGTTGATGGCACAATTGGTCTTGTCCCGCGAGGTGCCACTGCTGGTTTTGGTGATGCGTGAGAAGTCCTCTCGAGCCGCTAACAGATGAGCCAGGGTGGCGAGGGAATCCCCGGGGAGAGACGCCCGTACGAGTTTAAAGGCCTCCACCATGGCTGTCCTGCATTCCTGGTGGCAGATTAAGAATTGCAGAAACTAAACAAGGCACCTGGGGCTTATGAGGCAAGCCCCATTGGCATCATCCACAGGCCAGACTTTCCCATCTAGCACGGCTCCCTCCCCAGTCTCACCTCTGCCCTCTCTGACCAATGGAAGGATGTGACAGTGACGTCCAGACGGGTGACCATCATGCGCTTGCGGAGGTCGTACTCAGTCTGTAGGTTTTGACGGATGTTTTCTAAGGTTGCCTGGAGTGGGAGACGTAACAGGTTAGTAGCTAGCCATCATAAACCTATCGGCCTGTAACCATGCTTGGGAAAATGACCTAACCTGGGGTAAAGGTCTCCCTTGTTCAAAAGTCAGTCGTATCCAACTCTAGGGGTGGGTGCTCATCTCCATTTACAATGAGTTAGTGCTGTCTACATCTGCAGGCGCTTACATGGTCATGTGACTAGGCATCGGAGCTCATGGAATACTGTTACCTTTCCTGCTATTTATCTACCTGCATTTTCTTGCTTTTGAACTTCTAGGTTGGCAGGAGCTGGGGCAGATGACAGGAGCTCACTCCGTCGTGCAGCACTCAGGTCTTGAACTACTGACCTGCCGACTTTCTGGACATCAAGTTCAGCATCTTAATCACTCATCCATCTCAGTCCCTTGATCTATCCCAAACTAAGAGGCGACTGCTATAGCTGCTGCTTACAGCCAAATGCATGCATGGCCCTGTAAGAGTTTAGGGGAACATTTGTGTTTTCAGCTACAGAATCCCACAGGTCAACCACTTCCCATCACTGGCTGGTACTCACCCATTCCTCAGAGGTCAGTGGGGCCCTCAGGAGTGGGGCCATCTGCTGATGTTCAGGGGGTAGCAAAGAAAGTAGCCCCAAAATCTAAGGAGGAGACCATAAATTTTTAACTGTTTGGGGAAGAGAGAAAGAAACAAATCGGATATTGAGGTTGGGCCGAAGCTTCAAAAGTGAGGTCCACAAACAGGGGTTTCTAAATGAGGTGCTACCATCGCTCTTTGGATTTCCCCCTGCCCCAAATTAAACACTTAACATAATAAGTGCACTGAACACCTGAAATAATCAAAGTCAAATTTACAAAAAAAAAAAAAAATCAGTGATCACTTGAGCAATCTTGTTAAGTATTTCAGGCCTCTTCAACCTGATTTCCCCCAGATATGCTTGAATGAATTTCCACAAACCATCTGCCAGTAGAAAACCTAATCTATACCATCCCAATTACACTGATTGGCTCACTGGCACAGAAAAGAGGAATTGTTTACTGTCTCCAGGTGAGTTTCTGGCAGGAATCAAATCTGAGCCAGGGCACCGCACTGGGCAGTTCCTTCTGCTCTTGGCCATTGCCCTGTTCTTGGGTTTAAAGCAGGGATTCTCAACCTGCGCCCCATGGATGCGGCCTGCAATACCATTTCATGTGGAGCACCACCACCTCTACCACACCAGGAAGTGCTGTGTGGTGTGGAGGAAGGGAAAAATGGCCACCCAGCCTCAGAAGCTGCCTGAGGGAGCGTGACCTGGCCCCCGGCTTAAAAAGGTTCAGAACTCCTGGTTTAAAGGCTTCCCTTGCTCGAAAGCCAGTTGTATCTGACTCTAGGGTTCAGTGCTCATCTCTATTTAGAGCCAAAAAGCCAGCGGTGTCTGCGTCTGCAGATGTTTCCGTGGAGATGTGACAAGCATGCCTAGACACTGGAGTGCACGGAACGCTATTTACCTTCCCACCCAAGTGGCCCCTATTTATCTACTTGCAATTTGAAACTGCTAGGTTGGCAGGAGCTGGGATAGATGACAGGAGCGCATTCTGTTGTGCAGCACTCAGGTCTTGAACTGCTGACCTGCCGAGGTCATCAAGTTCAGTGTCTTATCCATTAAGCCACTGCAGTCCCTCGTTTTGGGTTTTAAAGCCTATGCAAACCCAAATCTTTCACTTCTCAGTATCTTCCAGCATCATAAGACCAGGGGCTGATAGGCCAACAGGCCACTTGTATCTCTAGTTGTGCAAGTCACAGAGGTGTCAATTTGTCCATTCCCACCTTAGATTCTGTCTCTTCCATTAACTGATGGACTGAACAGCTTGGATCTGCTTCCGGCATTCCCAAGGCCTGGCAGATAAGTTGGAGTTCACGCAAGGCTTCACTAGATCTGTCTTGCTTCTCTGGTAAAGAGGGCTTTTTCCGAGCCTGGAGCCGGGCAGCAAGAAGCTCTGAGCTCAAGAAGTCTGAGTCAAGGGGGACAGAAAAACAGAGGTAGATGCCCCCTTTTAAAATTCACAATTAAAACTCTATTTCACACATCCTTCAGTGTACAAGTGCTTCTAGAGCAGTAATGGCGAACCTTTTAAAGACTGAGTGCCCAAACAGAAGGGCGGGGGGGGGGGGGAAGGGAGCATTTCCATTGGGCTGCCGAGCAGAGGTGTGGGAAGAACTCTGTGCTGAGGGGAGGGAGGAAGCGTTCTCATTGGACTGCTGATCGGGGGTGGTGAGGCAAACTCTGTGCTGGGGCAATGGCGCATGTGCCAACAGAGAGGGTTGTGAGTGCCCATTCTATCTGGCAGCATGCCATAAGTTTGCCACCACTGTTCTAGAGTGATTCATGTCGGAAGATACACATCCATTTTTAAGAGTTACTAATTCAAGATAATAATCAGATGAGATACTAGATAAGCAGGAAAGCAAATACAAACTCCTGCCATCACTAAAGTGACAAAAAGGTAACAACCTGGTCATCAGGTGAGCTTTCCCAGGAGAAAGAGAGATGGATATGCAAGGCAGAGTTAGATGACAATTTCATTGTTCAGGAGGAATGAGCAAGGAAGACAGGCCTAGGAGTTATAGCAGCTCAGGCCTCCAAATAAAAAAGCAATAGGAAACCCAGATTCAAGGCTGGGACACTTGGCATTCTGGACCCAAGGTATATGGATTGAAACAGAAGAAGAAACTGACTTCCTTCTGGACTTACACAGCAGCTGGAGACAACTCTCAGGGGTGCGGAGTCTGGTTGTCACATCCCCTGTAGTTAGTGAGGGATATGGACAGCACAACTCTGAAAGAAGACCACTCATTTCGATCTGGAACATCTCGGCATCTTCAGGACCTGAAACAACAAATGACTTATGAAGATTCTTCTATGTCAGAAGAATTTTTTAAAGGAGAGATGAAGTGAGGATCAACTAAATGAAGAAGTTAATAGAAAAAAGAAAATCTCAAAAATTGGAGGGGGGTCTTGGAGACTTGGAACTGGTGGCTTAGTGGTTAAGATGCTAAACTTGATGACTGGAAGGTTGGCAGGCCAGCAGTTCGAGACACGAGTACTGCATGATGGAGTGAGCTCCTGTCTCTCTCCTAGCTCCTGCCAACCTAGCAGTTGGAAAGCAAGAAATTGCAAGTAGATAAATAGGGACCACTTGGTGGGAAGGTAAACAGCATTCCGTGCACTCCAGTGTCTAGTCGTGCCTGCCACATTTCCATGGAAACGTCAGACAACGCTGCCTCTTTCGCTGTAAACAGAGATGACCACCACAACCTAGAGTCAGATAAGACTGGCTTTCAAGCAAGGGTGACCTTTACCTTGAAGGCTTCCTCCAAGGATTACGTGAGCAGAAGCCTCCCTGATAAAATGCTGGTCTTCAACCTTTGTCTCAAGGCCGTGCACTGAAAAACAGCCGTATCTCAATGGTTCCATTCTCCTACCTTTCAGAAGTTCTCCAAATGGTCAAACTGGTTTTATTTGATGTTGAAGTTAGGCAGGCCCAGATTGATTTAGTATTTGGGTGAGAAATGACCAGAGATTTAGCATTAGGCAAAAATGCCCCCTGAAACCATGGAGAACTGGTACTGCTAGTCTGAAGTGACATAACTGAGGTATCAGCGGTCTGTCTATTCACAAAGCAATTACACAGGTTCATAAACAGACCTTTGCCTTCTTTTATGTGACCGTCTGTCAGATATTTATAACCCTGTTACATCAGCCGTTCCTTCCCCAGTTCCTCAATTTACATGTAGACTTTTCTTAATGTATGGAGACACACAAAATCCACACCATTGAACCTTAAAAGCATATTATTTCTTCCCAGAACTTACCAGTCCGTGGTTTTTTTTAAAGCCAAAAACCTGTTGCCTACCTTGAGTGGGACTCACATCCTCTTCTAGAGGGCAAAGGGTTCGGAGCTCTGAAACGAACCATGAGCACAGACCAGTAAATTCGGGGCTGGAGATGCCAGCCTTGGCAACTTGGGCAAAGGTCTCCATAGACAAGCATCTGACAACAAAGGACCAGGAAGAGAGAAGATTTGATCAGAGAATCTACAACCAGCCACACCATCCTATCCAATTTCTCACCCTAGATACCATCAACATTAATAATAATTGGATGCTGTCAATTTGAACATAGGGTGACTTTTTCAAGATTTATCTAGGTAGGACTATACAGAAGTGGTTTACCATTCCTTTGTTTTGGGGGAACCCTGTGATTGTGCAAATATACACAAGCTATGAAGCACAGTGGGAGGTTGAACTCCCAAAAATATATCTTCCAGTCTGTCCAGGTTATCCTGCTATGGTAATAGATTAGTGGTTCCCAACAAGGGGTACACAGCCCACTAGTGGACTTCAATTCCCAGAAGCCTAAGTCAGTACATTGGCTGATCAGTGCTTTGGGGAAATGACTTAGGCTTCTGGGAATTGAAGTCCAAAAACCAGCATTTGGGAAACACTGGATTAGACCATACTGCCAGCGACACAACGCCGAGCATCAGGTGGCAGCTGATTAACCTGATCACCGTGAGGACTAGCAGCCTTGAGTGGCGAAGTTCACAGGGAAGGGTGATGGTCCCCAAGTGGATTAAACGGTACCACTTGAATCCATCTTGATGGAGGGGAGTAGCTTCATCCATCCTGGCCTGAGACTGACTGCGTGCCAAAAGGGCTCAGGACCAGAAAGTGACCCACGGAACTGGATCAGTGGTATTATGGGTGTCACGCTGGCAGATGAAAGGCCATAGCATTATATCTGTAAGGCAGTCTTCATGGCTGATCCCCATGATGATCGCCAATATTCGGAATTGAACACAGCACAAGAAGAAGAAGAACATATCTAAAGCACTTAACTAGCCACCCAAGAGTTCATCACACCATATCATTACACTCCTTTACATCACATACTCCCATGTTTTCAAAGCAGAGAGACCTTCCAAATATGTCATGACACAGCCTCCAGAAGCCACTGTCAGGGGAGTTATTGTATATACAGTACTCAACTATAAGTCGTCCCAAATATAAGTCGAAGTACCTAATTTGGACCTCTAAAACGAGGAACATAGATTGAAGAAAATTATAAATAACAAGAAAATCAAAAATAAATACTCTCCTTAAGAAAAAAACAAGGAATATAGAAAGAAAACCCACCAAAAAAAAAAACCAGGGGGAGTTACTGGCTTCTTAGATATGATTTGAGGAAGTGGACTCGAGACACAAAAACTCATATTAAAATATCACCTATTCTCCCCATGGAAGGAATAAGTCCCACCTTTTGGAAAAAGTAACTTCCCCAAAAATAACACCTCTTGGGGAAGTTACTTTTTAGGACTACAATTCCCAGGATTCCCTCCAGCCAGCCCAGGTACGGGCCTTGGAGAAGCTGTAGTTCGAAAAAAGTAACTTTTCCAAGTCTCTCCCCTGCTTACCGCTCAGTCCCAGTTCCTTCCATGCCTCTGCCGGGCTCGACCCTTCACTGACACTTCCGGGTAGAAGCAGCGACGCGTGCGCACAGCAGGTCACGGTAGCCGCGCGCCTATTGGCTCCCGTTACGGCTGCCTCAGAGAGTTGGGCGCCTCAGCCAATTAAATCCTTTCTCTGAGGTGCCCTTCTGATTGGCCCAAAAAACCGGCCCTTCTCTCATGAGGTTTTTTTATTGGCTAAAAACGACACCCTCTCCTAGCAACCGACGGTTGTTCCACCCCCAACTCCCATCTTCGACCAATGAAAAGTTTCCTCTCACATGAAGCTAAACTCTTCGGCCAATGAAAGGCCACCGTAACGCAGGCCCCTTCCCTTTCCCCATGGCAACCGCCCCACCTGCCAGCCAATCAGAGCCCCGCCGCCTGATTCGCCCGGCTGGGCAGGCAAGCGGGGGCGGCCTTTGGCGGCAGAGCCTTCGCTGCCGTCCTTTTCGGTGCCTTTGCCGCAGGCAAGGAGGCTAAGCTGAGGGTTCCTGAGCATGTGCAGAGTTCAAGGGGCCAGCTTTCGCCCAAACCGAGGGGCCGAGGCTAAAGTGCTCCTGAGCATATGCAGAGAGCTTTTGGCAAGTGAATAAATAGGGGTTTTTATAAAACAAATCCTCCCATGTGGTGGCTCGGTAGCTTTTATTATTTGTTTGAAAGTCTTTCTGGAGGTGGACAGCAGTCTTTTATGGGGGCCGCATCCGTCCAGGTTTTTAAGGAGGAAAGTGGAAGAAAAGAAAAGAAAACGGCAAAGCAAGGCTACAGTTGAACATGAAGAAGAAAAAGGTGGTCACCACAGATTGAAGAACGAGATAAGTTGACAGTGAAGAAATGGAAATAGCGGAAAGCTTTGCGTACCATGGATCAGTCCTTAACCCAAATAATAATAATTTCTGTGTTAAAAGGATTTTTGCTGGAGAAACTCCGCTCAGGGAATGCCCGAATGAGGCTCCTTTCGTGCCCCCAAGAACTGGGACAGAGACAGGCGCTCAATCCATCATGCAGTACCTGTGTCTTGAACTGCTGACTTGCCAGCCTTCCAGCTAACAAGGCGAGCTTCTTACCCACTGAGCCACCACAGCCCAAATAGAAACAGCATTCAAGAAATCAGGAGAAGGCTGAGACTTGGGCAAAAATGAAGGAATTAGAAAAGATCGTCTACGTGTCACAGGAGACCAGGAATATCATTCATACTATTGGATTGCCAGTCGCCATGTATGCGCTTGAAAGTTGGACAATGAAGAAAGCAGACAGGAAAAGAAAATGGTTCATTTGAATTGTGGTGTCTGGAAGAGATGAAAGATGACGAGGGGGGTTCTTGGGGGAAACCACGAGGAAGCTAAGGCTGTCCTATTTGGGGCACATCATGAGAAAGCAAGAATATCTGGAAAAATGCAAAGATGTTGGAAAAGAAAGTTTTAAGGAAGCAGGAAAAGAGGAAGGCCACATGTGAGCTGGATTGGTTCCTTAAAGGAACCCACTAACTATAACTTGCAGATGTTGAGGACAGGAAATTTGGTGATCTCTCATTTCATGGGGTTACCATAAGTGAGAGGCAGATAACCGTATAACAACTTAGGAATTACTCTAATGAATCATGCATGTTACTTTTAATTGGTTTTTAAAACGTGACTGCTTTTATTTTCTGTGAGCTGCCCAGTCTTTGGAGTTGGGTGGCAATAGTTGGTCCTACCGAGTAGGGCGGTATAGAAATTGAAATATAATAATAATAATAATAATAATAATAAAACCATTAAAATAAATATAAATAAATAAAATGCAGTTGTGTGAAGCATTATATTGTTTGGAATCACTGCTCCCCCAGTCACCTATCTAGAAGTAATTATTTCAACCATATAGTTTTTTTAATTTAAATAGGATGGGGGTGGGGAATCACCAAGCTTTTGTCCATTGAAAACAAGAAACGAACACACTGTTGATTAGTTTCTATGTGAGTGTTTTTTTTTTAATTTACAACATACATTTTAAATAATAGAGCATTCTTTTCCAGTGTTCTCTGAACCAGGCTTTTTTTTTAGAACCTTTTCAAAATACACAGAAATTACAATATTGAATATACAAATCTGGTAAAATACTTATAAGAGTAAAGAAGATCAGAATTGGCAACCACCAAAAAGAAAGGGAAAAATTGTTTGCAGTGTGAAACCACCTTTCCTCCTGCTCTTTTGAGTAACGGCTAATTTCTCTTTCTTTTGAAATATAGGGGGGGAAATTGAAATCAGTTTTGGGCAATATATCAACCCCACCTTTGCCCAGCCTTGGCATCGCCCGGTTCCTGCGATTTCTGTACAGCTTCCATGCCTGGTGTCAGGGTTCTAGTAGAAAGTGTTGACTCCAGAGTGCTGGAGATTTCACTCCGGATTTGAGGGTGATGTTTTCAAGACAACCAAACAGGGACTCTT
Source organism: Furcifer pardalis (assembly GCA_030440675.1). Lineage (NCBI taxonomy): Eukaryota > Metazoa > Chordata > Lepidosauria > Squamata > Chamaeleonidae > Furcifer > Furcifer pardalis. Next base: position 309,039,008 of record CP126890.1, read on the forward strand.
GACATGAGTCTTGGGACTCCAGAGGCAAACCTGGATTCAGGAGGCAAAGACGAGGCCTGTTGCCCGGGATGGCTGATTACGGATGCCGAGAAGGTGGTAGGTGAATCTGGAGTGGGAAACAGGCAGGTCTGACCCATGGTGCAAAATCCATGGGGTGGTTGTGGAATATGTTAGCCTGCTCTTTCAAATAAGCAGGTCACTACGCAAGAATATGTAGCCCCTGTCTTCATAATGGAAAGTCTGAGAGTCATTGCAATTTTAACCCAGGCCTCTGTCTGGTCTTAAATTTTCAATTGTAAGCTCCTTGGGGCTGAATCCTCTGCATCTTTGCAAACCACAATAGCAAAAAGGGGTGATTTCTGCAGGTAGTCTATGTCCACAGAGGAGAGGGAGTATGCATTTGAGAAATTGCCTGTGTATCTAGCTTTCTTCTCCTCTGGACTGTTAAAAAATATTTCTGCACTTCAGTCCCCTTAAAATGTCTCCGGTTGGTTATATCCTGATTCCAAGCCGGTTCTCACACACATTCAGATGCTGACTTTGAGTGTTTAAAAACACTGCTGTGAACACGCATTTTTTTTTAAAAAAAGGAAAATAAAATGAAGCAGTGTCGGCTTTAAAAAAAAAAAAAGGCATAAAAGGAAGAGCAGCATTGATCCATCATAATAAGTAGGTATGGAAATATAACCCCAGCATTTGCTGGTGAGTTAGTTAACCAGAAGTTGCCTTTGTAGCATTTCTTACAAAAGATGAAGTAATGATTTTCATGTAACCCCAAAGCACTGTTGACGGTTCTGCCTCCTACATTTCTAGTCACAATTTCCACTTTAAAATTACTTATTTCCTGATTTTTTATGTTTATTGTTTACATATATGCCCAATAAGGAGTAAGAGAGAAACCTGCTTTAATGCTGTTAGACCCTCATCCACCCACCCAAAACAAACATCCAGAAATCACTTTAAATTATTCTAATCAAGATGGGTGCCACTGGTTTAAGCAAGGATCCTGCCTAACTGACGTGTTGTTTTGCAGTGGGAATGGGCCACCCCATAGCAAAAAACTCGTGCAAGACTGAAAAGAAACAGTTTTTAGTTCCTGTCCAATGTAGAAGTGTTTGAGCCATTTGCCAAATAATGGGAATCACTAGTTTTCAAGCTGACAGTTTTAAAGTTCCCACAGGAATCCCTGGGGAGTGACTGTGTTTTTGTGCATGTCGTATGTTGTCAAGTTGTGTCTGACTTCTAACTGCTTACAGTTTTCAGGAAACGTGATCTATTTAAGGGATGAATTTACCATTGCTCCTTGCCATCTCCACGATTCTTCATTGGCCAAACCAAGATTTGAATTCCGGGCCTCCAGAATTCTAGTCCGTCACCTTATCCATTATGCTATTCTGACTCTTGGTGCTTTCAATGCCGGGCTCGACATTTCCGCCTTAATTTCTCAGTCCACAGAATGGGGCCAGTCAGGAGATAGAGCAGATCTCTTCATACCAACAATGGCATAGTAGTTAAACAGTGATGGCCAACCTTGGCACTCCAGCTGTTCTTGGACTTCAATTCCAAGAAGCACTGATCAGCAGGAGTGCTGACTTGGACTTCTGGGAATTGAAGTCCAAAAACACTTGGAGTGCCAAGGCTAGCCATCGTTTGTGTAGTGCCATCTCTCGCTAAAAAAACTCCTTGCCAGTCCTGTTTCTCCCAAACTTAAAAGCTTATAATAAAAGGTGCTCACACACAAACGTACAAACACAGGGGGGAAAGTCGATACCATGGGAAAAGGGATAGTAGCAAGTTATACCCTGTAAACCGGACCCTGTTCTGCATAAACATTACTACTAAAAAGAGCATTACTAATATGTCCTCTGCCAAAACCTTGTTTATCAACAGTTACTGGTCTACCATTAACAAAACCCCAAAGCTTTGTAACTCTCTTGATATAATTATTCTGGGTAATCTAGTAAACCATTGCGGAGGCATCCTGCAATACTTAGGTTGAAACCTTTTCACGCTGAAAGATTTCTGATGGATCATGTATCCTATGGGGTGATCCAAAAGACGAGCATGTAAAGCAGCAAATCTATTTATCTCTTCTGCTTTCTTACAGATTCACATGTTACAGAGCCAGTGTTAAAATGATAGGGAATTTTTCAACTAGTCTGTATGTGACAGCCTGTTTTTATTCCGAATTAAAGCAAAGTTTTGTTCTGAATTAAAGCAAAGTGCTTTGAGTGTTTCCTGTTCCAATGAGTCTGAGTCATTTTTATACCTTCAACTAAACAGCTCCCTCCCTCTCTAGCTCATTTGTTCTCAATTCCTTCTCTGTTTTCCCACGGGGGAAAATGTAAAAGAACGCAATCCTTTCATTAATAGTCACATATTTTGCTTTAAATGTCCAGCGGAAAAAAACAAGCTATTTAAGGGGCGTGGGGGTGTGTTAATCTGCCAGGTCTCGTAATCCTAAATTTTGGTATTTTTGGTTGTTGAGAACTATCCTACATCTTGGCTTGGAGAATACAAATACTTATGCCTAGATTTTAAAACTCAAGAGTAGAACGAGGGTCAAAATGTGAAAAATCAACCTCTACTACGCAGATTGCACCAAAACAAATTTAAAAAACCATTCAGCTGCACTGTGAATGCATTATGCAAATTGCAACAATTTGCTTATCATGGATCATTTTGCACAACTCCTACCTTTTTCTAAAGGTTGGCTTGTTCGAGAACTTTATAAAAAAAAATTTTTTTTGGCAAAGATCATGCGACTAGAAACAAGAGAAATAGAAACAGTAAAGAGACACCGGAGGAGGAAGTAAGAGGAACCCAAAAACCAGGTAAGATGATCTTATGGTCAGACCTCTGAAAAGCCTTAGGTCCGTGATGGCGAACCTTAGCACTCCAGATGTTCTTGGACTTCAATTCCCAGAAGCCCCAGCCCCAGTGAATCCACACGAATGGTTTTGCTGTGTTTTATTTCCGCTTCCGGGAGCGACGAGGGTCCATTTTACTTCCACGAGCGATGAGGGCGGTGCAGGGCGGATGAATCGCAGCAAACCCATTCGTGTGGATTCACGGGATGCTTGGGCTTCTGGGAATTGAAGTCCAAGAACATCCTTAGCATTCCATCACTGGACTAGAGAATCACACAACTCAAAAACTTTTGGAACAAACGTGGTAACTCAACATTTGGATAGCAAGACATCGATAAAACTAAGGGAATCCCTTTGCAGTGTTAAGTCTTTAGTGATCCAACTCTGACATAGATATGTTCAATTGGGGACCGGAAGTAATAATAATAATTTTGTGTCAGAAATTTTTCTGGGGTGAAAGGATTTTTGTGGGACAAACTCCGCTCAGGGGATGCCCAAATGAGGCTCCTTTCATGCTCAATCCGTCATGCAGTACCCAGGTCTTGAACTGCCAGCTTGCCAGCCTTCCAGCTGACAAGGCAAGCTTCTTAACCACTGAGCCACCGCACCTAGAAGTACAAATCAGATTGCATTGTGATCAGGATCCCCTTTAGAATGGGGGGGGGAGGGATTGGACTCTTCAATTAATGAACTCTTATTTTCTGGTTTGTTGATTGAGCTATATGTTGGTTGCAAATTGTGTGTGGGGGGCCTTAGGTTATTCATTATCTCAAAGGTTTTCTACTAGTATTCTTCCCCTGAACATCATTAAAAAAATATTTTATAATTGCGACAAAGTCCCCATTCTCATCTGAAGGAGGAGCACAGCATTTCTAGCCAACATGCCTTTTATCATGCCAAATTATCACACATTTCTGGTCACATTTAAACATGGCTCTCCAGATTCTTAAACGTATAAATGTAGGGGTTCCCAACTTTTTCAAGCCAGAGGCCGGATCACGCTCTCTCAGTCAGCTTTGAGGGCCGGACAGCCATTTTGCCCTGCCTACACAATGGGGGTGACCATTTTGTCCCAACCGCTTCAAGGGGGTAGCCATTTTGTTTCTCGAATGCCCTTAGAAGGGTGGGGGGCACATGAAATGGCACCGGGGGGTGGGGCGGATCCAGCCCTCAGGCCTTAGGTTGGGAACCTCTGTATTAATGCCACCTAAATAGGTATTTTATTCATGTTTATCGTCTATTTTTCGTTTGGGTTGTTCTGGTTTTATATTACTGCTTTCTGAGCTGTTCTCTTATCATTGGAAGCCACTCCGAGCAGGTTTTGCACCATTAGGGGGTGAGGTATAAAATTAATTAGTTAATTAAAAGGCGGAAAACTGGCTAAAGCAGTGTCCTCCGCCTGCCCTATGATCAGCTGGGCGCAGTAAAAGGTGACCTTATCAGAGATGCGGGACACATGACCCTCAAAATACGCTCGGCGACAGAGCCCATCATCCCCACCTCCAGCTCTGGTGATGGGGATTGTAGTCAAACCATGTAGTGATTCTGCCAGCCAGGGGCAGATTTTGTGGATGAAACAGGAATCATATGATAAAAAAGGAACAGGGGAGTTATGCTAGAATAGTGATGGCAAACCTTGGCACTCCAGCTGTTATTGGACTTTAATTCCCAGAAGCCCAAGTCCCTGTGAATCCACACAAATGGGTTTATAGCACGTACAACTTTGGCACTCCAGGTGTTCTTAGAGTGCTATAGAAGAACAAGACAAGTTGACAATGAAGAAATGGCAATGGCAAAAGGCGCAGTAAACCCATTCATGTGGATTCACAGGGACTTGGGATTCTGGGAATTGAAGTCCAATAACACACGCAGTAAACCCATTCCTGTGGATTCACAGAGACTTAGTCTTCTGGGAACTGAAGTCCAAGAACAGCTAGCGTGCCAAGGTTTGCCATCATGGTGCTAGAAACTGCTGTCAAATATATATTATTTCCCACCCTGCTGTTTACTTCTCTCTTTGTTTCTCCCAAATAAATTTCTTCTCCTTTCCTTAAAAAACATTAAAATAATCAAGTGATGCCTCCTCCCTATGACACCCTCCGAAAGCCAAGCCTGCTATATAAATTGCAAAGTTCATCTCCATGCTTCTATTCTGCTACCAAAAAAGGGACCGTGAGTTTTGGGAACTGGAAAACAAATTTGCAAGAAATTCTGTGGGCCAGACTCAGAACTCTTTCCTCCCTCAGATCCGGCATGAAGAGCAGAAAGGGAAAGAAATCAAGAGTGGTTGGGTGGAAGGATCAGGTTGGAGGATCGGAGGCCCCCCCCCCCCGGCTTTGCAGAAAAGCCACCGGTGTGTGCCTGCTGCCCGAGGCCCAGAAACGGAGCGCCCCCCCATGTTGGATCTCCAGCCAGTCTCACCGCACGGCCTTGTGTTTCCCGCCGCAGCATCTGTAATGCTCGCCGCACGTGTGGCAGGCGTGCAAGGGCAAGTAGCAGCACATGCAGGGCACCACGAGCGACAGGGTGATGAGGGCCATCCAGCGGATGCAGAAGTGAGGGTGCCCGGTGTCGCAGGAACATGGGTCCGAGTACTCCCCTTCCGAGTCCGACATGCAGTGGTAGAGCATACTCTCGGCGCACCACATGCAGGAGAACTGGTAGATGCAGCGGCCGATGGGGTCCGGGGCATCCTGGCACTGCCCGCGCCCGTTCTCCTCGTGGCTAAAGACGTCCCGGCAGTACACGCACCGTGAGGGGGCCGCGTCCTCTTCTATCCCAGCTGCCCCGGGAGGCGTCTGGTGTTCCTTAGAGGCCTTGTGTTTGGGGGGCGAAGGGGCTCCATGGATACGGCATGAAGGGGAGGCCTTGGGGTCCTTCAGCCCCCCTTCGGCCCCCGGGGGGAAACTGTACTCCTTCTCCCGGGGGGATTTGCTGCCGCCTCCACCGCCTCCGCCCTTCTTGAAGTGTACGCACAGGTCCACCTTTTCAGGGTCCGGCGGGGGCTTCTGCACCGCGGCCCGGCGGTAGTCCTCGTAGCCTTTGGTGACCCAAAGGTCGCGGCACGGGCTGATGCTCTCGAGCTCCTCTTCGTCCGGAAGTGTCAGCTGTTGCAAAGGCTGGGGTTGGACCTAACACAGAGAGGGAGAGAAGCACTCGAACTCAGGTCTTGAAAGCCCCAGATCAAACCATTCACTGTTAAGGAACAGGACGACACCACACCAGGCATTGAAACTGGCTTAAGAGTCCTTGCTTTCTATTCAGAGAGCCATAGGAGCTGCAGTGGCTCAGTGGTTAAGAAGCTCGCCTTGTTAGCTGCAAAGGCCAGCAAGTCGGCAGTTCGAGACCCGGGTACTGCATGATGGATTGAGTGCCTGTCCTCTGTCCTGGCTCCTGCCAGCCTAGCAGTTCGAAAGCAAGAAATTGCAAGTAAATAAATAGGGACCACTTTGGTGGGAAATCTTGGGGACATGAAAGGAGTCTCATTTGGGGGGAGGGCTGAGCAGAGTTTCTCTAGCAAAAAAAATCTTTCAACCAATAATAATAATAAAAAGCAGAGAAAATGGCAGCCTAAAATCTATTTCATCCTGTTGCAAAACAGATTGTAAGGCGGGTGTTACTTTTGGTGGGAGGAACCACGTGACTGGCCCGCTGAAGCATGTGACTGGCCCACAGCCCGCAAAGTTTGGGCACTCCTGTTCTACAGCCTTGGCATGAACAGCCTCCCAAAGAAGGAAGGGTGCTTTGAAAACCCTGCCTGTAGCGAAACCCAAAAGCCACTGAAATGGCCACCCAGCCGCCCCGAGCGGACACGTACTGGCCCAGATGAGCCTGCCCCCTGCGGCATGCTGAAGGAAAACTCTTCCGAGATGGGCGAACGGAGGTAACAGCTGGAGGAGGACTCACTGGTTACGATCGTGATGGGTTTGGGGAGCATTTCCTTCCGGCTGTTTGAGGAGGACTCACTGTCCGTGTGCACCTGGGGAGAAAGAGAGAAGATGCATTAGAGGTTCCTCTCATGTTCCCAACCCTAATTCCCCAACCTTTGGTTTTTTGGACTTCAATTCCCAGAAGCCTCAGTCAATCCCCCAAAACACAGATCAGCCAATGTACTGACTGAGGCTTCTGGGAATTGAAGTCCAAAAACCAAAGGTTAGGGAACACTGAAAGCCAGTCGTATCCAGCTTTGGCTTCTCATCTCCATTTACAGCCAAAGAGCCAGTGCTGTCTGCTCCTTCAGACATTTCAGTGGTCATTTGGCAAGTCATGACTAGAAACAGAACACTGTTACCTTTCCTGCTGAAGTGGTACCTTTGATCTACTTGCAATTTCTTGCTTTCGAAGTGCTTGGTTGGCAGGAGCTGGGGCAGATGATGGAAGCTCATTCCAGCATGGACAGTGTTTCCCAACCTTTGGATTTTTGGACGTTAATTCCCAGAAGCCGAAGTCAATTCCCCAAAGCACTGATCCACCAATGTACTGATTTGGGCTTCTGGGAACCAAAGTCCCTTGATGGGGTATGGGACCCATGTTAGGAACCACTGACCTAAGGTCAGAAGTAATAGCAGATGCTGAGAGAACTAAGCAAGAGAATGACCCTCGACATCTTCTGGACAGAGATGACTCTCAAGTCCACCAGGAAGAGCTTTATGGCAAGAACACTCTTGAAGGTACATAAAAGCAAAAGCAAATTAGAAGATGGAGGAAGGAGCTCACTAGACAAGGGATAACCTGAAAAAAGGAAGTGGCTGATGAACTTTAACCTCTCCTACATCACTTGGAGGACCCTAAACAGGCTGAGAGTTGGAGTCCCTAAATGCAAGACCAACCTGCTCAAGTGGGGGCTGTTGGATGACAACAACACATGGTATGAATGTGGAGAGATACAGAATCCACCTCATTTACTGGCCTGCCAATTACTGCCAGAAACATCCACAGATGAGGATTTACGTTAGGCCAACGAGAAAGCCAAGAAGGTGGCTTCATTTGGGCAGTCTAAAGTCCAATCTGGACATGAAAGGAGGAGCAGAGATACCTGGGCAGGCAGTCCCTTGCATAGGCTGAGGAAAGATACTGTCTGCACCGGGAATATTCATATAGAGCACTGCCAGAAGCACAATCTCCTCCTGGCACTCAATGGGAGTTTTCCAAGCTGCTCCCGTTCTGACCAAAGCAAACTTACCGCAAGAGCTTCGTCTTCCCCATCAGCTTCATCCTGAGAAGAGGAGGCGGTGGAAGAAGGCGAGAGGGAACCTGAGAGAAATAAATACCCATTTACATTTCACCCTGAAGGTACTTGGGCCAGGGTGGCTCCGCAGTAAAGAGGCAGTTGAGACTCCTGCCTCTAGAGGCAGCTTTCGAGCAAGGGAGAGGTTGATGCTCATCTCCATTTACTGTACTGTCAAACAGCCAGTGTAGTCTGCATCTCTAGATGTTTCCATGGCCATACAGCAAGCATGAGTAGATGCCGGAGCATACAGAATACTGTTACCTTTCCCGCCAAAGTGGTACCTATTTATCTACTTGCAATTTCTTACTTTCAAACTGCTAGGTCGGCAGGAGCTGGGACAGGAGCTCACTCAAACTGCTGACCTGCCAACCTTCCGGCCGTCAAATTCAGTGTCTTAACCACAAAGCCACCACAATCCCTTTTGTAAAGTTAGGTCGGTGCCATTCTATGCCCCATTTTCCCAATGTAGGAAGACGGAGGAAGCCGAGAAATGGAAGGCTACCTTGTTAGCTTATGTTTAAGGGGGATTTTGAAATGGGGACCTCCCAGCTTGCTCTCTTCACCACGCGTCCTGGGTTTCTCAACCTGAGTGCTCCAGATGTTCTTAGTCTTCAATTCCCAGAAGCCCTAATCAGCAACTGTGCTGGCTTGGGCTTCTGGGAATCGAAGTCTGTAGGGAATCATTTATAGCCTTAATTAAGATTGTACCCTTTTTATATACTTGTGTTATAGATCATATACTTGTATTAGGTTTTTATACTGAATGCTAGATTTCATTACTGTATGTAGCTGCTGGAAAAATACAACTGGGCCTCTTGAATGAATGCATGTCCTTGAAATGCCTAGCTCTGGCTGGCATTAGAGATAAGAAAGGGCCTTTCCAGTTTGTTATTAAGAACACTATATAGTTGTGTTTTTCTACCCATATCTTAGTCCCTCCTCCTTCCCCCTCCTTTTTTCTCCTGGCTGATGAATACAGTAATACCTCATATAACATTAGTATCGAATAACACTAAAATCGCATAACATTAAGGAATCTGGGGGGAAGAATTGCATCAGATAACATTAAGATCCTATGGGATGCTTCAGATAACAACCGCTAAAGCCTGTGTGGTTACAATGTATCTCTATGGATCCCATAGAGGATCAGATAACACTAAAAATCATATAACACCAAGACTTGTGGAACCAGGTTTTAGTGTTATATGAGGTTTTACTGTACCTATATCTCTCTTTGTGTGTGTGAATGTATCAGAGATATGCCAAGCAGTCTGCTGAAAGCAAGAAAGCTAGTTAGTACTTCGTAGGCTTCTTGAGAGCTCAAGAAACTAATAAAGGCTTTTGCACTTGGATCCAAGATTTTCAGACTCATTTCTTCAGCGCAGATTGTTGGAGCTGGTTCTTCAACAGAAGTCCAAGAACATCTGGAGAGGAAAGTTGGAGGAATCCTGAACTAGTCTATACCACCTTGTGGGTTCTCAATTGCTTGAGAACTGCATTATGAAAAACTCTGCCACAGACCGACTAAATAATGGCAGAGATTGCTCAGAGAATCTCTGCAGGAAAGTTCCCAAGGGCTTTGAAGGTGGGATGGCGAGTGTGCCCAGTGGCATCTTAGCATAATATTCCATGTACACTGCATGCTATGTCTATTAAAACAATCAATATATTTAAAGTTTGGTCGGAGGTCCTTCTCTTGCGGGCCAGCTGCCATATTGCCTCCTAACCCTTCCAGGCTGCTTACACATCAGCGTGTGGCCTGCCGCTAGCCTCCCCCAAATTCCTCGAATTCCCCGCTTACCTTCAGTTATTTCTTCCAGTGCCGCCTGCACCCCACTCTCAAAGGCCACAGCATCTGCAGGGCTCTGGAAGGTGAGGCCGAACTTGTTGTCCCCCACTTTCCAGTGGTGGAAAATGGGGTTCACCTTGTTGTAGACCAGGTCCCTCTTGAGGGTGCATTCCAAGATGGTCTGTGAGACGGAGAGAAAGAGGTCACCAAGGAGGCCATTGAGAGGCGGCGGTCTTAGAAAGAACGGAAGATATAGAGCAAGCCAGGGGCCTGGTCACACTCTCTCAGTCAGCTTTGAGGGCCGGAGGGCCATTTTGCCTCTGCCTGCATGATGGGCGGCCATTTTGTCACAACAGAGTCAAAGTGGCAGCCATTTTGTTTCTCAAATGCCCTTGGAAGGGGCACATGAAATGGCACCATGGGCCAGATCTGGCCCCCAGGCCTTAGGTTGGGAACACCGTCTTACACCAAAGCAACTTTTTCCATGTTTTATGCTCTTCACAACACTTCCATTGGCCAACCATACAAGGCGGCTCTATTTTGGCCACCCTCTTCTCCTCCTTCCACAACCACCATCACGACCAACACAGAATACACATGGGAAGAAGAGATTTTCCATTCATTTCAAGGGGGCATCTTTGGTTTGTAAACCCCCCCCCCGACCAACGAAGGCCTCCTCCATGACCTCTTTCCCCCAAAAAAATCTCACCGTCTGGTCCCGAAGGCGCTCCCCGCTGATCAAGTACTGGCGGTGTCGCCCTTCTTCGGGCCGTCGCACTTTGCAGATCATGACGTGGCTCAGGCCGCCACCGCCCATGGGCACCCAACCCCCGCTCGAGTCATCTCGGGTCATCACCACAGCCCGCACCCGAACCATGTAACTGGGGTCACAGTGGAGAAAGAGGCAGAGAATCAACAGCCACCATCATGAACAAGGAACATTGCAAGGGCTCTCGTGTTTCTGCCGTCAACATCCCTAACAATACCAACCGAGCATAGAATTGCCTAATGGAGAAGCCTGCTGATGCACTGGAGTACACTGATGTTGGGCAATGTGCCCAGGCTTCAGGATGGAGAAGGCTGAGCCTTCCACAAATCTGTTTCAAAGCCTTCTTCTGCTTTCATATCATGATCAAATCCTGGACTGCCAAAATGAACCCACTTTCTTGGCTTTGTCATTGGCCAAACCCAAGTCCACATCGGTGCATGTTTCAAGCCGTAATTGGCAGACCAGTAAATGAGCCGGATTCTGTATCTCTCCACATTCACACTGCGTGTTGTTGTCCACCAGCAGCCCCCACTTGAGCGTGTTGGTCTTACATTTAGGCACTCCAACCCTCAGCCTATTCAGGGTCCTCCAAGTGATGTAGGTAGGGGAGGTCGAGTTCCTCAGCTGTATCTTCCTTTCATGTTATTCTTTGTCCAGTGAGCTCCTTCCTCCATCTTTTAATTTGGTTTTGCTCTTGTGTACCCTCCTTAAGAATGTTTGTTCCTGTCATAAAGCTCTTCCTGGATCTGAGCCAGAAGACTTGAGGCTCATCTCCATTCAGAGGATGCCGAGGGTCCTTCTCTTGCTTAGTTCTCTCGGCATCCGCTGCTACTTCTCTCTTGATCTTAGGTGGAGGGATACCAACAAGAGGGTCTATTTTCTCAACTGGTGTTATGTTTGAGGCCTCCTGTCATACCAGCAGGATGCCGCAAACCTACAGCAGTTGAGAAAATATGCCCTCTTGTTATACGACTCTGACGTCCAGGAAGGGGCCTCCAACTCATTTCTTAAAAGATTTGGGCTGACGCTCTGGGCTTTCCCCCTCTCTGGCGAGCACCCTCTCAATTTAGAAAATGGAACAATGTGAAAACAAAAAAAGGAAATGAAATATTTATCTCCTGCCCAACACCAGAATATTTCAGGGCAGCTGCAGATGACTAAAGCGGCATTAAGCTGTCTAAGAATGGTGCCGTTGTTAAGGTGTGCATAATTGTGGTTTTGGACTGTAATACTGTACTCCCAAAATTCTCCTAAGGAGCCGTTTTGGAACCGTACATGTTCAGTTAGTGGGAACAATTCAATTTTACACCAACATAATTTTTATGGGAATAGGCACTCCGTGCACTCTGGCATCTAGTCATGCCTGCCACAGGACCACGGAAACGTCTGCAGATGCTGACAGTGATGGCTCTTTGGCTATAGATGGAGAGGATCCCCACCCCCTAGAGCAGGAGTTCTCAACCTATGGCCTGTGGGCCAGATCCCGCCAAATCATCCAGCCCCCTGACCTCGCTCCAGCCGTGGCCACAGATGTATTTATGACAGCCGTAAATGCATCTGCAGATGTTGTTAATGCATCCACAGCTTTGGACGCATTTTACAGCAGCGTTTACTGCAGGGGAAACCACCGGTCTGGCCCCCTCAACTGTCTGAGAGAGCGTGACCTCTGCCCTAGAGTCAGACACAACTAGCTTTCAAGCAAGAAAGACCTTGACCTTCATCTTAAACCAGGGGTGCCAAAACCTTTTGGGCCTTGGGCTGGTCACATGGTTCAATGGGCTGATCACGTGGTTCCTCCCACCGGAAGTGGAAGTAAAACGTGCCTTGCAATCTGTTTTGCAACAGGATGAGATAGATTTTAAGCTGCCATATGGGACCATACGGGCACATTTTACTTCTGCTTCCGGGAGCGACAAGGACAGCATTGGCTGGATGCATTGGCATCAGGGGCCAGATCTGGCCCACAGGTCATAGTTTAAACACCCCTGTCTTAAACAACTGAGTAGGTTTTAAACCATTTTCAAGGAACATAGGATCTCAGCCAAGGTCAGCAACACGACACTGACAGACATTTCACTTTTTCGGCAATGGCATTCTTTCAACAAACTTAGACCTCCCAAGCAAAAGTTGTCCCTGCAATATTGATGAGGAGGACATTGATAGATCTGAAGGTCAGAGACTTGTGATTTCTCCCCATTGAACAGCAGCTTATAGGAAGTGGGTGGGACGGCTTCAGAGAACAGTTTTCAAAAAAAAACAGCACACAAAACATCATTCAGGGGCTGCAGTGGCTCAATGGTTTAGAAGCTCACCTTGTTAGCTGGAAGGTCGGCAGGTCAGCAGTTCGAGACCCGGGTACTGCATAACAGATTGAGTGCCCTTCTCTGTCCCAGCTCCTGCCCACCTAGCAGATCGAAAGCAAGACATTGCAAGTAGATCAATAGGGACCAGTTTGGTGGGGGGAAAGACCTCGGGGACATGAAAAGGAGCCTCATTCAGGTGTCCCCTGAACGGAGTTTCTCCAGCAAAAAATCCTTTCAATCCACAATAATTTCTAACATGAAATTATTATTTTTTATTATTACCTCAGTCTATCGCAGCTTCTTTTAAGAGGGGAGATGGATGGAAATCATGACATGTGGAATTGTGGATCCATGTTTAAAAATGACAAATCAAGCTGCTCAACTATAAGTCGTCCCGAATATAAGTCGAAGTACCGAATTTGGACCTTAAAACTAGGAGAATAGATTGACCCAAATATAAGTCGGGGTGGAAAATGCAGCAGTTGCTAGTGAGTTTCAATAATTAAAATACTGTACATAAAAATGTGGTAAAATTAATTAATTTAGACATTTGTGTGGGTATATTTTTGAGTGTTTAGGTTGACCCGAGTATAAGCTGAGTCCCATTTTTGGACCTCATTTTGGGGTAAAAAACCCGACTTATCCTCGAGTATATAGGGTATACAATCTAATGCTATCAATTGATCCATGGTCAGGTTATTCATCCACTCAATCCACTTGCAGATTCACCCAAAGCTCAATACAAAATGCACTTTTCAAATGTGGAAAGAAGACTTACAATTCAATAGATGACGGCTACCCTCCCTCCAATTAAAGCCCATCTTTCACATTTCAGGTTCTCATTTTCTGCCGTGACCATGAAGGGAAGAAGCGCCTTCGTAATCCCAAAAGCGTGAAGCTTTCAACCTGTACCTTCCGCCCCAGCAGCTTTTCAACCAGTTAATCGGCTGAAACTTTCGCTGACCAATTCCCCCGTTTTAGCAAACACGCCGACAAATGTCAGTGCACAATGAAAACGGCCATCAAAAGTCGCCTGCATAGTTCTGGGGATGATCACTTGCCACCTATATCTCTGACCTTCTGACACCTAATTCGTATTTCAAGTTTGGGATGAGTAGTTAAATTAAATATATTTTTGAAAATATTTTACATTTAAAAATAATAATAATTAAACCAGCTTCTGCTAAACCAGTCTGCGTGTCCAGCCATTTTCATTCCTGGTTTGCTCTTCCAAACATGTTTTTCCTACCTACATTATTTTTAGCTCATCAAAGCCTATTAAGCAATTTTCTTTCCCAAGCAGGACGTCAATGATTTCCCACGCTGCTCCTCTCCCTTGGCTCCAGTTTTTGCACGTGGATTACGTGTCGGACTTGTAACTTCTCTCCCCCCCCCCAAATAATAATAATCCAGGACTAGGGGTGGGTTATTATAGGATGGAATTAAAATATGGTCTGGCCAGGTTATCCTACTATGGTTATAGAGTAGTCCCTACTCCCAGTGGCTCAACGGTGAGTATCAGGTGGCGGTTAACTAACCTGACAACGCTGAGGACTAGCGGTCTTGGGTGCCAAAGTCCACAGGGAAGGGTGATGGTCCCCAAGTGGGTTAAATCCCACTTGAAACCCTCTTGATGGAGGGCAGCAGATTCATCAATTCTGGCCTGGGGCTGAGGAGGACTTTGCATGCCAAAAGAGTTCAGGACCAGAAAGAGACTCGTGGAACTAGATCAGTGGTACGGGGTCATGCTGCAATGCAGAAGGCAGATGAAAATCCACTACATTATATTCTCAGGACAGTCTTCATGGCTATTTGTCATGAGGATAGTCAATATTCAGATTCAGATACAGCAGATAAAGAATGAAAATATGTGTCCAAATGCCAAGCCAGGTCAAGCATCGGAACAGAAATGAAAGGGTAATTAGAAGCTGGACAGTCTTCCTGGCAATTCTACTGAGAAACACCGAACATCGTGTCAAAACAAAAACGGTCTCTTAAGCATTGGGCCAAACGACATGGCGAGCAGCTTCGCTCTTGGGTGTCAGTTTCCAAATAGGACATAAACCAAGGTTCTAGTCCTCATGGGTGAAAAATTTGCAGTCCCTTTCCCCAAAACAAAAAAAGGAGGCATTTGTTTCTGCCGAAATTTTCCTACAGCAGGACAGCAACGAAAATATTCAGAGACCATAGCATCTCTATGTCCCGGGGGTCGAGGAAGTGGGAGAAATCCATGTAATGTATTACAGGTTACACGTGATTATAGGATGCACAAATCTCCTTTTGCTTTGGGGTGAATTGGGCAGCCTTGGACCATGCCGAGATTTCAAAAATTGTAGCTCCCCCCACCACAACTCTGGGGTAGGTAAAGGTCAACGTCTCACTTGCTCGAAACCCAGTCGTATCCAGCTGTAGGGTTTGATACTCATCTCTGTTTACAGCCAGAGGCAGTACTTTCTGCGTCTGCAGACATTTCCGTGGGCATGTGGAAGGGATGACTAAATACCAGAACGCTGTTACCTTCCCACCCAAGTGGTACCTGTTTCTCTACTTGCAACATCTTGCTTTCGAACTGGCAGGTTGGCAGGAGCTGGGAGAGATGACGGGAGCTCAGTCCATCATGTAGCTCTCGGGCTTCGAACTGCTGACCTGCTGACCTTCCGGTCATCAAGTTCAGCATCTTAACCACTAAGCCAGGCTGCCAAATTCATCCCAGCCGTTAATACCTTCATGCGCTCCCGACTAAACCCACTGCCTCTTTTTGACCTTGTCAGATACCCGTGGAACGAGTCTTCCATTTTCTGAGTGAATATCGGGAACTGACAGCTGTGAACGCCATCTTTTTCTCAAAGCTTGTGCACAGAGTGGGGGAAAAATACGTGTGTAATTGTAATTACTATTTCTCTCCCTCTCTTTTGCACAATCTATTGCAGCCGCCCAAGAAGAGACGTCGCTGCATTTGAGATGGGAGGAGAAAACTTCCTTGTAATGTACGTCTCCTTCTAAAGCCATTTTGGACTCTCAGCCGACATTACTGTACTTCCAACCTTGTGACGGAGATTCGCACGGCAGTTTCTGAGAAAGCAAAGGTTCTTTTGGGTCCCAAAGTGTTTTTTGGGCTCATCCCCAGACCGGCAATGTAGTTGTTTGTAACATCTGGAAGAGGGAATTTCACAGCTGCTGTGTTGCTACAGGAAAAACCTTGGCTTTCTCATCTAATATCCTTTGCCACCGTAAGGAAAGTTGGGTGGTCAAAAGGAAATGAAACAAAATAGCCACAGAACAGCCCCAAAGGTCATGGCTCTCATGTCACCCCC
Organism: Furcifer pardalis; assembly: GCA_030440675.1. Taxonomy (NCBI): domain Eukaryota; kingdom Metazoa; phylum Chordata; class Lepidosauria; order Squamata; family Chamaeleonidae; genus Furcifer; species Furcifer pardalis. Next base: position 309,055,283 of record CP126890.1, read on the forward strand.
CAAACTCACCCCTAACAACTATCCATTTTAATTTAGTGAGGATTTCACCAGCTCTCTTACAGAATGACTGCCAAAGGGACGTGATATACAATTGCCATTAAACCTAGGGCCGAGTATAAGGCAGGGGTCGGCGACTGGTGGCCTTCAAATCCCTCACACCAGAACCAAACCTTTAGATATGCCCTTTGAGGCAAAAGGACAGGATTTTCTCTTGTATGAGACCTTAGGTAGAAGTAAAAGGTAAAGGTCTCCCTTGCTTGAAAGCCAGTTGTATCTGACTCTGTGGTATGGTGCTCATCTGTTTACAGCCAAAGAGCCAGTGCTGTTCTCTGTGTCGGCAGATGTTTCTGTGGCCATGTGGCAACCATGAATAGATGCCGGAGCGCACAGAACATTGTTACCTTTCCTGCCAAAGCAGTACCTGTTTAGCTACTTGCAATTTCTTGCTTTCGAACTGCTAGGTTGGCAGGTGCTGAGACAGATGACGGGCGCTCACTCTGTTACACAGCACTGAGATCTTGAACTGCTGACCTGCTGACCTTCCAGACGTGAAGCGCAGCATCTTAACCACTAAGCCATGACAGCTTGTAAGCTAGGAAAGGGTTCTTCCCTTGACCATTACAATCTGTCCTGGATCTTTCTGGCCACCAAAGAATGAGGCCTTCAGGGCCGGACTCTTGGACTACGGCTTTTACAATGACAGGCGATACCTTAAAACAGAAATGGAAATGCACTCTTAATTCACCTCTACCTTCTTTCAGAGCCAGATAAAAGGAAGGTTTGTGCATTCTGAGAATCAGAACTGATTTTCTCTCTGAGGCTGTACCCATTTCACAGATGGGTAAAAAACACAACTGCTAAAATAAATCTTGGCTGACCCGAATTTTAACCCTTTATACCGACATGCACTTCCATATCAATAAAACAGATGTTTAACAGATGCCTTTGCTTTTTAGATAATGCCCACCCACACATGTCATCGCACACTGCCTTAGAGAAAGTATTTGATCTTGTATACGCAGGAGCAACAAGAAGACGAAATGCACCTGACACGCTTTTCTAAGTGACTGTGCTTTGAAAATCTGCATTAAACAAAGCTCGGTTTAAAAAAAAAAAAGCAGAACTGTGATCAATGAAACCAGGCTATATTTGAGCCATCGTAAGCGATTCATTGCAAAACTTTGCAGTCCGTCTGAATAGGAAGAGAAGGAAGGGTTGGCTAAATGAGTCAGCAGTGAGATTAGCGGGGTTGTATCTGCTACACACGAAGACAAACTGGTTTGGAACCATTTTGACTGCCATGGCTTTCTTGGAAAGGATCACGGGAATTAAAATGTGGTGCCGGCCATCTACTAATAAACTGTGTTTGATCCTTCATTCACAGATCGACCAATCCCCTGTGATAAAGGAATGGCAGCTAACCCAGATTTAAAGAAAGTCAAAAAGCAGATCAGTCCAACGTCTTCCTCTACTAACCTTTCTCCAAAAGTCAAAAAACCTCTAAGATGATTTTGCCTGTGGCCTCCATCTCAGTTCTAACTACTCGAACACTATGATTCCTTCTCTCCTTCAACAGCCAATTCGACCCAATCTTCTTTATGGTTCTTCTTCTTCCGTGTCCAGGCCAGACATGAAACTGCCAAAATGAAGGCACCTTTGGGTGAGTTCATTCCACAGTTCCTTTGGCCTGACCCAGTGTGAGGAAGATTAGCTGGCAACACAAGGTTGCCGTCACCCAATTGTGGTTCAAAAATACCCCAGTCTTCAAGGAGGCTCTTTCTGTGCCTCACTCCTTTAACTTCCTCCTAAGAAAAAAAAATCTCAATCAAGATATCAAGCTACCAAAAAGGGCCTTTTAAACCCCTTCCTGCAGAAAATCATTCATTCATTTCATTTCATTCATTTATTCAATTTATATCCTCCAAGTTTTAATGGAAAAACTGGACATTGGTAAGCCAAAAGGAGACCAATTTTTGTATTTTGCAGTTCACTTTCCAGAATCTTTTTTCGTGACTTCATGCACAAAACAGGTTCAAACAGTGAGATGGTGGTGGTAAAAGAAGAGGAATATATATATACTTTTATATATTATTATGTATTATTACATATATATATTATTACAGATCAAGAATGTGCAATACAGGGTCAGGTACCGTTCCAATCATCAAGAATTTGCAACAATACCCAATGGTCTCAGATAAAAATGGAGATGTATGTTTTTATGTATGTATATATAAAAAAACCCCATAAATCTCCATTTTCAATCCAAAACCACAGGGCGCTGTTGCAAATTCCTAGTGGTCAGAATGGTAACTTGTATACATATACTTTGGTCTCCTATATATCTATAAAACCCCAAAACGGCTACAAAAATCGAAAGAAAAGAAAGAAACATCGGGACCCCACTTAATATAATATTATATATCTATATCTCTATATCTCATACAGAGTCTTCAACATACAGGTGACACATCAAAACGCGTTGCTATGGAAAACGACATTATGTATTACAAGATCAAAGATGCCGAAGCAAAGTGGAGACACATACACCTCGTTTTGGTCACCAGGAAAAGGAAATAAGGAAAAACAAGAACTGACTTTTTTTTTTGGGGGGGGGGGGTTAAGGGGAATCTTGTCAACTGAAACATAAGGTATATTTCTTTCACGAACATGCATAGGAGCCAAACAAATACCCCATTTTATAGTACAACACGTTTCCATCCCTTCCTCGCAATGTTTTCTACCCTCATGTTGTTTTTCCCCCCTTAATGGAAAAATAAATCAAAATATATTCAATGCAATTGATCAGACAAATTCTCTCCAGCTTAAGCATTGATTGGGGGGGGGGGAGGCTGGGCTACTACCATTTTTACAGCGAAGGAAAGAATTAAAATCATACAATTATCAGTCCGTCCGTCCCCAGCCTCAATGCCCACACTTCTGCTACCAAAAATCAACATTTTGAGATATCATGCATGCTATAAAAATAAATCTGATGCACACACACACATCCACACACAATTCTCTTTTCTTTGGCCTTGGCATCAACAAGAATTCGATTCCAGAGGCAAAAGGTACCCCCAAAAAAATCAATTTCCATCCCATCTCCACCCTTATAAGCAAAATAACCACCCGACCACTTGGAGACCCCTTTTTATGAAATAATCACATTTCCCAAGGAAAGACACCCACGAGTTTCCCCTTTGAAAAGAGGGGGGGGGGAGGATATGAGCTTTCCTCAACACCCTAGACAAGGCGGCAAAAGAAGAAAGGTTATATAAGTTAGTATAGATCTAATAAATATATTTCCCCCTCTCAAGCTCCAAACCTTTTCTTGAAGAAATGTCAGGTCGATATTGATGGAGGGCAATAAATAAATAAATAAATAAATAAAATAAAGATCGCTTCACTTCTTTCTGACAACCCACCCTTCCGAGATTCACGATGCAGGCTGTCAACAGTTTTGTCTTGTTGGGGGGGGGGGGGGGGGGGACGACGACTGCAAAACCACCTCTCCTCTTTTCCCCCCTCCCTCTCTTGCTGTCTCCTCGTCCTCGGCCCCCCTCCCTTCCCACCACTATCTCCCCTTGAGCTGGTGCAGGTATCTCTCTCTATGGCCCACCCGCCTAGCCTAGCCCTTCCAGCCCATCTCAATGGAAACCCTGGGCTGGGATTTTTTGTGAATGGAGGGTCACGTGACCCAGCCGGGGTTCTTTGTCCGTGTTTCTTGAATAAACAACAGGTGAATCGGAGAAGGGAAAATCATAATCCGGAGGATGGGACAGAGAGCTTTAGATCCGGATCATGCCCAGGTTATAAAAAAATTTTAAAAATTAAAAACGGAGTAAGATAAATCTAGAGACATAGATGATTTTTCTCCTTCCCCATTGATTTTTTTTTCACACGCACGTACCAGGATTAGATCCTTCCACTATGACACAGCCAGCTTTAAAGCCCCCCCTTTGCCTGTATTTCCCCCCCCCCATTCAAAATTAACAGGCTAAGCAAAGAGAAAATGTAGCTCTCACTGTTACAGTCAATTCATACAGCAGACCCCGTTTTTTTTTTATGAATGGATCCCGATGCCAATGGCTTTGATTCACAAACAAATAGACCCCCACCCTTTTTTCTTCCCTTTCTTTCTCTCTCTCTCTCCTCCTGGTGGGATTGGATTTCATTCATAAAAAAGGAGACCCACCGTCTGGCGAGGGAAAGGAAACCTTCATTGAATAAAATAAAATAAAATATAGATAGCTATGCCTTCCTACTCTGACGTCTATATAATTATTATTTTAGCAAAATTAAATAAAATGCATGCAGAGGTTTTTTTTTTTTAAAAGATGGACCAAAAATATAATACAAAAATTATTTTAAGTCATGCCCGTTTTTATGAATGGAGGGGATGGTTTTTAGCTTCCACCCCATATAACACATTACTTAGTATAACCGGGGGGGGGGGGGGAAAGGTGAATTAATGCCCCCAGCCTTACAATAAATAGGAAATCTTTAAAGCAGAAATAAATAATGCAAAAATGCTTTTAAGACATGCTCATTTTTATGAATGGAGAGGATATTTTCCCCTTCCTCTCCCACCCCATAGAGCACATTACTTAGTAAAACGGGTGGGGTGGGGGTGAGTTAATATTCCCTGCCTTACAATAAATAGGAAATCTTTAAAGCAAAAATATATCATGCAAAAATGCTTTTAAGACATGCTGGTTTTTTATGAATGAAGGGGATGTTTTTCCCTTCCTCCCCCGCCCCATATATCATATTACTTAGTAAATCGGATGGGGGGGATGATTAATACTCCTTGCCTTATAATAAACAGGAAATCTTTAAGGAAATATATACATATAGAAGGACTCACTGTGACTCGATCGCCGGTTAGAGCTCCTACATTAGGTTTACATATTCACACTGAAGAGACGCCCCCCCCCTCAATTCAAATATTATGTGCATATACAGATAGATGCATGGATGGGATTAGATCCCCATTTTTCATCATAAGGATGAGAAGGTAGCAGCCATTTCCACCACCCCCTCCCCAGTAGTGCAAATTCGCATCCTTTCTAACCACTCTCCTCCCCCAGTTCTGCAATTCCACCCCTCCCCTTTAGACCCCCCCCCCACCGCTTTTAATGCACCTGCTCCGAACTGCTCACTCCAAGGAAGATACTAACCAAAACCTGGGGGCGAGGGGGGTCTCTTACACCGCCAGAAGCTCTGGATAGGGGGGTGCAGGACAGGATTGGCGGGGGGGGGGGGAACGGGATCTAAAGCTCTGAGATGGAGAGGGAGGTTTCCACCTGGTCCTAATGCCCTGGATTAAAGATCTGAGATCAAAAAGAAAAGAAGAAAAATGGGTGGGAGGAGAAGATGATGCTCAGCAGAAGGAAACCGCCTTTACCTCTCTCCGGCTTTGACCTCAGCAGAGAAGCCATCTGGAGCTGGCAAACGGAATCATCGGCCTGTGTGTGTGTGTAAACAGAGGGCCTGATCCTTCCCCATCCACTGCTAGACCCTCTGCATAGCCCTTTTTGAAAATGGGTTTAAATTAAGATTACCCTAAAAATGTTGGTGTAAATTTAAGGGTTAGAAATCAAGGAAGATGTCTAGGAAGAATTTTGTTTTAAGGTGATAAGCTGTGTTAGTCTGTCCAAGCATATCTGAGAGTAAACAAAACAGAACAGACAAAAAAAAAAAGGACAAAGAATGTTGTGGCACCTTAAAGACTAACTCCTGTATTTAAATGTGAGCTTTTGTGGACCAAGTCCACTTCATCAGAAAAATTTGGAAACAAAAGGTTATGAAAAACATGTCAGTGAGAATTAAAGGAACGTTGTTGTAGGATTATATTCTTCTTCTGCCATAGCTAAATCAGAATTTAGGCGATTCTCATGACGATCAGCCATGAAAACTGTCCTGCAAATATAATGCAGTGGCCTTTCATCTGCCTTCCACATCACAGCATCACAGTACCACTGATCCAGCTCCACTTTCTGGTCCTGAGACCTTTGGGCACGCAAAGTCCTCCTCAGCCTCAAGCTAGGATGGATGAAGTTGCTGCTCTCCATCAAGATGGAGTCAAGTGAGATTTAATCCACTGGGGGACCAGCCCCCTTCCCTGTGGATTTTGATCCTGACTAGTTTGAAGGAAAGAAGTCCCAACAATGTTATTTCCCAAGCCTCCTTTGAGAAACATAATGTAGGGGGTTGCCTGATGGGCTATGTTAGCTGGGGCAGCTGGGAGTTGTAGTACAAAACATCTGGAAGGTGCTACACTGCGGAAGGCAGAACCTGATCAGTAGGACTGGTGCCTGTGGTCCGGTTGCAGTCATACATATGTTACTGAATGGCAGAATTTCTGAGCATTGGCGATGCTGGCGACAGCTCTTGGGGGCTGCTGTCCCAAAACATGTAGAGGTAAAGGCTGCCCTTGCTTGAAAGCCAGTCATATCCTACTCTTGGGTTTGGTGCTCATCTGTGTTTATAGCCAAAGAGCCATCGCTGTCTGTATCTGTAGACATTTCTGTGGACATGTGGCAGGCATGACTAGATGCTGGAGTGCACAGAACACTGTTTACCTTCCCACCAAAGCGATACCTATTTATTTACTTGCAATGTCTTGCTTTCGAACTGGTTGGTTGGCAAATCCAGGACCTTCCTTGTGGCTCCTTTAGTGGCAATAAATTCAGATTTTTAAAAAAAATCCACAAATTTTAACAAAGGCTTTCTTGAAAATTTGCTTTATGGTCCATGAGCCCACCCTCAGCTGAAGGATAGGCGGTTCTAGGCAGGCTGCTGCTTTTGCTGCCCTGTGGAACTCACAACCACAAGACATAGTGAAGGCCATCAACCTGGATAGCTCTGAGAAGAATTTAGAAACATTGATGGAGGAAAAAAGACAGGAAGTTCTATTTGTGACCGTTACTATACAAACCCCAGTATCAGAGGCAATTATAGCTCTCTAAGAGGGATGTTTAGCTAGGCTACTAATCAACCACCTTCGTTAGTTGATTAATTGGTTGCGAAGCCGCTTTTAAAAAAATCAGCAGCACCGATTGAATTTGATCAATACATAGAATATATATCATTTTGGAAAGAGGGGACAAGTACATAGTTAAACAAGACTGAAATAGAAAATAGATTTAAAAATGTACATATTGTCTCAGTGGGTGGCAGGTGCACGTATTGGTTGACAGTAATTTTGTTTTTATTGCGTCAATGTGTATTTTTTTTCTTTTACTTTTATTTCTCTTTTCGAGATGATGTAATTTTTTAAAAATATTTTTTTTTTTTGCCATAGTCGACTGGGTGGCGCAATAAACGTATTCATTGATTGACAAGGGCGGCTTTGCTTTGCTCCATTGATGCACGTGAGGACACACGGGCAACACGTGTCTCACTCCATCCGAGCCAAACCCCACCTCCGCAACACCAAGGGAGGGGGAAGGAGGGGGAAGGGGCGGGGCGTCCGTTATATCCGTTGCGGCCCCGCCCACTCGTTCCATCATCCTCCCCCCCGCCCCGCCCCCGCCCGCTCCTCAAGGGAGCATCAAAGAAGCCAGGCGGTGAGTGGGAGGGACTTAATTTGGGGCGGGAGGTGGTGGCAAAATGGGAAAGGGGCGGAGCTTGAGGAGCAAGGGGAGAAGTCAGCCTTAGTTAGACGCGTTACTCAGTGAGTAGGGTCTAGACTCTAGTAGTAGTGAGGGAGAGAATAAAGCAAAACGGAGGTGTGTGTGTACTCATTAAGTAGTAGGGTCCACCAAAAGGAGACTCATAGAAGTGAGGTGTTTTACTAAGTAAGTAAGTAGGATGGTGTAAGCTGGGGTCCTAAGCAAAGTTTTTATATTCTTCCTCTTTCAAAGGGAGCCAAAGGGCTTGTTATGTTTACTCAGAGAGTAAGGATCAGAAAAAAGAGGGACCATATATAATAAGCTAGGCATTTAAAAAATATCTCATTAAGTTGGCCTTAATTAGGGCGAGGGGGTATCAGGGACTGTGGTGGCTTAGTAGTTAAGATGCCGAACTTGATGACTGGATGGTCAGCAGTTTGAGACCCGAGCACTGCATGATGGAGTGAGCTCCTGTCTCTGTCCCTGCTCCTGCCAACCTAGCAGTTAAAGAAGAAATTCCAAGTAGAGAAATAGGCACCACTGGGGTGGGGAAGGTAACAGCATTCCATGCACTCGGCTGTTTAATCATGTCTGCCGCATGACCGTGGAAACACCTGTAGATGCAGACAGTGCTGGCTCTTTGGCTATAAATTCACTCAGACGTGGGGCTGCTGTGGCTCAGTGGTTAAGAAGCTTGCCTTGTTAGCTGGAAGGCTGGCAAGTCTGCAGTTCGAGACCCAGGTACTGCATGATGGATTGAGTGCCTGTCTCTGTCCCAGCTCTTGGGGACATGAAAGGAGCATCATTCGGGTGTGCCCTGAGTTGAATTTCTCCAGCAAAAATCATTTCAACCCTGAATAATTTCTGACATGAAATTATTATTATTCACTCAGACCTCCTCAGGGAGGAAGGGATGAGCCTTCAAAGACTCCTCCAAGATAATGGAGGAGCATTCCAGGTGACTCCTGTCCTTATGGAGAAGAGACAGAGACAGGTTGGGGGATTTCGGCCCTCCAGATGTGGTTGTTTTTGGTGCCGGGTGGATGGCCCTGATGTAGGCTGATCTCCTATATCAGTGATGGCCAACCTTGGCACTCCAGCTATTCTTGGACTTCAAATCCCAGAAGCCCAAGTCCCTGTGAATCCACATGAATGGGTTTACTGTGCGTGCCAGTAAACCCATTTGTGTGGATTCACACAGATTTGGGCTTCTGGGAATTGAAGTCCAAGAACAGCTGGAGTGCCAAGGTTAGCCATCACTGTCCTATATCGTCTGGAGGGCCAAAGATTTCCCATTCTAAGAAGAGGGGGGAAAGAAATTGTCCGTGGCCAACTTCATGGAGGCTTCTCTCCTCTCCTGGGATTGCAAAGTGGAGTGGGTTGGGGATCTGGCCACACTTTTGGACTCTCCACCCAGTTTCCCATGCTTTGAGTGGGAGTCTAAAGTGGAGAAATGTAGGAAGCAGATCTTTCAAGGGAGAGCCACATTGAAGGTCAACATGGGCTACCCTACTGTAGAGTCCCTTTTCTTCCAGAGATCTGAACAGAAACTAGAGATCTTGATCTTCCCAAAGGGACTGGTCCACTAAGTCCTATTTACTCCCCCACCAACAAATTTTGGGTTTGAGCCCCAGCCTGCCGCCCACTTTAAATCCCTTCTCCGAGGTAGGAGTCGACTGTGGCTGTTCAAAGAACTTTGCTCTCCCTGTTCAAAGCCAGAGGGTTGGAAACTTTATTGGAGGACACGTTCCATGGTTGCCCAGGGAGCGTGTCCCAGTGACTCTGTTGGCTGTGGAATTGTGGGTTGTGTAGTCCAGAAGAAAGAACTGGGAAGTGTTTCTGAGTTCTGATCAAAACCACCTGAACTGGGTTGCGTTCATGTAGACCCGTGGCCCCACTGATGTGTCTTTGGAGCCATCTCATGTGCCCGTTACACCTGCTGAGGCTCTTCCACTCACCATCATGCGCCCTCTTTTCTATCCCTAGGATGACTATATAGAATGGGCAATGTTCAGTCAGATGCAACACAAGAATCGGAGTCTACTAAAGAGAGGGAGGAGAAAGCCCACCCAGACCCTAGGTGCAAACCACCGGATAGTAGCGGCAAGCATGAGCCGGAGAGCCGACCGCCCGGCCCTCAGCTCCCCGAGCCAAAAACTGCCAGCCAGCCGCTGAGCAGTGAGCCGGGCGGAGGGGACAGGCCGGCCGGAGCCCCCGAAATGGGGAAGAGCCATTCCAAGAAGTCCAAACTCAAACTCTCCTCCATGTGGGCCCAGAACTCGGCCAGCGGAGGGATGAAGGCGGCCAGCCTCTGTGATAAGGACCCCGGGGTGGAGAAGCGGGGGCTGGCTTGCATCAGCAGGGCTGACCTCCAGGGCCGGCCGGTGGCTGCCCTCCAAGAGGAGCCCAAGGGACTCAAGGTGGTCCTCAGGCCTCCCCAGGGGGCCACCTCAGAGGCAAGAGACTTGAGCATCAAACGAACACCGGTCAAAGGGAAGAGCAAGTTGGAGGCCTCTCCGCTGGACCAGAACCTGGCCGGGCTGGTGCCGAAGAAGCTGCAGCCAGGACCGCCGGCGGTGGAGCCTGACAGAGTGATGGAGGCACCCAAGGACGTGATGGAAATGGAGGTCTGTTGGACCCAACACGTCCGAGCTGGCTCCAAGGAGCATTTGCAGAAGGAGGACTACCCTCTGGAGACGTCGTCTCCCGCCAAGAAGGAGGCACTGGGTGGGCTTCGCAGCCCAGAGCTGTCCAAAGCAACCGAGGAAGCCTCACCAGGCCCACGGTTTCTCAGTGAACGGAGTACCGTCCGTCCGGTACTGCCCAGTTGCATGGCCCTGCCCGGGAGGAAGAAGGCCCTCCTTTCATGGGGAGCCGGGCCGAAGGAGAAAGAGAAAGCCACCCAGACGGACGGCAGCCCCGGGTGCGACGGGGACTCCCGGGGCCTGGCCTTGGCAGTCAACTCCTCGCTGCCTACAGAACCGCCACAGCCCTTGAGCAACCCGGTGGAAAAGCCTCAGGCCTCCGAAAGTGAGGGGAAGGCTGGGCCTGCGGAGGAGCCGCTGGAAGCCGAAGCGGTCAGTTCGGAGACCATGCAGGAGCTGTTGGAGAAAGGCCTCAACTTCCTCTACAAAGTGACCATCCAGCCAGGGCAGTGGCCCCCCAGCATCAAGCCAGTCAAGCAGAAGCCCAACGTCCTTTCCTCGGGCATCTCCTACGCCGATGTCCTGAAGCAGTGCCCACAAAAGAAGCCGCCGGCCGCCGGTGCCCCGGCCTTACCCAAGGCCCTCTACCACCTCTCTGCTGCGGGCAACAAGCTCCCATCCTTCAAGGGGATAGAAAGGAGCAACCCCGAAGACTTCTCCTCCCTCAGCCAGTTGTTCCTGGAGCACTTCAAGAAGGGCACCCCGAAAGAGCCGGCGTCCCATGCCCCCGGCCAGCAAGTGGTGACGTTCATTGAAGAAATATCCACCACCAACCCCAAGCGGACGGAGTGGCAGAGGCCTCGGCCCCCCACGCCATACCCTCAGCGGCGCAAAGGTCAAGGCAAGAAGCTGGTTAGGTTTGGCACGGCGGTGTCCCAAGTCATGGCCTTCTTGGGAAGCGACCCCAAGTGCGATTGGTTTGTCCATGACGAGAATCCAGTGTCTTTAGTGGCAGGGGACGAAGGGGACCGGGAATGTGCTGATGCCCCCGATGCCGGTGCCGGGGTGGCCGAAGAGGTGGCCTTTTGTCCACCCATCCCGTCCCTCCTCCTGGAACAGGAAAGCCCTATGGAAATTGATGACTTCCCCCTGAAACCCCGAAGTAGACCTCAGGGCCTGGAAGAGATACCCAAAGAAACCAGTCCTGTTAAGATGGTGCCATGCAACGTTTCCCGGGGCGTCGTTGGCCCATTAGCAGCCCCGCAGCCTCTCCCGAAGGAAGAACAGAGCCCAGTCCCTCTCCTTGCTCCTGTGCCGAGGGAGACACCGGAGTTGCCCAGCCCAGCCTCGGCCCCGATGCACATTCCCGCAGGACTAGTCCCAGATCCGAAGGCCCCTGCCCCGGTTCAAGCCAGACCCAAGGTCCGAAAGCAAGGTCCAGCCGCTCCCAAAACAAAAGAGAAGGCCAAGGCTACCGGGCAGCCCAAAGCAAAAGCGCCGAAAGGGAAAGGACACAAGCCGTGGCCCCGTTCCTACGGGATGACCCCCACGCTGCGGTTAGAAGGCTCCCCTCTCTTCCCGCCTTTCGAGAAAGTCGCAAGACCTTTTTATTTTGGCGAAACTTTGGTAAGTCTGGCTAGAAGGCTTGGGCTGTGCTTAGCTGTTCTGGCTACCACATCTCACTTTAAACTAGTTCCTCAATCCCATTTCAATCATTTCCTATTTTGTGGCTTAGTTTAGAACTATTGGAAGACTAACCGATTAGCATTAGCACTTGTGGAAAGATACAGAATCCGGCTCATTTAACTGGTCTGCCGATTACTACCACAAACATGTACCAATGGAGGTTTAATTTTGACCAACAACAAAGCCAAGAAAGTAGCTTCATTTTGGCAGTCCAAAGTTTGATCTAGACAGTAAAGAAAAAAAACATTAGCATTACCTTTTAAAAGCCATGCGTTAGTCGCTTTTATCACACAAATACCATGTTAGCTTAAATTGACATTTAAATTGTTAAGTGATATTTAGCAGCAGCACAGTAAAGCTGGGCAAAGTTTTTAGGCAAATCTTAGTTTGAATGCAAGTTCTCCTAAGCTTTCACCCAGCCAGTGAATACACTTGCACTACATGCTTAGAGAAGGAACAAAATATTGTTTACTCACAATTCGGTCAGACAAATATACATGTGTTCGGTACTTGTTTTTAGAAAGAAGTAAAGTTAAAACACTTTAGGTCCAGTGGTGGGATTCAGCAGGTTCACCAGAACCGGTAGCAAAAATTCCAGCTGGCGCTGCCCAGCGACGTTTTGAAATAAAGTAGTCCTAATTCAGGTGTAACACAGCGCTTTCCCCCTGGTCACAACCACAACACCCACAGAGTAGGTAGGGAATTTTTTTTAATCCCACCAATGCATAGGTCTATTAAGTCTTTTAGGCCTGCTTTGTGACCTACAAAATGGAGAAGCTTAAATTTTCTTCTTCGATAGGCACAAAACGAGAGAGAAGGCCAGAACATGCAAAGCCTTAATACATGCAAAAATGTCCCCTAGAGGAAGACAGGAAACTTTCCAATTGGTTACTTAGGGACAAACAATGTAAAACAACTTCCTTTTGTTTAGGCTAGTATTTCTGTCTCTATGCTAACGCCCACTAGTAATAATAAATTGAATTTGCCTGTTAGCCATCTTGACTGTTATAACTGAATGAGTTAACTGTGTATGGCCAGGAGACGCCGCTTACTCTGGACAAACCAGCCGGCATTGACTCAGCTGTGACCTCAACCCAAGCCAGTCCCGAAGATCTACAAGAGGCCGACAGATCCCCTGCGCACCACTGGCCGGCTTTCCAGGTGTCAGAGTCGTGTCCCATGAGGTGCTACTGCAGACACCAGGCCCAGAGGAAACTGCCCAAGAACGTCGTGGCTTGGTGAGCAAGATATATCGAGCACCAACCTTGACTGGCCACTTGCCAAAGGAGATACTAGTATTAACAAAGATCTCGGGGGGGGGGGGCTTTTCACTATCCTGGCTTCTCCTAAAGAATTCTGGGAGTTGTAGTTTTACCAGAAGCCCAAGTCAGCACTCCTGCTGATCTGGGCTTCTGGGAATGAAAGTCCAAGAACATCTATAGTGCCAAGGTTCGCCATCACTGCAGGTTATAGGATTCCCCATGAAGATGGAATTGCATAATGTACCATATATACTTGACTATAAGTTATCCCGAATATAAGTCAAGGTACCTAATTTGGACCTTTAAGACTAAGAAAATAGATTGACCAGAGTATAAGTCGGGGGTGGAAAATACAGCAGCAGCTAGAGAGTTTTAATAATTAAAATACACGAAAATATGGTAAAATTAATTAATCTAGAAATTTGTGTGGATGTTTTTGAGATTTTGCGGTAGTGCTAGTGGGTTGGTCCCCCCCCCCCCCCCCATGTTTGAATTTGAACCACTACAGTTTTGGGACCTATGGGGTCGTTGACCCAAGTATACGTTGAGTCCACTTTTTGGACCTCTAGTAAAGATGAAGCTAAAGTACTTTGGACATCAAATGAGAAGACTCACTTGAGAAAGCCTTGATGCTTGAAAAGGTCAAGGGCAAAAGAGGAAGGGGGCAGCCTAGAATGAGATGGCTAGATGGTATTGTGGACACAATGGGCACAGAGCTGAGCGAGTTGAAGGGGATGGTGGAGGACAGGAGTGCCTGGCGAACAGTGGTCCATGGGGTCATCGCAGAGGGTTGGAATTGACTGTGCGACTAAACAACAATACTGTATACAGTAAAACTGGTGGAAGTGTTTGTTTAGGGAGCTACTAGAGGGCTGCAGTTTAGGGCATTGATCAGGAACTTCTATGTAGGATTTTAAGGCTGTCCCGAGATTGCAACTAAGTTCTGGTCAAGTAGAGTAGCCTTGCATTTATTTGGAAAAAGAGGGTGTTGATGGTTTGTACCCCCTTGTTGACACGTAGCCTGTGAGGAGCAGGATCTTTCCTTCAGGCCTGGAGAAAGTTGAGGTCTAGTATTGTGGGAGAAAAGGTAGGAGGCAATAAGCATTCCCCTAGCAACCACCCTCTTGTTTTCCTACTGAAGGTACTCCAGGTTGCTTAGCAACTTCTCCCATAGTTTCTTTCTCACACTGGCCAGGTAACTTCAGACCCGGGCTTTGGGGGACTGTGGTGGCTCAAGTGGTTAAGACGTTGACTGGAAGGCCGGCAGGTCAGCAGTTCGAGACAACCTGTATACTCACCTGCCCCAGCTCCGGCCAACACAGCAGTTTGAAAGCAAGAAATTGCTAGTAGATAAATAGGGACCACTTTGGTGGGAAGGTAAGCAGTGTTTCCGTGCTCACTCTGGTGTGTAGGCATGCCTGTCCACAGAAATGTCCACAGACGCAGACAGCACTGGCTCTTGGGCTGTAAACAGATGAGCACCGAACCCTAGAGTTGGATACGACTGGCTTTTGAACAAAGGCAACTTTTACTTTCACTATGGTGGTTGTAGCCATCATGAGCCACAGCTTGTTCAGTATCAAGGGCCTCCCCATGCTGTGAACTCCCATTTTTCTTGCCTTGTGGCAAGTGTGGACAGAACTCCCGAGAAGACCCACCCACTGTGCTTTCACGAACTTAGAAGTAGCTCACGGAGCTATAGCAGCCCACCAAAGCAATCCCACGTCTATACTGCCCCCATAAGTGCTTAGTGCACTCTCTGGGCGGTTCACAAGGTAACTAGCATTTTGCTCCCAACATGATGGGGACTCACTTGATGACCTATGAAGGATGGAAGAGGCGAAGTCAACCTTGAGCCATGGTAAGGATAGAACTCACAACCTTTTGGTTGCACCACAGCGGTTGAACCACTGTGACACCAGGGCTCGTCAGTCCACAGCACAGAAAGGTCTCGCCGTAGGATCAGCTACAAACTGGAACATCTTCCCAAACTCCATCGTTAAATTCTCAGGCCGTTGGCTGTTCCTCCAAACATGTACATAAGGTACAGGCCACCCTTGCTCGAAAGCCAGTCGTATCCAACTCTAGGTTTCAGTGCTCATCTCCGTTTACAGAGCCCATGCTGTCTGCGTATGCAGATGCTTCCATGGACATGTGGCAGGCATGACTAAACAGCGGAGTGCACGGAACACTGTTACCTTTCCTGCCTAAGTGGTCCCTATTTATCTACTTGCAATGACTTGCTTTCGAACTGCCAGGCTGGCAGGAGCTGGACAGATGGGAGCTCACTCCGTTGCAGCACTTGGGTCTTAAACTGCTGACCTGCCAACCATCCAGTCATCAAGTTCAGTGGCTTGCAGAGCCACCGCAAGATAAAGTATCTCTATAGTAAATATCTTCGGTAATTACTACCACCTGGCCACAAACAACCATGACCTATGTGGAATGCTTTAAACAGACTGCGTGCAGGGATAGGAAGATCAAGAGTTAATCTGAGAAAGTAGGATTTCCCTGTAGATAGTAGCCTGTGTGAATGCGGAGAAGAGTAAACAATCATCCATATGATAACAGTGCACACAATGCCCCTTCAACGTGCATCGAGGAGGACCTTGTTTGCAAGAGGAAATGCTGTTGAGGTGGCATGATAGTGGGCGGAGGTCATCTAGTCCTTTTAATTCCTTTTTGTTTTAGATATGTTAGTTCTAGCTTTGTAGACCATGGAAACTTCTGCAGCAGACAGCGCTGGCTCTTCGGCTTTGAAACAGAGATGAGCACTCAACCCTATAGTCAGATACGACTGGCTTTCGAGCAAGGGAATCCTTTACCTTTATGTTATTACCTGTATATACTCAAGTATAAGCCAATCCGAATATAAGCCGAGGTACCTAATTTTGACCTGAAAACCCAGGAAAATAGATCGACCCGAGTATAAGCCGAGGGTGGGAAATGCAGCAGCTGCTAGTGAGTTTCAATAATCAAAATACATGAAAAAGTGGTAAAAATTAATTAAATTGTTGGCGTGTCTCAATCCGGCATGGTCTTGGGAGCCTTGTGGTCATTGACCCAAGTATAAGCAGTGTCCCCTTTTTGGGGCTCAAAAACTCGGCTTATATTCAAGTATATACGGTATGTGCTGGTGGTGCATCTGACACAAATCCAGAATCTCGGGTCACCTTTTCATGTCTTTTTTCCCCACTCCCTTCTTTCCAGGTTGAACCCCTCCACCAACCACCTGGCTGAACCCCCTTGGGTCGCTACCGCCATGCTGGCTGTTTCCCTGGTGGCCGGAACCAAGTTCTGTCTGGACTCTTATGAACAGCAGCACATTTCCCACGAGGACTGACGCGGCCCTTCCTCTCACGTGTCCTTGGTAATAAAAATGTGTCTCTCCAGAGCTTTGAGGATGTTCATGCGCTGCAGTTCCTTGCCTCGCTGGGAAGGTTAAGACAGATCTTAATTTTAGAAGTGGACTGCGGGTGATTTTGTTTGGCAATTCATTTTCAACCAAACTAGTAGTTACACCGCCTCTTCCTTGAGCCAAAATGGGCCTTTAATCTCCTCCTCTTTAAGCAGAACTCTCTTATGCCTTAGACCGGGGTGCCCAAACTACAGCCCATGGGCCAGATCCAGCCCCTGACGCCAATTCATCCTGCCTGATGCGGAAATAAAATACACTCATATGGACACATTTTACTTTTGCTTCTGGGCGCGATGAGGGTGTCGGGAGCTGGATCCGGCCTGCAGGCCATGTGACCAGCCTGAAAAGTTTGGCCACCTCTGCCTTAGACAGACCACAGTAGCAATGGGAGGTCCAGCAGCATTCTTCAGTCATTGCTTTATGGCCATCATAAGTATCTTGCCCTCAAAGAATCACAGAATTGGGTTAGAGGGGGCATTTTAGTCCATTGAATCCTACCTCTGTAATATTGGAGAATAGAGCCTTTACTTTCTCTTTATGACCATCTTTCAGGTACTTGAAGAGTGCTATTATAAACACCACCACCCTCGGTTTCCTTTTCTCAAGGTTAAACATGTCCAGTTCTTTCAGTCTGTCCCTCCTAGAGCTTGGTTTCCACTTCTCTGATCATCCTTGTCCTTCTCTGTGCTCGCTCTGGCTTGTTTGCATCTTTCTTAAAATAAGGTGCCCATAATAGGACAGCGGCCTCTAGATGTGGTCTAACGAGTGTTGAATCGAGGACTAGCAGTACCTCACAGGTTTTGGAGACTAAAAGTAAAGGTTTCCCTTGCTCAAAAGCCAGTCGTATCCGATTCTAGGGTTCAGTGGTCATCTCTGGTTCAAAGCTGAAAAGCCAGCGCTGTCTGCTTCTGCAGACGTTTCTGTGGTCACGTGGCAGGCATGACTAGACACCGAAGCGCACAGAAGGCTGTTTACCTTCCCACTGAAGTGGTCTCTATTTATCTACTTGCATTTTCTTGCTTTCGAACTGCGAGGATGGCAGGAGCTGGGACAAAGACAGGAGCTCATTCCGTCCTGCAGTACTCGTGAATTGAACTGCTGACCTCCACCTTCCAGTCAGTGTCTTAGTCACTTCTGTTAATGCAGCCACACCGCACTGTTGACCCAAATTTCACCCGTGATCTACAACTCCAAGATCCTTCTCGCTTATAGTATTACTGAGCCAAGTTCATCTGCACTCTAGATGGGGGCATTCTTGGTGTACTTGTTAGTGCAATAGATCCATGTTAAAGGGAATGTTCAAGCACAATCTGCTCAAGAAAACTAGGAAGCAATAGCTCTCCTTCTCCATGGGTTTGTGGAAGGAAACATGATGTATATCTGAGTGCCCAAACTAAGGGCTGTGGGCCATGGCTGGCCCATGGGCCGTCACAAACTGGCCCATGGGCCAGATTGCCATCGATGCCGGAAGTGTTCTGACTTCACCAGAAGTGCGAAAACGTGGTGAATTATTTTTTAAAAGGGTGTGAAAAAGCTCCCCCAATACTTCCTCCTACGGAAACGCGGCACGATTCCATGTGCCACTGCAAAGAAAGATGTGACTGGCTCTGCTGACTGAGGAGGCGTGGTCAGGCCCCTGGCTGGAAAAGTTTGGGTACCCGTGATGCACATGCATAGCACCACCACCTTACCAATGAGCCTAGTGCCTTTTGAATTTACTTAAGATGCCTTGGAAAACCACATTTGTAGAAGAACATGTTTATTTAATGAGTCATCCTTCTAAGCGACTTTGCACAAAAAGATGGCCACATGGTACCAAATTTAAAAATAAAAAAGGATCAGAACTTTGAACATAATTCTTATAGACCTTTTTAAAAAAAAAAAAACCCTTGCTGACCAGGAAGGAGAAAAGATTCTGGTTCTGTTGCAACCAGACGCTGATGGATTTCATGAACGTTAGACATTGACAAGTTGGTATACGACACTGGGGGAGGGGGGCATTTGTAAAAGGCAGCTTCTAGCCTCCCCCCCCCCAAGCAGCTCAAGGTCAGACCACCACCACCCCAACACTTCCACATCCAGAAGATGTTCCTGCTTGGGATCAAGAAACAACATAACTGTTAATGACACATAGATGAGCCCACTTTTAAGTTTACTCCGGCATCTTAGGATAAATAGACCACACCCCATGCCACCACCCTTTCCTTGTAAGAAAAGATTGCCCAGCTGGATGGGAAGTGGCGTATCAAGGCTAAAATGTGGGGAAACGAGGCCGCCCCAGTCCCAGCCCAGCGGGGCAAACGCATGCTAGACGATCATCTCCAGCTGTCGAGCATATTCAATCACTTGTTTGGCTAGCTCTGTCGAGGGGATGGTCGTGTCTTCTGGCTTTTGCTGTTGGCCCGTGAAACAGTAGTGGTTGTTCAGGCCCAGAGCCCAACCTCGCTGGAAGGGGAAGGAAGAAGTTATACAAAGATTCAATACAGAGCCCCGCCTGGAAAAACAAAAGATCCGTCTTTCTCATCCTCAATGAGGTCTCCTCACTCAGGCTTAAAGGAACGAGCTTCCAAGAGGCACGGCTGCATTAGTCTAGAGCAGTGATGGGGAACCTTTTAGAGACCCGAGTGCCCAAACTCAACAGGCTGCCATCCGTGCCACAGACAGGTGGGGTGAGCTCTGTGCTGGGGGTAGGGAGGAAGCACTTCCGTTGAGCTGCGGAGCACAGGGGCAGGGTAAACTCTGCGCTAGGGCGACAGCGTGTGTGCCCACAGAGAAGGCTCCGAGTGGCCCTTCTGGCATGCATGCCATAGGTTCACCACCACTGGTCTAGAGCCATGATGGCGAACCTTGGCAATCCCTGAGGACTAATGGCCTTGGGTGCCAAAGTCCACAGGGAAGGGTGATGGTCACTAAGTGGATTAAATCCCACTTCAATCCATCTTGATGGAAGGCAGCAGCTTCATCCATCCTGGCCTGGGGCTGATGATGAGGACTTTGTGTGCCAAAAGGGCTCAGGGCCAGAAAATGACTCGCGGAACTGGATCGGTGATACAAGGGTCATGCTGTGATGTGGAAGGCAGATGAAAAAGCATGGCATTATATTCTCAAGACAGTCTTCATGACTGATCGCCATGAGGATCGCCTATATTCCGATACGGGAGAAGAAGTAAGATGAGCAGAGAGAGATGAGATTAAAAGGAAGTGCCCAAGAGCGAGAGCGCAAGGAAAGGATGACCCAACTCAAGCCACCTTACCTTCTTGGCATAGTCGGTCATCTTCTTTGGGGTGAAGAAGAGCATCCGAGTGGCCTCACTGAACAGGATCTTTTCATAGGCCTTCTCGATGCAGCTGGCAATTTCATCCCTGGAGGAAGAAAGGGAAAGACTCAAGCAGGGTCTGCACTGGGGCCTTTGGGGTGAATCTGACCCAACCATGTTCCCTCTCAAGGAAGCCAAAATGACCTGACTGACCTGACGGTGTCCAATAGGATGTCAATGAAAAAGGCATAACTTTCAGCTGGGATGTTGCCTTTCGCCAGGAAGACTTTGTTGTAACTGCCTTCCATCAGGTACTGTAGGGCAGGAGGGGAGGAAATGCACAAAGTGAAAACACACCTGTCATTTTCTGTGCAAATTTGCCCTGGGCTGTATGCAACTGTCTGGAGACTACTTAGTAAAGGTCTCCCTTGCTTGAAAGCCAGTCATATCCAACTCAAGGGTGCAGTGCTCATCTCCGTTTACAGCCAAAGAGCCAGCGTTGTCTGTGTCTGCAGACGTTTCCATGGCCATGGGGCAGGCATAACTAGACGACAGCGTGCACAGAACGCTCTTACCTTCCCACCAAAGTGGTCCATATTTATCGACTTGCAACTTCTTGCTTTCAAACTGCTAGGTTGGCAGGAGCTGGGACAGAGGATGGGAGCTCACTCCGTCCTGCAGCACTCAGGTCTTGAACAAGTGACTTGCTGACCTTCCAGTCGTCAAGTTCAGCGTCTTAACCACTGCCAACCTATCAGTTCAAAAACAAGAAGTTGCAAGCAAATAAATAGGGACCACTTTGGTGGGAAAGTAAACAGCATACAGTGCACTCTGTTGTTGTCATGCCTGCCACATGTCCATGGAAACATCTGCAGATGCAGACAGTGCTGGCTCTTTGGCTGTAAACAGAGATGAGCACTGAGCCCTAGAGTCGGATATGACTGGCTTTTGAGTAAGAGTGACTTTTACCTTTAAAATAATTTTTCATTTTATTTTACGTAAGCTTTCCTGGACTGCAGCCTGCTTCAGTGGATGGATCCAACAGGCAAAGCGGATTGGAGTCCATAAAAAAGTAGGCTGGTTGGTCTTCAAGAGGCCACAAGACTGTTCCCTGTTGGTCTTGGGTCAATGAACTAACACAGAATGTAGCAGAAATGTCCTCATTGAGAACTTGTTCTGCACTCGGAAGGCATGGCTTCCGATTAAAAAAACACCCTAATCTGGGCAAGAGATGTTACCTGTTCCAGAGACACTGGGTGTTTGATGTAGACGTTGGTCTGGATCTCTTTTGCCGGCAGCCTTTCAAGCTCCGTGTGGAATTCAGCGACACGGTTCTGGGACAGCAGGAAGAGAAGGTTCAAGCCCAAGAGCTGGTGCTTGTAGGCCGACTCAGGTAGCTCATCTCTGTGGCAAGGAAAGGGGAAAGATTTTGAACTGGCATGTCTACGCCTAGCAGCAGAATTATCAGTAAGGAGATGGGGCCCTTTGGCAAAAGACTCGACCAAAAGAGCTCTGGTGGTGCAGTGGTTAACTCAGCCTCGTGCATCCTTCTGGGGTCGGCAACATGAGGACCCCGCATGTATGTATGTCCTGGGAAGAGTATAATGTAGTGGCCTTCCATTTGCCCTCTGCATTGCAGTGTGATCACCCCAAGGCCAGGATGGACGAAGCTGCTGCCCTTCATCAATATGGATTCAAGTGGGATTTAACGGACTAGGGGACCATCACCCTTCCCTGTGGACTTATCTCCCAAGGCTGTTAGTCCTCAGGATTGTCAGCTCAGCTAACCACCACCTGACAATTGGTGCTGAGTCGCTGGCAGTAGGGTCTCCTCTATAAACGTAGCAGGATCACCTGAGTACACAGCCTTGGGGGATACAAGAAAAAGAAATCTGATTTTTGGCCTGATGGAAGCAAGCAGGCCAATTATGCTATTTTCTCTCTCAGAGCCCTGGTGGTGCAGTGGTTAAACTGCTGTACTGCAACCAAAAGGTTGTGAGTTCAATCCTGACCAGGGATCAAGGTTGACTCAGCCTTCCTTCCTTCCTTCCTTCCAAAGAGTGCACTAAGTGCTATGGGGCAGTATAGAAATATGATTGCTAATTGCTTAAAAGGAAATCAATGAATTGAGCACTTATGCCAAAGGAAAGTTTTTCTTTGATTTCCAACTCAAGTCCTTTCATGTGCAGTCATTTGCACAGCACAGATGCACAAGGTAGGCAGTTAGGATCTCTCACGCTGCCCATCGTTGGTTACCGTATTTGCCGGCATATAAGGTGCATTGGAATATAAGTAGTTGTTGTTCAGTCGCACAGTCGATTCCGACCCTCTGCGACCCCATGGACCACTGTCTGCCAGGCACTCCTGTCCTCCACCATCCCCCTCAACTCGCTCAGCTCTGTGCCCATTGTCTCCACAATACCATCTAGCCATCTCATCTTGGGCCGTCCCCTTCTTCTTTTGCCCTCAACCCTTCCAAGCATCAAGGCTTTCTCAAGTGAATCCTCTCTTCTCATTTGATGTCCAAAGTACTTTAGCTTCATCTTAATTATTTGACCTTCTAAGGAGCAGTCAGGGCTGATTTCTTCTAAGATTGACCTATTTGTTCTCCTCGCTGTCCAGGGGACTCTCAAAACTCTCCTCCAACACCACATCTCAAAGGCGTCTATTCTTCTGCGCTCAGCTTTCCTAATGGTCCAGCTCTCACAACCATACATTGCCACCGGAAATACCATTGCTTTGACTATGCGAATCTTTGTTTGCAATGTGATGTCTCTACTTTTCACTATGCTCCCCAGGTTTCTCATTGCTTGCCTCCCAAGAATCAGTCGCCTTTTTATTTCATGGCTGCAATCCCCATCTGCAGTGAGCTTTGATCCTAGGAAAGTAAAATCTGTCACTGCTTCTACTTCTTCCCCATCTATTTTCCAAGGACTGATAGGGCCTGTTGCCATTATCTTGGTTTTCTTGATATTGAGTCTCAAGCCAGCTTTTTCACTTTCTTCTTTCAACCTAATCAGGAGCTTCTTAGGTCCTCCTCACTTTCTGCCATTAGGGTGGTATCATCTGCATATCTCAAATTGTTGATGTTTCTCCCAGCAATTTTGATCCCAAATTGTGATTCCTCCATCCCTGCATTGCGCATTATGTGTTCTGTGTATAAGTTGAATAAGCAGGGTGACAAAATGCAGCCTTGTCTTACTCCTTTTCCTATTCCAAACCACTCCGTCATTCCATTTTCTGTCCTAACTGTTGCTTCTTGATTCATGTACAGATTTCTCATGAGGCCTATAAGGTGTTCCGGAATTCCCATCTCTTTAATTACTTGCCACATTTTGTTGTGGTCGACACAGTCAAAAGCCTTAGTGTAATCAATGAAACAGAAGTAGACTTGTTTCTGATATTCCTTTGTTTTTTCCATGATCCATCTTATGTTGTCGATGTGGTCTCTAGTTCCCCTCTCTTCTGAAACCCGCCTGCACTTCTGGTGATTCTCTCTCTACATACTGTTGCAGTCTATCCTGTATTATCTTGAGCATCACCTTGCTAGCGTGAGGGATGAGCGCAATAGTTCGATAATTAGAACATTCTTTGCCATTACCCTTTTTGGGGAATGGAACGTATACAGATCTTTTCCAATCCTGTGGCCATTGTTGTGTTTTCCAAATCTGCTGCCATATAGAATGCAATAATTTGATTCCATCATCTTGTAGGGCTTTGAAAAGTTCAACTTCGATACCATTAACTCCACTGGCTTTGTTGTTTGCAGTGTTTTTTAGGGCCTTTCTGACTTTACTCTCTAGAATGTCTGGCTCATGTTCAATGTTCTCATCATTGTGATTATCAGGGATGTTGAGGTCCTTTTTGTAAAGTTCCTCTGTGTACTCTTTCCATCTTTTCTTAATCTCTTCTGCATCTGCTAACTCCTTGCCATCTTTGTCTTTTATCATGGTCATTTTTGCTTTAAATGTTCCCTTGAGTTCCCCAATTTTTTTGAAAAGATCTCTAGTCCTACCCCTGATATTGTTTTCCTCTATTTCTTTGCACTGTTCGTTCAGGTAGGTTTCCTTATCTCTCCTTGCTTTTCTTTGAAATTCTGTATTCAAGTGACTGTATTTTTTCCTTTCTCCTTGGCATTTTGCATTCCTTCTGTCCTCTGCTATTTTAAGAGCCTCATCGGACAACCACTTAGCTTTCTTACGCTTCTTTTCTTTTGGTATGGTTTTCCTTGCTGCCTCCTGCATGATGTCCCGCATCTCTGTCCATAATTCTTCTGGCTCTCTGTCTATCTGGTCCAAGCCATTAAATCTGTTCCACACCTCCACTGTGTATTCCCAAGGAATGTTGTCTAGGTCATATCTGTCTGGCCTAATTGTTTTTCCTATTTTCTTTAGTCTAAGCCTGAATTTTGCAATCAGTAGGTTGTGATCTGAGCCACAATCTGCTCCTGGTCTTCTTTTTGCTGATTGTATGGAGGTTCTCCATCTTTGACTGCAGATTATGTAATCAATCTGGTTTCGATGTAGGCCATCTGATGATGTCCATGTGTAAAGTCTCCTCTTGTATAAGACACATCCAATTTTTTCTGGTGTATTTTAACAAGAAAAGTATGCTTATACACTGGCAAATACAGTACAGTTGTACCTCGCTTAAAGAGCATAATGCGTTCTACAGAATTGCTCTTTAAGCGAGTTTGCTCTTTAAGTGAAACACCATTGAAAGTGACCAATTGTGACTTCTGGTGGGGGGGATTGTGAACCCCGTTTTATTTGTTAAGCGAGTTTTTGGTTGGTTTTATTTGTTAAGCGAACCAAATATTCAGAGGAAATTCTGCTCTTTAAGCGAGTTACTCTTTAAGCGAGGTGCTCTTTATGCAAGGTTTGACTGTATCTGCCAATTGGAATATAAGACACACTCCGTTTTTCTGGTGTATTTTAAGGGGGAAAGTGTGTCTTATATGTCACTAAACACAGTAATTCAATAACCTCTTCCCTCAGAGGTCTGCTGCATGCTTCGTATATTCAGTGGCAGTGGTGTAACTCTGCTCTTACTGCACACACAAAAACGGTGTGTGCCTTCCTCTATGTTTGAAACTCGTTCATCTCTAAAAAGCTTCCCACCGGAATAAGGAAACTTTGGCCTTCCACGTGTTTTACACTACAACCTGCCCAATAAGTTCCTCACACTAGCCAGACTGAATGGGGCAGATGGGAACTGTTATGACAAACCTTTGGTAAGTCAAAGGTTTCCTACCCCAGATGTTACTGTTCAAAAGCCCTTCCTTTTCATCTTTCAAGGAAACCCAGGGGATAAAGACCTTGCTGCTACTGCTGTTGCTGCCTTCATGATCACCCCAGGAACATCACAGAACTCTCCCTGCCTGTTGGAGAGGGGGAATGAGGGCCAGCTGTGTGGACCAGCTAGCCCAGCCATAAAGACCTTGATGTCTCTCTTGACTATATTGTATTTTTACACTCTATTTTATTTTATTGTTTTTTCTTTTTATGTAAAATTTATTGATGGTATTATTTGTGCTGCATCTGTTGTTATATTTTTATATTATGCTGTATTTATATTTGAGATTGTGATACTGTATATGTTGTTTATGTTATGTGAGCCCCTCTGAGTTGCCTCAGTGAGGTGAGTAGAGGGGCATATAAATCTAATTTAATAATAATAATAATAATAATAATAATAATAATAATAATAATAATTAGTAGTAGTAGTAGTAGTAGTAGTAGTAGTAGTAGTAGTAGTAGTAGTAGTAGTAGTAGTAGTAGTAGTAGTAAAGGAACATTCTATAAGGCTGCAAAGCACAAAGGCTTACTTATAATCAAAGTAGTAGCACTTGAGTTGGGCCATGTATCTCTCAAAAGATGGGATGTCTTTCTTCAGGATACTCCACTGTGCCCCAATTTCTAAGATGTCTCCTAGAAAGGCAAAAAGGAGAAATAGAGTTAACAAAAACAAATAAAAACCCCAAACCTAGGAAAGGAGGAGAATTAGGTTTGAGTACCCAATATGGGATTGTGGGATTGTAAAGCTGTAAGTTAAGATTATACAACAGTGAAAAAAAGGGCAGAACAACAAACTCGTTGTTTTATGACTCCATGCAACTAACTGGCTTGGCTAAAAGGCAGCTAAGTGACTTAGCCAGGTTGGTTTTGGCCACCAGATCTTCAACTTGGGAATAACATCGACAGCACCAGCTACCCTGCTGTATTGTTGTAAAAGAAGAAACTGCTTGAAATGAAAGGAGCTACTTAAAAGCTAACAGTTACAGATTCACAATACAAAGAAGCCCAGGTCCCTGTTAATCCACATGAATGGGTTTACTGTGTACACAACCTTGGCACTCCAGGTGTTCTTGAACTTCAATTCCCAGAAGTGTACACACAGTAAAGTCATTTGTGTAGATTCACAGGGACTTGGGCTTCTGGGAATTGAAATCCAAGAACAGCTGGAGTGCCAAGGTTTGCCATCATTGTCCTATGTATTCAGGATGCAGCAATTAGGCAGATCGTCAGCACTCACACACATTTCCTAAGAGCTTTCTCTAATTGGCTCTTCTCTTGAATTTCACAAAACTAGAATAAACATATTTTTATCAGTAGAAATGGCGGGGGGGGGGGGGAGTCTTAGGGACTCCATCCAACTGGCCAACCTAGTACATGACTAGAGTGTACTTACTTGCCAAAATGAGCTGCTGTTTAGTCAGTTTCGTTCCTGTGGTTGGCAGAAAGTTGAGCTCAAGAAGAGCTAACTGGAACAGAGAAGGAGAGAGAAATGTTACATACAAGCAACAGAAATGCACCGAAACACGACAGCTTCTTAATTCAAATGTTCACAGTGCAAAGAGCCTGTTGTCTTGACATTTTTAAGCATCGCTGGCTTGCCTTGTTGTTAATCATTCATACTTTTTCCAAGCCTTGAATGGTGGTTCTTGTTAATTTATGAACATCTGGTGAAATGGACAGCATGGACATTCCCAGAGGCAACTGAGTTCAGAACCAGTCCAGTAAGGATACCCAACTGGCACCAGATAGTCCAGGAAAACAATTTAGAGCTATACCAACTTTAAAAAAAAACCATGTCAGAAGCACACAAACGTGCTTTCTGGGGTGAAAGGGTTTTTGCTGGATGCCTGAATGAGGCTCCTTTCATGTCCCCAAGATCTTTTCCCACGGAAGCAGTCCCTATTTATTGACTTGCAATGTCTTGCTTTCGAACTGGTAGGTTGGCAGGAGTTGGGACAGAAACGGGTGCTCATTCTGTCATGCAATACGCTGAACTTGAACTGCTGACTTGCCGACCTTCCAGCTAACAAGGCAAGCTCCTTAACCACTGAGCCACTGCAGTTCCATAGCTCCAGATTTATCTGTAGAAAACTAGGTTGGTAGGAAAGATACCATGATAACTTTGAAAATGATACTTGGTAGGTAGCATACATTCCATGCTGAATTAAGTGAGTTGTGAGATTTTCCAAACCATGACAAAAAAATCTTCTGCTATTGCAGGTGAGCTATACCAACTATAGATATATTAGTAAAGCTGTAAAGAGCGCAGAACTAAATGGCTTTTTTTTTTTTGGGGGGGGGGGTTAAAATCACAAAAAATGATTTAGTAATATATGCCCTCCTTTATATTCTTGGGTTGTAACTCCCACAGCCCTCCCATCTCTGCTTACCCTAGTCAGAACTGATGGAAGCTGCAGCCCAGCAGCATTGAGAGAACCAGAGACTGCCCATATTTGTCACAGAAGCCAGAACCAGTGACAGCCTTTAACTGAGAGAAGAGTTTCCACCTCCAGAGGCAGCCTATACTTTATAAGACCCAAAGATGGCACAGGCACCTCTCTTCAACAAACAGGTGGGGTGAAGTTTTGATCTGCTTCAGCAGCAATTCATAGTAACCTGACTCAGCCTGGAAGCTCATAAACAGGTTTGCACTATGCCCAAAACAAGGCCGCTGAGTCAGACTCCTCTCTTCCAGCAGAGGAACAAGAGGCCATCACTACTGCTGGGGAATTGTCAAGATCTTCTTTTCTCACAACACTCTTTTAGGTTTTACTTTCAAGACTTCTGCTTCCCACACCCCACGTTAGCTAACAGTTCGCCCCACTAATGCCATACTTGAACT
Source organism: Furcifer pardalis (assembly GCA_030440675.1). Lineage (NCBI taxonomy): Eukaryota > Metazoa > Chordata > Lepidosauria > Squamata > Chamaeleonidae > Furcifer > Furcifer pardalis. Next base: position 309,083,309 of record CP126890.1, read on the forward strand.
TCTCGATTTTGTCCCTGTCCTCCACCCCCACCCTACTATTGCCAGATTCAAGCACATTAACCTCCCATTTCTGTCCCCCTCTCTGCCAAAGAAACCTCAGCAGTCTGGCAGACGGTTTCCTTCATGAACATCTTGACAGCCTGTGTTTCCTTCTCCTCGACCGGGACGCCTTGCTTATGGTCACGCACGCCTTGCTTATGGTCACGCACGCTTTGGTCACCTCCAGACTTGATTACTGTAATGCGCTCTACATGGGGCTGCCCTTGGTGACCATTCGGAGACTGCAGCTGGTCCAAAATGCGGCAGCCCGGGTAGTGATGGGACACGGGCGTTATGCTCGGGCCTCACCACTGCTTCGGGAGCTGCACTGGTTGCCAGTTTGTCTCCGGGTGCAATTCAAGGTGCTGGTCATTACCTTTAAAGCCCTATATGGTAGTGGGCCAGGATACCTAAGAGACCGCGTCACCCTAAGAACATCTGTCCGTCCCACCAGGGCGGATCGGAGGGGCTCTCTTGTTGTGCCATCGGCTAGGGAGGCTCACCTCGCTAGTACCAGGAAGAGGGCCTTCTCTGTGTTCGCCCCGGCCCTCTGGAACCTCCTTCCAACTGAGCTGCGCACACAGACAGAGCTCCTGTCCTTCCGGAAGAGCTTAAAGACCTGGCTGGCAGGACATGTGTGGGGTTCCAGGGATGTGGGCTCCCATGTGGGGTGGTTAGTCTAGGGATATTACCCCTCTGACGACACCCCCAGATACTGTTTTAGTTCATAAACTTTTAACTTTTTATTGATGTGTTTTAACTTGGGCTGTAAGCCGCCCAGAGTCGGGCTTGCCCGATTGGGGCGGGTTAGCAAGTGTGAGGTATATATAAATAATGTGGGCGGACAAAGTGAGACACTTCTGATGTGGTTGGCTAATCACTACTAACCTTCTACACTTAGAATACTTAGGGTTGACAGATGCTGCAGTCTGTTTGAAAGACTGTACATTATCCACCATTACTTTGACCCTTTCCATTTCCAGTTTGCTTACAGAAAGCAATTCTCTTGTTCTTCCACCGCCTAACCCCTCCTCCAGTACAACAATGCCTTATACCAGGGGTGCCCAAACTTTTTGGGCCATGGGCCAGTCACGTGGCTCAGGAAACCGGTCACTATGGCCCGGGGCCAGGTCCAGGCCCCAACGCCAATTCATCTGGCCTGCAAAGCCCTCGTCGCTTCTGGAACCAGAAGTAAAACGCACAAGCAAGACTGCCTAACTCATCTTCCCCAAAACACACACAAAACTTGCCTCCTCATCTTTCTCTTTGCCCAGCACCGCTTCCTACCCCTCCTCCACCCTCCCCAGCCTGGAGTGGAGTCCCTCAGCAACGGTCATCACATCCAGTCCTTTTGTGTATGTATGTGTTGACTACCTTGTTCCTCCCCGCCCCTCCCTCTGCCCCCTCCCCTGCAGCCCCCAACTGCCTCTTCCACAGCAATGGTCAGTACACATAGAGTCCTTGTGTGCGCGCTACCTGGTTCCTTTCCCACCACCCCCACCCTTCCCTCGCCCTCTTCTCTCTCTCCTGTAGCCCCCCTTACAGGCCGCCCCTTCCCCAGCCTGGATTCCCCCAGCAATGGTCATCACATCCAGTCCTCGTGTGTGTGTGTGTGTGTGAGAGAGAGAGAGAGAGAGTGAACTACCTGGTTCCTACCCTTTCCTACCCCCACCTTCCCCTACAGCCCCCACCACCCCCCGCCTCACAGGCAGTCCCTTCCCCGGGCTGGACACCCGCAGCTTCTCCCTGGCACTTTCCAGGCCCCCTTCTGTCAGGCCTGGGAACGGTTCGACTCGAACCCCCGCCCCCGCCTTACCTTGAGGCGTCCCAGCAAGTCGCCGCACTTGTTCAGGTTGAGGTTCTTGCGGTTCCACTCGGCCCGCAGCTGCTCGTACATGCCGGCCGCCTCCTTCAGGCCCGCCACTGCCGCCGCCTCTGCCCCGTTCAGCACCGGCCCGCCAGTCGCTGCCATCATCGCCGCCATGAATCGGCATCGGGCGCGACACCGCCGTGACGAAATATGGAGGGCGACGCGACCTCGTTTTACGGCGGCCGGTGTCCGTGGCAACCGCGCGCTGAGACGGCGGCGCGCTCCGATGGCGTCACCAACCGCTTCCCCACGCTCACCCCTCCTCGCCATTGGCCGGAGCTTTCTGCGCCTGCGCAGAAGGGGAGTAACGGGTTTTTTTAAACTGATTTTGTTTTTAAATAGCCTTTGTGTGTGTGTTTGTGAGGGGCGAGCTAGGAAGGAACGGGCGGGAGAGGAATTTAACGGAGTAGGGTCGAAAGAAAGGAAAACCGTGAGAGGCTGAGCCCAAGAAAGGAATGCTTGGGGAAAGCGGCGGCTTCAGTACCTGTGACGTCATACTCACCCGAGTGACGTTTTCATTTGTGAAGCCTTGTGACGTCACAAGGCAAGAAGCTGGGCTTGTGATGTCATGTAGTCAGGACAGTGGCCGCCTGAGGCTCTAGTTGGGTAGATTCCATTGTCTTTATTAGAAGAGTTTCCTCCCTGAAGGGGTTCAGCTTAAAGCAGGGGTTCCCAACCTTAGGCCCATGGCCTGGATCCCATGGCTGCCCCTTTGAAGCTGTTGGGACAAAATGGCCACCCCCATCGTGCAGGCAGGGCAGCCCTCAAAGCTGATTGTGACCCTAGCCGCTGGCTTGAAAAGGTTGGGAACTCCTGGCTTAAAGGAAATCCACCTTTGTATAAGCTATTTTTACCTCCCAGACGGAAATCTGCCAGTCGTGTTTATTTCAAATATTTTGACCCTGCCTTTCTCCTATAAAGGAGTCAAGATGGGTTACTTCATTTAATAAAGCTAAAAGCTATTACAATGTTAAAAGAGAAGTAAACCAATATATTGAAAATAATAATACATTGCTTGTCAGAAGTTACTCTGGGTTGAAAGGACTTTTGCTGGACAAGCTCCGCTCACGGGATGCCTGAATGAGGTGCCTTTTGTGTCCCCAAGATCCGTTGTGCAGCACTTGGGTATCGACCTCTGACCGTCCAGTCTCCAAGCTCAGCATCTTAATCACTAAGCCACCGCAGTGATAAAAACAATACAAAAAACACATTTGAAAGCAACAAGGCACAAACATTCTCATATTAACCTTTCTTAGATAATTGGTCATTGAGGGAAAGCCCCTGGAAAGAAAGGTCTTCGTTTACTTGCGGAAAGAGGAAAAATGGGGCCAAGCCAGCCTTCTGTGGCAGGGAGAAACAGGGAAGGTCTTCTCCCATGTCACCCCTAAATGTACTTGTGAGGGTGATGGGATGAAGAGAAGGTCCTAACACCCAGGCAGGCTCATAAAGATGTAGCCTTTTAGGTACCTTGGGCTGTTTAGGACTTTATAAGTTAAAACCAACACTTTGAGTTATGCCTTGAAATGGATAGGCAATATTCACTGATGACAAACCCTGGCACTCCAGGTGTTCTTCAGCTTTAATTCCCAGAAGCCCCGATCAGCAAGAGTGCTGATTTGGGCTTATGGGGATTGAAGTCCAAGAACATCTGGAGTGCCAAGGTTCATCATTGTGCATTATGTGCTCTGTGTAGAAGTTGAATAAACAGGATGATAAAATGCAGCCTTGTCTTCCTCCTTTTCCTATTCGAAACCACTACGTCATTTTATTTATTTATTTATTGCTCACATTTGTTATCCCGCCCCAATCGGGTAGACCCGACTCTGGGCGGCTTACAGCGTAAATTACCGTCATAGGTAATCTATAGTCATAATAATATCTAAAACCTTACAAATTCATAAAAATTTAAAAACATTAAAACAGCAAAGCAGATAAAAACAGATACAGTTACAAAAGGGGGGGAAGGAATAGCTGCCTTTAAATCAGCCATCCTAGGTGGGAACCTGCGTTCCTGGGTCCCCACACTTGCCCCGCCAGCCAGGTCTTTAAGCCCTTCCGAAAGGGCAGGAGCTCCATCTGCAGGCGCAGCTCTGTCATTCCTGAATATGTGTGTATTGAAAGCAAGAAATTGCAAGTAGATAAATAGCTACTGCTTCAGTGGGAAAAGTAACAGTATATATTGGTTGGTTCCACTGCAGGAAGCATCAGTCATGTGGAAATATTTTGTGGCCAGTTTATGGATGGTCCTCTTCCTGCATGTAAAACCAGACTGCCAATGGCTAGCTGTGCTCAACTACTTTGATAGACTTGGGGAGGACCATGCTATCTTCTTCAGGCAGCACGGAATTCTAAAAGTGAGGGAGGTCTTCATGGAACTGAAAGATTCGGCTATTGATCCCAACGATAAGAACGCAGTGAGTACCTTATCTTGGATACCTTGGAGTTGTTACACAGCGAGGAGTCCGCACATTGGTAGACATCTCTGCAACGTCATTTCACACATGTAAATGGACCTGAGAAATCAAGTCCATTTACACGTGGTTTTTTTTTACCCTTTGGATATCATGTCACCCACTGGGTAGGTGGACCATGACATGTATCCTCCGCTTTCACCTTGCTCAAGGGATTTGTTGGAGGACGCTTTGGTGAGTTTTAGTCCCGGCCTAACATTGACAAGTGATGGGCAATGCTGCCTAGTTAGACAGCGCCCTGATAAGGCTCTCACCTAGCGGGGGAGTACCACTTTCCATTAGTATGGGAGACCGGAGAGGAGAGATGATGGTCTCTTCCGTTCCACATCAAGAAAGGCTGCTAAAATACAAAATGTCCTGTAAAGGGCTTCAGACAGCCTTGCCTTAAGCAACAGAAAGAGTCCTTGCAATGGAAAAATCTTCAGGTTCTCCTTCGTGTTGTTTGGGGATGCACACTAATGGGTTCTGCGCCTGCGCTGAATCCGAGCAGAGCTGAAAAGCTGATTGGATAAAAGTTTTGAAGTTAGGACCGCTCACCATCCCCAACCGCCTCTGGCGCCATTTCGCGCTCTTCCCTCAGTTCTCTTTTTTCCGCTGCGCAAGCAGGAGCCTGGAAAAAGAGCTGTGTGTGTGTTTGCTGGTATTGCCTCAGAGAAAATCAATTTTTCTAACAACAATTTTTTCCAGACCAGGAGGCTGGGGGTTCCCCTCGGCCATCGCAAAAAAAAAAAAAAAACTTTGTGAGGTAAATTTTTACCTCAGAAAATCTCGCGTCGGGGCCTCTCGGCCGGGACAATTTTTCTTCTTCGGCCATCTACTTCGGTGGATGGCCTTAGCGGCCTTCAAGCAGTGTCCGTCCTGCAACGTGAAGTTCCCCAGTTCAGATGGACACGTGAGGTGCTTGCGGTATTTAGGGGAACAACACCCTGTCCAGACGTGTGCGGTCTGCAAAGGTTTTTCAAAGGCCCCACTCAAAAACAGACAGAACCGCCTCCAGGTCTACCTAATGGAGGCGGCACTTGCACCTCAAGCTTCCCGCCCTCAGGATGCCGCTGCTGCTTCTACCTCCGCTCCTTTTTCGCAGCTGTCCGCCGCAGAACTGTTTAAGAGGGAGGAGGAGGAGGAGGAGGAAAAGAAGGAAAAGAAGAAACACCACCGGACTTCTTCGACTTCTCTTCCCCCAACTCCGTGCGCCACGCGCCCGTCGCCATCTCGATCGCTGGCCTCCGTTGCCGTCATGGCCGCGATCTCGTCGGGCAGCTCGTCATTGACCTCTCTGGTCATCATCTCCCCGGAGAAGGTCCCAAGTCTGCCGCCTCTGCCGGAGACTCCTCTGCCACTGCCACCGCAGAGGACTGCATCCCTGTCGGCCCCTTCTGTGGCTCCGGCTCCTGAGCCGTCCATACAGTTGAGCCTCATTGGCCCATTTCTGGAGGCGATGGTGCAGAAGATGGCCGAGCAGTTCCGGGTCCCTCAGCCACCACCGTCGGCTGTTCCGGAGGCGCCACCGCTCCGTGAACTAGCTCCGGAGGCACCACCACTCCGTGAGGAGGGTCCGGCTCCAGCAAAGAGGCGACGCATGGAGCAGGCACGGTCAGTGGTCTCTCTCCCTCCGCACCAGTCGCCTTTGCCGGGGAGTGATCCGAGGACCTCTAGGCCGTACTGGTCGTACTCGGACCCCGAGGCCTTCTTTCCACCGCCTAGCATCTCAGAGCGGTCAGAAGGCTCCGATGGATCGTCGGTCGAGGAGGAGGATCAGCCGCTGCCGGTTGCCACCGAGAAGTCACCAGATGACAACATCGGCTCCGTCGACGGTTCCCAGCTGGAGGACCAATGGACCTTCACAGCACTGATCACCCGCCTAGGATCCACGCTCGGGATCAAGGCGGAGGCCCCTCCTGAGGAGTGCGAGGACGTCGTGTGCGCCATGGCTGATAAAAAGGAGTTGGTCCCTGTCCACCTGGGCCTTCTCCGGAAGATCGCCAAGGCTACCAAGGCTGTGTGGCAGAAGCCTGTCTTGTCCCACTTGGTTTCCACACGAGTGGACGGGATGTACAGACTTCTAGGAGATGATGCCACCTTCCTACACGTCCACCCGGCACCCAACTCGCGGGTCGTGAAGGGCGCCCAGCACCGGACTCCGGCAAGCAGCACTTCCCTCCCATCATCACAGGAGGGGAAGAAGTTGGATTCTCTGGGCAGGAAGGTTTATGCCAACGCCTCCCTGTCCTTCCGTGCAGCGAACTATGCAACAGCCATGGGCGGCTACAACTGTCGCCTATGGGAGAAGCCTGAGGCCTTCAAGTCCAAGCTGCCGCCGGAGCTCCAGGCTGAGTTCGGGTCCATCTGCCAGGAGGGCAACCAGCTGGCCCTCCAACAGATCCGAACTGGGAGGCATATCACAGAGTCTGAGGCTAAGAACCTGGCCTCCGCCGTCCAGATACGCCGGCACTCCTGGCTGCGCTCGGTCGACTTCCAGGATGAGGTCAAGAAACTGGTGGAGGAACTGCCCTTCGACGTCAAGGGTTTGTTCGCTAAAGAGACAGATGTCTCTTTGGGGGAGCTTAAGAACAATATGACAACAATCAGTAAGCTCCGTCCTCCACACCGAGGGTCGGGTCGGTACCAATCGGACCAGCCCCAGACCTCGTCTCAAGGTCCGTCCTACCAGCCTCGACAACAAGAGAGGCAGGAGGACTACCCTCAGCACCAGTTCTACTGGCTGAGACAGCAAGCACCACGGCCGCGTTACCAGCAACGCCAACAGACTGGTAAGTGGACCGATTGGAGGAGCAAAAAATGGGTTTGACTCCTCCGTGACCAAGACTCTCATCCCTCTACCTTACCATCCCCTGGTGAACTACCTGTCGGTGTGATCCACCATCACCACAGACAAGTGGGTTTTAACCATCTTAGACTCTGACTACGCGATTGAGTTCCAGAGATTCCCTACTGTCGGATGGGTCCGTGTCACCGATCTGTCTCCACCGCTCCAGGAGGAACTGTCAGCTCTCCTGGAGAAGGGCGCCATAGAGCCGGTCGCAGCATCGGAGTCTCATGACGGGTTCTTCTTCCGCTTCTTCCTTGTGGACAAGAAGGATGGAGGGTCCCGACCGATCCTGGACCTCCGTCTTCTCAACAAGCACATCGACACGAGGAAGTTTCGGATGGTAACCCTTCAGTCCATCCTCCCACTGATCAACCACGGGGACTGGTTTGCAGTCATCGACCTGAAGGATGCGTACTTCCACGTATCCATCAGGAGGGAACATCGCTGCTTCCTCCACTTCCAGGTGGGCAGCGACGTCTACCAGTACACGTGTCTACCCTTCGGACTCTCCACCGCTCCGAGGGTATTCACGAAGTGCATGGCACCGGTGGCCGCCCATCTTCGGCTGCAAGGTTTCCAGGTGTTCCCTTACATCGATGACTGGTTGGTCTGCTCCCCGACCAAACAGAGGGCCATGGGTGATGTTCCTTATTGCCTGGCCCTCATGGAGTCTCGGTCTGCGGGTCAACTACAAGAAATCCCAGTTGACCCCAACTCAACGCATAGACTGTCCTAGCTCTTCTCGATCTTTCAATGGCTTTCGATACCGTCGATCATGGTATCCTGCTGGGAAGGCTCCAAGGATTGGGAATCCAGGGCACTGTATTGGCCTGGTTTTCCTCATTTCTGAGGGGCAAGACCCAGTCGGTGTGGTTGGAGAATGAGCAGTCCAGCCCTAGGCCCCTTCAAGATGGGGTGCCTCAGGGCTCGGTACTATCTCTTCTCCTATTTAACATCTACATGAAGCCACTGGGTGAGATCATTCATTCCCACGGGGTAAGGTATCATCAATATGCAGATGATACCCAGTTGTACATCTCGGCCCGTGGGGACCCAAGCGGTGCAGTGGAAGTCCTTTCCAGGTGCCTGGAGGCTGTTAAGGTCTGGATGGGGGAAAACGGGCTACAGCTGAATCCTGGCAAGACTGAGTGGCTGTGGGTAAGGGGCCCTGTGTTATCACGGGATCTGCCTGCTTTGGTTCTGGATGGGGCAGTTTTTCCCCAAACAGACCCGGTGCGTAATCTGGGGGTCCTCCTGGACTCACGTCTACTGTTCAAAGAGCAGGTGGCAGCCGTGGCCAGGAGGGCTTTTGCACAACTTTGTGTAATACACCAGTTACGCCCACTCCTAGACCGGGACGCCTTGCTCATGGTCACACATGCTTTGGTCACCTCCAGACTTGATTACTGTAACGCGCTCTACATGGGGCTGCCCTTGGTGACCATTCGGAAGCTGCAACTGGTCCAGAATGCGGCAGCCCGGGTAGTGATGGGATGCGGGCATTATACTTGTGCCGCACTGCTGCTTCGGGAGCTGCACTGGCTACCAGTAGGTCTCCGGGTGCAATTCAAGGTGCTGGTCATTACCTTTAAAGCCCTATATGGTAGTGGGCCAGGATGCCTAAGAGACCACATCACCCTAAGAACATCGGCCCGTCCCACCAGGGTGGACCGGAGAGGCTCTCTTGTCATACCATCGGCCAGAGAGGCACGCCTCACTGGCACCAGGAGGAGGGCCTTCTCTGTGTTCGCCCCGGCCCTTTGGAACCTCCTGCCAATCGAGCTGCGACTACAAACAGAGCTCCTGCCCTTCCGAAAGGGCCTAAAGACCTGGCTGGCAGGGCAAGTGTGGGGACACGGGTATGTGGGATCCCACGTAGGGTGGCTGATCTAAGGGACAGCCGCCCTTTCTGTTTTGTTTTAACGTTTTTTGTGAACTTTTAAAGTTTTAAATTAGAACTAGTATTATATTATTATAGGCTTAATTTTTGATTTCAACATATATGTAAGCCGCCCAGAGTCGGGTTTTTACCTGATTGGGGCGGGATAATAAATATGAGTAAATAAATAAATAATAATAAATAAATAATAATAGACTGCATTGGAGCCGTACTGGACTCTCTGGCTCTGAGAGCTTACGCTCCGCCCAGACGTCTGCTGGACATCCGTGCGGTGGTGGCACGGATCCAGGGCAGGCGCCGCATCCGTGCACGGGACGCCCTCAGTCTCTTGGGACTCATGGCGTCGACCACAGCGGTGATCTCACACGGAAAGCTCAAGATGCGGTCCCTCCAGTCGTGGTTCCTTGCCTCGTTCGACCTCGTCAACGACCGTCCAGGGAAGTACCTCACACCAACTCCCGAACTGCAGGACCAACTGACCTGGTGGGTGCTGGACCACAACGTGGCCGTGGGGAAGCTCTTCACCCTTCCCGCGCTGACCGTGCAGATCACCACCGACATGAGCATGCACGGATGGGGTGTGTGCTGCGGCAGTCTACAGATCCATGGGGTCTGGACTCCCGTGGAAGCCAGGCACCACATCAACTTCCTCGAACTCTTTGCAGTGTGGAAGGCGATGCGGTCATTCAGACTTTCAATAGCGGGCCGCGTGGTGCAGGTCGCCTCGGACAACACCACGACCCTGGCCTATCTCAACAAGAAGGGAGGGACGAAGTCTCTCTTCCTCCTTCATCTTGCTGTGATGGTCTGGGAATGGTGCCTGAAGGTACACATCTTCCCGATCAGTGTCCACATCCAGGGCACCCTGAACACGGATGCGGACTTTCTGAGCCGCAAAGGGACGGCAATGCACGAGTGGGAGCTGGACGGATTGGTGTTCGACCGGTTGTGCCGCCGGTGGGGCACACCGGTCCTGGACTTGTTTGCGACACAAGCCAACGCCTAGTGTCACCGTTACTGCTCCCGAGCGGGGATTGGTCACGGATTGGAAGGAGATGCCTTCATGGTTCCGTGGCATCAGGACTTCCTCTACATGTTCCCACCGATCCCTCTCATCCAACAGGTCCTCGTACGGATCCGTGCGGAGAGTGAATGGACGATTTTGATCGCCCTGTCCTGGCAGGCAGCTGTAGTATTGAACTGAGGGAAGAGCGTGAAATGGCGCCAGAGGCAGTTGGGGATGGTGGGCGGTCCTAACTTCAAAACTTTTATCCAATCAGCTTTTCAACTCCGCTCGGATTCAGCGCAGGCGCAGAACCCATTAGTGTGAATCCCCAAACAACATACTCGAAGAATGACAGTTACTGGTAAGTGAAACTTGTCTTTCTCATTTCCAACCCTGGTGTCTTGTAGCTGCAGCAGATGCTTGGATTTCTCGCCTACCTTCACCTACTTTGGTTTCTTTTACTGAAGCAACAAAACAACTACCTGCCCGTTAAGGCCACTGCTGGTTTAATTTTGGGTGCCTTTCCCAACCGAAATGTTAGTTGGCAATTGTGCAAAAGGCCAAGCCAGCAGTTAATTCAGAAGATTGTCCAGGGCTCAAGAGGAAGTTGCCAAATGTGATGTGAGAAAATTCCTTGAAAGGATGCTTTCTGTTTACAGCGTTACCTGGGATTTCCATACTTCCTGAAGATTAATCTGACCTGTAGCTTGGCGGTAAGAGAAAAGCTGCGTACTTTACTACGGACTTACAAAGTCACTAAGGGACTGTGGTGGCTTAGTGGTTAAGATGCTGAACTTGACGCCTGGAACGTTGGCAGGACAGCTGTTCAAGACCAGAGTGTTGCATGACGGAGTGAGCTCCCATCTCTGTCCCAGCTCCAGCTAATCTAGCAGTTTGAAAGCAAGCAATTGCAAGTAGATAAATGGGTACCACTTGGGTGGGAAGGTAAACAGCATTCCATGCACTCCATTGCCTAGTCATGCCTACCACATGTCCACGGAAACATCTGCAGATGCAACCAGCGCTGGCTTTTTGGCTATAAACAGAGATGAGGACTGAACCCTAGAGTCAGATACGACTGGCTATTGAGCAAGGGTGACCTTTACCTTACAAAGCCATTGGTGGGAGACAGATTCTGATTGAAGGAGTACTGCCTGGTTCCTCTTTAGTTTTCCAGGAGCCTCCAAACCAGGTGTTAGGACAGATTACTTTTTAAACGCTGCTATTGATTAAGACTCTAAACTCACTGTCTGGAAGGTTGGAGTTCAATTCCTGGGTACTGTATGATGGAGTGAGCTCCCATCTCTGTCCCAGCTCCTGACAACCTAGCAGTTTGAAAGCAAGAAATTGCAAGTAGATAAATAGGGACCAGTTTGGTGAGGAAGTCAACAGCTTTTCATGCACTCTGGTGTTTAGTCATGCCTGCCACATGTCCACGGAAACTTCTGCAGAAGCAGACAGCACTGGCTCTTTGGCTATAAATGGAAATGAGCACTGACCCCTAGAGTCGGATATGGCTGGCTTTTGAGAAAGGGCAACCTATGAATTGGTATTGTTATTACAATATTTCCCTTTTTAAAAAAGGGGCTTCTGTGTGCTACCTGGGTGTCTCGGGACAGAGAGGTGTCCTGTGGCGAGAGTCTTGCGTACCCTCTGGCGCCACCCCCTTGCGAGAGATGCAACTTCCTTCCCCTGCCCAGGATTCGGAAACGTCTATTCGGGCAAGTCATTACACTGGCATGACCCCCATTGTCACGGTCACCTTTGAAGAACCCATCCATTCTGTGCGTCAGAAACAAGAGCAACTGCGGATCGAAATGAGAGCTGCTCCCTACAGGATAACAGGTCGGTGGTTGTCCCGCTTCAGTGCAGATGGAAAGGCAGCTGGGGTTGTCCACAGAGTCCCTTGCGTGGCCAGACATCACATTCTGTGTGTTCCATCATGGTCTCTCGCTCCACTCCTAGAATTTAGGCCAGTGATGCAAACTGCTTTGAAAGGAAGGGAGGAAGAAGAAGCTGCTAATTAAAAAGAGAGAGAGAGAGAGAGAGAGATGTTCATGGGGTATGAACCACATTCATGGGGTATGTTCAGTGGTGGGCAGCAAAAATTTTCGCTACCACATGATGGGCGAAGCCTACGTTGTGGGTGGGGCCTACATCATGGGCGATCTAGTCATGCCTGCCATATGGCCATTTATACATCTGCAAACACAGGCAGCACTGGCTCTTTGGCTGTAAATGGAGATGAGCACTGGACCCTAGAGTCGGATATGACTGGCTTTTGAGCAAGGGAGACCTTGAACTACTTTCAGGGATAAAACTTGATGGGGCAGAGTAGGGAGGTGGGCGTGGCCACCTAATTTTGCTACCTCTCCACCCGAAGGCCACCCAATTTCACCACCACCCTGCCCAGAGGCCACCCTATTTTGCTAACCCCCCCCCCGGTGTGTGTGTGCGAACCTGTTGCTGCCCAACACTGGGTATGTTGACCATGCTTCCCCCCCCCCCCGCCCCTCCAGACGGCTGTGACAGCGAGGTGGTATGCAAGATGTGCTGGTACACGCCAATGCCCTTCATGAATGGAAGCGCAGTAATGGATGTGATGGTCAGAACCAACGACATTGGTCTCCCTGTACATAGCAAAAGGTGAGGAAGGCTTGGGACTTGTGTTGCAACGATCAGTTTTCAGCTCAGATGAGGCCGTTTTCAGCCGAACCTTCACCTTGCCCTGCTTCGCTCTTCAGTGGAAGAGGTTTTGTATCTTTTATGTATTTTCAAAGATGGATGGATGGATGGATGGATGGATGGATAGAAAGCATGGCTGGATGACTGGATGGAAAGATTGGATGGCCAGGTAAATGGATAGACAGAATGGATGGATGGAGTTTTAATTTTAGTTTAATATTTACATTTGACAATAAAATCGCATTACAACAAAACACAATACAAATCATCCAAAAAGCTCAAGGCTGACTGCAAAGAGTCCAGGGCCCAGGTTGGCCGGGGGGGGGGGCGATGTCCACCACCCCCGCCCCAATGTCCAAGTCCAAGTCCCTAGCCCCAAACAGCATAACCCCTATCCGTTAGTGGGGCTTGGGGTCAGCTGCAGCGTTCTTCACACCCGCAGCCGTAGCAGCTCTTCAACCCCGGCCATTGGATGGATGGATAGAAAGACTGGATGGGTGGATGGATAGAAAATGGAAGTGACAGACAGATAGACAGACATTTAAAAACAAAATTTCACTACAGACAGAACTGACAGCACAAAAGATCAGCAAGGCTGGACCCAACTCTAGTTTGTCTTTTTTCAAGATCCCCTCCTCCAGTGACACGTTTACTTGGCTGTCACAATAAGGATGTGATGGTGACACACCTGCTCACTTTTAATTTTCCATCCACAGTCGTTCTAGTGGTGTGCCTCTCAGAATGCGAGCTGTTGTTTTTCAGTGTGAATTGCCTGCAGGCCTTTGTTGGGATGTTGATACATCAATCTCTTAAATAAAGTGGAGACATTCATGAAAAAGACGTTTGTGTATAGCACCTGCTTCCTTTTTTCTAGGTTCTCTATCAATGTGAACGGATATGTAAGATTTTCTGAGAACAAGTTGGTGTTCCAGATTGGAAGAAAGGTGAATTATTGGGGTTGGTGAGGGTTATCCGCTGAAAGAAACCATATTAATAAGAACAGTTTGTGCCCTTCATAAATACATAAATCAGTGGTGCCCAAACAAAGGGCGGGGGGCCGGGTGCGGCCCCTGATGCCAATTCATTTGGCCCACAAAGCCCTCGTCGCTCCTGGAAGCAGAAGTAAAATGTGCCCCTGGGCCTTAGTGACCAGCTCCCTGAACCACATGATCGGCCCACGGCCCAAAAAGTTACGGCACCCCTGACATAAATGATGGAGGGGAGTCTTTCCAGGCTCTAGGACAGTGATGGTGAACCTTTTAGAGACTGAGTGCCCAAACAGAGGGAAGGGGTAAACTCTGTGCTGGGGGAAGGGAGGAAGCACTCCTATTGGGCTGCTGGGCAGGGGGGCAGGGTGAACTCTGTGCTGGGGGAAGGAGGAAGCGCTCCCATTGGGCTGTTGGGCAGAGGGGCAGAACAAACTCTATGGTGGGGGGGAACAGGAAATGCTCCCATTGGGCTGATGGGCAGAGGGGCGGGGTGAACTCTGTGCTAGGGCAACGGCATGCGTGCCAACAGAGAGGGCTCTGAGTGCCTCCTCTGGCATACATGCCATAGGTTCACCACCACTGGAGTAGGCCATACTGCCACCATCTCAGCGCCAAGTATCAGGCAGTGGTTAACTAACCTGACAACCCTGAGGACTAATGGCCTTGGGTGCTGAAGTCCACAGGGACAGGTTATGGTGCCCAAGTGGATTAAATTCCTCTTGGATCCATCTTGATGGAGGGCAGCAGCTAAATCAATCCTGACCTGGGGCTGAGGAGGACTTTGTGTGCCAAAAAGGCTCAGGACCATAACATTGCTCATGGAACTGGATCAGTGGTACTATGGGGGTCATGTTGTGATGTGGAAGACAGATGAAAGGCCGCTGCATTATAGTTTCAGGACAGTCTTCATGGTTGATTGCCAGAAGGATTGCCTATCTTCAGATTCCGATATGACAGAAGAAGAAGCTTTGCTGTGTTGAAGAAGCACTTACTGTGTCTTTATGTCCTTGTCTCTGTTTTTTGTCTTTTGGCAACCTATAGTTGAACAAGCTGCACAATTTCCTCAAGCTATCTCATAAGTCACGTCCCTTGTGGAGTACTCACTTACGAGTCCCTGTGCTCATCATTGGAGATATCCCCAGCAAGAAGATTGTCCTAATGTCAGATACAGGGTTTGAGAATCAGTACGCAATAGAGGTAAAGAAGAAGAAGAAGAAAAAAAATCCTCATTGTACATTTTTAGTAGTGATTCTCTCTCTTAGCTTTGGCCAGTAGAGCTTTCCCAGCCCAGTTCATGCAAGCCAATGAAATGCCAAATGGATGTTTCTAAAGTTTGCTGAGAGGCCACAGTGTCTTAGTGGCTAAGACGCTGGGCTTAGCAACCAGATGGTTGGCAGGTCAGCAGTTCAAGACCCTAGTGCAGCATGATGGAGTGAGTCTGTCGCAGCTCCTGCCAACCTAGCAATTCAAAAGCAAGAAAGAGCAAGTAGATAAATAGGTACCACTTTGGTGGGAAGGTAACAGCATTCCATGTGCTCCAATATCTAGTTGTGGCTGCCACAGGCCCACGGGAATGTCTACAAACACAGACGGCAAAGGCTCTCTTTGGCTACAAACAGATGAGCACCAAACCCTAGCGTCAGATATGACTGGCTTTTGAGCAAGGGCGACCTTGATTGTTATTACTATGTTCTTTACTCCAGTTTGCCTGGAGCACATTTCTCTTTTCACACAAAGATCAGTAATTTCCCTTCTTTTGGCCTCTTTTCTTACTTCAGCTCAACATTGATAGCTGCTGGATTGGGTCCCTCTCATGCCCACAGAAAGGTTTCTCTTCCTCCATTGTGGATAGCATTGCTACAGAAAGCACACTCTTCATCCGGCAGAACCAGCTGGTCTATTACTTTAGAGGACATTACCCAGTGTTGCATGTAAATAATTCCGGGTCTGGTAAGCGAGCCTGGAAAGGCAAGCCCAATTTTATGACTTGGTTCTCATGCTTACTGAACTGTTAGAGCAGAAGTCATCAACCTACGGCCTGTGGGCCAGACCTGGCCCACGGCACCATTTCATGTGGGCCGCCGCACCCGGAAGTGGATGCATTTGTGTCAGCCGTAAAACGTGCCCGTGCATGCCTAAATGCAGAAGGAGCTGCATTTACGGCTGTCTTAAAACCGCTACCGCTGCCTTCGCTGCAACCCTCTTTCCTTGCTGTTTCTTTTAGAATTGTGGACACGCATATTGAACAACGCCTGTGTGAGGAGGTTAAATCCTGTGTTTTTCCCTGCAAACAATACAGAGTTTGTGATTGCTCTTGGTGGTGGCTGGCAAGAAGGAGAATTCTTTCTTATTTCTGTAAAAGGTAACTAATCTTTAATAGTTCAGAAGGGGCGGGATTGCATGGGGTCAAATTCTACAATAAGGGAAGTGTGGATGTCCTGCTTTTACATTTCCCCTCCAGGCAAACATGCACTTCAAAACTAAATGGTGGAAAAGTCAAGACAGGCAGTGAAGTCCAGTGGTTTATCTTCTGATGACCAGTTAGAAAACAAAATAAGGCAGTTTTACAAGATGCAGATTAAAGCAAGCTTGTGATTGGCTGTATTTGGAAAAACATATCATTGTATGTCATTGTTAGTGAAGAATCTAACTGATTCATTCATAACTGTGTTATTGGACTCACACAATTACGTTTCTTTGTTCTTTTTTGTCTTTCTGGAAATTCTGTTGGCTCTATCCCACCAAAATCTGAGATCTGCAGAGCAATAAGCAATTTAAGATTTTCCTTTAGTGCACTCTCACCCTTCACTAAACTACAAAATCCCAAGAGTACAGAGTTTGAAGCCAGAACAGGTGCAGTGATGGCGAACCTTGGCACTCCAGATGTTCTTGAACTTTAATTCCCAGAAGCCCTGGTCACCAGGAGAGTTGACTTGGGCTTCTGGGAACTGAAGTCCAAGAACACCTGGAGTGCCACGGTTCACCATCAGTGAGTTAAAGTGAGGTAAAAGTGCTGTAGATTATAGATTCACTTGGCTTAAATAAAATAATGCATAACTAGGTAAAGTTAAAGGTTGCCCTTGCTGAATCTAGGGTTCAGTGCTCATCTCCATTTACAGCCAAAGAGCCAGTGTTGTCTGCATCTGCTGTGGTCATGTGGCAGGCATGACTAGACACACAGAATGCTGTTTCCAGCTGAAGTGGTACGTTTTTACCTACTTACAATTTCTTGCTTTCGAATGCTAGGTTGGCAGGAGTTGGGGCAGACGGTGGGAGCTCACTCCGTCATGCAGCACTCGGGTCTCAAACTACTGACCTGCCGACCATCTAGTTGTCAAGTTCAGTATCTTAACCATTAAGCTACCACAGTCCTAATGGACAACAACAGCAGGGGGTAATGTTTTGTTGTTCAGTCACACAGTCAATTCCGACCCTATGGACCACTGTCCGCCAGGCACTTCCAAGAGAGCACAGGGCAAAAGCATTTTTCTTTGATTTTAGTGGGATATTTAGCCTCAATAAATAGAATTTTCTGGGTTTAAGGGATCAGGCTGAAACATGCCACCACGGGTGAGACCATGAGTGACACGGTCCTTCTACTGCCATCGTCCTTGATGGAAGAGGGAGGGAAGCTCAAGCTATGTAACCTTACCAATTTTTCTTCTTCTTCTTGCTTTACAGATGGAATAGTTATGACCTCAGGCCCTTTGAGGGCAGATAAGAAGAATGTGTGCACTTCTATGGAATGTAGGTCTTTTAAAGCTTTTTTGAGACCCCTTTCTCTGCTTTTGTCTTCTGGAGTCCCAGGTTGCTTAAATCCGAGGAGCAGTCTTGACTGAATATAGATGTTTGTGGGCTCATTTGATCATCTGCACAGCAAAATCCAGTGACTGGTTCTAGGACACCTTGGGCAAAATCCAGTTATACGAACCCGGCAAGAACGAACGCTTTGCATAACGAAAAATTCACATAACGCAGTGTTCGTTATGCAAGGGCGATACCCTGCATAACGAATAAACAACAACTGTTCGTTATGTGAGGTTTTCGGTAGCCAGGGTATACCCACTCAATGGGAACCCCAGTTAATGAACTCCCCCCCCCCCCGGTTATTCAGGGTACCGCCAATAGAGCTTCGCATAATGAAAAATTTTGCATAACGAAGAGCTCTGTGGAACTTAGGTTTTTCATTATGCGGGGTTCTACTGTATATGTCCTTGCACTCAGCATGACTTGTTCAGGTTGTCAAAAACAGTCTATTAATGCTAATTGAAGACTTCATATACCCCTGCCCCATTTTTGGTTCTAAGACTCCTTTGGACCATTTAAAGCAGGGGTCCTCAATGTTTGCACACCATGGGCCGGGCCACTCCCCTTCCGACAACTGAGTGGGTTGGACGGCCATTTTGCCCTGCCTGCACATTGGGGGCAGCCATTTTGTCCCAACAGCTTCAAAGGGATAGCCATTTTATTTCTTGAATGCCCTTGGAAGGGTGGGTGTCCACATGAAATGGTGCCAGGGGCTGGATCTGGCCTGCAGGCATTAGGTTGGGAACCCTTGATTTAAAGGCTTTGTTTGGCAATATGGGCGTGAACAGGGCTTTGTTACATTTTGTATACGGTAAGTTATGTGAACCCTTCAAAATAGCTGTCATTCAGCCACTGTTTGCCTTAAGTCAGTACTGATTTGCTGCTAACATCATCACCACTGTGCATGTAGACCTGTGCAATGGGATTTCAGCCAATAGGATTAAAAAAAACAGCCCCCAAAATTAGAGTATGGAGTTCTTTATTGTATGGTGCATTTTTAGATGTGCATGGACACATTTTGGCTTCACGCACCTAGTATATTTCCAGACCATGAGTTGAGTGAGATTTTCTCCCCTCTTCCAGTTGCGAGCTGCTCCATCGTATGGGCTATCTTCTCTACAGAGGAGGGCAAGTTCTATTTGCTGGTAAAGGACATCGATACAGGGACTCACGTCATTGTGGTGTACTATCAAGGTTAGGCTAATGCTCTTAAGCAATAGCTTAATTATTATTTTTAAAAATTCAACGAGACGCTGCATTGGGAAGAAGATTCTTACAAGTCCATTGAAAAAACGCCAGACAATCTGGTTACTACAGATACAACTGTTTGTCGGTCTGTTTATTATTTATATTTATATCCCGTCCATCTAGGACAGTGATGGCGAACCTTTTAGAGACTGAGTGCCCAAACTGCAACCCCAAACCCACTTATTTATCCAAAGTGCCAACACAGAAATGGGTGGAAGGAAACGCTCCCATTTGGCACCTGGGTAGGGGGGCAGGGTGAACTCTGTGCTGAGGAGAGGGAGGAAGCACTCCCATTTGGGCTGCTGGGCAGAGGGCTGGGGAAAACTCTGTTCTGGGATGACTGCACAGGTGCCCACAGAGAGAGCTCTGAGTGCCACCTCTGGCACGCATGCCATAGGTTTGCCACCATTGATCTAGGATATCCTCTGACATTGTGTGGTGTACAACAGCTAGAAAGACCCATACAATAGAGCAGGAGTGCCCAAACTTTTCAGGTTGCAGGCAGGTCACATGGTTCCTACCACCGGAAGGATGTTTTGCAACAGGATGAAATAGATTTTTTTAGGCTGCCATTTTCTCTGCTTAAACCAGGGGTGCTCAAACTATGGTCCATGGGCCATAGATGACCCCGACACCAATTCATCCACCCCCAACACCCTCACCACTCCTGGAGGTGGAAGTAAAACACACGCATACAGGTGCGTTTTACTTCCACTTCCGGGAGTGGTGAGGGTATTGTGGGCCGGATGAATTGGTGACATGGGCCGGATCCAGCCCACGGGCCGTAGTTTCAGTAGCCCTGCAATAGAGGATCAAACCTAATGTGATATAAAAAGGCATTGAACAATCATCAATAAACATTAAAACTATAAAGCATCGACAATAACAACAACAACAATAATGACCTACAAGCTGTGGTTCTAACTTTTGACTGTTTTCTTTGTTTTGCAGTGGAAAAATATTTTGAGGAAATTTATGAAATTCCTCTGTTTGTTCCCAAAGGTAAGAGCACCTGTTCAACATGTACGGGCGCATTTTACTTCCACTTCATGGAGCAACGAGGGCTTCGCGGGCCGGATGAATTGGTGTCGGGGGCCACACCTGGCCCCTGGGCCTTAGTTTGGGCACCACAGCTTTAAATGCACATTAGCATGACAGAGGGGGCTGTAGCTTGATGGTAGAGCACAAGCCTTGCATAAGAAAGGTCCACGTTCAGTCCTTGAACTCTTCTGGTAGGATTAAGAAAGAATCCAGTTATTAGACAATGATGATGATGATGATGATAATGATGTGTCAGAAATTATTCTGTGTTGAAAGGATTTTTGTTGGAGCAACTCCACTCAGAGAGGCCCAAATGAGGCTCCTTTCATGTCCCCAAGATCTTTTCCCACTAAAGCAGTCCCTATGTATCTCCTTGCAATTTCTTGCTTTCGAACTGCTAGGTTGGCAGGAGCTGGGACAGAGACGGGCACTCACTCTGTCATGCAGTACCTGGTCTCGAACTGCCGACTTTGCTAGCCTTCCAGCTAACAAGGCGAGCTTCTTAACCACTAAGCCACCGCAGCCCCCAAGAATCCAGTTAGTGTCATCATCCCACGCCAAGATCTCACAAGACAGGACAGGGCATCAATATTTGAAACAAGTATGTAAAATATATTGAGGGGAAGGCGATGCATCCCTTTCATAGCGTTGTGACTCTCTGCTTCCCCCCCCTCCTTTTCTTTTACAGCCTCTGATAAAGGATTTGTGATGCTGTTAGGAATGGAGTCCTATACAACTAGACCAGTTGAGGCAAGAGGCTTGGCTTTCGACCCCTATAGCAAGACATTCTATGTCTGGGGGAATGTTATCTTACAAAGGTAAGGTTCCCGGTGAACAATCTACTGGCTTGAATATTGTTCTGAAAGAAGTTTTGAAGAAATATGTGTGCCCAGAGGAGTAATGTTTTATCAGCTATAAATTATGAAGCTGGCAACCTATATAATTTGATCCTCTGGTATGGTTTGCATCAGCACAGGCAAAACAAGTTGCTGTTAATGAAACAATCTGTATAGTGATAGGACGCCTCAAACTTACACCAGTTGAGAAAATATATCTTCTTGGTATGGCTCCACCTATGATAAGGAGAGAAGTAGCAGTGGACATTGAGAAAACTGACCAAGAGAATGACCCTCAACATTCTCTGAATTGAGATGAGCCTCATGTCCACCAATTCAGATCCAGGAGGAGCTTTAGGGCAAGAACAAACATTCTTGAGAGTAAGGTAAAGGTAGCCAATTGTATCTGACTCTAGGGTTCAGTGCTTATCTCTGTTTATAGCCAAAGAGCCAGCACTATCTGTGTCTGCAGACGTTTCCGTGGCCACATGGCAGGCATGCCTCAATACTAGAGTGCGCGGAATGCTGTTTACCTTCCCACCAAAGTGGTACCTATTTATCTACTTACTATTACGGTACTTGCTTTCAAACTGCTAATTTGGCAGGAGCTGGGACAGAGACGGGAGCTCACTCCATCATGCAGTACTCAGGAATCGAACTCCGGCCTTACAGTCTTTGAGTTCAGTGTCTTAACCACTGGAGCCACCACAGCCCCTTGAGGGTACACAAGAGCAAAACCAAATTAGAAGATGGAGGAAGGAGCTTATTGGGCAAGGAGTAACATGAAAGGATATAGCTGAAGATCTCAACCTCCCCTACGTCACTTGGAGGACCCTGAATAGGGTGAGTGTCGGAGTCCCTAAATGCAAGACCAACAGGCTCAAGTGGAGCCTGTCGGCAGACAACAACACACTCAACAACTGTGTGAACATGGAGAGATATAGAATCCGGGTCGTTTACTGGTCTGCCGGTTACTACTTAACTGGACACTTATACCAATGACGATTTAAGTTTGGCCAATGACAAAGACAAGACAAGAAGGTGGCTTTATTTTGGCAATTTAAAGTCTGACTTGGACACAAAAGAAGATCTGCTTGTATGACTTAATTTGGATCACGCCACGTTCCCAGGAAATGGGACTGTGGTTCTGAGTTCGATCCTGACAAGGCCTCAAGGTTGACCCAGCCTCTTCCATCATTCAGAGATCGGTTAAATGAGGACCAGCATGTATTTTGGAGGGCCAATTGCTAATTAACTCATGAACCACCCAGAGAGTGTGGGGTTGTATAAAAGTTTGGTTTCTTTTTGCTTTTGGTTCCCTTATGAGAGCCCAGTGACTGATGTAGTTGTACCGAAACCTGTTTGTGGGTCGCAGAGTAGCAGCACCATGGAGACCAGTCTCACCGCATCCTAGTAGCTGACTTCATTACTGCAGGCATGACCCCAATTCTGTGGCCAGACATGCGCTCTTGTTTCTCAGAACTAGCTTGTTCCTGTCACCCTGGCTCCCCCAGTGCTCCAAGACGTCTGCAGACTTTCAGCCAATGCTTGGTTTAACTTGGAACTAGAAGACGGGGGCTGAAGACCCTTAAATAACTTCTCTTTAAGTTTAAATATTATGCAGGGCAGCAGTGCCCAAAATTTTCGGGCCATGGGCCAGTCACATGGTTCAGCTGGCCAGTCCCATGGTTCTTCCCACTGGAAGCAGGAGTAAAATGTACCCTGCAGTCTGTTCTGCAACAGGATGAGATAGATTTTTAAGCTGCCATTGTTTCTGCTTAAACCAGGGGTGCCCAAACTATGGCCTGTGAGCCAGCTCTGGCCCCTGAAACCAAATGCCACCCTCATCGCTCCTGGAAGCGGAAGTAAAATGTGCCTGTATGGATGGCACGGGCCAGATGATTTGTTGTTGGGGGCTGGATCTGGACCACAGGCCGTAGTTTGGGCAGTCCTGGTTTAAGCAAAGAAAATGGCAGCTTAAAATCTATCTCATCCTGTTGCAAAACAGTATGCAAGGTGTGTTTTACTTCCACTTCTGGAGGGAGGACTCACGTGACCAGCCCACTGAACCATGTGACCGGCCCACTGAACCATGTGACCGGCCCACAGCCCAAAAAGTTTGGGCACCCCTGTTTCATATATTCTCTGATATGCCTGAAACACAGACTAACATGGCTGACTATTTATTTATTTTAAAAAAATGATTTTGGCAGTTTC
The DNA here is from genome assembly GCA_030440675.1 of Furcifer pardalis. Taxonomy (NCBI): domain Eukaryota; kingdom Metazoa; phylum Chordata; class Lepidosauria; order Squamata; family Chamaeleonidae; genus Furcifer; species Furcifer pardalis. The sequence continues at coordinate 309,106,248 of CP126890.1, forward strand.
ATGTCTGGTCTGGACATGGAAGAAGAAGCACAAAACAACACTTTACAGTGTTAACCTTTCAGCCTTTGCTTTTACAGCAGCGACATGAGGAGTTACATATACCTGTCCAACTTCCCTGGCAACCCCCCGATCAAGTATTTTGTCCTCTCATATAATGGACACATCGCCTTCGTCACAGATTCAGATGAGGTATGTCTGCTTTGTTTTCCTGTACTTTTCCAGTGACCCCCCACCATCTTCAAAAACAGAGCTTCCTGATTACCTGAAAATATTTTCTGCTCATTTTAAAAGCTGTTTTGCTCTGGCCCTTCTGGTTTTGGCTGCATTGGGTGAGGAAAGCGTGGCGTCGGTGGGTCTGTGAGATATACTGTGAGATATATATATATACTGTGATATATACTGTGAGATATCTATCTATCTATCTGTCTGTCTGAGTCTGTCTGTCTGTCTGTCTATCTCAGGGATGCCCAAACTTTTTGGGCCGTGGGCCAATCATGTGGTTCAGGGAGCTGGTCACTAAGGCTCGAGGGCTGGGTGCGGTCTCCAACGCCAATTCATCCGGCCTACGAAGCCCTTGTCGCTCCTGGAAGCGGAAGTAAAACACGCCAGTACAGGCGTGATCTCTCTCTCTCTCTCTCTCACACACACACACAGTGAGTCCAGTTTCTGATATCGGAGTCCTGGTTTCTTTTTTGACACCCCCCTCTTTTTTTTCCCTCTAGGTCTGGGTAGCCCAGGAAAGCAGCACGGAGGTCAAAAAGGTCTATCCATCGAGTGGCTGGTCTGTCTACAACACCTTGCAGGTGATGAAGGGCTCGAACGATTACACATTGGACGTGAGCCACGCCATCATCACCATTTTCTTTGACAAGGATGGAATGCAAGAGGTGGGTACCTTTGCTGGTTGAGAGGCCACTCAACAGGCCACGAAGAGGTCAACAGCCCCAGATGGGGCCAGCAATGACGCTGGTCCATTCGACTCCATGCAGGGCCTGCCCACCCTCCACTTTGGGCTCAGGCTACCTGTAGCCAACCTGCTTCCTGGAAACAGAAGGGGAAAAGTCTGCTCTGATTCTCTTCTTCCTCTACTACACCCATCGTCAGACTTTGGTGTATCTTTCTGCTTCAAGGATGAGTTGTGGAATTTGTCAATAATTGCCTGCCTGCTAGTCACTCTCTCTCCCTTTCCCTCCCTCTCTCCGTCCCCCTCTCTCTTACCCTCCCTTTCCTCCTTCTCTATCTCCCTCTCCCTCCTTCCCTCCCTCTTTCTCCTCCCTTTCCCTTTCCCTCTCCACCCCAGGGATTCTCAACCTGTGGCCTGTGGGCCAGATGCAGCCCAAGAGGCTTTTGCAGCAGGGTGAGGGGCTGCCTCTGCATTTGGTCCCAGGACACTTTCCACCTGCTCCTGGGACCCACCCTGGCTGGGGCTTTAAGAACTGCTGAGGCACAGGACTTCCTTGCTGCCCCACCCAAGAGGCTTTTGCAGCAGGGTGAGGGGCTGCCTCTGCATTTGGTCCCAGGACACTTTCCACCTGCTCCTGGGACCCACCCTGGCTTGGGCTTTAAGAACTGCTGAGGCACAGGACTTCCTTGCTGCCCCACCCAAGAGGCTTTTGCAGCAGGGTGAGGGGCTGCCTCTGCATTTGGTCCCAGGACACTTTCCACCTGCTCCTGGGACCCACCCTGGCTTGGGCTTTAAGAACTGCTGAGGCACAGGACTTCCTTGCTGCCCCACCCAAGAGGCTTTTGCAGCAGGGTGAGGGGCTGCCTCTGCATTTGGTCCCAGGACACTTTCCACCTGCTCCTGGGACCCACCCTGGCTGGGGCTTTAAGAACTGCTGAGGCACAGGACTTCCTTGCTCCCCCACCCAAGAGGCTTTTGCAGCAGGGTGAGGGGCTGCCTCTGCATTTGGTCCCAGGACACTTTCCACCTACTCCTGGGACCCACCCTGGCTTGGGCTTTAAGAACTGCTGAGGCACAGGACTTCCTTGCTGCTCCACCCAAGAGGCTTTTGCAGCAGGGTGAGGGGCTGCCTCTGCATTTGGTCCCAGGACACTTTCCACCTGCTCCTGGGACCCACCCTGGCTGGGGCTTTAAGAACTGCTGAGGCACAGGACTTCCTTGCTGCCCCACCCAAGAGGCTTTTGCAGCAGGGTGAGGGGCTGCCTCTGCATTTGGTCCCAGGACACTTTCCACCTGCTCCTGGGACCCACCCTGGCTTGGGCTTTAAGAACTGCTGAGGCACAGGACTTCCTTGCTGCCCCACCCAAGAGGCTTTTGCAGCAGGGTGAGGGGCTGCCTCTGCATTTGGTCCCAGGACACTTTCCACCTGCTCCTGGGACCCACCCTGGCTGGGGCTTTAAGAACTGCTGAGGCACAGGACTTCCTTGCTGCCCCACCCAAGAGGCTTTTGCAGCAGGGTGAGGGGCTGCCTCTGCATTTGGTCCCAGGACACTTTCCACCTGCTCCTGGGACCCACCCTGGCTGGGGCTTTAAGAACTGCTGAGGCACAGGACTTCCTTGCTTCCCCACCCAAGAGGCTTTTGCAGCAGGGTGAGGGGCTGCCTCTGCATTTGGTCCCAGAGTTCGAGATTTTTGTGGACTGTTTAAAGTGTTTTTGATGTGCTTTTGAAATGAAATGAAATGTTTATGAATTTTTAATTTTGTAATCGGGACGGGGGATTTCTTGTAATGTTTTTGATGTACTTTTCATATGTGATTTTTGTGATATAATACTTGTAGTTATGAAACATTGTTTTGCTGTGAGCCGCCCAGAGTCGCTATAGGCGAGTGGGGCGGCATAAAAGTCGAACAATACAATACAATACAATGGAACCATTTCATGTGGCCCACCATCACCTCCATCACACCAGGAAGTGCAATGTGGCAGAGGAAGGGCAAAATGGCCGTCCGACCCCCAAAACTGTCTGAAGGAGTGTGACACGGCCCCTGGCTTAATAAGGTTGAGAAGTCCTGCTCTACCCCGTCTCCCTCCCCCCTCCTCATTTACTCTGCCTTCTGTCCCATCAATGACTGTGGACACCAGCTGACCCCCACAGCCCACTTTGAAACCTGTGACTAGAAGCTAAAACCTTGAGTGTGGCGTATTTTGTCTTCGCATCCTTGTGGGATTTTGTGCCTGTGCAAGTGGGTTGGACTATGCAGACGCCTCCAGTTTAAAGTTCTGGTAGGACTTTAATACTTTGGTAATGTCCCTGCTAGGGCAGTCGGCTGCTGAGATCTGCTTGGTTAGAGGAAGAGGATTGGGTCAGTGTCTGGGTTAGCATTTGTCTTCTGTAAGGGTCCCGTTGTTTTGCTTGCTACATCTGTAGAAACACTGCATGGATCGTGTCCACTCCGTAGAGAATGTCCAGTGGAACAGAGCATGGCTAAGAGTGTCACACATAAATAGGAGAGGATTGTGTTTTGTTGGGCCTGATCATTCTAGCGTAACACCTATTGATCGGGGTTCCTTTCAGCTTATTTTCAAGGAAGATGCCAAATCCAATGGAAGACTAATTAAGAGGAATTTCCCTCTGGATTATGTCCTGACCTATTTCCAGGTGATCGAGATGCATAACAAACGGATGGAACACAAGTGAGTGGTTGTGGTATCATCCATCCGTCCACCCACCCACCCACCCACCCACCCATCCATCTACTTATTTATTTATTCATTCGCTCGTTCATTCATTCTTTTTTTATCCATTCATTTTTATTTATTTATTTATTTATTGCATTTTTATACCGCCCATTTTGGGATATTTCCCCTCTGGGCGGTGCACATATAAATACCAAACTAACATAATAAAACATACAAGACATTAACAATAAAACGACTAAACAAGTACAGTACATTCTAAACTGAAATAAAATAACTGGCTTCTGTTGGCACAGAGGGTCAACTGACTATCTAATTTATTGTTAAGTGGGTAATATTCTGAAAGGCTTCCTTGAATATGAAAGTTTTTAATTATTATTTTTAAAAAGTATCCAGGAATAGCGTTCTCAACTCAACTCAGTCCCCTCTTGTCTCTATACTGAGCCATTTTTTTCTGCAACAGCAGACCCCTGGCTATTCCTTGCAGTGGTTCCCAATGTGGGGCGCAGGCCCCACTGGTGGACTTCATTTCCCAGAAGCCTAAATCAGTACTTTGGCTGACCAGTGCTTTGGGGGGATTTGACTTAGGCTTCTGGGAATTGAAGTCCAAAAACCAAAGGTTGGGAAAGACTGGCCTGTGAAGCCACATGAATGGGTTTTACTGTGCGTACGGCTGGCTTTAACCTTACCTTGACTAACATCTCGGTGGGCCTAAAATTCAGACAAGGAATCCAGATGTTGCCCGATTATTCTGGCTCTCCCCAGCCCCAGCTAGCACATCTGGTGGCAAAGGAGAATGGGAATGGCCACCTAGCAACATTTGGAAGTCCGTCTGCCCCCCCCCCCCAATCCCTTCTCTAGGGGGGAAATCCCTTTTGGCCATAGACGGCCGGATTCTGGTGTTCTTAGCTGTTCCTTTCCTCCTTCCTTTCCCAGTGGGCTAAACTACATCAGGTTCACCCACCGTTGCCCGTTTGCCATTGTCCGCTTGCTAGACCTGCCCTTCCCTCAACGCTTCACCCGGATGGAACATTACCGTGCCAGGCCACCGGAGATCATGGAGAAGACGGGCTTCCACGATACCAAGTCGCTGACTGTCTACCAGGGATTGGTGTACCAGTTGCTCCAGCTGCACTCTGCCTACCACAGAGTGAGAACGCCCTTCCTTCCCCATATCAACCCTAAGTGTTGGTGTTGCTTAGCGTAAAACTCAGGTATCATCTGTAAGAAATCAGATTTCTGGCAAGAAAAAGCTGTCCTCTTCCGGCTGCCCCACTTCTACACAGAGAGGATGAGAATGGGATGGGGGGGAGGAATAAAGTGTCTCTCCCCATAGGTCCACTGTGATGGCCAACCTTGGCACTCCAGATGTTCTTGGACTTCAATTCCCAGAAGCCCCCATGAATCCACACGAATGGGTTTACTTGATTCATCCGGCCCACGCCACCCTCATCGCTCCTGGAAGCCAAAGTAAAACGTGCCCGTACGGTTAAGGCTCTTCCGGATTAACCCTTCCTCTGTACGGACGTGTTTTACTTCCACTTCCAGGAGCGACAAGGGTGGCGTGGCCCAGATGAATCGCAGTAAACCCATTCATATGGATTCACAGGGGCTTCTGGGAATTGAAGTCCAAGAACATCTGGAGTGCCAAGGTTCACCATCACAGCTATAGTACTTCAGTGGGAAGGTGAACAGTGTTTCGTGTGCTCCAATGTCAAGGCATGTCTGCCACATGTCCACAGAAACATCTGCAGACACTCAGAGTGGTGGCTCTTTAGCAGCGTCATAGCCAGGGGGGCAATCATCCTCCTGAGCTAACAGCCCCCCCCCTCTGATGCCAATGTTATATATGTGGGTGTGACATTTTTCACCCCACCCCCCATATCTAGAATCCTGGCTTCAGGCCTGCTCTTTAGCTGTAAACAGAGATGAGCACTAAGCCCTAGAGTTGGATAGGACTGGCTTTTGAGCAAGGGCAACCTTGACCTTTACTAGCCTCAGGCAAGAAATAGCAGGTCGAGACCCAAGTTCTGCACAACAAAGTGAGCTCCTCCGTCCCAGCTCCTGCCAACCTAGCCGTTCGAAAGCAAGAGATTGCAAGTAGATAAATAGGTACTGCTTTGGTGGGAAGCTAAACAGTGTTTTGTGTGCTGTGGTGTCTGGTCATGCCTGCCACATGTCCACAGAAATGTCTGCAGATGGGCGCAGGCCCTTTAGCTGTAAACGGAGATGAGCACTGAACCCTAGAGTTGGATATGACTGGCTTTTGAGCAAGGGCGACCTTGACCGAGTGAAAGTGTTCGTCTTTTGCTTTCAAAACTTAACCTGTTTTTTTTTTGCTTTGTTAGTCATACGCTGATCCGGTCCATGATCCCACGTGGCGCTGGTGGAAGAACAAGAAACAAGATGCAGTAAGAAAAGGGATTTTGAGAATGTTTCCTCCATTGGAGATTCATTTTAAGTCCTTTCTTTGGTAAAAAGAATTCTTTGGGTGGTAGAGGAGGAGAAATGCATACGAGATGGAGTTGAGCTCTTCACCACGTAGAAAAGAGACAGGACCACTGTGTGTCTTTTAGTAATAAGAAGAGGGACTGCAATGGCTCAAGTGGTTAAGAGCACTCGGAGAGCTCCACCATGGAGTGTGCTCCCGTCTCTGCCCCAGCTCCTGCCAGCCTATTAGTTTGAAAGCAAGAAATTGCAAGTAGATCAATAGGTACCACTTTGGTGGGAAGGTAAACAGCATTCCATGCACTCTGGTGTCAAGGCATGCCTGCCACATGTCCACAGAAACTTCTGCAGATGCCGACAACACTGGCTCTTTGGCTATAAACAGATCTGAGCACTGTATCCTGGAGTCAGATACAACTGGCTTTTGAACAAGGGTGGCCTTTATCTTTACTGATAACAGAGCAGGAAAGGGAATGAAGGCGTATATTCAAAGATGGCTTCTGATCTTTCCTTCCATAGAGTCAAGGTCCTTCTAGATTAGTGTTTCTCAACGTTTGGTTCTTAGACTTCAGTTCCCAGAAGCCCAAGTCTCTGTGAATCCACACATATGCGTAGGCGCAGTAAACCCATCTGTGTGAATTCACAGAGACTTGGGCTTCTGGGAACTGAAGTCCAAGGACACCTGGAGTTCCAAGGTTCGCCATCACTGGTCTGAGACTACAATAAAGGTGCAATCCAAAAACACCCCAAAATGTGGACCGTAAGGACTGAACAGGCCCTTGTGTTTTGGATCTGAAAAGCTAAATGTCTGCATAAGGTGAGATTTATGTAGTCTCCTGAACATTTCAATTGACAAAGTTTTCTGTGGCTGCAAAGATTGATGGCTTGCAGGTACAGTTTCAATGCCTGGCATGTGCTGGCAAAACCAGCATTATGCAAAATACTAATAAAATTGCAAGATTAATTATGCCCAATAGCAGAAATGATACGAGTTTCATTTACACAAGTGGAACAGATGACAGATGTTCTTGTTCAAAGATTAAGGTTGTCTGAAAGCAGAATTTCTGGTATTATTTGCCTCTTATTCACCAGGAGCCCTGGTGGCACAGGGGTTAAACTGTTATCCTACAACCAAAAGGTGGGAAGTTTGAGCTTGACCATGGCTCAAGGTTGACTCAGCCTTCCAACCTTCCAAGCTCAGTAAAATTTATTTATTTATTTATTTATTGTTCACATTTATTATCCCGCCCCAATCGGGTATACCCGACTGAGTACCCAGCATGTTTGGGGCAAAAATGATAATTAATTTGTGAACTGCCCAGAGAGTGCACTAAACGTAGGGGCAGTATATAAATGTACCGTATTTGCCAGCGTATAAGACGACTTTTTTCCTCTGGAAAAAATGCCTCCAAGTGGGGGGTCGTCTTATACCCCGGGTACACTTCAGTTGGACTCACCTTCCCGTCGCTGTTCTTGTGGTCCGGGAGGGTCTCGTCCCCGCATCGCGCCCTTGTTGTCCCCGGCTGAGATCCCTTCGGACCGGCCTTTCAAGCAGGGGCGGAGCAACCGTCCGCATGGCCTCTTCCCCCCCCTTCGCTCCTCCATGCCGGGGGAATCGAAGGCTGTCGGCAGCAGCTCCGGCCGTGCGGACAGTTGGTCGCTGCCGTGGCCGTGCGGGCTCTGTGTCTCTTCCCCCCCCTTCGCTCCTCCATGCCGGGGGAATTGAAGGCTGTCGGCAGCTGATTCGCTGCTCCTGGGTGGGAGAATCAAATGCTGTCAGCAGCCTTCAATTCCCCCGGCATGGAGGAGCGAAGGGGGGTAAGAGAGGCAGAGCCCGCACGGCTGTGAGGAGGGGGCGCTGCCCGGCGCGGACCTCATCCCTTGGCTGGGCCACGGCGAGCGGTGAATCCCGCCTTCCTGCCTTGCTTCGCCTTGCCTTCCTTTCCGGCGGCCAGTCGAGCGGCGTGCCCTGCTTGCCCACCCCGCCGCCCACCCCGGAGTGACCGCCAGACTTGGGGCTGTGCTACAGCCTGCACCCGCGGCTCTTTGGCGAAGGCCCAGGAGGAGGAGGAGGAGGAAGCGGTGTTGGCGGCATTGGCGGCTCCCTCTCCAGCGCGGCCGCCACTACCACCACCGCCGCCTCAGAGGCTGAGCAACATTCGCCGCCGCTGCCCACAAGCAAGCCCTCGGCCCGGGCGACGCCGCTCTTGGCAATGCAGGCCGGCGGAGGAAGAGGAGGAGGAGGAAGCGGCGGCGGCCACAGCATTAGCAGCACCAGCACCCTCCACAGCGGGGATGGAGAAAGCTCCGGGGGGAAGCCACGCAGGGTGGCGGTGGAGGCTGGGCAGCGGGTGCTGGTGCAGAACGGAGGGGGAAACGGGCGGCTCCCCGCATGGCCTCTTCCCCCCCCTTCGCTCCTCCATGCCGGGGGAATTGAAGGCTGTCAGCAGCCGATTCGCTGCTCCTGGGCGAATCATAAGCATGTCATAAGCATTTGAATATACGGTAAATTAACATGTTGAAATCAAATCTGATGTTCTTTTATGTTTTATTTGGTGTGTGGAAGGTGTGCGGAAAAGAGGGTCGTCTTATACAGCGAGTATATAACAAAAACTATATTTTGAGTGAACATGTTGGGGGGTCGTCTTATACGCCCAGTCGTCTTATACGCCGGCAAATACGGTAATTGCTTTGCTTTATCTTTTGGGAGAGGCTTCTCTCTCTCTCTCTCTCTTTGGTCTTTTAAAAATGAGTAAAACAGGAAGATACACTCAAACTACAGGATAGAATGGATGATACACCTGTATTGCAACCTTTTCCAGGAATATTACAACTACGTGGCAAGCAACTGGAAGTCCTTAGGGGGCATCTATGTCGATATGGCCAACTACATCAAAATCTACAATGTCATGTCCAATAACATGCTGCCGGGCATGATCTACCTGGACAAGGACATGGAGTTTACCTTCTTGGTTTATCTGAGCATCAGGACAACCAAGCAGAGCAGTAAGCAATGGGGAGGCCAGACGCTGTTGTGATGAGGAGGAAGAAGTGGATAGTTTAATTTTTTTAGATTTTAATTTTAAATTTTAACAGTTTTAAGGTTTTTAGATGGAAGCTTCCACTTCCTAATCCTGGGCCCTACCTGCGCAGGGAAGGATAAGACTAACATCCTCTGGCCGGGAGGAGGAATGGATTTTAGCTGTTTGTGCTGTGTGGTGTTTTTTTTTCTTTCTTTCTTGACTGTAAACCGCCCTGAGTCGCCATGGTGAGTGGGCGGTGATATAAATCTAAATAAATAAATAAATAATTGACACACAAATGTGTTGAGATGGTGACCAATGAGTGAGAGATTTGCAGGTCGGCTGGTTGTATTATGGGGACTGCGGTGGCTTAGTGGTTAAGATGCTGAACTTGTCAACTGGAAGGTTGGCAGGTCAGCAGTTCAAGACCCGAATGCTGCATGACAGAGTGAGCCTCCATCTCTGTCCCAGCTCTTGCCAACCTAGCAGTTTGAAAGCAAGATGCATAGAAAGAGTAACTCTTGTCTTTTGCCTGCAGTGGGTGAAACGGCAGAAGAAAATTCCCTCCACTACGTGTGGCTCACAATAATTTTAGCCCATCCTGAATATATCCGTTCAAATCTTCAGAGGAATGAACTGATCAGCCGAGGCGCGGTGCTGTATCAGGTAAGCCTTTCTAAATTCCCAGCAGGTGAAGTTAAACTGTGGCTTAAAAGTGAGTACCGTATATACTCAACTATAAGTCATCCCGAATATAAATTGAGGTACAGTACCTAATTTGGACCTCTAAAACTAGGAAAATAGATTGACCCAAGTATAAGTCAGGGGTGGAAAATACAGCAGGTGCTAGTGAGTTTCAGGAATTACAATTCATGAAAATACAGTAAAATTAATTAATTTAGGCATTTGCGAGGGTGTGTTTTTGAGTGTCTATGGTAGTGTTGTTCCCCCATGTTGTTGAAATAAAGACAGTTTGAGATCTGCCCAGTTCCCCCGTCTTGTTGTCAGTTGGCACGTCTTAATCCAGCGAGGTTTTGGGACCTTTGGGGTCATTGACCTGAGTATAAGTCGAATCTCCTTTTTGGACCTCATTTTGGGGGCTAAAAAAACCTAGACTTATACTTGAATATATACAGTACTCTATTTAACACCCTTGTGCCTGAATCAAATAGATCAATCACTATCCAAAAACTGTTGGCATCGTCAAGAAAAGGTAGAGATTTATATTCATATGTGGTGGGAGTGTAAATATACATGACATTTTGGATCTAAAGTAGAGGAAGAGATACATAAGATAATGGGAATAAAGTTAAAATAAAGTCCTAAAGGAGCATTAATAATGGAACTAGGAGAAGTAAAAATAGATTGTGACAAAAAGGAAATGTTAATAATTTTTCTGACAGTCACAAGACTACTAATTGCAAGAAATTGGAAAACTAAATATAGTCTCAAAATAGAAGAGTGGTATAAAGCGATCTGGGATATTGCCCTAAATGAGAAATTAACTTAGGATCTGAGAAGTAAGAAGTGAATGATTAAAATTAACCAGTTCTGGGGGATATGGCAGACTTTTATTGAACGTGTAATAAAGAAGAATAAGGGATGTAAACCTGTACAAGAAATGTTAGCTTTTTGAGAAGAAAGAGGTAATAGGTAAAGAGTAACTAATAGTAAACTAAAGCAATGAGGTGTCTTGGTTGCACCTGGGGATACTTATTTTATTTTGTTATCCAAATGTATGGTATTTCACTTATTAATAAGTCTATACTTGTTTTAGATTTTGTTGTTGTTCAGTCGCACAGTCGATTCCGACCCTCTGCGACCCCATGGACCACTGTCTGCCAGGCACTCCTGTCCTCCACCATCCCCCTCAACTCGCTCAGCTCTGTGCCCATTGTCTCCACAATACCATCTAGCCATCTCATCTTGGGCCGTCCCCTTCTTCTTTTGCCCTCGACCCTTCCAAGCATCAAGGCTTTCTCAAGTGAATCCTCTCTTCTCATTTGATGTCCAAAGTACTTTAGTTTCATCTTTATTATTTGACCTTCTAAGGAGCAGTCAGGGTTGATTTCTTCTAAGATTGACCTATTTGTTCTCCTCGGTGTCCAGGGGACTCTCAAAACTCTTCTCCAACACCACATCTCAAAGGCATCTATTCTTCTGCGCTCAGCTTTCTTAATGGTCCAGCTCTCACAACCATACATTGCCAAAGGGAATACCATTGCTTTGACTATGCGAATCTTTGTTTGCAATGTGATGTCTCTACTTTTCACTATGCTCCCCAGGTTTCTCATTGCTTGGCTCCCAAGAATCAGTCGCCTTTTTATTTCATGGCTGCAATCACCATCTGCAGTGAGCTTTGATCCTAGGAAAGTAAAATCTGTCACTGCTTCTACTTCTTCCCCATCTATTTTCCAGGGACTGATAGGGCCTGTTGCCATTATCTTGGTTTTCTTGATATTGAGTCTCAAGCCAGCTTTTTCACTTTCTTCTTTCAACCTAATCAGGAGCTTCTTTAGGTCCTCCTCACTTTCTGCCATTAGGGTGGTATCATCTGCATATCTCAAATTGTTGATGTTTTTTCCAGCAATTTTGATCCCAAATTGTGATTCCTCCATCCCTGCATTGCACATTATGTGTTCTGTGTATCAGTTGAATAAGCAGGGTGACAAAATGCAGCCTTGTCTTACTCCTTTTCCTATTCCAAACCACTCCGTCATTCCATTTTCTGCCCTAACTGTTGCTTCTTGATTTATGTACAGATTTCTCATGAGGCCTATAAGGTGTTCCGGTATTCCCATCTCTTTAATTACTTGCCACATCGATTGTGCGACTGAACAACAACAACAAAAAAAACATTTTGTTGTGGTCGACACAGTAAAAGCCTTAGTGTAATCAATGAAACAGAAGTAGACTTGTTTCTGATATTCCTTTGTTTTTTCCATGATCCATCTTATGTTGGCGATGTGGTCTCTAGTCCCCCTGCCTCTTCTGAAACCCGCCTGCACTTCTGGTAATTCTCTCTCCACATACTGTTGCAGTCTAGCCTGTATTATCTTGAGCATCACCTTGCTAGCATGAGGGATGAGCGGAATTGTTCGATAATTTGAACATTCTTTGGCATTACCCTTTTTGGGGATTGGAACGTATACAAATCTTTTCCAATCCTGTGGCCATTGTTGTGTTTTCCAAATCTGCTGGCATATAGAATGCAATAATTTGATTCCATCATCTTGCAGGGCTTTGAAAAGTTCAACTTGGATACCATCAACTCCACTGGCTTTGTTGTTTTCAGTGTTTTTTAGGGCCTTTCTGACTTTACTCTCTAGAATGTCTGGCTCATGTTCAATGTTCTCATCATTGTGATCATCAGGGGTGTTGAGGTCCTTTTTGTAGAGTTCCTCTGTGTACTCTTTCCATCTTTTCTTAATCTCTTCTGCATCTGCTAACTCCTTGCCATCTTTGTCTTTTATCATGGCCATTTTTGCTTTAAATGTTCCCTTGAGTTCCCCAATTTTTTGAAAAGATCTCTAGTCCTACCCCTGATGTCAGGAAATAGCCCTATTTCCTAATGTCTCCCAAGGCTTGAAATTGCTATTTTTCAGCTAGGCCTCATAGAAATCCATTTTTCTCTCTGTGAGCCTTACAAGACTGCCACAATGACTTGTTGATATCTCAGTGTTCCTCTGTTGTTATCTTTCTAGTCGGCCTAGCCAGCAGAGCTTGGCATGTTGTGTCTTTACATAAATGTAAACAACTATTGTTGTGAGAAAGTTTTCTTTGTTACGTGATTGGCTAAGCTAAACCACCTGACTACAAATTCTCCATTTTGGAGAGAAGAAAGAGTTCGTCTTTGATTCTTCATGAGTTAAGACCTGTTTTTGATTAGAGAGCTTTTGTTTCTGGTTCTTCTTCGAGACGTCTGTGAAATCCCCACGTTTGGGTTTGCGCATGCGCAGACTCCATTTCGGATCATACCAGAGCTTTGTAAAAAGGAGGGAAAATAGCTGTCAAATTAGGTCCCGCCCACTCCCTTTATAACCGTGGCGTCAACCGTCCCCGCCTTAGTCTTTTCTTTTCCGCTGCGGTAGAAACTCTCTACTTCGGCTGCCAGAGCTTTCGTGCGCCTCTCGTTAGTTTATGGCCTCGGTGGGCCCTTTTAAGCATTGTGTCCTCTGCTCCGCTAAAATTCCTCTGACGGACGGTCACGATCGCTGTCTTCTGTGCCTGGGGGAGGCGCATCAGATTCAGGCCTGTACCTTTTGTAAAAAATTCACTAGAACTGCGTTAAAGAATCGAGCCTCCAGGCTCCGTTCCTATCTTTGGGAGAGATCTCTTTCAGCAACAGCCACTATGGAATCGGCTGAATCGCCAAAACTCACTCCCGCTCAAGAGGGGGATAAAGCTGCCCGCTCTTCCCCTCCTTCGGTCTCTTCTAAAAAGGACTCTAAGAAACGGAAGAATAAGGGTGACTCTTCCGTGTCTGACCCCAAAAAAGCAAAGAAATCTGTCAAAAAGTCTGGAGCGGCTAAGCCGTTGCAACCGCCGGCTCTACTTACCCTTTCGCCAGTTAGATCCCTCACTGACAGCGACGCCATTTTGTCCCCGGAGCAAGATGACAACATGGGGGACTCCGTCTCTGTTACTGAGGTGCCCATTACTTCGGGGACCCAGTTACCTCCTGATCAAGTGATGAGTCAGGCATCTATGTCACCGAGGTCTGAAGTCTCAGAAGCACGATCAAGGTTCGGACACCAGATGCTGGTCTACCCCGCCTGTCACCCACATCAAGACTGGGGCTTCCCACATGGCAGTTATTATGACTGTCATAGCCATTGCTGCAGGGGGGCACCATGGCTATCCCCAAGGCACCCGGGGTACCCTCCTGTTGACCCGCCATTGCACCAGAGCGTGGCCACAGGAGATCGCGCTACAGACAGGAGCGCGTCCGTTGCAGGGCACGGAGATGCCAGCCAACGGAGCCGCCATCGCCCGCGTTCATCCATGGCGACTGGCAGGCATGGATCCGAGGGGGCGGCTCGGCCCCGGAAGGCGCTAACCTCCAAATCGCCTGCCGGCCGCAAGGATCCAACCAGGGATGCGGTCTCGAAGAGCCGCATTTCTAAGGGCCATCGGGTTCGCTCCGCTTCCCCGGCCCCGTCTGCGACTGCCTCCAAGAACAGCGTCAGGGAGGCTAGTCTGTTGGCGAGTCCTCCACGAGCCTCTAGCTCACGATCAACCTCGCCTGCCAAGTCTGTCTCGCCGGCAAGGTCTGATTCCGATCCCGAATCATCTGTTGAGGCTACCCCCGAATCCGAGGCTCCGACCCCGAAGTCAGCTCCGCCTCCGGAGGACTCCCGTGCCTATTCAGCCCTCATTACTCGGATGGCTCAGGCGCTGGAACTCGAATTCGAGCAGCCCCCCGCACCTCGCTCTGACAAGGTGTTTCAACGACTGCAAAAGGATGCCATCAGACCAACTTCTGTGGGTATGCTCCCGTCCCTGATAGATTTGGGCAAGGAAATCTGGCGTCGACCCTCCTCAGCACAGACTGTTTCCAGAAGGGTTGATGCCATTTATAAAGTTTTTGATCAGGAATCAGGGTTCCTCTTAAAACACCCGGCATCCAATTCCATTGTGGTGGAAACTGCACAGGGAAAGTCCGGGAGCAGTGAGTTGACTACCCCAGCTTCCAAGGAGGGTCGGAAGCTGGATCAAATGGGCTGCCGCATTTACTCCTCTGCTTCACTGGCCATCAGAGTGGCGAACTATCAAGCCATGATGGGGGCTTATCAGGCCCACCTGTGGGAGAAAGTGGAGCCTATTCTAGACACTCTTCCTGAGGAGGCGCGTACCCTTCTGACAACTATATCGCAAGAGGGCGCGCAACTTGCATCTCAACAGATACGTTTGGCGAGCCACTCCATGGATTGCTCAGCTAGAGTCCTGGCCTCAGCTATTGTTCTTCGACGTTATTCCTGGCTGAGGTCTGCGGGGCTCTCGGATGATGCGAGACGCCGCATTGAGGACCTACCCTTCGATGGGGAAGGCTTATTCAACGATAATACTGATGACATCATGGAAAATTTACACAAAAAGAAAAATACTGCCAAGAAGCTGGGTTTAAATCCTCAACCTCAGCCTCGCCAGAGGAATTTTCAACCTCGCCAATTCCCGGCATTCCAACCACAGCAATCGTCTTTGGATAAGGGCAAGACCAGGACCACTTATCAGCCAAGGCAGACTTCGTCGAGGCAGTCCTTTCGCCCGTCCCAACCTCAACGTAAATGGGACAAGAAGCAGCAGCGTCGTACCTGACTCTGCTCTACTGCAGGCAACCCTGCGAGCCGCCTCCCTTCCGCAGTCCCCTTCCGCTTCCCCACTTCCACTACCTGTATGGCATCGCATTACGTCAGACAGTTGGGTACTCACCATAGTACGGCAGGGGTATGCTATAGAGTTCAACCAGCAACCCCCAACGGGACACCTGCGCGTTACCCAGCCATCTCCACCGCTGGAGGCCGAAGTGTCTGCCCTTCTACAAAAACAGGCAATAGAACGTGTCCACCCATGCGATGTCAAAGACGGTTTTTTCTCCAGGTATTTCGTGGTGGAGAAGAAGGATGGCGGACTGCGTCCGATATTAGATCTCAGAAGGTTAAACAAATTCGTGACCAAGAAGAAATTCAGGATGGTCACTCTACAAGCCACTCTCCCCTTCCTCCAACGGGGAGACTGGTTCACCATCATAGATCTCCGCGACGCTTACTTCCACGTTCCCATAAGGAAGTCATCTCGTCGTTTTCTCATGTTCGCGTTAGGCAACGAGTTTTTCCAGTTCAAAGCTCTGCCCTTCGGGCTGGCGTCAGCCCCAAGAGTGTTTACGAAGTTTCTTGCGCCTGTTGCAGCTTTTCTACGTTCTCAAAACATCGTTGTATTTCCTTACATAGACGACTGGCTCCTGGTCTCGCCATCTCGTCATCAAGCTCTCGACGACGTCGCCTTTGCGCTACAAACTATGACACGACTCGGTCTGCACATCAATTTCAAAAAATCCACTCTGTCGCCTCGACAAAAGGTCACCTACATCGGCGCCGTGCTGGATTCGAGGCAGGCGAGAGCTTATCTTCCTGCTCCTCGCGTCGACACAATCAGGCTGCTTGCGCGCAGGTTCAAACCGGGACGCAAGGTGACAGCTCGCTTAGTCCAGAGGTTCCTCGGCTTGATGGCATCCACGATTGCGGTGGTTCAATACGCACGCCTGCGGATGAGGCCACTTCAATCGTGGCTGCTTCGGAACTTCTCCCCCGGCCGCGACAGCCAGTCGCTTCGACTGTTTTTTCCACGAGGCCTGATACCAACGATTCACTGGTGGTCCTGCACAGTGAACCTCGTCAAAGGACTTCCCTTTCAAACACCGGCCCCTTCCATACGTGTGGTCTCGGATGCGAGTCTTCAGGGCTGGGGTGCACACTGCGACTCCCACGAGATCCACGATGTGTGGTCTCGCGAAGAACAACGGCTCCACATCAACGAGCTGGAGCTTCTTGCAGTTTGGAAGGCACTAAGAGCATTTGCACCACTTCTGCAGGGGAAGGTGGTACAAATCCTTACAGACAACACCACAGCTGCTGCTTATATCAACAAGCAAGGGGGCACCAGATCGAGCAGGCTGCTACGTCGGTCCATCGGATTCTGGGAATGGTGTATAATAAACGGGGTACACCCTACAGCTCTCCATGTTCAGGGGCAAGACAACATTCTCGCAGACGCCTTGAGCCGTCGAGAAGCTGCCATGCACGATTGGGAGCTACGTCAGGATGTGTTCGATATGCTGTGTCAAAAATGGGGACATCCTCAGGTGGACGTCTTCGCCTCCACAGACAACAGGAAGTGCGACCTCTTCTGCTCCAGAGCAGGAACCGGCCGGAACTCTCTCGGCGACGCCTTCATGTTCCAATGGTCCGGAACCCTGCTATATCTGTATCCGCCGATCCCATTGATATCTCGGACGATTGTCAAGATACAACGGGACAGGTCCAACCTCATCCTCATCGCCCCGTGGTGGCAGAGGCAAGCATGGTTCCCCATCCTCAAACGGCTAGCATCGAGTTATCTCCGACTTCCGCCCCTACCAGACCTGATCCATCAGGACAACGGCACGATCCTCCACCCGGACCTGCCGTTGTTACACCTCACGGCATGGAGAATAACCCTGTGATCGTCCGCATTCTGGCAGCAAGCAGGAAGGACTCCACTAAGAGACTTTATACTTACCAGTACAAGTCTTTCTTGCAGTTTCTCTCTCAACGGGGTCAAACAGAAGGCGATTTTGATGTCGCATCCGTTCTTCACTATCTCCTCAGTTTGGCTGAATCGGGCAGGGCTTTTGCTTCCCTGAAGGTGTCGCTTGCTGCCATTGTGGCACATCAAGACTCTGCTTCCCCACACGCCTCTCTCTTTCGTAATTCCACAGTGAAGAAGTTTCTCAAGGGTTTGCGGAATACATTCCCCAGATCAAAGGCACCAATCCCACAATGGTCTCTTCAGCTTGTCTTACGCCGCCTCAGGTACCCACCCTTCGAGCCCATGGCTTCCACTAATGTTCGTCTTCTGACACTCAAGACGGTCTTTCTCTTGGCCATTACGTCCGCCCGCAGGGCGTCTGAGTTGGCCGCTCTACGTTCGGACCCTCCCTTTCTCCAGTTCTTCTCGGATAAGGTGGTCCTCTATCCGGACCTCACCTTCCTACCTAAGGTGGTGTCGGATTTTCATATGGCTCAGGTGCTTCATTTGCCCGTTTATTTTCCACGTCCCTCCTCGCCCGCTGAACAGTCCCTGCACACCTTGGACGTCCGGAGGGCCCTGCTGTTCTATCTAGATAGGACTAAGTCTTTCAGAACTTCGCCCCGTCTCTTCATTGCGTATGGTGGCCCCCGAAGGGGTTCGGCCGTTTCATCTCAACGCATTTCAAAATGGATTGTGATGGCCATTCACCTCGCCTACCAGGTGGCTAACGCTCCACCCCCAGCACAGGTGCGGGCTCATTCCACTCGGGCTGTGTCCTCGTCTACGGCGTTCCTAAGAGGAGTTCCACTGGAGGACATTTGCCGGTCTGCCACCTGGTCGCAGCCATTGACTTTTGCCCAGCACTACCGGCTGGACACGAGAGCGCTTCAGGACACCCGTTTTGGTCGGGCGGTCTTGGCGGCGTCTCTGTAGCAGTTTTTTCTTCACCGGAACCAGAGGTGGACCCTCCATCCGGTAAGAAGCTTGCTACTCACCCAAACGTGGGGATTTCACAGACATCTCGAAGAAGAAGAACGGGTTACTTACCTGTAACTTTTGTTCTTCGAGTTGCGTCTGTGAAATTCACACGTAACCCGCCCTCCTCCCCTCTCTCACGTCTGTGAGTTTACCTGGCGTTAGCTTGGAAGGGACTAAGGCGGGAACGGTTGACGCCACGGTTATAAAGGGAGTGGGCGGGACCTAATTTGACAGCTATTTTCCCTCCTTTTTACAAAGCTCTGGTATGATCCGAAATGGAGTCTGCGCATGCGCAAACCCAAACGTGTGAATTTCACAGACGCAACTCGAAGAACAAAAGTTACAGGTAAGTAACCCGTTCTTCTCTATGGGCTAGCAATCTTTAGCCTAGGAGCTATGCATTTTTGCTCCTTAAAAATGGTTACCTAGATTTGCCTGTGGACTTTATTGGACTGACTTATGCTACTGACTTTTATGCTTTATGAACCTGACCAATAAATCTTCATCATTTTCTTCTGAACAACGTGTCTTCATTGGACTAATAGGGTAAGAGCAGCATTGCATTTCACACACCAACATTTGAACACTACCAAATTAAAAACCCCTTAAGAGCTGATAAGCAGCTGAGAGTTGTATCTCTGTTCTAATTAGCCATCCAGCTCGCCCTGTGTAGGTTTGTTTTGGTTTCCAGGGGTTTTCCAGAAGTGTGGGGGCCGGCTGGATTGTGAGATGGTGGCAGCGGTGGGATGTCGCGCCTCTTGAAGACGTTTTTGTGTGTGTGTGTGCATGCTCTAAGTCTCTGCCCAGCAAGAAGAAGCAAGCTTCATTTATTTTGGCTGAAAGCCTCTGTGTGTGTCTCCAGCCTGAAACTGAATGTGCTATTGTTTTCCTGAGATAAGGTGCTGAAGGAAAGCAAGTTTGCAGCTGTTTGCTTCTTCGATTGCTGTTTTGAGTTTTGAGTCGGGTTCTCAAACTCCCAGACCTGAGGGCCGTTTCCAGTGCTGGCAAGTCCAGAGGGACCGAGACGTCTTCCAAGCCTACAAGATGGAAGGTAAGCCAGTGGCTGATGAATGTACCCCCTCACCACAGTTAGCACCCCAAGACAGACTCCATTCCAGATGGGATCTTGAAGAAGGTGCCCAGATGATGTTTAGCCAAAAGGAAGGGCCCAGGGTGGGTGAAACTTGTCCAGATGACTTCTGAGACTTCCCCAGATGCCCAGCAAGCCCCAAGCCCTAAATAAGACTCTTTTGTGTTGAATTGGAGTCCAAACTCCACAGAGTGCCTATTTTCACTCAGAAGCAGTTCCTTGAAGTTAATTTTCCCCAAAGCCAGGAAGAAGGAGTGGAACCCTTCAGATAAGATTTATTTTCCTACAGTGAAGTTCCAAGCTGATTACATGTGCTGTTTTGGTCTTTGAAGACCTGGAGAGGTTGCTAATTGCCTCATATTGTTTGAAATACCAGCTTAAAGGTGGAAGAGCTCCAACGGACTCCTCCACGTGTCCAAGGAAGAAGTTTGCTAGAGTGTGTGGGCCAGATCCACCACTCTGAAAAGTGTTATCTACAGGCTGTTACACTACGCTGTTTTGGTCAGCTAGTGGGAAGTGGGAAATAATTGCCGGATGCAGTTTTTCCCTAGTTTTACTACCCCTTTGAAAGCGAAGGCGAGAGTGCCAAGAGCTGAAGAGTGGGGAGTACGTAAAGATGGCTGTGGGAGATCCCAACTAGCGGTATCAGCAATAGCAGAAGCCAGATCCAGATCTACATCCCGACGTACTGAGGAGAGAATGGAATCCTGTGCGTTCTTGAGCTGAGAGCTAGTCAAGCTATCTGTTGCCTGTTTAGTTCCCAAACCTCACAGGGATGAGGGTGCAGGGTTGTTTGATTGATTCCTTTGGACTGTGTTCTGATAAATACCTTAAAGGTTGTTTCTTGAGTTTGTTTTACTAGGAAATGCACATGTTCCTGTCATCTAAAAGAAGAGCTGATAACGGAACTCTGAGTGGACTTTGTTCAACTGGCTGTTTAACTGTTTGCAGGTGCAACAACAAAGAAGAAGAAGACGAAGAAAGGGGGAAAATGTTATTGTTTCTTGCTAATCATCTGTTTATTTTTCCAGAGGCTCGTACAAGCAGCTTCTGTGACATATGTGGTGTTACTGACCTGTTTCCTGATTTAAAGGTTGTTCTGTTTGGGCAAAATGTGTTTTGGAAAGGGGAAACCTTTGGTACCTGAAAATGCCCAAGTCTTTTGTTCCAGCAAAGTTTTATACCTGAGTTTGCTTGCAATGCAGAATGTAACTTATGTAACGTGTACCTCCAGTAACTAAAACGGGAAGAAGCTTTAACGCTTGATATCCTACATATATAAGGGATAGCTTATTTGCTCAATCACTTGCTCAACATTAGAAAATAGTGCCTTTTGGTAAAGCCAAACTATGGTTTGCCTTTCCAAAAGGGGGGGCGTGTCAGGAAATAGCCCTATTTCCTAATGTCTCCCAAGGCTTGAAATTGCTATTTTTCAGCTAGGCCTCATAGAAATCCATTTTTCTCTCTGTGAGCCTTACAAGACTGCCACAATGACTTGTTGATATCTCAGTGTTCATCTGTTGTTATCTTTCTAGCCGGCCTAGCCAGCAGAGCTTGGCATGTTGTGTCTTTACATAAATGTAAACAACTATTGTTGTGAGAAAGTTTTCTTTGTTACGTGATTGGCTAAGCTAAACCACCTGACTGCAAATTCTCCATTTTGGAGAGAAGAAAGAGTTCGTCTTTGATTCTTCATGAGTTAAGACCTGTTTTTGATTAGAGAGCTTTTGTTTCTGGTTCTCTATGGGCTAGCAATCTTTAGCCTAGGAGCTATGCATTTTTGCTCCTTAAAAATGGTTACCTAGATTTGCCTGTGGACTTTATTGGACTGACTTATGCTACTGACTTTTATGCTTTATGAACCTGATCAATAAATCTTCATCATTTTCTTCTGAACAACGTGTCTTCATTGGACTAATAGGGTAAGAGCAGCATTGCATTTCACACACCAACATTTGAACGCTACCAAATTAAAAAACCCTTAAGAGCTGATAAGCAGCTGAGAGTTGTATCTCTGTTCTAATTAGCCATCCAGCTCGCCCTGTGTAGGTTTGTTTTGGTTTCCAGGGGTTTTCCAGAAGTGTGGGGGCCGGCTGGATCGTGACATTGTCAAACTGATATTGTTTTCCTCTATTTCTTTGCACTGTTCATTCATGTAGGTTTCCTTATCTCGCCTTGCTTTTCTTTGAAATTCTGTATTCAAGTGACTGTATTTTTTCCTTTCTCCTTGGCATTTTGCATTCCTTCTGTCCTCTGCTATTTTAAGATCCTCATCAGACAACCACTTAGCTTTCTTACGCTTCTTTTCTTTTGGTATGGTTTTCCTTGCTGCCTCCTGCATGATGTCCCGCATCTCTGTCCATAATTCTTCTGTCCATAATTCTATCTGGTCCAAGCCATTAAATCTGTTCCACACCTCCACCGTGTATTCCCAAGGAATGTTGTCTAGGTCATATCTGTCTGGCCTAATTGTTTTTCCTATTTTCTTTAGTCTAAGCCTGAATTTTGCAATCAGTAGGTTGTGATCTGAGCCACACTCTGCTCCTGGTCTTGTTTTTGCTGACTGTATGAAAGTTCTCCATCGTTGACTGCAGAGTATGTAATCAATCTGGTTTCGATGTTGGCCATCTGGTGATGTCCATGTGTAAAGTCTCCTCTTGTGTTGCTGGAAGAGAGTGTTTGCTATGACCAGTGCGTTATCTTGGCAGAACTCTATCAGTCTTTGGCCTGCTTCATTCTGTGTTCCAAGACCAAACTTGCCTGTTATTCCATTTACTTTTTGATTTCCTACTTTGGCATTCCAGTCTCCTATGATAATGTGTACATCATTTCTTGGTGTCTGTTCTATGAGGTGTTCTAAGTCTTCATAGAACTGGTCAATTGTGGCTTCATCTGCACTAGTGGTTGGTGCATATATTTGGATCACAGTGATATTGAATGGCTTGCCTTGAATTCTGACTGACATCATTCTATCATTTTTGAGATTATATCCCATTACTGCTTTTCTCACCCTTTTATTGACAATTATGGCTACTCCGTTTTTTCTGAGGTTTTCTTGTCCACAGTAGTAGATATGATGGTTTCCAGAGCTGAATTCACCCATCCCTGACCATTTTAACCTGGATGTTTTAGATTAGGGGTGCCCAAACTACGGCCCATGGGCTGGATCTGGCCTGTGGTGCCTAATAATTCGGCCCATGCTGCCCTCTCCGCTCCTGGAATTGGAATTTAAACACATCTGCGCATGAGCAAAACACTACCATAAAGCACCGTGGCTGTCAAAAATACATTTGAAACAGCCACAGATGCATTTTGTGCATGCATGGGTGTTTTACTTCCACTTCCGGTGGGAAGAACTACGTGACCGGCCTGCTCAACCATATTACCGACCCGCAGCCCTAAGAGTTTGGGCACCCCTGTTTTAAATGATAAAAGAGCATTATGGTTTATCATTTTTACTGACTCAAATATTTGTATTGTTATATGTATTTCTTTTTAAATTCATAATAAAAATTTTAAAAGGGCTAGTCCTCTGCTGAGGATTTTGAAATGTAAAGAGTCCTCCCACTGTTCTTACGATGAAACAAGCTTAAGGTTATGTTTGTAAACATTTATTTGCAATGTGCTAGAGGCTTGGTGGTTAAAGACTCCGAACCTGACCACTGGAAGGTCGGAAGGTCGGCAGTTTGAGACCCGAGTGCTGCACGATGGAGTGAGCTCCCATCATCTGTCCCAGTTCCTGCCAACCTAGCAGTTCGAAAGCAAGAAATTGCAAGTAGATAAATAGGTACTGCTTTGGTGGGAAGGTAACAGTGTTCTGCGTGCTCTGGTGTCTAGTCCTGCCTGCCATATGACTACGGAAATTTTGTCACTCCCAAAAGTAGAAGTAAAACAGCCCATACGTTTTACTTTTGCTTCCGGGAGCAATGAGGGCTTCATGGGCCGGAGATGGGTCTTTTCCATTGTTGTCACGCTAACAAAGTACAGTAGTAGATAACGGGATGGGTGTCAAGATGTTTTGTCCCTCTCTTCTGCACCCTCAGAGGTCTTCCCCAGGTGGAAGGAAGCCTAAGCAGAGAGCAGTTTTTGGCTTTATGCAAGGAAAATCACATTCATTTAACACAGACACACTTTTAAAAATAAATAAATTAAATCTTCTCCCCTGACAATAACAGGTGACAATCGGAGACAGCGGCCTTTACCCAAGGCAACAGCTCAGTGGGAAAAACCTTCTGAAAAGTTCGGCCACTTTAAAGGTAAGCCAGTGACCTCTCTGTCAACAGCAATGCTGCCAGGCTGGCCCTTATTCTGTGATAGGTTCAGGGTTAGTTTGTTTTTTGTCTTTCTCAGGTGGCTCATTCAGGAATGAACTGCTACAGGTACAAAGCCCAGGGCCCAGACATAAAGGTGACCATGGCTTTCATTAGTTTCTTCTTCTTCTTCTGTTTCTCCTCCTCCTCCTCCTCAACTCCTCCTTCTCCTTGTGCCGTATCTGAACCCGAATATTGCCTGTCATCATGTCTATCAGCCATGAAGATTGTCCTGGGAACCATATAATGCAGTGGCCTTCCATTTGCCTCCTGCGTTGCATGGCTGGATCTTCAGGGTCCCCAATTGTGAATCCCTCCATGCTATCACATTTGCTTCTCTCTTTATGTTTATGTTTCCAAAATCCATCAATGGAGCTACCCTAGGAGACCATTGCAAAGGTATTGAAAGGAGTTGTCCAATTTCTGTAAATGTTCTTTCCCAAATTTCCTTTACTAAGGTACAGTTCCACCAGAAATGTAGATTAGTTCGCACTTCTTTCTTGTACCGCCAACCTCTTGCACATTTGCTTCGACCTGTAACAGTCCTGAAACAATCTGACCACTGACCTCCCTCTGACCAATGTTCTAGTCCTCTTTCTTCCCTATCCCTTTCGTCACCCCTCCTTTTCTAGCTAACCCAGCATTTCCCAACCTTTGGTTTTGGGACTTCAATTCCCAGAAGTCTAAGTCAATTCCCCAAAGCACTGACCAGCCAATGGACTGACTTGCCTGTTCCTCTGTGCATTCATTTCTCCTCTCTTCTTTCCTAGCCTTTCAATTTCATTTCTCCTAGCCTTCTTCTGACTGCATCACTTTCTCACCTTCCCCTTCACCCCATAATAATAATTGCATGCCATCAAGTCAGTGCTGGCTTATGAGGGACGTATTCCAGGGTTTTTCTTGGTAGAGAATACACAGAAGAGGTTCACCATTCCCTTCGTCTGAGGCTGCCTTGGGCCTGTGAGGAGACACTGTGAGGCATCGAACTCCCGACTTCTGGTTCTGCAGCCAGAGATCTACCGGTAATCCATTGAGCTATCTAGCCAGCTATTCCCTCTCTGAGCCCTGGTGGTGCAGGGGTTAAACTGCTGTACTGCAGCCAAAATGTTGTGAGTTCGATCCTGAAAGGAATCAAGGGTGACTCAGCCTCTTCCATCTTTCCAACGTCAATAAAATGAATACCCAGCATGTTGGGGGGGGGAAATGCTAATTAATTTGTGGGCTGCCCAGAGAATGCACTAAATGTTATGGAGCAGTATAGGAATGTGATTTGCTTTCCTTTCCTATACTTCCACTTATATGTCTTTGTAGCTTCAGTCTTGGATGGGGTCGTAGAGGTATCTGTGCCTGCTTTCACTGTTACCCCTGAAGTGCAGACCAGATGAAACAAATCCCAAATCTAATACCAGGTGTAGATTTTAATCTATGCCTGGGATGGTGAAACTTGGCACTCCAGCTGTCCTTAGACTTCAATTCCCAGAGGCCCAAGTATCTGTGGAATGGGTTTATTCCACGTGCCAAGGTTTGCTATCATGGATCTATGCTCCTCAGTAACAGACAGATATATGGATCATAGTTGGCATGACGGGGGGGGGGGGCAACGACGACTGCTGTACAGTGGATCCTCGCTTAACAAGTGACTCACTTAACACAAAATTTGCATAAGAAAAGGAAATCCATAGAAAATAGTGGCTTGCTTAACAAATCCTCCTCCCCCCCCCCCCGAAAAATTAATTGGTTCTTCTTCGAGACGTCTGTGAAATCCCCACGTTTGGGTTTGCGCATGCGCAGACTCCATTTCGGATCATACCAGAGCTTTGTAAAAAGGAGGGAAAATAGCTGTCAAATTAGGCCCCGCCCCCTCCTTTATAACCGTGGTGTCTGCCATTCCCGCCTTAGTCTTTTCTTTTCCGCTGCGGTAGAAACTCTCTACTTCGGCTGCCAGAGCTTTCGTGCGCCTCTCGTTAGTGTATGGCCTCGGTAGGCCCCTTCAAGCATTGTGTCCTCTGCTCTGCTAAAACTCCTCTGACGGACGGTAACGATCGCTGTCTTCTGTGCCTGGGAGAGGTGCATCAGATTCAGGCCTGTACCTTTTGTAAAAAATTCACTAAAACCGCTTTGAAGAACCGAGCTTCTAGAAATCTAGGCTCCGCTCCTATCTCTGGGAGAGATCTCTTTCGGCAGCGGCTAGTATGGAGTCGGCTGAACCGCCAAAACTCACTCCCGCTCAAGAGGGGGATAAAGCACCCCGTTCTTCCCCTCCTTCGACCTCTTCCAAAAAGGACCCGAAGAAAAGGAAGAATAAGGATGACTTTTCCATGTCTGAGCCCAAAAAAGTTAAAAAGTCTGCCAAAAAGTCTGGGTCGGCTAAGCCACCGCAGCTGCCGGTTTTGCTCACCCTTTCGCCTGTCAGATCCCTCACTGACAGCGACGCCATTTTGTCCCCTGAGCAAGATGACATTATGGGGGACTCTGTCTCTGTTACTGAGGTGCCCGTCGCCTCAGGGGAACAATTACCCTCTGATCAAGGGATGAGTCAGGCGCCTATGTCACCGAGGTCCGAAATTTCTGAGGTACGATCGAGGTTCGGACACCAGATTCCTGTCTACCCCTCCTGCCACCTGCCTCAGGACTGGGGTTTTCCACACGGCAGTTATTATGACTGTCATAGCCATTGCTGCAGAGGGGCACCATGGCTATCCCCTAGGCACCAGGGGTACCCTCCTGTCGACCCGCCAGTGCACCAGAGCGTGGCCACAGGAGATTGCGCTACAGCCAGGAGCGTGTCCGTTGCAGGGCACGGAGATGCCAGTCAACGGGGCCGCCATCGCCCGCGTTCATCCGTGGTGACTGGCAGGCATGGATCCGAAGGGGTAGCTCGGCCCCGGAAGGCGCTACCCTCCAAATCGCCTACCGGCCGCAAGGATCCAACTAAGGATGCGGTTTCAAAGAACCGCACTTCTAAGGGCCATCGGGTTCGCTCCGCCTCCCCGGCCCCCTCTGCGTCTGCCTCCAAGAACAGCGGCAGGGAGGCTAGTCTTTTGGCGAGCCCTCCGCGAGCCTCTAGCTCACGATCAACCTCACCTGCCAAGTCTGTCTCGCCGGCAAGATCCGATTCCGATGCTGAATCGTCTGTTGCGGCTACGCCTGACTCCAAGACTGCGACCCCGAAGTCAGCTCCGCCTCCTGAAGACTCCCGTGCCTATTCAGCGCTCATTACAAGGATGGCTCAGGCGCTGGAGCTCGAATTCGAGCAGCCCCCCGCACCTCGCTCTGACAAGGTGTTCCAAAGGCTTCAAAAGGATGCCATTAGGCCAACTTCGGTTGGTATGCTCCCGTCCCTAATTGATTTGGGAAAGGAAATTTGGCGTCAACCTTCCTCAGCCCAGACTGTTTCTAGGAGAGTCGACAGCATCTATAAAGTTTTTGATCAGGAATCAGGTTTCCTGCTAAAGCACCCAGCATCCAATTCCATCGTGGTTGAGACCGCACAAGGAAAATCGGGGAGCAGTGAACTGACTACCCCCGCTTCCAAAGAGGGTAGGAAGCTAGATCAAATGGGCCGCCGCATCTACTCTTCTGCTTCGCTGGCCATTAGGGTGGCAAATTATCAAGCCATGATGGGGGCTTATCAAGCCCACCTGTGGGAGAAGGTAGAGCCTATTCTCGATACTCTCCCTGAGGAGGCATGCGCCTTGCTGACAACGATATCGCAGGAAGGCGCACAGCTTGCATCTCAACAGATACGTTCAGCAAGCCACTCCATGGATTGCTCTGCCAGGGTTCTGGCTTCGGCTATTGTTCTTCGCCGTTATTCCTGGCTGAGATCTGCGGGACTCTCGGATGATGCGAGACGCCGCATCGAGGACTTGTCCTTTGATGGGGAAGGCCTTTTCAATGATAATACTGATGACATCATGGAAAATTTGCACAAGAAGAAAAATACTACAAAAAAGCTGGGCTTAAATTCTCAACCTCAACCTCGCCAGAAGAATTTTCAGCCTCGCCAATTTTCGGCTTTCTAGCCACAACAATCGTCTCTTGACAAGATCAAGACCAGAACCACTTATCAACCGAGACAAACTTCGTCGAGACAGTCCTTTCACCCGTCCCAGCCTCAACGTAAATGGGACAAGAAGCAGCAGCGTCGTGCCTGACTCTGCTCTTGCGGGGGTGATCCTGCGGGCCGTCTCCCTTCCGCAGTCCCCTTCCACTTCTCCACTACCACTACCTGTATGGCATCGCATTACATCGGACAGTTGGGTGCTCACTATAGTGCAACAGGGGTACGCCATAGAGTTCGATCAACAACCCCACAGGGTCCACGATGTGTGGTCTCGCAAAGAAAAACTACTCCACATTAACGAGCTGGAGCTCCTTGCGGTTTGGAAGGCGCTCAAAGCCTTCACCCCATTTCTAAAAGGGAAGGTGGTTCAAATTCTTATAGACAACACCACGGCGGCCGCTTATATCAACAAGCAAGGGGGCACGAGGTCGAGCAGGCTTCTGCGTCGGTCCATCGATTTCTGGGAATGGTGCATAGCACACGAGATGCACCCGACAGCTCTCCATGTTCAAGGACAGAACAACTTTCTCGCAGATGCCTTGAGCCACCAGGAAGCTGCCATGCACAATTGGGAACTGCGTCAGGATGTGTTCAATACACTGTGCCAAAAATGGGGTTATCCTCAGGTGGACGTCTTTGCCTCCCCGGACAACAGGAAGTGCGACCTCTTCTGCTCCAGGGCAGGGACGGGCAAGGGCTCCCTCGGTGACGCTTTCATGTTTCACTGGTCGGGAACTCTACTATACCTGTATCCGCCGATCCCATTAATAGCACGGACAGTTGTCAAGATACAACTGGACAAGTCCGATCTCATCCTCATCGCCCCGTGGTGGCAGAGACAAGCATGGTTTCCCATCCTAAAACGACTAGCGTCGGATTATCTCCGATTTCCGCCCGTCACGGACCTGATCCATCAGAACAATGGGACAATCCTCCACCCGGACCTTCCATCATTGCATCTTACGGCGTGGAGGATAACCCTGTGATCGCCCGCATTCTGGCAGCAAGCAGGAAGGACTCCACAAGTAGACTTTATGCTTACAAGTACAGATCTTTCCTGCAGTTTCTCTCTCAACGTGGTCAAACAGCGGCTGATTTTGATATCGCATCCGTTCTCCACTATCTCCTCAGTTTGGCTGAAGCGGGCATGGCCTTTGCATCCCTGAAGGTATCGCTCGCTGCTATTGTAGCGCATCAGAACTCTGCGTCTCCACACGCCTCTCTATTTCGCAATTCCACAATAAAGAAGTTTCTCAACGGCTTACGGAATACCTTCCCTCGATCAAAGGCGCCAGTACCACAATGGTCTCTTCAGTTGGTCTTACGTCGTCTCAGGTACCCGCCCTTCGAGCCCATGGCTTCCACTAATGTTCGTCTCCTGACACTCAAGATGGCTTTTCTCCTGGCCATTACGACCGCCCGCAGGGCGTCCGAGTTGGCGGCTCTGCGTTCGGACCCTCCCTTTCTCCAGTTTTCCCAGATAAGGTGGTTCTCTATCCAGACATCTCCTTCCTGCCTAAGGTGGTGTCGGATTTTCATATGGCCCAGACACTTCATTTGCCTGTCTATTTTCCGCGTCCCTCCTCGTCCACTGAGCAGTCCCTGCACACCTTGGACGTCCGGAGGGCTCTCCTGTTTTATCTGGATAGGACTAAGTCTTTCAGAACCTCGCACCAACTCTTCATTGCATACAGTGGCCCCCGCAGGGGTTCGGCTGTTTCCTCTCAACGGATCTCCAAATGGATTGTGATGGCCATTCACCTCGCTTACCAGGTGGCTAACGCCCCGCCCCCAGCACAGGTGCGGGCTCATTCTACTCGGGCTGTGTCCTCGTCTACGGCGTTCCTAAGAGGAGTTCCACTGGAGGACATTTGCCGGTCTGCCACCTGGTCACAGCCATTGACTTTCGTCCAGCACTACCGACTGGACACGAGGGCTCTTCAGGACACCCGTTTTGGTCGGGCAGTCTTGGCTGAGTCTCTGTAGCAGTTTTCTTCACCGGAACCAGACGTGAACCCTCCATCTGGTAAGGAGCTTGCTACTCACCCAAACGTGGGGATTTCACAGACGTCTCGAAGAAGAAGAACGGGTTACTTACCTGTAACTTTTGTTCTTCGAGTTGCGTCTGTGAAATTCACACGTAACCCGCCCTCCTCTCCTCTCTTTCTCACGTCTGTGAGTTTACCTGGCGTTAGCTTGGAAGAGACTAAGGCGGGAACGGCTGACGCCACAGTTATAAAGGAGGGGGCGGGGCCTAATTTGACAGCTATTTTCCCTCCTTTTTACAAAGCTCGTATGATCTGAAATGGAGTCTGCGCATGCGCAAACCCAAACGTGTGAATTTCACAGATGCAACTCGAAGAACAAAAGTTACAGGTAAGTAACCCGTTCTTTTCAGTTCATTCATATGGGAAACTGTGTTTCGGTTATCAAATTTTGGTTTTCAATGTATTCCTATGGGAAATTTGCTTTGCAAATATTTCATAGTACAGTACAAAAAGTCCTGCAGAACACGTTACATTTGTTAAGTGAGAGTCCACTGTAAATTGTTTGTGGGTGGGTGTCAGGAGGAGACCTGGCAGGCCCTGCGGGGTTTGTGGACAGCACAATCCCCACCTCTCATCTAGAACACAAAGCAGGTTCCTCTCCTCCTGTTTACCCTGCCTCACAGGGCACTGAGGTGGTTGGCATCAGCATTGGCTGCCCGCCAGGCAAGAGGCTGGCCTTTGATATCACTTACAGCAAGAACTACACCGAAGAGAAGAACAAGAGGTACTTCGATTGTGTCATATCAGACCCTGAGATGCCCTGCTTCTATTTTAGTGATGGTAAGTATTGGGTGGAAGGGAACGACCGGGTGCCTTGGGTTGGAGGTACCAAATGGGTTAGGAAGTCAGAAGACTGGGGTTGGGCACAGCCTATTTCTACTAAAGGGCCAAACCCCCCCCCCATCCTCAAGATCAGGGGTCGGCAACCTTTTAAAGTCAGGGTCTCGGTCACTCTCCCTTAGACAGTTGAGGGGGCTGGACTGAGGCCCCCCCTCCCTGCTGTAAATGCTATTGTAAACGCATCCGCAGCTGCTGTAAAGTTTGTGGCTGCTGTAAATGCATCATTAGCTGCCGTAAACGTGTCCATGTCTGTAGGAATGCGGGGTGGGTGGGGTGGGTTGATTTGATACCGTGGGCCCGATTCAGGCCATGGGACATAGGTTGCCAACCCCTGCTTAAGATGTTCACCATTGATTGATGAACTTCAGTTGTCTACAACAACAACAGCAGCAACAACAATAATAATTTCATGTCAGAAATTATTCTGCATTGAAAGGATGATGATGATGATGATGATGATGATGATGATTAAGATGCTGGAAGGCAGCAGGTCAGCAGTTCGATACCCAAATACTGCACAACGGAGTGAACTCCTTTCTTTGTCCCAGCTCCTGCCAACCTAGCAGTTCGAAAGCAAGAAATTGCAAGTAGATAAATAGGGACCACTTTGATGGGAAGGTAAACAGCGCTCCGTGCGCTCCGGTGTCTAGTCATGTCTGCCATATGGCCACAGAAATGTCTGCAGAAGTAGACAGCGCTGGCTCTTCGACTACGAAACAGAGATGAGCACTGAACCCTCGAGTCAGATATGACTAGCTTATTATTATTATTATTATTATTATTATTATTATTATTATTATTATTATTATTATTATTATTATTATTATTATTATTATTATTATTATTATTATTTATTGGATTTCTATACCGCCCTACTTGGTGTTCAACCAACTCAGGGCGGTGTACAAAATAAATTAGTATACAGTCAACCAATAAACTAGACAAGGCAAAAATACAATATGAAAATGCAACAACACAGCAACAAAATAACAATAGCAATAAACAGCATGAATACAGTCCAACACTACAATATAGTCAGGTATTATAAATACACTATCACCAAATGTAACAAGGGAAACCATTACCTGAGCAATGTGAAGATTATAACTGAGGAGCTATATTTCATAGCCATCTCCAGGAACCTTTATTCCCACAATAGCAATGCAGTACAGTATTTGGTTTGGTTGCCTGGCTGTTCCTGAGGCTGATAGAAATGTATGAAATGAAAGGACGAGGTCTGCGTTTAGTCATTCCCCTGCTAGTGATACCAAGTTTGCAGGTTTGCTTCCAACCAGTCACATCTTTGCTTTGTTTGCAGTGTTTTACCCTTTCTTTTTGATCCAAGACATGGTGACAGGAGACTCGGGGCGTTTCAATGGAAGGTAAGGCTTTTTTTCTGACATGGGGGGTGGGTGGGGGGTGGAGGCAGATTTACGATTTGTATGTCCTCACTTGGCCGTTTTGTTCAGCGGTCTGGGAGATAACATAGAAGGGAACATCTAGGTCCAAAATTTTCTTCAAGTGCTGAATCTGGTTCCGAAAATTGCCTGTTCTCCTGGCAATCAGCCATGAAGGTCGTTCTGATAATATAATGCAGTGGCCTTCCGTTTGCCTTCTGCATTGCAGCGCGACACCCATAGTACTATGGATCCTGTTCCACGAGTCACTTTCTGGTCCTGAGCCCTTTTGGCAGACAAAGTCCTCCTCCTCAGCCCCAGGCCAGGATGGATGGAAGCTGCTACCCTCCATCAAGAGGGATTCAAAAGGGATTTAACCCACTTAGGGACCATCACCCTTCCCTGTAGACTTCACCACCCGAGGCCGTAAGTCGTTAGCGTGGTCTGGTTAGTTGACTGCCCCCTGACACTTGGCATTGAGTGGCTGGCCGAAGGAACTGCAGAATGGACTCACCAAAAGGTGCCTTCATTTTAACAGTTCCGCATCTTGCCTAGACACAGACGGAGAAGAAGAAAACTCATAACCCTTCTTCTATCCTTGCTGCATTGAACATGTTCATCCTTTCCGTTCATCCGGCTATATCCTCAGTGGGGAATACAATATGAAAAACACAGAAAGCAGATGTTTTGTCCCAGCTGTTCAGAGTCACACAATGTGGCAGGCTGGGGAAACTGCCAAAGACACACTGACCTT
Organism: Furcifer pardalis; assembly: GCA_030440675.1. Classification (NCBI taxonomy): domain Eukaryota; kingdom Metazoa; phylum Chordata; class Lepidosauria; order Squamata; family Chamaeleonidae; genus Furcifer; species Furcifer pardalis. The sequence continues at coordinate 309,139,093 of CP126890.1, forward strand.
CTTATGCCTTGTTGTGAATGGCAGCTACATCTTCACAATAATTGGTGGAGGCGCATTCTCAGTGGACAACATCAAACGCTTCAACAAAGAAGAGGTCATTCGCTATAACACCATAAATGGCAGGTGAGCCAAAAACATTGCGTTTAGCAACACAGAATGACATGGCTGGTATATGGCTTAGTGGCTAAGACATTGAATTTGACGGCCAGAAGGTTGCCAGGTCAGTAGTCCAAGACCTGAGTGCTGCATGATGGAGTGAGCTCCCGTCTCTGTCCCTGTCCCAGCTCCTGCCAACCTAGAAGTTCGAAAGCAAGAAATTGCAAGTAGATAAATAGCTACAATTTCAGTGAGAAGGCAAACAGTGTTCCACAGTGAGATGATAGTTCCGTTCCTAGGATTGGTTTAAGAAAATGGATGGGGACAAATCTTCCTTAACATCTATATTGAAGTAACTGGGCAAAGTCTCCTAGGAGTTTGGAGTGAATTGTAGTCATTATGCTGATAAACACAAGGCTGTTTCTCTTGTGCCTTGAGTCGCGCAGCAGTTGTATATCTGGGGAGCCAATAAGCTCAACTAATAATAATTTCTTGTCAGGAATTATTTTGGATGGAAAGGATTTTTGCTGGAGAAAACCGGAATGAGGACACCGGAATGAGGCTCCTTTCATGTCTCCAAGGTCTTTTCCCACCGAAGTGGTCCCTATTTATCTACTTGCAATTTCTTGCTTTCGAACTGCTAGGTTGGCAGGAGCTGGGACAGAGCTGAGCGCTCAATCTGTCATGCAATACCCAGGTCTCAAACTGCCGACTTGCCAGACTTTCAGCTTACAAGGCGAGCTTCTTAATCACTGAGCCATTGCAACCCCATAAGCTCAGGTTGAACTCCCTGGGTTGCTGTTCTGTATGTGCAAGAACTAGGCCTTCATCCTCCTCTAAAATGGGTTGGTCTCCCGTTGAGAGATGTCTACTTTGGGGATACGTCGTCGTTGTCAGCTGCTACTCTCATTCAAGTATACATTCCCCCACCCCCTGGAAATCAGGAAAAATGCCATTGGCATGAATTTGTTTAAGGTGGATCCCAGCTTGCCATAAAGTGACCCACACACTGTGGTCATGGAGCCATCTCCTGCGGCACATCTAAAATAAGACATGCAGGATTTAACACTGGGACTGCAGTGGACTGTGTTGAGTTGCTGGCTGTACAGTCTACTGCAGTGGTCAGCAAACTTGGCTCTCCAGCTGTTCTTGGACTTCAGTTCCCAGAAGCCTTGATCAGCAGGAGTGCTGACTTGGGCTTCTGGGAATTGAAGTCCAAGAACACCTGGAGAGCCAAGTTTGCAGACCCCTGGCTACTGCATTATAGTAATTTCCTCTCAGAAATTATTCTCGATTGAAAGGATTTTTGCTGGAGAAACTCCACTCAGAGGACACCCGAATGAGGCTCCATTCATGTCCCCAAGATCTTTTCCCACTGAAGCGATCACCATTTATCTACTTGCAATTTCTTGCTTTCGAACTGCTAGGGCTGGGACAGAGATGGGCACTCAATCCATCATGCAGTACCCGGGTTTCGAACTGCCGATTTTCTGGCCTTCCAGCTTACAGGGCGATCTTCTTATCCTCTGAGCCACCACAGCCCCATCTACTCCATTACTGTAGCAGGATGTCCGTCCAGACATACCTTGGGGATACACCTTGATCCATTTTAATCACTTGTGAAATCCATTAAGTGTTATGACACCATAAATGTGGTTTTGGTTCCACCATACTTTTTCAATGGTTTTGTTCGTGTGAGTCACAGTCAGTGATGGGCTCAAAAAAATTTTACTACCACACTGTGGGCGTGGTATGATGGGCATGGCCAGAGGGAAAGACCTGCGTTGCACCCGAATTAGGACTACTTTATTTCAAAACTTGGATGGGTGGGGCCAGCCATAATTTCTGCTACTGGTTCGGTCGAACCTGTGTGAACCGTCTGATGCCCACCACTGGTCATGGTCAATGATCTACCTCACCTTATTTAAAAAGCCGATCTATCCTCATAATAGATTGCTTTTCTCTCTCTCGCCCTAGTGATACGTCCAGTTTGATCTGGCTTAGAGCCGATGGTGAAGAAAACATGACGAACGCTGAAGGATTCCAAGTCCTCTCTCAAGCCAACTCCGGGATACTGTGAGCCTTAATGCTGCATAGAAACAGTCATGGTCTTTTGGGCGAACCTGCCAGGACCTCACCTGTATTCTCCATCCTACATAGGAGATGTGATTTAAGTGCATCTGTATGAAGCTGGTTGCCTTCCCTTTCGTAAATCCTTAATTCCACCCTTCCTGTTGGGTCAGCTGCCACTCAAACGCTTTCTTTAATAGCCTGTGGGAACCCACTTCAGACATACCAAGCAATTCCATTATATAACCTCCCTGAAACGATTTCTTTCCTGTTGTAGGTGGGTGTGCCAAACAAATTCTCCATGTTACGATATCGTTCCCAAAAGTTTGTCGGCTCCGGAATACTACTTTGTGATCAAGGTTTCCAACAGGTAACTGATATGTGATGTTTAATGGAGGAATTGACAGAGGGTCAGGTCTTTTGCTCCGATAACACTGCAGCACAAAATGATGATGATGATGATATGATGGCGACGATAATGATAATAATGATATAAAAATTGTCTGCTACTTAGTCTAATCCATGAGACCTATACTAAATCAAGTGCGCTGAATCCAAATCTGAAATCCGATTCTGCCTAGGATGTCAGGATCTTAAGTAACCAAATCTCACCCTCTTGGTTAGGTTCTTGTGTTGCTCACACGATGGTATATTTGCCACAAATGTAGAACAAATTGTCCGGTTTATTAACATAGCTGCGCCTACTCATCTTTAGCTCAAAACAGACTCACTATGGTCTAGCTGTACTATCCAATAAGATGGTTTTGCACTAGAAACAAGCCCTTGGTCCATCCTGCCTTATACAGTATACCTATTTCTGACATCAGCTCACTGACTAACCCAGACAATCCCAGCCACTTCTGGAACATGCATGCCACTAGGGGACATGATTCAGCTGAGGCGGCAGCAGGCATAGTGGTAGCTACAACTGTAATGTTCCCATATAAAAATACATTACCTAGTTACCAACCATTTGAACAGCTATAGCACACCTTAAAATCTGTATGTGATAGGCAAATTCTGAGTTCAGATTTGGAATCATCACACTCAATATCATGTAAATCACATGTGTTATTCCTGGTAGCAAAATAGTTGTTGTGCAATGAATCCACCCCAATTTCCCCTTTTTGCTTTTCCAGGGGAGTCGATCAAACCACCTATTGCGATTATGCCCTGGAGTTCATTGTCCATATTCACGGCCTGCGTCTGAGTCACTCCAGGTCACTGTTTCTGTTGAAGGTAAGAGCATCTGGCTGCAAAACTTCAGAAGGCACGGGAATTTGAAGAGGGGCTGAGTTGATGGGTGTAGAGATTAGGTAGGTGCATGGGGGAAGGTCAGTGGTCCTTTAAATACTCTTATCTCAAGCGATTTAGCTTCAACTAATAATAATTTTGTGTCAGAAATTATTCTAGGTTGAAAGGATTTTTGCTGGAGGAACTCTGCTCAGGAGACACCCAAATGAGGCTCCTTTCATGTCCCGTGGGGCCAGATGAATCGCAGTAAACCCATTCGTGTGGATTCACAGGGTGCTGGGCCTTCTGGGAATTGAAGTCCAAGAATATCTGGAATGCCAAGGTTCTCCATCCCGGCTCTAGGTGTTCTTGGACTTCAATTCCCAAAAGCCCAAATCAGCACTCCAGCTGATCAAGGGCTCCTGGGAATTGAAGTCCAAAAGCAGTTGGAGAGCCAAAGTTCGCCATCACTACGATGGAAGGTTGGTAGAAGGGTTATGTCAGTCTTTGAATTTTTAGTGTATTTCAGTTCTTACAGATATGTAGGATCCATGTATATTTGATGATTCCTGGGGTTGAATTGATGGTCTCAAAGGCCGCTTCCAACTTAGTGATGACTTTTATTGTTATAGATTGTTCTATGTTTTTATTTTTTATTTTGATGTAAGCCGCTCAGAGTCGGGCTCTCCCGATTGGGGCGGGGTAACAAATGCAATAAATAATAATAATAATAATAATGCTAGGATTCTATGAAGCCTCTCCACGGTTGTAAACTATGCTCTGTGTTATGAACCAGGGTCATAAAGGTAATTAAGCATGCACACATGCAGGCTCACATAACTTATCCACCACCACCCCACCCTTTTCTGTTTGAAGATTGCAGTGGCTGTCACGACTGGTCTAGTTACTCTTTACATCACCATTTACGCTATGGGCCCTAAGGTCAAGGCCTACGTCACCCGACTCTTCCGGCGCCTGGAGGAAGCCTTTGCGTTCCGAGCAGGTGAGCCGGCCACCAGGCGGGGCATTAAAAAAGGAGAACACTTTGCTTGGAACTCTCGGTGCTTTTGCAGCTTGGACTTGTCTCCCTGTCTGTTTTGGAGCAGGCTGGATTGAGCTAAATGAACCCACCTCTTCTTCTTCCGTGTCTAGGCCAGACGTGAAACTGCCAAAATGAAGTCGCCTTTGGACGCGTCCATTCTGCAGTTCCTTTGGCTTGACCTAGTGTGGGAAAGATGAGCTGCCAACACAAGGTTGCACCAGGGTATGCCCAATTGTGGTTCAAAAAGAACCCAATCTTTGAGGAGGCTCTTTCTGTGTACCTGTACCATGATGCCTTCCATTTGCCTGTACCATGATGCCTTCCATTTGCCTTCCGCATTACAGTGTGACACCCATAGTACCACTGATCCAGTTCCATGAGTCCTTTTCTGATCCTGAGCCCTTTTGGGGACACAAAGTCTTCCTCCTCAGCCCCAGGCCAGGATGGATGAAGCTGCTGCTCTCCATCAAAATCGATTCAAGTGGGGTTTAATCCACTTGGGGACCATCATCCTTCCCTGTGGACTTCGGCACCCAAGGCCGTTAGTCCTCAGGGTGGTCAGATTAGTTAACTGCCACCTGACACTTGGCGTTATTAATAATTTCATGTCAGAAATTATTCTGGGTTAAAAGAATTTTTGCTGGAGAAATTCCACTCAGGGGACACCGGAATGAGGCTCCATTCATGTCCTCAAGATCTTTTCCCACCAAAGTTGTCCCTATTTATCCACTTGCAATTTCTTGCTTTTGAACTGCTAGGTTGGCAGGAGCTGGGACAGAGACAGGCACTCAGTCTGTCATGCAGTACCTGGGTCTTGAACTGCCAACTTTCTGGCCTTCCAGCTAACAAGGTGCGCTTCTTAACCACTGAGTCACCACAGTCCCATACACTTGGCATTGAGTCGCTGACAGTAGGGTCTACTCTATTCTCATAGCAGGATAACTTGGCCAGACAGTCCATAGGGCCACTGGGGGGCATGGTATGCAATCGGGTGTGATCCTTGCATCCAAAGGCCGTACAGACCTCAAGGGCCTGTAATGGTCTTATGGGTCCCTCTCGTCTTTCTCCTCTCAGCCTCCAGCCTCACCTTTTCATCATCGTTCACCAGTCAAGGATCCCTGCAGCACATGCCTTCTATGGCCAGCCATTCCAGTACACCGCCGTTTGGAAACAGGACAAGCACTCCGGGCTCAGGATCAGGTGGAGAACAGTAATGCCAGCTGCCCTGCTGCCAACATCTGGAGGCATTTGGCTCCGCCTCCTCTGACAGGTCACACAGAGAGCGCCTCATTCCTTGCCCTTTCCCTGGTATGCAGGATTTCTGGAATCAAGTAAGCCGCAGTCCCTGTAGACATAACCATTAGTAGCCATTCAGTCACTGCTGGGTCAACTGGCCAGAAATGCAGGATGTGGCCCGAGCCACAACGTGCTTTTCAATGATCTCAGGAATTGAAGCCACAGGTATTCCTATTATTTTTATGGCATCCTCACAGGTGCCTGCACAACTTAGACTTGCCTCTGAGCATGTTGTTTGATTGGCCTTTTTATGTGAAGTACACGGTCAAGTCCTAGAGATGGTTCCAGAAGCCTTCTGTTGCCTGTAAGAGTGCTGAGACCAGCCAGTGGTACTGGGAGAGATCTAGAAACCACCTTACCCTACTAGATACTTTATAAAGCATAGCCCTGTGATGGCAAAACTTGGCATCCCAGCTGTTCTTGGACTTAAATTCCCAGAAGCCCAAGTCCCTATGAATCCACATGAATGGGTTTACTGGGGTGCCAAGGTTTACCATCACTGGCATAGCCTTTTCCACCAGGGCCAGAGAAACTCTGTTTAAACAATTTGCATCTGTATTTTGGTGCTTAAATTTGCAGTTCTCACACACCTTAAGTGACCCCAGGGCAGTTGGGTATCAGTCTGATTACTGAAATGTTGGCATATAAGGATTGTGCTACTTTGCCCTGGTGCTTCCTGATCCATTATCAATTCCCTTGTGCTTTCTTTTTCTCATTTGCCATAGAATTAACCTGGACAAAGTTAAAGGGGTAGTGGGTTTTTTATAAAAACTATTCAATTCACCTTATTAACGAGGAATGGCAAGTACTTATCTGATTCTGCATGTTAGTTTCTAACCGGGTTTCATCTTGACAAGTACCTTTGTATAAACAGTTTGCGAATGGATGGGGAACTGTAGCATATTCTCTCAAGTTCGTATCTGGAATTTAATAAGAAAGTGAATGTCTTTTTACCAGATTTCTTTTTACCTATATACATATTCTTATTAATTTTGTTACTAATATTTGTCAGTCGTTCCAGAACATTGCATTTCCACCTCAATAAACATGTTGTTATGCTATTTGCTCTGGTAAAGTTTTTTCTGTTGCTACTGAAAAACCATCATCTTCCCCGGGTGTGACCTATATACAGCTACTGACAAGCCCCATTGCTAGTACAGGTACAGTATGTCAGTTTAATAGCAATAGCAATTACACTTCTATACCGCCCAATAGAGCTGAGTGCACTCTCCGGGTCAGGGGTCCCCAACCTTTTCAAGCCGGGTGCCAGGTCATCACGCTCTCTCAGTCAGCTTAGAGGGCCGGATGGCCATTTTGCCCTGCTTGTATAATGGGGTGTGTGTGGGGGGGGGGGGGGGCATTTTGTCCCAATAGCTTCAAAGGGGCCAGCCATTTTGTTTCTCAAATCCCCTTGGAGGGGTGGGAGTCCACATGAAATGGTGCCATGGGCCAGATTCGGCCCACAGGCCTTAGGTTGGGAACCCCTGCTCTGGGTGGTTCACAAGCTAATTAGCATTTCTCCCCCAATTTTACTGACCACTGGAAGGCTGACTCAGCCTTGATTCCCATCAGGATTCGAACTCACAATCTTTTGGTTGCAATGCAGCAGTTTAACCCCTGCACCACCAGGGCTCTTTTGATCAAGTTCGAGCATTTGAAAGGAGCCACCAGCAAGTGCCCGGTAAATGAACCAGGAAGTTGTGAATTTCTTTCGTGGCGTGTTGTTCTACATTTTCCTAAGCCTACGAGCAGAGGAGGGTAGGAGTTGGTCGCGGCGCTTTACGTCGCCGCTTTACGGCTTCTGTCTCCGGGGCAATCAGTGCCTGACGGTGAAACTTAGAAGGCTACACCGGGCAAAATTCCGCTGCTTCCGTCTCCATGGCAACTGGAGGCCGCCTGCTCCATGGCAACGATTATATATTATTACTATATATATAATATAATATAGAACAACACAACAACAACACAAACAACTCTACTAGGAGCTGCTTATATATTTAGACGTTACCTTAATAGTTCTTAGGTCCTTATTTAGTGTTTGAACTGTTGATTCTATACCAGTCATTGATTGTGAATTGAATGGTAAATTTGTAAATAATAACACTGCATCACACACAAAATAAATATTGTCTGCTACTTGGTCTAATAATCCATGTGTCCTATACTGAATCAAGTGCACACTGAATCCAAATCTTAATCCAGTTCTGCCTATGGCATCAGGATCTTAAAATAGCAAATCTCAGCCTCTTGGTTAGGTTCTTGCGTTGATCATGCGGGATATATTTGCCACAAGTGTAGAAAAAATTGTCCGGTTTATTAACACATCTGTGCCTACTCATCTTTAGCTCAAAAACAGACTCGCTATGGCCTAGCTATAGTATCCAATAAGATGGTTTTGCACCAGAGACAAGCCCTTGGTCCATCTCACCTTGAATACCTATTTCTGATGTCAGCTCACTGACTTGACCAGACATGCCTGGCCGGTGCTGGAACATGCATGCCACCAGGGGACGTGATTCAGCTGAGGTGGCAACAGGCGTAGTGGTAGCTGCAACTATTAAATACATGTAAAATACATTAGCCAGTTACTGACCATTTGAACAGCTATAGCACACCTTAAAATCTGTATGTGATAGGCAAATTCTGAGCAGATTTGGAATCAGCACACTCAATATCATGTAAATCACATGTGTTAGTCCCAGTAGCAAAATCATTGTTGTGCAGTGTAATATACTGTACTTAGACATTTTTAGTTAGGTCATGAACTATTAATTTTCTACCAGTTGTTAAATTTTATTTAATAATAATTTTTTGTTGTTCAGTCGCACAGTCGATTCCGACCCTCTGTGACCCCATGGACCACCGTCCGCCAGGCACTCCTGTCCTCCACCATCCCCCTCAACTCGCTCAGCTCTGCACCCACCGTCTCCACAACACCATCTAGCCATCTCATCCTGGGCCTTCCCCTTCCTCTTTTGCCCTCGACCCTTCCAAGCATCAAAGCTTTCTCAAGTGAATCCTCTCTTCTCATTTGATGTCCAAAGTACTTTAGCTTCATCTTTATTATTTGACCTTCTAAGGAGCAGTCAGGGATGATTTCTTCTAAGATTGACCTACAGTATTTGTTCTCCTCGCTGTCCTTGGGACTCTCAAAACTCTCCTCCAACACCACATCTCAAAGGCGTCTATTCTTCTGCGTTCAGCTTTCCTAATGGTCCAGCTCTCACAACCATATATTGCCACAGGGAATACCATTGCTTAGACTATGCGAATTTTTGTTTTCAATGTGATGTCTCTACTTTTCACTATGTTCCCCAGGTTTCTCATCGCTTGCCTCCCAAGAATCAGTTGCCTTTTTATTTCATGGCTGCAATCCCCATCTGCAGTGAGCTTTGATCCTAAGAAAGTAAAGTCTGTCACTGCTTCTACTTCTTCCCCATCTATTTTCCAGGGACTGATAGGGCCTGTTGCCATTATCTTGGTTTTCTTGATATTGAGTTTCAATATCAAATAATAATAATAATAATAATAATAATAATAATAATAATAATAATAATAATAATAATAATAATAATAATAATAATAATAATAATAATAATAATAATAATAACAATAATAACAATAATAACAATAATAATAATGAAGCATCCCTCAGGGCAGAGAAGTGGGGAAGCGTTAGCTCGCTAGACATTTTGGATCTCGGCACCCCCAGGATGCAAAGGATTCGTGGAGTGGAAGTCCCAAATGTCCAAACCCATGCTCTGACGTGTAAAATCAGAGCTGAGGAGGGGCATTTCTTTTTACCGGTGGGCTGGGAGAAAATACAGGGCAGTATATAAAACAAAACTATCGTTCTCCTTCGTGTTGTTTGGGGATGCACACTAATGGGTTCTGCGCCTGCGCTGAATCCGAGCGGAGCTGAAAAGCTGATTGTATAAAAGATTTGAAGTTACGACCGCCCACCATCCCCAACCGCCTCTGGCGCCATTTCGCGCTCTTTCCCTCAGTTCTCTTTTTCCGCTGCACGAGCAGGAGCCTTAAAAGAGAGCTGTGTGTTTCTTGTCTGAGATTGCCTCAGGAAACCAATTTTTTCTCTCAAAAACATTTTTTTTCCGGACCAGGGGGCTCGCTACCTCTTGGTCCTCGCGCGGCTGGGGGATTTTCCCTCGGCCGCTGCAAAAAAATAATAAAAAATAAATAAACTTTTGAGGTAAATTTTACCTCACGAAATCTCGTGTCGGGGCCTCCCGGCCGGGACAATTTTTCTTCAGCAGCCATCTGCTTCGGTGAATGGCTTCAGCGGCTTTCAAACAGTGTAAATCCTGCAACGCCAAGTTCCCCAGTTCGGACGGACACGTGAGGTGCTTGCGGTGTTTGGGGGAATGACACCCTGTCCAGACATGTGCGGTCTGCAAAGGTTTCTCGAAGGCCGCACTCCAGAACAGACAGAACCGCCTCCAGGTCTACCTCATGGAGGTAGCACTTGCACCTCAGCCTTCCCGCCCTCAAGAGGCTTCCGCCGCTTCTACCTCCGCTCCTTCTCCACGGCTAACAGCCGCTGAAATCTTTAAGAAAAAGAAGGAGCAGGAGAAGAAGAAGGAGGAGGGAAAGAAGGAGAAGAAGAAGCACCACCGGACTTCTTCGACGTCTCTCCCTCCAACTCCGTGCACGACGCGCCCGTCTCCGTCCCGATCACTGGCCTCCGTTGTCGTCACAGCTGCGATCTCGCCAGGCAGTTCGTCGATGGCCTCTCCGGTCTTCATCTCCCCGTAGAAGGCCTCCAGTCTGCCGCCCCTGCCAGAGACTCTGCCACCACTGCCACCGCGGAGGACTGCATCCCTCCCGGCCCCTTCTGTGGCTCCGGCTCCTGAGCCGTCCATACAGTTGAGCCTCATCACCCCGTTCCTGGAGGCGATGGAGCAGAAGGTGGTCGAGCAGTTCCGGGTCCCTCAGCCACCACTGTCGGCTGTTCCGGAGGCGCCATCACTCCGTGAACTTGCTCCGGAGGCACCTCCGCTCCGTGAGGAGGCCCTGGCTCCAGCGAAGAAGCAGCGCACGGAGCAGGCACGGTCGGAGGTCTCTCTCCCTCCGCACCAGTTGCCTTTGCCAGGGAGCGATCCAAGATCTGCCAGGCCGTACTGGTCGGACTCGGACCCCAAGGCCTTCTTTCCACCGCCCAGGATCTCGGAGCGGTCAGAAGGCTCCGATGGATCGTCGGACGAGAAGGAGGATCAGCCGCCATCGGTTGCCACCGATAAGTTGCCGGACAACAACATCGGCAGCGTCCACAGTTCCCAGCCAGAGGACCGACGGACCTTCACAGCGCTGATCACCCGCCTGGGAGCCACGCTCGGGATCAAGGCGGAGGCCTCTCCGGAGGAGTGCGAGGACGTGGTCTGCGCCATGGCCGATAAAAAGGAGTTGGTCCCTGTCCATCTGGGCCTTATCCCCAAAATCGCCAAGGCCACCAAGGCAGTGTGGCAGAAGCCCGCCTCATCCCACTCCGTGTCGACACGAGTGGACGGGATGTACATACTTCTCGGAGATGATGCCATCTTCCTCCACGTCCACCCGGCGCCCAACTCGCGGGTCGTGAAGGGCGTCCAGCACAGGACTCCGGCAAGCAGCACTCCCGTCCCTTCATCGCAGGAAGGGAAGAAGTTACACTCCCTGGGCAGGAAGGTATATGCCAACTCCTCCCTGTCCTTCCGTGCCGCGAACTGTGCCATGGCCATGGGCGGCTACAATTGTCGCCTATGGGAGAAGGTTGAGTCCTTCAAAGGGAAGCTGCCGCCGGAGCTCCAGGCTGAGTTCGGGTCCATCTGCCAGGAGGGTAATCATCTGGCCCTCCAACAGATCTGGACTGGGAGGCATATCACGGAGTTAGAGGCGAAGAACCTGGCCTCTGCCATCCAGATACGCCGGCACTCCTGGCTGCGGTCGGCTGACCTCCAGGATGAGGTCAAGAAACTGGTGGAGGAACTACCCTTTGACGGCGAGGCTTTGTTCGTGAAAGAGACGGTTGTCTCTTTGGGGGAGCTTAAAAATGACATGACGACTATTATTAAGCTCCATCCTCCACGCCGAGGGTCGGGTCGGTACCAATCTGACCACCCCAGACCTCGTCTCAAGATCTATCCTACCAGCCTTGCTAGCAACAGAGGCAGGAGGACTACCCTCGGCACCAGTTCTACCGACCAAGGCAGCAAGCTTCACAGCCACGTTACCAGCAACGTCAACAGCCTGGTAAGTGGACCGATCGGAGGAGCAAAAAACGGGTTTGACTCCTCCGTGACCAAGACTCTCATCCCTCTCCCTTACCGTCCCCTGGTGAACTACTTGTCGGTGTGGTCCACCATCACCACGGACAAGTGGGTTTTAGCCATCTTAGACTCTGACTACGCGATCGAGTTCAAGAGATGCCCTGCTGTCAGACGGATCCACGTCACTGATCCGTCTCCACCACTACAGGAGGAACTGTCAGCTCTCCTGGTGAAGGGCGCCATAGAGCCAGTCACACCGTTGGAGTCTCACGACAGGTTCTTCTCCCGCTACTTCCTCGTGGACAAGAAGGACAGAGGGTCCCGACCAATCTTGGACCTCCGCCTTCTCAACAAGCACATCGACGCGAGGAAGTTTCGGATGGTAACCCTCCAATCCATCCTCCCACTGATCAACCGCGGGGACTGGTTTGCAGTCATCGACCTGAAGGATGCGTACTTCCACGTATCCATCAGGAGGGAACATCTCCGCTTCTTCCGCTTCCAGGTGGGCAGCAACGTCTACCAGTACACGTGTCTACCCTTCCGCCTCTCCACCGCATGGAGAGTGCATGGCTCCAGTGGCCGCCCATCTTCGGCTGCAAGGTTTCCAGGTGTTCCCTTACATCGATGACTGGTTGGTCTGCTCCCCGACCAAACAGAGGACCATGGACGATGTTTCCTATTGCCTGGCCCTCATGGAGAGTCTCGGTCTGAGGGTCAACTACAAAAAGTCCCAGTTGACCCCAACTCAATGCATAGACTATATCGGGGTGGTACTGGACTCTCTGGCTCTGAGAGCCTACGCTCTGCCCAAGCGTCTGCTCGACATCTGTGCGGTGGTGGCACGGATCCTGGGCAGGCACCGCATCCGTACACGGGATGACCTTCGTCTGTTGGGACTCATGGCGTCGACCACGGTGGTGATCTCGCATGCAAACCTCAAGATGCGGTCCCTCCAGTCTTGGTTCCTCGCCTCGTTCGACCTCGTCAACGACCACTCCGGGAAGTGGCTCACATCAACTCCCGAACTGCAGGACCAATTGAACTGGTGGGTGATGGACCGCAACGTGGCCGTGGGGAAGCTCTTCACCTTTCCTGCACCGACCGTGCAGATCACCACCAACGCGAGCACTCACAGATGGGGAGCATTCTGCGACAGTCTACGGTTCCACGGGGTCTGGACTCCGCGGAAGCCAGGCACCACATCAACTTCCTCGAACTCTTGGCAGTGTGGAAGGCGATGCAGTCCTTCAGACTTTCAATAGCGGGCCGAGTGGTGCAGGTCGCCTCAGACAACACCACGACCCTGGCCTATCTAAATAAGCAAGGAGGGACCAAGTCTCTCTCCCTCCTTCGCCTTGCTGTGATGGTCTGGGAATGGTGCCTGAAGATGCACGTCTTCCCAATGGATGTCCACATGCAGGGCACCCTGAACACAGATGCGGACTTCCTCAGCCACAAAGGGACGGCAATGCACGAATGGGAGGTGGACGGATCGGTGTTCGACCGGTTGTGCCGCCGGTGGGGCACACCAGCCCTGGACTTATTTGCAACACAAGCCAACGCCAAGTGTCACCGTTACTGCTCCCGAGCGGGGATCAGCCACGGATCGGAAAGAGATGCCTTCATGGTTCCGTGGCATCAGGACTTCCTATACATGTTCCCACCAATCCCTCTCATCCAACGGGTCCTCGTACGGATCCGTGCGGAGTGTGCATGGACGATCTTGATCGCCCTGTCCTGGCCGCGCCAGCCGTGGTTCCCACTGCTTCAGGCTCTGGCTTGTGACTTTCTTCGCCTGCCCACCGATCTGAACCTCCTCCGCATGGGGGATGGTCGGATCCTACATTCGGCCTTTTTGAGCCTCCATCTGACGGCCTGGCTTATCCGCCCGACCTAGCATGGATCCTTGAGCTCTCTCGTAAGCCATCCACTTACAATTCCAAGTACCGTCGTTTCATTGACTTTTTAGCATCCAACGACCGTACCGCGGACTCTGCATCCCTGCAGGATGTTATGTCCTACCTCCTACATCTGGCTGAGTTAGGATCCGTGCATTCCTCCTTGAAAGTTCATCTGGCTGTGGTGGTTGCCAATGCTCCACCTTCCTCTGTGCTGTCCTCTGCTTTCAGGGACAAGACTGTTAAACGTTTCCTTCAGGGACTGCGCAATGCTTATCCACCTGTCAAGGTACCACCTCCCCAGTGGTCCCTCACTGCTGTGCTCACCGTGCTCACCAAGGCGCCCTTTGAGCCCATGGCTACAGTGGACATTAAGTTTGTTTCTTTCAAAACTGCCTTTCTTGTAACCATTACCTCTGCCCGGAGGGCAGGTGAGCTTGCAGCCCTGAGGTCTGATCCTCCTTTCCTTAAGTTCTACCCCAACAGGGTAGTGTTGCACCCAGACCTTGCCTTCCTCCCAAATGTCCTCACTGACTTTCACTTGGCCCAATCCATCGCGCTGCCAGCGTTCTTTCACCATCCAACGTCTCCACAAGAGAGAGTGTGGCATTCGTTGGATGTCAGGAGGGCCATGTTTTTTTACACCCAAAGAACTACGTCCTTCAGGAGAGCAAAGCATCTTTTAGTTGCTTTTGGTGGCAAATCAAAGGGTCAGCCTCTGTCTGCCCAAAGACTCTCTAAATGGATTTTGGGTACCATTTACCTGGCCTATGAGCTGTCATCAATGCCACCTCCGCCTCATGTCCGGGCTCACTCCACCAGGACATTGGCCTCATCTACTGCCTTCCTGGAAGGCATCCCTATGGAGGACATCTGCAAGGCCGCTACCTGGTCCAGGTCCTCCACTTTTGTCACCCACTACCAGGTTGATACGAGGTCTGCTGCTGATGTCAGACGGGGCAGATCCATCCTGATGGCCGGTCTCCGATCTTCTTTGGTGATGACCGCCCATCCCTGATGTCATCTCGCTCTCCTGCATCTCAGGACGCCGGCTGCCCACCATCCAAGTAAGTGAGCTTGCTAGTCACCCATTAGTGTGCATCCCCAAACAACACAAAGGAGAAAGACAGGTTTCACTTACCAGTAACTGTCGTTCTCCGAGTATGTTGTTTGGGGATTCACACGACCCAACCCGTCCTCCCCTCAAGGCTGCCGGCCTGAGATGGCCCTATGCTTCACAGGCAGCTCTAGTATTGAACTGAGGAAAAGAGAGTGAAATGGCGCCAGAGGCGGTTGGGGATGGTGGGCAGTCCTAACTTCAAATCTTTGTCCAATCAGCTTTTCAGCTCCGGTCGGATTCAGCGCAGGCGCAGAACCCATTAGTGTGAATCCCCAAACAATATACTCGGAGAACGACAGTTACTGATAAGTGAAACCTGTCTTTCTGTCACCCCAAACTCTCAAAAGGATGAACAGTTTTTAAGTTATTTAAGATAAATGAAACAGACAGAGAGGTTTTGAAATGGAAAAAAGAGAATTTTATCTACTTTTGTCAATCATAACATAACATGGTACATCACAGACCTATAGCACGTGCACGTGTGTTTCATCGGTTCCAGAAGGATCCAACAACCCTTATTGTCAATTTCAATGAAGCTTTTATACTCTTCACAAATTATGCACATGTGATCTGGTGCAGGTGGGGTAGGCATTCCAGTTCTTATCTTGATAATGTTGCATACTCAAACTTTCAAAGAAAAAATGGCTATTTAATTACTGGAGTGTCAGTTCTATTGCCTTAAATCAGGGGATTTAAATTTCTTCCCAAGATCTGTATTACCGCCTTATCCCACGAGAGGGTAGCCAACCTCTGCTGAAGACATTGCTATGGATTTCACAGCCTGCTCATAAAAATGGAGCTTAGCATGGTCAAATAATATCCACCGTTTTCTTTACTGCCTCAGGCAGCAGAATGCTTTGCATTGGCTCTGATGTGCCCTAAGAAGATTTAGGGCATAAGCCAACTTCCAGCACTGACCAGAGTTTGGAGGAGTATTGCATTATAAGCCACCTTTCAGCTGAACCATTGCAAACTGCATTATTTTAGCCTGCAAAAGTTACCCAGGTCTTTCACAACTGTCTCCAATACTGAGTGGTTCAGTTCTAGTCTGTTGGCAGCGTCTTTGCATCTTCACTGCCAGATGGAGACACCGCAGACTCCAGGGACCGAGTAAATGAGATAAATGTGGAAGAATTTTAAAAAGAAAGAAAGAGAAAGAGGTTTCTCAGCTGAGTAAACTCTTTAAAGTGCCAAGTCCTTTTCATAACTAACTGCAATTTATTAATTCACAGTATTTCTTAGAAAAGGTCTGGAAAGTGCCTTTCTATTACTCTCTTTTGGCCTGCAGTACAGATGGCACTATGACAATCGGTACATCCAGACTAAGAGGAAAATCTAGCGAGAGGAAGCAAATTAAAGTACACCATCCTTTATTGTTTAATTCCCTCACTTTCTTTCACAATGGTGTTTCTTGACCTGTCTTTTTTTTAAAAAAAAAAATGCTTCCTTTTAATCTCATACTACTACCCTTTTCTTCAAACCTGGCTTTCCCATTCATTTATTTGAGATTTGAAATAAAAAAGTGTTTGAAACCCAGTCGTATCTGACTCTAAAGTTTAGTGCTCATCTCTGTTTGTAGCCAAAGAGCCGGCGCTGTCTGTGTCTGCAGATGTTTCCATGGACATGATGGAGTGCACAGAATGCTGTTTACCTTCCCATCGAAGTTGTCCCTATTTATCTACTTGGAATTTCTTGCTTTCAAACTGCTAGCTTGGTAGGAGCTGGTACAGAGAAGGGAGCTCACTCCATAGTGCAGCACTCGGGTCTCGGACTGCCGACCTGTTCACCTTCTGTTCATGAAGTTCAGCATCTTAACCACTAAGCCACCACAGTCCCTTTGTCCATGTAAAGAACTGTTAAAAAAATCTTTTAATGACAGTCTAACTCAGACCATTCTGGCTTGAAAGGATTTTTGCTGGAGAAACTCCACTCAGAGGACGCCCGAATGAGGCTCCTTTCATGTCCCCCAGATCTTTTCCCACTGAAGTGGTCCCTATTGATCAACTTGCAATTTCTTGCTTTCAAACTGCTAGGTTGGCAGGAGTTGGGACAGAAACGGCTCTTAATCCGTCATGCAGTACCCGGGTCTAGAACTGCTGACTTGCCAGCCTTCCAGCTAACAAGGGGAGCTTCTTAACCACTGAGTCACCACAGCCCCACGTCATCATGACCAATATCAGTCTCACTGATTCTAGCCTTATAACCACGACCATATAAACTTCTGGCTGGACGGCTTTATTCTCTGCACATTAGAAAGTAGATTAGAAACCCAAGAAAATTCATGCTGTAATAAACCTGTTAGTTTTAAAGACGCAACAAAGGTTTTTCTCTGTTTTCTTATATGAAGTTGCACGATTGATATCTGCATATAAAGAAAATAGCACATGTAGTTATTATTCCCGAATTTCCAAATAAAAATGCATGTTACAGTCCTGAATATGTTTCAATCTGGGCAGTGTAGCTTTCATTGTCTCCTCAACTTTGGTAGATAAAGTGCTGCCAGTCACTCTGTTGTTTCATGTTGAAGAGCATGGCTTTTTTCTGGATAGGAACAGAGACATACAGAAACTTTGCAAACCTCTTATAAGACAAGACTGATATTTTAGTTTACACATTAGGCAAGATACAGCAATTCCAGACAAATTAAGAGTATTACCCAGTGGTAGAAAGAAGATATAGTCCTGTGCAGTTTGATGTTCATCCTGAAATAGGTAAACGTAAAGGTCACCCTTGTTTGAAAGCCAGTCATATCCGACTGTATGGTTCAGTGCTCATCTCTTATAGCCAAAGATCCAACACTGTCTGCATCTGCAGATGTTTCCGTGAATATGTGGCAGGCATGCCTTGACACCAGAGTGCACAGAACGCTGTTTACCTTCCCACTGAAGTGGTCCCTATTTATCGACTTGCAATTTCTTGCTTTTCTACTGCTAGGTTGGCAGGATCTGGGACAGAGATGGGAGCTCACTCAGTACTTGGGTCTCAAACTGCTGACCTGCCAACCTTCCACTCCGTGTCTTAACCAGTTGAGTCACTGCAGTCCCTTCTTGGGTTGTGGTAAATATCCTTACTTGGCTGTAATTATTTCCCTTGGAAATTTTTCATAGTCCTTCAAAAAAGAAAAAGAAAACGTGCTTTTTATGAAGTTAACCTTTAAAAGTGAATGAGAAACAAATTATTTTACTGGATGTAATGGGTAAAACATTTTAGTTACTTTTTAAAAGTGACCTTTAAAAGGCATGTTAACAGCATTTTTGGCAGGAATTTTCTAAGTTTCATTCCATTTCTCTACTAATAGCAATCACACTTGTATACCCGATTGAGGCGGGATAATAAATGTGAACAATAAATAAATAAATAAAATAAAATAAATACCTGCCCCATAGCGCTTAGTGCACTCTCTGGACGGTTCACAAGTTAATTCGCATTTTGCCTCCAATATGATGGGGGCTCATTTTACCGACCTTGGAAGGATGGAAGGCTGAGTCAACCTTGGTCAGAATCGAACTAAACCTAACCCAAAATGGGCACCCCACCAGGTAGTAGTAATGATGTCTGGGTTTTGTAGTCTTATCACATCAGGAGGTGGTGGCATCTGGTGACTCCTATTTCAGGGGTCCTGTGACTCCACTCGGGGTTTTCCCTGCATTTTCCAGAAGTTGTTCAAAGTGCTGAAACCTATTTCAGCACCCTGGAGAGCTAATCTCAAGGGCAAATTAAATCCTGGACCCATTTATCGCTGTAAATGCTCCATCTTTTTGTCCAAATCTGTTGTTAGTCTCCAAAGGGCTTTTTTTTTTTTTTGGGGGGGGGGGCATGTATGTGAATAATAATTACCCAGAGTAAGTTGGCAGAACTCCAGGTCAATAGAGAAAAAAGAAAAGAGAATAAAACCATTTAAAATCTTTTACTGATGTTAGGTGTAAGAGTGCAAAATTTTGTCCTTTTTATTGATGAATTAATCCAACAAAGCTGTAATTGCAGCTTTGATTGATAAGGGTAAATCTGACGAATTCAAGGCTGAAGACCACATGGATGTTCTAGCTAGTGTGTATCCTCTAGTTAAATTTGATGGAAAGTGGGGAAACGCTCTAGGACAGTGGTGGCTAACCTATGGAACTCCCTTTCCTCAGCACAGAGTTCGCCCCGCCTTTCTGCCCAGTAGCCAATGGGAGTGCTTCCTCCTTCCTCTCAGCTCAGAGTTCTCCCCACCCCTCCGTTTGGGCACTTGGTCTCTAAAAGGTTTGCCATCGTTGCTCTAGGACTATAATCCTATACCCATTTAGATGGGAGTCAACTCACTAAATTTACGCTTGTTTAAAAATACAAAGTTGGAAGGGATCATAAAGATCATCTAGTCCAGGAGTTCTCAATCTTTTAAAGATGGGGGCCAGGTCACGCTCCCTCAGACAGCTTCGGGGGCCAGATGGCCATTTTGCCCTTCCTCCACCACATGGCACTCCTGGGTGTGATGGAGGTGGTGGTGGGGATGCATCTGGCCCACAGACCACAGGTTGAGAATCCCTGATCTAGCCCAACCTTCTGCCAATATGGGAGCAACACAGAATGCTGTTTACCTGCCCACCAAAGTGGTCCCTATTGATCAACTTGCAATTTCTTGCTTTCCAAATGCTAGGTTGGCAGGAGCTGGGACAGATGATAGGCGCTTGCTCCGTAGCACAGCACTCGGGTCTCAAACTGCTGACCTGCCAACCTTCCAGTCATCAAGTTAAGCATCTTAACCACTAAAACACTTCAGCCCCTGTAACCTGGGAGTTATAGTCCCCCCACCCTCAAGCTGCTTTCTAGCTTTGTGCAAATCTTTTGCTTGTAGAGCTCCTTGTGCTGTTTATAGACAGCCCTTTGATAGCTGTTCAGGGAAGCAATCCTCTCGCTTGACGGTAAACAAATTGCGAATCTGTGGAGTTCACGATGATGGTGACCTGCCGTGGCACACTCAGGCCCTCTGAAGTCTTTGCCTTCCACCTCTACCCTAGAAAGAATTAAGGAAAGAATGTATTTTTCCTGTGTTCCCACTCTAGGTCTTTCCTGGCAAGTTATTTTTAGCTGCTATTAACCTCCCGCCTCCCACTGTTAGGGCCTCTCTGCCATTGCTGGAGGCCGCGGCCAATTTGTCTAATTAAAGAGAATTAAGGAAGAAGTGTCCCCAATTAAAGCAGGCAAAATCGTCTATTTTGGAGGTAGGTTTTTGGCTACGGGTGTCAAACAGCATTAGCCGAGATGGAGACCTGTTCCGGCTTTGATGGGGGTTCAAAGGAAAGAAGACGTCGCTGCCTCGAGAAGAAGAGCCCGGGCTAATTGGAGAGGGGTTTGGTTTGCCCAGGAAAGAGGCCTTGACGATGATTTCCGAGTCAAAAGCCCAAAAGCAAATTAAAAGGAAAGTCTTGCGGTGTCGATAGGTGTCATCTCATATTCTAGCACTGTAGATGAGACTCATAGTGAATGCATTTCTGTGTTTCATAGGAAAAGAGCATCTATCTAGAAGAGTTTGATCTAAATCAGAGGTGCCCAAACTACAGCCCATGGACCAGATCTGGCCCCTGATGCCAATTCATCTGGCCCACGCCGTCCTCGTTACTCCCGGAAGTGGAGGTAAAACGTGCCCATACAAATTTTACTTCCACTTTCAGGAGCAACGAGGGCAGTGCGGGCAGGATGAATTGGTGTCAGGGGCCGGATCTGGCCCATGGGCCGTAGTTTGGGCACCCCTGGTTTGAGGAGAGAAAACGGCAGCTTAAAATTATCTCATCCTGTTGCAAAACAGATTGCACGGTACGTTTTACTTCCGCTTCTGGTGGGAGAAACCACGTGACTGGCCCCCAGCCCGAAAAGTTTGGACACCCCTGATCTAAATGCTGGGGATTCTTGGCCAAACTCAACAGAGTGTGGATTAATTACTTCTTAACATAGTTCTTTTTTCATGTCCAGATCAAACTTTCGCCTGCCAAAATGAAGGCACTTTCTTGACTTTGTCGTTGACCAAAATTAAATCTTCATTGGTACGTGTCTCTGGCAGTAATCAGCAGAGCAGTAAATGAGGTGGATTCTGTCTATCTTTACATTCACACAACAAGTTGTTGTCTTCCAGCAGCCCCCACTTGAGCCTGTTGGTCTTGCATTGAGGGACTCCGACCCTCAGCCTATTCAGAGTCCTCCAAGTGATGTAGATGAAGTTGAGTTCCACAGCCATCTCCTCCTTTAATGTTCTTCCTTCTCCAGTGAGCTCCTTCCTCCATCTTCTAATTTGGTTTCCCTCTTGTGAACCCTCAAGAACATTTGTTCTTTCCATAAAGCTCTTCCTGGATCTTGAGACTCATATCAATTCAGAGGATGTTGAGGGTCTTTCTCTTGCTTAGTTCTCTCAGTGTCCACTGCTACGTCTCTTCTTATCTTAGGTGGAGTGATACCAACAAGAGGACATATGTTTGCAACTGGTGTAGGTCTGAGGCATCCTGTACACTATGCACATTGCTTCATTAACAACGTCAACTTGTTTTGCATGCGTAGATGAACACTTGAGTTTTGCTAGGGTTAGGCTTCAATAATATAATACTGTCCTAATTTTCAGATATCTCATCAAAACCTGATCCTTGTATGGCCATTGCTGTGTCGTCTGCATAGATCAGGGGTTCCCATCCTTTTCAAGCTGGGGGCCGGGTTATGCTCTCTCAGTCAGCTTCAAGGGCCAGATGGCCATTTTGGCCGGCCTGCATGATGGGTGATGGTGGTGGCCATGTTGTCCCAACAGCTTCAAAAGGGGTGGCCATTTTGTTTCTTGAATGCCCTTGGAGTTGTGGGGGTGGGGACATGAAATGGGACCAAGGGCCAGATCCGGCCTGTGGGCCTTAGGTTGGGAACCCATGGCATGGATGAACAGTTTTATATTATCAGGAACTGGTTGATCATTCATTAGTTAACATAGTTTATTCAACACTTTGTGCTCATGATCAAGCTACTAGGGTGGGTGAGTAGAGTAATATTCTTCCGAGCCTGGAAAAAGTTACATTTTTGGATTCTAGTTCCCAGAATCTGCAACCCAGTGGCTGTGTTAGCTAAGGGCCTTTTGGAATTGGTCTCCTTAAAAAATGAAGCTTTCCAAGCTCCATTTCATCAGGCACTATACAGCCTGTGAGTTGATGATTGGCAATATAATAGCTCATTATGCAGATCTTTCACTAATCTTCCTTACATTTCACCCTGATTTTGTGAGGTACGTGAAGAAGCACTTACTTGCTGATTTGGGCTGATTGAATTAGGGCACAGCAAGAGAAAAACAGAAGGAGAGAGAAGATAATTTTGCTTCTTTTTTGGAGTGAGCAGCCAAGAAAGCTAGGGTGGAGTCCAAAATATATTCCTCTTTTATAGGGACAGGGACTGCAGTGACTTAGTGGTTAATATGCTGAACTTGATGACTAGAAGGTCAGCAGGTTGAGACCCGAGTGCTGCACAACAGAGTGAGCTCCTGTCATCTGTCCCAGCTCCTGCCAACCTAGCAGTTTGAAAGCAAGACTTTGCATGTAGATCAATGGGGACCACTTCGGTGGGAAGGCAAACAGCAGTCCATGCAGTCTGGTGTCTAGTCACTCCTGCCACATGTCCACGGAAACATCTGCTGATGCATACAGTGCTGGCTCTTTGGCTATAAACAGAGATGAGCACTGAACCCTAGAGTTGGATATGACTAGCTTTTGAGCAAGGGCAACCTTTACCTTTATAGGGATTGATGCTGCTTAAGAATTCACATGTCCCCCCCCCCTTTTATAATGATGTGCTTCCCATCAAGGCTGCAGATGAACAGGTTATTCCGGAACACCTGCCAGAAACTGTGTCAAGAGGTACAGGGATTTCCAATGGCTTGTGAGATGGAATAGTGTGAAATACAAGTTACACCAACCACAGTCCCATTGACCCGGGTTGGCCAGGGGTTGGGAAGATCAATAGAAAAAGAAAAACAGGGTCCTGAGGAATAGAAAAGGGAGCTAGGACAGGGCTTCTCAACCCTTTTAAGTCAGGGGCCGGGTCACGCTCCCTCAGACAGCTTCGGGGGCCGGACGGCCATTTGCCCTTCCTCCACCACATGGCACTTCCTGGTCTGGTGGAAGCAGTGGGGGGGGGCACATGAAATGGTGCCATGGGCTGCATATGGCCCACAGGCCGCAGCCTGAGAATCCCTGAACTAGGAGAAGGCATCTGGAAGGAAAGATGTGAAAATCTCATAGGTCAAAATCCTATGAAAAACACTGTATGCATAAGAACAATCGTATCAATGGTTATTGTAGTTTGCCACCTCTCCATCAAGACCCAGGTTGCCTGATTGATTGCGCAATCAGAGAACAATTGAGCATGTTTTGATGGTTTGTTTTGATTTCACTGTATTTTTCCCCAACTCAATGCATCTCACAAGTTTTTCTTCCCGGCGTTGTTGTGAAACCCTGTGTTTTCTTCTCACACCGATTCTCCATATTTCTCCCAATGTCCACATGTATTCTCATGTTTTACATTAATTTCACCGCTTTATCCCCTTGGCTAAAGTAATAGTTATTTGCATTTTAGGCCTACTATGCATCCCAAAAGCCATGCGTCGCTTTGTGTGCACTTAATCTCTCCTGCCAACCTAGCAGTTCGAAAGCAAGAAATTGTAAGTTGATAAATAGGTACCACTTCGGTGGGAAGGTAAATAGCATTCTGTGTCTCTAGGCATGCCTGCCACATGTCCGTGGAAATGTCTGCAGATGCAGACAGTGCTGGCTCTTTGGCTATGGAACAGAGATGAGCACTGAACCGTAGAGTTGGATACAACTAGTTTTCAAGCAAGGGTGACCTTTACCTTTACCTAATTTCTTTGAAATGCTCCAGAAACCGGTTCCCCCCCCCCCACCTTTGTTGGAATTGTTTTGGAGTTTAGCACGGTTCAGCACCCCTTGAGGCCCAGAAAGAGCAGAAATTCTCCCTGGCTCCATGTTCGTCTCCATGCAACCACTGGAGGGCTCTAAGAAACTGTGGATTCAGAGAGAAATTCCGGCAGCTCCAAAGTGGAAATCAGCTTTGTCCAAAACTTGCCCTGTACCTAGGAAGACAGTTTCCAGGCTGGCAGCCCCCGTGTTAGATTGTGCAAGGGATATATCGGACAAGAAACAAGCAAAAGCAGAAACTGAAAAAATATAAAGAAGATAAAAAACGTCATGGCACCGTAAAAACTAATTTTACTGTTTTAAAGTGAGCTTTTGAAAACCAAAGGACACTTAGCCACTAAATGAATTTTTTGGAATAGTAGCCGTGTTAGTCTGTGGTTCAGGCATATCACAAAACAAAACAAAATAAACAAAACAAAGTTAAAAAAAACACTGTAGGACTTTAAAGATGAACTGCTATATTTTTATTGTTCGCTTTCGTGGATCAAGTCCACTAAAGTTCACATTAAAATATAGCAGTTAGTCTTTAAGTCACCATAACATTTTTGCTTCTTCAATTTTTTCCATGTTTACTTTTGTTTCTTGTCTGATCAGAGTATATACAGAGAAGGGCAACAAGGATGAACAGAGGACGGGAAACCAAGCCCTAGGGGAGTGATGGCGAACCTTTTAGAGACCGAGAGCCCAAACTACATCCCAATATCCACTTATTTATCGCAAAGTCCCAACACAGCAACAGGGGAGGAAGAAAATGCTCCCATTGGGCTGCTGGGCGGAGAGGTGGGGTGAGCTCTGTGCTGGGGGAGGGAGGAAGCACTCCCATTGGGCTGCTGGGCAGATGGGCTGGGTGAACTCTGTGCTGGGGTGACTGCATGGGTGTCCAGAGAGAGAGCTCTGCATGTCACCTCTGGCACGTGTGCCATAGGTTCGCCACCACTGCCTTAGGAGGAAAGGCTGAAGGAACTGGACATGTTTAGCCTGAAGAAAAGGAGACTGAAAGGGGATATAATAATAGTGCTCTTCAAACACCTGAAAGATAGTCATAAAGAGGAAGGGAAGGATCTGTCCTCTATCATCCCAGAGTGCCGGACACATAATAATGGGCTGAAACTACAGGAAGCCACATCTAGGCTGAATATTAGGGGATATGTCTAAATGGTTATAGTAGTATGACAGTGGAACTAACAGCCTTGAAAATATATATATAAATAGATCAGAATAGAATCATCCAATAATAACCAATAATAACCCAAGAGACAAAACCAGATAGCCTTCAGAAAACCTTAAAACTATAACAATATTCACCTGCTCTTGGCTAAGTATCCTTGATTTTTCCGTCTTTTAACCCTTCTTTGGCAAGGCTTGTTCTTTTACAGGAGCAGATGGTTAAATCCCATATATTGTATTTTATAAACTCCCCGCCTCAAGTCCTGCCCCCCCCCCCAAAAAAAGAGAGAGAAAGCACTTCATCACTGCAAGTTTGTTTTTATTTCTCTTCAAGCAGAGAAAGCAACTAATAAGCTTTACAAAATAAATTATAGAACTGTTGCCCTGCCGAGGGCTAATTATCTTTTTATTTTATTTAGTAGCAATATTTATATTCTGTCATCTTGCTCTATAGTCTACTAGGCGCTTAACATAAATATAACGTTGGGTTGTTGTTTTTTTAATCTTAAAAGCAACTTGCTTTTTTCCCTCTGAAATACATGAAGTAGATTAAATCCAAACAGCAAAAATTACCGGAAAAAATATGTACAAATTCAGAAATCTTGTGAAGCGACCCGCAAAGCGCTCTTCTGAAAATCCAAAAAGGGTTTTATTTAACAAAAAGCAGAAGTCAACCTGATGGCTTTCCAGATATTACATTCCAGCCAAGGTGCCATCACAGAGAAGGACTTGTTAACCAGAGACACAACATCAGTTTTGACATCTGAGGCTTCTTTACCCTATTGCAGGGGTTCCCAACCTAAGGCCTGTGGGCCAGATTTGGCCCACAGTGCCATTTCATGTACTCCCCACCCCTCTAGGGGCATTCGAGAAACAAATTGGCCACCCCTTTCAAGGTGTTTGGACAAAATGACCATCCCCATTGTGCAGGATGGGCAAAATGGCTGTCCAGCCCTCGAAGCTGACTGAGAGGGCGTGACCCCGGTCCCTGGCTTGCCCTATTTGTTTAATCCCGATCATGCGAGATTGGCATATGACCTTGATAGGCTTTAACACTGGGTTGAAACCAACAGAATGCAGGGTTTGAAGCAGAGATGAGCACCGAACCCTACTTCCATTTTCGGGAGCAATGGGGCTTCATGAGCTGGATGAATTGCCATCGGGGGCCAGATCTGGCCCCCAGGTCATAGTGACCAGTGCCCTGAACCACGTGACTGGCCCATGGCCCAAAAGGTTTGGGCATTCCTGACCTAAAATGTCTCTTCCAATTCAGGGAGTCTAGGATTCTACGAGTCTAGGATTCTATGCTGGGAGAGGATGGACAAACACACCTGAGTCTTAGAGTGCGCTATCCCTATCAATTCTGCGCAGAGCCCACCCATTTTGCCGTATCTTCTGCCTGGGAAACAATGACTGTCAGAGATTTGCACACACCCGTGGAAACCAGGGTCTACCTTTCCACCAGAAAACACCAACAATCAATGCTTCATCTTTCTCAGAGCAAATTTTTGTGCTTCCCTAAGGCAGCTCAAGTGGTTAAGATGCTAAACTCACTGACTGGAAGGTTGGAGTTCAACTCCAGGATACTGCATGATGGAGTGAGCTCCCGTCTCTGTCCCAGCTCCTGCCAACCTAGCAGTATGAAAGCAAGAAATTGCAAGTAGATCAATAGGGGCCACTTTGGTGGGAATATAAATTTGATTAATAAAAATAAGGTAAACACTGTTCCGTGCACTCTGGTGTTTAGTCATGCCTGCCACATGTCCACGGAAACGTCTGCAGATGCAGACAGTGCTGGTTCAACAGAGAGGAGCATTGAACCCTAGAGTTGTTTATGCCTGGCTTTCGAAGCTAAATTTCAGCGCCCCGTCTCAAAACCCACCCAGATGTGCTGCCTGAGTCATGGTTCTCTGCAAATTCTTTGGGGCTGAGACCTTTTAAAATCTTTCTGCTCCACTCCGACTCCTTCTCTAGGGGCCACCGCAGTACACTGTTTGGATAGCACTGTAAATAATGCGATATTATACTGTACCGAATTCTTTGTTCCCCGAGAAGCTTTACTGAGGGAAATAAGAAAAAGAGGTTTCCCTTCTTAGATCGAAGACCCTCCTTTAGAAATAGAAAGTCTTTCTCATTCTGTCTCTTTTCCTTTCCTTTTTCTCTTCTTGCTAGACCTGATTTGTCCTTTGCAAAAATTTCTTCCTTTCCCCACGTAGCTCCCTCCCCTCCATCCCCAGATCTGTCTCACCCCAGTTTCGTCTAACATGATAACGTTGGGGACCTCTACCAACAATAGAAGGATTGTGAAGCCACGAAAGACGAAGAGGGAGATATAATAGAGACATCTCCGAGGGATATGATTTTGCCGACATCCAGGGCCTGACCTCCATAGCTCCTTCCATTGTGAGCTTTTATGCCCAAAATATGATTTCCAAGAGGGATTAGCAACTTCAAAAGGCAACCAGGCTTTGATGCCAGGGCTCCTAAAACCTTCATTCAAATCTTTCTCTATATTTTTTTTATTTCGAGCAAACCTGATTAAAGTTCCCCATTGTCCTTAATGACATGCTTCCGTCCTCTTGTTTAAAAAAAGGAGTAAAATAATTATAATATTTTTAAAAAGTGGTATGGAAAACTTTTCTGATTCTTCTTTTAAAAGAAGAAGACGAAGAAACTGAATGCTGTTTGAAAAGGAATGCTTACATTGCTTTTATTTTGATACTGAACAGGAGGGGGGATTGCAAGAATTCATACGTTCACATTTGTATAGCATAGGAGAAATGCTGCGATTGAGAATTAGATGTCAGGTGAGATAATTCCATGCTTCCTTCTGTCACAAACCCTGTAGATGGCTGAGTAGAGTAATAATAATTGTGTGTTAGAAATTATTCTGGGTTGAAAGGATTTTTGTGGGAGAAACTCCACTGAGGGAATGCCCAAATGAGGCTCCTTTCATGTCCCCAAGAGCTGGGACAGATGCTCAATCCATCACACATTCCCCGGGTCTCAAGCTGCCAACTTGCCAGCCTTCCAGCTAACAAGACAAGCTTCTTAACCACTGAGCCCCTGCAGCCCCTGTTGAGTAGTGACTTCTTCCTAAAGCTTTTCCTAACTTCCCTGATACAACGCTCCTTTTCTAAAGCATCGCAGCCTTGATTCCTGCCATAGAATCATAGAATAATGGAGTTGGAAGGTGCCTTTGAGGAGAAGAGCCTTCTCGGTTGTGGCCCCCACACTATGGAACCTCCTCCTGGTAGAACTACACCTCCAGGCCCAGTTGCTACCATTTAGGAAAGAACTGAAGATGTGGTTGGCAAAATGAGTCTGGGGGCCGGGATTGTCAACAAGCTCCCCTTTCTGGCTCGTCTGAGGCTCCCCCCTCCTGTAATTAATTTTTAACATTAAGGTTATGCCGTTTTTATATTTGTTTTTAGATAGTAATGGCACAGCGATGGGCAATACTGCTATGTCTTAAGGGGTTTTAATTGTTTTATATTGGTTTTAACTTGTGTACACTGCCCAGAGTCCATCGGGTTAGGGCGGTATATAAATCTATCTATTAAATAAAAATTAAATTAAAATCTAGCCCAACCCCCTGATCAATGAAAGAATCTGAATCAAAGCAGTTTTGATAGATGGCTGTCCAATTCTCTCTTGAAGGCGCCCAGTGTTGGAGTGTTCACCACCTATCGAGGCAAATGGTTCCACTGTCGTACTGCTCTAACAATTAAGAGGTTTCTTCAGATGTTCAGCCCATATCTGGCTTTCTATAGTTTCAGCCTGTTAGTACATATCCTGCACTCTGGGATGACCAAGAACAGACCATTCTCTTCCTCTTTATGACCATCTTTCAGGTATCCTGGCAGTCTGAGAATCACTCCGAATTCCATATGACTTCAGTAGTTACATATCTGTTTCTTTATGTCCCGGTTTGCACCTCACTCCAAAATGAGAAGGTGAGAATCCTTTCGGCGTCAACCATAGGCTATTTAGGATGTTTCTGGCTTGTATAGTCAGGAAGCTTTAGCATCCCTTAGGTACCAACCCTTTGTCACCAGGTCATGTGGGGCAGGACGGACTTTGCAGTCCTGGTAGATGGAGGTCAGCTTGCTTGCGTGTAATTGAGGAAGGTCATATTTCCTGGGCAGACAGCATAGACACAATGTTGGCCTTTCACCTTCCATGCCACATGGCCTTGATAGCTCCCATATGAACCTGATGGGTGTGTTCAGAGATGCCCTGAGTGGAAATAAAAACCGGGCCACTTCTCTTCATGTTTGTTTAAAAGAAATATCTAACAATAGGCAGAGGAAATCAGTTGTAAAAGCATTAATAAACATTTTAAGATGTATGTCTAACAATGATCGTGCCATGGTTGTGCATTTGCATGGAATGGGCTTAGGCAGATGCACAAATTGTCTGCCTGATAATATTAACCTTTTAAACAGGCAGGGTTCAAGCCCTCATTATTCCAGAGATAGTCTTGAAAACATATGAGCATGGCTTAGCAGGACACAAGAAGCCAGAAGTTACAGTTCTGGGAATTCTAGCTTTGAAATGGACCACCTGAATTCCCTTCCTCTCTACCTAGTAAGTTTGGCCCAGTCAAGTTTTAAGAAGTTTTGTTTTATAATATGATCAGCACTTTCATCCTCAGCTGTGGAAGGAAGGTGAACTTTGTTCATAAAGAGTACCTGTCTTGGCACTGAGCTATGTGGTACAATAAAAGGATGGATAAATTAATGGATGGATGAAATGATGGATGGATGGATGGAGCCAAGGAAGGAAGGAGCAATGGATGGATGGATGGATGGATGGATGGATGGATGGATGGATGGATGGATGGATGAATGGATGGATGGATGGATAGAACTAAGGAAGAAATGAGCTGTGGATAGATGGAGCTAAGGAAGGAATGAGCTAAGGATGGATGGATGGAGCTAAGGAAGGAAGGAGCTATGGATGGAAGATGAGGCAGTGGGTTCATCCCACCTCTTTTCTTACCAAGCCAGACTAAGTACAGGAAGCCGAAGGTCAGCCCCAATGACCGCCAGCCTAAGCCGGCGACAAGGAGGAGGCGGCCTGGGAGTGACCCTCAGGCATCCACCCCTGTCCCAGCGGGCTCCCTTAACAGCCCAGCCAAACAGGACAAATAACATCATTTAGGAACCATCTGAAATTCAACTTTGCAGAAAGGGCAAACGCTGCACAATTAGCAAAAGCACGGAGCCCCAAGATCATATCTCCCCCTCCAAGAGATGCTATTCCTCTTGTTCAAAAGGACTATTGTTCCCATTAGGAGCCCATCTCTCTCTTTCTCTGTGTGTGTCTGTTGGCCTACAGTCCAGCAACTAACATAAGAAGCTGAATTGTGCAGTGCATGAATGTGTATTTACCACATGTGTTTTCGGACGTACCTTTTGGGATTCTTCACATGATTTTCACTCAGATTGGACTGTGGGCTTGTTTCTCATTGAATTTAAAAAATATATATCAGAGAATGGCACACATCCTGTTCATATCTCCAAGGTTTACAAAAACACACACTTCCTCCCCACAGAATAAATGCAAGATGGCCAGTCTAGATCAGGGGTTCTGAACCTTTTCAAGCCGGTGGCCGTTTCACACTTTCTCAGCCAGCTTTGAGGGCTGGACGGCGATTTTGCCCTGCTGGGAAATATCAGGGGTGATGGGGGTGGCCATTTTGTCCCAACAACTTCAAAGGGGTGGCCATTTTGTTACTCAAATGCCCTTGGAAGGGTGGGGTCCACATGAAATGGCACCACAGGCTGGATCAGGCCCATGGTCCTTAGGTTGGGAACCCCTGATATAGATTATAAATCTATTCCTAGTTGTAGCTGGTGATGGTGATGATTGAGTTCCACGACCAAGTGTCAGAGCTATATACCAAAGGGCCAAAGGTTCAGTCTCTGGTATTTTCAGGTAAGGTTGTGAAATATGCCTCCCCAGAACCTCAGAAAACTGCTGTGACAATGCTGAGCTATACCAACTAAGGGCTTGACTCAAGAGAGCGCACTGGAGGATAGTGGGAACTGTTGGTGGTCTTTCCCAAATAATACCTTTCCCTTGGTAGGGCGCAGCTTGCTCAAAGCTACATAGGCTGGCTCTTCTCCCAGGAGGCACAGTGGGGAACTGAACTCTCAACCTCTGCTTCCACAGCCAAATGCTTAACTCACAGACCTATCCAGGCAACTCTACAAATCTAAAGTGAAGGGGAAGGTCTCCCTTGCTCGGAAACCAGTTGTCTCCAACTCTAGGGAGTCGGTGCTCATCTCCGTTTACAGGCAAAGAGTAAGCGCTGTCTGTGTCTCTAGACATTCCCATGGTCATGGGGCAGCCATAACTAGATATTGGAGCACATGGAATCCTGATACCTTTCCCGCTGAAATGGTACCTATTTATCTACTTGCAATTTCTTGCTTCCAAACTGCTTGCTTGGCTGGGAGCTGAGACAGATGACAGGAGCTCACTCCGTCATGTAGTGCTCAGCTCTCAAACTGCTGACCCGTCGACCTTCCAGTTGTCAAGTTCAGTGTCTTAACCACTAAGCCACTGCAGTCCCTTCTTTCAGTTAAAGGTCAAGGTCACCCTTGCTCGAAAGCCATTTGTACCCGACTCTAGGGTTCAGTGCTCATCTCTGTTTAACAGCCAAAAGAGCCAAAGCTGTCTGTGTCAGCAGACGTTTCCGTGGACATGTGGCAAGCATAACTAGACACTGGAGTGCACGGAACACTGCTTAGCTTCCCACTGAAGTGGTACCTATTTCTCTACTTGCAACGTCTTGCTTTCGAACTGCTAGGTTGGCAGGAGCTGAGACAGAGACGGGGGCTCATTCCGTCATGCAGTACTCGGGTTTTGATCTTCTGACCTTCTGCCTCCCAGTCAGCGTCTTAACCAACGGAGCTACTGCTCAGTGAACCCCCTCTTAATACCACAGCCTCCCATCTTAAAGAACCAAGTGAGCTTCAGTGTAATATATTGTTGCATATCAACCCAAGGGAGACAAAATGTTAGGCTAGCCACCCCCGGGATTGGCTATGCCACAGGTTTCCACCTGGACCTTCCATGGAGTTTCCACACCCTCCGGGGCCAGTGGGTTCCTTTTCTGTATGTCAGAGCCTTGGTTTTGCTGCTCTGGGGAAAACTCAGCGTTCCTCCTTCATGCAGCTTCAAGGCATCCTAATCCCACTGCTGGTACATGACAAACTTAATCCTGCACTAAGCTCTTTAGAGATTGTTTGCTCATGGGAATCCTTGAACTGGCAATTGGTGGGAGGCGGAGAACATGGAGTTCTTGCCAATCTGCTTTGGGTCTTTGCCGGATTTAAGCATTTGGGGGTCTTTTCTTCCGCAGCTGTGCCTGGGGAAATGAACGAGAAATTTGCCTCCCAAACAAGTGGTCCCTGTCAATCTCTCTCTCTTTTTTTTTTTTTTGGGGGGGGGGAGACCCTTCCCCATGAGAAAAGGGGACTGCGGTGGCTTAGTGGTTAAGATGCTAAACTTGATGACTGGAAGGTCTGCAGGTCAGCAGTTCAAGACCCAAGTGCTGCACGACAGAGTGAGCTCCCGTTTCTGTCCCAGCTCCTGCCAGCCTAGCTGCTTGAAAGCAAAAAGTTGCAACTAGAGAAATAGGGATCTCTTCGGTGGGAAGGTAAACAGTGTTCTGTGCACTCCAGTGTCTAGTCATGCTTGCCACATAGCCATGGAAAGGTCTGTAGACACAGACAGTGTTGGCTCTTCGGCTTTGAAACAAAGATGAGCACTGAGCCTTAGAGTTGGATACGAATGGCTTTGGAGCAAAGGTGACCTTTACCTTTATTTCCCCATGAGAAGGAGGTTAATAATGCATTTAGAGACAAAACCTTTTCTCTTTTCACCACCACCACAGTATGTTAGATTTGAACATTACATCACTCACTCTTAAATCTGGAAAAGGTAGTAAAGGTAAAGGTCTCCCTTGCTTGGAAACCAGTCGTGTCCGTCTCATCACCGTTTACAGCCAAAGAGCCAGCACTGTCTGCATCTGTAGATGTTTCTGTGGTCATGTGGCAGGCATGACTAAATACATGGAATGCTAATACCTTTCCTGTCAAAGCAGTACCTATTTATCTATTTGCAATTTCTTGCTTTCGAATTGCTAGGTTAGCAGGAGCTGGAACAGAGACAGAAGCCCACTCCGTCTGTACCACTCAGGTCTTGAACTGCTGGAAAAGGTGGTGGTGTACAAATCAAGAATTATCCTCAGTCTTTGGCTATCTTAAAAGCTCCAAAGAAAGTGAGGGTGGTGATAGGCTTGCATTCATTGGGCCCCTTTCCCAGTGCTGGAGAAAACATAGTATCTACGATCACCACTTTTGGGATCCTGATACCTCTTTGTCCCACATCCTCCTTGCCTTGCCTTGAGTCATACAAGAAGTAGCAGCAGATGCTGAGACAACTAAGCAAGAGAAGGACCTTCAACATCCTCTGAATGGAGATGAGCCTCAAGTCTGCTGGCTAAGGTCCAGGAAGAGCTTTATGGCAAGAACAAACATTCTTGAGGGCAACACAAGAGTAAAACCAAATTAGAAGATGGAGCTCACTGGACAAGGAGCAACATTAAAGGAGGATCTGGCTGAGGAACTCAACCTCCTCTATGTCACTTAGAGGACCCTGAATAGGCTGAGGGTTGGTGTCCCTAAATGTAAGACCAACAGGCTCAAGTGGGGGCTGATGGTGGACAACAACACGCAGTGTGAATGTGAAGAGATACTGAATCCAGGTCTTTTGCTGGTCTGTGGAGTACTGTGAGAAACGTGCATCTGCCGATGAGAACTTAAGTTTGGCCAATGACAAAGCTAACAAAGTGGCTTCATTTTGGCAATCCCGGGTTTGATCAGGACACGAAAGAAGAAGACGTCATATATAATCTTCTGCCTATATTTAATTCAGCTCTGGAGCTTTTAAAGATCCACTCTTCTTCTTCTTCATCTTCACTACCTACTTTTAAAAAGAGCTTTCTCCTCTTCTCTCCCTTTTTTTTTTTGGGGGGGGAGACTGGGGTTATCTTTTATTGTTGCAAAATCTTCTTCTCTTCTCTCGTCCCCCTCAAAAAAATAAAATGCTTATTATTAATAAAGGACACCGAAAGAGAGAAAGAAGAGAGTCTGGCTGCGATGGCTTTAAAGGCAGGAGGGTGGGAGGGAAGCGGTCTCGGAGCTTAGCTTTGCGGCACCTGTCAAAAGGTTCTCAGAAGGCGGAGAAGAAAAATGGAAGTGAAAACCGCCTTCATTAACATAAAGCCATTTAGGTGATCAATGGTCCCCAGCCGTAAACAACGATTTCAATCCATAGAGTGGTTGATTGGGCTTTGCCTCTCCCTGGCTTGGCGCGCCTGACAGTAGGGAAGAAAAATGTTGCGATTGACCCAGGAGTTGAGCGCAGCCTGGAAAATTAAAAGCACCAGAGAGGGAGAAAAGTAAGGGGAGGCTAAAGGGTTGGAGGCAAGACAACAAGAGGACACAGAGAGCTGGAGCCAGGCAGGGTTAGCTAGGCTTATGGCTCCATGGGTAGCCCAAAAGGAGGGCCACCATTGCTAGGGAGAAGGGCCATAGCCATCCTAAACCTTTCCATCAGTGGTGGGCTCCAAAAAATGTTTACTGCCACACTGTTGGCATGGTATGGTGGGGATGGCGAGGGGGAAAGCCCTGGGTTGCACCCGAATTAGGTCTTCTTTATTTCAAAACTTGGATGGGGAGGGCCAGCCAGAATTTTTGCTACTGGTTCTGGCAAACCGGTGCGAACCTGCTGATGCCCACCACTGCTTTCCATTGACCTTCATCTTGAGCTATTCTCAGGTAGAATAGTTTCTGTATACAGAAGGGTCTTCTTCTTCTTCTTCTTCTTCTTCTTCTTCTTCTTCTTCTTCTTCTTCTTCTTCTTCTTCTTCTTGTGCATAACACTTAACACATTTTTCTTCTTTTTCTCCTCCTTCTCTTTCTCCTCTGCCCCTTGTAAAAACAATTTTTAAATGAGAGAGAGAGAAATCAAAGTGGATGTAGCATTGAGCAGAACCCCAGAATTTTCAATCTGCTCTGTGGAAAATACTTAAAATTCATTCGTCTCCTTCTCCCTCTCCAGTTTCTCCATTTGTTCCCATCTCTCATTCAAAGTGTAGCTACCTGACCAAAGCACTTGTTTTGGGCGACAAGTCAGAATACGAATGGGTATGTACAGCTGGTGCTTCAGTTCTGACTTGCGGAAAAGATAGGGAAACTGCACAAGGAAACCCACAAGGCCTGGCCGTTCTGGTTGTAGCCAAGTCCTACACATCTCATCCAACCAGAAGTCTCCTAGCACAGTAGGTGAGGAGACCATCTCAAGAACTGGAAGTCCTGGTGTCTCATCTGATGTGAGACTTGCATAGTGCATCGATGCAATGTGTCCGTGATGGCCCCGAAGATGCACAACAAACCATTGAACCTCTTTCACTGATGCTCTTTGGTCCTGTAATGCCAAGAAGTTTGTTTCTTGTTCACCCCCTCCGTTCCCATTTCGTTTGCTTTCTCTTCCTCTTGTTTCCGAGAACATGAAGGTCAAAAGCAATGGAGGACCTCAGCCAAATTTTTTTCCTCCATCATGGCAGGGAGCGACCTTCCTCCACGTCGGAGTTCTCCTTTTGTTCCATTAAACAGCGTAATTAAGAATTACGGCAGAGCAGGCGTCTCCGTTTCCAGGAAAGTGGCATCATTCTCCTCAAAAAGGCAGCCAGGAGAGTGGTCGTATGTTTTGGGGGGTGCGCGCGTGTGTGGACCTTTCTCTTGCCTCCACTCTGCTCACTAGCGCCATAAACTTGGCCACTATGACAGGTTCTGCCACAGGACTGTAGATCAAAGACTCATGCCTTGAACCAGGTCTTCCCGGGCACCATGATGAGTGGAGCCTGTGCAATGAGAAGTCAAGTTTACCGTGGTGGGGGCAGATTTAGGAGGCAAGGAATGGCCTGCGCTTTTAGAGGAACATTAGTATGCATGGCTAAAAGTGCATGCCAACTCAACATGCCAGATTACTTTCAGCTGGATGTGAAGCGGGATTTGTAGCCCATTCATATTCTAGCGCGGTGAGTCATACCTCACTAGACAGAACCAGAGCTGGATTAGGCCAGTTTGACAAATCTAGCAGGCCAGGGGCAAAGATCTCTTTGATCTCTCCCCGCCAGAAGGCTCAAGCAAGGCGTTTATGTTGCAGCAAACGATCTTCCCAGCCGGAAAGGGAAAGGCCCATAGTAGATTTTTTTTTGGGGGGGGGGAGTATTCTCTAGTTCTGAAAGGTGTTCCTAAAGGCTTTTCCATGCCTGCTTTGTTTTTTGGAGGGATACATCTTCTTCAAGTGCCATATCCGCTTCCAAATATTGGCTATCCTCATGGCGATCCACTATGAAGATTGTCCTCTGACCAATCTACTGCAAGGGTCTTCCATTTGCCTTCCACATTGCAGCCTGACCCCTGTACCACTGATCAAGTTCCACAGGTCACTTTCTGGTCTTGAACCCTTTTGGCACACAAAGTGTGACATGGCTGCAGAAAAGGCCAACACTGTTTTAAAGGTAAAGGTTTCCCTTGCTCGAAAGCCAGTCGCAGATGATTGTAGAGTTCAGTGCTCGTCTCTGTTTCAAAGCTGAAGAGCCAGTGCTGTTTGCTTCTGCAGACACTTCCATGGTCATGTGGCAGGCATGACTAGACACTAGAGAGCATGGAATGCTGTTTACCTTCCCACCAAAGTGGTCCCTATTTATCTACTTGCGATTTCTTGCTTTCGACCTGCTAGGTTGGCAGGAGCTAGGACAGAGATGGGAGCTCATTCCATCCTGTAGTACTCGGGAATTGAACTGCTGACCTCCTGCCTTCCAGTCAGCATCTACTCTTACCCACTTAAGCTACTGCAGTCTTAGGATGCATTAAAAGTAGTCTAGTCCCCTCAGCCCCAGGCCAGTATGGATGAAGCTGCTGCCCTCCGTCTAGATGGATTCAAGTGGGATTTAACCCACTTGGAGTCCATCACCCGTCCCTGTGGACTTTACCATCCAAGGCCATTAGTCCTCAGGATTGTCAGGTTAGTTAACCACCACCTGATGATTGGTGCTGAGTCACTGCCAGTAGGGTCTACTCCAGTGATGGCCAACCTTGACACTCCAGGTGTTCTTGAACTTCAATTCCCAGAAGCCCTGATCAGCTGGTGTGCTGACTTGGGCTTCTGGGAATTGAAGTCCAAGAACACCTGGAATGCCAAGGTTCACCATCACGGGTTTACTCTATGACCATAGCAGGATAACCGGGCTACACAGCCTTGGGGGATAAAAATAAAAAGAAATCTGTATTTTGGGTTGAGCGAAGCATGAAAGCCAACTATGCTACTTTCTCTCTCGGAGCCCTAGTGGTGTAGCGGTTAAACTGCTGTATTGCAACCAAAAGGTTGTGAGTTCAATCCTGACCAGGTATCAAGGTTGATTCAGCCTTCCATCTTTCCAAGGTTGGTAAAATGAATCCCCATGATGTTGGGAGCAAAATGCTAATTAACTTGCACTAAGCAATATGGGGTGGTATAGAAGTGTGATTGCTTTGCACTCTCTCACTGGTACTGCTCATTTAGTCACCCAGTGTTTCCCAAATGCTGGTGTTTGGACTTCAGTTCCCAGAAGCCTAAGCCAGTATATTGACTGATCAGTGCTTTGAGGAATTGACTTAAGCTCTGGGAATTGAAGTCCAAACACCAGCATTTGGGAAACACTGAGTCACTCAACTCTCAGTTCTCGGAAATCCACATATAACAATGCAAAGGAACTATATTTGCATCACAGGTAAACCTGTTTGTCCTGACTTAAATTGGCACAATGGATGTCACCTGGGCAACAGCTGCTCAGATGGTAGGAATTCTGGGCTATGTCAAAACCACCCATGAGTTGCTGTATTCGGTTCTAGACTTGGAGAACCTAGAACAGTAATGGCACACTCTTTAGAGACTGCGTGTCCAACCTCAATAGACTGCTGTCCGCACCACAGAGGGGCAGGGCGAACTCTGTGCTGGGGGGAGGGAGGAAGTTATCCCATTGGGTTGCTGGGCAGAGGGGCGGTGCAAACTATGTGCTGGGGAGGGAGGGAGCCCTCCCATTGGGCTGATGGGTAGAGGGACAGAGCAAACTTTGCACTGGGGCAATGGTGCGTGCGCCCACAGAGAGGGCTTTGAGTGCCCCCTCTGGCACCCACGCCATAGGTTCGCCACCGCTGACCTAGAATTTCAACATGGGGCTCCTGAAATTTGTTTCTAGAATGGAAGATGCAGTAGCTGGAAGGTTTTGCTCTGTAGAAAATTCAATGGCTGGCATCCCAGGGGGCTGGGAATTTATCCCATGCCAATGGCTTCATACCACTTACCACTTGGTGGTATACCACATACCACGGTTAGCTCAGTTCTGTTGCCCTCTCCGCCTAAAGAAGGCTGCAGTCAAACACAGGCAATTAACTCTTCTAGATGCATAGGGCCATGAGGTCCTCCCTAAGCCTTCGCCTAATCCTAATTATGCTGCAGATAAAAAGAAATTTGTTCCCATTTGCTTGTTATGACACTCAAACCAGAGGAGCATGAACTGCAAAGGTCTGGGAATGGCTCAACTTTGAGAATCGCACCCATAATCTCACCCTAATCCCGTGATGGCGAACCTTGACACTCCAGCTGTTCTTGGACTTCAATTCCCAGAAGCCCAAGTCCCTGTGAATCCACACGAATGGGTATACCATGAGGTAAACCCATTTGTGCAGTAAACCCATTTGTGTGGTTTTACAGGGACTTGGGCTTCTGGGAATTGAAGTCCAAGAACAGCTGGAGTGCCAAGGTTCGCCATCACTGCCCTAATCCCTTTCCCTTGCAAAAAAAATAAATAATAATAGGGACATTTTTACTGAAACATCCTTTCCGTATCCTTTAGTGGCCATTTTAAAGTGAAATAAACTGTTTTTGAGGGGCTGGTGTAGTGTAGGTAAAAGTCACCTTTGCTCGAAAGCCAGTGGTAGGATTCAGTGCTCTGGGGGTTCGGTGCTCAAAGAGACACCGGAGTGCACGGAATGCTATGCCATAATTCTGCCCTAGAGTCAGACATGACTGGCTTCCAAGTAAGGGAGACCTTTACCTTTAACAGTTTCACCCTCCCTCCCTCCACTGGGTTTTGGATGGCCAAGCAAGAAATTAGACTCTGGTTTTCTACTTCCTAGTCTCATTCTAGCCACTTAACCATGCTGGGTATCACTTCTTTAACTGAACTTGGAAGAAATCAGCATTTCCCCCTCACTGCAAATGGAAATGAACCTCACATCTTGCTAATGTCTGCATGCCCAGATGTTGTTACGGGTTCAGAGGCAACAGCAGCCAACGGGACAGTTGGCATTACCACACCTGGAAAAAAGCAGACTCCAGATGCCTATGTCAAAATTGTCCGGCAATGGCTTTGCGCCCCAACCCAACTGTTTGCAAATACCTGGGCGAATCGGCAGAAGCTTTCTCAGCAAATCCATCCGGCACAAACAAGCAGAAATTTAGAGAGGTTTCCGAGCGAAGTGGGAGGAAGCAAGCAAAGAGAAAACAAATTAAATCTGAATAAAAATATGATTAGCGCCGGGGATGGGGTGGATGACAAATTAGAGCGCCTAACTTTGCAATATAAAGCTATTCCCCGTGATAAATGGGCCCAGACAGTAATCAATGGCCTTAATCCATACGATGGGAAATAGCGTCCTGGAATCTTGATTCGGAGTTTGGAGAAGGGTGGCGGGGATTTTCTCTCCCAAAGACAAATGTTTTCTCCATTGACCAGCCTGAGCTGGAACGGGTGGCGGACGGAATTTAATTACCAGGTACCCTCGCGGTGCGATTCATTCTTCCCCTGGAATGAAACTTCATTGGCAAGATGGATGGGTACGGCTGATGGGTGCGGAGCGCAGTTCAATCTTAGCCAGATTTATGGCCTGTAGAAATTTCACTAGATTTGTTTTGTTTAAAAAAAGAGAGAGAGCGCTGAGTCGGAGAAAGGGAGGGAGTGTACTTCTACAGAGACCACATTTCCCCTCTCTCGCACCTGATGGATGGCTACCTATCCAAAGCATGATAATCTAAGGCTCCCGGCATTCTTTAATCTTCTCAAGGAGAGAAATTGGGTTTCTTGGTCAGAGAACTGGTATCGTCTCTTACCGCTGCCTTCCCTGGTCTAGCATCTGCAGGCAGAGCTACCTGGGTGGATTCTGGGATAGGTAGTCCAATGAAGGTCAGCAGGTCAGCAGTTTGGAACCCGAGTGCTGTACCACGGAGCAAGCATCCCTCATCTGTCCAGCTCCTGCCAATCTAGCAGTTCAAAAGCAAAAAATTGCAAGTAGATAAATAAGGACTGTGGTAGCTCAAGTGGCTAAGATGCTGACGGGAAGGTGGCAGGTCAGCAGGTACCTGGATACTGCAGGACTGAATGAGCTCCCAACTCTGTCCCAGCTCCTGCCAACCTAGCAGTTCAAAAGCAAGAAATTGCAAGTAGATAAATAGGGACCACTTCCCCTCCCTACCTAGAACTGCAACTCTGGTTCCATGTCGGTAGACTTAAGGATTGATTACTACAATGCTCTTTACTTGGGGCTGCCCTTGAGGCTGATACAGAAGCTGCAGCAGGCCCAGAAGGCAAGCAGCCAGGCTAATTTTGGACTTGAGTAGTTATGACCAAATCTCCCTGACTCTGGGTCATCTATATTGCTTACCTGTCAATTTCCATCTTGGGTTCAAGGTTCTGGTATTAAGCCATAAAGCCCTTGTCTTGCCGTATAGGCTGGCCAAGCCTGCTGGGGCTTAAGTTCTTTGAGGATCACAGAGACAAAAAGCACTCAGTGGGTGGAGAAACAAAGCTTGATTAGATAGTTCTCTAAGCAAAACATAACCGAGACAGAGCAAGAAACAAGAACAAGAACACAAGCAAGCTATGTATACCTAGTGAGGATTCCCTCTGTCTCTTCTCT
This sequence comes from Furcifer pardalis, assembly GCA_030440675.1. NCBI lineage: Eukaryota > Metazoa > Chordata > Lepidosauria > Squamata > Chamaeleonidae > Furcifer > Furcifer pardalis. The sequence continues at coordinate 309,180,257 of CP126890.1, forward strand.
AACCACCCGGGAGCCCGATTAGGTGGCAGGGATGCTTCCTGGCACTCTTGATGTACGGAGAGCTTTAAGAAATCATTAGAAACCTTGCTTTATGGAGAAGCTTTTAAAGATGTTCTCCCCAGCTGAAGGCAGGAAATTATAAGTTTTGCTGCTGCTGTTCATAGTGCCATTATCAATGGTTTAGTGTTGTCTGTTTATTGTTGTTTTATGTCTGTTTGGTTTACTCTACTTTTATGGTGCCTTTGTTTATCGTAGCAGATTCAGCTAGATGGGCGGCATAAAAATCTAATAATAAATAAATAAATAAAATACTCAAGACTAACTGGTCTGCATTAAGTGCTTGTTTGAACAAAGACTCTAAGTCACACACGTAGCCAAAGGTATGAGGGAAAAGGAAAGAAGCCAAAGAAGTTTAACAAGCCTTGGCAGGTTATCCTCCTATGGTAATAGAGTAGACCATATTGTCAGTGACAACACCAATCATCAGGTGGCAGTCAACTAACTTGACAACGGTGAGGACTAAGAGTCTTGGGTGGCAAAGTCCACAGAGAGGGTCCCCAAGTGGATTAAATCCCACTTGAATCCATCTTGATGGAGGGCAGCAGCTTCATCGATCCTGGCCTAGGGATGATGATGAGGACTTTGCATGCCAAAAAGGATCAGAAAGTGACTCACGGAACTGGATCAGTGGTACTATGGGTTTCACACTGCGATGCAGAAGGCAAATGGAAGGCCACATTATTATATTGTTCCCAGGACAATCTTCATGGGTGATCGCCATTCTTTCTTCTTTATTCGTGTCAGAGGCACCACAAGCATATAATAACATACAAAGCTAAAATTAACATATCTAAAACAAACAGGAATTAGATGGCATCTGCCCATCGCTGTGAGGATAGCCAATATTCAAATCGGATACAGCACTTGAAGAAGAAGAAAGAAGTTCAAGTGCCAATCTTGAACCGAGGATACAGTGGCAAAAAAACAGAATAGAGGCAGGGAAGGCTAGACCTCAAGACCATGTAAGTCGGTCTGAAATTAAGGGGTGGGATTATGCACATGTGGAGGAGAAATTTTCACTGTCAACCATCCCTACCATAATGAGGGGCCTGTGAAAATGACAGGGGATGTCTGGGGAAAGAGGAGGGGGCAATTAAGCCGTCAGCAGAGACACAGCAAGGGTGGGTGGGGGGGCGGGCCCCCTTGTGTTTCATGCCTGGCTTCTTCCAGGCGGTTAATTGAGCCATCTCATTAAGGGAAAGAGGGGGGAGAAGAAGAAAAAACTTTGACAGGTTTCCAGTGCTAATTCCTTAATGGGTCCCTCCTCCTTTTGATGTCAGATTCTGGAGTTGAACAATTTTCCCACCCCCATCTTCCCTTTTAAATGGTTTTTTTTTAAATTAAAAATCTTCAAAATGTTCCCCTTGAATGAGAAATTCACCCATTGTACAAGAGTCTAATCGTTTCCCTGCTTCTCCTTCTCTATGGATTTTGCTTTGGTTTTTCGACATTTGTGGTGCCTAAAGTTTTGGGCCAGATGTTGAGTGCATCTGCTGGGTCAGGAAGGGGACTAAATAAAGAAAACGGTGGAGATTTGCCTTTCTAGAGGGCCCAGAAATGGCTCTGGGAATGTGAAGAAAGTGGAGGAACCGTTGATTGTTCTTAACCCACCGATAAATCATACGCTTTGCAAACACAGCACTTCTGAGTCAGTTCCATTGCTATCTCCGGTTGAAAAACATCCATGTGTCAAAAGGGGTGCAACACTCATCATCTGCAGCCAGCGTAGGCCATGGGTGAAGGATGATGACTCAACAACCTCTGAAGGGCATGGTTGCCCAGAAGTAAATATGGATCTGCCCATTACAAATCTCTGGTGTAATGGTCCAAATGCTAGCCCTGGTCAAGGCGATCTGGGTTCAATTCGCTTTTCTGAAAGACGAAACTTTTTATAGAAAAAAGATGCACATTTTGCACTCTCATACAGCCCTCTTGGGGCTGAGGAGGACTTTGTGTGCCAAAAGGACTTGGGACCAGAAAGTGACTTGCAGAACTGGATCAGAGGTACGGGTGTCACGCTGCAATATGGAAGGAAAATGAAAGGCCACTGCATTGCATGGTTCCCTGGACAATCTTCATGGCTGATCGCCATGAGGATAGCCAATATTTTGAATCAAATATGGCACTTGAAGAAACCAGGTATAGGCCATGCACAGCCTCCCAGAAGTTGTAGCTCTTCCATTTAGGAAGATCTGAAAGATTTCTCCAGTCTTCCAAGACTTCTAAAAAGCCATCAGATATTGAGGCATTAGCATGGCTGAGAGGTCATGTTGACCTCTTTTGGTCCATCACGATCACCAAAATCCACTGGGAAGTCTTTCTTGAGACTTCCATTTGTGGGAAAGAAAAAACAATGGTAGGAAAGCACAGAGAAGGCTCCTTTGTGTGGCCTTTCAAAGTTGGTGTTGTTGGAGAATCTCCAAAGTCCAAGCTTGTGCCTCTTTTGGGAACCAGTATAAGGTTTATTATTTCCCACCTGCAAGACTGATTTTCAATTATTATGGGAATTATTTTACAATAGGTTTTAATGAAACATTTGCGTTTGGGTGTTCTTTTTATTAGTTGTGGGACTGCAGTGGCTTAGTGGTTAAGATGCTGAACTTGACGACTGGAAGGTCGACAGGTCAGCAGTTCGAGACTCGAGTGCTGCACGCTGGAGTGAGCTCCCATCTCTGTCCCAGCTCCTGCCAACCTAATAGTTTGAAAGCAAGAAATTGTAAGTAGATAAATAGGGACCACTTTGGTGGGAAGATAAACAGCATTCCGTGCACTCTGCCACATATGCCTGTCACATGTCCACGGAAATGTCTGCAGACACAGATAGTGCTGGCTCTTATAAACAGAGATGAGCACTGAACCCTAGAGTCAGATATGACTGGCTTTCGAACTAGGGCAACCTTTACCTATCAGGCTTATTACTCTCCTCCTAAAAGACTGATTCTCAATTTTGATGAGAAGGGTGGAATAATTTTGCGATAGGTTTTAATGAACCTTTTGTGTTTTGGTGTTCCTTTTATTAGTTGTCCGCCTTGACAGCTCTAAGAGGGATGATTCTCCTTTATTCCTTCATGTCCAGATCAAAGTTTGGATTGCCAGAATGAAGCCACTTTCTTGGCTTTGTCATTGGCTAAAATTAAGTCTTCATAAGTGGGGTGAGAAACAGAATAGAACAGTGATGGCCAACCTTGGCACTCCAGGTGTTCTTGGACTTCAATTCCCAGAAGCCTAAGTCAACACACCTGATCAGGGCTTCTGGGAATTGAAGTTGAAGAACATCTGGAGTGCTAAGGATGGTCATCAGTGGGGCTAGAATTCCAAATAATTGAACAGGGATTTTAATTTTAAAGAAAGTGTGGTTTTGAAAGTTTTCAAGGAGGGGGATGGCCTTCACCAAGGGCACTGCCCAGTTAGGATGCCATGGCGTGGGTGTCTGTGTACCATATTGTGGGGAGACTGTTCTGAATGAGTTTAATGGCTCTGGCAAGGAGTGTTGAGGGCAGGCTGTTCCCTTGGCACTCCTTAGGATTATTTTACAGCTAAATGCAGGCCCTGGCTTGGTGCCCAGTGGGGAGAAAAATGGAAGAAATGTTTTATAGCTTGAACATAGTAAGGCCAAGAGCCCTGTTTTCTCTTGTGGTGGTTCCAACTCCATCTGCTATTTCTCTTTGACTTTCATGGGGCAGCATCAGATAGCCTGCCTAGTTTCTCCCCATAACACAGACGGAAGGGCTGAGGCTGAAAAGGTTTGAGGCTGGAAACAGTCATAGGGATGTAAGTGCAGCGTAGTTCCAACACTGCTTCAACTTTGGAAGCCTTCAAGAGAGGCTTCGAGTCCACAGGGAAGGATGATGGTCCCCATGACGATTAAATCCCTCTTGGATCCCTCTTGATGGAGGGCAGCAGCTTCATCCATCCTGGCCTGGGGATGATGAGGACTTTGTTTGCCCAAAGGGACCAGGACTGCAAAGTGACTCATGGAACCAGATCAGTGGTACGAGTGTCATGCTGGGGCATGGAAAGCAAATGGAAGGTCCCTGCATTATATTGCAAACTTTATGGCTGATCACCAAGAGGAGAGGCAATATTTGGGACTGGATATGGCACAAGAAGAAGAAGAATGTGTTAAGTCAGGGATTATCAACCTGCGGCCCATGGGCCGGATATGGCCTGCAGCACCATTTCATGTGGCCCCCCACTGGCTCCATGGAAGTGCCATGTGATGGAGGAAGGGCAAAATGGCCATCCAGCCTCCAAAGCTGTCTAAGGAAGCATGACCTGGCCGCTGGCTTTAAAAGGCTGAGAACTCCTGAGTTAAGTGCAATGCACAAGAAGAAGAAGAAGAAGAAGAAGAAGAAGAAGAAGAAGAAGAAGAAGAAGAAGAAGAAGAAGAAGAAGAAGAAGAAGAAGAAGAAGAAGAAGAAGAAGAAGAAGAAGGGATGCATGAATTCACATATCTTGCCTTCAAACAAATAGAGGTGTTGGTTGCAGTTATATGGGGTGGGGGAAGTCATTGATCACAAATCATGCAAAAGCTCGCATGACAGCTTGCTTGTCTCAACAGGGCCAGAAGTGAAAGCTAGTGGTTAAAGTCACTGCAGGGGCCCCAAGCAGAGGTTAAACTGAGACCAGCTCCAACCCAGGAGGCTTGCCTTTGCCTGGAGATTTATCTCCCAAGAGACAGGGCCGTCTGGGCTTCTCCAGAGTGAGCCTAATGACGGATGAGCTTTGGCTTTCCCTGAGTCTTCCTGGACTGCAGAATGAACCAGGAGGGGAGAGACGGGGAGGGAGCATGAAATACACACACACGCGAGATGGAAGATCTGGTGCCGAAAGAAACCCCTTTTAAGGCAGGGCAATTTCCCCTCCCCATCCTCTGCTGGCCCAACAGTGACAGTTTCCCCTCACCCCCCCTCCCCAATGATGGATGGGAACCTTCTCTGCTCTCTCCAGGTGGAACGTGGGCTGTGGGTGGATGATAAGAAGCTACCCATAAATCTTACATAGCAGGAACCAGAACTCTGGGGAGGCGGGAGAAGCCAATGGTGCAGTTTCCAGCAATACTTTTGGCTGCATTACTCACCAGGCCCCTTGCAGATGTAATGGGGCACCTTGCCCCATCATCTCCAGGGACTGTACAGAAAGGACCCCACAGTGGGTGTGGTTGGCAGAATGGTACCAGCAGAGCTGAAGTGCAGTCTGGTTCAAGCAGTGGTGTGCTGGCTACGCTAAAAGGGCACTGGACAGGGGGTGATGAGGGCGTCTAACCCTAACAAGATTTCTAAGTTCACACTTGCCTTCTAATTTCAACTCCCCTATGAGGATTCGAACCAACAACCTCCTGCTTATAAGGCAAAACTGCAACCTCTGAGCCACAGCAGCTCCACCATCAATGGAGCTGCTTTTGTAATCTTATCTTTGGCAGCACAGGAAGAGGAAGGCAGGCAGAGGAACATGGAACCCCTCTCATTTGCTCAATTGTTCCAGCATCACTACTCAGCTGGGTTCTTTGGAATGACACCCAAGAGGGATGCCATGGTACTGGGAGCCGAGTGGGTGCGTGCCCCGGCCTGAGTCCCGGTAGCCAGATGGGCCAGCCCACCACTGAGTCCAAGGATGCTGTTCCTGTTGTTGTTCAGTCGCACAGTTGAGTCCAACCCTTTGGGACCCTATGGACCACCACATGCCAGGCTCCTCTGTCATCTGCCATCCTCCGTAGCCTCCTCAGATCTATGCCTATCACATCAACAATTCCATTCATCCACCTCATCCTCTGCTGCAACCTTTGCCTTCCATCTTTCCTAGTATCAAGGCCTTCTCAAGCGAGTCCTCTCTTCTCATTTGGTGGCCACAGTACTTGAGTTTCAGCTTCAGTATTTATCCCAATGAGCAGTCAGGGTTGATTTCCTTCAGGATGGACTGATTTGATCTCCTTGCAGTCTAGGGGACTCTCAAAAGTCTCCCCCGACACCACAGTTCAAAGGCATCTATTCTTCTGCGCTCAGCCTTCCTTAGGGTCCAGCTCTCGCAGCCATACAGGACTACTGGGAAGACCATTGCTTTAACTATGCAGACTTTTGTTGGCTAGGTGATGTCTCTACTTTTCATTATGCTGCCTAGGTTTCTCATAGCTTGCCTCCCAAGAAGAAGAAGAAAAAGGAGGAGGAGGATGTAAGCATCTCTTTATGGCTGAATTCACCATCTGCAGTGGCCTACACCAAAAAATTCTCCCTCTTCAGTTGCACAACTTTAATTGGGCCAAACAGGTGTTGAAGGCCATCCATTGCCTTCTTAACAGTGATGTATGGGTTCAGTTGTGTGCTTAGTAGCAAATCTGGGTCAGTCATCCTATGGGGTATGAAGAAAATTGGGCAGGTGCGTCTATGTCCCCCACTCATGTTGGGAGGGTCCCCCACCTAGTGAAAGCTGTAGGTCATCCTTGCTCAAGATACAGTTGTATCCAATTCTAGGGACTCTGTCTACATGCAATGTCTTGCTTTTGAACTGCTAAGTTGGCAGGAGCTGGGACAGAGACAGGAGCTCACTCCGTTGTGCAGCACTCAGGTCTTGAACTGTTACCTGCCGACCTTCCAGTCATCAAATTCAGCGTCTTAACCCCTAAGCCACCGCAGTTCCTATTCAGAGCTGAAAACCACCCCTTTTTTAAAAAAAACTGGTTCTGCTCTTAGGACTTGAAGCGCATCGTTCAACAAGCGAACATTGGACAGCAAAAGTTGTTCGGTTTCATTTTTCCTGGCAGTGACAGGAGAGACAACTTCACCTGCTTACTTAATTTCTTTTTTGCCAGGTTGATTTTAAAAGTCACACTCTTTCAGCCAGCTTCGAGTGCCGGACGGCCGTTTTGCCCTGCCTGTACGAGGAGGGCGGACATTATGTCCCAACAGCTTCAAAGGGGGTGACCATTTTGTTTCTCGAATGCCCTTGGGGGGGGGGGGAGACATGAAAAGGCACCATGGGCCGGATCCAGCCCTCGGACCTTAGATTAAGAACCCCTCGACTTGTGAGTCCATTGCCTTTCTGGGCTCAAGTGCTGCCACTGATACCCCTCTGAGTGTGATTCCAACCAAGCAGTGAGTGCTCCTGATATCCCGACAAACACAGCACCCCCACGTCCCCCCCCCTTTTGCCTTCATGGCCTCCCTGCTACCCTTAAATGGTGATTTATGAATGTTGTCTGCCACAACAGCCAAAGAGTCCCTGGAGAAATCACTAGAGTGAATTAGACTCCCCCCTAAGTCCTCTCCCCCCCCATCAATGTAGCCCACAATCTAATGTCATCCAGGGGATTAATTAGTGACTGTTGATTAAATCCAACCTTAACCCTTTTCCTGCCAGGATCTAGCCAAGCAAACACATAACAACTTTCTCCATCAACCCCTTCCCATATGGCTCATTTTGCTTCCTCTCTATTTCTCTTCTTAGCTCCCCATCGTCGTCTCCCTTTCAAATCCGATGTTCCTTTGATGCCTAGTGGTGTGGCTTTGCTAACTTATGGGTCCACCCTACAAAGTTTGGCATGGAGAGCTGGACCCAGGCAATTGTGGCGCCACAGGAATTGCAAAAAATAGTGTACAACGCTCTGTCGATGTGCTTCCTTTACATCACCCTGGAGGCCTAGGTCTGGCATGTGGCAGAATAAACGTTGCCTTGAGGAAGGAATTGGGAGCAGAGGAGTTGGCTAAGGAAACAGAAGAGATTCCTGCCCCATTCTCCCTCCTTCAAACACCGCTTCCTCCTCATTCTGTTTGCCATGTTCATTTCAAAAACCTTTCCCTTTGAAAGCTATGGGTCTTGCGAAGGTGGGAGGTAGAAGCAAGATGGCTAGGCTGGTAAAGGTAAAGGTAAAGGTAAAGGTAAAGGTAAAGGTAAAGGTAAAGGTAGGGACTGGGGTGGCACAAGTGGTTAAGATACTGAACTCGCTGACTGGGAGGTCAGAGTTCGATTCTCGGGTACTGCATGACGGAGTTAGCTCCTGTCTCTGTCCCAGCTCCTGCCAACCTAGCAGTTTGAAAGCAAGAGATTGCAACTTCATAAATAGGGACCACTTGGGTGGGAAGGTAAACAGTGTTTTGTGCACTCCAGTGTTGAGGCATCCCTGCCACCTGTCCACAGAAATGTCTGCAGACGCAGACAGCGCTGGCTCTTTGGCTTTCGAGAAAGGGTGACTTTTACCTTTACTAAAAATAAAGGTAAAGGTAAAGGTGTCACTTGTTCAAAACCCAGTCATTCCAACTCTAGGGGAAGTGATTCTCTCCATTTACAGCCAAAGAGCCATCTGCAGAAATTTCCCTGGTCATGTGGCAGGCATGACTAGACACCGAATCATATGGAACACTGTTACCTTTCCCGCCAAAGCAGTACCTATTTACAGTATCTAAGCTCAGGATGGGGGTAAATTACCATCCTGCCTACTTTGGTAAAGCTTGAAGAGGTTTCTCCTAAATCAGTTCTCAACCTTTTTAAGCCGGGGGCCGGGTCACGCTCTCTCAGACAGCTTCGGAGGCCAGATGGCCATTTTGCCCTTCCTCCACCACATGGCACTTCCGGGTGTGGTGGAGGCTGTGCCCCCCCCCCCTGAAATAGTGCCGCAGGCCGCATCCAGCCCACGGGCCACAGGTTAAGAATCCCTGCCCAAAAGCCTTACTTCCCAGCCAGTAAAAATTGGACTAAAATAACCAGATTCTTAAGCTGCCAATATTTTTACGCTCCCCTTTGTGCTAGCAGCTTGATTCGCAGACATTAGCCAGTGATTGTGTTTAATTTATCTCTCTGTTTTTGTTAGAAAACCTTTGGCCAGTAGTTTTATGCATAGCAGGATGTATTTTAAAAAACAGATTCCAGCTGGCCCTGCTTTGGTCAGTTAACATCCTTAGGAACATTATATGGTTGTTGCGGGCAGTGGCGTGTCTTGAGAGGTTTTTTGATTGATGTTACAATGCAAGTCACCACACATACAGTATTGTTAAATTCTTTCAGTGTCGGATCTGCGCTGATCTAAAGGTAAAGGCCACCCTTGCTTGAAAGCCAGTTGTATCTGACTCTAGGGTTCAGTGCTCATCTCTGTTTACAGCCAAAGAACCAGCACTGTCTGCATCTGCAGACGTTTCCATGGACATGTGGCAGGCATGACTTGATGCCATAGTGCATGGAACGCTGTTTACCTTCCTACCGCAGTGGTACCTATTTCTCTACTTGCAATTTCTTGCTTTCGAAGTGCTAGGTTGACAGGAGCAGGGGCAGACAACAGGTGCTCACTCCATCATGCGGCACTCCAGTCTCGGACTGCTGAAATGCCAACCTTCCAGTCATTAAGTTCAGCGTCTTAACCACTAAGTCACTGCTGTTCATTTGACACATATTTAGCATATTTTAAATGCATCTGTCCTGATACACCATATTCCTCAAAAGCTTTCTGCTACATGGATGGGAAACCTTTCCAACAATGTAACTGGACCGTTGTTTTTGTTTATAAAGGGAAATTTAATTTACCTGACTCGTGTCTTCCTAAATAAACGGGAGGGTGCCTTGAGAAAACAACTATGTCGGCATTTCCTGCCCTGAGCTTTCCCGGGAAGGGGAGGAATCAAAGGTCGTTCTAGAACAGGGCCAGAAGTGAAAGTTCTCTCTCGCTCTCTCTCTGTTTTTCTTTTCTTTTCTACAAAGATTTTTGTTTCACGGGGCTGCTTAGGAAATGGGCAAAAAATGCTCACATCTTGTGAACTTTACCAGTCCTGATCTGGGAAGATTTGTCCTCACTCTGTGTTGGCTTTGTGGCATGTTTGTTGTTCAGTCACACAGTCGATTCCGACCCTTTGTGACCCCATGGACCACTGTCTGCCAGGCACTTCTGTCCTCCACCATCCTTCTCAATCCACTCAGCTTTGTGCCCATTGTGTCTACAATACCATCTAGCCATCTCATTTTTGGCTGCCCCCTTCTTCTTTTGCCCTCCACCCTTCCCAGCATCAAGGCTTTCTCAAGCAAATCCTCTCTTCTCATTTGATGCCCAAAGTACTTTAGCTTCATCTTTATTATTTGACCTTCTAAGGAGCAGTCAGGGTTGATTTCTTCTAAGATTGACCTATTTGTTCTCCTTGCTGTCCAGGGGACTCTCATGACTACTGTACAATCAGCGGAACTGCAGTGGCTCGAGTGGCTAAGACACTGACTGGAAGGCAGCAGGTCAGCAGTTCGATACCCAAGTACTGCACGACGGAATGAGTTTCTGTCTCTGTCCCAGTGCTTGCCAACCTAGCAGGTCGAAAGCAAGACATTGCAAGTAGGGACCAGTGGGAAGGTAAACAGCATTCCGTGCGCTTTGGTGTCTAAGCATGCCTGCCACATGTCCACGGAAATGTCTGCAGATGCAGACAGCGCTGGCTCTTTGGCTATGAACAGAGATGAGCACTGAACTCTAGAGTCAGCTACGACTGGCTTTCAAGCAAGGGAGAGCTTTACCTTACTGTGTAATCAGAACTGGCTTTTTTGCTATATGGTTGGCACGACGGCAATGCTACTCTCACTCATTTGGCTGGGAGGAATTGCTGTGGTGGCTTAGTGGTTAAGATGCTGAGTTTGATGACAGGAAGGTTGGCAGGACAGCAGTTTGAGACCCGAGTGCTGCATGATGGAGTGAGCTCCCATTGTCTGTCCCAGCTCCGGCCAAACTAGCAGTTTGAAATCAAGAAATGGCAAGTAGATGAATAGGCAATGCTTTGGCAGGAAAGGTAACAATGTTCTGTGTGCTTTGGCATCTAGTCATCACCACGGAAACATATAGAGATGCAGACAGCACTGTTTCTTTAGTTGAAAACGGAGATGAGCACTGAACCACAAAGTTGGACAAAGTTGAGCAAAGTAGACCTTTACTTTTTACCTTATCAATTGCTGCAGTTATCCAATGTCTTAATGTTGTATGCTGTGTTTGTCTAGTGAATGTATAAAAATAAACCATGGTTGATCAGGTTTCAGAGTAGAATGGAGTTTTCCTAGAACTTGGAGACTAGATTTTCTTCTATGCAAACTCCTACAGTTCTGGATGGAAAATTCTGGGACTTGTAACCCAAAAAGTAACTTTAAGAAAGTTTCCTCCCTTCCCATTTAGCCAAGTAATCTCACAAAGATCCAAATGAACTGTTCTGTCTTCCAAAACTAATGAACAAATGATTCTTGGAATTCCAGTTCCTTTGTTTTATGACATTATTGGGTTTGCTTGAAATCCAGGACTAAGAAAAAGTGCATCTCTCTCTCTTGCTGATTTCCCCCCAAATTTAGCACCCTTTTAAACATCCTCCTATGTTTGTTTGTTGAATGCATTCCACTTTGAAAAGTATCCACAAGCCATCTATGATATCTGCCTAAATATTTCACAGCTAGCATGGCACAAATTCTTGGACTAAGCACCCATTTCAAATCCCTGCTTAGCCGTGAATTTCACGGGGTGAACTTGGTCTATCTCGTTACCATCTCCTTCACAAAGCCGTTGCAGGACGCAAACGGAGAAGACGAACCCTCCTAGAGCCAGTAATTCAGCATTTATTCACGATTACATCTAAAAACTGCTTATACCTGCACGTTTCAAAGGGGCACGCCGCAATTTCAGAACCAACAACACGTGGGAATATTTTGCATCGAAATCGATGCCAGGTTGGACCAGGCAAGGAAGGGTTTGTGGAAATAAGTTATTTTTTTTCGACAGGCATCTGGAATGAAAAATCGCTGGAGCATGCTGAATTTCAGAGGGCAGCGTATTCCATATTGTGGATGCCTTGCCTTGAATAGCTACAGAAGAAACTTCAAGAGCGTGTAGCATGAGCAGAGGTGATTTAGAACATTGTTAACTAGACACACAATGGAACAAGGAGGGAGGGGCAGGCACTTAAAGTTGTGGGATGTTTGTAAGGGACATGGGCATAAAATCCTGAGATATCCTATTTTGCCTTTCCTCTGCTGGCAAAAGAGATTCTAGCTCTGTGGGTTGAACGCTGCCAACTAAGAGTTAAAGCCTCTCTTCCATTCACGCCCCACTGTTTTCTGCTCATCTACTATATTTCTCCCCCCCCCCCCTTCTTCTTTCTTTAGTTCTCTCTCTCCCGAGCTCTGATCATTAATCAAGGTCTTGCTGGGAGATGAGGGAGGGAGTTTGCATGGAAAAGCAGGGACTTGCTACTGCAACAGAGGCAGGCCTGCACCCTGCTCAGGGCTGTTGCTTCGCAGATGTTTTGCTGTGTTAAGAAGGGTAAAATAAAAGAGAAATAGAGAGAGCGAGAACCCTGTATGACGTTAAAGGAAGAATTGGGGAGAAAAAGACTAAAGAAGGGAAGTGTGAGGACTCATTTTGGGATTCTGCATTGAAATCATGTGAGGGTGATTGCCTTGTAGTACATCAACAGCCCAGTAACCCACTGGTAGTTACTCAGTTGACTGCAGGAGGAACTGAATCACACAGCCATGATCATGCAATATGTTGAGGTTGGTGCCTTGGTACTAGAGAGGTAGAGTGTGAAACCAGCCAACCAACCAACCAACCAACCAGGCTGCTGACGTATGTCTGACGAATTCAGTTTTGCACTAGCGTTATAGCTATTAGTCTTGAACTTTATAGGAAATGTTGAGTCCTGTCCCCCAAATAGGTCAAACGCTTGAAGTTGAAGCTAAAGTCTGGAATCATTTTCTCACCTTCATCAGCCTTCATCCAGTTCAGACTCACTAGGGACCATGCAGGCTGGATGATTCCAGGAGCTGTTATTCAACCAACCAACCAGCCAGCCAGCCAGCCAGCCAGCCAACCAGCCAGCCAGCCAGCCAACCAATAAATGAAAAAAGAACAAGAAAGAGGACAGGTCTTACTTTCTGAGCTCAAGTTTTATCTAGCTCACTTTGGGAGCCATCCTACTAACTTTGGATTCACACCTTCACTTTAACTAAATTTTGGATGGTAGTGACAAAACATGGGGCCCAAGTACAACTAATAATATGAAATGTAGACGAAGAAGGTGATACCTTTTTTGATCAATATGTAACAATATGAAACTATTCATTCCATACAGAAATGGGAGAAGTGACTTTTACGGACAACAACGGCTACCTGTAGCACGGAAAAGCCATGTCTTCCACCAGACGTTACCGCTGGGAAAGGTCAAGTCTGTTGAAGGAGATCTATTCTCTGACATCAGAGGCCACCAACCAAAACCTTGCCCTGAATAACTTTTCAGCCACCCTACCAAAATTAATCGTTTTCTCTTGAAAGCCTTGAATGAAACGGCAGAGTTGTGTTGCCCAGTCATCGCATACTCAGACCCTGAAGTCAGTCCAAGAGTGTGTTGAGTCATTTGGCGTAATAAAGGGTACTCCATGGCCAAATGAAGTATTGGGATGAGAAAACGTACATCTTCTGTGCAGTAGAAAATCTGAGGTATAAGGCCAGATAGAAGAGACCTTTGGTTTATTTATTAGCAGAGCAGGCTGGACTCCATGCTGTGCCTCACATAAAAAAATGTCTCTTCTGTTCCAGGCCCTCAAGTTGCTTGGGACTAACAGATCTTAAGATGAGGCATGAGATGGTCATGTGTGGGAGATAAAGATTTGAAGAATTAACATTACGTCAAGAGAAAGGGAGGGGACGAATGAGTCGGTGAAGGAAATCCACCTGGTTGAAATGTTTGAAGTGTTAGTATGCGCAAGCACATGACAGGGTAAACAAAACAAAGGAGCAGAAAAAGACAAAACTGTTGTGGCACCTTAAAGACTAACTCCTGTGTTTAAATGTGAGCTTTCCTGGACCAATTGGAAGGCCAATTCATTCAGAGACACTGCAGCGAAACTCCTCCAGTGGAAGATCGGTTGGGTTTTTAAGAGTCTTTCCACATTTGTCTGCTTTGGTTTTCCTTAGTTTGGGAGATAAGGGCTTAATTGCATCCTAGACTTATTTGTATGTATCATTGAGGACAGCCTAGAAATGATATTAATAAATAAATAGGAGCACATTAACCGCCCCTGCAAAACAAGACAAGCCAGCATGATTGCGATAGCCTGGCTGGAGTAGTGTGTTTTGTGCATCTTATACACAACTCCTTGGGGGAAACGGCCGCTCCAGGCTCAGACGGCTTCGTGGTTAATCTGTTCTAAAACACACCCATCACCTCTGGGGTATTGGGGACTTATCGATTGTAATTAAACCTCAATGAACACCTTCTAGGGCCTGTTTATATTAGACAGGTGGGTTGCATCAGTTCCTAATTAGTGTATCGATCTTAAATCTGGTAATGAGATGTTTCCTCGGAAAACGGCAACCCAGCTTGGTCGGAAGCCCTGCCTCAGCTGCATACTGGTGTAAACATGGTGTAAGTTAGTGGGAGAGAATTGAAGTTGAGTGGCACCAAGCTTAGCCTAAAGACAGCAAAGAGAAGGGTGGTCAGTGTTAGACGTGTGTTCTTGGAGCACAGACACGTGCCAGGAAATAGTTTGCTTGTTTTATCTGTGAATCACATCTAATCTTTAAAGACCAGTTCTGCACTTTGGATCATAGATGTCATCATTTCTTATTTGCATTTGTAAATAAAGTTAACGGTCACCCTCGCTCAAAAGCCATATCCAACTCTCGGGTGCAGTGCTCATCTCTGTTTCATAGCCGAAGAGCCAGTGCTGTCTGCTTCTGCAGATGTTTCCATGATCATGTGGCAGGCATGACTAGACACCGGAGAGCACGAAATGCTGTTTACCTTCCCACCAAAGTGGTCCCGATTTATCTACTTGTAATTTATTGCTTTCAAACTGCTAGGTTGGCAAGCACTGGGACAAAGATGGGAGTTCATTCTGTCCTGCAGTATTCGGGTATCGAACTGCCTTCCAGCCAGCGTCTTAGCCGCTTGAGCCACTGCAGTCCCTTTGCATTTGTGAATGCACAGCCTTATTTACCAGATAAATTGTGAGCAGAACTTTCCATGGTCATGTGGGCAGGCAGGACTGGACGCTGGAGTGCACAGAACACTGTTACCTTTCCTGCCGAAGAGGGGTACCTGTTTATCTACTTGCAATTTCTTGCTTTCACACTGCTAGATTGGCAGGAGCTGGGACAGATGACGGCAGCTCACTCTGCCGTGCAGCATGAAGATTAGCTGCCATGTCCTGGCAAGGGGGTGACAAAGGAGGAAAAGCCAAGGGTTAGGCGACATTACCTTCTGCTGAGTTTGGTCTCCTGGTGGCACAGGGGTTAAAGTGCTGTACTGCAACCAAAAGGTTGTGAGTTCAATCATGACCAGAGCTCAAGGTTGACTCAGCCTTCCAATTTTCTGAGGTTGGTAAAATTAGTACCCAGAACGTTGGGGGGAGGGCACTAAACACTATGGGATGGTATAGAAGTATGATTGCTTTACAAAGGCCAGCTTTGCCTTACTAATCCCCACAAGTACCCACTGCCCCAGGTAATGAAGACCCTTCCTCCTCCGATCCAACCATGAGTATTTACGTTGCTAGATCCAACACTTCCCATTCCCTAGTCTATTCCTCCAAGCCCCCTCCCAACCACCCCCCAATATAAATCTAGAATAACTCCATTGGAGAGCTGGGAATCTCAGCAGACATAAAACCGCCTCCAAGCAAGACCCGAATCCAGGCTGGAAGGATGTATTGGCAGACATGTCATTTTCACAATCCATCTCTACGGTCCTCTTACCTAATAATAAATCAGTCACTATGATGGATAACCGTTGCTGCCAACTGTATTATTAATAGTTCGAGGGAAGCATCTTTCAACTGGCAGGTGGCTGGATATGGCATCAAGCTCCCACTGCTGGGTGCCCGGCAATTCCAGTGCTTTTTTATTATGATTATTGTAGGAGCGGAAATGTCTGAAGTTTACTTAAATGGGAGTCAGGGTGGGGAGCCAAGGAAACAGTCCGCTTTCCTGTGTAATTTCTTCCCAGTGTGTGTTTGTAAAGTCAGTCAATTATCACGGGCCCAGATTAACACATCTACTACTGTACAGTATTTAAAAGACCTTTATTGAAAGGTCTATCGCAGGAGTTCTCAACCTTTTAAAGCTGGGGGCCGGGTCGCACTCCCTCAGACAGCTTCAGGGGCCGGACGGCCATTTTGCCCTTCTTCCACCAGATGGCACTTCCTGGTATGGTGGAGGTGTTGGTGGGCCAGATGAAATGGCACCATGGGCCGCACCTGAGGCCGCACTGTGGGCTGCACCTGAGAATCCCTGGTCTACCGGTTTACAACACTTTAGGTACCATCACGGTTTGATTGGCATAAGTCCCTGTCAGAACTTGGAGAAGTTACTTTTTTGGACAGCGATTCCCAAAATGTCTGGGCAGCCTGACCTCTCTTAAGTCCTTACTGCATGGAGTCCTTCCGATAGCACTGCATCACAAAAAATATAAATATTGTCTGCTACTCGGTCTAATCCATGTGTCCTAAACTAAATCAAGTGTGCTGAATCCAAATCTGAAGTCCAATTCTGTCTAGGATGTCAGGATCTTAAGTTAGCAAATCTCACCTTCTTGGTTAGGTTCTTGCGTTGATCACGTGGTGTATATTTGCCACAAAGGTAACAAAAATTATCCGGTTCATTAACACAGCTGCACCTACTCATCTTTAGATCAAAAGAAACTCACTATGGCCTAGCTGTACTATCCAATAGGATGGTTTTGCACTAGAAACAAGCCTTTGGTCCATCTTGCCTTATATACCCTTTTCTGATGTCAGCTCACTGACTTGCCTGCACATGCCCGGCCACTGCTGGAACATGCATGCCACAAGGGGACGTGATTCAGCTGAGGCAGCAGGAACAGTGGTAACTACAACTGTTATAATGTACCCATGTAAAAATATATTACCCATTTCCCGACCATTTGAACAGATATAGCACACCTTAAAATCTGTCCGTGATAGGCAAATTCTGAGTTCAGATTTGGAATCAGCATACTCGATATCATGTAAATCACATGTGTTATTCCCAGTAGCAAAATCCTTGTTGTGCAGTGTAGACTAAACTTAGATTGTCCTGTCCAGGAATGGTGAATGGAACCTCCATGCACCAACGCAGTCTATCTCTGAATATCACAGGGGTCTGTTGTCTGGCGGTGACCTTCTATAGATCCCTGACCAGCCGCTGTTGAGAACACATTCTACATGAGCAAGGAAAACGTTATGGAGTTCCCTTAGAGAGGCGAGATTTTTATATGGACTTTGCTAAAACTCCTTCCCTGTTAATTTGGAAAGAAATAGGATTCCCGGATCACATCACTCTCCAAATGGCCACACTGGATGAGGACTCTGGATTTCTGGATTCTGGAAGTTTGCGAAAGGAGCATCTCTATCCTTTGTTAGAGGGGTACATCCAATTCTGGATCGTCTTCTCCAAGTGTGGAAAGCTGGGGTACACAGAAAGAGCCTCCTCGAAGACTGTGGCATTTTTGAACCACAATCGGGTGTACCCCAGGCGGAAAGAACTACGGAATGAATTCACCCAAAGGTGGCTTCATTTTGGCAGTTTCATATCTTGCCTAGACACGGAGGAGGAGGAGGAGGAGGAGGAGGAGGAGGAGGAGGAGGAGAAGAAGAAGAAGAAGAAGAAGAAGAAGAAGAAGAAGAAGAAGAAGAAGAAGAAGAAGAAGAAGAAGAAGAGATGTATATTCTGATACTATGTATAAATTAGCTTTGAGAATTCCATTCTTTTGGATGAAGAAATTATTTTGAGTAAATTTTACATCTCATTTTATTGTGGCTGTATCACCCTGCTTTTAACCTGTTTTTCTCCTGTTTCATGTAATTGTATCTTATCTAAAGCATTTTATTTTAACCTCATATGGTCAGGTGACTAATCAGTTAATAAAGGATGATGAAGATGATCAAGGAATGGGAAAAGGGAGCATCTACCAAGCAATCAGTCTTTGTTATTGAGAATGAAGGTGCCAGATGAAACATTTAACATCTAAGTTCTCACCCCTCTGGTTTTCTGCCCCTTTCAAAGTCTTCCCCACCCATTTTTTTTAACATGCTGCTGAACCTGGGATGCTGTCTGTGGTTTTAGCATTTCATCATGTTTTAATTCCCTCCCAGTTGCTACTCCCTCCCCCTCCCCAAATTTGGCAGAGCTTCATTATTTATTTATTATTTATTTATTTAAACAAACTTTTATGCCGCCCTCCTCAAAAAGATCCAGGGCGGCTAACACAACTCTCAACACCTAAAACACAATGAAAACATAATATAAAATCAAGATTAAAAGATTTTTAAAAACTTTAAAAAGCTAAAACAAGACAAACAGGGAGAGGGGGATCAAATGACCCAACAGACTGGGGCAACCGTCTGGCCCATACCCCATGGCATATGGGGTGGAGTGGGAATTTTCCTGGTCGGAAGGATGAACTCAAAGAGTAAAGTTGTCCTTGCTTGAAAGCCAGTCATATCCGATTCTAGGGTTCAGTCCTCATCTCTGTTTCAAAGCCAAAGAGCCAGCGCTGTGGTCATGTGGCAGGCATGACTAGACACCGGAGCGCACGGAGCGCTGTTTATCTACTTGCAGTTTCTTGCTTTCAAACTGCTAGGTTGCCAGGCGCTGGGACAGACAACAGGAGCTCACTCCGTCATGCCGCTCTTGGGCCTCGAACTGCTGACCGGCCAACTTTCCAGTCGTCAAACTCAGTGTCTTAACCACCACTAAGCCACCGCAGTCCCCACTCAAAGGGTAGAGACTCACAGACACAATAAATGCCATCTGCCTCTGGTGATGGAACGGTTCGCTCAGATCTCATGTTGAGAAGCAGCAGCAGCGCTTGCGTGTCACAAAAATAGCCAGGAATAAGCAAAGAGAGAACACAGCATCACACAGAGACTCAGCAGGCTCACCCTTTTTACAGCCTGTCTTCTTTAATTGCTTCCTTAAAGGTTTGAGATAGAAAGCAGCTGGCTGATTCTTTTTATTGTCTTCTCCCCCATCTTCTCCTGCCTTAAGTAAGATAAAACATAGTAGTGCCAAGAATACTACCGTACATACTCGAGTATAAGTCAGGTTTTTTTAGCCCCTAAAATGAGGTCCAAAAAGGGGACTTGACTTATACTCAGGTCAACGTAAACATTCATAAACAAACCCACACAAATTTCTAAATTAATTAATTTTACTGTATTTTCATGTATTTTAATTACTGAAACTCACTAGCAGCTGCTGCATTTTCTACCCCGGACTGGGGGTACTCTGGTCAATCTATTTTCTTAGTTTTAGAGGTCTAAATTAGGTACAGTACCTTAACTTATATTCAGGATGACTTATACTTGAGTATATACGGTTATATGTCTCATTCTTTTTTTAAAAAAAAGATGTTTCTCTTGATTTTAGCGACTGCAGTGGCACAAGTGGCTCAGACCCTGACTGGAAGACAGCAGGTCAGCAGTTCGATAGCCGAATACTGCAGGATGGAATGAGCTCCCATCTTTGTCCCAGCTCCTGCCAAACTAGCAGTTCGAAAGCAACAAACTGCAAGTAGATAAATAGGGACCACTTTTGGTGCAGGGCTGTAGCCAGGATTCTAGATGCGGGTGGGCAATTTTTTTCAGCATGGGCAACAAAGCCTCTTTTCAATGCATTCCTATGGGAAACAACGCCTTTACAGGGTGGGCAAACTCAGGGTGGTGCAACCCCACCCTGGGCGCCCTCTCTGGCTACGACCCTGCTTTGGTGGGAAGGTAAGCAACGTTCCGTATCTAGTCATACCTGCCACATGACCATGGAAACATCTGCAGACGCAGACAGCGCTGGCTCTTCGGCTTTGAAACAGAGATGAGCACTGAAGCCTAGAGTCAGAAACAACTGGCTTTCAAACCCCCCCCCCCCAACCCACCCTGTAGTGCCAATGTTATAAATGTGAGTGTGAAATTGCTGCCCCTCCTGGAAGATTCTTTGTCCCTCCTGAAAATTTCTTTGCACGCTCCCCCCCTTTCCTGGTGTGGTGGAGGTGGTGGTGGGGCACACGAAATGGTGCTGTCAGCCACATCTGGCCCACGGGCCACAGATTGAGAATCACTGTGGTAAGGGATGTCTTGTAGTTTATTTCCCCATGATTTTTTGGTGGGGAAATGCCCTGGTCTTCACATTTTCTTCCATTCAGGTTATGCCTTGGAGTTCCATAAAAATCCCTCGACTCATCCAGAACTGAGCCACAATTTCTCTCTCGCTCCCTTTTAATGCTTGATAAGGACCGAATGGGGGAATATTGCAAATGAAAAGAATTATTGCAATTGCCACCCCCCCTTCCTACAACAATAAAGATCATTTTGTAAGAAGGAATATCTTATAGCATGCTTTTAGCCGTGGCCTCCCCCTTTATCTCTTCACTCTCTCTCATTCTTTCTCTCTCTCTCTCTTGCTGCAGTTCTATCCATCGTGGCAAGAGTTTATTTTCCTAAAGGAACCCTGACACTAATTGTCTTCCTAAATAAACGGGCCTGATAAATATTTAACAGCATGGCGGAGGAGCTGAAGAACGTGGTAGAGGGTACCACTCCAGACATAACAGCCAGGCCAAATAAATGGATCAGGTTTTGCTGGTAGAGGGTTAAAAATATCCTCAGCTGATCCTATTCGGTAGGTTAGAATTGCTTTATTGTTTAATTATTATTTTTCTATGGGGGCGAGGAGAGAAAATTTGCCCCAGATCCTCCTTGTTAATCACGTTGCTAAATGCATGTCTGCATGCTGAGGGCAAAGAATTTTAGCTTTCTCTTTTCCATGCACGGCTTCCCTCTGCAAATTTTCACAGCTCTTCTGCAAGCTGACATGACCAGTGGCAGGCTCCAAAAAAAATTACTACCACACTGTGGGCATGGTATGGTGGCCAGGGGAAAAGTCCTGCGTTGTACCCCAAGTAGAACTACAGTACTTTATTTCAAAACGTAGGTGGGCTGGGCCAGCCATAATTTCTGCTACTGGTTCTGGTGAACTGGTGCGCACCTGCTGATGCCCACCACTGGGTACGACACGATGGCTTTTCCAAGGCCCCAACTCACTAGATTGTGCTCTGGGCCAAAAACCAGCCTCACTTCCATTACATCCACTTTTTTTTGTTTGTTTTGGCAGGTTCGACATATTTCCAAGAAATCTCCTTTTAAAAACCCCATAGAATTCTGAGAGTTTTAAATGAACAAAATCCATAATTTCCCCCTAATTCTAAATGACCGTGATTGCACACATCTCTGCTTAAATCAGTGAAAGGGGTGTCTTTCTTATCTCCTTCTTCTCCTTCTCCTTCTCCTTCTTCTTCCACCCCTTTGGGTGTTTAAAGGTGATGATGGTGGTGATGGTGATGATACTACAAATTTCTTACTAGAAGAATCATCATCTACAGATCCTAGAGTTGTTAAACATTCTTTCACCTTCCTAATAGAATGGATGGGTGGAATCAGGAAGCATCTTATTGATTTTGGAACATAGATGACCCTTTCGTGTTTCTCTCCTGCATTGTAGAAACCTAGAGCAACTCCAGGATGGCTTCTTTCTCTTTAGACCTGGGGCTACCAGTCTGCTTGGGCAAGTTCCCTAGCAGCCCCACTTTCCATCTTCCTCTCTCCATTCTGTCCTTGCTCTCTGCGCCTTCGCCCTGCCGACATTTAGCTGTGGTTTATTTATTGTTTCCCCCCATTCGCTTCCTCCTGTTTGCATTTGCGTGCTCCTCTCCCACGATGCAGAGGCCACTCGAGGGGTGGAGGAAACGTCTGCATTTCCCTCTACACTCTCCCCTCCAACCTCTTGTCAAAGGTTTAGGCAAGAAATAGAAGTTTCTAAAGTGGTAGCCCTGTTAGTCTGTGCAAACATATCAGAGAGTAAGCAAAACAAAACAAAAAAGACAAAAAACGTAACTCCTTAAAGGCTAACTCCTGTATTTTAATGTCAGCTTTCATGGATCTAGTCCACTTCGTCAGACAGAAGAGTGAGTTTCCGTGGCATCAATTTATACATATCAGGTACAGAGGCACACAATGGTTGGTTGGCTTAACAGGTAGGCTTGCAAATCAGTGTGCCACGTCCAACCGGTGAGCTCCCATCTTTGTCTCAGCTCCTGCCAACCTAGCAGTTCATGTGGTACTTGGGTCTCAAACTGCTGACCTGACGACCTTCCAGTGGTCAAGTGTAGCATCTTAACCACTAAGCCACTGCACTCCCCTATCACATAAAAGGAGCCCCTAAATACACGGACTGTAAACTTCTAAATGCCTGATGCTGGAGATAAAGAACAGGGGCAGGCGATTGGTCCCAGATGTTGCTTTTGGGAACTTCTCAGAAACATCTGGCTGACCCTGCTAGAGACAGAATACTAGACTAGTTGCAACTTTTCTTTTCCTTTCTTAGTCCTGCAGTCCATTCTCTCTTTCTCCATGTTTGCCTGTATAAGCGTCCTTTCTTTTTCTCCTCTTATCCTCCCCCCCAACTGCTTTCTCAGTTTCTTTTTCCTGTAGAAATTCAAAGTACAGGGTCTTGTTTGTTTAATTGCCAGCCTGCAACTTCCCATTGCCTTATCAGCCCCGGATCTGAAGGAATTAATTGAGTGTTAACGCATTTTATCTTTGAACAAACGAGGCTCCCAAATCTCTCTGCTAATTGCCTTGGTCTGGCTGAGAGGCGGTAATTATCTCTACATTAGCTGGAAATTTCTCCCCTGACTTGGAAAAGAGCAAGGAAAGTTGGGGGGGGGGGGGGTTGGAGGAGAAAATAACTGTACAGCTGGAAAGGGGGGAGGGAATCTATATTACAAGCCAGCCTGGGTGAGCATCTAGAAAACCTCCCCCAGAAGAGTTTATGGAACATCCTAGACAGGACCTCGGAAAGGTGAAGGTGGTTGTTGTGAAGTCTGCAGAGTGTGTTTGATGGCAATCCTGTTGCTGCAAGTCAAGGAGCCCTGGTGGCACTGGGGTTAAACTGCTGTATGGCAGGCATGACTAGACACTGAATCACATGGAATGCTGTTACCTTTCCGGCCAAAGCAGTACCTATTTATCTACTTGCAATTTCTTGCTTTTGAACTGCTAGTTTGGCAGGAGCTAGGAGAGACAACAGGGACTGTAGTGGCTCAAGTGCCTCAAACGGTGACTGGAAGGTGGCAGGTCAGCAGTTCGATACCCGAGTACTGGAGGACAGAATGAGCTCCTGTCTTTGTCCCAGCTCCTGCATCGTGTATCCTGATATGACAGCTACCAGCTAGGATAATTTTAGACTTTCTTATTTCTCCCCCTAACCCTGAAATCTTGCCATAACCAGCCTGAGAAAGAATCCTGCTGGACTCAAAAGCTTGCCAGTTCTAACAGTTTTACCCACCTTGTTCTGGGCCTGGGATATAAAAACCGCAAGCTGCCCCCTCCTAATTTTCTCACACAATTTTTTGTTGTGTCTGTAAAAGTAAAAGGACTAAAAAATGTGTTATTTTGCCTTTACCTCCATCTATTCAAGCTCATACCCCTTCCCATCTTTTTGCTTCCAGGAAATTCAGGGGAAGGGGCCTGGCTTGAATATTCTTGAGTTTTCATCCTTACCCCAGATGTGGGAAAGAGTCCTTCTAGGGAACCAGCCTAGAGACCTTGGATGGCAAGTGGACAACTCCTTAGCACAGGAGTGCTAAAGAGCTGATGCCGTGTGAATAAAGGACTTGTGGGTGTGCAAATGAGGCCGAACCATTTGGCAAAGGAGTGTTGATTTCACATGACAAGTTTGGCGGCAGAAGGCCAGGACCGTGTGGGGAAACTGATATTCTTTCCAGCGCATGGGGCTTTGAAACTTCTTCACAGAACCCGCAAACTCCATTTTGCAACTCTAAGCTTTAAACATCCTTTTTAAAAATAAACAATTGACAACAACAAGAACAAGAACAAAAAGAACAAAAAGAACAAGAACAACAACAACAACAACATCTAAATACAATATAAGAGAAAAGAAATTACACAATGCATAACTTATTAAAAGTACGAAGTGCACCCACCACACATGAGATGTTATATACCTTCATTTAGCTATTCTCTATATAACATTTTAGGGACTGCAGTGGCTTAGGGGTTAAGACGCTGAACTTGATGACCGGAAGGTTGGCAGTTCAGTAGTTCAAGACCCGAGTGCTGCACGACGAATGAGCTCCTGTCCTCTGTCCCTGCTCCTGCCAACCTAGCAGTTGGAAAGCAAGAAATTGCAAATAGGTACTGTTTCAGCAGGAAAGGTAACAGTGTCAATAAATTCATACATTTGTGGTGCAGAATTTCTCATGCCATGGAAACATTTATTTCTTCTCGTGGTATGACAAAAGCAGAACAAAACAGACAATCTTGTGGCATTTTAAACACAAACAGATCCACTTCAGCGTGAGCTTCTGCGGATTACAGTCTAACTTTCCCCGAAGAACTGGACGGTGATTCACAAAAGCCTGATGGAAATAAAACTTTAAGTTGCTGCAGAATGTCTCTTTTAATTTTCTATTTATCTTTGTTTTTGACCATACCTGCTGAAACAAATTCGCACGGCTTTCTCTTTGGAAGATTCGATATTCTCCTCCTCCTTACATTTCCCATCTTCTCTTTGTTCTTCTCTGTTCTTCTGCTGGCCTCTCGTTTTCTCCACATACATTCCTGTGTAATACATTTTGTAAGGAAACCATGTGGTACAGCTTACACACTTGGTATTTCTGCTGAAGAAATGTGGCTCACTTGTCCAAAAATAAAAGTGCATTTGAGATGTAATGGCCCTTCCGCTGTTTGTGACAGGGAAACTGGGGTGGAGTGATGAACCAAAAAGCCTTTTACTGTTGTTCCTCGTGCATTTCTAAGACTTGTACCTGGTAAGGAGACATCATGCCATGACCGAAGAAGAGATTTTGGATCTCGAAAGCTTGCATCGTCTTAATTTTCAGTGATCCAATAAAGGTATCGCCTACCTCCTGAGGAGGATGGTGGAAGTCAGGGGAGCCCGACGCGCAATGGTCCATGAGGTCGCAAAGGGCTTCACTGTGCTACTGAACAACAAACAATATCAGAATGTGTCATTAGAGGGAACCAAAGAGTAAATCCCTGTATAAAGGTAAAGGTCACCCTTGCTCAAAAGCCCATCGTCTCTGACTCTAGGGTTCAGTGCTCATCCATCTGATCTATTGGCAACTGGTAAATAACATCCAGTGCAACAAATTACAGTACTTGAACAAGCAGCCAAAGTGAGAATCACAATCTGGCTCCGGATAAATTAGAAGTAATGCAGGAAGTTTTCCTAAAAATGTAACATATTTGTTGTATATGAATGGGCTTCGCTTCTCAAAAAGAAAGGACACTAGGGACATTTTATACAAATTACAGAGACCTGGACTGGAGGGAGTTTCTTTGATTCATTCTTGCTGGAAATGAGAAATCTTGCAGAGGCTTAATATTCTTCCTTGTGTTTTTGTCCTGCAATGATAGCCTCAACTGAGAGGAAAAAAGACATTTCCATCCATGCTCTGGCTCACCTGTTAAGGAGATCCAGAGTACTCCAGAAACATTTAAAGTAGAAAAAGGGTTTTTTTTACTTACAGTTACCATTTGCAGTTACAGTTAGTAGAATAAAAGGGGGAAAATTAAGTCTCCACCATACAGAAGAGTCTCTTGTGCTTGTTGCTTTAACTTTCCTTGCTTTTGGGATCTCCCAGCGATCATCGATAACCTCTTGTCAACAGATTGGCAGCAGAGGGGGAGGGATGGAATTCTGTACATTATAAAAACAGAAGAACAAGGTTTTTAAAAAGCAGACGCTTCCCACTTAACAACCCCAATCTGTCCCTTTCTCTTGGCAAGAAAGACATTTGGCGAAGTTTCAGAATAATAAACAGGAGGAGAAGGAGCTCAGGAATTAGCCAAGAAGCACTTTTGGAGTGGAAATTTGTCATGACATTGGAAAGGAGACGGAGAAAGTGCCTTCCTTGCTCTGCCAAGTGGCTGCATTTGCCATCGTTTCATTTGTATGGATTCTTCTTAAAACCTGACTGCCATGTGCAAACATCTCCCCTTGAGGCTAAACAACCTAAATATCCTTTGGTTGACAGGAAACATATGGTCTTTGAGACTACAAATCCCATCTGCTCTCACTGTTATGTATGTTGTCCGGTGTTGGGATAAGTAGCAGTCTTGCATGCACAAACACTGGGTATCGGAGCAAGGGGTATGAGAGACTCTTCTGCATGGCGGAGACTTCATTTCCCCCTTTTATTCTACTACCTGTAACTACAAATGGTAACTGTAAATAAAAAAAAATCCTTTTCTACTTTAACTGTTTCTGGAGTGCCTTTATCACACAAAGTGCTGGCTTGGGTGGGAAAAAAACCAAAACGGCAAGCAGTGGTTGAGATTAAGATAATCTTTTCACATTTTCTGTACTCATTCATTCATTCATTCGATTTGTATACCGCCCTACTCGGTGCAACCAACTCAGGGCGGTTTACAGAAACCATACATATCAGACAATCAGAGGTAATAAACATAATCAAAAATCATACAGTATAATGCAATAAATATAAATATAACAATACAGTACTGTTTCCTCAACCATTGCTGGCCACTTTGGTTTCTTTTCTACACAAGTCAGCACTTTGCATGATAAAGGCACTCCAGAAACATTTAAAGTAGAAAAAGATATTTGTACATTTTCTGCAGTTTTTTCCACCTCATACTTTACTAATTAAGAGGAATAACCAAAAATCCCCCAATATATAGGGCTAACTGGAACAACAACTTACACCCTTCTGTTCTAATGAGAATCTCCTATAGTCTTCAGCATCCACAGAGACTGCGGTGGCTCAGTGGTTAAGAAGTTCACTTTGTTAGCCAGAAGGCTGGCAAGTCGGCAGTTCAAGACCTGGGTACTGCTTTATCTATTGCAAGTAGATAAAAAGGGGCTACTTAGGTGGGAAAAGATATTGGGGACATGAAAGAAGGCTCATTCGGGCGTCCCCCTGAGTGGAGTTTCTCCAGCAAAAATCCTTTAAACCCAGAATAATTTCTGACACAAAATTATTATTATTATTATTATTATTATTATTATTATTATTATTATTATTATTATTATTATTATTATTATTATTATTATTATTATTATTATTATTATTATTATTATTATTATTATTATTATTATTATTATTATTATTATTATTATTATTATTATTATTATTATTATTATTGAGGATCCACCGTCTCCTTCACTACTCCATCTTGATTCAGCTACAGCAACTTTTAGAAGGTCACTTTTGTTAGAGGAGAAACCGAAATTAAGACCCACGGCGTCAAGCGTTGAGAAGCGTGAGCTGATCAAAATCCCATGGAAATAATAAAATGAGGGAAAATATCATTGTAAGCCACTATCTCCAGTGACCAAAAATTCAAAACTTCTTCCATATCATACACAGTGTCCCAACCCCCATCATTTTTTTCTTTCAAAGAGATTACATAAAATACTGTGCATATTTCCAGATGTTTTTCCCCTGAGTCTCCATTCTTTCAAGAATTGTGTTAATGCTCCCACATACACACAACCGCTCAGAATGGTAACTGAGACTCGACTCCCTGGCTCCATTTTCCTCTGTCTTTTGTGGTATAAAACCTCAATGCACTGAAGAATTATATAACTATTTTCAATAGAATCTGAAATACATTACTGTCCCCACACCCAAACCTCTCTGTCTTTTCAGGGCTTTTTCTTCTACATCACACCAGAGCTGGAAAGTGAGATTTCGCTAACTAATCAGACAAATTTTCATCTGGTTAAGTCAGTGGTGGGTTGTCAAAATCTTCGCTACCCCACCGTGATGTCATCAACGTCGTGGGCGTAGCCAATATCATGATGTCATGACATCATGACATCGTGGGCGGAGCAAAAAATAAAAATAAAAATGTCTGTGCATGCGTCAAACCTCCTTTTGGTGCATGCACAGTTCTTTTTTTAGTGCGCATGCGTCAACCTCTATTTGACGCATGTGCACTAAAAATTAGAACTGCACATGCTTCAAACGGAGGTTTGACACATGCGCAGTTCTGGGCAGCCATGGCTGCCTGGAAAAACATTTTTGGAGGGGGCCGGAGAGGCGACCGAACCGGTCGCCCGGGGTTTTGCCACCCCCACCCCCCAGCGACCCCTCCTGATGGGGCACTACCCGTTCAGGTGAACCGGTCCGAACCGGTAACATCCCATCACTGGGTTAAGTGCTTCAGATTTGGACTGGGTTAAGCAGACAGCGCTGGCTCTTCAGCTTTGAAACAGAGATGAGCACTGAACCCTAGAGTCGGATACAATTGGCTTTCAAGCAAGGGATACCTTTACCTTTACTAAGTGATTAAGATGCTGAGCTTGGAGACTGGAAGGTAGGGTTTCGATACTCGAGTGCTGGATGATGGAGCTTGGGGATGTGAAAGGAGTGCCACCCCTGGCATGTGTGCCATAGGTGTGCCACCACTGTCTTTGACCATCAATCTTTCTTCATTCATTTCAGAGGCACCATCAGCATATAATAACATACAAAGCTAAAATTAACACAGCTAAAACAAAAAGGAATTAAAAGGGCTAGATGACACCTGCCCAATATTGGGCCACCTCAACAGCATTTCCTCTTGCCAACATAAGGTCCTCCTCAGTGCACATTGAAGGGCATCGTGCGCATTGTATCCTATGGGCGATAGTTTGCTCTCTTCTGCATTCACACAGATTGCTACGTCAGCTATCAATGGTGATTTATCACCAGCAACTGAGATTTTTCACTGGCTAATCCTTTCAACCCAGGAGCACCAGAAGTAGAAATGACCATCAATCTAGGGCCAGCTATCTCGCTTCTGTTTAATTGACAGTTATTTAATTTACATCCTGCCTCTTGACCTCTTCCAGGCACCCTAAGCAACTGCCCAACCCTCACCTCTATAGGGCAGAGTTTGTCGGCATTCTTTGTGGGTTGTTCAACCACTTTGTTGGTGGTTCTTCTTTTGGGGGGATTACAGCTCCTAGACTCCCCAAACCATCATGGCCACAACTATGGTGGTTCAGGGATTCTGCACACTGTAAGGTCAAGACTTCCTTCACTTGAAAGACAGTTGTCTAAAGCAGGGGTCCCCAACCTAAGGCCCACAGGCCGGATCGGGCCCATGACACCATTTCATGTGGCCCCCACCCCTCCAAGGGTATTCAAAAAACAAAATGGCCATCCCCCTTTGAAGCTGTTGGGACAGAATGGCCACCCCCATCATGGAGGCAGGGCAAAATGGTCGTCCAGACCTCGAAGCTGACTGAGAGAGCGTGACCTGGTCCCCGGCTTGAAGAGGTTGGGAACCCCTGCTCTAAAGCAGGGGTGTCCAAACTATGGTCCATGGGCCAGATCCGGCCCCAATGGCAATTCATCTGGCCCACACCACCCTCGTTGCTCCTGGAAGCGGAAGTAAAATGTGTCTGTATGGACCGTAGTTTGGGCACCCCTTCTCTAAAGGGTAATGATCATCCCTTTGCAGCCTAAGAGCCAGTGCTGTCTGCATCTGCAGGTATTTCCATGGTCATGTGGCAGGCATAACTAGATACCGGAGTGCACGGAATGCTGTTACCTTCCCTGCCAAAGCAGTGTTCATTTGTAAACCATTCATCACATACCCTTGGTGGTGGTAAAGGTCAAGGTCTCCCTTGCTTGAAAGCCAGTCGCATCCAACTCTAGGGGTGGTGCTCATCTCCATTTACAGCCAAAGAACCAGCATTGTCTGCATCTGCAGATGTCTCCACGGTCATGTGGCAGGCAGGACTAGCTTCCGAAATGCACGGAATACCATTACCTTTCCCACCAAAGTGGTACCCGTTTATCTACTTACAAATTTCTGCTTTCTGAACTTCTAGGTTGGCAGGGGCTGGGACAGACGACGGGAGCTCACTCCATCGTGCAGCACTCGGGTCTCAAACTGCTGATCTGTGGCCATCGAATCCTCAAGCTCAGCCGTCTTAACCACTAAGCCACTGAAGCCTCCTTTGGTGGTGCTGCAAACAAATGAACAAATGATAATTGAAATCAATGGGACTTACTTCAAAGTCCCCACAGGGAGGGAAGGAAGGAAGACAAGCTAAGGTCAGAGATATATCATGATAAGAAACATGTTTGATCCTGAAATCTCATCCTGGGCTTTCTCCCTCTCTCCTCCTTCTCATTCTTTCCCAAAACTGCCCTTGTTCTCTGGAGAAGGTGATTATTACCTCCTTGCATCTGCAAAGACAGGAGCCTTTGAACTTTTATTATCTAAGGCCAAGACTTTTTCTCTCTCTCTTTTTGTGGAATTCAATCCCTAAAATACTCTAAAGGCTTTCCTCTGGAGATTTAATTTAAGAGAGATGTTGAGCAGGGGAAACGGGAAGGAGGCAGCTTAATGTCCGATTCCCTGAAGGTTCTTCTTTTCTACATACACACACAACCTTTGTGGCACTGGGGATGGGGGGGTTTCTTTGAGCCAGGGGTGTCCAAATGATGGCCCACAGGCCAGATCTAGCCCCTGACACCAATTCATCTGGCCCATGCGGGCATGTTTTACTTCCACTTCCAAGAGTGGCAAGGGCAGCACAGGTTGGATGAATTGGTGTCAGGGGCCGGATCCGGCCTGTGGGCTGTAGTTTGGGCACCCCTGGTTTAAGCAGAGAGAATGGCAGTCTAAAATTTCTATCTCATCCTGTTGCAAAACAGATTGCAAGGCACGTTTTACTTCCGCTTCCGGTGGGAGGAACCACTTGACTGGCCCACGGAACCACGTCACCAGCCCAGAGCCCAAAAAGCTGGGGTACCCCCGCTTTAAACGATATTATTCCCAAATAGCTGCATGGAGGGCAAAGTTAACTCTTGCCAGTTTGGTTGGCAGACGTGGTGAGGCAGCGGGCAAAATTGCAGTAACACAAATCCACAACACAACTACACAGATGGAGGCTGCTATTGTGAAGGCAATTTGCCCTGGAGGAAAACACAGCCCCTGTACAAAAATATTTTTACAAGATAGTCACCTTGGTCTAATATTGGCACATATTTTGAGAAGTTTTAATTTTTGTTTCTTTAATCCCTTTAATCGTTTATTGATTGGGTTTCGTATGTTTCGTTGTCGACATGGTAAAGTGCCATATCTAGCTCCCTCAAGTGCTGTATCTAGAGAAGAGGCAGTACTGTAGATAATTATATAAATAATAAAAACAACGCAGCATGAAATTGCTCACATCTGTGTGTAAAACAACCTGTTTAAAGACTTACATAGGAAAGAATAGCCAGCCTGGTTCTGTCTCTGCTCCCTCTCTCCTCAGATAGATTAACCCTTTGTGTGCCTCAGGGCAGTAGCTAAGGTTACTGGGTTCTTGTTCCAGGGTGTGAAAATTGGGACAGAACACAAATGCAAGGATGAACCCATTGATGGATATTAAGAAAATAAACAGTAGCAACTCCTGGCTGTATTTTCTACCCCATCTTTTTTAAAACATAAACTTTCTTTCTGGTATTTTGTTTTTTTACAGCCATTGCATTTTCATTTTCCTTATTTCAGGGGACACCCATGCCTCTATCAAGATGTAAGAACAAGGATTTTAGGGGCTATTTGTACTGCAACCAAATGGTTGTGACTTCCATCCTGGCCAGGATTCAAGGTTGACTCAGCCTTCCTGCCGAACAGAAAAGCTTTTCTAATTGCTAATCAAACTAATTAATTAATTTAGCACAGCAGCCATGATTCCAGTTGTAGAACAAGGTCCTAGAACAGGCATTCTCAACTTATGGCCCACGGGCCAAACTCCCCCCCCCCCAAAAAAGCCATTTCATCCGGCCCCTGGCACCCTCGTTTCTGCCACCACCGCCACCATCCAGAAGTGCTGAAAACTTGCTAAAAACTGGTGAAAACACGTGTTTCTGGTGAGTTCTTGCACTGAAACACGTGACTGGCCCACACCCCAAAAAGGTGGAGAAAGCCTGCCCTAGAACCATTCCTTACAAGAACTCACAGGACTCAAAGAAGGGATGTTATTATAATATTTTATTGCAGTATAAATATCCAATGTTCTTAATGTTTATAAAGAGATCAGGGTTGGTTCTGTTCAAACTCCTTGAAAACAAAGCAGGAAGAGTTTTTGTAACTCATCTCCTCCTGGCCATTGTAGCTGCGGCTCTAACATTAACCTGTTAATATTGATTTCCTTGTCATTAAAATAATAAATTGCCTCCTCTTTTCTGCAAATCGAGGCAAAGAGATAAAAGCAGACCAATCCCCCCCCCCCTGTTTTTCCTTTCTCTTCCTGGCCAGCTAACAAGATGATCACCTTCACAGATGAACATCTATGGCTTATTCTATTCCCCCCCCCCCCCCCGCAAAGTTACTCTTCTATACACAATGTAAAAAAAGCAAGAAATGCATGTTATCAGATTTGGGTTGGAGAGGAAGATTACACTGAGACAGAGGAAAGTAAAATCAGAGCAGAGCCTAAGATAAAACACACGCATTCACGTGCTATCAGATCGCTGCGATGTTTAATGGGCTATTTTGATAGATTAATCAACTAAAGTATTAGTTGTCTGATAGATTGAAACGAGCCCTGTTCCTCTCATGAAATGTGACTTAAGGACACTCGCGCTTGTATTTTTTGTTCTAGAGCATTACCACAATAGGTAATAAAGCCAAAAAATATCATTAGTCTTTTTCCCCTTCTCAAATCAAGTGAGAGCTTTCCCTGATTAAATCGCAGGCGATTTTGCACTGCCAGTAATGTGCCACAAAGGCGGCTACGTTGAACTTCTTTCAGTATGCAAATGTGCTTACACGTAAACTGTGATCAATTCATTAAACTGGGCAAAGGTTGGTAATTAATTGGCTAAAATTATTCAATGAGCAGGCAGTTCAGGTCTCAGAAGCAATCAGCTGGGTATGATAATACCAGTTTGCAAAATAACACAAATAAGTAAATAAGCAGGAGGGTGGGTTGTGATTTATACCTTGTCTTTGCCTGCATTACATTATTTTAAATATCTTATATTTTATTTATTTATTTATTTAGATTTATTATCCTGCCCCAATCAGGCGAACCTGGCTTTAGGCGGCTTACAGAAAAAGAGAAAGATTATACATCATGAGTACAAAACAAACTAAACAATCCAACTATACCCCTACAAATTCAGAAATTGAAACCCGAAGGTTCAAAATTAATTTTTTTTAAAAAAAATTCAAACTATAAATTTACAAAAAACTCAAAAAATTAAAAGATTTAAAAGGTTAAAAGGTTAAAAAAGATGGGACCATATAAAATTGTTTTATATGGTTTTGTATATACAGTACTCAAATATAAGCCGACCCAAATATAAGCCGAGGTATCTAATTTTGACCCGAAAACCCAGAAAAATAGATTGACAAGAGACGTCTCAATCCAGCTTGGTCTTGGGACCCTCATGGTTGTTGACCCGAGTATAAGCCGAGTCCCCTTTGGGGGGCTCATTCTTGGGGCTAAAAAACTTGGCTTATACTCGAGTGTATATGGTACATACATATGTGATTGGTCTGTTTTTTTCAAAATGCTGAATTAAAGTTTCTGTCAGGCAGCTCTCTACAAAGGAATCTGTAGTTCTCATAAACAAAATCAGTAAGATCCTCTCCACCTTTTTAACAAGATCATCCCCCCCCCCCAGTTACAGATCTCTCCAGATCACTTGAATCTGCAGAAAACACCTGGAACCAGAAATCACTCTTAAAGGATCGCAATAGAGCGATAATGTAATATTTATTTGAATTGGCAAATAAACTGATAAATTGGTCAATAGCGTGGAATTTGTTTAGTGAGGGAAGCCTTTAAACGCCTGCATTTTAAAAAACAGCTCTCTGGGTAATGGTTTATTATTTCCATTTCTGCAAAGTTGATGATAATGCGGGACACGTTGTAGATTTCAATACAGAGCCGAAAATGGAAGCGATCAGAGGTGGTTTTTTTTTTAAGCAATGCCATGCAGAATATATTCAAAATCTCCCAAAGAAAGATCTATGAAAAACATTTGGTGCTCCCTGCTTATCCCTAGGTCTAAAAACTTATTTCCCTACCTGTACGGCATGGCAGAAGTTCTAATCTAGACCAATTCAATATGGAGCAGTTACCCTGCTAAAGGTCTTACAGTTATTTAGTCAATTCCATCCATTTCTCTTCTATTTAGACCAGGGGTGCCAAACTTTTTGAGTCGGGTGCCGCTGGGTCATGCTTCCTCAGACAGTTGAGGGGGGGGGCTGTTATAAATGTGTTTCTAACAACAGTAAACAAATCCACAGCTGATTCCAGTGGTGGTGGGGCATCTGGAGTGAGGGTAGGGGCCGGATTATTTGGCCACATGGGCCGGATCCACCTCATGGGCCGTAGGTTGCCGACCCCAAATTTAAATAGTTAAAATCTTCCTTTTAGGATCCCGTACAAAAACGGATATCATGGTAGAACAGCCAGTGGTGTAATAAACCCAGGGCTTCTAGAACCAAAGCCCTCAGATATTTTGAGCAGAATTGATCATGGCATCATCTGCCGTCATCCTCAGGTTTATCTGTTCCTTCTGAGGTTGGCTGCAGTCCTATGGACAACTGGGAGAGATATGGGTTCAGTGATGGGATGACACCGGTTCTGACCGGATCCACAGAACCGTTTTAAGGATTTCCGGAGGGCTCTCCGTGGGGGTAAAACCGTTTTTGAGGCGTCCGGATCGGACGCCTCACCGGGAGGAAAATTTAAAAAAAATTTGGAGCAAAAATGGCTCCAATTTAGTGCGCATGCGCAGAAACTCAATCTGACACATGCGCACTAAATTGGAGCCATTTTTTTCTCCGATTTAAAAAAAATTGGATCCGGCCGCCCCTGACTGGAGCCTCCTGTGGAGCCGCTTGCCGCCGTTTGCTGCTGCCTGGTGCTCTCACCACTGCCACCTCCTGCCATCGCTGCTGCCGTTGCCGTCCCCATCGCCGCCGGAACCGAGGAGGAGGCGGGGCTGCTGCCGCCTCCCGCCATCGCCATCGCCGCCGTTGCCCCAGGCCAGCGGAGCGCGCCTCCTCCTCCTCCGGTTCCAGCAGCGGCGGCGGCAACGAAGAAGACGGGATGGGAGCCGATCAACGGGCAAGGCGGGGAAGTCAGCTCCGGAACGAAAAGGAAGGAGGGAAAAAAGCAAATGCATCTACCCGGATCAATTACAGAAACGCTCCCGGGTCCGGCACTCCAGTCCCCTCCCTCTCCTCCTTCCACCCCCCCGGCGATGGCGATGGCGGGAGGCGGCAGCAGCGGCGACAGTAGCAGCAGCAGGCAGTGGCTCCGGGTCCGGTTTTTTAAAAATTGGAGCCAAGATGGACATGGAGCGCCCCGCCTCCTCCTCGGTTCCGGCGGCGATGGGGCGTGCCTTGCCGTGTGGCCCCGGGCCATGGGGGTCGTCGGCCCCAAGAAGGGTAAGTGAGGGTTTTGTGTTTGGGGTGGGTGGGTGGTTTATGGTGTTTTGGGTGGGTGGGTGTACTTTTATTTAATTTTTATTTTATTTATTTATTTATTTTATTTCTTTAAGTTACGGGTCTGTGTGCATGTTTATTTATTTTTTATTTTTTTTATTTTTGGCCTTGCCCACAACGTCATGACGTCATGACGTTGGCTCCGCCCATGACGTCATGACGTCATGACATTGGCCACGCCCATGACGTCCATGACGTCATGGCGTGGTAGTAGAATTTTTGACATCCCATCACTGTATGGGTTGATATTGCTGCAGACTATTCCGGGTTGGTATGCAAGGTAGTTGAGGGGCTTGGTTAGTCTTGAATGGGCAATTAAGAGTCGATAGCTTTACAAAAGACCTGTTCCTTTTTTTGCTGACATGAACTGATTGAGCTGCCTGAAATTTTTTTTTACTCTCTATGGAATGGAGACTGGATATGGGGATTTTCATAAGGGATACCATCTAGTTTAATTTAATTTAATTTAATTTAATTGCTCAATTTGTATGCCGCCCCACTCACATAGTGACTCTGGGCAGCTTAAAAAAAATCACAAAGAATCACATCACCTTACAATAATACAAAAGTAAAAAATATATCAAAAACAATGTCTATAATTTTACAAAAACTCAAAACCCCAACTCCCTACAACTAGGTCCACTTCGCTACAGGCCAGACAAGCCGAAGGAGGAATCCAGAACATCGGCAGTGGTGGCAGTGGTGGTTTTATGGCCTCAGGGGCCAGCGGAACAGAAACATTTTGGGCCGTGGGCCAGTCACATGGTTCAGTGGGCCGCCATGTGGTTCCTCCCACCGGAAGCGGAAGTAAAACACCTCTTGCAATCAGTTTTGCAACAGGATAAGATAGAATTTTTACGCTGCCATTTTCTCTGCTTAAATCAGGGGTGCCCAAATTGAGCCCCATGGGCCAGATCTGGCCCCTAATGCCAATTCATTCAGCCCCCGCCACTCTCGTTGCTCCCGGAAGCATTTTACTTCCACTTCCAGGAGCGACAAGGGTGGCATGGGCCAGATGAATTGGCATTGGGGGCCAGATCTGACCCATGGACCATAGTTTGGGCACCCCTGATCTAGCTCCACATTTACTGGCTGTTTCTACGCATCATCTTTGGAAAGGATTTTCCACCTGGATAGCTGAATTGGAGAGATATTTCTTCAGTCTCTCCTTGGGGGAATAGAAACAATTTCCATTCACACAAACAGGCTTTCCAGTTTATATCAATTCCCCTATCCCATTCAGTTGCATTTCTCAAGTCACCTGTGACTGACGGAATCATTCTTCCCCACCCCATATTATTCATGAGAGGGTTTTCATTGGACATCCGGAGCTTTGATGGGAAGGAGGAGAAGGAAAATCCCTGATAGCCAATGTGGCATTTCAAGTCAATTCGTCTTTTAATGGGTTGGGTGGCTGGGGCCTGTTTTAATCCATTGAGCAGTACTAAAAATTAATCTGATTAATTGATTGATCGATTAAACCACTTTGGATTTAATCAAATATAATACATCAATGATGGATGGCAATGCCACTTTTAAAAGATGAGTTCTGCTCCTATGTCCTATTTCTATCTTGAGGACAAACCAGACCTTTTTTTGTTTCAAGCAAAACAATTTACCCAAAATTTAGAATAATTTTTATTAGAGGGTAAAGAAAGGGAATGTTGAGATTTACACATCTCTAGTAAGAACACTGTCATCTGTTCATTTTTTCTGTACATCTGGCTACTTTGCAAAGCACAGAAAAAGAATGGACCGTCAAAAGGTGGCAATTTCAGTCTTTAAATTTCTCCTATCTCCCGTCTCTTAATTTTTCAATCATTTGGGCATCCCCTGAGCAGAGTTTCTTTACCAAAAATCCTTTTAACCCAGAATAATTTCTGACACAAAATTATTATTATTTCCCCTTCTTCATTTCGGCATTCTTTCTTTGGTGATTTTTAATCGGATCCCAGTTTGGGCAGCCGGGCAAAATGTCCACAAAATTTCATTTCCAGTTTTTCTGTTGGTGAAAGATATGGCTACTTGCTCCTTCTTCTTTTTTAACACAACAAACAAACATACAACACTCTCCTTTTTCTAATTTAATTTATCTGGACTGGAAGGTGGTTCTCAAGTCCAGGAGAGAGACACCTTTACCCACTGCTTTCAACCTGGGAAATGAGTTATTGGAAGGACAGAAAGAAGGGGGGGGAGCAGGGAAAGATTTCTTTTAACTGAAAATTGTATGTAACGAGGGGTCATAAATGTGAGTACTGCACCTTTAAATTCACAGCTGCCACGCAATAAATATATTTTACGTGGTGGGGCATTTCAAAGGCAGCATTCCTGGCATGTTTTCTTGTCTATAATGGAGGGGCTGGTTTAACGCAGCAACATAAACACTCCGGGTCTTGTTGATTTTATGGACTAGCGCACTGGTAATTTATGATAAAGGGTCCCAGAATCAGGCGGCTCTTGGGTATCTTGGGGGGGGGTCGTGGGGGGATGGAAAAAAGGGAGATTTAAAAGAAGGGGAGGATTACAAGGATACATTACTTGAAATCTGAAACAAAATGAAAGGCTTAAAAACAATTTTAAGGGTGATGGGGGGTGAAATTGGACTATGTTCCTTTGGGTGGTGATACGTCATAGGAATGAGATGGTCTATTGATGAAATTCAGTGGCAGGATTGTAAATTGGCCAATTCCCAAAGGATTTGGGTCAACGCATGGTTCTCCCTGTATTTCCTCAAAGCAACCCTGCAAGGTAGATCCAGCCAAGAGAGGATGACTATCCACAATGAACATATTGGACTGGATCTGATTTCAGAATCTAGGTTAATATTTAGATAAGGAGTTCTCAACCTTTTAAAGCCAGGGGCAGGGTCACGTTCCCTCAGACAGCTTCAGGGGCTGGACGGCCATTTTGCCCTTCCTCCACTCCATGGTACTTCTGGGTGTGATGGAGGCGGGGCGGGGCACATGAAATGGTGCCCACAGGCCACAGGTTCAGAATCCCTGTTTTAGACAGAGAACACTAGGAATGTCTAGCTAGGGCTACAGCTAGGAAAGAAGGCAGCCTGATACGTTGGAGAATTGCTTTGGCTCAGAGCTGGCAGGATGGGGCTAGATGGGACCAGGGTAGGGCCCACCTCTGTCTTCCCATCTCAAAAAGCAAAACTGAGAGATGATGATACCCTGGGAACAGCGATAATAAAAAAGAACACCACCTAGTCCCATGATGGCGAACCTTGGCAATCCAGATGTTCTTGGACTACAATTCCCAGAAGCCCCAGTCTCTGAAGCCACATGAATGGGTTTACTGTGACACATCCTCGTCGCTCCCGGAAGTGGAAGTAAAATGCACCCGTACGTCCAAGAACATCTGGAGAGCCTTGTTTGAGGACCTATGAAAGGTAAAGGTTGCTGTTGTTTGAAAGCCGCCCTGAGTCATTTGTGAGGAGGGCGGCATAGAAGTATGATGATAAATAGATAAATAAATAAAGCTAGTTGTATCCAACTCTAGGGTTCAGTGCTCATCTCTGTTTATAGCCAAAGAGCCAACGCTGTCTGCATTTTGCAGCCATTTCCATGGACACCTGACAAGCATGACCAGAGTGCATGGAACGCTGTTTACCTTCCCACCAAAGTGGTACCTATTTACATACTTGCAATTTCTTTCTTTCAAACTGCTTGGTTGGCAGGAGCTGGGACAGAGACAGAAGCTAACTCTGTTATGCAGCACTCGGGTCTCAAACTGATATCTGTTACTTGATATCTTCCAGTTATCAAGCTCAGTGTCTTAACCACTTGAGCCACCACAGTCAGGACCTATGTGGGTACTTAATAGCACTGTGGTGGTTTAGTGGTTAAGATACTGAACTTGAAGGCTGGAAGGCCAGGGTTCGATACCCGTGGTTGCCCAGTGCTACACAGGCTGGATCTTCTCCTAGGAGGCACGCTAAGGAACCAAACTCCCAAACACTGGCTCTGTAACCAGCTATCTAAACCACTGAATTCTTCAGCCATATACATTATTTCTATTATTTTAAAAAATCCACACAGTATGATTTAAATGTCTGCTTTCTCTTCAAGTGCCTATTTAGATGATATAATGAGATGCTTAAAAAGGTGAATACTGAATCACAACACTTGGACACATGTGAAATCTAGTAGATAAGTAAGTTTTCCTCAGTTCATTAGTCTGAGAAATCCAGATTTAGCCATTCAATACAGAGGAAGTTTCAGAGCTCCACTGGTCATCGAAGTGTCTGCTCAAAGGTGGATCAGGCCAGATCTTAAGGGAGTCCTGCAGCCAAAACATTGTGAGTTCGATCCTGACCAAGACTCAAGTTTGATTCAGCCGCTAATTACCTCGTGAACTGCCCAGAGAGTGCACTATGGGACATGGTAAAGGTAAAGGTTGCCCTAGCTCGAAAGCCAGTCATATCCGACTCTAGGGCTCAGTGCTCATCTCTGTTTCTAGCCAAAGAGCAGACATGCGTCAACACCAGAGTGCATGGAACTCTGTTTATCTTCCCACCAAAGTGGAACCTTTTTATCTACTTGCAATTTCTTGCTTTCAAATGGCTAGGTTGGCAGGATCTAGGACAGAAACGGGAGCTCACTCCATCATGCAGTACCTGGGAATCGAACTCTGACCTTCAAGTCAGCAAGTTCAGCATCTTAACCACTTGAGCCACCATATGGGATGTGGTATAGAAATATGAATGAATGAATGAATGAATGAATGAATGAATGAATGAATGAATGAATGAATGAATAAGTGTAATTGCTATTGCTAATTGCTATTGTTAGGCACAATTCGGATTCTAGCTTACTTCATCAGATCCACAGGTGCCTCTGGCCATCCATGAATCTCCTCAGGGTATCTAACGAAATTGGGTAGGATCCATGAAAACACATGTCAAGCCAAAACCTGGTATGCTTTAGGGTGCCACAAGACACTCTGTCTGTTTTCCAGAAGAGAGCTTTGCATACAAGTGACTAGCAAAGAAATTGGCTTCGGATTTCCCCCAAATTCTTGAAAAGATGGACATGGGTGGCATTACGGGCCTTGGGATCTACGAGTACAAAATATGAATCTGGAATTTTTTCCCTACTATTCCTCATGTTGCTTTCCAACCTCCCCCCAACTTCCCAACATCTCCCCCTCCCCTTCTCAAGTCCAGATGTGATCTGAACAGCTGGCAGGGCTGCAGCAGGCGGGGCGGGGAAGATTCAAATGTCCTTACATAGCAACTGGGGTGAATGGGGCAAGGGATGGCCATTAATCATTTTTGTAGGGAAAGCCCAACAGCCGTCTGTTGTCTGTTCCCGGCCTGGCACGGGGTGGGGGGTTGGGGTGGAGGTTAGGAAGGGGTAGAGAGGGAGACAAGTTAATTTTGATGATCTGGCAAAAACAGGGTCTGAATCCAAAGCAAGGCTTTGGAGCTCACAACCCTCAAAGCTTTAGGAGGCAAATTCCAGCCCAACTCAATAGTTGGGAAACTGTTTTCTCAATGCAGTTCTTTGCTTAAGAACAAGTTCTTATAAAGCGGATGCATAAAGTGAGCCTGGAAGGACTGCGGTGGCTTAGTGGTTAAGACCCAAGTGCTGCATGATGGAGTGAGTTTCTGCCTCTGTCCCGACTCCTGCCAACCTAGCCGTTAGAAAGCAAGAAATTTGCAAGTAGATAAATAGGTACCACTTTGGTAGGAAAGGTCACAGCATTCTGTGCACTCGGGTGTTTAGTCCTAGCTGCCACATGTTCACAGAAACTTCTGCAAATGCAGATAACGCTGGCCCTTTGGCTATAAACGGAGATGAGCACCGAACTCTAGAGTCAGATATGACTGGCTTTCAAGCAACGGCAACCTTTACCTTTACCTATAAAGTGGGCTGCAGTGCTGAATTCTGGAGATTTTACTGGGCTGCCTCTCTGGGTGGCTTAGTGGTTAAGGTGCAGAGCTGGTGACCGGAAGGTTGGGTTTTCGATACCTGAGAGCTTCACTTAGGGGCATGATAGGAGCCTCATTCAGGCATCGCCTAAAACTCCTTTCAAACCAGAGTTAACTCTGACATGAAGTTGTTGTTGTTATTATTATTATTATTATTATTATTATTATTATTATTATTATTATTATTATTACTACCACCTGACTGTCTGTACCATCCCTTAGATTTTGAGGGCTGCCTTTAAGTTCTGGTGGTTGGTTGGTTTTTTTTTTAAAAAAAAACATCTTCTTTTGTGGAACTTTGGCAAATTCACTCCCACCCTACCCTGGATTAATAATATTTTAACCTTAAAGTTTGCAAGGGAAAAAAAGAGTACTTGAAGTGCTTTCTTCTTAAGCCTCCTCTCAGGGAAGATAATTGAGCAATTAGTGACAAATTACTTTCCGTGGCTTTCCCCCCCTAATGAAGCCTTATGTAACAAAGTGCCAATTAAAAGCTACTCCTGAGGAGAGAGAATGCACAGTTTTAAGGAGTTTCTCCAGGTTTTTCTTTCTCCCTCCCGTTGCTACAAAGCTGGTTTCTTTCTGGGCTTTTACTCCATTTCAGTCAGCGTCAGCGGGCTTTTGGGGGCAAAGCTTTAAAACCCTTCCCTCTAGAGGGTCCTTCTGGAGGGCAGCCTTATAATGGTTTACTTGGCATTTCTGGAGAATCCTTTGTAATCCTTTGTAATTCTTAGCAATGGCGGCGGTGAAAATCTCACCATCTCTGTCAGACGCTGAGAAAACTGTTAATTCCCAGAATTTCTGAGGAGAGAGGAGTAGCCAACACAGTTAATCTAGTGTCCCAGTTTTTAATTTTATATTTTAAAGAAAAAATCCACAACATTAACAGAAAGAGCCTCCTCGAAGAGTGTGGTATTTTTGAACCACAATCTGGCGTACCCTGGTAATGGCCACCTTTGTGTTGCCAGCTAATCTTTCTCATGCTAGAGCAGGTGAAAGGACAGTGGAATGAAGTCACCCAAAGCTGCTTTCCTTTTGGTAGTTTCACGTCTGGCTTAGATATGGAAGGAAAATTTTTTTAAAAAACACACACACACACACACACACACATTTAAAAAGGAAAAAAAGTATCCCACTTTTTGTAACTTAAATCTGTTGCATGGAACCATCTACTCACATGCTAGTAAAAAACCTTGGGTTTTACAGATATTGCAAAGACATACTGTATGCAAAGACATACTGTACTGTAACAAACGACTCGGTTAACATAAAATTCGCGTAACAAAAGGAAATCCATGGAAAATAGTGGCTCGGTTTACAGAATTTTTCCTGGAACAGATTAATTGGTTTTCAATGCATTTCCTTTTGAAACCACATTTTGGTTAAAGTGTTTTGGTTTTCAATGCATTCCTATGGGAAATTGCATTCAATGCATTCCTATGGGGAATTCGGTTAAAGTAATTTTTGCTGTAAGAAATGTCCTGGAGAATGCATTAATTACATTAACCAAGGTTCCATTGTACCTTGAAAGGAGTGAGTTAGACATAACATGGTAAAGGTAAAAGTCAACCTTGCTTGAAAGCCAGTCCTACCTGACTCTAGGATTCAGTGCTCACCTCTATTTATAGCTAAAGAGCCAGCGCTGTCTGAATCTGCAGATGTTTTTGTGGACATGTGGCAGGCATGACTATACACCGGAGTTGCACAGAATGCTGTTTACCTTCCCACCAAAGTGGTTCCTATTTATCTACTTGCAATTTCTTGCTTTCAAACTGCTATGTTGGCAGGAGCTGGGACAGAGATGGGAGCTCACTCTGTCGTGCAGTACTCAGGAATTGAACTCCAGTCTTCCAGTCATCGAGTTCAGCATCTTTACCACTTGAGCCACCACAGTCCGTAGACATAACATAGCCACCTTTAAAATGTGCATTTTTTTTAATTAAAGAGAAATGAAGTTACTCCTTTTGCCTGTAACTGATGGGAAGAAATCTACTTTACAAGTGTAAAGTACTCATTACACAAATGGTTGTAAAGTTTGCAAACTTTGGCAAAATCTTACCAAAATTCTTGCCATCTCAACTTTTAGAAAATATCCAGGCATTGCATTCTGATGTAAGCAGGTCAGGAGGCTCATAAGAGCACAGGATGCATGAATTTTAGCAAGGTCTTTCCTTCCAAACTTTCTTCAAATCTGCCAAATAGGACCATAACCTTTGGAACAGATGGGCTGGTGTAAATGCAATCCACATCTCTCACAATCTTTAGCTATTAGTGTTAATATCACTTGACTTGGAGTGCTTGACTCTGGATTCAACCATTGGTTTGTGATGGAATGTTTATGAACATTGCTTGTTGCTCAGAGTACAGTACTAAAAGAAAGTTGGAAAGATCCCATGCGTAGTTGGGGAATGGAGGTGCAGGTGTTAAGCAGAAGTTTGTTGAGAAAACAACGGGAGAAATGTTACTCAACAAATTGTAATATTGTAGGTTAGAAAAATACTTGAATGTTATGCGGGTACATTTGGGTACAGGGATAGTTTAATTTGTTTGTTTGCTAAGTGAATAATCGCAGCAACGTAGGATTAAAATCATGACTACAAAAGACTCACAGTATTGCATCATTGAGCTAAAAGGGAAGCAAAAGAATGAATGAAACCCTACAGTAGTGGTGGGCAAATTTCA
Source organism: Furcifer pardalis (assembly GCA_030440675.1). NCBI lineage: Eukaryota > Metazoa > Chordata > Lepidosauria > Squamata > Chamaeleonidae > Furcifer > Furcifer pardalis. Next base: position 309,224,445 of record CP126890.1, read on the forward strand.
GATGTCTCCATGTTCCAGGACTACATTACTCATTATCCTTTACCATTGACTACAATGGGCAGCACTGTTGGAAGCTGTAGTTCAGCAATATCTGGAGAATGACACTTTACCTCCCTTGGACATCTTGTGGTCTTAACCATTAAAAAACTGATGGAACAATGTCGTTCTTCTTCTTCTTCTTCTTCTTCTTCTTCTTCTTCTTCTTCTTCTTCTTCTTCTTCTTCTTCTTCTTCTTCTTCTTCTTCTTCTTCTTCTTCTTCTTCTTCTTCTTCTTCTTCTTCTCCTTCTCCTTCTCCTTCTCCTCCTTCCTTGTCCTGATCAAACTTTAAACTGCCAAAATGAAACCACCTTCTTGGCTTTGTTGTTGGCCAAAATTAAATCCTCATCGGTACATTTTTCCACTAGTAACCGACAGACCAGCAAATGAGCCAAATCCAGGGACTGAGGTGGGGAGTTCCACAGTTGACATCTTGTGACAGAAAAGGCCCTTTCTAAATATCCCATTGGAAGTCCTATGGGCAGGATCACGCAACTGATGACCTTAAAAAGGACTCAACGATGATGCTAGTGGAAGTGATGGTTCAGTGGGATGCTGGCCACTGTCTCCTGCCAACCTTATGTCTCTAGAGGAAAGCTGGTCTCTGATAATCCAGGGAATGAATGACCCCCTCTCTCAAAATCCCATCAGGGTCCATTGAACCAACTGCCTCTTCCTATTGAAAGAAGGGGAAACCTTTCTTCTGTGTGTTTCTTCTCTGGTTTCTTCATTTCTGCCCCATGCTGCTTGCACATCACCTTTTCTCATTCAGGAATCCATGCCCTTCAGGTGAGAGATGGAGGAGGGACCAATATTTATTTTTTATTTACTTATTGTTAAAACCTTGACTCAGGAGAATTTCTGATGGGATGAACGCATTTATGAGTTTCTGTCCCCATATTTCCACTGTAGCGGCAGAAAACTGAAACAAATTCATAACAATTCCTTCTTTTTTTCCCTGCTGCTCCTCTTCTAATTCACTTTTAGTCTCTGCATCAGATTTTAGACTGCAGATTCCTTGGCCTGGCACATATTCTTTCATACTTTGTAAAAACATCATGCATTAAACCTTATGTACCAGGACAGTGCACAATTACTCTTCTAGATCTTTAATTTGCTTATGTGCAGTGAGTTGTTCCATGTTAATCAGCTTATGAGAGCTACGTTTGGTGGCAGACAGAATCCATGGTTTGGAAGAAATCTATCCCCCTGCACCTGGCCTATAGCTGTATTATATGGCCGTTGTATGGCCGTTGAAATTCTGCACTCTATATGTGGGCCAGCATATGAAAAGTGGGGGGGGGGGGATTCTCCAGAGAGGAGGAGAGGTCCCCTAACAATTTTTTTTAGAGAGCCATGATCCGCAATGGTTATAGCATGGTTTCTTTTTATCATGGTCAGTTTTGTTTTGGGCATTCAATCTGGAAAGCAGCCTTCTCTTTCTAGGAGAGTATAGAGAGGGAAATCTCTAAAAATATTGCTCAAACAAAGATCTTCTTGGAAAAATTGTGGGTCAGCACAAATAGTTATTCTTCACTATGCTCTTACAAATGATTTGGGCAGACCATAATGTGGAATTTCCTCAGAAGAACTGGAAGACAATCGCTGTGATAATAATAGCCAATATCTGGAATGGATACGGCATTTGATGAAGTGAACTTTTTAGAAGGTTTGAAGAATGGAAGCTGTCTCCATCTTCATCAAAGAGTTGGAGCTGTGCCAAACGTGGTCAACTTTCCCAAAGTTTGTTTCCTCATGAAAAAGGTGTCTGCTTCTTCTTCTGTCTTCCACCTAAGATAAGGTCAGAAGTTACAGTGGACACTGGAGGAACTAGGCAAGAGAAGGAACCTTGACAGCCTCTGAATGGATACAAGCCTCAAGTCTGATGGTTAAAATCTAGGAAGAGCTTTATGGCAAGAACAAACATTCTTGAGGATCCGCAGGAGCAAAACCAAATTAGAAGATGGAGGAAGGAGCTCACTGGACAAGGAAGGACATGAAAGGAGGATATAGCAGAAGATTTCAACCTCCCCTACGTCACTTGAAGGCCCCTGAAGAGGCTGAGGGTTGGAGTCCCTAAATGCAAGACCAACATGTTCAAGATGGCGGACAACAACACGCTGTGTGTCTGTGGAGAGATACAGAACCTGGGTCATTTGCTGGTCCGCCGACTACTACCAGAAACATGAAGACTTAATTCTGGCTTTATTTTGGCAACCCAAAGTTTGGTCTGGACACAAAAGAAGAACTTCCTTTGGAATTTCTTTCAGTGGTATTTTTTACCTCGCCATAATGTTGTTAGTTTTTATTACATATTGCTTCATTGTTCCACAGCTTCTCTGGGTGTCTATACTTTCTGGTCTGATATAGGGCTACTTTTTTATTTTTAATTCAAACGTGGAAGGTCTAGATTTATTTAGTTCTTCTGAAAATGGAATTTATTTTGTTTTGGACTGAATGGGGATGGTCAAACAAAAATTGTATGAGAAATTCTAGCCAGCACACAAGTTTAGGAGTTGGATTCTTCATGCACGTAAACTTTTATCCGGATCATTGTCTAGGTACCTGCCAGCTCTATGGATATGCCTGCTCTGTAAACACAGATTTAGCTAACCTCTTTAATGTTTGGTGCAAAGTGTGGTGCAATGACAGTCATATAAAATGTTTAAAAAGCCACGTGCTAGCTTGAAGACTCTGAGATTTATTACAGCACCACTTCCCAGGGACTCAGCCTAATTCTTTGGAAGAATGGAGGGAACTTTTTCCTCCTTGGGAGCCTCAGGGAAGCCCAGAAGCAGGAAAACTAAAGGAATCTGAAAAAAACATAAGATGAAACCCAGTATAACAAGAAGACCGATTCTTAAGATGGCAAAAGATTTGATTTTATTCATGGAAGGTTCTGGATGTGCTTTTTTGCCCAGTTGCCACTTAATGAAATTTGCAAACAGAGAGTGGTAGATGTTATAATATGATTGCTTGGGGGGGGGGGGGAGAAAACCAATAGAATAATTGATTGGGCCAAATATATTCAGTCCATTTAATGAATGCGAGGGCAGTGGAAGTTTCATTTCCCCATTCAATATATCACCACAATGATGCATGGCATGACCAGACCCCACTCTGGATGTAGAAAGCTTTCCTTGCCCAGATGAATTTCTTCTTCTTCTTCTTCACTTCCTGTTTTATCCCTTCAAGTGTTGAAGGAGATACAAGGTTCTCACTCTGGCACCTCTAGTGGTTTCCACCAGTGTCATTTGCTGTTGTAATACTTCTTCGATGTTCTCTCTCCACCTCCCTCTGGGTCTGCCTCCTGGTCTTAGTTCGTCTCCTCTTTCCCACATCTGTCTTGTATGATATGGACTTCCAAGACAGTCTCTCCAAATGGGCAAACCACTTTATTCATTTTCTCTGAACGTAGCTTAAGAAGGGGTCTGTTTCAATTCTTTTCCTTACAACCTCATTCTTGATTTTATCCCTTCTAGTCACCTTCCTCAGAAAATTGCACTTCTGTGGTGACCAACTTTTCATTTTTGTTTTGTTGTGAGCATCCATGTTTGGCACTAGTAACATAAGGTGGAGATGAGTAAGGTAAAGGTCCCCCTTGCTCAAAAGCCAGTTGTATCTGACTCTAAGGTCAGTGCTCATCTCCGTTTACAGGCAACGAGCCAGCGCTGTCTGCCTCTGCAGCCATTCTCTGTGACTTTCTGTCAGCCGCCCAGAGTCGCTATGCTAGTGGGATGGCATGCAAGTTGAACAATTAAATTAAATTACATTTTAAATTAAATTTCCATGGACACGTGGCAGGCTGACTAGACACCAAAGCACACAGAACGCTGTTTACCTTTCCCACTGAAGTGGTCCCTATTTATCTACTTGCAATTTCTTGCTTTCAAAACTGCTAGGTTGGCAGGTGACATGAGCATCACCTGCAAAATTTCAGGGAGAACAGGAGAATGGGATGCAGAGTGGGTTGGATCCACCAATACAGGCAGGGGGGTGGCTCAAATCCTGCAAGGATGTTGGTTTCAAAAGATGGGACAGCAACAGTCACCCCTCCATGATCACGGTGTCTCCCCTGCTTGGTAAGTATAGCACACCCCTCCACAAGAGGTACCTGGGCAACGCATTGGGGAGAGATGCCACTCAAGCTGTAGAGAAGAAGGGACAGAGGCAGGCCAAGGATGATGCTTGGAAGGCATCACTTCTGAAGATGCCCGCCTCCTCCTGTTCAAAGAGACCCTGTGAGTTGGTCTCCTTCCCATCTGAGGCAAGAAGCAGGCAGAGAACGAGTTAAATTTTAAAAAAAAACCCTTCTACTTCCGGATGTGTTCATAGCTCAGGGCTGTGAAGCCGAGAGATTGAGCATCTTTCTTTCTCTGCCCCCCCTTTCTCTCCCCCCCTCCTCCTCCTCTTCCCACATATACAGAAAAGGAAAACCCCCGCCACCTTCCAGAGCAGAGCATGCCTTGAAACCAGGGGGAAGGGAAAACGGCAGGCCACATCTCTCTGATTTAATTTCCCAACCCACTCCCCCCCCCACCCACACCATCTCCCCAATCTTAGAGGATAACTATCCCATTCAGCTTTAAAAATAATAATAATAATAAAACCACCCCAAAACTACCAAGAGGAAATTGGTCAATTTGAAACACCCCCCCCCCAATCTGCTGCTGCTTTAAGAGGAGGAGATCTAGAAGAAACTGACAAGCAGCCCATCTTGGTCCCCCCCCTTCTTTGCTTTGCCGAGTAGAGGGGGTGGGTCGGGGGTGGGTCAGGGAAGGATCCTCCTCGGTCGGAGATGCCGGGTGGGGAGGCTTTTTGGAGACCCTCCTGAGCCCCCACCCACCCAAACACCTCTGGCTTCTGTCTTTTCTAGCTCTTCTTCCTATTCTCCACCCCCACCCCGATCTTCTCCCTCCCATCTTTCCTCGCCTCTTGCTTTGCTAGAATTGAAACCCCCAACCCCTTTTTAAAAAAGGGGGGGGAGATCAAGAGGAGGGGAATTGAGGTCCAGGTTTTAAAGGACGGAAGAAGAGGACGGGGGTGGGGGGGGAGAGAAAGGAGTGTGTTTTGCAAAGGGGGGGGTGTTGGATCATCGCACGACCCCTTCTCTCTCTCTCTCTCTCTCCTCCTCCTCCTCCTCCTCTTCCTCCAACCCTTTCAAACTACCACCGGGTTGTCGAGAGACAGAAGCATATATATCTATTTCCACCTCCAAGAGCCATCCATCACTAGGGAAGCCTTGACATCTCCCCGGCAATTGATGGACAGCTACGGCAACCCACAGGCGGAAGAGGCGCAAGGGTCTACTCGGGAGGAGAGGAGAGCTCTCGGAGGGACAAGATCGCCGGGTCGATCCCAGCCGGTACACAAACAGACAGCCACAACCGCTCAGGGCTGTCAAAGCAGCGTTTCGCCAGGCAGCTTGGATTAGTGCAAATATTCCTGGAAGACTTGGTTTTTTTTTCTGGAGGGGAAAAAAAAAGAATATTCAAATTATTGTTATTCTTTCTCTTGGACGATCCATAAAATAATCGCCCTCCGCTTTTTGGTGGTGGTGGGGAAATAGTTTTTAAAAAGAAGTGTTTGCAAAAAGAAGAAGTATTTGCAACAGTCCCCCCCCCCCTTCTCCGTTGATCTCCATGGGTTTAGGGAGGGGGCCAAAATGATAGGATTCCTCTTTAGGAAAAGCTGAATTTTCCTGCCCCCCCCCCCGGAACCCACTCCCCCGCGGGGGGAGACGCAGCAAGGAAAAGAAACCTGGAGAGCAAACTTCGCATCTGATGGCACAAAGGGTAAGTCAGGAATATCTGCTTTCTTAACTCTAGCTTCTGTTCAACGTGAACTCTAACCTGAAGGACAGGTTAGGATGCTTTTGCCTCTTTTAAAAGAAATTAATATTTTTTAAAAAAAGTAATCAGGGGTTTGTTTCATTTCCAGAATATATATATATATATTAAAACATGGATCTGGAGTTTGCTTATTGCCTTTTCCTATTGGGGTGGTTGGGAGAGGGGAAAATATTTCAGTTCTATAGTCTTGAGTTGATTCCCTCTAGAATTTGAAAGCAATAATATCTGAGATGGTGAGCTTGAACCTTGCTCAAGCGGCTCACACTCAATAGCTCATAGCTCAGCTTCTTATTTGTAAATATTTATTGACCCTCCTTCTACTTAGCGGATAAGTGCCAAGTGGTTTGAAGGGGAGGCTGAAAGGGTAGAAAGGAGGCCTGGATGGTTTAAAATGTTTGGAAAGCTGTTGCCTTTGAAGAAGCAAAATAGTTGCCACTGCTATGGATAAAATGCATCCGGATACATAACTAACGTGCATAAGCGTGCAACTGTCTTTGTAACTTTGTGGGTTAGTGTCAATCTGATTTTAAAAGCTGAAAAAGACTAGGGTGAGCTCTCTCCCCCACCCCTTTTAAAAGTCCTCATGACAAACTTCAGGAAAATAAATAAATAAATGTAGTACTATAACTTCTTTTCCCTTTCCAAATCCCTCTCCTACTGGGTAAGCTATTTCTTGACTTTCTCCAACCTTTTCACTTTGATTTTGTATTGCTCATTTGAAAGGCTCAATGGGGGATGCTTTGTGGCATTTTGTGATGCCTTTCTAAAGTTTTTCCACTCGCCTTTCTCCTTTTGACCCTCCTCCAGAGAGCAGCAGAAAAGATCTGACTAGCTTGAAAAGTTGGGGTTAATGTGTCCTCAATGAAGCCAGTTGTAAGAAATTCAGGGGACCTTTTGCATGGAAATCTTCAATTCCTAGCCTTCCGTCACCTTTCAATTTATTTATTTATATATCATTCATTCATTCATTAATGGGGATTATGCCAATCTTTATATTTTGAATTCTATAGTTGCCCCCCGCCCCCCACTTTGGGATGCGGGTATAGTTTCATACTACACAAAATGAACAACAGCTTCTGCTTGTGAATAAACCTTATCAACTTTTGCTTAAATCTATAGCCTGTTAGATGTTTTACATTACATGGATAGCTTCTCGTTTAAAGACCATCTTTCCCATTTATTAAAATACCCAGCCCCTTCTGATTTAAGTTTCCAAACTTTAGAAATCAATTATTTCTGTAGGTGAAACCAGAGAAGTCGAAGGTTTTGTCGAGTTATTCCAGGACGCTTAAGATAATTCAAAATATCTAAACAATCAATACATTTAGAAGCAAAAATTTAGAAATCAGTGATTTCTGTAGTATAAGTAGAGGAGTGAGAAGATTTTGTCGAGTTATCCCAGGATTCTTAAGATAATTCAAAATATCTAAACAATCAATATTTTTAGAAGCAAACATTTAGAAATCAATTATTTCTTTAGGTGTGAGCAAGGGGTGGGAAGATTTTGTCAAGTTATTCCAGGATGCTTAAGATAATTCAAAATATCTAAACAATCAATACTTTTAGAAGCAAACATTTAGACATCAATGATTTCTGTAAGTATAAGCAGAGGAGTGGGAAGATTTTGTCAAGTTATTCCAGGATGCTTAAGATAATTCAAAATATCTAAACAATCAATACTTTTGTTGTAGAATTGTTGTATCAAAGATGAGACGGGACAGCAATTCCAGGTCATACTTTTAGAAGGAAACATTTGAACTATTTTCTGCATCCAAAGAATTTGGAAATGACTCTCTGTGTCTGTGTGTGTCTGTGTGTTGAAACACTAGGACAGCCTAAACAAATCTCCTTCCCACGATATAAGGGAAGAGTTTGCTGTTTATTTTCCTAAAAATTGAATAGTATGAAAACTGCACCCATTGTAAGATAAAGCCTGCAGAGTTGAAAGCCACAGGGTTGCCAAAATGAGGGGAGATGAAGGAAAAGTTAAATAGTGTGCCTTTGTGTACACTAAACTGCTGAGATAAGGCACGATTTAAATATGAATAGTTGGGAAAGAGACAAAAAATATTCAAGCTATTCCTCTCTCTACCCCCAACTGAGGAAAAGATTTGTTATTGTTTTCGCTCTGTTGGCTAAAATAAAAATCCTTTACATTAAAGTAATTTATGGGGCTCCATTCCTTACTGAAAAGTCTTCCCTTTGAAAGAAGAAAGGGTAGGCAAAAGATGTGAATTTTAATGTTTTCTTTTAGGTAGGCTACTGAAAAGGATGTAACTAGCCTGGAGAAGCCAGAGGGAAAAGTTCATTCCGAATTTTAAAAAAAGTCAAGTTTGCTGAAACTCTTGGGTGCATAAGCATAGAATTTGGACTGCCTTTGGGCTGGGATGGGTGGGTGGAAAAGCAGATTTTCAGCGTCAAAAATGGAAAATTCAGGGCCCATATTACAGAAGTGTATATGTACTGTATGTTACATCTTTGTCTCTTCAAACTTCACTTCCAGGATCAAGCTTTGTAAAACTTTTAAAGACCAGGCAACTTTAAAAGAAAAAAAAAGTTTTACAAAACAGCGTTGGGGTGGGGAGGTGGCTTTCCAGATCTCTCACTGCTAGCAAACAAATAAATAAATAGACCCCTTCTATACCAATCAGGTTTAAAAGAAATAACAATAGTTTCTAGAGGAGATGTTGGAAGCTTGGCAGCAGCTTGGAGAACAGAAAAATGCAAACTTTGCCAATTGAGTTGCAAAGTTAACATTTTGAAGTGGAGTAGTAGGGGGACATCTATGCTTTGGGGCTATTTTTTTGGGGGGGGGGTTCTATTGCTTATAAAAAGATGCTGTACCTTTCACAAAGATGCGATGTTGTATATGGGCAGGAGTTTGAAATTAACAAGGCCCGCTTCGTGAAATTGACCAATGGCGGCGTGAAATTGACATAAGTGGCGAAAGGCACCAAGAAATGAAGAAAATAATAATAATCCCCCCCCCCCGCCCCGCCAAGAGACTGGAAGTTTGAGGCGCTTCCCAGGGACTGATATAGAAAGAAACAGGTCCTTCTCTCCCTGAACTGAGATTCAGGAACCCAGAAGCGGCTAAAGGAGAAGGGAACTGTTTGGAAAGACGGAAGACAACAAACAAAATATTCACCTCCTCCCGTTGAAAACTCAGGAAGGTCTTAACAATAGTGGAAAGGCAGGAAGATCAAGATGGAGATGCTGAAGACCAGCTTGGCCACATAGCCTTAAACCTTGGGCTCTCCTCGAGTGTAAGGCGAGGTGGTGGTGGGGGGGGGGGAAGAGAGAAGAGAGACCCTCTCCAAACCCCTCGGTTTTTAAAAAGGCAACGATTTAAGATGCATTCCCCTCTCGATGCAACATTTTACCTTTAGTCACGATTACACAGACGCTGAACTCGCTGACTGGAAGGTCTGCGGGTTCGATTCCCGGGGACTGCAGGACGGAGTGAGCTCCCGTCTCTGTCCCAGCTCCCTAGCAGTTCAAGGAATTGCAAGTAGACCCATAGGGACCACTTCGGTGGGAAAGGTAAACAGCGTTCCGTGCACTCCGGCGTCGAGGCATGCCTGTCCCCGTGTCCACGGAAACGTCTGCAGCCGCAGACAGCGCTGGCTCTTTGGCTGTCAACAATTGAGCACCGAAACCTAGAGTCGGATACGACTGGCTTTGGAGCAAGGGCGGCCTTACCTTACACAGGGATGCTCTAAAGATGGGATTTCTTGACACGTTAGGGAGGGTGGCATGAGAAAACTCGGGCTCTGCGCCTTGGATCGGGTCTCTAAGCGGTCTGTGTTTCTCGTTTTTACCACCCCCCCTTCCCTTTCGCCCCTGGTTTCGGCTGCCCCCCCCCCCCTTTTCACAGTACGATGACTTGGTACATTACGCCGGAATGGATGGGGTCGCGTTGCCGACCTTCGGCGATCCACACCCGGGCCGGAGCCTGCAGCACCACCCTTTGAACCCGGCGTCTCCTTATGGAACCACGGGAGTCAACCACCGGCCTGGGATGCCCCCCGGGTTGGGCACCAACGACGCCTTGAAGCGGGAGAAAGACGAAATCTATGGGTAAGCCGGGCTCATGCTTTGATCCTGGGAGGGACCCGGGCGGATCGGGGCCGAAACTGCCACCAGTGGGGTGAGAATCGCCTGGGTGCCCTTCTTGGTCCCCCTTTCCCGGCTCTCCTGTAGACTCTGCGTGCGCAAAAAAGTCTCTCCTTTCCTCCCCTCCTTCTTTCCGAATCGGAACCTGGCACTTTTTCTCTCCGGATCTTGAGAGTCATTCTTCCAAACCGCCCAGATGTTCCACCTCTGCCTCCGCCCGAGGCATCTTTTCCTAGGAGGGAACATCCCATAATTCTTCTCCATAAAGGGGTGTCAAGGAAGGCTGCCTTAAAACGGAATCGATCCCCCGGAGCTCGCTCCATCCATGTGCGTTTCAAGCAGGCCGGCTTCCCAGGGAGCCCCCTAAGAGAGGCGTAGTCAAGCCTGGACGCCTTTTTAAAAAAGTCCCTGTGAAATATGAAATATCTGAGACAAAAAAAATCCCTCGTTATCTGGGAGGCTGGCAAGTCAGCAGTTCGAGACCCGGGTACTGAGACCCGGGTACTGCATGACGGATTGAGCGCTGCTAGGAAATTTCCCCAAACTTTGCAAGATCTCTCTCAAAACCCCCAAACTAAACACACCGAGACGACACCACCACCACCACCACCACCACCACCAAGAACCCCAATGAAATGAGTATTTTTGCGCCCTCTTGCATGTCTGGCACCACTCTGCCCTGTAGATTTCCCCCCTCTTTTTGCGGTTATATTGTGTTTGTTTAACAGATCGATTCCACGCAATCTTCCGGTCCATTGAATAGGTCTTTTTTCTAGTGCATCAGTCCAGGGTTTGTAGTTTTGTAGCCTAATTCCATGCAGGCTTTCTCAGAAATACTTCCTTCTCTTTCTCTTCCACGTGGTTTGCTTTCAGGTAATAATAAATAATTTCGTGTCATTAATTATTCTGGGTTAAAAGGATTTTTTGGGGAAGAAGCAATGCCCAAATGAGGCTCAGATCATGGCCCCAGCAGTACCCAAGTCTCGAACTGCTGATCTACCAGCCTTCCAGCTAACAAGGGGAGCTTTTTAGCCACTGAGCCATCACAGCCCCTTGCTTTTAGGTAGGTAGCTAAGTATGGTAGTCGGAATTCACAAACCTTTCTAGGCGTCCACCAGCATTTCAGAGAGGCCAGCCGGACGGATTTCAATTGGTTCTTTTCTATCTGGATTTCTATAGATCTTCTCACTCAAATACTCTCCACAGGAATTTGGATTTCTTGCTAGATCACATCCTCTTTTCTGATCTCTGCTTCTTGTAGGTCTCTCCCATTTCCATGCATAGCTTCCTGCAAACCGATCAATTTAGTTCCATTTACTATTTGTTATTTCTGATTTCTGTTGGATCTGGTTAGGAAACAATTCATATCTTACCTGGCCAGGTCTCAGAATTTTTCATCCTACATGGGGTCTGGTCTGCATTCCTAGATCAGTTTCTGGACTCCATAAGCGCCTTTTGTATTCTGGCAGTACAGAAATTGAGGTGTGTGTGGACCCAGAGGAAATGTAAGTGGCTGGTCTTTATATTAATGTTTCAGAATTTGGCTCAGGGTCTAAGATCACAATAAATACATGCACACATAAATATAGATTTGTAAAATCAATAGGAAATTTAAAGGAAAATCCTATGCTTCTAGTGCAAGATGAAAGATGTTCAGAACTTTGACACCCACCTGAGATCAGGGGACAATGGCAGAGAGGAAAATAAACATGGAAAAGGGGGAAAAACTGTGATGCCTCTGTGTTAATCTGAAAAAAGTGGAGATGCATCTTTCTCCCAGTGATCCATCAGGGAGCATGAGCTGCAGTGGCTCAGTGGTTAAGACGCTCCCCTTGTTAGCTGGAAGTCTGGCAAGTCAGCAGTTCGAGACCCAGGTACTGCATGATGGATTGAGCACCTGTCTCTGTCCCAGCTCCCTGAGCAGAATTTCCTCCACAAAAATCCTTTCAACAGAATAATTTCTGACACAAAATTATATATCAGGGAGCATTTGATCCTCCTCTTACTCAGTTTCTCAGCCTGTAAACTGATGTAACAATTTTTATCCCAGAGTGAATGAGATAATTGAGTATTTCGTCCCCAAAACACACCTGAAATGGTTATAATTTCATGTCAGAGATTACTCTGGGTTGATAGGATTTTTGCTGGAGAAACTTCACTAAGGGGATGCCTGAATGAAGCCCCTTTCATGTCCCCAAGTGCAGCCCTTGGGTATCAACAGCCTTCAAGTCTCCAAACTCTGCATCTTAACCACTAAGCTACCGAGGGAGCTGCTCCCTGAAATGGTTGACTTGCAAAAGGGGAAAAAAAGTGACAGGAATGATAAGAATTTTAGGTGACATGTTCATGGACCCAAAATATCAAAGCAATCAAAATATCAGAAGAAAGAGAAGGCAGTGGCCCCTTCTAGAGCAAATGAGTTTTATTTTGTGTAGCCTTTCAACATACTACAGTCCCTCAATAGCTTCTGATGAAGCAGGTGAGCAGCTTAGGAAAATGTGGACAAATTAAAAAGTGTTAGTGTTTCAGGTAACACAAGAATCTTACTCTGCAACAGATGAACAGGGACTGTGGTGGCTCAATGGTTAAGAAGCTCGCCTTGTTAGCTGGAAGGCCGGCAAGTCAGCAGTTCGAGACCTGGGTACTGCCTGACGGACTGAGCGGCCGTCTCTGTCCTACCTCTTGCCAGTTAGAAAGCAAGAAATCTTGAGGACATGAAAGGAGCCTCATTCGGGTGTACCCTGAGTACTGCTGTTTCTGCCCAACGGCTGGTGTTGGAAACGTGGTTCTGTTTCTCCAGGGGTTTGAATGGCAGTAGTGCCGGTTGTGTTTGTCCATGTGTGTTTGTGTGTGTACACAAGTATAGCTTTGCATGCTCACTTTGCAGGTGACACTTCCCAGTTCATAGTCACAGAGACGGACAACCTGGAGGGTAGTTGCTGTCCTTCTAATTATTGAGGAAATAATTAGTATAAAACAATTGCAAGTTGATGGCTGTAAGTTGGTTCTCCAAATTTGCTCTCCAAGGTGGCTACTTGAATTGCTGTCCATTTGAAGGCAGTCTTGACCTGGAGTGAAGATGTTTGGTCTGCTTGACCATGGAAGGTCATTGGTAGGAAGGACAAGGGTGAATTGGATGTCTTGTGGACTGCAAAAGCTCCCTTAGGGTCCGCATAAGTAGGGAGTAACTTGAGGGGCTGCAGTGGCTCAGTGGTTAAGAAGCTCACCTTGTTAGCTGGAAGGCTGGCAAGCTGACGGTTCAAGACCTGGGTACTGCATGACGGATTGAGCACCTGTCTCTGTCCCAGCTCTTGGGGACATGAAAGGCGCCTCATTTGGGCGTCACCTGAGGAGAATTTCTTCCACAAAAACCCTTTCAGCCCAGAATAATTTATGACACATAATTATTATTACTTGAGGACACATGACAATAGACAGGGACTACAGCTTGGGTTAGGACCATGGTGTTCAAGTGACTAAGACACTGAACTTGACAGCTAGAAGGTCGGCAGGTCAGTGGTTTGAGACCTGAGTACTGCACAACAGAGTGAGCTTCCATCTCTGTCCCAGCTCCTGCCAACCTAGCCGTTTGAAAGCAAGAAATTGCAAGGGAATTAATAGGTACCACTTCAGCGGGGAAGGTAAACAGCATTCCATGCATTCCAGTGACTAGGCATGCCTGCCACATGCCCATGGAAACATCTGCAGACACAGACTGTGCTGCCTCTTTGGCTGTAAACAGAGATGAGCACTGAACTCTAAAGTCAGATCCAACTGGCTTTCAAGCAAGGGCAACATTTAACTTTACCTTACATCTTGGTTTGTGACCAGTGGGCCATGCGTCTGAGTAAACATACCATATATACTCTACTATAAGCCATCCTGAATATAAGTCAAGGTACCTAATTTGGACCTCTAAAACTAGGAAAATAGATTGACCCATGTATAAGTCGGGGGTGGAAAATGCAGCAGCTGCTAGTGAGTTTCAATAATTATTAAAATACATGAAAACACAGTAAAATTAATTAATGTAGACATTTGTGTGGGTATGTTTTTGAGTGTTTACGGTACTGTTGTCCCCCCCCCCCCAGTGTTGTTGAAATAAAGGAGTTTCTCCATGCCAGTTTGAGACGCACCCAGTTTCCCTGTCTCGTTGGCAGTTGGTGCATCTCAATCATTGACCCGAGTATAAGTCGAGTCTCCTTTTGGGGCCTTATTTTGGGGGCTAAAAAACTAGACTTATACTTGAGTATATATGATAGTTAAAGCCGGGCTTTAGCTTTCTGCATGTAGACTTCACTACAGTCAACCCTCGCATAAAGAGCATTTCACTTAAAGAGTAACTCGCTTAAAGAGCAAAGTTTTCTCTGAATGTTCGCTTCGCTTAACAAATAAAACCAACCAAAAACTCGCTTAACAAATAAATTGGGGTTTGCAGTACCCCCAACAATTGGCCACTTACAATGGTGTTTCGCTTAAAGCGCAAACTCGCTTAAAGAGCAATCCTGTGGAACGCATTATGCTCTTTAAGCGAGGCACCACTGTATAATGAATGGGGACTCTGTCGTTTTCACGTATCATGTCTGGTTTGCCCCTGAATTTCTTCCCAGGCTGAGATCTCGTGTTCGCCATAGCAACATAATAATAATCGCATGCCGCCAAGTCAGCTCTGACTCATATACTTGTGGGACATACCCGTTTGTCGCATTTATGCTATTTAGGAATACATGTCAAATGACTGGGATGTGACACAGTTCTTGAGCTTTACACCTTGATCCCAGATGTGCCTGCATGAACGGAAATCCAACAGGTTTCGAAGGGGCCAAGTCAGACTTTTGCTCAATTGTGCCCGAGATGTTTTGTTTAAGTGGTATTAGTGCATTTTTCTTCTTCTCATTGACCAACATTTCCAGAGCTAACATCTTTGACCCTGTGGGAAGATTTATGGGCTATTCCAACCTGGCTGGTTCTTTTCACTCCTACACCTCTAGTCAGTTGAGTTCACTGTCATTAAGAGGAAGAAGGGGACTTTCTACTTTGTAAATTCCCTTTCCATTGGTTCATTGAAAGAAAAAATACTCCAGATCAAACACACACACACCGTCTTCTTTCATCCTCCTTCAGCATCACAACTTGATTACTCCTTGGATGAATGGAAATGTTCTATTTCTGCATGGCTAGGTTTTTTAAACAAATCGTTAAATATTTGCTGTGTTGGATAATTATATAAATACCTCTTTTTGGTTGTAAAGAAAACACTGAGAACTGAGAACATGACGGCAGCTCTCTGTTTCCCCCCCAATGCATAATGCTTCTTGGTTTTGTTAGACAAGAACATCCATGGATTATGATCCTGAAGCCATTTTCATAGAGCAGAGTAGGCGTTCCCAACCTTTTTACGGCATGGACCTGACTACACCCCTTGGAAGTGGAAGTAAATGTGACAGGCTCCGCATTTACGACAACCACAGGCGCACTTACAGCTGACGTAACTGTGTTTACGCATGCACGGGTGCATTTTATGGCTGTCGTAAATTAGCCTGCTTCCACTTCCGGGTGCAGCGTAGGCATCAGTGAGCTACATGAAATGTTGCAGTGGGCCAGGTCCGGCCCATGGGCCGTAGGTTGGGAACCCCTATCAGTGCCTTCTGGGTGGATGAAGCAATTTGCCAATTCCAACCCAGGACAAAATTTAGCATGAACATGAGTTAGCAAATATAAAACACATTTTTCACCCCTTACCTCTCTCTAGTTGATTTATAGCTGGCTGGATCCCTCACTGACTTAAGGATCTGATTGTGGCCAGAGGTTGGGAATTCGATTCCCCCACTAGGCCTCCTGGGGGAAGAGGCAGCCTATGTAGCTTTGGGCATGCTGCACAGTCCTAGGGCGCCCCCTAGAGCAGTGTTTCCCAACCTTTGGTTCTTGGATGTCAATTCCCCAAAGCACTGATCAGCCAACGTACTGCCTTAGGCTCCGGAGAACTAAAGTCCCTTTGTGGGGCCTGGGCCCCACATTGGGAATCACTGCCCTAGTGGAAGGGAACGGGATATCACTTAACAGTAGCGATAGCAGTTACACTTATAAACTTGTCCCATAGCGCTTAGTCGACTCTCGGCGGCTCACAAGATAAGTAGCATTTTGTCCCCAACATGCTAGGTACTCATTATACCAAGCTTGGAAGGAAGGAATGCTGAGTCAACCTTGATCTCTGTCTGGATCGAACTCACAACATCTTATTGTTAGCCAGCTTATGGTGTACTTTAGGAAATGCAGAAACCAGTTCTAAAAGCTTCAAGAGATAGGAAATCGCCTATGAGAAATGTGATGGGTTTCCTTTCCTTTCATCTTGGGCTACTTCCATCTTATAGTTTGAATCTTTCCAGCAGTCTTAAGCGGAATCTTTCTCTCCCCCCCCCCCCACAAGACATTAAAATACTATTTCCCACATCTTTCCCCTCCAACACTCTCCTTGGTTACAGCTAGCGATGGTTTCAATTTGAACATTTTTCTCTTACAATGCAGGGCCGGGAGGCCAAGTTGGAATGTTTCAGGATTCTGCCTCCCTTTTTCATTTCAAAGTTGAGTTTTTCTTTCACGTACGAGATCTAAAACTTCCACCGAGACGCTCACTTAACCATGACACCATCCCGGGCCTCTGCTGCAAATATTTGTGTAACATATGGTGCATGAACTTGTATACCGTATGTCTTGGGAACACTCTGTCTTCCTCTCGCGATCCATCCCAATCTATGAGAAAGAGGAGGGGTGGGGAGGATTGAAAGATGATGTATTTTACTGGTCTGATGTTGAAGTCACAGTGGCATAAATCACAGGAGCAGGATGAAGGTGGGTTTTCCCCCCTGCTGTGACATGAGATCTTTGAAATAACTGTGACCCTGGGAGAAATGCAGTTGTGTAGCAAATACATGGTCAGTCTTAAAAGGACTTTCTCCCTCTCCTGTATTTCAGGATTCACTCTTTTCTTTTGATCTATCAGCTTGTTGATACACAAAGAGCCTAGATAACAAGGCTTATGCAAATTTGGATTGTTGTGCTTTTCTTTCCTTGCCAAGTTTGTTTTCTTGTGGTGGTGGTGGTGGTGGTGGTGAATATGGGAATTTCAATAATAATTTTGTGTCAGAAATTATTCTGGGTTGAAGGGATTTTTGCAGGAGAAACTCCACTTGGGGAACGCCCAATTGAGGCTCCTTTGGTGTCCCCAAGAGCTGGGACAGAGATGGGAGCTCAATCAGTCATGCAGTACCTGGGTCTCGAACTGCCAACTTGCCAGCCTTGCAGCTAACAAGGCGAGCATCTTAACCACGGAGCCACTGCAATGACATGCATATAAGCAATAGCAATGATGCTTCTATACCACCCCATAGTGCTCAGTGCACTCTCTGGTTTGTTCACAAGTTAATTAGCATTTTGCCCCCAACATGCTGGGTACTCATTTTACACAACTCGGAAGGAAGGATAGAAGAAGCTGAGTCAACCTTGCTTCCTGGTCAGGACTGAACTCCCGACATTCTGGCTGCATAACAGCAGTTTAACCCCTGCACCACCAGGGCTCTGTATGGATGCGTACTGTGAATGCGCTGAATCACTTCACCACCAACTGCAACATTGTGTCACCTTTCTCAACCAGACCACTCGGAGGTCTCAGTTCGGAATATGGTGAGATAACAAAGGGGTGTAAAGGTTGGCACAAGCATGTGTGAAATGCATGGTTTGGTCCTCTAGCACGTGAGGTTCAACAGAGGGAAAGGGTATCTCAGCTCATGGTTGGGTGAATCTTTGGTTCCTCGGACATAACAGTCCCCATTTCCACATTTTGTCACTCCTTAATGTTAATGTTAATATAGTGGCTGCGTGGTTAAGATGCTGAACGTGATGACTGGATGGTTGGCAGGTCATCAGTCCGAGATGCTGCATGGCGGAGTGAGTGACTGTTGTCTGTCCCAGCTCCTGCCACCCTAGCAGTTCAAAAGCAAGAACTTGCAAGTAGATAAATAGGGACCACTTCAGTGTGAAGGTAAACACTGCTCTGTGCACTCTGGTGTCTAGTTATGCCTGCCGTATGTCCGCAGAAACATCTGCAGATGCAGACAGCACTGCCTTTTTGGCTATAAACAGAGGTGAGCAGTGAACCCTAGAGTCAGGTACGACTGGCTTTCCAGCAAGGGCAACGTTTACCTTGAATGTTAAACACTCTGAACAGATTGGGTCTTTCTCCAGTTTCCCATGAATGTTAACCTGTGCTAATATCCCTTTGTCTTGAATCGTGCTTGAATACCAGTGGCTGGAAGTCTTTCAGCTTTGTGTTGCGATGACAGAGTGGCCATTCAGGAGACAACGGGAAGCAGAGCAATGTTGGTCAAAAGCTTGGCTTCTGACCCTTCTCACATCCCATTCCTTGGTTTCCCTTGCGGAGCAGGAACAAGACCCGCGATGTCACTAAACCTTCAATATCTTCCCTTCTACGGCAGGCACCCCTTGTTTCCGCTGCTGGCCCTGGTTTTCGAGAAATGCGAGTTGGCGACTTGTTCTCCGAGGGATACGTCGGGCTCCTATCCGGGAGGAGATGTCTGTTCGTCAGATTCCTTCAATGAAGATATTGCGGTCTTTGCTAAACAGGTTGGTTTGGGGAGAAGGGAAGGCAAGGATGGAAGTAACCAGCTGGGGCCCAAAGCAGACGCATGGGCAGAAAGCATGACAATGGGCAGAAAGGAAAGCTTGTGCCAGCTGTCAGTGAAAGCTTCCAAGTTACTAGTCCACAAGAACGCACAGGGCCAGAAATTATTCTAGGTTGAAAGGATTTTTGCGGAAGAAACTCCACTCAGGAAATGCCCAAATGAGGCGCCTTTCATGTCCCCAAGAGCTGGGACATGGCACTCAATCCATCATGCAGTACCCGGGACCCAAACTGCCAACTTGCCAGCTCACACGTAGGAATTTCTGCCCCTCTACCAACATTTAACTTTACCTTACATCTTGGTTTGTGACCAGTGTGCCATGTGTCTGAGTAAACATACCGTATATACTCGACTATAAGTCATCCCAAATATAAGTCAAGGTACCTAATTTGGACCTCTAAAACTAGGAAAATAGATTGACCCAAGTATAAGTCAGGGGTGGAAGATGCAGCAGCTGCTGGTGAGTTTCAATAATTATTAAAATACATGAAAACACAGTAAAATTAATTAATGTAGACATTTGTGTGGGTATGTTTTTGAGTGTTTACGGTAGTGTTGTTCCTCCCGTGTTGTTGAGTGCCTTGGTCGCTCAGTGGTGAACACGCTGAGCTTGGCAGCTGGACATTTTGCAGGTCAGCAGTTCGAGACCTGAGTGCCTCATGACGGAGTGAGCTCCCGTCGTCTGTCCCAGCTCCTGCAAACCTCGCAGTCCGAAAGCAAGAAATTTGCATGTAGATAAATAGGTACTACTTTGGCAGGAAAGGTAACTGCGTTCTGTGCACTCTGGTGTCTAGTCCTGCCTGCCACATGACCATGGAATCGTCAGCAGATGGAAACAGCGCTGGCTCTTTGGCTGTAAATGGAGATGAGCACCGAACACTAGAGTCAGATACGACTGGCTTTGGAGTGAGGGAAATCATTACCAATTAAGGGTCTGCTTATGTAAGTTTTCCCATAGTGGTTACCTGGAAGCAACTCATCACGGAGGTGAACATGCACAGCTTGTTTCCATCTTCTGCATAAGAGATAAAACCAGGATGGATTCCTTTGAATGACCCAGTTTTCCAGCATGACATTTTTGGGGATGTGGAAAGGCAGTTATTCTAGATGTATCAAGAGCCATTTATAAGCTCTTAACCCTCTGTAATGCTGCAGATGTATCAATAAGGATACAAGAGCAGATCATTTCTCTGTGTGTGTGTGTGTGTGTGTATGTATATTACTATTTATTCCCCCAAATGGAACTTATGGTTGCACCTTTGATTTATACTTTCAATTAAACACCAAATAGATTGAATATTAAAGCATGATTAAATTAAAAATAATAACAATAAAACAGCTTAAACCACATCGATAAAAATAAAGACAGGGCAGCATTCATTCTGTAGAAAGCTTCTTCCTCAGGGATTGATTGTTTACCATAAATCTGCTAGAATAGGGGTGGCCAATCTTTTTACATTGCAGGACTGACCATGCGCCTGGAAAGCTGAGCAGGCCGGACCATGCACCCCGGAAGCAGAAGCAAGCGCACTTACAACTGTCATAAATGCACTCACTTCCGTGTTTATGACAACCACGGGTGCATTTTATGTCTGATGTAAATGCGCCTGCTTCGGCTTCCGGGTGTGGCAATGGCCTGGATGGGATGGCATCAGGGGCCAGATCTGGCCGACGGACTATAGGTTGGGAACCCCTGTACTAGAATTTAAAAATAAGATAATTCCTTGCTAGTTGAAGAACATTGTTATCACCTGAAAAAGCACTTCTGGGATTGTGGTGGTTTAGTGGTTAAGATGCTGAATGTGAGGACTGGAAGGTCAGCAGGTCAGCAGTTCAAGACCTGAGTACTGCACAACAGAGTGAGCTTCCATCTCTGTCCCAGCTCCTGCCAACCTAGCAGTTCGAAAGCAAGAAATTGCAAGTAGAGAAAGAGGTACCACTTTGGTGGGAAGGCAACAGTGTTCCATGCACTCCGGTGTCTAGGCATGCCTGCCACATGTCCATGGAAAAGTCTGCAGACACAGACAGCACTGGCTCTTTGGCTATAAACGGAGATGAGCACTGAACCCTAGAGTTGGATATGACTGGCTTTTGAGCAAGGACGACCTTTGCCGATATAGTTCTAGAAATCATAGTTTCTGTAAGAATTTTTTTCAAGGAGGGGACAGAACTTTATGTTTCCTACTGAATCACCAAACAGCTGCGTCGCAGACCAAATAATTTGGGGAGGTGAGCATGAGTTGCTCCGTATCTTCTTGTCTTTGAGAAGAGGGGATCCGTGACATCAGCCCAGTGATGGGATGTCACCGGTTCGGACTGGTTCGCCTGAACCGGTAGTGCCCCATCAGGAGTGGTCGCTGGGGTGGTGGTAAAACCCTGGGCGACTGGTTCAGTTGCCTCTCCGGCCCCCTCCAAAAATGTTTTTCCAGGCAGCCAAAATAGTGGTTTGCTGCATGTGCACTAAAAAAGAACTGTGCATGCGTCAAAAGGAGGTTTGATGCGTGCACAGAGATTTTTTTTTTAAAAAAAAATTGCTCTGCCCGCCCACGATGTCATGACTTCGGCTACGCCCACGATGTCGATGATATCATGGTGGGGTAGTGAAGATTTTGACAACCCACCACTGCATCAGCCACTCTTTAGGAAGAATGGACCCACAAGATCATCAGGATTATTAATTTTTTTATCTTGTTACGTTTATAAAAAAGAAGATGCAAGGCTTTTCTCTTCCCTCTTTTCCTTTAAGGACAAGCTTGTGAGGTTGATCAGGGAGAGAGGAAAAGAGATTGAAAATGAACCAGCAATTGGCACAAAGTCAACTAGTGGGTTTTATGGCTCTCCCACATCTTAGTCCAGGACTCTACCCACTACATCACACTCCTTTACTGGGGTGGAATGGTTTGCAATTCACACTCCAAGACCAACCCCATCCCTCCTTCAGCATCATCAACGGGTCTCTCTACACAAAATGAGAAAGTCTCACAAACTTCCTTCAAAGAACACAGGGACTTTTTGATAGACTATCAACTTCTGCTTGAGAATTTCTGGCCAGCCTTGAAGACTATATTCCCCAAATTTCCCAGTAGCTCTGATCAGCAGATGTATTGACTTGGGTTTCTGGTCCTTAAAGTGCAAGAACACCTGGGGGCCCCAAACTGAGAAACTATGGTGTAGAGTGTTGTTGTATTTAAGCATCATGTTGTTGTATTTAAGCATCTGGTGTAGTGTTGTTGTATGTAAGTATCACAGATGTGTCCAACTGTTGTTGTTTTTTGAGCGCTGAGAAGTGAACTAGAGCTTTAGAAAATGAATGCATAGGATAAATAGAAGTGGGAATGGTCCATTAACTCTGCTTCTGAAATCAGCGCAGAAGAAGGTTTAGGGACAGTTAAGCTCAGGATTAGAGGAGTGGAGCCTGGTTTTCCAAGGGGTCGGGCTCTTCTTCTCATGTTCAGTAGTAGAGAAAGAATGAACCTTCCAGCAGTTGAAATGTAGTGGTGAAATATAGAATCTTCTGCTGGATTGGAGAGGAACATGTTGGGGAAGATGCTCCATATGATACTCAGAGTTCTGTCCTCTAATGGGTAGGGCAGATGGGCGGACTATGAGTTTTGTCATCCAAGTGTCCGTTGTCCTCTCCTGTTTCCCAAAAGTTGAGTCAGCTCTCTCTAACAGTAGTTTTTCCCATGTTTGTTGTTCAGTCGCACAGTCGATTCTGACCCTCTGCGATGACCCCATGGACCACTGTCCGCCAGGCACTCCTGTCCTCCACCATCCCCCTCAACTCACTCAGCTCTGTGCCCATTGTCTCCACAATACCATCAAGCCATCTCATCTTGGGCCGTCCCCTTCTTCTTTTGCCCTTGACCCTTCCAAGCATCAAGGCTTTCTCAAGTGAATCCTCTCTTCTCATTTGATGTCCAAAGTACTTTAGCTTCATCTTTACTATTTGACCTTCTAAGGAGCAGTCAGGGTTGATTTCTTCTAAGATTGACCTATTTGTTCTCCTCGCTGTCCAGGGGACTCTCAAAACTCTCCTCCAACACCACATCTCAAAGGGTACCATCAAAACATATTGGTATGCAACTCCTAGAGCTGTTTTGCTAGATTATCTTGCTATGGTAATAGAGTAGACCATACTGGCAGTGACTCAACAGTGAGTATCAGGTGGTCGTTAACTAACCTGGTCACCCTGAGGACTAACAGCCTTGGGTGGCAAAGTCCAGAGGGAAGGGTGATGGTCCTCAAGTGGATTAAATCCCACTTGGATCCATCTTGACGGAGGGCAGCAGCTTCATCCATCCTGGCTTGGGGCTGAGGAGGACTTTGCATGCCAAAAGGGCTCAGGACCAGAAAGTGACTTGTGGAACTGGATCAGTGGTACTATGGGTCACACTAAGCTGCGGAAGGCAAATGGAAGGCCACTGCATTCTATCCTCAGGATAGTCTTCATGGCTGATCGCCATGAGGATCACCAATATTTGGATTCATATATGGCAGAATAATAATAATAGCTGTTTGAGAGTCGGGGAGTTGTGACCCCATCCCATCTATAGGGGGGAACAATTGTTATGCTTCTGTAAATCAGCGCTAACCCTACCACTGGGGAAAGCCTAATATATTATATGTTGGGGATGCATTTATTGCATAATGCCATGCCAGTGGTTATGATTTTGGAAGGGAAAGTTGACCATTGTAATAACAATAATTTCGTGTCAGAAACTATTCTGGGTTTAAAGGGTTTTTGCTGGAGAAACTCTGCTCAGGGGATGCCCAAATGAGGCTCCTTCTATGTCCCCAAGAGCTGGGACAGAGATGGGCGCTCAATCCGTCATGCAGTACCCAGGTCTCCAACTGCCAACTCGACAGCCTTCCAGCTAACAAGGCAAGCTTCTTAACCGCTGAGACCCTGCAACCCCTGTTGACCATTGATTTTGGCTGATCCCATTGTCATTGAGAGCCTTGTGTTAGGCCGAGCTGTTCTTCTTCCTATTCACTGGCTCTCGACAAGTCTATACCTGAATTTGTGTGAAAGGCTCCCTCGTCTTTCTGTGTCGATAAATTCAGTTTCCCAAAAGAAACAGTCCAGCGCAAAGTTGCCCTGAGCTACGTTCATGTAAATGAAGAAGACTCCGGAGAAATAACACTTGAGGTTACTGAACTCTTAAACGCATTCCGTGATGATCAGACAGAGCCATTTACGACTTGATCCATCAAATTAGTCAAGCAGAAAGCCGGAGCACAGAGTATAAATATATGAAGTAGCCTAGTAATATTGGCTTTAGATAAACACTTCCCTTCTAAGCAATTCCAGCTTGACTCCAAAACCCCAGCTTGACTCCAAAAATTGGTTTCAAACAAGTTGTACTACCTCTACCCAAGAACTTCTACACATGTTCAGGGTTGTCTCCATACTGCCAAAATAATATGCATGTTTTAAAAGAAGCACCTACTATCCAGATGTTTCTGAATGGGTGTGGGGCATCTCAACTTCCTGGCCATTAAATGAATCTAGTGGATTGTAGCAAGGGACTGCGGTGGCTTAGTGATTAAGATGCTGAACTTGACAGCTGGAAGGTCAGCAGTTTCAGACCCGAGTGCTGCACGACAGAGTGAGCGCCTGCCTCTGTCCCAACTCCTGCCAACCTAGCAGTTTGAAAGCAAGAAATTGCAAGTAGATAAAAAGGCACCACTTCGGTTGGAAAAGTAACAGCGTTCCATGCACTCTGGCGTCTTGTCATGCTTGCCACATGACTGTGGAAACATCTTCAGGTTCTTAGGCTGTAAATGGAGATGAGGGTCAGACATGACTGGCTTTCAAGGAAGGGAGACCTTGACCTTAGAGTCAGCCTTGCATTACACCAGGGGTTCCCCGCCTAAGACCTGTGGGCCAGATCTGGCCCATAGCACCATTTCATGTGCCCCATCTCTCCAAGGGCATTCGATAAACAAAATGGCCATCCCCTTTGAAGCTGTTGGGACAAAATGGCCACCCCATGGTGCAGGCAGGGCAAAATGGCCATCCAGCCCTCAAAGTTGACTAAGAGAGTGTGACCCAGCCCCTGACTTGAAAAGGTTGAAACCCCTGCCTTATACCTTAAGCTTGGGGGAAGATGGACTGAGATGAAATGCCAGCTTTTTGCCACTTTCGAGTTTGCCAAACTATAAGCTTGGACAAAAAAATACACTTTAGACTTGCCAGATAAGTTGGCTAGGGGATATCCGGTTCTCTGTTTTGGGAGCACAGCAGATAAGGGAAGACCCATTCGCCTTGAAGTACGCCTGGGTCTGTTTAGAGCCCATTGAACCACCTGGATTTCTTCTTAAAGAAGGAGGGCTATGGAAGGAAACTGACCTTGCATTTTTCAGAGAGGGAGGAGAGATGCTGAGGAATTTAAAAAGCACGAGGGAGAGACAAAGAGGTTGCAAACCCTTGAAAGTGAAATATATATTTCCTTGCCAGCTGAAACTCTCCAGGGACGTCAGAGTCGCATTTTTTGCTGTAACTTTTCAGTTTCTGGGAAATGAGAGAAACAGATATTTTTTCCCAGCGATGCACATCTTTATTCTCCCCTCTGTCATGTTTTCCCCTTACTAACGTTCTTTCTCTTTTCTTCTGTCCCTCCCCCTCCCCATTCCCCCCAATGTCTCTTTTTTAGGTTAGGACAGAAAAACCTTTATTTTCTTCCAACCCTGAACTGGATAATTTGGTAAGGATACCTTTGTTCTCTACTGTTTTCGTGGTGTGTGTGTGTTTTTTTTTAAGGGACTGTGGTGGCTTAGCGGTTAAGGCGCTGAACATGATGACTGGAAGGTCGGCAGGTCAGCTGTTCGAGACCCAAGTCCTGTATAATGGGGCGAGCTCCCATCTCCTGTCCCAGCTCCTGCCAACCTAGCAGTTCGAAAGCAAGAAACTGCAATTAGATAAATAGATACTGCTTTGGTGGGAAAGGTAACAGTGTTCCGTGTCTAGTCATGCCTGGTAGATGTCCACGGAGATGTCTGAAGACGCAGACAATCCTGGCTCTTTAGCTATAAAGAGATGAGCACTGAACCCTAGAGTCAGATCCGACTGGCTTTTAAGCAAGGGCAACCTTTACTGTTACCTGTTTTTTAAACTGCCGACAAAATTGAAAGGCAATGGAAACATTATTCCTTGCCAATCTGTCTTCTGTTCCACACTGTACCCTAAAGTTCCTTCTTTCTCTTTATTATAACAATCCCCCCTCCCATTCACATCTGTACATACAGAATGAGTCTTCACAGCAGAAATGCGTACCAGAGTTTCAATGAGCTCAAGTACCCAAAGCCACCAAGGACCGCTCACAAAAATGGCTCCTGTTGACCCTCTCATGGGTTACCCAGAGGTGCCATGGACCCTTTGCACATCTGGGGTCCTTCTGTTCAGAGATAGTACTGGAGGAAGTTACCCTCCCTGGAAGTTCAGGTGGCCCATGTAGCCACAAATACATTTGGCCGGTGGATCATCAATGGCCTCTTCTCACACAAGGCTTTAATCACAATCACTCATGCCTCTGTCTCCTTCTAAGGCAGGGATTCTCAACCTGTGGCCCGTGAGCCGGATGCGGCCCATAACACCATTTCATGTGGCCCCCACCATCTCCACCACACCCGGAAGTGCCATGTGTGACAGGCAGGGCAAAATGGCTGTCCGGCTCCGGAAGGGAGCATGACCCGGCCCCCGGCTTTAAAAGGTTGAGAACTCCCATTCTAAGGTGGTTATACAGGGGGCTGTCCTTGAAAATGCAATGACCAGCCTAGCTTCTGGAGACACGATCTTTCAGGCTATAACACGAAAAGACCATGAAAGTAGCTTTTTCCACCCCTTGAGTTGAGTTGTTGCTTTGAATGCAATTTACAGAACGTATCAGATTAGTCTCGAACCTGTTCTCCTGGCTTCTGATTTGCTTCCGGGTTCAGTCCCAGGGCCTGATTTGGGTTGTAAGGGCTGGAGATGTCTGAATGGCCACCACCTCCCAGATCTGAGGTCCTCGGTGGAGACCCGTTGACTTTTCCTTCAAGGGTTGCTGAGGACAAGAAGACAAGACCTTCACTGTAGCAAACATCATTATTCATCGAAACCTTCTCACAACCTGCAACCTGAGATGATGGATCTTGGGACAACTGTTTAAGACTTTGGGGATCAGGTCCCTGTCTTGTCAAGAAGTATAGAAATAGATTAGTTAGGTCTCTTACAGACTCTCCTTCCTAATTCCCCCCCCCCCCAATCAAAACTGCATTTTTTCTGATTTCCCTCCTTTCCCTACAGTCATGTCAGTTATGATTTCAGAAAAACAGCTTCATTTGTGGGTGATGTACAGTGTGGAGTCTCTTAAAGCAGTTGTCCTCAACCTTTGGATTTTGGACTTCAATTCCCAGAAGCCCAAGCCAATTTCCCAAAGCACTGATCAGCCAACATCCTGACTTAGGCATTTGGGAGTTGAAGTCCAAAACCCAAAGGCTGGGGAGTACTGTCTTAGAGGGTTTCTAAAATGTTATCATCGTGAGTCATCTTTGCAGGAGAAAAGGTACATTGGGGAAACTGGCCTTGCTCATCAGATACAGGGGTTTGGACTCTGGGCCCAAAGTCTTAAAAGATGATTCCACATATAAGAGTGAGACATCACAACTATAGCTCTACATGGGGCTGCCCTTGGTGACCATTCGGAGGCTACAGCTGGTTCAGAACGCGGCGGCTCGGGTAGTGATGGGTTGCGGGCGTTATGCTCGGGCCTCACCACTGCTCCGGGAGCTGCACTGGCTGCCAGTATGCCTCTGGGTGCAATTCAAGGTGCTGGTCATTACCTTTAAAGCCCTATATGGTAGTGGGCCAGGATACCTAGGAGACCGCATCACCCTAAGAATGTCTGCCTGGCCCACTAGGGCGGACCGGAGGGGCTCTCTTGTGACTCCATCTGCTAGGGAGGCTCATCTTACGAGCACTAGGAAGAGGGCCTTCTCCGTGTTCGCCCCGGCCCTTTGGAACCTCCTTCCAATAGAGCTGCGCCTGCAGACGGAGCTCCTCCCATTTCGAAAGGGGTTAAAGACATGGCTGGCAGGTCAAGTGTGGGGACACAACAATGTAGGTTCCCATCCAGGATGGCTAATTTAAGGGTAGCCATCCCCCCCCCCTGGTATTTGTACCTTTTATCCCTTGTTTTTATTGGTTTTTAACGTTTTAACGTTTTAATGTTTTAAATTTTTGCTTTTGATGAACTCATGAATTTTTGATGTTTTGTGGTGTTGTGTGTTTGTGGATTGCCCATTGCGGTGGTGCATTTTGTAGGCCGCCCAGAGTCAGGTCTTCCCGAGTGGGGCGGGGTATCAAATTTGAACAAATAATAAATAAAATAAATAAAATGGGTATTATTATTATTATTATTATTATTATTATTATTATTATTATTATTATTATTATTATTATTATTATTATTATTATTATTATTATTATTATTATTGCATTAAACCTGTAATGTGTGGAATGCCATTCATGGGTGCATTTGCAGTCTTAAGCAATTTGTGGATGGATGCATTGTTAGAGAGATATAAGTAGAGGAGGGATCCTGAAACTTCCACAGTCTATAAGCATGCTGGTAGGAGAATGTGGTGGCTTAGGGGTTAAGAGGCTGAGCTTGCTGGAAGGTCAGGGTTCAAGATCTGAGCACTGCATGGCAGCGTGAGCTCCCGCCTCTGTCCCAGTTCCTGCCAAACTAGCAGTTCAAAAGCATGAAATTTCAAGTAGATAAATAGAGTGGAAAGGTAAACAGCGTTCTATGCACTCTGGTGTCTAGGCATGCCTGCCACATGTCCACAGAAATGTCTGCAAACACAGATAGCACTGGTTCTTTGGCTATAAACAGAGGTGAGCACTGAACCCTGGAGTCACATACAACTGGCTTTTGAGCAAGGGTGACCTTTACCTTTAGGAAAATTTGGGGAGTTGTGGTAAAAAAAAAAAGGAACTTTTCCAAGCATTTGCAAACAGATTTATTCTGAAGTAGTAATGTCAGCCTCTAAAGTAACTTCTATGGACCATGGACTGCTTTCGTGACTGGATGTCCATGAATCAACTTCTAATATGGCTAAAGAAAGCCAGCTGCCTCAACTTGTTTAATAACTCAAATTGATGGAAAATTATGTCTGTGCATTCAACGAGGTTTCCTTTCCAGGACTTAGAAAAGTGATTCAGTTTGGTGCACTTTGGGAGCTAATGATTTCTTCCCCTTTCTAATTACAGATGATCCAAGCCATTCAGGTTCTGAGGTTCCACCTTCTCGAATTGGAAAAGGTACAGATTTTTGTACCTTTATTTTATCCCTCTCTGCACAAACACAGTCTGTAATATTCCAATAGTTAGGCATTTGCAAGAAGCGATTCCTGGGTCCTTAAGAGTTACCTTTGCTAGACAGAGCGAGGGTTTCCAGTGCCAAAGTTTGTGGCTAAATTCTGTTCACGAAGAAATTTAAGCCTGAGTGATGTATGTTCAGAACCATAACAGGCTTAAAATTCTGCATGGAGGAAAGCTAAGTTTTTTAGCTGGCATAAATTATGTATTTTGAATCATCTGGTTTTAAATTTATATAAACATTTTTCTGACTTTCCCTTCCTGGTTTACTTATTTCCCTGGTTCTGCTTGCTATAGGCAGGACAACATGTAAAAGAACTCAATTTCTTCCTTCCTTCCTTCCTTCCTTCCTTCCTTCCTTCCTTCCTTCCTTTCTTCTCTTTCTTTCTTCCTTCTTCCCGTCCATCTGTCCTTCCTTCCATCCGTCCGTCCATCCTTTTCTTTCTTTCTTCCTTCCTTTCTTTCTTCCTCTTCTTCCTTCCTTCCTCTCTATCTTTCTGACAAATCTCTGATTCTCTGGATGGGCCTAATGATTCTCCAACCCACACGATTTTCCATTGCTTCTGCAGAAACTGCAATATTCACGCAGTCTTAAAGCCTGAGGTGGTTCTTGAAAAAAGAAAAGGAAAAGGAAAAAAAACCCAGATCGCTTCGTCCAGGGGGAAAACCCAACAATCTCAAATGGAGAATTTAAAACAAAACAAAACCCAAACTATCCTCGAGCAAAAGAAGGGAAGAGAGAGGGAAAGTTTGCAAATAATTTCACTTTCTCACTAGCAACAGCTGGGTCTAATTTCGAAGTATATCTCCTCATATGGGAACGAAAGGAGGAGATGGTTTAAAAATAGACATAGAGTCCAGTTTGCCACAATATTCTCTGCTCTTCACCACAATTGACATCAGAAGTCGTGGATATCCAAACAAATGCTACAGTGGGGAGGTCCCTGCACAATACAGGCCTCCCCTTTGTAACACGTCCCCCCAAGAGGGAGAAGGAATGTGTTAAAGCCAACAGCATAAATTTACAAGACTCCAAAACTTTCTGTGTCTCTTGGTGTGAATCTCTAGGCTTCAATGTTCACGCCAGAGCAGTGATGGCGAACCTTGGCACTCCATCTGTTCTTGAACTTCAATTCATAGAAGCCCAAGTAGGCGTAGTAAACCTGTTCATTTGGATTCACAGACACTTGGGCTTCTGGTAACTGAAGTCCAAGAACAGTTGGCATGCCAAGGTTCACCATCATGGGAGTAGGAAATCCTATCCTGTTGGGGAAAGGGTCGACCTTCTTCTGTAAATAGATTTCCATTCTGCCAGCTGTGTTTATATATATATTCATTCATTCATTCATTCATGGCCAGTTTGCAAGAAAGATCAGTTTGCAAGACCTTAGATGGCCCTTGGAGGGGTGGGGGATCACACAAAATGGCACTGTAGGCCATATCCGGCCCATGGGACTTAAGTTGGAAACCCCTGCTCTTAATAAATTGCAGTGTCATTCTGTACATCTAACCATCCTTTCTTATTTTACATTGGTACATATATATCAAGATACTGTATACATATCTATGTCCTCATCCCACCTACCCCTTTTTTTTCTGGTACTGGTGGGGCCAGGGAGAGGACAATCCGTGGGGAGGAAAAATTATTTCAAGATCACACACCCCCCCTCCCAAAATAATAATATTTAACTACTAGCCCATACACTGAAGCCACATCTGCAAACTCCACTGAAACCAGAGCAATGGGCTCGTTTATCCATACAATAAAACTCTATGTTTGTAGCCTGATAAATCCCTTGTTAATGTGGCAATTAACCCTTTGATTCACACAGTGGGCGCCCGCAGTGAAGCAGCAGAGTCTAGAAAATTGGGTTTAATCCCTACTCTTGGGCGGAGGTGGAAAGATTATGGAAGAGCCCCAGTGGTTGGTGATCAAGGGGTCAAGTTATGGGGAGGTGAAAAGACAGTATAAGAAAGAAATGGGCAGGACGAAAGAAGAAGAAGCTGAGATCTTTAGCCTCCATGTGTTACTGCATTATTGCTATTGCTCCAAACTAGGTCAGCATGCTGGTCCCGGCCCCCCATTTTATTAACTAGGTGCTGAACTAGTACTGAAAGGGGTAACATACTTCCATCTCCCCAGCTGGGCAGATCTATGTGAGATTTGTATCATTAAAAATCTCAAGCCAACTTTAAAATACAGGATTTAGTAAGCAAAACACCTTATACTGTACTAAACTGAAGGACTATAGCACTAAATCAGCAGATAGTTAGAAGATTTGGAGATTGGCAGATCCAGCTCTTTGGCCCAGTCAGTCTTGATAGGGAGTGTGCATGCTGGTGTCCAGTCATGCCTGCCACGTGACCACAGAAACATCTGCAGACACAGATGGCTGTAAATGGAGATGAGCACCGAACCCTTGAATTAGATACATGACTGGCTTTTGAGCAAGAGTGACCTTTACCTTTACCTATTTCAAATTTCCAGCTGAGAAGTAAATATTTTGAAAGTTTTCTCTTTCCTGTGCGAAATTGCAGAAACTTTGTATGCTGGCACTTTCTTCCCCACATAAAAAATAGGTTTGCATAACACCAATGGTGGGCATCAGCAGGTTCACACCAGATCGCACAGAACCGGTAGCATAAATTCTGGCTGCCCCCGCCCATTCAAGTTTTGAAATAAAGTACTGTAGTCCTAATTTGGGTGCAATGCAGGGCTTTCCCCCTGGCCACGCCCACCCTACCACGCCCACAGTGTGGTAGCAAAAAAATTTTTGGAGCCCACCACTGCACAACTCTATATACATTTGCTTCTTAGAAGCCCACCTTGTTAGCTGGAAGGCTGGCAAATCAACAGTTCAAGACACGGGTACTGCATGACGGATTGAGTGCCAGTCTCTGTCCCAGTTCTTGGGGGACATGAAAAGAGCCTCGTTTGGGCATCTTCTGAGTGGAGCTTCTTCCGCAAAAATCCTTTCAACCCAGAATAATTTCTGACACAAAATTATTATTATCACTGATGGAGGAACTGGACTTTTCACTCGTATGACATATATGAAAGATCTCTCAGCAGTTGAGATTGGTTTTGATGGGCTGCCCTGGGTAGTTCAGAACAATCATGTTGTGTAGCAGACAAAACATTTGCCAATACTTCATATTCCCATCGCTTTGGTGATTCTATTGTTTTTAACTTTTGTTGTTGGGGATATGGCAGGTACATGACCTTTGTGACAATTTCTGCCACCGTTACATCACCTGTCTCAAGGGGAAGATGCCCATAGACCTGGTGATCGACGATAGAGACGGAGGCTCCAAATCTGATCTGGAAGATTTTGGTGGGTCGTGTGCCAGCCTCTCTGATCAGGTAGGATACAGATTGCCAGGATGTTTGGAGAAAGTGGCGTCAGTTGTAGCCTCTAATTACAACAAAATGGTTTCTTTGCTACATGGATTCCATGGTTAGATTCTCAAGTGTGCATTTAAATTACCGATAGAAAAGCATTTGGGGTGGGGCGGGAATTAGAAGGTTTTGGTGAGGGACTGCAGTGGCTCAGTGATTAAGAAGCTTGCCTTGTTATCTGGAAGGCTGGAAAGTCATAAGTCTGAGACCCAGATACTGCATAACGGATTGAGTGCTCGTCTCTGTCCCAGCTCCTGCCAACCTAGCAGTTCGAAAGCAAGAAATTGCAAGTAGATAAATAGGGACCACTTTGGTGGGGAAAGATCTTGGAGACATGAAAGGACCCTCATTCAGTTGCCCCCTGAGTGAGATTATCCAGCAAAAATCCTTTCAACCCACAATAATTTCTGACATGAAATAATAATAATAATAATAATAATAATAATAATAATAATAATAATAATAATAATAATAATAATAATAATAATAATAATAATAATAATAATAATAATAATAATAATAATAATAATTATTATTATTATTATTATTATTATTATTATTATTATTATTATTATTATTATTATTATTATTATTATTATTATTATTATTATTATTATTATTATTATTATTATTAGGTCTTGGTGAAAAGTAGCCAGGACTTACTGAAAGAAAAGAGACACATTTTGCCTTCAGAATCTGCACATTTTGGAGAAATGAATTGCATGCACTCACTTTAGAAATATTACGGGACTGGGGTAGCTCAAGTGTTTAAAGCACTGAATTTGATGACTGGAAGGTCGGCAGGCCAGCGGTTCGAGACCCAAGTGTTGCACGATGGAATGAGCTCCCGTCTCTGTCCCAGCTCCTTCCAACTTAGCAGTTCGAAAGCAAGAAATTGCAAGTAAATAAATACGTACCACTTCAGTGGAAAGGTAAATGGCATTCCGTGCACTCGAGTCTAGTCATGCCTGCCACATGTCCACAGAAACGTCTGCAGATGCTCTTTGGCTATAAATGGAGATGAGCACTGAACCCTAGAGTCAGATACAACTGGCTTTCCAGCCTTACCTGGAGATACTTTCAGGGGCTCTGGCATTTCTCACCTGGGTTTTTCAGAGTGCAAGTCACTCGGAGTCTCAACCTGTCTCTGAAAAGTGTTTCCATCCCTTTTATTTTTTTAAAAAAACCCTAATAAAAGATGTAGAAAACAAAATATGTGAACATGTCACAGGATCAGAATATCAGAGAGTAAGCAGAACAAGACAAAAAGCTTTGTGGCACCTGAAAGACAATCTCCCGTGTTTTAATGTAAGCTTTCCTGGGTCAAGTCCACTTCGGTCAGCCTCAAATCCTTCCAAACTCTCTGTAGTCTTTTATTATTATTATTTCCTAAAAGGGGAAGTGATTAATAATTGCTTTCGATCAAAATCTCATCCCTCCCCCCCTCTCTGTGCTTTTTCTCCCTCTGGCTGTTACAACTTCCCCCCTCTTCCTCCCCTCAAAACCTCTACATTTTCCTCTTTGCAACATTCATGAGCATGAAAGAAAAGGCTCCCCCCCCCCCCGCTCTTGGAAAATAATCGCCCCTGACAGTTCGCTGGTAATGAAGGAGATGGAGTC
Source organism: Furcifer pardalis (assembly GCA_030440675.1). Lineage (NCBI taxonomy): Eukaryota > Metazoa > Chordata > Lepidosauria > Squamata > Chamaeleonidae > Furcifer > Furcifer pardalis. The sequence continues at coordinate 309,258,535 of CP126890.1, forward strand.
GCCTCTTATGTTGCCCCCTGATCTCCCAATAACTAACACACACACCCTTCCAGAAGTACCTCATTTCCCCCCCATGCGCGCTAATGCAGGCGACGCATTCATTTGCCTATAGCAACTTTGCTGAATTTTTAATATGCCTCCCGGCTATCAGGCTGGGAGCTTCACGGAGTGGAGTGTTTTGGGGGCTGTGGGTCTTTGTGGAAGCAGAATTGGGGGGGGGGGGAGACAAGGAGACAAGACAGAAGATGCTATAATATCACACACACACACACACACACACACACACACACACACACATCTAAGGACTGCTTACTTTTCTTTTCTTTTCTTTTGCATGTCAGGATGTCAGAAAAGCTGAACTGTTGGACGGTCTGGGCGGGGTCAAATTAATAGTCTGTGCTTGCCCAAGCCTGGACAGTAAGCGTGGGAAATGTGCACGGAGATAGACTGCAGCAGTGCGTGGAGGCTTTGTTTTGACCGCAGACTAATTGTGTTGCATTGGTTCATTGGTTTAGGGGCGCGATGGTGAACCTTGACACTCCAGGTGTTCTTGGACTTCAATGACCAGAAGCCCAAGTCAGGACTCCTGCTCATCAGGACTTCTGGGAATGGAAGTCCATGAACACCTGGAGTGCCAAGGTTGGCCATCACTGGAGTTGTAGACCCTACTGCCACTGACACAATACCAAGTCAGTTAACGAATCCGACAACCTTAAGGACTAGCAGCCTTGGGTGGTGAAGTCCACAGGGAAGGTCGATGGTCCCCAAGTCGACCATCATCCACACAAATTGGTTTACTGCACCTCCAGGTGTTCTTGGACTTCAATTTCCAGAAGCAGAAGTCTCTGTGAATCCACACGAATGGGTTGACTGCAGTAAACCCATTCCTGTGGATTCACAGGGACTTAGGCTTCTGGGAACTGAAGTCCAAGAACACCTGACCTTCTAGCCGTCAAGAAAGTTGACCATCACCAGTTTAGTAAATCCATGTTCTTGTTCGTGTGGAGCTGTGAAAGTCCCCTGGCAGGAGGTGGGTGGGTGGGTGGTTTTCTTTGGGCACCTGTAGGAAGGCATAAGTAGGTCCCAGAAGTAGTTTGGCCCTAAACTGGATCCCTGGTAGCATCTCAAATGATGCTTGTTATGGTATTGGATGTGAACTAAATTTCTCCCATGGAAGGAGAAATTTAATGTCTCTGTGTTTGGTCCTTTCTATTATTATTATTATTATTATATTTATATTTATATGCCGCCCTACTCGGTGAAAACCGACTCAGGGCGGCTCACAACATACAATCAAATACAATGTAACAATTCAATAGAACAACACAATGTCACAATATAATGAAATATTCATCAATAATTCAAACAATAGAATATCATAAAATACAATACAGTAAGATAAAACCCCAATATACGTCATAAAGTTACAAAAATATTACAAAAAAATAGGAACATTACACAATCTTACAAAGAAAAAAAAAATGTTTCTAACCTCCCTCCCCCCTTTTTTTTATGTTGTAAGGTTGCCCTTGCTCAAAAGCCAGTCATATCTGACTCTAGCGTTCAGTCCTCATCTCTGTTTATTAGCCAAAGAGCCAGTGCTGTCTGCATCTGCAGACATTTCCGTGGACATGTGGCAGGCATGCCTCAACACCAAAGGGCACAGAACGCTGTTTACCTTCCCACCGCAGTGGTCCCTATTTGTCTACTTGCAATTTCTTGCTTTTGAACTGCTAGGTTGGCAGGAGCTGGGACAGAGACAGGAATCGAACTCTGACCTTCTAGTCGTCAAGTTCAGTGTCTTCACCACTTGAGCCACTGCAGTCCCTTTAAGTTACAGCATTGCAAATCTGGTGGGTTCGATCCCAGCCAGGGTCTGGCCTGGACTTTTTGAGCGTCTCCAAGCATCAAGTGGCTCTTTCGGCCGGCAACTTCTGGGGTCTGCTCTTCATTAACTCCAAGTGTTGCTCCCTGGGCTTCTGAGAGCCTGAAACAGTGACCCCCTTCCCTGACCCCCTCCCCTCCCCATTTATTGTGGGCTGACAAGAGTCGGGTTCGCTTTGGAAATCCTCGGCTCCTTAACCTGTTGAACCCAAAGGCCCCTCGCTTGGGGGGCACCTCTGATCAAGCCAACCGGGTTAATCAGGCAGGGCAGGGGGGGGTGTCAAGGGGGGGCTTTTGTTTCAGGACCTCTTGACAAGTAGGGAAGGGGGGGACCCTGAAATCTGAGACCCTTCGGTAGCCTTGCGGTTCCTCCTCTGGGCAAGGCGGGGGGGGGATGCCCCCCATAGGATGTCCCCCTTTGAACTCTTTCCAATGGAGTGGGGGGTGGGGGTCAAAATAATTACAGTCCCAATAGAGGCATTGTGGAAATCCCTGCTAAACCCATGCCTGCTCCTTAAAGGATTTACAGGGAAGGGCGCAGAAGCTGAGAGAAGGAGTCAGAAGCTGCTATAGGCAAGGCGGGGTTTTTGCTGGTTTTGCAGAATCGAAGAATTGTAGAGCCAGAGGGACCCTTGGGGGTCATCTAGACTAGCCCTGCCTTCTTCTTCTTCTTCTTCTTCTTCTTCTTCTTCTTCTTCTTCTTCTTCTTCTTCTTCTTCTTCTTCTTCTTCTTCTTCTTCTTCTTCTTCTTCTTCTTCTTCTTCTTCTTCTTCTTCTTCTTCTTCTTCTTCCTCCTCCATATCTGATTCCAAATATTGGCTATCCTCATGGCGATCAGACATGAAGATTGTCCTGGAAACTATATAATGGCCTTCCGTTTGCCTTCCGTATCGCCACATGATACCCATAGCACTGATAGCACTGATTCAGTTCCATGAGTCACTTTCTGGCTCTGAGCCCTTTTGGCACACAAAATCCTCATCGGCCCCAGGCCAGTATTGATGAATCTGTTGCCCTCCATCAAGATGGATTCAAGTGGGATTTTATATCCACTTGGGGACCATCACCTTTCCTTGTAGACTTCACCACCTAAGACTGTCAGTCCTCAGGGTGATCAGATTAGTTAACCACCACCTGACGATCAGCATTGAATCACTGGTGCTAGGGTCTACTCTATGACCATAGCAGGATAACCTGGCCAGACTGGCAGCATCTTTTTAGAAACTCATAATCAATGAGACCTTCTCCTAATCCTTCCATCCTCCTAATTCTTCCCCTGATTCCTATCCCTGCCAGCACTAGCATTATGAACTAATAACAAGATCCCCTGTGACTCCATCGCAACATGGACATTGATTTCTGATGCAATCAAACAAGAATTAATTAGCAGATTCCCAATGGGGCCACCAAATATGTAGATTTAACTCAAGCAGGCCATATGGCATGTCAAGAGTGATGCAGCTGATATCTTGCAAGCTTCCTTCTAGCAACTCAGGTCTTGCATGTCCTTTCTTTGTTGCCATTTAGGAAACAGCAAGGGAGGTAGTTTCTCTTGCTGGAACAGGCGAAAGATCCAATATCTGTGGCCCTGCTTTCTTAGCCAATGCGAGCGGTCACTTTGGGGGTGAAAGGAAAACTACCCTTAGTAGTTCCGTTTTTCAACTAACGGCATCGTCTCAACCATTTTGTGCTTGTAGAACAATTCCTGGATCCGGGACCACGACGAAACGGGATCTACGCATTCAGGAACCCCGGGACCCTCCAGCGGTGGAATCGCGTCACAAAGCGGAGATAACTCCAGCGAACAAGGTAAACCAGTCGATCAGCTTGGAGAAGAAAAGAAATTGACCCCCCCCCCCGGTTCTGAATTTTCAGTGCGGGACAAAGTGTGTGGTTTACGATTTGCACATGCAAGAGATTTTGTATAGAACCTGTTGTGTACCATAATGATTACCTTCATTCTTCACATTTACAGAGGACATTCAAATAGACCATGATGTGCCTTGGATATCTGACCATGCATCTATTCATAAGTCGAATAATTTCACTTGCTCACTTTCTTTGGCAAACAGTCACAATTCTCTTGTCTACAAACTCAATGGTCTTCTTCCAGTGTCATCATTACAAATCTTCTTCTTTTATGTCCAGATCAAACTTTAAACTGCCCAAATGAAGCCTTGTTCTTGGCTGTGGTTGTTCGCCAAACGTAGAGCCTCTTTCTCTCAAAAAACCAAGGCAACATTTGCTAGCAGATTAAATCAACTATTTTTTTAAAGACCTCTTTGATTACTTCCCCGCCAATTTGGGCTTGGTTCTGCTTTTTAGCATTTGTGTCAAAGTCTTCTTCCTACCCGAGTGATGCGGGCCACGATTTATGATCATCATATTACAAAGTGTATGGTCGGAAGTGAGATGGGGTGAAAGGCAGGGTTAACAAAACAGCAGACCTGATAAAGGTCAACTGGTGACCTTATGTTTGAAGTCGGATTTCAAACGAGATTTTGCAGGTGGCTAAATTTTCAGAGGGACTGCAGTTGCTCAAGTGGTTAAGGCACTGAACTTTACAACTGGAAGGTCGGCATTAGATTCCTGAGTACTGCATGATGGAATGAGCTCCCGTCTCTGTCCCAGCTCCTGTCAAACTTGCAGTTAGAAAGCAAGAAATTGCAAGTAGATAAATAGGGTCCACTTTGTTAGGAAGGTAAACAGTGTTCCGTGCACTCCATTGACTAGTCATGTCTGCCACGTGTCCACAGAAACATCTGCAGATGCAGATAGCGCTGGCTCTTTGGCTATAAACAGAGATGAGCACTGAACCCTAGAGTCAGATATGACTGGCTTTCCGGCAAGGGTGACCTTTACCTTTACTAAATTTTCAGAGCTCTACCCCAAAAAATTTAAAGTCTTGGGTCTTCAGCACAAGAGCAAAGAAGGAAGGCTAGAAATTAGGTTCAGTGGAATCCCAATTGCTAATTGGATTTGCCTGGTTTGTATGTGAGCTCTGGATTTCTCTCCCAGGTTCTGTGTAAAGAAGTCATAGAGTCAGGATAGGAAGATCTTGCTGGTCTGAGCTGTTATTTTATATGACCATTTACAAAGTAACAAAAGCCTAAAAAAGGAATTATCGGGCAAGCTAGCTACACTAATGTCTTGGGCTCCTTTGCAATGAATTTATGAATGATAAAGAAGGGAAAGTGTAGAGGCAAAGGGGATGGATGGATGAATGGATCAAAGGAAGGAAGGAGCAATGGATGGATGGATGGATGTCATACAGACAGGTTTACAGATTGTTTCCCCCTCTCACAATTGTAGCATCAAAATTGAGGAGATGGTCCCTAGAAACAGAAGGTAAAGGTAAAGGTTTCCCTTGCTCAAAAGTGAGTTCTAGCCGACTCTAGGGTTCAGTGCTCATCTCGTTTGTTTGTTTGTTTGTTTGTTTATTTAATCAGACTTATATGCTGCCATCCTCAAAGAGACCCAGGGCGGCTAACAAAGCTTCAAAAGAGACATAAAACACAATATAAAATCCTGTCTAAAATTAATATTAAAAGAGATTAAAACCAAGCAAAGTTAAAATATATTTAAAAATTCATATATTAAAGCCAAAGAGCCAGCCCTGTCTGTGTTTGCAGACATTTCCATGGTCAGGCATGACTAGACACCGGAGCACATGGAACACTGTTTACCTTCCCACCGCTGTGGTCCCTATTTGTCTACTTGCAATTTCTTGCTTTCGAACTGTTAGGTTGGCAGGAGCTGGGACAGAGACAGGAGCATATTCTGTCCTGCAGTACTTGGGAATCGAACTGCTGACCTCCTGCCTCCCAGTCAGCGTCTTATCCACATGTATTAGCAAAACAAGGGGCATCAGGCTTTACAAAGTGGCCACAGGTAGGATTTGAATGCTGCGCACAAAGGCTTGGGAAGGAAATGTTCCATCTCCACATAGAGACACATCTCATCTTTCCAGGCTAGCCGAAGCATGGGAACTCTGCCCAGTGTGGCCACAGCTATGCCCAAAGGCCATTCCTAAAGATTAAGTCATTAAGCTGTCTTATGCTCAGAGATTCTAGCCTTTCCTAATTGTTAGATCTCAGCAAAGACCCATAGTCCACTTTTGAGACGTCCGTTGCAAGCTGCGACAAGCCTTTCCATGCTGAAAAGCCACTCCGTATGCCCAAACCCTGGTTCCTTCTCCATGTGCTACGCCAGGAATCAAAATGTACCCATGTCTCCCCTCTGTACCACACAACCTCTCTGCGCATGTGCGCTGAGTGTGTGCACATGACATCTGCCTGCATGTGCACACAGAAAAAGCTGGGCACGGTGGTTATGCTAATTATAGTGTGTGTTTACACACAAACGAACACAGAGGATTCTGCATTCCAACACTCGCCATCTGTTGAGTAAATACCCTGAGAATGGGAGCATCGGAGTGGAGGAAGGAAGAGAATAGGCAAGCGGAAAGTGGGTTGGGGGGGATGTGTGGGGAAAGCTGGCATTCCTCAAGGCTGGGGGTCACCTTGGGGGTCACTGCTTCTGAGCTACAGGCTAGCCCCCGCGAATCCCCCCTGGGTTGTCAGACATTGTGAAATGCAGAAGTCAGTCTTCTATCGTGTACACCAGAAGACAATGAGCCAAGAAAAGACTGGAACTAGAGCCACCCGAAGGACAGGAGAGCCGGTGATGGAGGACTAAAACCAGAGAAGGCATAAAATGTAAGGGAAAGGGAGAGGCCACCCTTGGTCGAAAGCCAGTCATAGCTGACTCTAGGGTTCAGAGCTCATCTCTGTTTATAGCCAAAGAGCCAACGCTGTCTGTGTTTGCAGACGTTTCCGTGGAAATGTGGCAGGCGTGACTAGATACCGGAGTGCATGGAACACTGTTTACCTTCCCACCAAAGTGGCACCTATTTCTTCTCCTCCTCCTTGTGCCATATCCGATTCTGAATATTGGCGAGTCTCATGGTGATCAGCCATGAAGACTATCCTGAGAATATAATGCAGTGGCCTTTCATCTGCCTTCCACATCACAGCATGACACACATACCAGTGATCCAGTTCCATAAGTCACTTTCTGGCCCTGAGCTCTTTTGACACGCAAAGTCCTCCTCAGACCCAGGCCAGGGTGGATGAAGCTGCTGCCCTCCATTAAGATGGATTCAAGTGGGATTTCATCCACTTGGGGACCATCACCCTTCCCTGAGGACTTCACCACCCAAGGCCGCTAGTCCTCAGGGTGGCCAGGTTAGTTAACCACCGCTTGACACTCAGTGTTGAGTCACTGCCAGTAGGGTCTACTCTATTACCATAGCAGGATAGCCTGGCCAGGTTATTTATCTATTTGCAATTTCTTTTTTTCGAACTGCTAGGTTGGCAGGAGCTGGGACAGAAGACAGGAGCGCACTCCATCATGCAGTACTCAGGTCTCAAACTGTTGACCTGCCAACCTTCTGGTCATCAAGTTCAGCGTCTTAACCACTAAGCCACCGTAGTCACCCCCCATAAAATGTATCCTGGTCTAATTCCCCATCTAGTCAAGCTCCCATTTGGCTACTTTGTGGTCTTGATCTGGAGACTCTTGCCATTTTCCCGTTCTTGCATTAACTGTGTCAAACCTTCATCAGTTGAGAAAACATATCCTCTTTGTTATTATCACTCCACCTAAGATAAGGAAAGAAGTAGCAGTGGACACTGAGAGAACTAAGCAAGAGAATGAGCCTCGATATTCTTTGAAGGGAGAGGAGCTTCAAATCCACCAAGAGATCCTAGAAGAGCTTTATGGCAAGAAGAAACATTCTTGAGGGTACAGAAGAGCAAGACCAAACTAGAAGATGGAGGAAAGAGCTCACTGGACAAGGAATAACATTAGAGGAAGAGACGGCTGAGGAACTCCAACTCCCCTACATCACTTGGAGGACCCTGGATAGGCTGAGGGTTGGAGCCCTTAAATGTAAGCCCAACATGTTCAAGTGTGGGTTTCCGGCAGACAACAACACACCGTGTCAATGTGGAGAGAGACAGAATCCATTGGCTCATTTACTGGTCTGCCGATGACTGCCAGAAACATGCACGACTTAAGTTTGGCCAACCACAAAACCAAAAAGAAGAAGGAGAATTAACTGGGTCCAACCCATCTGATCTTCTGAAACCAGAGGAGTTCTGGGGTGTGTGGGTTGTTCTCTCCCTCCCTGTCATTTGTGGATCTCTTAACCTCTCTAACAAAAGATGTGTGGTTTCGGAGAAAAGATTTCCCAACCCATCTATTCCCACATTTCCACTCTATACCTAGAGCTTGGTTTTAATCTGGAAAGGAACAGAGCTGTGGAAATATGATTCTTCTTCTTCTTCTTCTTCTTCTTCTTCTTCTTCTTCTTCTTCTTCTTCTTCTTCTTCTTCTTCTTCTTCTTCTTCTTCTTCTTCTTCTTCTTCTTCTTCTTCTTCTTCTTCTTCTTCTTCTTCTTCTTCTTCTTCTTCTTCTTCTTCTTCTTCTTCTTCTTCTTCTTCTTCTTCTTCTTCTTCTTCTTCTTCTTCTTCTTCTTCTTCTTCTTCTTCTTCTTCTTCTTCAACCTAACAAGCACAGGAGTTATACTGTCTGGGGATCATGGGACTTGAAATCCACCAGAGATCACGTGATGTCATGGATAGAGAGGGTCAGAGAGGGACTCAGGAGATCCAGATTCAAATTGCCAATAATAATAATTGTCCTTGGGCCAAACCCACAACTTCAGCTTTGCCCTACCTCCCATGGGTGTTGTCAGGCGGACGGAATTGGGAGATGGTTGTGGGGAACCTGGCTTAGACATGTAATAAATATAACATGGTAGGTCACCCTTGCTCAAAAGCCAGTGGTATCCAACTGTAGGATTTGGTACTCATCTCTGTTTACAGTTTAGTCCTTGAAGGCAGACATTTTCCATTCGGAATAGAAAATGAAATGACAGTATCTCTCCCCCCGGTCCATTGCTCTAACCCATGGGTGCCCAAACTATGGCCTGTGGGCTGTATCTGGCCCATGGCGCCAATTAATCCAGTCTGCGCTTCCTATGCCACACCTGGAAGCGGAAGTAAAACACACGTTTGGGCACAAAACGTGCCCACATATGTGCAGAATGCTGCTGTAAATGACCCATGGCCGTTGTAAACACATTTATGACAGCCGGTAGGTCATTTGCGACAGTGTTCTGCACATGAACGGGTGCATTCTGTGCACACGCATGCGTGTTTTACTTCTGCTTCCGGTTGGAAGGAACTCTGTGCCCAGCATGCTCGGCCACATGACTGGTCTGTGGCCAGAAAAGTTTGGGCAACCCCCCCCCCCTGCTCTAAACACTAGGTTGCAGTCTCTCCTCGGAGACTGGAAATGAATAAACATGGCTTCAATATTTTGCCTCCACCCAGCAAGAGAAAGACCCCCAGACCTTGGTGGAGGGCTTTGAGGAGGCCTTTCTCCTCTCGTCCCCCAGCTGAATGGCAAAGTTGCAGAGGTCACGGGGTCAGTGCTTGCCTGGGAAGGGGATGGTCAACTGGCTTTGCAAAATGGAATGTAGGGCAGTGGAGGGGGCGATGGGGGTCATGATGCCCATCCAGGGGTCGGTGGGCCCAGCAGTCCTCTTTGTCCAATAGGAAATAGCCAGACTCTTTGTCCAAAGGGGGGAAGTAGGGGGGGATAGGTCAAAATGACCAAGAGGAAATCTCTCCTTCTCCCCAAAATTAGATAGGAGTCAGCTAGGCAGAGATAGAATATATAGAAGAACCCCTGCATGCATATCTATCTATCTATCTATCTATCTATCTATCTATCTATCTATCTATCTATCTATCTATCTATCTATCTATCTATCTATCTATCTGTCTGTCTGTCTGTCTGTCTGTCTGTCGCTCCCTCCTATATCCATTCATTATATTATATTATATTATATTATATTATATTATATTATATTATATTATATTATATTATATTATATATTTACGTTTATATCCTGCCCTCTTGGTGGCTCACAATATGTAAAAACATATCTATATATAAAATATTTTTTTCAATATGTATTTTTTTAAAAATCATCTCAAACAAAAACTCAAGGAAAAAAATGCAGAGTACAGCCAGATGGCATAAAAATCCTAAAACCACAACAATGCTCAAATTAAAACACTATCAGCAGCAGAGAGAAGGCGGGTGGGAAAGGGGGGGTAATATCAATTTAAAACAGTCCCAGCTCAACATTACATAATTCTAATAAACTTACACGCCTTAAAAGGCTTGTTGATATAGGTAGGTCTTAAGTTGTTTGTGAATTCTCTGATATTATATGTACAGTACAGTATATAATACCTGCTGCCTTCAACCTTTCCCAGCATTATCTTTACCAGAGAGTCTTGCTTTCTTATAATATGCCCAAAATAGGAACAGCCTCAGCTTTGTCATGTTTTGCCTCCAGAGACAGTTCAGGTTTGACTTGCTTTAGGACCCACTTGTTCGTCTTTCTGGCAGTCTTTTTCTTCTTTTCGTCCTCTTTTACCTCATTGGGTGTCGAGGAAGATACTCGTTTCTTGCTCTGGCACTTCTAGCTTTTCCTTTGAATCTCATTCCTGATGTCATCCCTTCTAGTCACACCTCAGACTTCTCGTTTCCATGACCAACTTGAGTTCGTGTTTTGTTGTCAGTGCCCAGGTTTGGCACTGGTAACATAAGGTGGGGATGAATAGGATTTGGAAGGGGTGTATCTGTCCGTGTCGCCTTCAAATGCCTCTGCACCTCTGTCTGCAGATCTTTCTGCCGGAAAACAACACTGGAAGTGGAAATATCTTTGGGGGGTGGGTGGGGGTCAACGGTGCGTGCGCGAAGTGAAGTGGTGGCCGGCTGGCCCGGTGATCATGTGGGGACACGGCCAACGGCTGCTTGAAGGGCCCGACAGCGGCGCTTTCTCTGATGCATAATTTACGTTCCCCTCCGGGCAGGGCTTTTAAGCTGCCTTTTAGCCGGAGGATATAAAAGCATAGCAGCTGTTCTGTTAGGGTACGATTGGCCAAGGTGAAGGGGGTGGGGTGGGGAGAAGCAAGAGATGGGATTTTGTGATTGTTAGGCGAGTCTTGTGAGAAAATAGTGGCGGCGGGGGATGTAAGACAGTGGTGTGTGCGCATGCAGGCAGGCACTTGTACATACAGTACATGGTTCCCCTTCTCTTTTATTCATCATGCATGGGTGAGGAAAAAGTCCCAGAAGGGGGAAATGGTGGGTTGAAACTGGGTAATAATAATAGTTTCGTGTCAGAAATTATTCTGGGTCGAAATAATTTTTGCTGGAGAAATGCTGCTCAGGGGATGCCCAAATGAGGCTCCTTTCATGTCCCCAAGATCTTTCCCCACTGAAGTGGTCCCTGTTTATCTACTTGCAATTTCTTGCTTTCGATCTGATAGGTTGGCAGGAGCTGGGACAGAGACAGGCGCTCAATCCATCATGCAGTACCTGGGCTTCGAACCACCTACTTGCCGGCCTTCCAGCTAACAAGGTGAGCTTCTTAACCACTGAGCCACCGCATGATCAAGGTCAAAGTCCAGGTCAAGGTCGCCCTTGCTTGAAAGCCAGTTGCATCTGACTCTAAGGGTCAGTGCTCATCTCCGTTTGTAGCCGACGAGCCTGCCTGTGTCTGCAGACGTTTCCATGGACAAGTGAGAGGCATGACTTGGGTTTCAAACTGCTAACCTGCCAGTCTTCCAGTCGCCAAGTTCAGTATCTTAACTACTAAGCCACCAGAGACCCATGGATGGAAGAATAGCAACCAGAACCTATTATTAAGTTCCACAGCAGGCAACTGGGACATTTTTCCAAGGCCCACGTTTTCTAGCAAACAGCAGTGAAGAATTATCGAATATATATACATATAACCCTAAAAACCATTTTGAGGGCCTCAGTGGTCCAGCTCTGTCTTAAGACACCTGAGATATTTAAGGTGTTGTTTTACCAGTCCCAAGGGTCGCAGTGGCTTAGTGGTTAAGATGCTGAACTTGACAACTGGAAGGTTGGCAGGTCAACAGTTTGAGACTTGAGTGTTATGCTATGGAGTGAGCTCCTGTCATCTGTTCCAGCCAACTTAGTGATTTGAAAGCAAGAAATTGCAAGTAGATAGATAGGTACACTTTGGTAGGAAAGGTAATAGTTTTCTGTTCACTCCAGTGTCTAGTCATGCCTGCCACACGGCCAGTCTTCAAGGAGGCGCTTTCTGTAGTTTTATATTAACAGTACATTTCACTTCACTTGCCTTTAGTCTAGAGGGCTGTATCTTTCTAAACATGATGTTATGTCTCCCTCCTGTGGTCCCATAAGGTATGACTCCAAAACTTAGTGCTTCCGTGTTTCAATCAGAGTTTAGGTTCATCACGAATACTTGCCCGTTTTCTCTTCCTCTGTCAAAAAGAATGGATATCCAACCTATGAGTCTTCCTTCTTTTAAGAAAATGAAAAGACAATACTTTTTTTAAAAAAAATCAACTGTTAGTAAAGAATTCTGCTTTTTTGCATATAAAAGATGCATTTTGCTCAAAAAACATAATTTTGTGCCCAAAATCGCCTGTGTGGATTTTTCACAAACAAGAACCAAAGCATGAGAATGCACGGATCCTCTTACAGACTTGGCCAACGAAAAGAAAGTTGTTCAAATTGTTGGTCTCCCTTGTGAGAATGAAATAAATGAAGGGAGGTTTAAGGAAAGCCACACAGTCATCATTCCTCATCGGGGACTGCAGTGGCTTAGTGGTTAAGACACTGAATTTGACGACTGGAAGGTTGGCAGGTCAGCAGTTCGAGACCCTAGTGCTGCACAATGGAGTGAGTGCCTGTCTCTGTCCCAGATCCTGCCAACCTAGCAGTTTGAAAGAAAAAAATAATGTAAATAGATCAATAGGTAACACTCTGGTGGGAAAGGTAACAGTGTTCCATGTCTAGTCATGGCTGCCACATGACCATGGAAAGATCTGCAGTCACAGACATCATTGGCTCTTTGGCTGTAAATGGAGATGAGCACCGAACCCTAGAGTTGGATACAACTTGCTTTTGAGCAAAGGTCACCTTTACCTTTACCATAATTCGTCATTTACTGAATTTCACAGCGGCTTATGTCATCCTATACTTGTAAAATTTTCTTGCTTCCCCACAGTTTCCTCCACTTTCTTCCTTACTGTAGAAAATAGAAATTAAAAAAAAACAGTGGGGGGACAGATAATAATAATATTTCATGTCAGAAATTATTCTGAGTTGAAATGATTTTTGCTGGAGAAACTCCACTCGGGGGACGACTTGAATAATGCTCTTTTATGTCCCCAAGATCTTTTACCCCACTGAAGTGGTCCCTATTGATCTACCTGCAATGTCTTGCAATTTCAAACAGCTAGGTAGGCAGGAGCTGGGACAGAAACAGGCGCTCAAACCGTCATGCAGTACCCGGGTCTTGAACTGCCGACGTGCTGCCCTTCCAGCTTACAAGGCTAGCTTCTTAACCACTGAGCCACCGCAGCCTCGGGTAGCAGATAAGACTGCTGCGAATGACCTTTTAAATTGATGGAGTGAGCCTTTGCACATCTGGAAGTGTTCTTAGCTCCACCGAGCTGACCACAGCTGGTTCTTTCTTCTGTCCTTTGTCCTTGATTCTTTCCTTCCCTTATTTCCCCGCCTTCTCACAGGGGACTGTCTAGACAACAGTGTGGCCTCTCCTAGCACAGGAGACGACGACGATTTAGACCGAGACAAAAAACGCAACAAGAAACGAGGGATTTTCCCCAAAGTGGCCACAAACATTATGCGCGCGTGGCTATTCCAACATTTGTCGGTAAGCACCGAGTCTTTGCTTTGCCCGTCTTTGCTTTGTGGGGAGAGAGGTGCGAAACAAAAAACACTCCAGGAATTTGACTCCAGAACCCCAAGCTCTCAAATGTGTTAACAACTGGTGAGAAACAACATCTAAAAGCATCGCAACAACAGGATTCACATGTATGATGAGTTGTTCACTACACCCTATCGAACAATATAATTAAATGTTCAACTGAATGATGGCACATATCTTTAAACAATTTATATCCAGGGTGCGACAGATCTGCAGATATCTTAGCCACCTTTCTTTTAAGCCCAGCAATATAAAGCTCTTACATAGAGGCGCGTTGACTCTTTCTGTGGTTAAGATGCTGTACTTGACAACTGGAAGGTCGGTAGGTCAACAGTTCAAGACCTGAGTGCTTCACGACAGAGTGAGCACCTGTCCTTGTCCCAGCTCCTGCCAACCTAGCAGTTCGAAAGAAAGAAATTGCAAGTAGATAAACACCCGCTTGGGTGGGAAGGTAAACAGTGTTCCGTGCACTCTGGTGTCTAGTCATGCCTGCCACGTAACCACGGAAACATCTGCAGACGCAGACAGCGCTGGCTCTTGGGCTATAAACGGAGATGAGCACTGAACCCTAGAGCCAGATACAACTGGCTTTCAAGTAAGGATGACCTTTATATTTTCAAAACCCTTTTACAATGCTAATCTAAGAGGCATTTCCAAATTTACTGATGATGTTGGATTCATTTCTTCAAACACCTTTAACCAAGTCAGTTTTTACAACCTTAGAATCATTTATGGCTGTCGTAAATGTGTCTGCTTCTGCTTCCGGCAGCACCGGTGGTGACCCAAGCCGCATGAAATGGTGCCATTGGTTGGCCAATGGGCCATAGATTGAGAACCTCTGTTCTAGAGTCTGGAAAGATCCTCTAGAACAGTGATGACCAACCTTGGCACTCTAGGTGTTCTTGGACTTCAATTCCCAGAAGTCCAAGTCAACCCACCTGCTGATCAAGGCTTCTGGGAATTGAAGTTGAAGAACACCTGGAGTGCCAAGGTTCACCATCACTGCTCTAGAAGTTCTTTCATTCTTGCTTATTTTTTAAATAAAGATAATACTGTTTTCTGCCTCTTCCGACTGTCTTGGCAAAGCTAGCCCATTCCCCAATTCCTGCTTGTGTCTGCTTTCCAACGGGTAGGCCGGTTTGGCAACAGTGGGCATCTTTCCATGCCCACCACCGGGGCATCCTTCCTTCCCTCTCCTTGGTGGCCGCCACCGCCTGGCCTGCCAGGTAATTAGGCAAGGCCTCTCCCTGGTTAGTTAAACAAAGGCGAGTTAATGAGGGCTGGCCAATTAGTGGCTAATTGAAGGAGCTATAAAGCTATTAGAAGCTGGTGAAGGGTAATCAATTCTAGCCAATTACCCTGAATGCATTGGCAGGGAGTGGGGAGGGGGTGTGGTAGAGGAGGGATTCCCACCACTCGGTCTTTGCCATAAATCCGGCCCCTCCATCGCCAAATGGGATTGGGTGGTAGAGCAGGAATCCTAACCAGGCATGTGGAGAAGTCGTCCTCTCGCTTGCCATGGGAGAAGAACCTGAGGTTGACCTTTTTAAAAAACAAAATTATTCCTAACATTATTATCTCAGCTTTCTTGAGGTGACAATAAAGTAGGTTAAGACGCTGACTGGGAGGCAGAGGGTCAGCAGTTCAAAACCTGAGTACTGTGTGATGGAGTGAGTTCCCATCTCTGCCCCAGCTCCTGCCAACCTAGCAGTTTGAAAGCAAGACATTGCAAGTTGATAAATAGGGACCACTTCAGTGGGAAGGTAAACAGCATTCCATGCACTTCAGTGTCCAGGCATGCCTGCCACATGTCCATGGAAACGTCTGCAAACACAGACAGGGCTGGCTCTTTGACTATAAACAGAGATGAGGACTGAACCGTAGAGTCGGATACTCCTGGCTTTCGAGCAAGGGTGACCTTTATCTTTATCTTTACCTTTACCAGAAAGCTGCTTGGGAGACGTATTTAGTTAGGTCAAGGTCTCCCTTGCTCGTAAGCCAGTCGTATCTGACTCTAGAGGTCGGTGCTCATCTCTGTTTACAGCCAAAGAGCTAGCGCTGTCTGTATCTCCAGACGTTTCCGTGGTCATGTGGCAGGAATGACTAGACGCCGGAGCACATGGAGCACTGTAACCTTTCCCACCTAAGTGGTACCTATTTATCTACTTGCAAAAATTGCAAAAATGGGACAGTGATTTATTAGGATCTCTCTCCTGCTCTCTCTCCCTGTCGGAGAAGCAGAATTGGTACATTTTTATTAGTATTGACCTCCGTGGGGTCCATGCTGTGGCTAGATCCAAAAGCTCAAGGCAGACAATGGCTTGGTTTACAAGCCTTCTTTGGTGCTTCAGATTTGGCTCTCTGCCCTCCCCTTTGTAACCTAGGAGGCTGAGCAAGACCTTAGCTCATCTGTCACTGGGGCTGTCAGAATGGGGCCCCTACCAAGGTCCCGGCTGTAGCCCATGGGCAAGACCCTAAACTCATCCATCATCCAGACTGGCAGCTAAAAGGACGGAGTTGGAAGGCATGTTTCTAAGCCCCTAACCGACAAAGAAGGAAGGGAAACATCTGCTTAGAAACTGAGTTAGAGGGAAAATATTGTCTAAACAACACACAGACACAGTCTGGCCCCATTATCCTTCTATGGTGATAGAGCAGACCTTATTGCCAGCAACTCAATACGGATCATCAGGCAGCGGTTAACTAACCTGGCCACCCTGAGGACTAACGGCCTTAGGCGGCAAAATCCACAGGGAAGGTTGATGATCCCCAAGTGGATTAAACCCACTCAGACCCATCTTAATGGAGGGCAGCAGCTTCATCCATCCTGGCCTGGGGATGATGAGGAGGACTTGGTGTGCCAAAAGGGCTCAGGACCAGAAAGTGACTCATGGAACTGGATCACTGGCATGGGAGTCATGCTGCGATGCGGAAGGCAGATGAAAGGCCATTGCAATATAGTCTCAGGACAGGCTTACTAACTGATCGCCACGGGAATAGGCAATATTCGGAATCAGATATGGCACAGGAAGAAGAAAATAAGAGCAATTTATTTATTTTATTTATTTATTTATATTTCACACTTGCTAACCCGCCCCAATCGGGCAAGCCCGACTCTGGGCGGCTTACAACCCAAGTTAAAACACATCAATAAAAAATTTAAAAATTCATAGACTAAAACAGTATCTGGGGGTGTCGTCAGAAGGGTAAAATCCTTAGACTAACCACCCCACATGGGATCCCACATCCCTGGAACCCCACACATGTCCTGCCAGCCAGGTCTTTAAGCTCTTCCGGAAGGACAGGAGCTCTGTCTGCATGCGCAGCTCAGTTGGGAGGAGGTTCCAGAGGGCCGGGGCGAACACGGAGAAGGCCCTCTTCATGGTGCTAGCGAGGTGAGCCTCCCTAGCCGATGGTACAACAAGAGAGCCCCTCCGATCCGCCCTGGTGGGACGGACAGATGTTCTTAGGGTGACGCGGTCTCTTAGGTATACATCGGGCCAGATGTTCCATATACCTTACATGTGGGCCAGTCCTGTAGTCTAACACCTGCACCTTTCCTCGAGTATCCGTTTCCACCAGCCATCTTATCTTCAGCTGGTTCCAGGAGTAAGGACTTCCCTAGCAGAGGACATCGTTTGTTGTCTGTTGGGATTTTCTGTAATAGTGGTTTTACTCCAGCCGACAAAGTCCTCACTCTGATTCACTCTTCCCTTTCTTTACAGCACCCTTATCCCTCAGAAGAACAGAAGAAGCAATTAGCTCAGGACACAGGGCTAACGATCTTGCAAGTGAATAATTGGTAAGGGTCTCATGAGGGAGGAAGGTGCCATTTGCCTGCCTTTTGCCAAATCTTTTCTTGATCTCCATTCATTCTTGCAGCCGTCTTTCTAATTCCATGTACCTGTTTTATGATAAGGTAAAGGTTTCCCTTGCTCGAAAGCCAGTCCTATCCGACTCTAGGGGTCAGTGCTCATCTCTGTTTCTAAGCCGAAGAGCCAGCGCTGTCTGCTTCTGCAGACGTTTCCATGGTCATGTGGCAGGCATGACTAGACACCGGAGCGCATGGAACGCTATTACCTTCCCACTGAAGTGGTTCCTATTTATCTACTTGCAATTTCTTGCTTTTGAACTGCTAGGTTGGCAGGAGCTGGGACAGAGACGGGAGCTCATTCCATCCTGCAGTACTCGGGAATCGAACTGCTGACCTTCCGTCTCCCAGTCAGTGTCTTAGTGACTTGAGCCACTGCAGTCCCCTTGTTTTATGATAGATATATTTTAAATGAAGGCACACCTAGTCACATTATTTTATTGCTACTATAGGGTGGCATCAACAAACAAACAACTATTAATAGGTATACTTTGAAAGGTGTTGTGAAATCACTCAGCTTGTAGCTTGTCAGAAAACTGGGATAAAATCTGCAGATTGAGGGGACTGCTGTGGCTCAAGATGCTGAACTCGCTGACTGGAAGATTGGAGTTCGATACCTAGGTACTGCATGACAGAGTGAGCTCCCGTCTCTGTCCCAGCTCCTGCCAACCTAGCAGTTCAAAAGCAAGAAATTGCAAGTACATAAATAGGTACCACTTCAACAGGAAGGTAAACAGCGTTTTGTGTACTCTGGTATTGAGGCATGCCTGCCACATGTCTGCAGAAATGTCTGCAGATGCAGACAGCGCTGGCTCTTTGGCTATAAACAGAGATGAGCACTGAACCCTAGAGTCAGATACGACTGGCTTTCGAGCAAGGGCGACCTTTACCTTTACTAAAGTCAATTAAAAAATAATAACGACAGCCATGGAGACTGTCCTGATGGACCAATGACTCGGCAGGAGAACATCAAGAGAGATTTGAAAAGATACTCTGTTTGGACCACAACTCCCAAAATTTCTCAGCCAGCCTTGCCAGGTGAATCGAGGACAGTGATGGTGAACATTGGCACTCCAACTGTTCTTGGACTTCAATTCCCAGAAGCCCAAGTCTCTGTGAATCCAGAGATAGGTGCAGTAAACCCATTCGTGTGGATTCACAGAGACTTGGCCTTCTGGGAATCAAAATCCAAGAACACCTGGAGTGCCACGATTGGCCATCATGGTTCTAGGAGATGTTGGAACAAAAAAGTAAGTTGTCAAAGCTCTGTTGAAGTTTGGTCAACTGCTGTTTCATCTACATCAGTGGCTCCCAACGTGGGGTCCATGCCTCACAGACTTCAATTCCCAGAAGCCTAAGACAGTACATTGGCTGCTCAGTGCTTTGGGGAATTGACTTAGGCTTCTGGGAATTGAAGTCCAAAGACCAAAGGTAGATCTATGACTTTCTTGGTGTGTTTTTTACTCCAGTTTTCTATCAAAGTCACTCTGAAGTGACTTCATTGTACATTTCAAAGCTATGCGTTTCAGTGGGACCAGACTCTGCACAGAAGTAAACCAATGATGCTTCTTGATAACTGATGTGATGCCGAAACCCACATTCTGGTGTTCCAAGAACTTGGTGGGCTCATCTCTTCTTTTCTTGTCTTCTCCAGGTTTATTAATGCCAGGCGGCGAATTGTTCAGCCTATGATAGACCAATCCAATCGCACAGGTAGGGCTCAGTCTTGAGATTCTGCATTCAATAGAGGAACGGGAAAGCACTATTGCAGTCGCGATGGAGGGAAGGAGGTTGGTGGCTGGGGCATGACTGCTGCCCTGTCATTGTGCACCCTTGAGCGGAGTAGATCCTGAAAGATCTTGACAGGAGTATTTCCAGCTAAAATGTTCTTCTCTTCCCAACAGGTCAGGGAGCCCCATATAGCCCCGATGGGCAGCCAATGGGGGGCTATGTCATGGATGGCCAACAGCACATGGCGATCCGACCTCCAGGTAAACAAAAGAGGCAGGCAAGGGAAGAAGGGGTGGAGAGGGGACAAGACGAAGTCACTGGTTGACCCCATTGTCGTCATCAAAGGGTCAACCTCCAAGAAGGCCCCTTGTTCCCACCATGAGTTTATCATATTCTGCTCTCCAGCTTCCAGAGGGACAGCCCTATATGTCAGTTGACCCCAAAACCACCATAAGCAGAGCTTGAATAAGTTAACTTTGGGGAGGAACAATGTTCTTCAGCCAACGTGGAGAGTATCATAGCTTGGGAAATGTCATCTAAAAGATTCACTTTTTGTTGGGGTATTTCTAGGAGTCCACCCTCCGAAACAAACATTTCCAAGATCTTCTGATGTGTTCGTGTGTGAGAGCATGCATGTGTGTGAAAGTGTATATACATGCAATGTTCTTATTATTCTTGTTGTTATTATTATTACTTTTGTTTTTATAGTATGTTTTTAAGAAATGGGGACCGCAGTGGCTTAATGGTTAAGATGCTGAACTTGACAACTGAAAGGTCGGCAGGCCGTCAGTTTGAGACCTGAGTGCTGCACGACGGAGTGAGCTCCCGTCTCTGTCCCAGCTCCTGCCAACCTAGCCGTTCAAAAGCAAGAGATTGCAAGTAGATAAATAGGTGCCACTTCAGCGGGAAGATAACAGCATTCCATGCACTCTAGTGTCTAGCCGTGCCTTCCACGTGACCAGAGAAATGTTTGCAGATGCAGGCAGCACTGGCTCTTTGGCTATAAACGGAGATGAGCACCGAAACCCAGAGTTGGATACAACTAGCTTTCAAGCTAGGGAGATCTTTACCTTTTAAGAAATATATATTTAAAATAATATTTTAAGAAGATAAAAGAAAGAGAAGCTACTCCTATGTGTCTGTGTGTGCATGTGTGCAGGGGAACTGGGACCAGGGATTTTGCAGTGCATGAAAGGTTCTCTTTCTCCTTTCTCCTCCACTTCCAGGACCAATGGGCATGGCAATGGGGATGGAAGGGCAATGGCACTATATGTAAAGCCCTGTGCTCGCTGCCGACACCAAAGGGGAAGTGAGTATTTTGGGGGAGCTGCGCATTGGTAGGGTGGGACCACCTGAAATTGCTTCCCATCAAATGTGGGTCAGTTTCATTTATCCACCGGTCTGAAAATATTCCCAGTTTCCCCTGCAAAATACATAATATGTACTTGACAACTGGAAGGTCAGCAGTTCGAGACCCAAGGGCTGCACAACGGAGTGAGCACCCATCTCTGTCCCAGCTCCAGCCAACCTAGCAGTTTGAAAGCAAGAAATTGCAAGTAGATAAAGAGATACAATATGTGGAGAGAGAATTACCAGAAGTGCAGGCGGGTTTCAGAAGAGGCAGGGGGACTAGAGACCACATCGCCAACATACGATGGATCATGGAAAAAACAAAGGAATATCAGAAACCAATCTACTTCTGTTTCATTGATTACACTAAGGCCTTTGACTGTTTTGACCACAACAAAATGTGGCAAGTAATTAAAGAGATGGGAATACCAGAACACCTTATAGGCCTCATGAGAAATCTGTACATGAATCAAGAGACAACAGTTAGGACAGAAAATGGAAGGACAGAGTGGTTTGGAACAGGAAAAGGAGTAAGACAAGGCTGCATTTTGTCACCCTGCTTATTCAACTTATACACAGAACACATAATGTGCAATGCAGGGATGGAGGAATCACAATTTGGGATCAAAATTGCTGGAAGAAACATTAACAATTTGAGATATGCAGATGATACCACCCTCATGGCAGAAAGTGAGGAGGACCTAAAGAAGCTCCTGATTAGGTTGAAAGAAGAAAGTGAAAAAGCTGGCTTGAGACTCAATATCAAGAAAACCAAGATCATGGCAACAGGCCCTATCAGTCCCTGGAAAATAGATGGGGAAGAAGTAGAAGCAGTGACAGATTTTACTTTCCTAGGCTCAAAGCTCACTCCAGATGGTGATTGCAGCCATGAAATAAAAAGGCGACTGATTATTGGGAGGCAAGCAATGAGAAACCTGGGGAGCATAGTGAAAAGTAGAGACATTAAATTGCAAACAAAGATTCGTATAGTCAAAGCAATGGTATTCCCTGTGGCAATGTATGGTTGTGAGAGCTGGACCATTAGGAAAGCTGAGCGCAGAAGAATAGACGCCTTTGAGAGGTGGTGTTGGAGGAGAGTTTTGAGAGTCCCCTGGACAGCGAGGAGAACAAATAGGTCAATCTTAGAAGAAATCACCCCTGACTGCTCCTTAGAAGGTCAAATAATAAAGATGAAGCTAAAGTACTTTGGACATCAGATGAGAAGAGAGGATTCACTTGAGAAAGCCTTGATGCTTGGAAGGGTCGAGGGCAAAAGAAGAAGGGGGCAGCGCAAAATGAGATTGCTAGATGGTATTGTAGAGACAATGGGCACAGAGCTGAGCGAGTTGAGGGGGATGGTGGAGGACAGAAGTGCCTGGCGGACAGTGGTCCTTGGGGTCACAGAGGGTCGGAATCGACTGTGCAACTGAACAAAAAAAAAGAGATACTGCTTTGGTGGGAAGATAAACAGTGTTCCATGCATTCCGACATCTAGTCATGCCTACTACATGTCCACAGAGACATCTGTAGATGCAGTTAGCGCTGGCTCTTTGGGTGTAAACAGAGATGAGCATTGAACCCTAGAGTCAGACATGATTGGCTTCCAAGCAAGGGCGACCTGTACCTTTATCTATATATTTCTATGGTGCATTACCAGAGTTGGCCTCTAGTGGCCAATGTCTTCAATGTAAAGTGTAGGGTTCACTGTTATCCACCATTTCAGGTATCCAAGGTAGGTCTTTGAATGCATCTTCCTGCAGATATGGAGGATGACCTGTAACAATTATATTATGAGAAGTACGATTGGCTGAATGGTATGCATCATCCTTCTCTTTCTCTTGTCTGTCCCAGGTTTCCAGATGAGGCCAGGTGTTCTGGGCCACCACACCTACTGCCAGATTTCAGGGCACAAGACTCGTGCCACATTGGGGTCCGCCATGACCTTTCTTCCCGACTCCCCCTGCGCTCTACAAGATCGTGCCATAGACTGAGCAACCATCCCCTACCTTCGTCCCCTTCCCCATAGCCACAACACGACGGCCCCCATCTGCACGGACACCCACAGTCAAATGGAAATGACCCCCGGCCCGGATGGACTGTGCACGGATGAAGCAACCTGTCTTCTCGTCCCTGCCCCTCCAGCAGTTTCTTGTCTTTTTCCTTCGTTCTTTCTTTCTGCCCAAAAAAGGACCGCCCAGAAACCGCCTGCTTTACAAGGGCTCCAAGTTTCCGGTGGTGTTGTGTCTGCTCAAGTCTGAGGACCAGTCGACAGATGATGGAAAGAAAAGCTGGACTTTGGGTGTAAATAAATCCCTCCCCACCATTAAAAAAAGGGGGGGAGGATGAAAGAGATGGATTTACCAGAGGTATTCTTGGAGAAATGGAGCCAGGGAGGGGAGAGGCCAAGGGTTAACTTTTTAGTTTGTTGGGTGGGGGCTCTGCTCTCTATTTCTCTCACCACCACCTCACACACGCAAATTGGTACTTATGCCCCCCTCAGACCCCACTAGTGGCTGAAAGGTCAAAGCCAAATCCACGGACATTTACCCCCACCCCACCCCCACCCCACACCAAATGAAACGCCACTGCTGTTTTGAACAGTTTTTACCACCCTCCTCCCTTTTTTGTTGACGGTTTTTTCATTGTCCTTCTTTTCCTCCTCCTGGATGTTTTAATTATTAATTAATTATTGTCGTCGATGCTCAGAACGGGAAAGTAAATTAAATTGTACATTTTATTTTCCTTATGGGGGGGATGGCAGGGGGAGGGGGGATTTTTTTCTTTTCATTTTTATGTGTTTTGTTTTAATGGTTCTTTTTTAAAAAAAATAATGATGATGAGAATAATTGAAGAAAAAAAGAAAACCAAAACACGCTGATGTTGTCGTCTGGTGTCTTTTTTTATTCTTTATTCGGTAGTAATAATAATTTCGTATTAGAAATTATTCTGGGTTGAATGGATTTTTGCAGGTGAAACTCAGGGAATGCCCAAATGAGGCTCCTTTCATGTCCCCAAGAGCTGGGACAGAGACAGGCGCTCAATCTGTCATGTAGTACCCGGGTCTCGAACTGCTGACTTGCCAGCTTTCCAGTTAACAAGGCCAGCTTCTTTACCACTGAGTCACCACAGCTATTCGGTGAAGAATTGTCATTGGCAAAAGTCGGGGTAGGGTTGGGGGACAGCGTTCCCTTACTTCTGGCTCTGGCAACCTTTTTGATCCACTAGAAGACAACGTTGTGTATGTCAGAATCCTTGTGTATGTCACACGCTGTGTATGTCATACGCCTTGTCCAGAAATGCTTGAAAATGTTCCTTGCTTGAACTACAAACACCAGAATCCCCCAGTGGACTCTAATGTCTTATAATGATCTTACAAACACATTTTAAACCAATCAGAGCCAATTTTTCTTGCTCAAAACGGGGAAAAAAGGCAGCCTTCCAGATGTGTTTGAAGGCCGCAACACAATGATTTTATCTTGCATTTTGGTCCGCTGAGGGCGCGGTAAAAGTTTGATCTAATTTCAAGCAACCCCGTGACGCAGAGCGAATCCTAAACCAGACTGCGCTTTTTGGGTCATCACACCATTTCAGTTTGTGGTCATTCGTGTGAACGATTCTCACTCCCAAACTGCAGTATTTGTGGACACAAGATCGGTTTTAACAGGATAGCCTGTTTCATTACTGCAGGAAGCGACCCAGTTTAGGCCAACCATATCAGGGATAGGCCACTTGTCTAGACAAGCCTTTGCACTGCGCACCATTCTAGTTTTGAGATTATGGGGGCTGGAATCCAATACTGTGACACTTCAGTAAGTGACTCATTAAGCTTTAGCTTTCCAGACAGATGGAAAGGTAGCAGCTACTTATTCTGCCAGCCCAGTTGGTGTGGGATTGAATATCCGCTAGAAATATAGCAATAGGAAATATACTGGGGACTGTGGTAGCTTACACTGCACAACAATGATTTTGCTAGCGGGAAGAACACCTGTGATGTACATGATATCGAGTGTGCTGATTCCAAATCTGAACTCGGAATTTGCCTGTTACCTACAGATTTTGAGGCATGTTATAGTTGTTCAAATGGTTGGTCATTGTGTAATGTATTTTTACATGGCAACATTAGAACAATTGCAGCTACCGCTATGCCTGCTGCCATTTCAGCTGAATCACACCCCCTGGTGGCATGCATGTTCCAGCGGTAAACAGGTAAGTTTGGGCAAGTCAGTGAGCTGAGGTCAGAAATAGGTATTTATTTATTTATTTACATTTTTATACCACCCTTCTTGCCGGGGCGACCCAGGGCAAGATGGACCAAGGGCTTGTGTCTAGTGCGAAACCATCTTATTGGATAGTACAGCTAGGCCATAGTGAGTCTGTTTTGAGCTAAAGGTGAGTAGGCACAGCTGTGTTAATAAACCAGACAATTTTTGCTCTGTTTGTGGCAGATATACTCTGCGTGATCAATGCAAGAACCTAACCAAGAGGGTGAGATTTGCTAACTTAAGATCCTGATGTCCTAGGTAAAATTGGACTTCAGACTTGGATTTAGCACACTTGATTTAGTATAGGAGACATGGATTAGACCAAGTAGCACCCATTTGTGTGGATTCACAGAGCAGTGTTTCCCAACCTTTAGTTCTTGGACTTCAATTCCCAGAAGCCTCAGTCAATTCTCTGATGCATTGATCAGCCAATGTACTGATTTAGGCTTCTTGGCACTGAAGTCCTCCCTGTGGGAACCACTGGTCTAATCTGAACTGGGCAACTTCAATAAGAAGACCAAGTCTTCTCTTTAAAAAAATAGACCAGGGGTTCACACTCAATACAGATGTATTTCCCCCTCCTTTAATGCCTCTTTGTTGCCCCAACCCTGGTCTCTGCTTGAGCACATTACGGACACACATATTCTCTCATGCGCATGCACAGACAGTGACGCACCAGATCAATAAACAAACAAACAAACAAAAAGCCATCTCTAATGCTAAGGCTTTTCTTGGGAATAGATTAACAACAAACCAGTCCCTTTCCTCATTTAGGTTGTGCTAATTTACGGGGCACTCGTGGGCCTGTCGTAGGTTGGGTGATTCATACCGTAGCCACGGGTGGGTAACGTCACACCGAAAAGAGGCTCACTGTGGCGGGCTGGAGGGGGTTGGGGTTGGGGGGCCAGGAGGAGGAGGAGGAGGAGAGGGCCAGCATGATGATGGATGGGCCATGCCAAAGAGGTAGAATTAGGTGTCGGAGACCCTGGCTTTCCAGAAGAAAAAAGAGGAAAGGGTGGATTGCTGGGGAAATAAGAATCATAATAAAGTCATTTATCACTTGGACAGTCAAGGCACCGTTCTCTGGGGAAGGAGGGGAGGGGGAGAAGGAGAAGGTGGAGGAGAAGGGGGGATGAGGAGGAGAGGGGAGAGGGAGGCTGGCCTCTGTGTGTGTTTTCCAAGCCACTGGTTTTTAAGCAATGCCAGTGTTCGCTAGCGCATCGCAGCGTGGTTGGGAAGGACATTATTAAACTGCTAGGCTAGGGTTGCCTACCAATGTTGGCCAAGGATGAACATTCTATCTATACTGGGGTGGCCGTATAAAATGGACGAAAGGGTCCCTGATGCCAATTCATCCAGCCCACACTGCCCTCGTCACTCCCGGTGGGCTTCCGGGAGCGTCAAGGGCAGTGTGGGCCAGATGAATTGGTGTCGGGGCTGGATCTGGCCCATGGGCCGTAATTTGGGCACCCCTGGTTTAAGCAAAGAAAATGGCAGCTTAAAATCTATCTCCTCCTGTTGCAAAATAGATTGCGAGGTGCATTTTGCTTCCGCTTTTGGTAGCAGTAATCACATAACCGGCCCACGGCCTGAAAAGTTTGGGCACACCTTATCTACACACTCATTTTATAGACCGGGGTGTGGGTGTGGGTGTGCATATAAAAATTTCCAATCATGATAGGCTGATACTCAAAAATCTATTTATCTGTATCTCCCTCTCCCCATACCCCATGGGCCATTTCTTTAGTCCCCTGAAATTGGTATAGGTAAAGGCCACTCTTACTTGCTGTTACCTTTCCCACTGAAACAGTACCTACCGGTATTTGTCTACTTGCCATTTCTTACTTTCCAACTGCTAGGTTGTCAGGAGCTAAGACAAACGACAGGAGCAAACTCTGTCGTGCAGCACTCGCATGTCGAACTAGTGACCTGCCAACCTTCCAGTCGTCAACTTCAGCATCTTAACCACTACTACTACTCTGGTGGGAAAGGTAACAGTGTTCCATGCATTCTGCCATCTAGCCATGACTGCTACACGATCACAAAAAGGTCTTCAGATGCAGATAGCACTGGGTCTTGGGCTGTAAACGGAGATGAGCACCATACTCTAGAGTCGGAGAAGATGGGCTTTTGAGCAAGGAAGACCTTTCCTAGTCCTCTTATTCCAAAAGGTACCTCTTAGTCCAAAAGGTAGCCCTTCTTCTAAAGATGTTCCGCTAACTCAAACCTCCTTTCAAGACAAAGTAGGAGACACCAAAGTTCTCTCTCTCTCCCTTTCTAAGGTGAAACCCCAAATCTTTCTCATGAACTTCCTCAGTTAACATTTCTGAGCAGGAAAACCATTGTGCTGGCTTCTTGCAGTAGACCCTACAAGGCCCGTTGGTCCATCTTAAAGGGCTCACAAGTACATAAGTGCTCATGGATCGCCACATCAAATGCCACAGGAGAACTGGGCCCCGGGCCCCGACAACTTATGCTTCGATGTGTTAGCCTTCCAAGTGTCACAAGATGCTTCTATCTCAGGAGTTCTCAACCTATGGTCTGTGGGCTGGATGTCCCCCCACCACACTGCCTCCGCCACACCCGGAAGTGCCATGTGTGGTTCCTACTTAATGTACAGACCGCTGCCCCCACATTGTGCAGGCAGGGCAAAATGGCCGTCCAGCCCCCTAAGCTGTCTGAGAGAGCATGACCCGGCCCTTGGTTTGAAAAGGTTGAGAAGCCCTGTTTTATCTGTTGAAATGATGATCAGAGACAGCTGGCTGTTCCTGCCACCAAGTGACTGAGAGAAATGTGTTTCCGTGCAAGCTTAGGCTGGGATTTGGGGTACAGACGCAAACAGATGGGGTAAAGGCAGCCTCTCCCCCTCCCACCGTCCTAACCAACACTAGGTTCTCTGGGTAGACTTAAGATGCGATGCGTGGCCAGGCGGTCAGGACTGGTTCAATCACAGGCTAATGAAGCCACATTAATCATCCAATTATACACCTGTCAGCCTGGGAACAATAGCACAAGCAGTGCTGAATGCAGGGGGGGGGGGAGGCATCTGAGCTGGGGGGGGGGGCTCCGTCAGCAGAACAAATCAGGGAGAGACAATAGGAAACAAAACAGGGGTGACCTCAAAGCAGGAGGGAGAGAAACCCCAATGTGGGGGGAAAGGGGGAGTGAAGCTCATGGCCAGTTTTGTTCCCCCCCCTTTTTTTTTAAAGGGAGGGGGTTGATTCAGTCCCAAGCGATTGTGGCTCTCCCTGCCAGGTGTTTGACAACCACCCAGGGGTTGTGGGAAGAGGAAACGGAGCAACCCCCAAAATGGGCAGATTTTTCAGAAGCATGTCAGAATCGTAGTTGAGTAATTTGAGATGGACAGAGAGAAGGCAGAGCGCTTCCACCTTGAACATTTGCAAGGAGGAAACAGGGGCAGGGTGCCGCTTGTTTTAACAACTGTTGTGGACAAAGGGACCCTTTCGTCCATTTTATACGGCCACCCTCAATCGCCTTTCGGAGATCCGCCAGGCCTAGAAGTCCGGGATTTGCTCATTGCTAGCGTACACAAGCAAAGGGAATAAGGTTTAAACAGCCAATTTAAAACAGTAATGATCATAATGACCCCAGCCGTTTTTGTTTTTAGCAATAAACAGTTTTGCAGAAATGCAACCAGGTGGTTTTGCTCCTTGAGAAACGTCAAAGACTCCTGTGCTACACTTAAGATCAGGGGTGGCCAAACTACGGCCTGTGGGCCAGATCCAGCCCCCGATGCCAATTCATCCAGCCTGCGCCACCCTCGTTGCATTTTGCTTCCACTTCTGGGATTGACAAGGGTGGCGCGGACTGGATGAATTGGATCTGTCCAACAGGCCGTAGTTTGGGCACCCTTGATTTAAGCAGAGAAAATGGCAGCTTGAAATCAATCTTTTAACTTTTTTTAAAAATATATTTTTTAAATTGTTG
Source organism: Furcifer pardalis (assembly GCA_030440675.1). Lineage (NCBI taxonomy): Eukaryota > Metazoa > Chordata > Lepidosauria > Squamata > Chamaeleonidae > Furcifer > Furcifer pardalis. The sequence goes on from CP126890.1 coordinate 309,287,456, forward strand.
ATGAGCAGCCAGTGAGATGCTCGCTGGACTGTGTACACCGCCCAGAGTCTATTGATTGGGGCAGTATATAAATCTATTGTAAATAAAACCGTAGCATCTTAGCGGGAAGTGAATCTAAATCTAAGAATTATTTCTTCTTCTGTGTCCTGATCGAAACCCTGGACTGCCAAAATGAAGCCACTTTCTTGGTTTTGTCATTGGCCAAACTGAAGTCCTCAATCACACAGAAAGCGCCTCCTCAAATATTGTGGATACTTTTTACATCTTTGAACCTCAATTGGGTCTGGCAACCTTGTTTTGCCAGCTGACCTTTCTCACACCAAAGCAAACCGAACGGACTGAGCAATGAATTCATCTAGGACAGGGGTAGCCAAACTTTTTGCCCCTTTCTCCTGACCACACTCCTGAATGGGGCAATCACATGGTTCTTCCCGCTGTAAAATGCTGCCGTAAAAATGAATCCGTGGCTGTCATAAATGCATTTATGACAGCAGCCGCTGGTACATTTACGGCAGCGTTTACAGCAGGTGAGGGTGCATTTGCGCAGGTGCATTTTACGGCTGTTGTAAACACACTTCCGCTGTGGCGGTGGGCCACATGAAATGGTGCCATGGGCTGGGGCCGGCCTGTAGGCCGTAATTTGGCCATCCCTGATCTAGGAGCTTGTTGGCTTTCTTTGTTTCCCAAAACCACGCTGGGAAATTCATTAGCTGTGGCTGGAGATGAAATCTCTGCTTTTTCCTGTGATCCCCTTTTCAGAGGTGGATTCCCCCTTTCTTTTTCTTAGCAATTGCTCCCACAATTGCAACAAGGCAGGGGAATTAAAAAGACCAAGAAAGGGACATTTCCTTTGTTTTATCTCCACACCAGGCTCGCCAGGAACAAATTCCATTTCTGCCGTTCTTCCATCCACTGGATCGGGGCCGCAAACAAAGATGGCAATTTCCCTTCATTCTAATGGCCCAGATATATATTTATGTGTCTCTGAGTTTGCAATAAGCTCCTGCAATTTTTATTTTTTTCATATCATACATAATCAGGCTGAAGTCATAAATATTCCTTCTCAAAATCTATCAAACCTCAGATCCATTCGTTTTCTAGTTCCTGGGCGGGAGGAAAACAGGGTGTTTATGTCACCTCGATTAGAGTGAATACCAAGCTTGATTGCAACACATTTTTCAACGGTGCAAAATTAAATAATAATAAAAAAAAGAATGTTCTTGTGCGAAATGATAAATGATCTCCTATATTTACATGCAGATATACAAACCCCATCCCCGACCGCTTAACAAATGCAGGGCAGCAAAACATTATCCCTATGGAGATGTGGATTTTAGTCTGACGATGATCAGCAAGGTGATCTGTTTCTAAACATCTTCATCGGAAAGGCAAATCCAGAAGTTGGAATCTTCAATTTTTAAAGAAGGTAACGGTTGATCTTAATTGAGAGCCAGTTGTATCCAACTCTAGAATTCGGTGCTCATTTTCGGTTATCGACAAAGACATTTGCAGACATTTCCGTGGACATGTGGCAGGCATGACTAGACACTGGAACGCAGTTACCTTTCCCACCAAAGTGGTACCTATTTATCTACTTGCAATTTCTTGCTTTTGAATTGCTAGGTTGGCAGGAGTTGGGACAGAGAGGGGAGCTCACCCTTGTAGCGCAGCATTCGGGTCTCGAACTGCTGACATCCTGACCTTTCAGTCGCCAAGTTCAGCGCCTTAACCACTAAAACAACTCTCCAAATTGCTGAGCTGGTGTTAAGACATTAAGAACGAACGAATGAAAAAAGAAATGAATGAATGAGTGAAAAATGTTTCTTCTGGTTCTGATTCCATGTAGCCACGCCGAGTCCCGTCAGTCCCATTGCTTGTATAGCCTCCTGTTTCATTTCTTTGCACACATTTAAATTAAGCATTTCCTCTTTAATTATCCTGTCTCGGTTGTTGCTGCATGCAAGAAAGCTTCCGTTTTCTTGGTGTGTGTTTGAGCCTATGTTTTAAAGTTGCCTATTTCAGCAATACCTTGTGAATGTCCACAACAGAATGTCAGCCATCTATTTCTGATTCCTTACACGTTTATTTATTTATTTATTTATTTCTCACACTTGCTAACCCGCCCCAATCGGGCAAGCCCGACTCTGGGCGGCTTACAGCATAATTAAAACACATCAATATTAAAAGAAATTTAAAAATTCATAACTAAAACAGTATCTGGGGTGTCGTCAGAGGGATGGTATCCCTAGACTAACCACCCCACATGGGATCCCCCATCCCTGGAACCCCACACTTGTCCTGCCAGCCAGGTCTTTAAGCCCTTCCGGAAGGACAGGAGCTCCGTCTGCATGCGCAGCTCAGTTGGGAGGAGGTTCCAGAGGGCCGGGGCGAACACAGAGAAGGCCCTCTTCCTGGTGCTAGCGAGGCGAGCCTCCCTAGCTGATGGGACAACAAGAGAGCCCCTCCGATCCGCCCTGGTGGGACGGACAGATGTTCTTAGGGTGACGCGGTCTCTTAGGTATCCTGGCCCACTACCATATAGGGCTTTAAAGGTAATGACCAGCACCTTGAATTGCACCCGGAGACAAACTGGCAACCAGTGCAGCTCCCGAAGCAGTGGTGAGGCCCGAGCATAGCGCCCGCGTCCCATCACTACCCGGGCTGCCGCATTTTGGACCAGCTGCAGTCTCCGAATGGTCACCAAGGGCAGCCCCATGTAGAGCGCATTACAGTAATCAAGTCTGGAGGTGACCAAAGCATGCGTGACCATAAGCAAGGTGTCCCGGTCTAGGAGCGGGCGTAACTGGCGTATTACACGAAGTTGTGCAAAAGCCCTCCTGGCCACGGCTGCCACCTGCTCATTGAGCAGTAGCCGTGAGTCCAGGAGGACCCCCAGATTACGCACCGGGTCTGTTTGGGGCAAAACAGCCCCATCCAGAACCAAAGCTGGCAACTCCCGTGTCAACGCAGGGCCCCTTACCCATAGCCACTCAGTCTTGCCGGGATTCAGCTGTAGCCCGTTTTCCCCCATCCAGACCTTAACAGCCTTCAGGCACCTGGAAAGGACTTCCACTGCACCGCCTGGGTCCCCACGGGCTGAGATGTACAACTGGGTATCATCAGCATACTGATGATACCCTACCCCGTGGGAACGGATGATCTCACCCAGCGGCTTCATATAGATGTTAAATAGGAGAGGAGAAAGTACCGAGCCCTGAGGCACCCCATACTGCAGGGGCCTAGGGCTGGACCTCTCCTTCTCCAGGCACACCGACTGGGTTTATGCATTGTTTGGAACTATAACCCTCTCATCCTTGCCCTCCATTGTCCAGTTGTGTTACCCTAACATTTTGTGCGTCATCCACCTGCATATTTTGGGTTGGTTTTGTTATGGCTTTTTTTGGCCTTAAAGCATAACCCACACATCCATCTGTCTCATAGCAGTTTGAAAGCAAGAAATTGCAAGTAGATAAATAGGGACCACTTGGGTGGGAAATGGTCTTGGGGACATGAAAGGAGCCTCATTCGGGTGTCCCCTGAGCAGAGTTTCTCCAGGAAAAAATCCTTTCAACCCAGAATAATTTCCGACACAAAATTATTATTATATGATTTCAAAGTGTCTGGGAAAGTAGACATTAAGAGTGGCATCATTTATGCTTAGGAGCTGCTGAATCTTTAATTTATAACCTGTAACTGTTATTGCAAGTCTGACCAGTTTATCCTGCTATGGTAGTAGAGTAGACCCTACTGCCAGCAACTCAACGCTGATCTTCAGGCAGAAGTTAACTAACCTGACAACCCTGAGGACTAACGGCCTTGAGTGGCAAAGTCCACAGGGAAGGGTGATGGTCCCCAAGGGGATTAAATCCCACTTGGATCCATCTTGATGGAGGGCAGCAGCTTCATCCATCCTGGCCTGGGGGCTGAGGAGGACTTTGTGTGCCAAAAGAGTTCAGGACCAGAAAGTGACTCGTGGAACTGGATCAGAGGTACTATGGGTGTCATGCTGCGATGCGGAAGGCAAATGGAAGGCCACTGCATTATATTCGCAGGACAGTTTTCATGACTGGCAAAACTAAGAAAATTTACTTCTTAAAAACTATATAACCAGTCCCCCAGCCACAAAAGTCACACAACTTCCCAATTTTTGATTGCTGGATAATATAAAGTGATTAACAGCTGGAGAGTTAGAATTATAACCATTGTTTGTGAAAAATCCCCACGTACAGTATATTCTGTTTCCAATTTAGCTGCAAGGAGGGTGAAGCAGTCTTTCTTCATCACTCCATGTGTGGCTTTAGGAATAAAATACCCTACCTTTTTAATAACTTTTAATAATTGTCACAGTCTTATACCGCCACCTTGTGCTCTAAGCATGTTAGGTGTATTCCCATCTCTTATGGTCACCGGAACAGGGACATCCAAGGTGTTATAAGATACGGTATTTAAGATGTCAAAGTTAAATATATTTTTCAATTGGTGAAAGGGACAATGTAGTTGGGATTTAGCAAATTCGTGAGAAGCTCACCTGAGATATCAAAATTAAAAAAGGGAGTGATAAAAGAAAATAATTTTCAAGGAGGTTTTCTTGACTTTATGTTTGTGAACAGAGGAAAGTCGAATGCATGCAAAAGATCATGTCTTTTTAGAAGAGGCCTTGGGACAGTCTAAAAAAACTGCAATAAATTAATAAGTAAGCAAGCAAGTAAATTGGTGCAGGCCATCACAACTGGAAAACAGTGGGTTGCATAAAGCTCTCCGTTAATTCACAGTTAGTTTGTGGTGTGGGGATAACCCACTGGTTTGATCAAAATGGGTATCAATGCATCAGGGGAAAGAATCTATTAGGCCAGAGGTGCCCAAACTATGGCCCATGGGCTGAATCCGGCCCCCTATGACAATTCGTCCAGCCCGTGCCACCCATGTATGGGCGTGTTTTCCTTCTGCTTCCAGGAGCAATGAGGGCAGTGTCAGTTGGATGAACTGGTGTTGGGGTCCAGATCCGGCCCATGGGCCATAGTCTGGGCACCCCTGGTTTAAGAAGAGAAAGTGGCAGCCTAAAATCTATCCCATCCTGTTGCAAAACATCTGTTGCAAAACAGATTGCAAGGCACGTTTTACTTCTGCTTCCAGTGGGAGGAACCACGTGACTGGCCCACTGAACCTCATGACCGGCCCACGGCCGGAAATGTTTGGGCACCCCTGTGTAAGGCTAACCATTCTGAATCTCTGTACCTGCTGTGTATATGTTATGAAGTCTCACTCCCATGTCTGATGGAGTGGTATTGATCCATGAAAGCTCATATTTAAATACAGCAGACAGCATTTAAAGCAGGGGTGGCCAAACTTCAGCCTGTGAGCTGGATTTGGCCCATGGTACCAAATCATCCGGCCTGCACTGCCCTCACTGCTCCCAGAAGTGGAAGTAAAACATGCCCTTGCATGCGCAAAACGCTTGCGTAAATGCACCCGCGGCAGTTCTAAACACATTTTACTTCTGCTTCCAGTAGGAGGAACCACATGACCCACTGAACCACGTGACAGGCCTGTGACCCGAAAAGTTTGGCCACTCCTCACAATGTTTCTGTTTTGTTTACTCTCTGACGTGCCTGAAACAGAGACTAACACCGCTACTATTCTCAAAAGTTTTTTCATGTTGCTCTGTTTTCTTGGGGAAAACTAATACACTACTCAATTTATAAGTTTCGTTATGCTGGAATGAAACCCTCCCTAATATGTGGCCGGATATTTCATGTCTCTTTGGGCCACTTTCAAAATTCCTTCGGTCAGTCTGATTGAGGCAGAAACTCCAAATGTAACCGCTTCGCCCATACCACTTCCCTTCAGATCGATTTGTGACAAATTTATAAGATTCCTTTGCTGAGAAAATTTCGTCAAACTATCAATCAATCAATCAATCAATCAATCAATCAATCAATCAATCAATCAATCAATCAATCAATCAATCAATCTTAGGTTCCTTGGAAATTCCCAAACTTTTCATTCAAGGGACACCTCTATCTCGTTCTTCAGTCCCCATTTTGACCCATTTACTGTTGATTTCCTTTTTGCAACTAGCCACATTTTAAGGATTTGCCCCTTTGAAATGTGCATTATTTAACCTCGGTGAATTCCGATTTGCAAGTTTCCTGGTGCAAATATCCTAACGACGTATTCCAGAGGATAGTACCCAAAGAGGTTAAATAGAAACAAACGCCAAAAGAAGTCAAGGAGACATTTGTTTTGAAAATAACCACACTTGTTGAATTTCAGAAATATTCCCACCCCCTTTTCAAAATAAAATGTATTTATCAAGTGGTTTCTCTGTTTTCACTCCCCTTAGAGGGGATCATGCAAGCTTTTCCGAACAAGTTAATTTGTTCCTGTCATTTGAAGAAACAGGCCAAATTCAGTATTTCATGGCAACCTGTAGAGGCAGAAAGATAGACAGCACAATCAAGAATTTCCTTTAAAAATAAAAAGGTTAGGAGGAGTCAGAAAACTAGAAGGAAGAAAAGAGGCAGCAGTTGGGTACAAATTTCCTCCATTTTGGCTCTGCCCCATAAGCAGAAAGAAGCAACAATTTTTCAAAAATGTTTTAGATTCTATGCAAGGGATGCTCAACCTGTGGCCCAACGGCCAGATGCGGCCCTTAGTGCCATTTTATGTGGCCTCCCCCACTGCCTCCACCACACCAAGAAGTGCCATGTGGTAGAGGAAGGGCAAAGTTGTCTGAGGGAGCATTATTTCTATGCTCTGTGCTTACGGCTTTTGAGTTCTCTTTCGGAACAACATCGTGTTTCAAAAAGTGGTCCAGCTTCTCATCAGGCATCCAGGGGAAGAAAGCAGACAATTTATCTGTCGAGTAACAATCACAACACCAAAAATGTAGAGGAATGGGGCAATTTGGGCTCCACACTTTCTCGCTGCAAAAGTGCTCGTGAATTGAAGAAAATCTCCCTCATATGAGGAACATTCTCAAAAAGTAGAAAAAGTGGACTTTCTTTCAAGCGTGGGAAATGTCTCCGGAAGTCACAGACTTCTACCAGCTTAACTTGTCATGACATCTGACCTCAAGTTCACATCTCACTTTCCCAAGATTAGCCACACACCTGGTGGTGAACTCTTTTGGACATGAGGAAGAAATACAGGACCTCAAAGGTCATTTTAGCCCCTCAAACAACAAATCAATTCCTATTGCCATCGTCAAGATCCCTCACCACCACCACCACCCCCCGTTACAAAACTTCCACAAGAGGTGTCAGAGTCACCTTGAGCTTGGAAAGAAATTTTTTGACCTCCTAGACTTCTACAACCAGTATGGCTGACTGGGGGCTTCTGGGACTTGTAATACCAACCGTCTCTTTCATAGGATTTCCAATTTGTGGAATCCATGGGGACAGGGCACAGAGCCCGTCCTCTCCGTAAAATGAGTCTCTTGCGAAGTTCAGTTGGATGGTTTCGAGGAGGAGGAGGAGGAGGAGGAGGAGGAGGAGGAGGAGGAGGAGGAGGAAGAAGAAGAAGAAGAAGAAGAAGAAGAAGAAGAAGAAGAAGAAGAAGAAGAAGAAGAAGAAGAAGAAGAAGAAGAAGAAGAAGAAGAAGAAGAAGGAGGAGGAGGAGGAGGAGGAGGAGGAGGAGGAGGAGGAGGAGGAGGAGGAGGAGGAGGAGGAGGTGATATGGGTGCTCAAGATTTTGTAGGACTTCCTCTTTGGAAAAGTCTTGACACCTTGTAAATACTGAGCACTCAAAATATCTTCCGTTCCTTTCACTTCCTAGTTTCTGTCTCATGTGTTCCTTGTCTACATGTCTTTTGCTGAACCAAAACTCCCATGCGGGAGGTGGGATTCTGGCCACTTTCTTGAGATGCCCATTTCCAAGAGAGGACAAACAGCATCTCTGATTATTGACCTGTACTGAGAGACCTCTATTACTTTTTAATCCATAAAGACAACTGACTTCACCAAAGCATTAAGCCAGGGGTTCCCAACCTAAGGCCCGTGGGCCAAATCTGAACCATAGCTCCATTTCATGTGGGGGGCTCACCCCTCCAAGGACATTCATGAAACAAAATGGCCACCACTTTTGAAGCTGTTGGGACAAAATGGCCACCACCACCCCCATCATGCAGGCAAGGCAAAATGGCCGTCCGGTCCTCAAAGCTGACTGAGAGAGTATGACCCGGCCCCTGGCTTGAAAAGGTTGGGGACCCCTGCATATAAGCTCTCACCTTACATTTTTGGCACAGTAACATTTCTGCTTCCTGACTAATGGATCTCACACTGCACAGAAAAGAATCACACTGTGATACAGGGATAATGCAGGATTCCCCACAGCCAAACCATGGGTCTCCCACATCCTACTACAGTGGGGTAGATCAGATGGTACCTCTGAGCTCTTGGGGCAATGATGGTGTGAGATCTTTGTAAATGAGTTTGTTATCCTCTGGATGGTAAGCATTACAGAGCCGAGAAAAGTTACTGTGGATTCGGAGACCTGCAATTTTTTTTAAAAGTAACTTTTCTGGCCTCTGGTCTTTCTCATAGTTATGGCATGACAATCCAATCATGGTAACAAATGGCTTTTAAAAAACTGATCCCAGCCTCTTCAGCCAGAAGTAGTCTTTGCCTATGTGGCGGGAAAAGATCTTAAATTGTGTTTCATTGATATTTAAATAATGCTGGGGAGATGGGGGGGGGGGATGTTCTCCTTGAAGAAGGTCATGAAGATTCATTTGAAGGCCTTTGTTAGAGAAAGCAAAACGAGGCGTTAGAAGCATGTCCAAGTGGCTGTTCAGATTAAAAGCGAGTTCTTGTAGGCACAATTTCACGTACACACTTGGAAGAAAAGAAGAAGAAACCAGCCCATTCAAAAGCTCACCTTCGAAATCACAGATGTGGGGGCAGAGGATATATAGAGGTCAATGTCCGTTTTCTGTTTTTTGGCTGGTCAGTTTTCTCCTTGGCCTTAACGGAAGACCAGCACAAAGTTTCTTCTTTGTAAAACCACAAGGAGACGATTGGGAAAAGTTAAACAGTAAAAGAGAGAAGAAAATGGCAAAACTCCGTCACGTCTCTGCTGATGTAAACACAGACCTGTCGCAATGGCCTTCTTCCTTTTGCTAAAGAGTCCCCACCCCACTAACCCAAGACAAGAGTAGAAGAAAAGTAACTTTTTTTCCCGAGTAGACATGAGAAGGAGAGAGAGAGGATCTCATTGTTCTTCTGGATCCTGTGGTTCTAGGTACAGAAGGATGGTAGAACCATCAAGAACCACTGGCGGTCTCTACAGTAGACAGTTTATGGGGTCCTTTGGTAAGGATGAGCAATAGGTAAAGGTAAATATTGCCCTTGCTCGAAAACCAGTCGTATCCGACTCTAGGGTTCAGTGCTCATCTCTGTTTATAGCCAAAGAGCCAGCACTGTCTGCGTCTGCTTCCACGAACATGTGGCAAGCATGACTAGACACCGGAGTGCACAGAACGCTGTTTACCTTCCCCGCCGAAGTGGTCCCTATTTATCTACTTGCAATTTCTTGCTTTCAAACTGCTAGGTTGGCAGGAGCTGGGACAGAGATGAGTGCTCATTCCGTCATGCAGCCCTCAGCTCTTGAACTGCTGAACTGCCGACCTTCCAGTCATCAAGCTCAGTGTTGTAACCACTAAGCCACCACAATCCCTACAGGATGAACAATACTTGGGAATTAAAGCAGTACACACACACGTAGGCAGAGGTTTCTGAGTGTGAGACACCCCCCCCCCCATGAAGATGTAGCACCCACTTACGAATGTTGGGGTGAGAAAGGAAACTTGGAAATGTTCACTTGTTGGGTGATGGAGGGAGACTGGAAAAACCACCAATGGGGAGATGTGAAAGTTTGGAGAGCAGAAATGGGGGAACCATCTGCAAAAGGAACTTCCTTGTCCCACACAAAAGGAGGGGTTCTCCCAGAAAAGAGACAGGAAAAGAAATGTTCAGAACAGGGCAGGAGAAGTGACCCCCCCCCAGTGCGCGAGTTTCTTCGTGGAAGGCCACTTTCCTCTCTGATGTTGGCCCCATGGCTTGGTGGATCTCAAAAGCCCTTGATGTGGCAATAGGCTTCCAGGCTGGCGAAGAGAATGTAGAGGAACCAGAGGCCCATGAAGAGCGAGGAGGTGAGGATTTTGGCGGTTCGGGGACCCCCCAGCTCTCCCCCTATGTGCGGCCGGCGGCGGTACATGAGGACGCTGATGCAGACGAAGGCGAAGATGGTGAAGAGGGTGACGGAGAAGGCCAAGGTCCCTGTCTGGACCTCAAAGTTCTTGCCTTGGAAGGCCCAGTAGATGGCGGCCACCGACCAGGCCACCCCCAGGCCCAGGAAAACGTTGACCGCGTTGCTGCCTGTCACGTTGCCGATGGAGGCATCGGCGCACTGGTCTTGGAGGGCAGCCACTTTGCTGGCAAAGGTATCTGTGAGAGGAAGGAAGCAATGAAGAGAGGCAGGAAGATAGGGCAGATGTTAAGATGGTAGAGCAGATGTTCCCAACCTAAGGCCCATGGGCCAGGTCCAGCCCACAGCACCACTTAATGTGATCACTACTCCCTCCAAGGGCATTCAAGAAATAAAATGGCCACCACTTTGAAGCTGTTGGGACAAAATGGGCACTCCCATCGTGCAAGCAGGGCAAAATAGCCATCCAGCCCTTGAAGCTGACTGAGAGAGTATGACCATTATTACCAAAATAGCCCACTAGAGGCCACTATATATAGTGAATACCGTATTTGCCAGTACACAAAACACACTCCATTTTTCCGGTGTATTTTAAGGGGGGGAGTGGGTCTTATACACAAGCAAATACGGTAATTGTAAGTAAAAAGTTACTTCCAGAGGGAAGTAGCTCATTCTTTACCAAGTTTTGGGGGTGGGGGAGAGATTAACTGCAAATAATCAATTGTGAATAATTCTTTTCCAACAACCAAACTGTAGCTAAGTTACATCAGGATGGTAGGGAAAATAAGAAGCTATTGCTGGGAGGAACTGTAACAACTACTTTTTAAAAGTTGCACTTGGGTCTTGCGTAGACCATTCTTAGAGCCAAATCACGTACCATAGGAAATATTTTTTGCAGTTACAATATTTCCCCTTCAGACATGCAGGGTCACGAAACCTCCATGCCAGAGCAACCAGGCATGCAAATGAAGCTCACATTTGCCCCCTCGATGACCAATCACAAAGCAAGAGTGAGCCAATTTTCAAGAGATATGAAAGCTTGTGATAGGATAAACAGATGCTCTTTCCCTTCTTGAGTGAGCTCCGCTTCTAATAACAGGCTAACCGTGTCGTCTAGTTCTGCCCTTCCCCTCGGATAAATACCTGGAATGGAAGTTCCCAGTGCTACAAACACCACCGCATTGACCGAGTCTTTGAGGCCAACGGTGCAGCCAAAATGGGAGGCCAGGTCCCCGATGAGCGCCGTCAAGAGCCCGATCACCAGGATGCTGACGCTGAAACAGGCCCAGCCGTTCCAGTACTCGGTAGGTGGCACACAGGCAAAGAGAACTTTCCAGAAGACGGTCAGAAAGTGCATGACGTAGTCAAAGCAGGAGGGGAGCCGCTCCTCACGGCCGTCTTCCTCGTCTTCTTCATCACCTAGAAACAAAGAACATGGAATATGTCGATAAATGAAAGATTGACACGTGAATTAAAATTTTTAAAAAGGGATTTTTAAAAGACTGACTTTAGAGAGATATGGGGAGAATTTATTTATTTGAGTGGAAGAGAAAGGAGGAAGGCCAGGGCAAGAATGTGTATCTTTTGGACAGAGGGGAGAAATTTATAGATCAAATGGTATATAGAGAATAGCCAGATAATAATAATAATTTCATGAAAGAAATTATTCTGGGTTGAAAGGATTTTTGCTGGAGAAACTCTGCTCAGGGGAATGCCCGAATGAGGTTCCTTTCATGTCCCCAAGATCTTTTCCCACCAAAGTGGTACCTATTTATCTACTTGCAATTTCTTGTTTTCAATCTGCCAGGTTGGCAGGAGCTGGGACAGAGACAGGCACTCATTCCATCATGCAGCACCTGGGTCTTGAACTGCCGACTTGCTGGCCTAGTTAGATAAAGGTAGATAATGTCCCACTGGTGGTGGGTGCCCGCAATGGTTTATATAAGTTTGTTGTCGTTTTAAGATTCTGTGTATTCTTTTTTTCTTATATTTTGTATTTGTATGCTGTTGGGTTTTTTTTATTCTTTATATTTATATTTGGATGATAATAATAATAATTGATCAGGGAATTAACAGAGGCAGAGAAGGAAGCAAATAAAATATGCAAATAAAAACGAGAAACCCAAAACAAAAGGAAGAAACTTCCGGTATGGCTCATTTTGGCCAGTAGGGGGCGCCAATAACCATTGGACAGCGCTTGCCTATATGAGTTGTACACAAGTAGGATACAAGCAACAACTGAGTGTGTAGGAAGCCATGAAGGAATGGAAAGCAGATTTCCAGACCCACACCGCAGAGTGAGCTTCCGTCTCTGTCCCACCTCCTGCCACCCTAGTGGTGAGAAAGAGGGGATGTGGAAGGTTGACCTCCATAACGAAGACCTACCTGCGCTCACAGTAATTGCCTCCAGAAACTGCTCCCTCCACGAGTGGGTACCAATCACCAGGGCCAGGTTCGTCTTCTTAATTAGCTTGTCCACTGTGTTCTGAAGAAGAGAGAGTGACAGAGGAACAATGAGGTGGGTGGGGAAGTTGGTATGTTTGCGGCATTTCTTGAGCTTGGGACATGGGAGAGTCCGAATTTGGCCAACTGCATTTCAATGTCATGGGTCACAAATGAAATTGCTTCTTTATTTAGAGCAGAGGTTGCCAACCTTTGGATTTTTGGACTTCAGTTCCCAGAAGCCTCAGTCAATTCCCCAAAGCACTGATCAGCCAATGTATTGGCTTAGGCTTCTGGGAATTAAACTCCTCCTGTATCAAATCAGGAAACAAACTTTTTTTTTTTTTTAGGAAAAATGCAGGAGGAAGTTGATGCCTTTTATGGGTTCACTTTAAAAATCACACATTGTTGCAAACTTTCATAATTCAAAGATTACTTCATCAGGCAATGATGATGATGATGATGATGATGATCCTGATCCTCATCCTCATCCTCATCCTCATCCTCATCTTCATCATGGCATGTTAACCACCACCTGACACTCGGCATTGAGTCACTGGAAGTAGGGTCTACTCTATTACCATAGCAGGATAATCTGGCCAGACTCTCTATACCCCTTAAAAACTCACAAATTTCACCACCATTCTGCCTAAAACCTCCATGTCTGACCCTTCAAATATCCAAAACATGCCACCATTTTGCATCCACAAAGGCTGTTTGCCCAAATAGCCAAAAAGCATAAAGTGAGGAGAAATGGACCTTCTACAGAGGGGTCTCATCAAAAAACCCATGTTAAGATGATCTCTCGATCCGAATGATCCATCCCTAAGAAAGAGCATCTCGTCTATTTGCTTGTCAAAGTTTCGGATGGAATTTGGGACTTGGAGTCTCTCTCCTTACCTTGAAATCGTACGATTCCTCAATGATGACTTCCAGGCGGGAATTTTCACCCAGGATGGGCTTCCCCATCTCAGCAATCCGGCGGGCTTCTTCCTCCTCGGCCGTCAGCTTCTTGTCAGTGTCGTCTGGGGGGGAAGAAAACCCAAATGTGAGAGAAAGCGGAGTGAGAACAGGGTAGGACGGAAGAAGACAAGGCCCCTAAGGGTTCATCTTCCAAACAATATTTAGGGCTTTTCTGAGCCTGAGTCAGCCTTGATTACCATCAGGATTGAACTCACAATGTTAGCAGCAGTTCATCAGCTTAACCACTGTCTCTATATAATATTATTCTCCATATCAGGGGTTCCCATCCTTTTCAAGCCGGGGGCCGGGTCAGGCTCTCTCAGTCAGCGTCAAGGGCCATTTTGCCTTGCCTGCACGATGGGGGCGGCCATTGTGTCCCAATCACGTCAAAAGGGTGGCCATTTTGTTTATTGAATGCCCTTGGGGGGTGGGAGCCACATGAAATGGTGCCATGGGCCAGATCCGGCCCACAGGCCTTAGGTTAGGAACTGCTGCTCTGAAGCCAGAGTTCATAGAATCTTCCAAGCAGGGAAGCCATATGTTCCCAAGCCCCATCTTGGAGCCAAGCCCGTTGTGACTCTGATTTTTCTGGCTTCCTGGCTCCGTCCCTTCCCTCGGCTTTGGAGAACTTCCAAGAGAGGAGCCTTTGCTAAAGCCTCTTCGCCCGCGATTGTCATTTCCACCATCGGGTGCCAGCGAGAGCCCACCCGCAAGATGTTAATTTGTAAAGACCATGTGTTCGAATCACGTGGCAACACCCCCTACTCACCACCAAGAGGAGAAGAAATGGGGCAGGATCTGGCACGCACAGAAAGGGAGATGTCATCCCATCTGCCTACCGCATTTTGCTCTCAAGAAGGTCAAGATGGGAGGCAAAATCCTGACACTGAAACGCAACATGAGATGGCACCACAGCCGGATCCATTTCACAGACCTTAGGTTGGGAAACCCTTATCAGAGATCACCAGATCTTTCCATGGTCATGTGGCAGACATGACTAGATTCCAGAATGCATAGAACACTGTTACCTTTCCTGCCAAAGGGACACCTATTTATCTATTTGCAATGTCTTGCTTTCGAATGGCTAGGTTGGCAGGAGCTGGGGCAGAGGATGGGCGCTCACACCGTCAAGTAGCACTGGGGTCTCAAACTGCTGACCTGCCGACCTTCCGGTCAAGTTCAGCATCTTAACCATGCCAGAAATTAAGGAAGCCAGTTTTTATTCTAAATGATAAATTTTGTGTTTCTCTTTCGGTCTCTGCTCTGTTTGTTTTTTACTCCAAAGAGCAAATCTTGGCAGTTCTGGGTGTCAAATGACCTCTTCTTCTCTTTCCCTCTTCATTTTGCAGCAAAATTAGCACCATCTGGCCCCTGTTATCCCACTGCAAGCTGCCCTCACATTGAGCCAGCCTGCTTACCGCCTCCACAGGTGGCCGACATCTCCCAGGAGGGGGTAACACACTTCCATCCAAACCTTTCCAAAATTGGCTCGGGTGCCTCACGTCAAGCAAGCAAGGGAACATGTCTGAGCATGGAGGCAGTGAAGCCTTGTTCACAAGGCTGGGGGAAGGTTGTTCCGCTCCAGATTGCTCCAAGCCACCTGAACAATTCACAGCCAAAGATGAGAAGGCTGTTGGAAATGGAAAGGTGTGAATTGGTGTGACTGCAGGTGTTAGACTACAGGATTGGCCCACATGTAGGGCACATGGAACATCTGACCTGGTGCGTTGATCTCTTCTTCTTCTTCTTCTTCTTCTTCTTCTTCTTCTTCTTCTTCTTCCTCCTCCTCCTCCTCCTCCTCCTCCTCCTCCTCCTCCTCCATATCTTATTCCGAATACTGGCTATCATCATGGCAATCAGCCATGAAGATTGCCCTGAGAATATAATACAGTGGCCTTCCATTTGCCTTCTGCATCACAATGTGACATCCATACCATTGATCCAGTTCCACAGGTCACTTTCTGGTCCTGAGCCTTTGGGGCACTTAAGGTCCTCATCAACCCCAAGACAGGATTGATGGAGCTGCTGCCCTCCACCATGATGGATTCAAGTGGGTTTTAATCCAATTGGGGACCATCACCCTTCCCTGGGGACTTCTGGCACCCAAGGCCCTCAGTCCTCAGGGTTGTCAGGTTAGTTAACCGCCACCTGATAATCAGTGTTGAGTCACTGGCAGTGTGGTCTACTCTATTACCATAGCAGGATAGCCTGGCCAGACTCAGTTATAGGGGGGGTAAACAGGTACGAAATTAGAAGATGGAAGAAGGAGCTCACTGGACAAGGAATACATTTAAAGGAGGATATGGATGAGGAACTCAACCTCCCCTACGTCATTTGGAGGACCCTGAATAGGCTGAGGGTTGGAGTCCCTAAATGCAAGACCGACAGGCTCAAGTGGGGGATGTTGGAAGACAACAACACTCTGTAAATGTGGAGAGAGAAAGAATTCAGGTCATTTGCCAGTTACTACAGGAAGAGGAAAATGCCAGATAAATCTAGGGCAGTGATGGCTAACCTTGGCACTCCATGTGTTCCTGAACTTAAATTCCCATAAGCCCTGATCAGCAGTTGTGCTGACTTGGGCTTCTGGGGATTGCAGTCCAAGAACACCTGGAGTGCCACGGTTGGCCACCACTGACCTAGGACATGAGAAGAGCATTACCAACTGTGGAAACAGATGGGGAAAAAACCTTCATGGCACTGGGTAAGGCCTGTTTGGATCTACAAGATCTTCAGGTGGGGAGGGAGGGTGGAGGAAGAGGAAGGGGGAGACTTGATTTGCGAAAGAAGAACTGGTTAGGAAAGAGAGATAAAGAGTTTGGGAAGAACTTACCTTGACTGAGTAAAAGGGCTGTAAAGAAAATGGAGAAAGAGATAGGTTATACAGTTTGTCAGTGAACAGACAGAAAGGTTTATGGTCTAAGAAAGGAGACAACCGGGGAGAACAGGGGGAGATGAAATAGTTTAGGTCCCCATCAGCATATTATTGGAGCTGTAGATTTTTTAAAAAAAAAAATCAATGTTTTCCATCTCTGGGTGATGATGAAAGTCAACAGGACTTGCACCATTTCCTAATCTTCTTCCCTGATGGGTTACATGGTGAACCTCAAGAATTCCTGAGGATAGTATGAAGGCCACAATATGATCTTGTGTTGTTGTTGTTGTTGTTTTGAGAGGGGCAGTTAGTGTGTGTGTGTGTGTGTGTGTGTGTGTGTGTGTGTGTAACAAGAAGGTGTTCCTCCAGTCCACTTACCTGAGATGCCACGTTTCAACCACCGTGGTTGGCCCAATTCAATAAAGAAGTTGTCCTTTTTCTCGTATTCTTCAACATCCACGATTTTCACATAAAGGGATTTCCTGGCCGGGAGAAGAAAGGGAGAAAGTGTTGGTGTCTTATTGGGATAGAGTTTAGGCAACCACCTCTGGAAAAGTAGTTTGTTACAAAAAGACTTCTGAAGCCTCCCAACAGGGTAACTCTGTACCTTTCTTTAAAAAAAAAAGTAATGTATTGGTCCTCCATTCATTGCATAACTAGTTACTTTTCACTTCCTCTTTAAGGAAAAAAAATCCATCTAAAATATCAAGAAAATGGCCTAAATGAGCGATTGACCTGTAAAAAGTTCTTGACAAACTAAATACGTTTAGCCTGTTTCAGCCTGTACAGCAGAAACAAAAACTTATATTTCTTTGAAGCCTTAAAGCAGGGGTTCCCAACTTAAGGCCCGTGGGCCGGATCCACTCCAAGGGCATTCAAGAAACAAAATGGCCATCCCCTTTGTAGCTGTTGGGACAAAATGCCTACCCTCATCGTACAGGCAGGGCAAAATGGCAGTCCGGCCCTTGAAACTGACTGAAAGTGTGACCCCGGTCCCTGGCTTGAAAAGGTTGGGGACCCCTAACTTAAAGACTAACAAATTTATTTCAGTGTGAGCTGACATGAATTATAACCCACTTCCTTGGACACAGATATTTTTCTTGATACTTCTAAAACTTACTTTCTTGGGGTGCTTTGTATTTGACAGGATTCCCCCCCCCCCCAATTCTTATTCCATTTTGTTACCATAATCTCACTTTTCACCTCTAACATAACAGAAAGAAGTGAAAAGCCATCATGAATAAACGAGTCTGCTTCGGAAATGTCAATTATGATGGTGATGCTGATTTCACTCTCACCATTTCCATTGTGACAAAAGACTATTTAACTATTGCTGTCCAAGGTGCTGAAACTAATTATTTCCACTATATTGAGTTTTGAATTTTGGAGATGCCTATTTTATTTCAGCATAATTTCCCTTTTGGGTTTAAGCGGCTGTTGCAAATTCAGTCCCCTTCCTTCACCAACCTACCTGTGTGATGCATATGTTCACAAATACATCACTATCAACACAATGACTAAATATGCTTGTTTTCTGTCATTTCTTTAGGGAGGTCAAGGGAATATAATCAGAGTTTTCACCTTATGGCCAGAGCATACATATAAAGAAATCTCTTTCTGGAAGGAGCGCTCTGGCAACTGGGTAAAAAAAGATAATCGTGAAAAGAACAGTTAAAATAGAAACACCTGTTAAGGCAGTTATTTCTGGAATATAAGCAACAGTTGATTTCACATGACTCATTCCAGTTTCGGGCATAATAAATAGGAGGAGAGAGAAATTTATTTGAACATATTTTAGTCCCTAAATTAAAATCTATATCTACAAAAAAAAATTAAGTGCATTCACCTTCATGTATCACTGAAGTAAATAAACATGAAAACACTCAGGCATTTAAAAAAACATAAAATCTATGTCAGCTATAAATTAGTCTTTTTCTGAGGTCTAAAAATATCTCAATTATAATTTCTCTCTCATTTATGGAAAACCTAGAATGCTGTTCCTCAGGCAATTCTTCCAAGTAAAATAAATTTTATTTACAGATGACACTATTGGTACAGTTTTGTTTCCTTGGATATGTCAGATTTCCTCACTTCCTCGGGCGCATCTTGGCAAACATTTGGCCCTGATTTCTTCAAGAATATACCTCTTTCTGAGTCATTTTTCCCCAGCCCACGTCTAGTTTGTCATGGCTAATTATTCATTTCATTCTGTCCATTATTTATTTCATCCTACCTTCTCTTTCCTTCCATATTTCTAAAGGGGACATTAAAGTCTGACACAATTTGAAACACACACACTGTAAACAATTGATGTAATATTCATATTTCCTCTTTCAGATCACTTAAATGTTAGGGAAACCAAACTGAAAATATCCATCCCAAATTCCTGGATTTCCAATTAGACCACTGACACCATTCTCAACCCCCCCACCCGACCCTGGTGAATTTTAACCAGCTTCTTCCCCCTTACAAAATAAAAATGAAGAGCTGGTTTGGGCCAGAAAGGAATTCCCTCCTTTCTCAGCCCAAATTACTTCACCTTTCCCAAACAAGACAAATCAATTAAAAGGCCTTAATCCGGGGGAGAAGGAGGGGGCTATCTCTCTCTCTCTCTCTCACACACACACACACACACACACACACACACGCACACTTGGGGAGGCCTTGGTGCTCTCAACCCATCCTCTTTCCATCATCAGCACCGGGGAAAGGTTGCCATAGCAACTGAGAATCCTTCATGTTGACACGAAGCTCAGAGAAATCAATTACTGCCAAATTACATCGAGCCCACCTCTCCCCCTAAAATAAAAACAGGGAGGGCACAGGAGTGGGTGGAGGGATGAGAAAGGCACAAGACCCTCTGAGGGCTGGGGGTGGCAGAGAGAAGAGAGACGAGCGGAGGAAATAATGCCAACCGATTTATATCTCTCTTTTTCCAACCCCTTTGTCAAACCAGAGCCTGACATCTCCTTCTTTCCTAGCAATTCCTGAATGGGCAGAGGGTTGGAGTGTCTATATACTGAGGGTCAATGTTTGATCTGGACACAAAGGAAGAGGAGGAGGGGGAGAATGTGTGTGTTATGCAGAAGAAGAAGAAGAACAAGAAGAAGAACAACAACAAGAAGAAGAACAACAAGAAGAAGAACAAGAAGAAAAAGAACAAGAACAACAAGAACAAGAAGTGGAGGAGAAGGAGAAGATTCCATTGGCTAATATATTATTCCCAAAATTTACACCGAGTCTCAGTTCAGGTGATATTTGGCAAGAGGGAGACATCTGTCTTCTTCAGGATGTTGCAGTTCACTTGTTCATTTCTTTTTTTTAAGAGTGAGGAAAGAAAGAAAGAAAGAAAAATGTTTGTGTGCACCTGAAAAGCTTCTGCCATTCCAAACAGCCTCTACCAATCTGTCTTCTCTCCCCCCCCCCTTCAATTATTTTGCTTAGTATTTTCCAGCCTGGCCCCCCACTGCCCTCCCAGCATGCGCCAGACAGACTCCACGCGTGGGTGTGCCGGTAGGATTCTGCCATGACTTGGAGAAAACACCTTTTCTGCACCACAGCGGGCAAGATGCTCTAGGTCCATGATGGTGAACCTTGGCACTCCAGATGTTCTTGGACTTCAATTCCCAGAAGCCCAAGCTCCCTGTGAATCTGCACGAATAGGTTTACTGAGATTCATCTGGCCCGCGCCGCTCTCGTTGCTCCTGGAAGCAGAAGTAAAACACAGAAAGGAGCCTCATTTGGGCGTTCCCTGAGCGGAGTTTCTCCTCCAAAAACCCTTTCAACCCAGAATAATTTCTGACATGAAATTATTATTATTATCTCCATCCTGAAATTTCCCATGGTACTGGTTGAAGAAGCGCCCAACTTTCAAAAGACCACAAGAGGTTAAGGTACATAATCTGATTGTAGACTGTGATATTCTTTCATCCGATGGATAGCTCAGTGGTTTTAGGTTCAGTATCAGGTTTTAGAGCTAAAGGTTGCGAGTTCGATTTCCCACAAGGTTTCCTTGACAGGGGATGGACTTGATCAGGGGTTCCCAACCTAAATCCTGTGAGCCATATCTGGCCCATGGCATCATTTCATATGGCCCCCATCTCTCCAAGGGCATTCTAGAAACAAAATCTTTGGTTCTGGATGGGGCAGTTTTGCCCCAAACAGACCTGGTGTGTAATCTGGGGGTCCTCTTGGACTCACGACTACTGCTCGAAGAGCAGGTGGCAGTCGTGGCCAGGAGGGCTTTTGCACAACTTCGTGTAATACGCCAGTTACGCCCGCTCTTAGATCGGGACTCCTTGCTCATGATCACACATGATTTGGTCACCTCCAGACTAGATTATTGTAATGCGCTCTACATGGGGCTGCCCTTGACGACCATTCAGAGGCTTCAACTGGTCCAGAATGCGGCTGCCCGGGTGGTGATGGGGTGTGGGTGCTATGCACATGCCTCTCCTCTGCTTCGGGAGCTGCACTGGTTGCCAGTTTGCCTCCGGGTGCAATTCAAGGTGCTGGTTATCACCTTTAAAGCCCTATATGGTAGTGGGCCAGGATACTTAAGAGACCGCATCACCCCAAGAACATCTGTCCGTCCCACAGGACTGGACCGGAGAGGCTCCCTAGTTGTTCCATCAACCAGAGAGGCACATCTCTCTGGCACTAGAAGGAGGGCCTTCTCTGTGTCCGCTCCAGCCCTATGGAACCTCCTACCAACTGAGCTACGTCTTCAGATGGATTTGCTGTCTTTTAGGAAGAACTTAAAAACATGACTGGCGGGACAGGTATGGGGTCCTGGCGGTACCATGACCCCAGCTCGCTGGCTTGTTTGAGCTCCCTCTCCCCCCTGGTCTTTTAATCTTTTTAATCTTTTGTTTTTAAGTTTTTAACTTTTAAATTATTATTGGGACCTGTGGATTTTTATAAATTTTAAAAACTTTTTAAATTTTATATTTGTAATTTTGAAGTTTTTAACAATGGGTTTGGGTTGGGTTTTATTATGCTTTTATGATGTTGTAAACCGCCCTGGGTCACCCCAGCGAGAAGGGTGGTATAAAAATATAAATAAATAAATAAAATGGCTACCTCATTTGAAGCTGGGACAAAATGGCTACCCCCATCGTGCAGGTAGGGCAAAATGGCCATCTGGCCCTCAAAGCTGACTGAGAGAGCGTGATCCGGCCCACAGCTTGAAAAGGTTGGGAGCCCCTTGACTTGATGTTCCATAGAGTCCCTTCCATCTCCACGGTTCTACTACAACTTTTAATTCACTGTTAGAGATATTTCTATTTTTATACCCAGGACAGGTGGGCCAAATCTTGACCCAGAGGCCCTTAACGTTTGCCTTCGAGTTCTGTGATGATCCCACCATCAGATGCTTTTACAATCTCCAAGGGGCACCGTATCCTATTTCATCTGGGACTGGGATGGGGTTTCATATATATATATATAGTTCAAGACTTTCATTGAAGAAGCAATTATTTCCATCTTTCATGCTTAGGGCCCCTGCTAACCGAGCTAGAGAAGATGAAGATGGAGCAGCATTAATATTTCATTGGGTGCTAAAATATTTATCTGCACCCAGTAACTGTATCATGAGCTGTTAGGGTAGGAGTTAGGCTCCTCCTCTGAATGGACTACTCTAAGTTAGGTCTCTTGTTACATTAACTCTGCTTTGCACAGCAAAAGGAATCCAGATTTCTGGGTCTTGGCTTCCGATGTGGATGGATGCAAAATGGTGCATCTACCCTCTTCTTCTTCAAATGCCGTATCCAATCCAAATACTGGTTGTCATCGTAAAGATGGTCTTCCCGTTCTCAACTCCTCCGAACAATTCTTCCGAGGACCTTCCACTTCAATCTCTCAGGGTCTTCAGCCACGAAGTCCCTCAACATTCAGGGCCTCTTTCTTCCCAGTGATCTTCCCTTGCATTAGTTGGAGCTTTATGTCATTGTGAGTTGCCACATTTTCCTTCCTGACACACCATTCCTTCAAAGCTCCATGTCTAAAGGATCAGATTTGCAAAAGAAGCCTGTGTTTTCCTCCTAGTGATCAGCCATAAAAACTCAAGCAACTAATTTGCCATATATGAATGCACTGTGAAGCTCCTGCTCCTCTCCTCCTCCGCCAAACACTCACTGCTCAATTGCTGGCAGTAGGGTCTACTCTATCACCATAGCACAGGGATTATCAACCTGTAGCCCATGGGCTGGATGCGGCCCATGGCACCATTTCATGTGGCCCAACACCACCTCCACCGAACCCAGAAGCGCTATGTGGAAGAGGAACGGCAAACTGGCCATTCAGCCCCCAAAGCTGTCTGAGGGAGCGTGACCCGTCCCCTGGATTTAAAAGGTTGAGCTCTCTTGCCTTAGCAAGATAACCTGGTCAGACTGGCACACTCATGCTAATAAGAACAAATATCTGCTACCTCTCAAGGGAATTCTCCTTCGAATGATGTGCAAATTGTCTAGTCAGGATTTAAGGCCTCATGGCTCCTCTGAGTCCGTCACTATCCGATGCAAGTAAGATGAGTTTGAAATGTACGATTAGGGTATTCCAAGCATCTCCAAGTCTGGCAAATTGAAGCATTTGTTCCTTCAGGTGCAGGGGGAAAGAACTCATCTCACGCTCAGGGGAACTATTTGTCAGATGCTGGAGTTGTTGCAGAGTGCCAGCCATCTGTCACAACCTCCATTCGCAAACAATTCAATGTGCTTTTTTTAAAAAAAGAATATGTTTGGAGAAACAAGATGTTTGCTCCGGATGAGCGACGCCTACCCCGGCGGGATCCTGAATTTGCATGTCAAAACAACCCTTAATGAAAGATCAGGAAGGCAGCCTCCCGAGATTTAGCGTGATATAAACAGACACATTAAAGTGCAACCTCTGATTTCACTTCTGACAAGCCAAAAAAGCACCGGTGTGTGTGTGTGTGTGTGTGTGTGTGTGTGTGTGTGTGTGTGTGTGTGTGTGTGTATGTGTGTGTGTTCCTGGTTGGGAATACTTTGAGCCACATAATGTTCCCCATAAGTAAAGCAAAATGCAGGTATGCTGTTGATCCACAAGGGAAGGATGGGTTTCAAAAACACCACTGGTGGGAAAGACTGTGAAGACACCAAGGATGGGTTTCACCTGGTACTTCATCAGGCTAAGATGGAGCTCCAGTGGCTCTGTGGTCAAGAAGCTCGCCTTGTTAGCTGGAAAGCCGGCAAGTCGGCAGTTTGAGATGGAGTGAGCTCCCATCTCTGTCCCAGCTTCTGCCACCCTAGCAGTTCGAAAGCAAGAAATTGCAAGTAGATAAATAGGTACCACCGGTGGGAAGGTAAACAGCATTCCGTGCACCCCTGAGTCTAGGCATGCCTTCCACATGTCCACAGAAGTGTCTGCAGATGCAGACAGTTGTGGCTCTTTGGCTGTAAACAGAGATGAGCACTGGATCTTAGAATTGGATACAACTGGCTTTCAAGCAAGGGCGACCTTTATCTTTACCTTACTCATAAAAGCTAACATGAAAATACAGCAGTTAGACTTTAAAGCCAAGGTGCCTGAACTTTTTGGGCCACGGGCCGGCGACACGGTTTAGGGGGCTGGTCACTATGGCCTGGGACCCGGATGCGGTCCCCGATGCCAATTCATCCGGCCCACGTAGCCCTCATTGCCATATGGGAGTGTTTTGGTTCCGCTTCTGGGAGTGACGACAGTTTTGCAGGCCGGATGAATTGGCATTGGGGTCGGATCTGGCCCCTGGGCTATAGTTTGGACACCCCTGCTTTAAAGTGGCACAACATTTGTTTTGTTTTATCTACTCTCTGATAAAGATAAAATGTTCCTGTATGAAACTAAATCCCCTCCTAAGCATTCAAAGCAAGCAAGCTAAACAAACACGGATCTCTCCTTGAACAAACCGCTTTCTGATATATAAAAAACCCATCAGTTCCACCTGTTCAAAAAACCCAAGTATCTGTTTGATCAGATCTCTGACAGATCCGAGCCAGGAGCTCTTCCCAAACCTCTTGATACAGAACAAAATACTTGGGCCGGGGAAGGCAAAGCAATAAGGCATTGTGCAGGGTGAAGATAAATCTACACCAAGCTACCGGAGAGGCAAACATGCTCCAGGGAACTGGGTTTTAATAAAGAAGCCAGCTGCACCGGCCTTGGGTGTGTGGGTGGGTGATGAAGAATTTGCTGGCTGCGACAGCGGGGGCGGAATTGGCAGCAGCAGAAAGGAAGAACACACACGCACCGGAGAAAATGCAATTTTTGTTTAAAATATATATATATATGTGCGAGCTGCAGGAAAAGACCAGGTGTGCCAAGCGATTTCAGGGGAGAAGCCAAAATCTGGCCCAGGGCAACAAGAATCCTGCAGAAGCAATGAAGAAAGAGAAAGGATTGCCAAAATATAAAACTAAAAAGGGAATGTATGCATGGTGCGTACACCAATCCAGCTGTATACGCATATACCCGGGCCACAGTGACTTAGTGGTTAACATGCTAACCTTGACAACCGGAAGATCGGCAGGTCAGCAGTTTGAGATGTAAGTTATAGAGTGAGCTTTCGCCATCTGTCGTGCCAAACTTGTATGAAAGCAAGACATTGCAAGTAGATAAAGAGGTACGGCTTCGGCAGGGAAGGTAACAGTGTCTAATCGTGCCTGCCATGTGACCACAGAAACGTCTGGAGACATAGACAGCACTGGCTCTTTGGCTGTCAACGGAGATGAGCACTGACCCCCTAGAGTCAGACACGACTGGCTTTCAAGCAAGGGCGGCCTTGGCGTATGCATAAAATGTGGAAACTGCCACAGTCTCTAGAATGTTCTGTTGGTCTCTAGAAGATAAAAAATTTTAGTGGGAGAGGAATGGAAAAGCAAATATTTCACCAGCTGTTTGATGGCATGGAGGACAGCAGCCGTACTTGGGTTACGTTAGTCATTTGTCCCATGATTTATGCCAGATTGGACGCAGATGAATTCGGACCGAAACCCGGAGATGACATGATGAAAAGCTCAGTGCAGGGAAACCTGTTGTAGAATTGTGTTTTCCAAATGGGAATCTAACTTTTTTTGTTCAGGCAATATAATTGATTTAGATTTGTTCTGATTTGGGTTGATGTTCTTGTCCAATTTTTGTCCGCCAAGAGATCCTCTCAAGAGGATCCTTTGTTTAAAAGTTTCAGCAGAGTTTCATTCGAGCACTTAAAAAGAAACCAACAAGGGAAAAAAGAGAGAGAGGTGGAAATTGCCAATTAGCACCTTGTCAGCACCTTACCGTCTGCTCCTGCTGTTGAGTCTATGTGTCAATTGAGTTCGCTGTCTCTGACCTACAAACGCCTCCAAATTGTTATCTGTGGTGATTCATGCAGGGAAGCTCAATTTGATAAACTGTGAATGCACAATAAATCAAACCATCTCCCCTCCCCTCCATGTATACAGGAGTTGTAGTCTTATTTCCAAGATGGGGAAAATGGGTCAAGCATTTCTTGGTCTCTTGGGAGATCCACTTGGAGATGGTCAAGATGGTCAAGATGCCTCTTCTCTTCAATGGCCATGGAACGATTGAACCAGCATCTAGCCATGGATGACGTGCACAGTTCCTTCGGCAAGCCTTGTTTAGAACAGGAGGTCAGTGTTGAGTTAAAGGAAAATATGTCTATTGGTTGCAAGATGATTGTGTGAACCCCCCGTCAGAATGAGAATTCTGATATAGAAAGGTGTCTGTCCTTTACATAAGGAAGATTTGACACAGGATGTGAGGCTAAACTGCTCCCAAAGGAAAATTTCACTTGCTATGACAGACCAAAAGTAGTGACAGGCTGGTTTAAACCAAGGCCCATTCTGCACCAGAGTTGTTTTGGGGAACTACCATTCCCATGATCCCCTAGCCATTCCAGCTATAAACAGAGATGAGCACTGAACCCTAGAGTTAGATACAATTGGCTTCCAAACAAGGGTGACCTGTACCTATCTGCAAATGACATAACAGCTTTGGTTTGGTTTGAGTTTGGCCGGCAGGGGTAAATAGGGGTTTCATTTGCTTGTCAGGTTGCTCTGGCATGGAGCTTTGAGGAAATGGCCTCTCTGGAGGGAAAATGTTTTCGTAACAGGGATTATGCATTTTAATTCAAGTGTGATCTCATCCCAGGCTGTTTGTGGAAGTTGACGAATATGTTTCTCCCTAAAAAAAAAGACCTAGAGGGAATTTTCAAACTATTGTCAGCAGATCTCATTTATGGTTTGTAACAGGCTGGTTTCTCTACAACTCAGGTCTGGAGCATGCATTGTGTCCATTCCTTGGTCTGCACGTATTTATTCGGTGCTTCTGCTGGATTCCTGGCAGGTACCTGAGAATGAAGAAATATATCCTTCTCAGCCCTGCTGTTCTCGTGGCATCTGATCAGAAGCTGCCAGCATGAGCTTCCAGGGAACACGCCGACTTTGCCAGGCCGTGCGCTCAGCACCGGTAATGTTTCGGTCATATCTTTCTTAACGACTCCGCTCGGAGGGAGGAAATTGCTGTGGGTGGTACGAGGGGGCGGCAAAGCAGGTCAGGCCGCAATCGCTTTTATTGCTCAACGCAGGGAATGCAAGCATGCATCTGGGAATTAGTTCATGAAACTGAAATTGGGAGGCAGCAGTAAAAGAGAGGAACGGGCTCAATTCAGTGTGGAGAGACACCAGAGGAAATGGCCCACAATTCAAGGGAAAGGGAAAGGTGACCCTTGCTCAAAAGCCAGTCGTGGGTTCGGTGCTTATCTCTGTTTATAGCCTAAGAGACACCGCTGACTGCACCATGGACACGTGGCAGGCATGCCTAGACACCAGAGTGCACGGAACACTGTTTACCTTCCCACCGAAGTGGTCCCTATTTATCTACTTGCAATTTCTTGCTTTCAACCTGCTAGCTTTGCAGGAGCTGGGACAGAAACGGGAGCTCGCTCCGTCGTGCAGTGCTCGGGAATCGAACTCAATTCTAGATCACCTCTAAAAATAATTTAAAAATTGTTTTTTTCCTCTTGTCCAGGAAAGCATTTATTCAGTCGACTAGCAGATGACGCTTCATTTTGCTATCTGTTGCACAGAAAGATTGCACCATACGCCAGGTTTAAGTTATCAATCACAATCTTACCCTGGCGCAGAAATATTTCTGACTGCACATCCCAAAGGTTGATTGGAGGAGGTGTCTTTAAAACAGGGTTGCCCAAACTACAGCCCACAGGCCAGATCCGGCCCCCAATGCCAATTCATCTAGCCCACGCCACCCATGTCGCTCCCAGAAGTGGAAATAAAACACATTTTACTTCTGCTTCATTCATTCATTCTGCTTCATTCAGGGCAATGTGGGCCAGATGAATTGTCGTTGAGGGCCGGATCTGGCCTGTGGACTTAATTTGGGCACCTCTGGTTTAAGCAGAGTAAATGGCAGCCTAAAATCTATCTCATCCTGTTGCAAAACAGATTGCAAGGTGCATTTTACTTCTGCTTCC
The DNA here is from genome assembly GCA_030440675.1 of Furcifer pardalis. Taxonomy (NCBI): domain Eukaryota; kingdom Metazoa; phylum Chordata; class Lepidosauria; order Squamata; family Chamaeleonidae; genus Furcifer; species Furcifer pardalis. Next base: position 309,315,430 of record CP126890.1, read on the forward strand.
GGTGCAAGGAACCACATGTCCGGCCCACTGAACCATGTGACTGGCCCACAGCCCAAAAGGTTTGGGCACTTCTGCTTTGAAACCAAAAACTGCTTTGTTTGTTTGAGTAAGTGGCACTTAGCAGACAGGGGATGAATCCTGGCACCAGGGCTGTTTCTGTAATCCAAGCTGACAGACAGACCCCCAGCTGCTACTAGCATCATTTGGGATCAAAGGCAGAAGCCAATCAGCTCCAAACCTGAGGTGAGAACCTTTGCCTGTTGCTCATAATTGGACAACAAATTGAGATAATGTTAACAAAGTCCCCTAACCACCCGGCTGTGGCATTATCTTCCCCATCCAATATTATCCCTATCAACACTGCAATAGAGAAAGATAAAGGTTTTCCTCGCTCGAAAGCCAGTCATGTCTGACTCTACTGTGTGTGGTGCTTATCCCTGTGTACCGCCAAAGAGCCAGGGCTGCCTGCGTCTACAGACGTTTCCATGGTCACGTGGCAGGCTGTAACCTTCCCTGACAAGGGGGTACCTATTTATCTACTTGTAAATTCTTGCTTGCCAGCTGCTAGGTTGGCAGGAGCTGGGGGAGAGGGTGGGAGTTCACTCTGTCACACAACACTTGGATCTTGAACTGCTGACCTGTCAACCTTCTAGTCACTGAATTCAGTGAAACATTCAGTGCATGTAACTGTGGCTTCCCTTCTCACAGCGACACACTCTCAAAATGCCACTTTTGCAGAGAGGAGGTAAATAATCCTGACAAGCCACCTGCTAAAATTATATCTCACTGAGAGCCTTGCTTCCAAGATCCCGGCCAGGCCCGTTATCCTTGTCACGTCAGAAAGGAATGCGTTGAAGCATCAGCTGTCGGTGCTTTGTGAAACTTCCCCTATGGGATTCTGCGCATTTCTGAGCCCTGTTCATGGTCTTTTCTAGCACTGGATAAGCATCAGTGTCTTGGTCCATTTAGCCGTTCCAGAGGTTTAGTACTCCAGCTCCCATGAGCCTGAGGGAGCATAGCTAATGCTCAGGGATGATAAGATATGTGGTTCAACACCTTTCGGAGGACCATGGATGCTTTAAACCTGATTTGTGTGAGTACAGGCTCCCCTCTGAGCTCCTCTGGCCACTTCCGTTTGAAGGAAGCTTTAAATCTGGGATATGCATCACATTGACTCAGGGAATCTGGAGCATTTGAACAGTGCTATGAAACATTTGGGACTGGATGTTAAATAAAGCAACATTTGCAATGCAGATACACCCAAAATTAATTCTCTCTAAAATTAATTCTCTCTCTCTCTCTCTCTCTCTCTTCCCTTTCTTTCTTTTTTACAGAGAAAGTCCCAAAATATGAAAAATGCACAAACACTATCGCAGCCTTTCCTGAAGAGTAGATCATATTTAGATGGTCTGTTCTCACCTACCAGAATGCAAAAGATTTCTCTTCCTAGCCACACAGAAGGCATCAATTCTAAATCATCAAACCGGGGGGAGGGGGGGGAGCCCAGCAAAGAAAAAAAAATATTCATAATTAATGTTGGATGGGTGGATCAATGGATGGATCAATGGATGGATGGATGTGATTCTTATTTGCAAATATACATGGGCATATGCTCACAGTTTGTTTGCATGTGGGCTTTTGTATGTAAGGGTTTTCCTACATGCCACATGACAAAGCCCCTGTCAGAGTGTGCAAAACACCCACACATCTACTAAGAAGTCCTAAGCTACCTTCTGCACCGCCCTGTTGTAATGAAACAAAAGCTGCAATTCTAAACATACTTAAGGGAGGAGAATCCATAGAACTCAGAGGGATTCCAACCCCCCCCCCTCTAGATAGAGTTGTATTATTTGCTGATCAACTTGTTTCTTCTCCTCTGGTTAGAGCAATGATGGCGAACCTTTGAAAGACCGAATGCCCAGACAGAGGTGTGGGGCGAACTCTGTGTTGCGGGGGAGCAAGTGCTCCCATTGGGCTGCTGGGCAGAGGGGCGGGGCAAACTCTGTGCTGGGGGAAGAAGGAACCAATCCCATTGGGCTGCTGGGCAGAAGGGCAGGGCAAACTCTGTGCTGGGATGATGGCACGCATGCCAACAGAGAGGGCTGGGAGTGCCCCGTCTGGCACACGTGCCATGGGTTTGCCACCACTGATTTAGGGCTAGATCTTAATTGCCTGTCGAAAACCAACCTAACCCAGACAGCTTTGCATTAGAACAGAGACAGCTCCTGGTGAAACACTGCCAGTGATGGGGAACCCCTTCTGCAGAGGAAATTGAGAAATTGAAATATGGACAGAATCATCGCTGCCAATTAAAAAGACAAGTCTTTACAGCGGTGCCGTAATTCAGTTTTGTGAGATATGGCACGACTATGTTGCTGAAGGGTAATTAATATTGCTATATTATTAATAAGGATGAGAGCTCTCGCCTTTTTTCCCCCCAGATCCTGAGCATCAGGTCGGATCCAGGCAGCTTCAGCAGCCATAGCAAAGTGCTTGGCTGGGAAAGAGGGTTCAGTTGAAGAAGCACAGCTGCCCTGCGGAGAAAGCTGTGTCATTCCCTTCCCACAATCGAGTGCGCAGAACCAATCCAGGACCGTATATGCTGTATATATGCTCAACATATATACAGATGGCAGTGGGTGAAGAGGAGGAGGAAGAGGAGGGAAAGGGGGAAGGAGAAGCAGGAAAAGAAAGCCCCAGTTGTTCCTTTATGGGATTCACAAACTATGCTGTAACTCGGGGGTGCCCAAACTACAGCCTGTAGGCCAAATCTGGCTCCAGATGCCAATTCATCTGCCCCATGCCTCCCTAGCCACTCCTAAAAGCAGAAGTAAAATGCACCTGCATGACCATCACTGCACGGGCGCATTTTACTTCTGCTTCCGGGAGCAGCAAGGGTGGCATGGGCCAGATGAATTGGTGTCAGGGGCTGGATATGGCCCACAGGCCATAGTTTGGGCTCCCCTAGTTTAAGCAGAGACAATGGCAGCCTAAAAATCTATCTCATCCTGTTGCAGAACAAATTGCAAGGTGCGTTTTACTTCTACTTCCAATGGGAGGAACCATGTGACCGCCCAGCTGAAGCACGAGACTGGCCCGTGCCCCAAAAGGTTTGGGCACCCCTGCTGTAACTCTTCCCTTGGCTTTGGGCATCTTCCCACAGCCAAGCAGAATACTACAATCTTCGAAGAGGCTGTTTCTGTGTCCCCTAAGACAGCTTAGTCCGTCAACCAGACATAGCGGTGGCTCAGTGGTTAAGAAGCTCACCTTGTTAGCTGGAAGATGGGCAAGTCAGCAATCCAAGACCAGGGTAATGCATGATGGAGTTAGTGGCCGTCTCTGTCCCAGCTCCTGCCAACCTAGCAGTTCGAAAGCAAGACATTGCAAGTAGATCAATAGGGACCGCTTTAGTGGGGGGAAAGATCTCGGGAACATGAAAGGAGCCTCATTTGGGCATCCCCTGAGTGGAGTGACTCCAGCAAAAATCCTTTCAACTGAGAAAACACCGTTGTGTGCTTCTGACATTATTTTAATAATATATACAGTATTGTATAGCAAAAAACAGCCAAAGCTGGTTTTTCAGCACTTTGGACAGTTCCAAATATCTTCTTCTTCTTCTTCTTCTTCTTCTTCTTCTTCTTCTTCTTCTTCTTCTTCTTCTTCTTCTTCTTCTTCTTCTTCTTCTTCTTCTTCTTCTTCTTCTTCTTCTTCTTCTTCTTCTTCTTCTTCAATGTCCAGGGCCTCCTTCTCAGGAATCTTTCCTTCCAGAGCGAGTTGGAGTATTCTATACTTTCTGTTGTTCCTCATGATATGGCCAAGGTATTGGAGCTTTCCTTGCTTGACGGTCTTAAAGAGTTCTTGTTCTTTATCCATTCAGCACAATACTTCTACATTAGTCCCATGGTCAACCCATGATATCCTTCGCAGCCACCTGTAGATCTGCATTTAAAAAGCTTCGATTCTCTTTTCAGATGCTTTAGTCAATGTCCAGACTTTGACTCCATAGAGCAACATTGGGAATGCATAACATCTCACTATTCAGATCTCTACTGCATAACAAATGTCGCATTTTTATGAAGGTTTTCTATTGCTTTTTCTATTCATATTTTAATCTCTACCTCGGGATCCCAATTTCCAGTTAACACCCTCCCCAAATCTTCTCTGGGAACCTCAAATGGAGTGCATAAATACAAGACCAACATACTCAAGTGGGGTCTGCTGGTGGACAACAGCACGCTGTGTGAGCGTGAAGTGATACAGAATCCAGCTCCTTTACCAATCTACCAATGACTGCCAGAAACATGAATCGATGAAGATTTAAGCTTGGCCAGTGACAAAGCCAAGAAGGTGGCTTCATTTTGGCAGTCCAGGGTTTGATCAAGACACAAAAGAAGAAGATCTCTAGATCTTCCTTGCTCCAGGACTCATGCACTGGATTCAAGGGTCTGTGATCCCATCAAGTACACTGACAAAAGTCCCCCCCCCATCTCTTTCTAGTACATCTCCCACACTCTGATGCCCACACTTACTTCAAACGCCCCGTGACAAGCTGCTAAAATCCACGCTGCAACTAATCAATGTAATGACAGCTTGCTTTGGCTTGTTGCAGCCTGCCTTCATAAATAAATCAAAAATAAGATTTTTTTTCCCCCCTTGTGTGCTTGTTTAGAGTTGGGGGAAGGTGGGGGGGACGAAAACCTCCCTCTCTTGAAATTTACGACTCAGCTCCCCTTATAAACAATACACCACCTGGGCCATAAAATTCCAAAAAACGTCTTGGCTGCCGAATCTAAACAGCAGTTTCTCACACTTTTGGCGTCTCTGCCTGCTCTTTCTCTCGCTCCTCTTCGGAGGAAGGCAACAGCTCTTAGCAAATCTGATCACAAGAGACCCAAGTTTGCTGGAAAGCTTTGGGGGCCTCCGGTCTCACTACGTATTTTAGTGTGTTGAGTCGCTTGTGGGGAGTGCAATGAAAGCCAAGAACAGGCTAAGGGTTAATAACAGACTAAGGTGGTGCAGGAGTTAAACTGCCATCCTACAACCCAAAGGTTGTGAGTTCGATCCTGGCCAGGCATCAAGGTTGATTCAGCCTTCCATCCTTCCAAGGTCAGTAAAATGAGTACCCAGCATGTTGGGGCAAAATGCTAATTTACTTGTGAACCACCCAGAGAGTGCACTCAGTGCTATTGGGGGGCAGGGGGGCGGCGGTATATAAATGTAATTGCTTTGCATGTAATGATAATATTAATAATTGCACACCTTTGAGTCAATTCTGGCTTATGGTGACCCTTCCTAGGGTTTTCTAGGAAGAGGATGCACATAAATGGATTCCCTTTCTCTACGGTGGTGGTTCGCAATGTGGGGCCCATGCCCCACAGGGGGGCTTCAATTCCCAGAAGCCTAAGTCAAATACATTGGCTGATCAGCGCTTTGGGGAATTGACTTTGGCTTCTGGGAGCCAGTGCTGTCTGCGTCTGCAGATATTTCTGTGGTCATGTGGCAGGCATGATTAGATGCATGGAACACTGTTACCTTTCCTGCTGAAGCAGTACCTATTTATCTACTTGCAATTTCTTGCTTTCGAACGGCTAGGTTGTAAGGACCTGTGGCAGACAATGGGAGGTCACTCCGTCATGCAGCACACAGGTCTCAAACTGCTGTCCTGCCAAGCCAAGCTCTGAAGGGGTAATATAAGAAGCCAGAGGACATGGGGCATAGGGGAACTATTTTTTTTAATTTTAGTGGTTGCTGCCATTCTTGATATATCATGCCACCCACACATGCCACGTGGGATATCTGCCACCAACTCTCCAAACTGGAATTTTTCCTCCACCGCCTCTGCTCATTTCAACATAGGTTTCCCAGCCATCTAGAGATCTAGGAAGAGCAGCTATTGCTGGGGTTCCAGATAGCACCCTAAGATTCGGGGTGCTGTTTCTCTCTGATAAAAGACGGCTGGTTCTTTCACTTTTCTGCTGTTCTTTCCCTCCCTTTCTCCTTCTCCCACTTTCTGGAGAACCATCGCCTCTCCTGTCTAGGCCAGCAGACAGAGTCAGACAGTTCGCTGCCCTGCTAAACCTTATTGACTGAAAAGCGATCATGGAAAGGCCATTTTTGATGGCGTCTCCATGGCTACCAGGATGTTTACTGTGTGACCTCCCGTCCCTGTGACAAGAAAAGCAAGAAGCTTACATCTCTTTCCAAAAGGCTACCATAATGTAGCCTCAGTTCGCCTCCCGAATGACCCTCGATATCCTCTGAAGGGAGATGAGCCTCAAGTCTGCTGGCTCAGATCCAGGAAGAGCTTTATGGCAAGAACAACCATTCTTGAGGGGATGCAAGAGAAAAATCAAATTAGAAGATGGAGGAAGGAGCTCACTGGACAAGGAGCAACACTGAAGGAGGATATAGTTGAGGATCTCAAACTCCCTTGCATCACTTGGAGGACCCTGAATAGGCTGAGGGTTCTTCTTGTTGTTGTGCCATATCTGATTCCGAATATTGGTGAACATCATGACGATCAGCCATAAAGGTTGTCCTGGGAATATAATGCCATGGCCTTTCCTCTAACCTCCACATCGCAGCATGATACCCGTACCACTGATCCATCTCCACGAGTCACTTTCTGGTCCTGAGCCCTTTTGGTACACAAAGTCCTCATCATCAGCCTCAGGCCAGGATGAATGAAGCTGCTGCCCTCCATCAAGATGGATTCAAGTGGGATTTAATCCACTTGGGGAGCATCACCCTTCCCTGTGGACCTCACCAAGGACACTAGTCCTCAGGGCTGCCAGGTTAGTTAACCACCACCTGATGCTCAGCGTTGAGTCGCTGCCAGTATGGTCTACTCAAGTGATGGCAAACCTTGGCAGATGTTCTTGAACTTCAGTTCCCTGAAGCCCTGATCAGCAGCAGTACTGATTTAAGTTTCTGGTAATTGGAGCCCAAAAAACATCTGGAGAGCCAAGGTTCACCATCACTGGTCTACTCTATTACCATAGCAGGATAAACTTAGCCAGACTTAGGATGAGGGTTGGAGTCCCTAAACGCAAGACCAACATGCTCAAGTGGGGGTTGTGGTGGACAACAACACACTGCATGAATGTGGAGAGATGCAGAATCTGGCTCATTTGCTGGTCTGCCAATTACTACCAGAAACATGTACTGATGAAGACTAAGGTTTGGTCAATGACAAAGCCAAGAAAGTGGCTTTATTTTGGCAGTCCAGCATTTCACTGGGACACAAAAGAATTCCACCTTCTAGAACCAAAAGGGGCTCATTCTGCCACCCTATCCTGCCTCCTTCCTCTCAATCCTTCTCCTCCCCTTAATCCAGAGACAACAGAAAGGTCCATTAATAAAAACAACCTGTCAGCGCCGCGGTAATGCCAAACATTAAAAATACAGGAGAGCTTTCTCCTCTCCGGCAAAGCTTGCCAGTTTGGGAATGAATAATACCAGATTGGGAAGGGAGTGGGGAGAGGGGTGGGGTGGGGATGGCATTGGATGGAAGAAATGAAAAGGCCCAAATGGAGCAATCAGTCTTCTGGCTCAGCTTCATGTATTTGATTGCTGCTGGGGTGAGACGGAGAGGGGGCAGAAATGGCACCGGGAGCAGAAATGGGATTAGGAGGCGATGCCAGCTCATTTGGACACTTGGCACCTACCAGTGGTTGGAGACCTGGCCTTCCATTTAAAATAAATACACCTGGCTGTTTTCCTAAGAAATAGACCTCCCCTTGCCTTCCAGGTTCAGGGCAACGATCCCAAAAAGATTAGTTTGACCAACACGCACCAGCACTTATATGATCATAGATAGTTTCTTCTTCTTCTTCTTCTTCTTCTTCTTCTTCTTCTTCTTCTTCTTCTTCTTCTTCTTCTTCTTCTTCTTCTTCTTCTTCTTCTTCTTCTTCTCCTTTCTTCTTCTTCTTCTTCTTCTTCTTCTTCTTCTTCTTCTTCTTCTTCTTCTTCTTCTTCTTCTTCTTCCATGGCTTTCCATTTGCCTTCTGCATCACAGCGTGACCCCAATACCACCGACCCAGTTCCACAATTCACTTTCTAGTCCTGAGCCCTTTTGGCACACAAAGTCCTCCTCAGTCCCAGGCAAGGATGGATGAAGCTGCTGCCTTCCGTCAAGATGGATTCAAGTGGGATTTAATCCACTTGGGGACCATGACCCTTCCCGGTGGACCTTCAACCTTCCCCATTAGTCCTCAGGGTGGTCAGGTTAATTAACTTCTGCCTGACAATTGGTGTTGAGTCACTGGCAGTAGGGTCTACTCCATGACCATAGCAGGATCAACTGGCCAGACTGCTAGACAAAGTTTGGAAGTTCAATATTTTCAGCTCCTGCTCGATCCAAGTGCAGAGCTGGAAGGAGCTTTGTATGCCCATTTCGTAGCTGCACCGTGTGTGTGTCAATGAATTAATTTGGAAGTGAGAAGATTAATCTCTTGAATGAAGCAGCTGGCTTAAGTTGTGATTAAGTCCTGCTGAATCTCACTCCGAGTTGCAAATGAGCTCCAAAGCAGCGATGTATTCCTCCAGCAGCTGCTGGAAGATTTTTCCTTGTTACTTGCTTTTTGCTCGGATGCATATAAAAAAGTCACACCTAGGAAAAACGCATTGATCACTTCACCACTTTCTGAGTTGGTTGAGGATAGGAGACAAGGGCTCTCACACCCCCAGTTTTAATGATAGCAAAGGTCAAGGTATCCCTTGTTCAAAAACCAGTCCTCTAGGACAGGGGTGCCCAAACTACAGCCTGGGGGCTGGATCTGACCCCCAATGCCAATTCATCTGGCCTGCAAAGCCCTCATCACGCCTGTAAGCGGAAGTAAAATGTGCCAGTATAGGCACATTTTGCTTCTGCTTACAAGAGCAATGAGGGTTTTGTGCACCGGATGAATTGGCATCTGGCCCCACACTGTAATGACCAGCCCTCTGAACCATGTGACTGGCCCATGGCCCAAAAAGTTTTGGCATTTCTACTCTAGGAGGTGGTGTTCACCTATGAAGAACCGTCATTGTCTATAGACATTTCCTTGGTCATGTGGTAGGCAGGACTAGATGGCAGACCAAATTTGTGTCTGAAATTGACATAATCTATTCCAAGTGTCAGAGGGACTGCAGTGGCTTAGTGGTTAAGAAGCTGACATTGATGACTGGAAGGTTGGCCCGTCATCTGTCCCAGCTCCTGCCAACCTAGCAATTCGAAGGCACATGGAATGCCATTACCTTTCCTGCCAAAGGGGTACCTATTTATCTACTTGTAAATGTCTTGCTTTTGAACTACTAGGCTGGCAGGAGCTGGGGCAGATGGCGGGCCAACATTCTGGTCCTCAAGTTCAGCATCTTAACCACTAAGCCACTGCAGTCCCTATGACACCTGGAATAGTTTCTATCATTTCCAACTAAAACCTGGACCTGATTTCTCCCCTGAAGAAAACTAGATCCACCAACCGGAATCTCTGGAAACTTCTTCTCATCCATTTAACTCGGGGAGTCTCAGCCTGCAGCACCATTTCATGTGGCTCTCCACCACCTCCACCACACCAAGAATTAAGAAGAGGGTATAAATCACAAAAGATTTAATTTGAGAGAGCTTTTTTTCTTTTTGTTATATTTGAAAATGTTATGATTATGTACAAATTCGCTTGTATTATACTATATGTGTTTTCTTCCTTTTAACTACTTTTGTACTTTTATATTTCACTTCACTTTTTTTCCTGAAAAAATATGAATAAATAAATAAAATGACCATCTGGCCCCCAAAGCTGTCTGAGGGAGCGTGACCCGGCCCTTGGTTTTAAAAGGTTGAGAACTCTTGATTTACCTGCTAAGACGGAAACCTGTGGCCTTTCCGGGAAGCAAACACCATTTAAGAACAGGTCATCAATTTCTCCCTCCCCTCCCCCCAGCTTGTCATCATGTAGCCAGATTAGACCCGGCGCTAATGAACTGGAAGCCTAAAAGATTATCAGGACTGACAGATCAATAGTAATTTATGCTCCATCTGAGCCTGGCACACAGGGACGGTAAGGCAACGGCCACAGCTGAAGTGCGGGTGGGAAGAGACAGAATGTTCCAGCCACAAGCTCAACACGCTTCCCCCCAAAAAAACCCTGGTATAAAATTAGGAAGCCAATGAATCGTGTCTCAAAAGGGATAGGAACTTGGTCCCCCTTTCTCAAAGGCTCAATCCAGATGGTGGTCACCTCATTCGATCCGAAAGCTTCCCTCCTAGTTCCTTAGCCCAGAGACTTAATTAATTAATTAATAATGTGCCATCAAGTTAATTCTGACTTATGGAGAATCTTTCTAGGGATTTCTAGGTAGAGAATACACAGAAGTGGTTGACATCCAGCTAACCAGCTCACTTTCACCCTTGCTCGAAAGCCAATCCAGCTAACCAACTCACAGAGCTTTAGGTAAAGATAAAGGTCGTATGACTCTAGGGTTCAGTCTCTGTTTATAGCCAAAGAGCCAGCTCTCTCTCTGCGTCTGCAGAAATTTCCATGGACACGTGGCAGGCATGTCTTGACACCGGAGTGCACGGAACACTGTGACCTTCCCTGCCAAAGCAGTACCTATTTATCTACTTGCAGTTTCTTGCTTTCGAACTGATAGCTTGGCAGGAGCTGGGATGGAGACAGAAGCTCACTCCATCATGCAGCACTCGGGTCTCGAACTGCTGACCTGCGGCCTTCCAGTCATAAAGTTCAGCATCTTAATCACTAAGCCACCACAGTCCCTTCCACGGAGCTTCACCCGGGGAGTAAAGAATCGGAATTGTGGGGCTGGAAGACGCCTCAAGGATCACGTAAATCAAAAGAGAGTGAGTGAACTGGTGTGGGCGTTTCTCAATTACCACTTTCATCAGGGGCTAGAAATGCTGTCAAGGCTCCCGAAAAGTTACTTCTTAGTCATTTTTCCAGGTATGTGTCAGAACAGAGGACTTGCCACTTAATGCACTGCTTTTGCTACCCTTTTACCTACACAACAAATATTTTACAAACAACTCTAAGACAGATTTATCATTGGGAAGGGATGTCAATTGATTGGGAAGTAATTGAAATTTTTCCCCAGATCAAGAAAGTTCCTCACCTACAGTTACAAACTATGTAAAGCGCCTTCTCCAAAGGCATTTAACAAACAAAATGTCAGCTCCTTTGAAGCTGTTGGGACAAAATGGCCACCACCATTGTGCAGGCAGGGCAAAATGGCTGTCCGGCCCTTGAAGCTGACTGAGACAGCATGACCCGGCCCCCGGCTTGAAAAGGTTGGCAACCCCTGCAGTAAGGTATCATCAAAGCAAAACATCATCATATCGACTCAAACAGCATGAATAATTCCCCTGCTTTCTTCTTGATTCTTGACACAAAAGGCACCCTGCGCACCTCAGATCATCTATTTAAGCTTTAATACATAGTGTTGGGTTCTTGTTGTTGTTTTAAAATGAGTGCAAGTTTAATTCCAGACCGAGCATTACAAAAACACAAACAGAGAGAAAAAGAGCACTTTTTTTGGACGTTTGCCTACAGAAAAGCAGCTCAAAATTATTGCTTTAATTCATGGAGTCCTGGCTTAAAGAAAAGCTTTCCAAATTAAATTTTTGCGTAAGGTGTAATGAATAAAATTGCAGCCTTTGCCTCTCCGCCTCTCTTTCCTTCCTGCTCATAAAACTTCCATTCTTTTTTAATTACCCAGAAGCTGGCGAGAAAGTTTTGGCTGGATCTGAGAAGGGATAATTTTTAAAATATCAGTCTGCCCCCAGATATAGCCCTTATAATTTTTTAAGCTGAAGAAAACAGAAACTCTAATTAAAGACATGACTAACTAAGTTGCTAGACTCTGATTTCCAAAATATACATCCGTGAAATGTAGCCTGGGAGAAGAACTAGGGCTGTGATGGCGAACCTTGGCACTCCAGGTGTTCTTGGACCTCAATTCCCAGAAACCCAAGTCTCTGTGAATTCACAGGAATGGGATTCAGCTGTTCTTGGGCTTCAGTTCCCAGAAGCCCAATTCCCTGTGAATCCACAAGTGTGTGCAGTAAACCCATTTGTGTGGATTCACAGTGATGTGGGCTTCTGGGAATTGAAGTCCAAGAACATCTGGAGTGCTGCAGCAAACCCATTCCTGTGGATTCAGAGACTTAGGCTTCTGGGAATTGAAGTCCAAGAACACCTTGAGTGCCAAGGTTCCCCATCACTAAACTAGGGACTGGCTATCGACAAACAGAAATGAATTGTAGGTACGATAGAAATACAGGAAGAGTCAACATGGAATCAAACAGGTGAAAATTAACAGGACTAGTGGAGTTTTCAGGTAGACTATTCCTGAATCTGACAGATCAATGCAGCAGATCTAAGTGGACTACACTGTAGCCTTTTCCACTGAAGTGTTACCTATTTATCTACTTGCAATTTCTTGCTTTTGAACTGTTAGGTTGGCAGGAGCTGGGAAAGACAACGGGCACTCACTCGGGCCTTGAACTGCTGACCTGCCGACCTTCCAGTCATCAAGTTGAGGGTCTTAACTACTAAGCCACCACTTAGTGATGGACCAAACAGACAAACAAACACCACAGTTCAGTTCTGTCTTCAACATGTCCTGACAGAGGATGGTAGAGAAAGGCCATGTCTACTTACACAGTCTCATCGTCCTTGAACTCCAACTCTCCACAGGCGTCTTCGTAGTCCATGCCCCCTCCTCGTGCTGTCCCTTCCACCGTCTGGTAAGGGACCATGACCGTCCCGCGGGCTCCTGAGCTGCGGATGACCTTCACCTCCAAGGTCCCTTGGCACTCGCTGACCCTCAACAGCTTATCCTGGAATGTAAAGATGCCTGCATGGTCATCATCCAAGATGGTGACAGTGGCCACCAAGGGTGCCACCAGTCGCCCCTTGGGGTGGTCGGCCGAGTCCGACTCGAACATCCCCTCGGCGTCACCCACACGCAGGTTGAGCAGCCGGACGAAGAAGTGCTCGTCCTCCTCAAAGATGTCGTCGTCGATGATGCCAATTTTCATCTCCTTCTGGGTCTCGCCCGGTTTGAAGATCAGTGTCCCCTCGCTATACTCGTAGTCCGAGCCCGCCTTGGCTGAGCCGTCTTCTGTCTTGTAGTCCACGTAGAAAGTGTTGTAGGTGTCGCCGCCCTGCTGGCAGGCGACGGTCAAGGTGACTGAGCCGCAGTTTTCCAAGCAGTGGTACATGAAGGGCTCGAAGAAGATCTTGCTGTAGTTCTCCTCCTCTTCCTCCTCTGAGGGCACCTCAAGCAGGTTGGCGGATTTCTTGGAGAACTCGGAGACGTGTTTCTTGAGGATGTTCCCCGCTCCGGTCATCATGCGGGTGGCCTGGATGCGGTAAAAAGCCCGGCTTTTCTGCTGATGCAGCAGGGCGTAATAGTTAGCCATTTCCACCAGCTGCTCTAATTCTTTGTCCGGGTGCTTCTGCTTGAGGTCTTTGAGTATCTGGATGACTTCTTTACGGCTCTCGTCCAACTCCTTCTCCTCCTGAGTTGTGATGGGAAGAGGGGCGACGGAGGCAGCACTCCCGTCAACGAAGATGTTCTCCTGGTGATCGTTGGCCATGAAGCCACCATCCATCTCTATCCCTTTGGGGAATTCAGCCTCTGTTCCGATGATGATGCCACTGCGAGGATCGGCCCTGTACCGCTTGTAGACGTACTTGTAGAAGAGCAGGCGTTTGTCAGCCATCCAAGCAAAGACGACACAGACAGGGAAGAAGACCAGGGTCAACAGGGCCTCCCAAACCTGCACGATACCTGGTGAGAAGACAGCCAAGATCAGGTACAACCAAATATAAGCAAAGATGCTCCAGGAGGCCGTGACGAAGAAGACCCTGAGGTGCTTGATCTTCCGGCACTCGCCATTGGGGATGATGTAGACACATACAGCAATCACCACAAACATATTGAAGGCCGCACTGCCCACAATGGTGCCAGGGCCCAACTGGCCAGCTTGGAAGTTGTGTCCACACACCTCGATGACTGAAAGAAGTATTTCCGGGGCTGAGGAGCCCAAGGCCATCAGAGTGAGGTTGGAGACTGTCTCATTCCAGATCCTCACCGTGCCGATGCTGGTCTCACCATTGGACTTGGTGATGGTAATCTCCTTCTCTTTGGATGTGATCACTTCAATGGAGGCCATGAAGCGGTCGGCAATGATGGAAACTCCCAGAAACATGTACATCATGGCAACAAAGTAGACGATGGCCCTGGCGGCCTTGTCCCCAAAGGAAGGGTTGTCCGGCTGCCAGACAGGGAGGATGACCCCTGGTTGACACCCACCTGATCCCTCGCAGGTGTCATTGGCCTCTGGGTTGGGCTCATAGGCACCCACCAGGGAGGCATTCCCAGCAAAGAGGAATGAAGCCACCAAGACTTTGATGAAAGACCATGAGGACAAAGGAGGCCACCTCCAGCGTGGTAGCAACATCCTCCTTGGGAAGTCAAAGCCAACAGGGTCTGTATGGGAAGAAAGAAAAGGGGGAAATAATGCAAGTTGTAGTCAATGGTCCCAAAACTCCGAGATAGCATACAATTTATGGGGAGGCAGAGCACGACCATCCTAGCAAAAGTTACTTTTTTGGACTACAACCTCCATTCAGCCAAATGTTTACTGCCTGGAAGATTGATAGAAATGTGAGAAGAGACTCCCATGGGTCATTACATGCAATCTACTACTGATGCAGGAAATTGCGAGCCAAACCATGGCTAAGGTTAAAGCAAAGAGCCATCAAATCTCTGTTAAAAATCTCCAGGGAAGGGTTTATCCCCCTGTTGAACAGGCCTCCCCCAAAAATATCCACAGGAAGTCTTCTGGGGATGAGAACACAGCTGTGTAGTCCTGTATTAGCAGAATAGAGTGGGGACATTTTGAAGGTGACCAAAGCATGTGATCTCAAGATTGACAGAACAGTCAGTCAGTCAGACAGACAGACAAGGGTTCAGTGCTCATCTCTGCTTATAGCCAAAGAGCCAGCACTGTCTGTGTCTGCAGATGTTTCTGTGGACATGTAGCAGACACGACTAGACACTGAAGTGCATGGAACACTGTTTACCTTCCCACCGAAGTGATATCTATTGATCTACTTGCAATTTCTTGCTTTTGAACTGCTAGGTTGGCAGGAGCTGGGACAGAGACGGGAGCTCACTCTGTCATGCAGCACTTGGGTCTTTAGATAGTAACATGCTAATCTTTCAGTCATCAAGTTCAGTATCTTAACCATCAGAATGCTAATTGGAACCTCAGCAAGGAGAAACAAAGAAAAGGGTTTGATACAGTGGTGGGCATCAACAGGTTCGCACTGGCAGCAGAAATTCTGGCTGGCCCCACCCATCCAAGCTTTGAAATAAAGGAGTCCTGATTTGGGTGCAACGCAAGGGTTTTCCCCTGGCCACGCCCACCATACCATGCCCAAAGTGTGGTAGTAAAATTTTTTGGAGCCCACCACTGGTTTAATATCACTGTTGGCGAGTCTTGTTCGGGTTAGAGGCACTTCTCTTTTTGAGCAAACAAGAGAGGATAAAAAAGGCCAGTAGAAAAATAAAAAGAAAGCTAAACATAAAAGAGGAAACTACTTGGCTATTAGATTCTTGACACGGTTAGAGGCTCTCCTTTTATCAAAGGAATATGTGATTTTGCATTTAAAGATGACTTGTCCTTCTTCTAGTGTATACCAGGGGTCCCCAAACTACAGCCTGTGGGCTCCTAGAAGTGGAAGTAAAATGCACCCATACAGGCATGTTTTACTTCTGCTTCTGGGAGCAGCGCAGGTGGCATGGGCTGGATGAATTAGCATTGGGGGCTGGATCTGGCCACAGGCCGTAGTTTGGGCACCCCTGGTTTAAGCAGAGAAAATAGCAGTTTAAAATCTATCTAATCCCATTGCAAAACAGACTGCAAAGCACATTTTACTTCCGCTTCCAGTGGGAGGAACCACATGACTGGCCCGCTGAACCACGTGACCGGCCCATGGCCTGAAAACTTTGGGCAACCCCTGGTGTATAGGGTTTTTTTTTTTTTTTTGCATTGTTACGAATTCCAAGTATAAAGAAGCAAGAGTTTTTCAAGCAGAGGACTGCCCTCCACAAAAGGGGACACCCAGCCACTCGATGTCTCCACATATTGCACAGGGCACATTCAAAGTCAAAGCATTGTTTTGGTCACATGGTTTGGAAGTGGGAGGTGATGGCCACAAACTGGCCTCTTTTGTCTTGAAGGAAAATGAGCTGGAAAAGAGGACTGGTCTTCCCATCCCTTACACATTTTGCCTTTCAGACCTAACATCTATTGGCAATGTTCCGTGAAAATTGTCAATGGTGTGGGTAACCAAGGATGCAAGTATTTCCTTTATTCTGTGAAGTGACCTGAGGCTATGGATGAGAATCACGGAGCGTCCTTCTGAAGTTTGTTCTGTAAAGGTGATATGGAAAATTACAGCATATAACAGGTTGGCCGGAGCTGGGACAGAGGTGGGAGCTCACTCTATCGTGCAGCATTTGGGTCTCGAACTGTTGACATGTTGACCTTCCAGCCATCAAGTTCAGCATCTTAACCACTAAGCCACGACAGTCCCTTTTATGGAGTACAGCTCTCTATTTGAAGACCTGCCAGAGGACAACCCTGTTCTGGCAGGTGTCTTTCATTTGAAAGGTGACCAGTCCACATCAGACATATCCACAAAGAAACACAAGGAGAAAGATCAGGGAATTTGGAAGTTGCCCATTTCCCACCATGAGGAATGGATGTGCTCCACCTTGGCTTCTCTCCATTGCCTCTTCATCCGGCTGGACCCTTCGATTGAACAGATGGAGCTCTCCTTTGCAAACCCACATGCAAGTCTTGTTCTGTTCACCAACCTCCTGGGTGGAGGGGGAGGAGAAACCCATTCCTATTTTTATTCTGAAATAAAACAGAACTGCTCTAGACTTAGTGGTATGAAACACTAGCAAAGGAAGGCAGGATAGAGAGTATATTACGCTTCTTCTTCTTCTTCTTCTTCTTCTTCTTCTTCTTTTTTTCTCCTCCTCCTCCTTGTGCTGTATCCTATCCAGATATTGGCTATCATGTGGCTCAGTGGTTAAGAAATTCACCTTGTTAGCTGAAAGGTTGGCAAGTCAGCAGTTCAAGACCCCGGGACTGCATGACAAATTGAGCGCCTGTCTCTGTCCAAGCTCTTGGGGACGTGAAAGGAGCCTCATTTGGGCATTCCCCGAGCAGAGTTTCTCCTGCAAAAATCCTTTCTACCCAGAATAATTCCTGACATGGAATTATTATTATCACAGTGATAGTCTTCCTGTTCTTAACTCCTCAGAACAGTTCTTCCGAGGACATGCCACACCAGTCTCTCTGGTTCTTCAGCCATGAAGTCCATCTCCATCTAGGGTAGGGATTCTCAACCTGTGGCCCATAGGCTGGATGCGGCATCTTCAGAAGTTTCCATGGACATGTGGAAGGTAAAGTGAAGTCAGTTCTTACATGAGTCTGGATCTGGGAAAGGCCTTGATCCCTTTGAAGAAGAATGGATTCGTAGGGAGAGTTTTTGGCAAAGTATATGTTACACAAAAGTGGCCGCCACCAGACTGTCTTCCGTGAATGCTCCATTGATGCATTTGCTACGTGGCGTTGTGTTTGTGAGGTGGAAGGCAAAGCAGTCCTAGGGGGTCATAATTCTAATTAAAACACAAGGAGATGCAGCCCGCGGCCAAGAGAAAATCTAGTGTCGCCGAGCCACACCACGGCGGATTTGACCCTGCCTCTTGCCAACTTCCAAGTCACTCCATTGTGCCACCTCTTAGGTCCAGAGAATTCCTTTCCAAACATATAATCTCCTTCAAGATTTGCCAAAACATTTTGGACTCTGCTACTGAATTAATTAACAAGGTACCGGCTAGCTGTCTTTGAAAGGGAGAGAAAATTATTCAGTAAGTTTCTATTTCAGCTCTCTCTCTTTCCTTGTTACACACTAGTTTGGTTTGTTAATCATGCCAACCTTTAAATTATTTTTACAGCTATTTTGGGTTATTTTAATGTCACCTCTAATAAACCTCGCTCTAGGAGTGCAGTTTCCAGTCTAAATAGAGAGTGAGAGGGCTCAAGAAAGGACAACGGTTTAGGGGAAAAGTAGGACTGTTGCTAAAATTTAGGACTGGGGTGCCCAAACTTTTTGGGCCACGGGCCGGTCACGTGGTTCAGCTAGCCAGTCATGTGTTTCAGCTGGCCTGTCACGTGGTTCCTCCCACCGGAAGCAGAAGTAAAACATGCCTTGCAATCTGTTTTGCAACAGGATGAGATAGATTTTAAGCTGCCATTTTCTCTGCTTATACCAGGAGTGCCCAAACTATGGCCTGTGTGCCAGATCTGGTGCCCGACACCAATTCATCCATACGGGCATGTTTTACTTCCACTTCTGGGAGTGATGAAGGTGGGACGGGGTGGATGAATAGGTGTCAGGGCTGGGTTTGGCCCATGGGGCTGTAGTTTGGGCACCCCTGGTTTAGGGGATTGCTTTGGGATTAAGTTATCATACAAGAGCGCTATATATTCAGTTCCTGTGCTGTGGGAACTATTGTAGTCACCCTGACAGCTATAATAAGACTATCAATCTAGGTCAAAGTGTTTCCCCATTGTTTCGAAGAAGGGCTGTTTGAGTGTTGGCCATAAATAGCTGGATATATTGATTTATTCCATGGATCTTCCATCCAGACCTATGAAATAGTGGGTTTATTTAGCAATGAAACTACCGTATATACTCAAGTATAAGCCAATCAGAATATGTCGAGGTACCTAATTTTGACCTGAAAAAGCAGGAAAATAGATTGACCCGAGTATGACGAGGATGGGAAATGCAGCAGTTGCTAGTGAGCTTCAATAATCAAAATAAATGAAAATATGGTAAAATTAATTAAATTTTTGGTGTATTTCAATGCGATCTTGGGGCCTTCATGGTCATTGACCAGAGTATAAGCCATTTCCCCTTTTTGGAGCTCATTTTTGGGACTAAAAAACTAGGCTTATACTCAAGTATATACAGTATATTTAAATTACATTTAAAAAGTCACATCATGTGCTGGAACAGTTCCGTTATTTTTAAAAAGAAAGCTTATCAGCATTATTTGTGACATTTTGACTAGATTTTCAAGCGTTTCGCTTTTGTTTGATAAACCTTAAGCTTTTCCCCAAAGCAAGAGAATTAATGGAGATGGAACAATCTTTCAACATGTTACGTTTTAAATACAGTATCATTATGAATAAACCCAGCGGGATTGGAAGCCACTTAATAGACGACAGACTGGCAGATGCAAAGTGAACTTTAAAAATAATTAAATAGAGGTTTTTGCACCCAATAGCCTGGTCTTATCCAAGAAAACACAGGGTCGGAATCGAACTCTCAACCTCAGCAAGAGAGCAGGCTTTCCGTTCTCTTATCACCACCAGTTACTCACTTTCAGTCATGTTAGAAAAAAGCAAACATATAAATTGTATTTTTCTTCTTGGTAACTTGATTTAGGGGAGGTGCATTTTTGGCCCAAATAAGTACAGAGAAGAGACAAAATAGGTTCCCATCTGATGAGCTAAGACAACAATCGGGGGTAAAATTCAAAAACATATTCATCCCTGATCTACATTTTTAAAGGTGAGGGAAACATAGGCCACTCTTGCTCGAGAGACAGTCGTATCCAACCCTAGGGTTCAGTGCTCATCTCCGTTTACAGCCAAAGAGCCAGTGCTATCTGAGTCTGCAGATGTTTCAATGGATATGTGGTAGGCATGACTAGACACCAGAATGCACGAAACGCTGTTTACCTTCCCACCAAAGTGGTCTCTATTTATCTACTTACAATTTCTGGCTTTCGAACAGCTAGGTTGGCAGGAGCTGGGACAGAGATGGAAGCTCATTCCATCATGGAGCACCCGGGTCTCAAACTGCTGACCTGCTGAACTTTCAGTTGTCAAGTTCAGTGTCTTAACCACTAAGCCACTGCAGTCCCTCAATTAGTAAAGGCAGGAGACAAAATATGTTCCCAACTAATGAGCTAAGACAGCCATGGGTGGTAAAATTTTAAAAATACTGTATATCAGTCCTTTTCTGCACCTTTAAAGGTGGGGAAAACATATGTTTAAAGTTGTGGGCAAGGAGTGTGATATATTTTTGAATTTTACCACCCTGGGCTGTCTTAGCGCATCAGATATTTTAAACCACACTAATGCACCAGGTTGACCCTGGCACCAGTTCTGATGGGGAAGTTAAGAACGATCCATTTGCTGATCAAACTGGGTGCCAAAGCCCTCTTGAAAGAGGAAGTTCCCCAGGTCTCTGCCAGGACTGGGAGGACTGGTGGGCACTGGAGTATTGTGTCTGTGGAAAACAGACCCATCCACACCTGCCCCTCCCTAGCCATGGTGCCTGTGAGTCTTGCCGTTTTTCCCTCTGCCCATAGCAACAACACCGTTCCCGTAGCAACTCTGCTATAAAAAGGATGCTAAATTCAGAAGTACACAAGAAAGAGGAAGAGAGGAGTCATGGGGACGGTGTCTGGCTCAGGAGAACCAACTCCGATGTTCTTTGGAAACAAGTGTCTGGTTTTGACTGCAGATTAAAGCCTGTTAGGTGATCCTGGCTTGTGTTTCCCCTTGGAGTAAGCCAGGCGTATCCCATAGTAGCCTTGGGAGGGTGGGTGTCTAGTGAATTCCTTGGCACCAGGGAACAGGATGAGACCCACACAGGCCTGAGCACATAGTTTGGGAAGAAATCTTCATAGAAAGGCCACGGGAAATCCTTCTCTCAAAGATGGATGCATTTTCTTCTCAAACAACTAAAACATTTCCTATTTCACCAAGCTTTTCCCTCGTTAGTAAATTGAAGTTACATCTCTGCTATCCCCCTTATCTGTTTGGTTTAACTGAGTTTAGTGAGCTGCAAATATTAGAATGTAAACTATATGTTATTGGTAGGGTTTGTTGATTTACTGGAACGCCATCTTTGTGTGTGTGTGTGTGTGTGTGTGTGTGTGTGTGTGTGTGTGTGTGTGTGTGTGTGTGTGTGTGTGTGTGTGTGTGTGTGTGTGTGTATACAAAGATGGCATTCCAGTAAATCAACAAACCCTACCAATAACATATAGTTGGGATATAAGTCAGATAGATAGATAGATAGATAGATAGATAGATAGATAGATAGATAGATAGATAGATAGATAGATAGATAGATAGATAGATAGATAGGTAGGTAGGTAGGTAGGTAGGTAGGTAGGTAGGTAGGTAGGTAGGTAGGTAGGTAGGTAGAGTGGAACCTCAGTTAACAAATGGCTCGGTTAACATAAAAATCACATAACAAAAGGAAATCCATAGAAAATAGTAGTTCAGTTTACAGATTTATTTTTCAGAACGGATTATGGAAAACTGTATTTTGGTTAAAGTTTTTTTGTTTTCAATGCATTCCTATGGGAAATTTGATGGATGGATGGACAAAAACCGTTGGCACCTTAAAGATTAACTCCTGTATTTAAATGTGAGCTTTCGTGGATCAAATCCGCTTCTAGATGGCCCAGAAAATGTGAAACACAAAGGGTAGGAGGCAAAATACCTGATAACTCTCATAGCATGGGTTGGTCCCCTTCCTTGATATAGACTGCAGTAGCTGAGAACAGTCTAGATTTCTTTTGCATGCACTTCATCCTGACTCCAATTCATGCCCAGGCCAGATTATTTAATTATTGTACAGTACTTTGAACTGTCTTTGATTCAGTTCTCCTCCTCCTCCTCCTCCTCCTATTCCTCCTCCTCCTCCTTCTCCTATTCCTCCTCCTCTTCTTGGGTCTGGTTTGGAATGATCCCCTGGCAGACAGAAAAGTCACCATAAGAGAGATCTCTCTTGTTAAAGCAGCCTTTTCCGGTGAAATCAGACTTGTTCCTCTGCAGCCGTCGGATCGCAGTTGAAATTTACTGTTTTGTTTGTTTACCCACAGTCAGAGCAGGGAGCTTACGGGGTGTTCTGGAGTGAAACTATTAATATTCAGGCAGTTTTGCACAGAAACGGACTCCTTGCCTGTTCTTGTCCTGCTCCTGTATTTGCAAAGAACCAAGGGAATTATTTTCCCCCGAAGTGGTAAGCCACTTCAGGCACTGCAATATGTAATAGAAAGACAGCAGGAGATCATTTAAATTAACTACTAGCTCTTTCAAGGACTGTCAATGAATTTTCTCTTGCTCACTCACACACACTCACTCACTTTAGGTCCCTTTTACTTGGCTGGCCATAATGACATGCCAGATCCTTCATCCTGGAGCCAAATGAAATGAGAAACCAAATGCCCATACAGAGACCATTTTCTATCTGAGATAAAAAGCCTCTCTATATGACAGCAAACCCAGGTTCATAGCAATGTATGCGCCTGGCGGCAATCTATCATCCACCCTGACTCTAAAGGCGTTTCCAGACAGGACTTCATATTGCCATTGGTTCTAGGTTCTGCAACGATTTGACTAAAATTTCCCCAGTGTCGTAAAGATGCTCTGTCGTTCTCTCTGACATTTTCTTTCTCCGTCGAGTTCTTGTGCCTTTTCAGGCTGCTGAACCCCTTGGTTTATTTTTTGTTCCATTTTGTTCCATGAGGTCGAGTTTTGTGCTATAGTGCTGTCCCAGAGTTTCAGCTGTGATGCAGGATGAAACAAGGGAAAAAACATTTGATACTCCTCATGGAAGCAGACGTGGACAGTAATGAACAAGGAAGACCTCCTGATGGACCAACCAAATCACATGTGGAAATAGATTGCAATAATGGAGAACATTCTAGATTTATTTTGCAGCAGCCACAGGGCATTTGGAGAAATGCACTTGATCCTAACCTAAGGGGGGGCGGCACAATGTAGTGACTTGGAAGTACGGTCCTGAAGCAAAGAAGCTGTTTGGCACTGGAACTGTTCACTAGCAGGACACGATTTCTGGTAAATCCCGTTAATTTCTACCCGCAAGCGAGAGAAAAGGAAGTGAAAGATCAAAAGACAAGAGCCTCATCTGAAGAGCTTTGACTTTTGGAGAACTTGATCTCGGTGGTATAAGGGTTTCCAAACATAAATGTCCACACTATAGAAGTTATATGTGAAAAGAGGAAGAGGAGGAGGAGGAAGAAGAGGAGGAGGACAATAAGAAGGAAGAAGACAAAGATGAAGACGAAGATGAAGAAGACAAATTAAATGAAGAAGAAGATGAACTAGACCAGGGGCCAAACTTTTCAGGCCACAGGCCGATCACATGGTTCAAGGATCTGGTCATTATGCCTTGGGGGCCGGATGCAGCCACCAATGCCAATTCATCCACCCCACGAAGTCCTTGTAGCTCTTGGAAGCATTTTACTTCAGCTTCCAGGAGCGACGAGGGCTTCACAGGCTGGATGAATTGGCATTGGGGCCATATCCGGCCCCCGGGCAATAGTTTGGGCACTCCTGAACTAGACAAAGATGATGAACTAGACCAGGGGTTCTCAACCTTTTAAAGCCGAGGACCAGGGCACACTCCCTCAGACAGCTTCGGGGGGGGGGGGCAGATAGCCATTTTCCCTGCCTGACACACATGGCACTTCCTGGTGTGGCAGAGGCAGGGAGGGCTACATCAAATAGTGTCATAGGCCACATTTGGCCCCCAAACCATAGGTTATGAACCCCTGGAGAAGGTCTCCCATTCACACGCTGCAGTAGTTCTGGATGTACGTTCAGGATGTTTTCACTTTAAGCACAGAAAAACCCGAACAAAGTGTGCTTCTGTGTTTTCTAAATGCACCTAAAATAAACACGTAATGAATGATTTAGCACTAAGCAGAGCCTGCCTCCTTTCTCCCCCACCTAAACCTCTAGGAGATACCTTCACTAAGGTTTCATATCACATACGCTTGGTTTAATTTTAATAATTGATCAATTAAAGAGCTAGGCAGTTAATCAATGGAAAGAAAATAGGTTGGTGTCCCTAGTTCATCTGTTTAACATATTGTTCCCTGCCTGAGGCAACGCAGCTGACTTAATACTATCATCTCTCATTCCTAAGCAAACCCCGACCTCGGCGAATCAGGAAAGTCCTTAAGTTATTCTACAGGTTTTGGTCAGAGAGAACCCAAACTCTTTCACTGTCCCAGGTGGAAATTCATTTTGATCTCCTAGATCAGGGGTGCCCAAAATTTTTGGGCCGTGGGCCAGTCACAGGGTCCAGCAGGTCAGTCATGTGGTTCCTCCCACCGGAAGCAGAAGTAAAACACGCCTTGCAATCTGTTTTGGATAGATTTTAGACTGCCATTTTCTCTGCTTAAAGCAGGGGTGCCCAAACTACAGCCCGTGGGCCAAATCTGGCCCTGACACCAATTCATCCAACACAAACCAACCTCATCACTCCCAGAAGTGGAAGGGGAAGGTAAACAGCGTTCCGAGCACTCCAATGTCCATTCGTGCCTGCCACACGTCCACAGAAACATCTGTAAATGCAGACAGCGCTGGCTCTTTGGCTATAAACAGAGATGAGCACCGAACCCTAGAGTTGTATATGACTGGCTTTCGAGCAAGGACAACCTTCACCTAGAATGGATATGATGCTCGAAGAAGCAGAAACATTTCAGGTTTTTTTAGACTGGAGAAGAAAAGGGCAAAATGGCTACATTCCTTGTGTTATGGAGGAAAGGGTTCTGGATCGATTCAGAATGAAGAATTGGGATCATAGGAGGGCTGTATTTGGGTCCTGGGCCTAAACTCCACAACCACTCCAAATACAACTCTGCTTCATGACAAACCCTAGTCTTCTCCAAACTGGTGCTGATGGTCCAGCGTATCTACAGGGCACCAGGTATGGAAAAGGCTTTGCTTCAACCTGGATGGAGACTGTGCTTGTAGCAACATAAAATATAGATGGCCATAAAGGAACTGTGGCCTGACAGATGATACCACATTTTAACTCTCCATGAAGCCTGCCTCCGCGAGGTATTCGGCCGTAAGAAGCCCTCTGCTTCCAGAGATGATTTCGTTACAAGATTCGGCGTCTTGTTTCCAAAAATGGCCAGCCAGAATGTCTCCAGGAAGGTCAGAAGGAGGGCATGGAAGCTCATCTTTTTCTGCTTCTCCTAAACATCCTCTCTTCCCGCATATGAAAGTGTGCCCTGTTGCTCCCATCACGTCTAATAGATGTCAAAAGACATTCCTTTTGAACTCAAATCTTTTTTATGAGAAATTACAAAGTAGACTGATCGAGCCAGAACAAAACCACGCTGGGAGATAATGGGAGAACGTATAAGGCCACAGTGGCTTTGTGGTTAAGACACTGAGCTTGAGAACTGACAGGAAGGCAAGCCAGCAGTTTGAGACCTGAGTACTGCGCAATGAAGTGAGCTGCCATCTCTGTCCCAGCTCCTGCCAACCTATTTATTTATTTATTTATTTAATTAGATTTATTATCCCACCCCAATCAGGCGAACCCGACCAGAGGTGGCTCACAAAAAAGAAAAAGGCTACACAAACGAGCGCAAACCTAACCAAACAATCCCAACACACCCCCATAAACCCAGAAATCGAACCCCAAGGTTCAAAATCAACTTCAAAAAAAATTATTAAATTATAAATTTAGAACAAAAAAAAGCAACCTCAAAGATTTAAAAGTTTAAAAGGTTAAAAAGGTTTTAAGAGTTTTTAAAAACCTAGCAATTTGAAAGCAAGAAACTGCAGGTAGATGACTAGGTGCCACTTCGGCGGGAAAGGTAACAGCATTCCGTGCCTAGGCATGCCTGCCACATGACCACAGAAATGTCTGAAGATGCAGACAGCACTGGCTCTTTGGCTATAAACAGAGATGAGCACTAAACCCTAAATTTGGATACGACTGACTTTTGAGTAAGGGGGACCTTTACTAATAGAAAAAAGATGATGGTACCAGCTTTTATGCAGAACTCTGGAAAGTTGAGCAGTTAGGCTAAAGATCCCAGAAATCTCCCAAATCAACCAGGTCAGAGAAACTGATATGACAGTATACTCAAAATGCTAAATAATGTACTTTGATACTTTAAAGCAGGGGTTCCCAACCTAAGGCCTGTGGGCCAGATTCAGCCCATGGTGCCATTTTAAGGGGGGGCTCCCCTCCAAGGGCATTTGAGAAACAAAATGACCACCCCCTTGAAGCTGTTGGGACAAAATGGCCACACCCATCTTGCAGGGAGGGGGAAATGGCAGTCTGGCCCTCGAAGCTGACTGAAGAGAGCGTGACCCGGCCCCCAGCTCGTAAAGGTTGGGAACCCCTGCTTCAAATGAACGCTAGGCAATGGTTTGCTATTACTATGCTAATAGACCCAAAGGAGGATTAGCGCTGAAGAGATGTGAGCATATTTTCCCCAGCACAACCAAATCCCCGATGCTTCATGCCTGGCAAGGAAAAGTTCCCAGAGGGTTTATCCTTTCTAATGGGCTTCCCTGTTTTCCGCCATAGCCATGGCTGGCAGGGCAAATCCGTGCTAATGAATGTGCTCGTCACACGCACAGAAGGGAACATCGATCCGACAGGAGAAGCGCTCCTGGCGTCACGAAAGGGCCCTGGAAAACCCATGAGGATTGATGTCTGTAGAAGGAACATTTCCCTTTCCCACCCATGACAGGGGAATCCTAGTTTGATCTAGAGCCGTGATGGCGAACCTTGGCACTCCAGATGTTCTTGGACTTTGATTCCCAGAAGCCCAAGCGCCCTGTGAATCCACATAAATGGGTTTACAGCGATTCATCTGGCCCACACGTATGGGCGCGTTCTACTCCCGCTTCGGCGATGATCATCAAACCATAGAGTCGGATATGACTGGATTTAGAGTAAGGGAGACCTTTGTCTTTATCTTTAATGTTTGGTCTGTCTCGAAAGAGTCTCCCTGTTTCCCTGAGTGGAAGGTAGATCAGAAAGCGTAAATAGGGTGTGATGCCACAGATCCTCATTAGTTCACAGACTGTTTTCCAAAGTGGGTTGGGAATCAGCAAAGCCTCATTAGAGAAACATGGAGTTTAATACCCTCCAGCTCCACAGAGTGTATCATGCTACAGAAGTGTGCCTTGTTTGAGTCAGGGAACAAGCTTATGGGGCTTTGGGTACCTTGAGTTTCTGCAAGGCATGACCTCAGAGGTATATCTTGGGATGTCTTGCAAAACACCAAGAGAAGATGGTAAGACGCAAATCACAGACACACGTCAACAGATATCCCTAAAAGGCTCTCCGTCCCCCCACCCCCCTCCTTATTGAACAATTCTAACCTGAACAAGGACTATGGTGGCTTTAATGTTTAAGATGCTGAGCTTCATGACTGGAATGCCAGCAGGTCAGCAGTGCGAGACCTGAGTAATGCATGACGGAGTGAGCTGCCCTCTCTGTCCCAGCTCCTGCCAACCTAGCAGTTCGAAAGCAAGAAATTTGCAACTAGATCAATAGGGACCACTTCAATGGCCACATGTCCACGGAAATGTTTACAGACACAGACAGCCATGGCTCCTTGGCTATAAACAGAGATGAGCACTGAATCCTAGAATCAGATATGACTGGCTTTTGAGCAAGAGGCTACTTTTGCCATTACCTAACCTGATAAAAGCTGATGGGGAATTTAAAAGGTTGAACAGTTTAGGGCAGTGATGGCAAACATTTTAGAGACCGAGTGCCCAAACTGCAACCCAGAACCCACTTATTTATCACAAAGTGCCAACACAGCAACAGGGGAGGAAGAAAACACTCCCATTGGGCTGCTGGGCAGAGGGGCAGGCCAAACTCTGTGCTGTGGGGAAGGAGGAAATGCTCCCATTGGGCTACTGGGCAGAGGGGCAGGACAAACTCTGTGCTGGGGTGACTGCACAAGTGCCCGCAGAGAGGACTCTGAGTGCCACCTCTGGCACGCGTGCCATAGGTTCGCCATCACTGGTTTAGGTAAAGGTAAAGGTTGCCCTTGCTCAAAACCATTCATATCTGATTCTAGGGTTCAGTGCTCATCTCTGTTTACAGCCAAAGGGCCAGCATTGTCTGCGCTGTTACCTTTCCCACCAAAGTGGTACCATATATACTAGACTGTAAATCGTCCTGAATATAAGTCGAGGTACGCAATTTAGACCTCTAAGACTAAGAAAATAAATTGACCCGAGTATAAGTCAGGGGTGGAAAATACAGCAGTTGCTAGTGAGTTTTGATAATTAAAATACATGAAAATATGGTAAAATAAATTAATCCATATCAGAAAACAAAACAAAAGAAAAGAAACAAAATAAAATAAAAAACACTGTAGCACTTTAAAGACTAACTACTATATTTTTATGGTTAGCTTTCGTGGATCAAGTCCACTTCATCAGACATTAAATCAAACTAAATTAATCTAGACATTTGTGTCGGCGTGTTTTGAGGTGTTTTACGGTAGTGCTAGTGTTTTGTTTTTACTGTATGTTTGAATTTGAACCACCGCAGTTTTGGGACCCTTGGGGTCGTTGACCTGAGTATAAGTTGAGTCCACTTTTTGGACCTCATTTCGGGTGCTAAAAAACTAGACTAATACTTGAGTATATACAGTACCTATTTATTTATTTGCTTTCGAACTGCTAGGTTGGCAGGAGCTGGAACAGAGATGGGAGCTCACTCCATCATGCAGTACCCAATTAAGCTCCAACCTTCCAGTCAGTGAGTTTAGCATCTTAACCACCTGAGCCACCAGATAGATAATTGATCCTGGTTGATCTTACTCACCTCGGGATGTTAGACTCTGTTTTCTTCCCATCAGTTGACACAAGCTCACTTGTTTCCTCCTTAAAACAACAACAACAACAAAAAGGAACAAATCCTTGCCGCTTCTAGCAACCTACGTTGCACAATAATGTTTTAGTTCTTCCACTCATGCAATCATGCCAGCCTATGGTTGTGCATCCCTGCCAGATAAGAGACAATATATTTGTCGGTACCGCATGGCAGGGGAGATGAGATGATCAGTCTGTTCCTGTCCCTTCTGTGGACTTCCTGGTGGTTGTCTGATCTGTAAAGAGGATGCCTGCCTAGAGATGCCTCTGATCTGAGCCAGCAGGATCCTTCCACCGCCACTTGACCAAAGGGAGACCACAGGCTCCTTTAAAACTGGAGTTAGGCAGAGAAGCCCAGGATTAGCAACACAGATTGGTAAATCTGGAACTAAGCAGGATTCCTGGTGGGATCCAAGGACTAACCAGGCCCAGTGCTCTTCAGCTTCCAAAATCAGGTGGAATTTTGTGTTATTCTGCTATGGTCATAGAGTAGCAGTGATGGGATGACAAAAATTCTACTACCACGCCATGACGTCACGGACGTCATGGGCGTGGCCAATGGCATGACGTCATGACGTCACGGCCGACGTCATGACATCATGACGTTGTGGGCGGGGCCAAAATAAAAATAAATAAAAAATAAAAATAAACATACACACACACCCCTCCCTCTCAGCCCACCCACCCAGACACAAATAAATAAATAAAATAAAAACAACCACCCACCCAAAACACAAATAAATTACCCACCCACCCCAAATAAAAACCCCTCGCTTACCTTTCTTGGGACCCGGCACCCCGATTGCTGTCCACAGCCGCCGCCGCCGCCGGAGCTGCCTGCACCCCTGTGGCGTCCTCCTTGGGCCGGTACCTTTTTCGCCCGGCTCCGGCCATGGCGAGGGGCGACGGGCAGCCACGGCTGCCGCGCCTCCCTGGGCCGTCCCCATGCCGCACCGCCGCCGCCTACAGCTTCCTCCTCCGCAGCGCGCGGCAGCCGAGCTCAAAAGGGACCGACCCAAGAAGGAGTCCACAGGGATTCAGGCAGCGGCAGCTCCGGCGGCGGCGGGCGGCGGCTGTGGACGGCGGGTGCAGGCACCCGGCCCACAGGCGCCCGGCGGCGGCGGCGGCAGCGGCAGCGGTGTACCCCGCCGGGCGTCCCCAGGGCATGGGGCTTGTCAGCAGCGGACGGCCGAGGCAGCCCTCAACGTGCCGCGGGGAGGCGCCCCCCTCAGAGGGCTGCTGCCGCCGCCGCTGCCCTGAAAGTTCTAAATGTTTTGAAAATCGGAGCGAAAATGGCTCTAATTGACTGCGCATGCGCAGAAACTCAATCTGACGCATGTGCAATGCGTCAGATTGAGTTTCTGCGCATGCGCAGTCAATTAGAGCCATTTTCGCTCCGATTTTAATTTTTTTTTCTTTCGGTCAGGCGTCCGGAACCGGACGCCCCAAAAGTGGACTTCCCCTCACGGAGAACCCTCCAGGATTGGTCTTACCGGTTCCAGAGATCCGTCTGGAACCGGTGACATCCCATCACTGTAGAGTAGACATGTGACGGTGAACCTTGGCACTCCAGGAGTTCTTGGACCTCAATTCCCAGAATCCCAAGACAGCACTCCTGTTGATCAGGGCTTCTGGGAATTGAAGTTCAAGAACACCTGGATTGTCAAGTTTGGCCACCACTAGAGTAGACCCTACCACCAACAACTCAATGGCAATCGTCAGGTGGTGGTTTACTAGCCTGACAACCAGTGATGGGATGTAACAGGTTTTCACCAGTTCTCCAGAACCAATAGTAACTTTTCCCAGTGTCCCAGAGAACCTGTAGCAGCTTTTGGGGGGAACCACCTTCGGGACTTACCTTTTCACTGGTTCCCCCACTGCGCATGCATGCCAAGCACTTGGTGTGCATGCACGCCTAGTGCTTGGCACATATGCACGGCCTCCTTGCTGTCCTCCCAAACGGGGAGGAGGAAGAGAAGCTGCTAGCCTAAAGCTCCCTATAGCCTGAAGCTCCCTATTTTTATTATTTTGTATTTTTTTCTTTGGCCCCGCCCATGACATGACATCATGATGTTAGCTCCGCCCACACTGTAATGACATCATGGTGGGGTAGTAAAATTTTTGACATCCCACCACTGCTGACAACCCTGAGGACTAATGGCCTTGGGTGCTGAAGACCACAGGGAAGGGTGATGGTCCCCAAGTGGTTTAAATCCCACTCAAATCCATCCCCTGGTCTACTCTATTACCAATAGCAGGATAGCCTGGCCAGAAGTGAGATGGAAAGTTTGCAATATTTATAGTACAATGAAAGGCGGAGAGGCCAGAACACGGTGGAGCGATGGCATAAAATGTCGCAGGGGTGTAGATTGGTTAGAAGATCATTTCTTCCTCCCTTTTGGCCTTGGGAGAAGAGGCGTGAATTTTTTTTAAAAAAAAATTCACACCTCCTCTCAGACGGTTCTGGCACATTTTCATCCGCCGCACAATAGCAGATTGCGTGCCGTTACGAGGGCAGGCAGTGTATCAAATTTGGATTTCGTTGGCACAGAATCGCTCACACAGTAAGGCGCTCTACTCCACATTTGGGCAGGCACACACGGGAAATGCAAACCGGAAGTGCTAACTTACGGGTGGGTGGATGGATTGAAAGCTGGTGACTTAACCCACCGTTCATCTTGGGTGATCGCGGTGGTCAGAGAAAGAGGGGAAGCCAAAATGGAACATGGCTGTCATACAATAAGAAATCAAGTCATCAAGCCGGACCATCGAGAAAAACACCATAAAGTGGTGGAACAAATCAAACATAAACCAGCCAATGTGTTAATAACATTGAACACTAGCGTGTCTGCATTGCCCCATACGTGAACATGGGTGAGCACAAATTAGTGCTATAATAACTCTCATTCACCAACTCTGATTTGATTGCTGTAATGATTCTCTCGGAAACACTTTCCCTCCAAGTCGACAGGAACATAATAACTGCCTTACTAGATTACAGCAGAACTTATTCGAGTCTGATGTTCTGTCTATGGCAAAAGTTAATCGGATGTCTTTGAGGGCTCACCTTTCTTCTTGATGTGCAGCAGGGCATTACACAATTCAAAATTATGGACGTGTATGAGAGATAGGGGAAATTCCCAACAAATTTAAATGTTTAAATGACTGTTTTGAGCTAGATGCAGGTGACCTTTTACTAGATCTTCTTTTGTACAAGCAGTGGGGTGTAAATCGCATGTGCATGAAGCAAAGCAATAACTCCCATCCCATAATGCTTAGTGCACTCTCTGGGCAGTTCACAAGTTATTAGCATTTTGCCCCAACATGCTGGGGACTCATTTTACCAACCTTGGAAGGATGGAAAGCTGAGTCAACCTTGAATTCTGGTCAGGATCACACTCACAATGTTTGGGCTGCAGTACAGCAGTTTAAGCACTGCACCCCCAGGAGGGCTCCTGTTGCATTGATTGGATTTCTCCACATTCACAGGGAATGTCTCTAAGTAGCCCCCTTTCACTCGATTATTCTTGGATCTTCCTACTTCCTTTTCCAGTGGCTTCCAGAAAGTCCAGCCAGACTCTTGTGCTGGTGGGAGGTGCTTTTCAGCCTCTATGCATTCAGCCAAGTGTGTTGGTTTGGCTTTCCAAAGGGGGAACATAGAAGGCACCTCCCCAATGAATGAAAAGCATTGCAGGTACAGTATATGGTTGGCATCTCCTGAGCAATGGCTTGTCACTGGCTAACCCTTCCTGTGCAGAAGCATGGCATGGTACACTTGCTGAAGTGCAAAACTGATGCTCAACTACAGGGCATGAAGCATTGTCAGCCCTGCTTTTAAATCTATGATCTGCTACTCAGATACACTACCAATTTCATGGGAGTTCCACTTTGGAATTATGACTAATAGCTCATTAGTAGGGATGAGGATTTAAGTTTGGCCAGTGACAAAGCCATGAAGGTGGCCTCATTTTGACAGTTTAAGGTTTGACCTGGACATGGAGGAGGAGGAGGAAGATGATGATGATGAAGACAAAGACGATGAAGATGACGATGATGACAACGAAGATGAAGACAAAGATGAAGATGAGGAGGAGGAGGAGGAGGAGGAGGAGGAGGAGGAGGAGGAGGAGGAGGAGGAGGAGAAGAAGAAGAAGAAGAAGAAGAAGAAGAAGAAGAAGAAGAAGAAGAAGAAGAAGAAGAAGAAGGTGGTGGTGATATGGGTGCTTTTCTAGAGTCTCCAGGTGTCAACCAGGCCACAGCAGTTTCCTCAACTTTTGACTGAGGCCAGAAATGGGGTCCACTTGGCCTGCACCCTCCCCTAGATCGGTCGACCCCAACACACACTCACTGGTGGGACAGAGAGCTAAGAATGGGCCTCTTAAGACAAAGGGAAAGGAAACTAGTGGTGAAGATATTCAGACCTGAACCTTCTCCAAGGACCTAAGAGTTAGCAGCTGCCATGATGCAACCTTAAAATAGGGATTTTAATTTTTAAAATGTAAGCAGACGGGAGGTGACCACTGGCTAAAAGAAGCACAGAATATTAAATTATACTGTATTAAATATTAAATAATAGCTCTAGCTATGGTTAGCATCTCATTTCCTCGTTTCTCCCAGACCAAGTCTCATTTTAATACCTTTGCCTGGAGAAATGGTCAGAAATCCACCAGGTAAATATTTTCCCCAGCAGAGAAAAGTGAAGGAGAAGGAGTTGCGTTTCTGGCTTGAACAGAGCTGGAATCCCACAACCACTTCCACCCTGGAAAGATTAACAATATTACAATGCAAAATAAAGTGTTGGGGTCGGTTTGAAAGGCAAAGAGCCATCTGGCCCTTTCAAATGTGTTATTGCAGGTTTGCATGAGTGGAAAATTTGTTTTATAACATACAGTACAGTGGAACCTCATATAATAAATGCATCATACAATGAAGAGAATTTGGGGGGAAAGTTGCATTATACAATGAAATTTTTTCATTGTACAATGCATCCAATAGAGATTTTCGTTGTACAATTTTTTCCCATAGAGATTTTTGTTGTGCAGTGCATGCATCATATAACAAACAAATTGTATAACAAAGTGCCTTGTGGATCCAATTATTTTCATTATATGAGGTTCTACTGTATCATCATATCCTGATCTCACACCAACCCTTTAAGGTAGTCCTGTAGCTTCAGCCTAAGTTAGAGTTTGGAAGTGAATTGATTTCTGGCAAGTCTCAAGGCAAATCTAAGATTTGATCTGGGTTCATCCTAGCTTATATCCCTCACAGGTTTAACTTGGATGAAACTTGGATGAAATAAGGTACAAGGTAAGGGACTGCGGTGGCTTAGAGGTTAAGATGCTGAACTTGATGACTGGAAAGTGGGTAGATCAGCAGTTTGAGACCCAGGTCCTGAACAATGGAGTGAGTTCCCATCTCTGTCCCAGTGCCTGCCAACCTAGCAGTCCAAAAGCAAGAAATTATGTGTAGATAAACAGTAAGAAGGTAACAGCATTCTGTACACTCTGGTATCTAGGCATGCCTGCCACGTGTTCACAGAAATGTCTGGATCTTTGGCTATAAATGGAGATGAGCACCAAACCCTAGAGGCAGATACAACTGGCTTTCAAGTAAGGGTAACCTTTACCTTTACCTTTACCTAGGGCCATGAACCTTGGCACTCTAGATGTTCATATCTAGCCCACAGGATGTAGGTTGAGAACTCCTGTTCTATGAGTTTACAAGAACTTGGCAAAAAGACACAGAGGGTGGGGATTCATACACCCCAGGTGACAAGCAATTACAAGCAGTACCCCGCACTAACAACTCAGGTACAGTATATTGATTTCTTAAGATACCATACCAATGTTGAATCCTTTTCGAGAGACACCCCCCCCCCATCCCTACCACAAGATACAGTACATTACTAAGTTGCATCTGAGATGAGTAGCAAGAATACAGGTGAGATTACAGGAATCCATGAATCCAAAAATTTGTCTCAAGTCATGGAGTCAAGCATTAATTTGGAAACGATTTCAGCTCCTGGATTCGATTTTTTTTTGGGGGGGGAGGGGCGTTCCCCCTCTTTAATGAGTGGGGCTGAGAAGGAATGTGCTGTCCTTCATTCTTCACTTTCAAAAAAACAGACATTGTGCATTTTCATCATCGGTGTCCATTATTGGTCAAGTGTATTAAATAGCAACTTTTCCAAATTAGAGAATTTCCTTATTTTGGAGGGTGGAAAACTCATCTCGCCTCCCAGGTTTGCATTCGAAACAAACCAGCAGCTGAATGCTAGTCTGCTGTGACATGTAGAGTCGGATCTAGCCTGAATAATCAGGCCTACAAAAGTCTTGGTTTAAGAAGAAGGGGTCGATTGAGTCAGATCTTGGCAATGGATGTATCTCTTATAGTGCTAATTACTGTATGTCAGGGGTGCCCAAACTGTGGCCCATGGGCCAGATCTGGTTCCCAACGCCAATTCATCTGCCCCACACCGCCCTCACCGCTCCTGGAAGTGGAAGTAAAATGGAGAGCCATGGGTCATACGGGCGTGTTTTTCTTCAGTTTCCGGGAGCAATGAGGGCGGTGTGGGCCAGATGAATTGGTGTCAGGGCTGGATCTGGCCCATGGACCATAGTTTGGGCACCCCTGCTTTAAGCAGAGAAAACAGCTGCTTAAAATCTATCTCATCCTGTTGCAAAACAGATTGCAAGGCACGTTTTACTTCCACTTCCAGTGGGAGGAACCACGTGACCGGCCCACTGAACCACATGACCAGCCCACACCCTGAAAAGTTTGGACACCCCTGCTGTATATTATTAAGCTGGAGAGGGGAGATCCTTCTCCTTAACACAAATCAAAATTGTCATTTTTCTCCAGGTTCTAGCAGCCCTTTAAGTCCTTTATTTTATTTCAGGATGCAGCCATGCTGGTGGAAGAAGAAAGGGAGCCCAATTCACAATTCATACAACTAGATTTTAACCCCGGTCCAGTCCTAAATCAATGGCCACCAGAGAATTCCTAATTAAAATATTAACAGGTGGAGAGGGAGGTTTCCCTGGAGGTAAGTAAAACATTTTCCAGGGGCTAACCTAAAGGGAGGAAAAATTGGTTTCCTTAGAGATCCTCCCAAACTAGAAGTGAAGACATGGTGACTATAGCAACTCTCCATTTGGCTGGAAGGATCTGTGACATCCCAAGAGGAAAGAAGGAATAAAAGTGTGAGGAATTCAGTTACTTTGTCATTGCTGATCTAGTTATCATTCTTTCAATCGCTACTCAAAGGTGAGGTGCAGATGACCACCTATGCGGGGGAATTAAATTAATTTTGCTTTTTAAGAGGGAAAGGAATTAATTTTGTTTAGCTGTATTCTATGGAGCATGGGTAAGATACAGCTTAAATGTCGGCCAGCCGCCCCTCTGGAGAAGCAGGGATCGTTCCCCCATACTGCCAGCTTAATATAGTCAGATCTACAATGAGGCTGGACCTGACAACTGATGTCACCATGCTGGTGTGATCCCCTTTGACCCAGATTGTGTGGATCCACCTGAGGACAGGAGGACCGAGCAAGCTGGCAGAGCGCAGGGAGAGAGAACAGGACCCTGGCAAAGATGAGGACTAACCGGAGCACACAAGGCACAAGGGGTGAACATCTGCCACCCACAAGGGAGTCCTGGATCTGAGTGAGGGCGGTGCTGGATCATGCTCAGACCAACCAGCCAGAGTGCCCAAAAGCCTCTGAAATCCTGGGCCAATTGTGGATGGAGTCAAAGAGAAAATGGGAAGGAAGGAAAAGTTGGTGATTAATGGAAAGAAGGAAGGAAGGAAGAGTTGGTGATTAATGGATGGAAGGAAGAAAAGAAGGAAGAGTTGGTGATTAATAGAAGGAAGGAAGGAAAGGCGGAAAGATGGCAGGATGGAAGAATTGGTGATCAATGGGTGGAAGGAAGGAAGGAGGAATTGGTGATGCAAGGAAGGAAGGAAGGAAGGAAGGAAGAGTTGGTGATTAATGGAAGGAAGAATTGGAGATTAATGGGTGGAAGGAAGAAAAGCAGGAAGGAAGAGTTTGTGAATAATAGAAGGAAAGAAGGAAGGAAGGAAGGAAGGAAGGGGAGCGGAGAGATGGATGGATGGGCAGCCAGACCAAACCATGTCCCATCCACCACCCTCCAACCTCACCCCACCCTGACCCTCGGCCTGGGGTCTGCGGAGTCCCCACCCCCACCCCATCCACCTACCTTTGCTGTTCGAAATCGGGGAGCTCCTTCGTTGCTGCCGGCAATGCGGCTCAAGCCCAGCCCAAGCCAGGCTAGCCAAGCCAAGGCGAGCGGTCACTTCCTGGCCATGCCGAGGGACCCCCTCCGCGCCCCACTCCGCTCTCTTCCCTCCGTGGCTCTCGAGTGTGCGCTGGCGGGGCCAAGCCACGAGGGAGGAGAGCTGAGGATCAGCCAGGAAGGTGGAGGGGAAGGGGGGCAAGGGCCGGGCTGGAGTGAGTGAGTGAGTGACCCACGGAGAGAGGGGGGGAGAGGGTGGGGGTCCTCCTCGCTCTTAAGCCTGCGCTGCCTCCAAAGGGAAGAAGGAGCCCCCCCAAAACGCCTCCCTGCTTCGCCTCCAGAAGAGAACCCGCCTCTGGTGGGAGGAGGAGGGCAGGGGAGGGGAGGGAGGTGGTGTGTCTCTCTCTAGCTCTCTGTGTTGTGTGTCTGTTAGTGTGTTGTGTGTCTCTCTGTCGGTGTATGTGTGTCTGTGTGTGTGTGTGTGTGTGTGTGTGTGTGTGTGTGTGTGTGTGTGTGTGGAGGGTGGGGAAAAGAGGAAGGACCCCCATAGGACTCACCCTAAATATCCCCTGGGGGGCTGCTGGGGATGGATGGAGGAGGGGACACTAAGGGAACCCCCCCAAACACACACACACCCTTTCATTGGAGCAAGGGAGCCAATCGACCCCAAGTCCAGAGTTCGGGTGAGTGAGAGAAGGGGGCAATATGGGCAATACCAATCACACTTCTGTTCTGCCCCATAGGGCTTGGTGCACTCTCGGGGCTGTTCACACGTTAATTAGCATTTTCCTCACACACACGTGCGGGGTCCTCATTTTACCAACCTCAGAAGGATGGGAGAGGCTGAGTCAACCTGGTCCCCATCGGTATCGAACTCACAACCTTTTGGCTGCAGTACAGCAGTTTAAGCTGGCCCCGCCAGGGCCCCGCCGGCTGACTGAGCCACCCGCTCTGATGCCTCTGCCCCACTCAACCCCCATCAGAGCCCCCCACCCACCTCCCGGGATCGGGGGAGGGTTTCTGGCCAGCTACGGTCCCCACCCCCACCCCACCTCAATCCTCCGGTGGGCAGACCGCGATCCCGGGAACTCCAGCGGGACTCGGGGCGTTTCAGCACCAGCGGCCGGTGGACAGCGACCGGAGTTGCCCAGCGCTTCCTGGCTTGGTAGATGGGCAGGCCCAGAGAGACAGGGAAGCAAGGGGGTCTTCTGTGGGAAGGGTCCTCTAGCTGCTGGACACGGGCTGGCATCTTTCACGATATGGGATCCTGCTCCCACCCCTACCTTGAAAGCCCCCCAACCCCACCCTGGGAAGTTAGTGGCGTTGGGGCATCCCAGCTCCGACCCCCCTCCTTAGCTTTTGAAAGCATGTCACCAAATGTACTGTAGATCATTTATTCTATTTATTTCTCATACTGTACTTTTATACTGCACTATTGACCATGGGCACTCAAGGCAATTAAACATCCATGAATTCTTCTTCTTCTTTCATGTCCAGGTTAGACTTTAAACTGCCAAAATGAAGCCCAAATCTTGGCTTTGTCATTGGCCAAACTTAAGTCCTCATTGGTACATGTTTCTGGCAGTCATTGGCAGACCAGTAAATGAGCTGGATTCTGTGCCGCTCTGCATTCACACCACGTGTTGTTGTCTACCTCCCACTTGAGCCTGTTGGTCTAACATTTAGGGACCCCAACCATCAGCCTATTCAGGGTCCTCCAAGTGACATAGGAGTGGTTAAGTTCCTCAGCCATCTCTTTTAATGTTCCTTGCCCAGTCACCTCCTTCCTCCACCTTCTAGTTTGAATTTTCTCACCCTAAAGGATGTTTGTTTTTGCCATCAAGCTAAAGATGTTTAACCAACAAATAGCAAAATGTGCAGTACTGGGTCAAAGCAAAAGACCTGGAGGGAGAAGGAATACAGAGGAAGAAGGGACAAAAAGAAAGAATGGTTTCTCCAAGTAGAATCAGGAAGACTGGGGGACACTCCCAGAGATTGGAAGAGCTAGAAAATAGATCATAGTCTCCTTTCTTTCGAGAATGTTTTAGAGCAAGCAAGGAGAAACCAGAACACCTGCAGATTATCAGTGGATCACACCCTGTCCATGACATGAGGGCTGATGAGAATTAAGAGCACTACCTCAGGGATGGTTACATATTTCCCCACCTTAAAGGTGATCCTGCCAATCTGGCAAAGTGATCCTGCTATGGAAGTAGAGTAGACCCTACTGCCAGAAACTCAACGCTGAGTGTCAGGTGGCGGTTGACTAACCTGACAACCCCATGGACTAATGGTTGGGTGCCAAAGTCCACTGGGAAGGGTGATGGTCCCCAAGTGGGTTAAATCCAACTTGAACCCATCTTGATGGAGGGCAGCAGCTTCATCCATCATGGCCTGGG
Organism: Furcifer pardalis; assembly: GCA_030440675.1. Taxonomy (NCBI): domain Eukaryota; kingdom Metazoa; phylum Chordata; class Lepidosauria; order Squamata; family Chamaeleonidae; genus Furcifer; species Furcifer pardalis. The sequence goes on from CP126890.1 coordinate 309,354,880, forward strand.
GCTGAGGAGGACTTTGCGTGCCAAAAGGGCTTAGGAACAGCAAGTGACACGTGGAACTGGATCAGTGGTACTATGGGTGTCATGCTGCAATATGGAAGGCAGATGAAAGAGCACTGCATTATATTCTCAGGATTGTCTTCATTGTTGATCACCATGATGATCGTCAATATTCAGATTCGGATATGGCAGAAGAAGAAAGCTGATTCCAGATGTTTCTTTATGTAAAGTGCCCTTGGGTACCTGGATTCAGAAACAGATGTGCCTTCTGAGAAACAAATCAACACTCCATCCTCCCATTCCTTTCTCCTCTTAAGCCCATCTCGATGGTGAGTAATGTCATAGTCTTTCAATGTCTACATTTTCAGTCAAGAAGTACCAAGGCAAAAGCACAGGAAGAGACACCTGGGAGAGAAAATATAATCCAAATGCCAGTTTATTTTTAAACCCACTCTTAGTCTTCTTGCTGAGCAATAGACCTCGGATGGGCTCATAATGATATTACCGGGGAAGGGAAATTAAGCTGGTTTGGATAATGACGAAATCGTGAAAACTTCCCTGCCTTTCTCCAATGTATTGAGAACTGATTGCAACGTGACGGCAGGATTGGGGGCAGAAATAAGGAAAACCAAAGATTGCTCACGGAATGACTGCAAATCTCTTGTCACCAGGAGCAGCCCAGAAGCATGTTAGGGAAAGGGAAAGGTCACCCTTGCTCGAAGGCCAGTCATATCTGACTCTAGGGTTCAGTGCTCATCTCTGTTTACAGCCAAAGAGCTAGCAGTGCCTGCGTCTCCAGATATTTCCGTTGACACGTGCCAGGCAACACCGGAGTGCACGGAATGCTGTTTACCTTCCCACTGAAGTGGATACCTATTTATCTACTTGCTTTCAAACTGCGAGGTTGGTGAAGCTGGGACAGAGACAGGAGCTCACTCCATTGTACAGCACTCAGGTCTTGAACTGCTGACCTCCCGACCTTCCAGTCATTAAGTTCAGCGTCTTAACCACTAAGCCACTGCCGTCCAGAAACCATGTTAAGATCCTACAAATGCTTACTAGTTATTACAAGTTCAGGTTTAATCCGTGCCCACTCTCCATCTGTTCTTGCTTCTCAGGAGAATCTGACCCCAGAATACACACACCGTCAGCTGTTTCCGTATGCAGAGAATTACCCGGATCTGCCTAAAATTAAAAGAGGCCGATTTGTCCATCCTACACGGACACAGGAAACAGCATCTTTCTTCTCCCACTTCAAACACCAGCTGAATGCTGGAGGCTGAGTATACTGGGTGGGTGGGGTTTTGGCACAGCTCTGCGCCACACAATGTTGTTACACACCCGTGTTTAACCGCACCAAAGGCACAGAGAACACGTCCTTGATGCTCCACAGGCTACAATAATGGATAGTCTTTCTATCTGGCATCCCATCTGCATTTCCAGTGTAGATCAAGATCTCCCTGGCTTGACAGCCAGTCGTGTCTGACTCTAGGGTTTGGTGCTCATCTCCGTTTACAGCCAAAGGGCCAGCGCTGTTTGCATCTACAGATGTTTCCGTGGCCATGTGGCAGGCAGGACTAGATACTGGAGTGCATGGGACGCTGGTACTGTTCCCGCCGTAGTGGTATGTTTTTATCTACTTGCAATTTCTTGCTTCCGAACTGCTAGGTTGGCAGGAGCCGGGACGGAGCCAGGAGCACACTCTGCCACATAGCCCTCGGGCCTCAAACTGCTGACTTGCCAACCTTCCATTTTACAAGATGGGAAACTGGGGCCAAGGGGGGGGGGACCAGGTAAGCCGATGTTTCCGAACCTTTGGTTCTTGCACTTCCAATTCCCAGAAGCCTAATTCAATTCCCCCAAGCACTGATCAGCCAATGTAGGCTTCTGGGATTTGAAGTCCAAAAACGGAGGCTCCCCCCCCCCTCCATCCTGTAATCAATTTTTAATGTCAAGGTTATGCTGTTTTTACATTTGTTTTTAGATAGTAATGGCACAGCAATGGGCAATACTATGTTCTTGAGGGGTTTTTATTGTTTTATAATTCATCGGATTAGGGCGGTATATAAATCTATTAAATTATTAAATTAGAATTAAAGTCCACCAGTGGGGCATGAGCCCCATGAAGGAAACCACTGCGCTAGACACAGAAGCCAGAGATTGTCATGCTTCATCTTCCAAATTCAGCAGAAATGGAGGTATGCCTTTCACGATGCACTCCTCACTGAATCCTGCATTGGGCATGGAATTGTGGGCAGCATGATGGAAAAACACCTTCCAAATCTAAGACGTGGCCATGGGCTCTTCCTGCCCTACAGCTGAAGAGGACCGAAGCCAACAAATTCTTGCAGCTAAAGCTGCACAAATGGTCACCTTGAAAACTGCAAAGGAGACGCAATGCAAGCCACCTGTTGCTTCTCCTTCTGCTGCCTCTTGGATCAAGTTCACATCTCCTAAACAAGCAAGGCAATCGCACATATGTACCTTCTCACAGCACTTAGTGCACTCTCTGGCTGGTTCATAAGATGATGAGCGTTTTGCTCCCATTAACATGCTGGGTACTCATTTTAGTGGTCTCGGAAGGATGGAAGGCTGAGTCAAGCTTGAGACCCGGGCAGGATAGAACTCACAACCTTTTAGTTGCAGGACAGCAGTTTATCCCCTGCAACACCAGGGCTCCATAAGGACAGGTGGCTTACCTGTAACTGTTGTTCTTTTTCGTGGTCCCCTGTAGATTCAGAGACCACGAAGAGCGTAATGACAGAAATAGACATTGTAGATAGCCTATAATCAGAACACTGTTACATTTAACAAGGCTATAGCCATTACACTTATATACCTTCCCATAAGGGGCTGCGGTGGCTCAGTGGTTAAGAATCACACCTTGTTAGCTGGAAGGTTGGCAAGTTGGCAGTTCGAGACCCGGGTACTGCATGATGGATTGAGTGCCTGTTTCAGCTCTTCGGGATATGAAAGGAGCCTCATGTGGGCATTCCCTGAGTGGCTTCTTCCGCAAAAACCAACCCAGAATAATTTCTGACACAAATTATTACTATCATCTTTCCGTAGCGCTTAGTGCTCTCTCTGGCTGGTTCACAAGGGAATTAGCATTTTGCCCCCATTAACATGCTGGGTACTCAATTTATTATTGGCCTCGGAAGGATGGAAGGCTGAGTCAAACTCAAGTCCTGGACAGGATCAAACGCTCAACCTTTTGGTTGCAGGGCAGCAGTTTAACCCCTGCGCCACCAGCATGCAGAGCCCACCGTCATGTCATAACTGGGAGTCATTGATCGAGGACACTAGAAGACAGAGCTTAGCGAACCACCCACCTGACTTCTTGGCAGTTTCCCATGATCCGAGCTCTTTCCGACTCCAGATGGGGGGGGGGGAGGCAGAAGTGACCTTCTTACCATCTTAGCTAAACGAGGCGGGTCATGGTGGATACGAATAAGACAAGCCAAGGTTTGCTGCCACAGTCCTATTGCATTCTTTTAATGCAGGGGTCCCCAACCTTTTCAAGCCAGGTCACGCTCTCTCTGTCAGCTTCGAGGGCTGGATGGCCATTTCGCCCTGCCTGCAAGGTGAGGGCGGCCATTTTGTCCCAACAGCTTCAGAGGTGGCCATTTTGTGCTGGGTCCTCATTTGACTGACCTCAGAAAAATGGAAGAGGCTGAGTCAACCTTGATCCCCATCAGGGCAGAATTCACAACATTTTGGCTGCAGTACAGCCGTTTAACCCCTGCGCCACCAGGGCTCTATAATGACAGGTGGCTTAACTGTAACTGTTGTTCTTCTTTGGGTCCCCTGTGAACCCACACAAATGGGTTCGCTGCGTGTATGCGGTAAACCCATTTCATTTCATTGTGTTTAAACTTTCTATTGCTACCGGTAAGGGAGGTTGTCTTGCAAAGAGGTGGAGCCGAGAAGTCAATGGAGACTTAAAAATAAATAAATCAGGAACGGCTATCGACCTCCCACAACCGAGTCTAGTCCAGTGATAGCCAACCTTGGCACTCCAGAGGTTCTTGGGCTTCCATTCCCAGAAGCCCTGATCAGCAGGTGTGCAGACTTGGGCTTCTGGGAAAGGAAGCCCAAGAACACCTGGAAAGCCAAGTTTGCTGACCTCTGGTCTAGTCCATCATACACAGAGAGAGAGAGCAGATGATGCTCAACATACAAAGTTTATTTACAAAGTTCTCGGCTAGGCTGGCCTTAGGGCAGCTCCTTAGGAGCAAAGGCCAACCAGTGCAAATGTACACGGGATACATTAAGACAGAGGGGTACTTCCTACGCCCGTCCGAGAGACACCTCTTTCAGTTTGGCTAAGCCTTAAAGACAGGTCCAAGGAATGCCCCTTGGGGCCAATCCTGTGCATCCTATCTTGTAGATTTCTGTCATTTTGGTCCATGTTCCTTCTGTGGCATGACCGGGGAAATCCTTTGGAATGTCTCAGTTCAACTGATGACTTCTTCTGGCCGAGAAGAGGTGGCCGCCTTCATCCATCCTTTGGTTCCCTCCCGTCCACTTCTTCAGCTTTGGTCTCGTGAAGTTGTCCCAGGTTATAAATCAAGGGTCCCCGTCCGGCTACTTTCAGCCGAATCCTCTCCAGGAGACACTGGGCCACCTGAGTGAGACTATGCTGCTAGGAGAGAAACAGAAGGGGTTTAAAAATTAGGTATTATGCATCCCAGAGTCCCATTATTAATGGATTTTGGGAATAAACAGAGAGAAAAAAATAAGAAAGAAATGAATGTTATAATGGCAACCGCTTTGAGATTGGCTGTCATTAAAAAAACACTGGGAAATAGATTGTGAACTTGAATTGGAAGATGGGTTTAAAGCAGTGGTTCCCAATGTGGGGCCCACGCCCCACTGGTGGACTTCATTTCCCAGAAGCCTAAGTCAGTACAATGGCTGATCAGTGCTTTGGGGAATTGATTTAGGCTTCTGGGAATTGAAGTCGGTGCACATCTCTGCTTACAGACAAAGAGCCAGCGCTGTCTGAGTCTGCAGATGCTTCCATGGACACGTGGTAGACATGTGCTTCGACACCAGAGTGCACGGAACACTGTTTACTTTCCCACCAAAGTGGTACCTATTTATCTGCTTGTAATTTCTTATTTTCAAACTGCTAGGTTGGCAGGAGCTGGGAAAGAGACGGGAGCTCCCTCCGTCGTGCAGTACTCGGGGTATCGAACTGCTGACCTTCCAATCATCAAGTTTCTGAAGCACCTGAGCCACCGCAGTCCCTTAGCAAATCCACTCAGAAAACTGTCTCAGGTATAGTGGGAAGGGGTGCCTAGAGCCAAACCAATATGGCACTCGTGAAGACACCAGACTTCATAGAATGCAAACTCCGGGACATGGCTTGGAATAAAACCTGATCTCCAAGGAAGTGTAGCGGAAGCCAAAGTTGGCAGCTTCAAGCGAATCCTCCATGCACCTGGGGATCTGGGCTTCCTGCCAGCGTGTCGAGGTTCAGGAATTAAAAATGATTAGAAATTGCTCAGGATAACCTCTCTTTAATTTATTATGAGCCTTGTAATCATGTTGCTTCTGTTACAGACAGCGGGCCAGCCAGACTGTCCCTGGGGATATGGAGACCTTTCAAGGTGTCATCCTGGAATCTTTCCACTTTAATTTGCTTTTGTTTGTCTTTTGGTTCAAGCACCTGATTCTGCTCCTTTTCGAGAGGTGAGGGAGAAACCCATCTGGGTCAGGGAGAAAATTAACCTGCTCCCTGCGATGTTGTGGCAAGTGAACACACAGTGCTAGAAAGAAAATCAGGACAACGTGCTACTGAGCTTCTGATGAACAGGACATGGCATTATCAGTGGAGGCCAAGAGAACTAAGCAAGAGAATGGCCTTCGACATCTTCTGAATGGATCTGTGCCTGAAGTCCACCGGCTGAGATCCAGGAAGAGCTTTATGGCAAGAACAAACATTCTTGAGGGTATGCAGGAGCAAAACCAAATTAGAAGACGGAGGAAGGAGCTCACAGGGCAAGGAATCACATTAAAGGAGGATGCAGCTGAGGGACTCCCTGCCCCCAAATGCACAAACCTGAAGAATATGTAGCCCCTTCAGGCACACCACAGCCAGTTCGCAGAGTCCGTCGTAGGTCAAGTCCACATACTCCATGGACAAGAGGGGGCTGGAGAAAGTCCGCTGCCAAAGGAGGTAAAACTCCCCACCCGGACGGCTGAAGGGATGAAGCTCCATCGCTCCCGTGCTTTGAGATTTCGAGGCCTGGTACTTGTAGCACAAAAGCTCCTAAAAGACCAAAGAAAGGTGCTTTTTAAACCAAGGAAGCCCAAACATGGCTCCCGGGATGGGGTGTAGGGAGGGAGAGGACGAAAAAGAAAGGAAGGAAGGAAAAGAAAGAAGAAAGGAAAGAGAGAGAAAGAAGGAATGAACGAAAGGGAAGGAGGGGGGACAGAAAGAAAGAAGGAAAAAGAAAAAGAACAAACAAATGAAAGGGAAGGAGGGGGGACAGAGAGAAAGAAGGAAGGACGGAAGGAGAAAGAGAAAGAAAAAATGAACGAAAGGGAAGGAGAGAAAGAAAGGAACGAAGGAAAGCAGGCAAGTACGGCTTCCAGTGCAGAATTACCAGGCATTTCCACTTCTTTTCAAAATCTCTTCCAATCTATGCTCCACTTCCATTTCTGAACACGCAACCTTGCACGCAAGATGCCTTCAGACATGTGCACAGAGTACTGGATATGTTTTAGGGTATATTTTCAGAAAGGGTTGACTGGGAATAGGTAGGCGGGCAGCAGTCAAGACCATGAGACTGTTAGAAAAGCTAATGTTGCATCTCCCACACACACACCTGGCCGTACGTCCCGAGCAAAATCTCGGGCTCATAGTCAAAGTTGACGTCGGTCACCAAGGCGCAGAGCACGCTGTCATATTGGTCGCTCAGGGGCAGGATCAACTGGTCCTCGAGGCCGCACTGCAGCACATTTCTGGGAAGGGAAATAGGAAGGAAACAAACAGCCACTTGAACAGATTTGGGATAAAGCCTTTCTTCTTCTTCTTGTGCAACTACACTTCCTAGGACCGTGATGGCGAACCTTGGCACTCCAGATGTTCTTGGGATTTCAATTCCCAGAAGCCCAAGCCCCTGTGAATCCACATGAATGAGTTTGCTGTGATACATCCAGCCTGCGCTGCCCTCATTGACCCAGAATCAGAAGTAAAACATGCCCGTATGGCTAAGGTTCTTTTGGGTTAACCCTTCCTCCATACAGGTGCATTTTACTTCCGCTTCCGGCAGCAACGAAGGCAGCTTGGGCCGGAAGAATCACAGCAAACCCATCTGTGTGGATTCACGGGGGCTTGGGCTTCTGGAAATTGAAGTCCAAGAACACCTGGAGTGCCAAGGTTCACCATCACGGTCCCACCATCAGGAAAGAATTTGAGTCATAACATGACGAAGGAACTCCCCCACGACCTGCATTAAAAGCAGAAGAGGAGTGGAGGAGGGACTTGCAAACCTTCCGGTCTACTTTCCCTGCTCACCTGTAGACAACCGACAGTTCGATAGTGCTGGTGACCAGGACGCTGTAGATCTGAGCCTGTCTTCCAGGGCTACCTGAGAGGAGGAGAGGTAAATGGTTAGAGGGTTGACTGCACCTCAAAAGAGCAAGGTACTAGTCCTCAGTGAGACATTAAATTCATTTTGGGCCAGTCACTATTTATCTTAGCCTCATTGTGAATCCTGCCTTGAACAGAGGGTTTGACTCAATGGCCTAAAATGTCTGCAGACATTTCTGTGGTCATGTGGCAGGCAGGACTAGATGCCAGAATGCTGTTACCTTCCCACTAAAGCAGTACCTATTTTATAGGGCGTTCCAAATTAAAGGTTTGGTAAAACTTTTAACGATAGAGGATCTTATATGGAGAGAGACAGAAATGAAAGATAGTAATGTGTGTGCAAAGGGAGAATTTTTGGAAAATACAGTTTTTGATCTAAAACCAAGAAATAATGTCCTAAAATCTATGATAAGTGTATGGGTAAAGTTGAAAGATAAATTGGCTCCAAATACCTCTCCAATATTAGAGTTGCAGGACCTTAAAACATTCCCAGTTAAAAATGTAGAATTATTTAAAAAAATTATGTATAAATATGATATAATTCTATTAAAAGACTGGTTGAATCGAATTGAGAATGAAGATATAAAAAAAGAAATTTATAAGGAATTAAGGTTTAACTGGCTTCAGATACTAACGCTGGATAAGTGGAATAAACAATATAAAGAGAAATTACAGCCTACAAGACAGTTGACAGACTTCGAGGAGATGCTATATAAGAAAAGGTTCAATGGGGATAAAAGGAGTAGTAAGTAAATTATATAAAATGATAAACAACACAGAAGAAACCCAGGACGTTCTTAAAAGATTGTGGGAAACGGATTTAAGTATTAATATTACAGATAAGAATTGGAAGAAAAAATGGAAAAGCAGGATTATGCGAAATCTGTCCACAAAAGTTAAAGAACACAATTATAAAATTTTGTGGCGGTGGTATATGACGCCAGTTCGGCTAAATCAAATAAACAGCAGCAACTCAAAAAAATGTTGGAGATGTCATCAGGAAATTGGGACATACAAACATATGTGGTGGGATTGTAAAATTATTTCCAATTTCTGGCATAAAATGGAACAAGAAATAGCAAAAATTCTAAATATCAACTTAAAGTTGAATGAAAAAATTGTTTTACTAACGGACTTAGAGGAATTGAATTTAGAGGAAAATATAAAGGAGTTATTGTCTATTTTCTTAACGTTGGCGAGACAACAAGTAGCCAGAAATTGGAAAGGTGATATGAACTTAGAAATTGGTAAATGGTATGCCGATGTTTGGGACATGGCATTAAATGAAAAACTTACATGGGAATTAAATATAAAAAGGGGGTTAATAAAACAAAATAGATTTTGGGACATTTGGAAACCTTTTTTGCAACACACATTGAGGGAAAATAAAGGAGAAAAACCTGCATCGAATGCAATGTATTTTTGGCAGAATGATTGAGTTGTAAAAGGAATGGCTGGTAGACTCAAGGACTTTAGTGCACTGGGTGATATATGTACTATGTATAAAATAATAAAGTTGTAATATAGTGGTGACAGAGGATAGTTGACATAAAGGTGAAAATATTCAGTATAGTAAATGAATAGAAAATAACTGAAGTAACATGTGACTATATTATATTATCTTTTTTCTTTTTTTTCTTATTCTTAATGCTGTAAGTTGTACTTGGGATTTATTTTTTCCATATGTAACTGTTCTTTTTTGTTTGTTTGTTATGATTGTTTGTTTGTTTTGTTATTTTTTAACATTGTTGAAAATAAAAAAATAAAGCAGTACCTATTTATCTACTTGTAATTTTCTACTTTCAAACTGCTAGGTTGACAAAAGACAGGGGCTTACTACATGGTGCAGTACTCAGGTCTTCAACAACTGACCTTCCGACCTTCCAGTCTTCAAATGCAGCATCTTAACCACTAAGCCCCCGCAGTCTACTCAAAGCTCTTACCAATCTTCATCTTCATAAATAGGTACTGCTTTATTTTTTTTATTTTCAACAATGTTAAAAAATAACAAAACAAACAAACAATCATAACAAACAAACAAAAAAGAACAGTTACATATGGAAAAAATAAATCCCAAGTACCATCTTCATCTTCTTATTCCACTCTAACTGCTTATTTCCAAAAGTCACTTAATAACATTTTATTTTACCCTCTCATTTCTTACCATCCAAGGGGAGGTTCTCATCACCAGGGAGGGCAAAGACCAGGACTTTGGAGATGGGGCCGTCTTGCTGGATGCTCCAGCTTTGCACCACCGCTATGAAGAGATGGAAAGAAAGGAGCCAGTGTTAAGCAAGGCCATCACGGCTGGGATCTATGAAGGGGACTCGCTTGTGTTTAAGAAGAGTTCGGCCGTCACTGACGTCTGTGGCATTCACACAACTGAATTTCATGAACAGCTCACATCCATTGATGTGTAAAGGTAAATGGTAAAGGTTGCCCTTGCTTGAAAGCCAGTCATATCCAATTCTAGGTTTCAGTACTCATCTCTGTTTATAGCCAAACAGCCAGCACTGTCTGAGTCTACAGATGTTTCCATGGACATGTGGCAGGCATGACTAAACACTGCACAGAACGCTGTTTACCTTCCCACCTATTTATTTACTTGCAATTTCTTGTTTTCAAACTGCTAGGTTGGCAGGAGCTAGGATAGAGATGGGAGCTCACTCTTGTCATGCAGCACTCGGGTCTCAAACTGCTGAACTGCACACCTTCCAGTCGTCAAGTTCAGCGTCTTAAACACGTAGCCACCGCAGTCCCTAGTAATTTAAATGGGGGAAATCTTACCTCGGCTGCCAGGTTCAACGTAGGCAACTCGGATGTAGCCGCTCTGGCAGCCAAAGGCTGTGATGCGCCGGCCGGAGTTTGGGATGTTGTAAACGTCTAACCATAACACACTGCAACAGAGGAGATATAGACATGGGTTCAGGGAGGGCAGCGCACAGGGGCAAAACCCGCTGTGCTAGTGGCTGTACGTTCTCAGTGTGACGATGGTACAAAATATAGCCTTTGCTCTACGTGTTGCAACAGATCCTGGGAAACCATAACCTAACCACTAGGCACTGCTGGGCCAGTGGAGATTTCCATGTCACCCATGCTGTGCTGTACTCAATATAGGCTGTTAAACTGATCCCATGATGAACCTCCTCAGGGTTTTCAATGCATACAATACAAGAAAGGGTATACCCTCTCTGGATGCTCTGTGACCATGTAGGTTGTCCAAAGCCATGTAGCCTGACTCTTCTACAAAGCACAGTGGTATTTAGGTAAAGGCCTCCCTTGCTCAAAAGCCAGCCATGTCTGACTCTAGGGGTCAGTACTCATCTCCATTTACATCCAAAGAGCCAGTGCTAGACGCCGGAGTGCACGGAACGCTGTTACCTCTCCCACCAAAGGGGTACCTATTTCTCTACCTACAATTTCTTGCTTTCGAACTGCTGAGTTGGCAGGAGCTGGGACAGACGACAGGAGCTCACTCTGTGGTGCAGCACTCGGGCATGGAATTGCTGACCTTTTGATTGTCAACCTCTTAAGCACTAAGCCACTGCTGTCCTCTTACAATGGTATTTAGGCTGTCATCATATAAAGGAGACAGTTGCCGGGGCACAACTGTGGGAAAGGAATGGGAAAGGATGGGGCTGTTTCGAAGGTGAGATGCAGGGAAAGCAGAGTCAGAAGTCAGAGTCACCCTGGGATAATAATAATTTTGTGTCAGAAATTATTCTGGGTTGAAAGGATTTTTGCTGGAGAAACTCCACTCGGGGGATGCCTGAATGAGATTCCTTTCATGTCCCCAAGATTTTTTTTCATACCAAAGTGGTCCCTATTGATCTACTTGCAATGACTTGCTTTTTAACTGCTAGGTTGGCAGGAGCTGGACAGAGACGGGTGTTCAATCCATCATGCAGTGCGTGGGTCACGAACTGCAGACTTGCCATCCTTCCAGATAACAAGGTGAGCTTCTTAACCAATGAGCCACTGCAGAGTCACCCCGGGATGCCACCCCATCTCTTCCTAGCATCTTTCTGCCCCTCTCAAACTCCTGCACACGTCGGTGGTACTAAGAAACCCGCTTGCCTACTTGCTTGGCAGCTCCTTGAGTTCAGGAAACAGATTCTCCACTGGCTGCTCCTCAAACTGATGAAGCTCTTCATTCTGCAACAAAAAGGGAGCTTGCTTTATTCATTCATTCATGCATCCATACAGTCGCATCACAGCTGTTGGTTGAACCAGATTCTGTCTGATTGCTTCATCTTCTTCTTCTGCCATGTCCAATTCTGAATATAGGTGATCCTCATGGCAATCAGCCAAGAAGACTGTCCTGGGGGCCATATAATGCAGTGGCCTTTCATCTGCCTTCTGCATGGCAGGGTGACATCTGTACCACTGATCCAGTTCTGTGAGTCACTTTCTGGTCCTGAGCCCTTTGGTTTACAAAGTCCTCCTCAGCCCCCAGGCCAGGATGGATGAAGATGCTGCCCTCCATCAAGATTGATTCCAGTGGGATTTAATCCCCTTGGGAACCATCACCCTTCCCTGTGGACTTCACCATCATTTCCTAGCAGTCTCACCTCTTTGTAAAGGTGAATTGCTGGGTCGTTACCACTGAGAAGGAAGACCGTCTCTGGCTGGTCAGCTACCTGGACTCTGTAATGAGAGAAACAGTCTTTTAAGATATTTGTACGCACAAAACCTCACACACACAGTGCTGGGTATACAGAAAGAGCCTCCTCAAAGACTGTAGTATTTTCAAACCAGAACAATCGGGCGTATCCTGGTAACAGCAACCTTGTGTTGCCGACTAAGTTTGGCAGTTTCACATATGGCCTAGACATGGAAGAAGAACAGGAATAAGTCCTAGTGCTCAGAACAAATTACTGGCTGCGAATTGTGTTGGATTTAAATGTATACTACTTGGGCCCGGCACCAGTTGGGGTAATATCAGGATTCTACTAAAGATAATAAAAACACAAAACAGGCTCTTAAGTGTGATGACTCCTGATTTCAGTCACTGGTTTACTGAACCAACTTCAGAGGTTGAAGCAGGCGGGGGGGGGGGGGCAGACAGGTGAGAGACATAGCAAAGTTTCATGCAAAGGTGAAAAAGCAATTGAACTGCATACATACTCAGCATGATAAAGCTGGAAAGGGGTAAACTGCAACTCCAGGTTCAAGCAGCTTTCTACAGAGAAAGTGGGGAAGGGAGGAAAATACTCACTAAAAGAGAAAAAAACACAGAAATTTGGCTTTCTATACTCTCTGAAAAAGCATTTACTGGATCCTCTCTCTAAATCAAAATGAAATTTGTTAGGAGCATAATTGTAGGATTATTTAACATCTAACATCAAGGCATGAAGTTTCTAGTCCCTTTGGTTTCAGAGAAGTAACGGTTTCAGAGGTCTCTTTCCAGAAATTTTCAAATATGTTTTGCCCTGAGCTTTTGGACACAGTTTTTCGTGCCTCAGTGTACCTAGCTGGAAGATTTTAATCCCCCGGCTGCATGATCTTCATCAGAGAAGCAGGTGTAGAAAATACATAATGTATATTCCCCATTCAGAAAAAACAAATTCTGCCCTTGTTTCAGACAGTAATAGTCGGGGGCGGGGGGGGGGGGGAGAGAGACTGGAAGAATACAGGGTAAGACAGAAAAGACAAGTATTGGATAGGTAAAGGTCACCCTTGCTCGAAAGCCAGTCATATCTGACTCTAGGGTTCAGTGCTCATCTCTGTTTATAGCCAAAGAGCCAGCGCTAACTGCGTCAGCAGACGTTTCTGTGGACATGTGGCAGGCATGCCTATATGCCGGAGTGCGCCGAACACTGTTTACCTTCCCACCAAAGTGGCCACAGTTTATCTACTTACAATTTCTTGCTTTCCAACTGCTAAGATGGCAAGAGCTGGGACTGAGACGGGAGCTCATTCCGTCATGCAGCACTCGGGTTTTGAACTGCTGACCTGCCGACTTTCCAGTCATCAAGTTCAGTGTCTTAACCACTAAGCCACCACAGTCTCTTAGGTACTGAATACTTACGTGCAATTGAATCCAGATTATATTCTGAGCCTGGTTCATAGTCACAGTAGATGTTAAGGAAGGGGCTGGGTTTGTCTCCAGAATCCTGTGGCAATGAGGGGAAAACAGCAGACAAGTGGCAGTGCTGTTTCACAGCATAAAACACAGACCAAGAGGAGCATAAAAAAACCTTTCAGCTAAAATAAAGCAAAATATTATTCCAAACTACAGCCAAGTCACTGAATCAACACAATTCAAATATGTTGGCTTACTGAAAAGTCCCATTTAGCTAGCAGCTCTACTCTGGTCGGGCCTAATAAACAATACTGTATTCACCTTTCAAGTCTACTTCAGTTCCCACCTGCCTCTGACTCTCCTTATTTCAATCTCCAAAATGTCTTGTCCTCAACAAGCCAGTTCGGCTCTTCCAAGTTCAAGCTTCCCTTACAGAGTCAGTCCATCTCACGTTTTGGTTTTCCTCTTTCCCTGCTGCTTTCCATTTTTACCACCATTACTGTCTTTTCCTGTGAGTCTTGCCTTCTCATTATGTCCCCAAAGGAGAATAGCCTCAGCAAATTAGGAAAGCCACCTACCTTAATGAATGTAATGCCCACCACCAGACCCCTTTTGGGGGGTGACTTGTTGAAAGTATCAATAGATACGATTTCCGCATCAACTGAAAGGCAAAGAGACACATAAGAGCAATGGCTATTGAACTGATCCAGCTATGCTATCAAAAACAACTTGTGATTATATCTCTTTACTCCTGTGAGGATTGAGTATTTCTCAGGATCTCCTGCCATATTACAATTTTCAGTCATCTGAGATAGATGCTAAAATGTAGTCAGCTGCAACTCAAATCTGAGAAAATTTTCCTGAAGCGGGAAAAATACCATTGATGTGAATTTGATTAAAGTGGATCCCAGCTTGCCACAAAGTGACCCACACACTATGATCACGGAGCCATCCCCTGCGGCACATATGAAATGAAACATGCAGGATTTAACACTGGGACTGCAATGGAGTGCCGCAGCCTTGAGGATATGGACAAGGTGCGTGGCACCACACGGCACTTCTGGGTGTGGTGGAGGCGGGGGGGGGGGGTGTCACATGAAATGGCACCATGGGCCACGTTCGGCCTACAGCCCACAGGTTAGGAATCCCTGGTTTAGGGAGTCAGGTTATTTACTACCACCCAACACTCAATGTTGAGTTGCTGGCTGTATCATCTACTCCATTACAGTAGCAGGATGCCCAGCCAGACAGTCGCTAAAATGTATAGCGTGGCACAAAGATGCACCACAAGAGATGCAAATCAGCCCTTCTCAATTCAGTGGGTCTGCAAAGCTGAAGATGGGGGTGGGGTGGGACAGTTAAATCAGTAGTCATATATTATAGATAAAAGACAAACTGTCACTAATTTTCACCATACTGATTAAATACAGTAGCCCCGGCAGTCCCATATACAGCATTCTAAACATGGTCTAACTAGCACTGCACAACATAACATAACATAGTGCAATAAAATACCGTGTCAAGATTTAGACCAGGGGTTCTCAAAGTTTTCCAGCCATGGGCCAGACCACGCCCCCTCAGGCAGCTGAGCGGGCCAGACTGGTGCCGTAAAACACTCCACAGTTATCACAGATGCATTTCTGATGGACATGGATTCATTTACAGCTGTAGTACATGCGTTTGCAGTGGCCGCAGACTCATTTAGGCAGCCATATATGAGCCTGTGACTGAATCCGGCGGAGGGTGGCTGGAGCAAGGTCAGGGGCCAGATTATCTGGCTAGATCCGGCCTGCGGTCCATAGGTTGTGAACCCCTGATTTAGACCCACAGTGGGGTTTTACGTGGGGAGAGCTGGTCCTAAAGTAAGGACGGCTGCTTCGATGGGTTTGATCCAGTCAGTTTGAGCTCGTGGTGGTTCCCTGCCCATCTGCCCCAGCCCAGATCTCCAAGGGAAAGACTACACAACCACCCACGACGGACCCACAAGCACACCTGGAATGTAGGTGAACTGCAACTCCCGGGCCACCGGCCGCAGCTTCTGCCGCAGGTCCTGGTAGCGGAAATAGATGACCTTCCCCTTCAAGGTGGCGGCCAGGAGCCCCCCAGGGTCATCCCGGGTCGGCCCTTCCTGGCTGGGGGGCTGCGAGGGGCCCGGTCCGGCCTCCGGACTCCATGGGTAGCAGCCCCCCAGGGCAGCTCCCGGCACCCCCCCGGAGGAGCCCCCCAGGGCCTGCCCGGCGGCCACGGCGCCCCCCGGTTTCAGGGCGCCTCCTTCCTCCGGGCACGCCGGTTCCTCCGGCCTCATCCCGGGGGCCCCGCCAAGCTCGGCATCTTGCCCCGGCGGAACCGACCCCCAAGGAGGGAGCCCCGGCGCTCCCCGGCCCACGCTTCGGGCCGCCCCGGGCAAGGCGGCTAAGCCGTAGACGTTGCTCTGGGAGGAGAAGCGGGTGAAGCTGTCCTCCACCAACGGGCAGCCCCGCGGAGCCTCCATGCCGGTTCAGGCACCGCGAGGGTCAGCCCTGCTCCCGGTGAGCCCAGAGAGGGCTTCTTGTTCCCCGCGACGCGCTGGTGATGACGTCAAAAGGAACCTGCGTTCCAAGAGGAAGAGTCGTTTCTCCTGGCGCGCTGCTGATGACGTTGTGGGAGCGGCTGAGGATGTCAACAGGAGCCTGTGGCCTATTTCCCGATTCCAAGATGGCCGCTTTGGCGTCTTCAGCCTTTTTTTTTTTTGGTCCCCTGCTTTGATGTAAACAGTAGACCAGTTCTCAACCTTTTTAATCTGGGGGCCAGGCAGGTCACGCTCCCTTAGACAGCTTCAGGGACCGGACGACCATTTTGCCCTTCCTCCACCCCATGGCACTTCCTGGTAGGCGGTGGTAGGGCCCCCACATGAAATGGTGCCACAGGCCACATATGGCCACATATTGAGAATCCCTGCAGTAGACGATTATATTTGTGTATGTAACAACCTGTCAGAGCTGTGGCACAATAAAATGAGGCTGATGGAAGAGCTGCAAGGATTCACAGATTGGAGGCTGCTTGTGCAGTGCAGCAAATATTGGTATGGCTAGGGCAGGGGTGCCCAAACTTTTTGGACTGAGGGCCAATCATGTGGTTCAGGGAACTGGTTGCTAAGGCCCGGGGGCCGGGTGCGGCCCCCGACGCCAATTCATCCGGCCCACGAAGCCCTCGTCGCTCCTGGAAGCGGAAGTAAAACGCGCCCGTACGGGCGCGTTTTACTTCCGCTTCCAGGAGCGACGAGGGCTTCGCGGGCCGGATGAATTGGCGTCGGGGGCCGCACCCGGCCCCCGGGCCTTAGTTTGGGCACCACTGGGCTAGGGTCACGTGAAAAAGGCGATGAGGCTCCTGTGCCTTAAGATGGGAGAGGAAATCTCAGCTGGTGTAGCTGAAAAATGAAGATAAGTCTTGTGCCTCTAATAGAAAAGGGGAATTCTCGTCTTGGGAGCTATACCTGTTGAGATTCCTGCGGTTGTTGAAGGCAAAGGAGCCCTGCCTTTAAGTGGCCACACCAGTAGTAATAGCTACACCACATGAAAGGGTGAGTGCTTTGCAATCTTCTCCTTATCAGCACCCGATAACCCCATCAGTTTTTGACAGCAATTTTGCCAGGAGCTGTAGAGGCCAAGCTTGATGGACTTTCACAGCATTTTATGGGCCAGGCATGTATTTATTTATATAGCTTTATAAATACATGGTAGATAACATATTTACCACAATTATAGGCCAAGTGTAGGTTAAAAATGATTAAATATACATGTATACACATCACAATGCTACCTCCAGGTTCTTGATCCAGTCAATTACGGAAGGCAATAAAGGAAATTTACCATCTCTCTCATAAATGCCCTGTTTATGCATTCATGGACTAGACAAGAATTCGTTTGGCATGGATTCCCACTGTATAGCCCATGGATGTAATGGGAGGAGGAGGGAGGTCTTTTATCGTTAAGGAAAACATTTCAGCAATCAACACAACCCATATTTTCACAGGCAAGAGAAATTTAGCTACAAGCCCAAGTTTGAACTCCTTCTGGACTACTCACAACTGCCATTCTATGGAGAGTCACCCTCTAAAATTTCAGCACCTGGTACCAACAACCTGGCCACCCTGTCCTACTGACAGGTCTGACAAGGTTCAGCCAAGAAAAAGGTCCCTTGTCCTGGCTAGACTCATGAAATTAGATAGGAAAAGCTCTATTCTACTCTAGGCTAATTTGATTTCCAGAGAACTCTGTGCTTTCACTAACAGGAAGGATTAAAGGGCCCTCTTTTACATAGAGCACACTGGAATACTTCATATTCCATACACAAAGGACTGGAGAATTTAGGATATAACACAGAACTCCGATTCCGAAGAACAAATTTAAGAAAAAGGATTTCTATTCTTTAAATTAGCTCCATGTAGATTATGACTGCATGTTCAAAAACCAATTAAAATTCTAGAACCAGCCTTTAAGGACATTCCAGTTCAAAGGAAGATTCATTACCTTGCATAATGAAGCCAACTTCTGCAAACTACAGAGACTGGTGGTGTGAAGTTGTATAATTTATACAGATCGCATAATACAGTACTACTATTCTACTACTGTGCTGGTCTTGGACCACAATAAGATTGAATGATTCCTTTTCTTTCCAGGTTCTACTGTTTGTTTTGTGCAAATTGCCCTCAGCTCTGTAAGTAGCACCGCTTAATGCAGAACAATATCTGCTGGATAGCTCAGTGGCTTAGTTATTAGGCCTTGGAAACAAACGCCGAGTTAACGGGGTGGACTCAAATGATCGAGAGGGCACCTTCCAGCATTACAATTCAAAGATTCTGAAAATTAAGTTCAAATGCTGGCCGAAATTCATCACAATAAAGTCCGAAGATCACACACACACACACGCAAGCAGCTAGATTGAAGCATACAATTGTGTTTTTTTTATGGACAGAATCACAAGCAATGTTTAGAAACAGAATCACAATCAAGAAGGGTTGATGGGGACATGGCAGAATTAGTCCTGAAACACTGGGGAGAGGGAAAGCAGCAATGAAAAATACATCAAAAACATGCAGGTCACTTAGACAAGCAGCAAGAATATAAGCTAGAGAGGCTATTATTAGATGGTAGCATCATAAGGTTCAGTTTTCCACCCATGCAAAGTTTTTTTAATCCTTGCTGTGTTGAAGTTACTGTACTTTAATTTTCACACTATGGTAGACTTTTTAATACATGCAGCAGCTTTTTCTTAACCCTCCCTCTTCTTGAATAATAAAAAGTTAACATGAAAATCCCACCCCACCCTCGAAGGATTAACCTTTTACTCCCAGACTACATGATAAAGTACTGGTAGTTCTTTTGTTTTGTTTGAAGCTAGCAAGAGAAAAGAAAAGACACGACACTTTATAACGGTGACTATAAATACAAAATACTCCGGCAGAAAGAAATGCTCCCTTTAAACTCAAGACAAAATGAAAGTTATCAAGACAGCTTGCACACAATAGAGAATTATTAGCATTCAATGGGCTTTTGGCTACCTGCTGTATGGTTCAGGGTCTGCCTGTCAGAACCGAGGGTCCTGCGTCTCCTGGGGACAGGCAACAGTTAAACATCACAACCCTGCATTTGTGTACACTGTGTAGATGAATGGCTTTTGACTTCTAAATACAAGGGGAAGCACTGGGATGGCACTTCCCTACCTGAATTCAAAATGGTTCATTTAGGGTGGAAGGAGAAGTTCGGGTTACGTCAGGAAAAGAAGCCAAGTCAGCTGGGAGTTCTTTTGATTTACGGGTTGGAGGTGGAGCAAATGTCACACGAGACCCAGGTTCACGAACCTGATGGCAATCTTTTAAAGCGCAAGGCAGCAGATGGAAGTCCTATCCCAGCTTCGCAACTTCGACTGGAAGGAGGAAGTAGGGTCTGGCCTGGATGATGGGGATTGTAAAGGGATGCTGCTGAAGGGACCGGGCATTTCTTCTGCTATGAGCATCAGAGGACACTTTTAAAGCCAGGAGCTTCAACAAATTTCAGGGAAGGGGAGAAGGAAAGGGAAGCTGGTGCCATCAGCTGAACTTACTTCATGTCAAAACCTTCACCTGTCTCCAATTGGAGCCCTGTTTTCCTGATGGTAGGGAGAGGGTGATGAGAAAGGGTATGGTAATAAACATTTGCCATTCAAATTCAGTTCCTTGGTGCCAAGACCCGCTCCTCCCACCCCAGAGCCGGCCCATGCGGTTATTCTGCAGAGAGGCAAAAGGGTCGGGACACAGGAGGGCTTAGCGAAGGTCTTCTTCTTCTCCTTGTATGGTCTTCTTGATGCGCAGAAGCATGGTGGTGAGCCACTGGTCCAGGCGAGAGATAGAATCATATTCCTTCACCTAGTGGAGGGAAACGGAAGGAAATGATTTGACGCAGATTCACAAATAGCCAAGGGCAGTGATGGTGAATCTATGGCATGTATGCCAGATGTGGCACTCACAGCCCTCTCTGTGTCATCGCCCCAGCACAGAGTTCTCCCGCCCCTCAGTCCAGCAGGAGCATTTCCTCCTTCCCCCCAGCAGAGTTCACCCTGCCCCTCTGCCCAGCAGTCCAATGGGAGCGCTTCCTCCCTCCCCCAGCACAGAGTTCACCCCGCCCCTCTGCCCAGCAGCCCAATGGGAGTGCTTCCTCCCTCCCCTGTTGTCATGTTGGCACACTGAGGTAAATAAATGGTTTTTGTGTTGTAGCTTGGGCACTTGGTCTCTAAAAGCTCCTCCATCACCATCCCAGGACATCTCTTATACTGTACGCAGAACCGTCTTCAGGATTAACTCATAATATCATCTTTCCTCCCATAAAAACTGTTTCCACTTAAAAGAGAATTTCTTACATGTCCTTTGAATCCAACACTTCGAACCAGATTAGAAATTAGTAGAACAGTATTGAAAAGGTGAACGGGGCAGGCAGAATAGGTGACAGATTTCAAACAAATTGCAATGACATTTATGTATCACTCCATAGCGCTTAGTGCACTCTCTGGGCGGTTTACAGGTAATTAGCATTTTGCCCCCAACATGCTGGGTACTCATTTCATCGACCTCGGAAGGATGGAAGGCTGAGTCAACTTGGAGACCTGGTCAAGATGGAACTCACAACCTTTTGGTTGCAGGACAGCAGTTTAACCACTGCGTCACCAGGGCTTCTGGTGAAGCAGCTTCATTCAGGTATCCTTACCTGTACCCTCTCCATGACATCTGTAGAATTTAATATCCTTCACATTTGTCAGTCTCCAATACGTTCTTATCAAAATACGTTTGCATCATGCAACAGGGATTTTGAAGATCAACACAGCAAAAGGAGGAACTCTCACTAGGTAATATTCATAACTAACTTTAATTTGGACTGAGCTGGACTAATATGACATGCCTAATGGATAAATTTATTGTATAATCCTGGAGGACTGGTTTTGAATTGCACTACCACCACCACACAGCTACCAGTTCTGGGGAGAGCCAATTTGGGGGAAAGGAAACATGCAAATCCTGGTTTCCTGATTCTAAACTATAAAAAGATGTAAACTCCTGTTTGTTCTCCCATTTTACATCTAAGAATAAGCCTGGCTCCATGCCACATTAGCCTGAAGAAGTACAGTGGTACCTCGCTTAAGAGCATAATGCGTTCCACAGGATTGCTCTTTAAGAGAGTTTGCTCTTTAAGCGAAACACCATTGTAAGTGACCAATGGGGGGGGGGGTACTGCAAACCCCAATTTATTTGTTAAGCGAGTTTCTGATTGGTTTTATTTGTTAAGCGAAGCGAACATTCAGAGAAAATTCTGCTCTTTAAGTGAGTTACTCTTTAAGCAAAACACTCTTTATGCGTGGTTTGGCTGTAGTTGTGAATTACAAAAGCTTGCTAAGTTTTGAATTTTCAAAGTGACCTGAAAAAAGTAGTCACTTTCCTGCATTTGTTCTTATCAAAAGAGTCAGGAAAAAGTAGAAGCTAGAGGCCTGATGGCACAAAATACAAAGTTTCACAACCAAGCTGGCCTCTTGAACAACCTTTTAGATGACCAATGAATTCACAAAAGCCACACTATGGAACATTCAGGAAAAGACCAGAGAACACAGACTTACTGATTCAGTGTAGCTGTCGATGTTCTGTTCTTCGTGAGCATCCAGCAATTTCTATGAAAGAGATGAGAGGTTAGGCACATCTCAGGATCAGCTTCCAAACACAGCAAGCTGACAGATTGCATCAGGATCCCGCTGTGCCCTTGAGCTCTGGTAGAAGGAGATTCCAAAGGCGTAAGCTGTGAGTATGTATGTTTTACTGGCTGGAAAGGCATCCCATCAGGATGGTATTGCATCTAGTCTTCTATTCTAGGACAGAATCAACTTTAATGCCAGCTAAACATTTCAGGAGGACAAAACATACTGCAAAAATTCATCAGCAAAGGGTCACCTTGTCTTTTAGAGCAGTGTTCCCCAACCTTTGGTGTTTGGACTTCAATTCCCAGAAGCCTAAGTCAATTCCCCAAAGCACTGATCAGCCAATGTACTGACTAGGTCTTTTGGGAATTGAAGTCCAAACACCAAAGGTTGAGGAACACTGTTCTAGGGCAGTGGTTCCCAATTAGTTTTTTCTACGTACCACTTCAAGAAAGACCTCAAACTTGTGTACCCCTTATTGCAGGAACGTTAAATATCGTGTACCCCTTATTGCAGGAACGTTAAATAAAAAATGAAATCAGGTTTATTTTATATTTATTATCATCAAAAGACATTCTAATGACAGAGAACACGTTTCATTAATGTGACAAATGTGCACGCTGACAATGACAAGCAAATAGGCGGGAACGGGGGGCCCGCGATCGGGTGACGCGAGACGCGGGAGGCGCGGGAAAAACCGCCGCCGCGGGAGAAAGCGCTTGATGCATACGATTGACTTACCTACTGATCGTTTAATTAAATTGAATATTTTTTTGGCAATTGTTATTGCATTATTGTTTTTTAAGGATTTAATATTTTAGTTAAGAGATTGCTGCGCGTACCCCTTGATGCAATCTCGTGTACCCCTGGGGGTATGCGTACCACTAATTGGGAACCACTGTTCTAGAGGAATAGGCCCTGATGCCACAGAACAATGCCAATATCCCCCTGCATAAAAACCCTGTTCAGCCATGTCTTGTTTCTCCATCTTTACTCAACAGTGACCCACAGTTACTTGGTCAGCACCAGCCTATTGCCTGAGTTAAGTGTAAGGGAATAGAAATT
Organism: Furcifer pardalis; assembly: GCA_030440675.1. NCBI lineage: Eukaryota > Metazoa > Chordata > Lepidosauria > Squamata > Chamaeleonidae > Furcifer > Furcifer pardalis. The sequence continues at coordinate 309,377,763 of CP126890.1, forward strand.
GGGGCTTTGTGTGCTGTAAAACAGTGATGGAGATTTTTTTAATGTCTTTTACTGAAGGGAGCAGTTATGTAGCCTTCAAGGGTAGTTGCTGGGGAAGAATTGTGTGGTAGACATAACAATCTTATGTGCTGGAAAAACGAAACTTAAGTTTGGATGGACTGTGCAGTGATTGGCTGGTATTCTTCAGAGGAAGAGCCAAAGGTGGGAATTGTTTGGAGATAAAAGGAAGGGGGAGGAAAAGAATGCTTTTTTTTGCCATGCTTTGGATTGCTTTAAATGAGAAGGAATTGTAAATATTATAAAGTCAAGATGTAGTTCTCTAATTAGATAGAAACAGGCCAAAGCTTATAAGCTAGTAATGGTTCTTATTTTCAATGTGTGAAATGACTAGATTGCAAAATATGTTCCTCTTTGAAACTTACGAACTGTACCTTTAATAATGTTTTGAACACACCAAAGAAGAGACCATAATACATATGAAGTAATGACATTTGCATAATCCAAGGTCATTATTTTCAGGGTGAACCTTTCATTTGTTAAACACATGTCTGCTGCAAACAAACGAGACACAGACTTACGTGAGCTATCAAACATCTAGACTGAGACTTTGAAGGCCTGAATAAAAGCTACTCACTTTAACCAACTTGCACTCTCTGGAATCTGAGAAAGCTGGGAACATTTCTTCATATTTCTGTACAGCCAACTAATGTAAACAGGAGAAGAAAAGGGATTAGTTCACAAGCAGTTAATTGTTGGTCATTTGAAAAGTAAAAACAATGTCTCCTTTGCTTGAAAGCCAGTCATATCTAACTCTAGGGTCTGGTGCTCATTTCTGTTTATAGCCAAAGAGCATCTGCAGAAGTTTCCATGTTCATGTGGCAAGTACGACTAGACACCAGAGCAGATGGAACACTGTTATCTTTCCCGCCAAAGCAGTACCTACTTATCTACTTGCAATTTCTTGCTTTCAAAGTGATAGGTAGGCAGGAGCTGGGACAGGGATAGGAGCTCACTCCGTTGTACAGCACTCCGGTCTTGAACTGCTGACCTGCCAACCTTCCAGTCATCAAGTTCAGCTTCTTAAACACTAAGCCATCGCAGTCCCCATTTATTTGCAAAGTATACAGCAGTTCAAATACTTATGTCTAAGAGAGATTAACAGACTACAGAAGCCCCAGTTCCTTCCTGCACAATGGAACAAAAACAGAACTATACACAGAGAGGATGTCAGCTCAGTCCCTGTCTCCCAGACCTGGTACATATACGGAGATCAGGCACCTCATATAGATGACCCTTGCTCCAAAGAATCTTGGAATGGTGGGTTCCTACAATGCTAGGTAGGAAGATAAAGCAGTTGCCCAAACCTTGGCATTGAGCATGTCAATGCAGAAGTGGCAGAGCGCTGCCTTGAAGAAGTATTCCTTCGCACTGTACTTCAGCAGCGGACTGTCCATGGCACTGGTGCCCACCTAGGGACGGAAATCAGCAGTAATTCAAACAAACTGTATTTTAAACTAAGCTTCTGAGGAATTAAAGCTGGCTTCCTTGAGGACAGTGCCCTGATTTGTTTCCCATGGCTTGGTGCCCAAATGGCACTGTTCCGTTCCAATTCTGATTATAAAAGGCTTGTATAAGTATTATTTGTACACACACAAACACACACAGCTACTTGGGACAACCGCAGGTAGGGATAACAATAAGGGAGGGAGGTGGGAAGAAACTGCTTTAAGAAAACCACTATTCAGAGCCCTATTTTTTCTCAAAGACTGAATTTTGACTGCATGAATACTCAATTTTAATTACAGCCCGGAGTACACACAGCTGAGTCTCTAGTTCCAATTACAGATACCTAAAGTGTATCTCTGTTATTTAAAACTTCAATAAATATTTCTGAAGGACACAGGTTTATAGTAGGTAAAACCAATTATAAACAGACCTGCTCATAAATCTCAATTGCCTTCTGGTATTGCTCCAGCTGAGCTGCATAGGTTGCCACTTTTAGCAAACACTTGTTAGCGGAACTGCAGAAAAGAAGAGTGTTACGTCAGAAGTATTGGGGCCATAAAAGAGGAACAGCTTCTTCACCCACTGTACAACTTTCTTTCCATACATATCCCAGTCAACAATAGTTGGTTCCTCAAATCTGGCAAGCATCAAATTGAGAACCGCTAACAACAAAACACAGTGCCCAAAAACCACAGACAAATATCAACAGGAATTGGTTTCATTGTGCACCATCAGGTAACTGGATTTATGACAATCCTAAGAATGGGGATCTCCAAAATATCCCGTCATTAACAACCATGCTTGTTTTGGGGGAAAGCGGTCAGGGGTCTCTGCCAGTGATCGTGTGCTCAGACTGCGGGGGTGTTTGGGAGAGATTGGTGTTATATGAGGTACTACTGTATGCTGGATCCAAATCTGAAGTATGATTCTGCCTAGGACATCAGGATCTTAAATTAGCAAATCTCACCCTGTTGGTTAGGTTCTTGCATTGATCACGCAGGGTATATTTGCCACAAATGTAGCAAAAATTGTCCTATTTATTAACACAGCTGCACCTACTCATCTTTAGCTCAAAGCAGACTCATTATGGCCTAGCTGTACTATCCAATAAGATGGTTTCTCACTAGAGACAAGCTCTTGGACCATCTCGCCTTATATACCTATTTCTGACATCAGCTCACTGACTTATCCAAACATACCGGCCGCTGCTGGAACATGCATGCCACCAGGGGACGTGAGTAAGCTGAGGCAGCAACTCGCCTTAAAATCTGTATGTGATAGGCAAATTCTGAGTTCAGATTTGGAATCAGCACACTCAATGTCATGTAAATGACATATGTTATTCCCAATAGCAAAATCATTGTTGTGCAGTGCAATTGGTACAATAATTTCACCAGTACCCCCCCCCCCAAAAAAAAAGGTATTTCTGGCTCAATCTCAATCTGAAGAAAGGAGCTACCAATTTCCAAATCAAACCAGTTCACCTTGTCTAGGCTATGCTTGTCTATCCCCTTGCCTGTAGTCTATCCCTGGTCTATTTATGGCAGGAGTTCTCAACCTCCTTAAGCCAGGGGCCGGGTATCGCTCCCCTCAGACAGCCATTTTGTCCTTCATCCACCACATGGCACTTCCTGGTGTGATGGAGGCAGGGGAGCCCGAATGAAATGGCTTTGGGGGCCACAGGTCGAGAATCCCTGATTTAGGGCATCCATAGCCTGAGATGGCTATTAATAGAAAATTGAGCACTATGAGGATATGGATGATAAGCAAAGGCAACAAAATGGCATTTTGCAGTGTAAATCCCACAAAACCAGCAATTCCTTCCGAAGCCAATCCAACATGCAGAGGTAGAACTACTCCATACATCTTACAACAGAAAAAGGTACAGGGATAGGAGAGTTCTCCACTACCTGTTTGATTCTTCACCTTTATAATAATCTGCTGCTTGTTCATAATGGGCTATTGCCTGGAAAGGAAAGAGCCAAGAAACAGTGGTAAGACCCGAGGCAGTGAAACCAGATATATATTCAGTATTGCAATTAGGGGTTTAAAGCAGAAGGACAAATAATACAACACAGCCCATCACTGTCTCTTCATTAGTCAAACAATTGCTCCTAGGAAGTTGAAAGGCAGGGCAAAATGGCATTTAACACACTCCATGAAAAGAGCAAAAATAATACAAGACATAAATACTTTTCTTCCCATCTTACCTTTTCAATGTCAACCAGCTCTGACTCATAAATCTCTGCTATTGTTATGTGGTGCTTGGCAGCAATAGTGAAACGACCCTAACAGAAGAGAAAAGATTAAGTATGTGAAAATAAAACACCATACTAGACCAGGTGGATATTTGTTCAATCTACTGATCACCTCTAAATAATTCATAGCAATGAAGGAAACTAGCAACTATACCAAGCTTCCAGATTCTCAGGGGAAATCTAGAAGAATTTCTTTAGCTATTAAAGTATCCTCTTACACCACATCGGCAAAATGTGCATAGATATGCATGATGGACATATCAAATCATGCTCACCAGATTACATACTTGAGACACAAGAGACATAGTTTGTCCATGAAAATGTGGTTTATAACCCATAGTTTGTGAAGTAAACCTAAACCAAGTTCAGTTCATGAACTTAATTTATTTGGTTTATGCAACAATTAGCTTATTTTTAAAAGATGTCCAGGCCAGACATTAATCTTGCCAGCACCGACACATTTCTTGATTTACTTGATAGAGCACTTTGCTTCAATAAACTAGTATAATGTCCTGGCATGGACAATAGTTAAATACGTTCCTGTTCTTCTTACAATACTACTACAGTACAGTATAAGACTTTTACTACAAAGCCCATGATAAGCAGTACAAGTCACTTGTTAACAAGCAATCATTAGCTCAGAATGTTCACTTGCATCTTTGTCAAGATTATTAACACAGAGAAAAAAACTGCTATCATATTCCTCCCATTATAACTTCATGGACTTCACTGCCCCTCCTTCTGTGCCCACACCAACGGTCGGGGGGGGGGGTCACGGCTGGTTGAGGACTTCGCATCCCCTCCCCAAGGCCCCATCAACAAATTGTATTGTAATGTAATGTATTGTTTGTAAGCCGCCCTGAGTTGCTACGGCGAGTGGGCAGCAATATAAATTTGAACTAATAAATAAATAATTTGTGGTGGTGGTGGTGGTGGTTCTATATTTTAAATAATTAACACAGGCTTACCATGTCTGTATAGATCTCAATAGCTCTAAGGAGACAGTTAATTGCCTCTGTTAAAAAAAACAACAGAATTGTCAGCTTTAATTACAGTACTGTATGACGAATAAATAACGCCATCTAGCAATGAGCTCCATGTAAAGGACAAAAATCACGGGTATAGTTACAGCACATTTCTCTCAGAGGTGATTAATAGGGTTTTAAGACAAAGCTGATACATCTTACAGGTTTCTAGGAAGTGAAAGAACGGACCATTTGCATATCAATGATTCTCCCACAAAATAGGAATGGGAGGAACCAGTGTGAACTTCAGCCCTAACCTCAGTTACAAATTTTACTACAAAGAACATTGTTATGATGACCTGACAGTCAGCCATCAGTAAAACACAGCCTCTGTAGGTCTCCCCGCAACAACCTTGCCGAATGGGTTCCTATGCTGCCTTTGCATGGCCAGTTGAAGAACTGCAGCTCTAAACTCCAGTTTCACATCAGCTTTCTGGGGTAAGAACCCACAATTTCTAGCCCTCATGATGGTAATGGAAAATTGATCTAAACAAGGGTGCAAATTAACACCTAAAGATAAGGAATGAGCAGGAAGGAACCAGATAGAAACTTAAATATTACACAAATTAGAACTATACAATTACCAGCACTGCATTAGCTTAGCGGTTAAGACACTGAGCTTGAAGACTGGAAGCTCAGAGTTCGATACCCGAGTGCTGCATGACAGATCTTGGGGACATGAAAGGAGCCTCATTTGGGCATCCCCTGAGCAGAGTTTCTCCAGCAAAATTCCTTTCAACCCAGAATAATTTCTGACATGAAATTTATTTATTTATTTAACTATACATTTTCTCTTTCTGCTCTCTCCACCATAGACCAATATACAATCCAACTTGCATTTATCTGTGAACTATTTTAAAACCAAGTTCAAAGCCGAAAAATAAGTTTTATTTTTACAAAAAGAGAAACACAGAAACAACATGAACATGATGGTAATGAAGACACAAATTTGAACGGATTTTAAAGCCTGGGAAAATAAAATGGTCCTTTTCCAGCAACATAGCAAATGAGTCTCTCTAAGAGACCATTCCATAACTAAGGGGTGGCCACTGAAAAACCCCTTCAAATAACCTGGCTATGGCACCCCAGAAGCTTCTTAGCTCCAAAGAGGGATATTCAGTACTACACCGCAAATGGCTTTGAAAGCCACAGCGAACATTTTTAATCTGTTTCAGGCCAACAAAGCTAAGAAACATCCTCAGATATTTGTGCTATTCAGCACATACTGAGCTGTGAACAAAGGCCACAGTGTATATGTGTGAGTACAGAAACGGTCCTTTCCTCGCAGTTAACTAATCTCAGAAAAACCAGCCTTTCAGGAACAGAAGACATCTAAAGGAAAGGGACTGTGGTGGCTCAGTGGTTAAGAAGCTCGCCTTGCTAGCTGGAAGGCCGGCAAGTTGGCAGTTCAAGACCCAGGGACTGTATGATGGAGTGAGCTCTTGTCCTCTGTCCCAGCTCCTGCCAACCTAGTAGTTTGAAAGGAAGAAATTTCAAGGAGATCAATAGGGAGCACTTTGGTGGGAAAAGATCTTGAGGACATGAAAGGAGCCTCATTCGGGTGTTCCCCTAGTGGAGTTCCTAAAGCAAAAATTCTTTCAACCCAGGATAATTTCTGACATGAAATTATTATTATTATCCAAAGGATCATTTTACACGCTGAAGCAGTTTTTAAAAATCCAGAGTTGATGGCTGCTCTGGGCCACTTCTGTCCTTGTGCTACTCACTACTCTTACCTCCTTGGGCACAGAGCAAGGCTTGCTCTTTAGCTATACTACCACAGCCAGCGATCAGAATGCAAATCTCCCAAAGATTAAACAAATCCCCAGGGAGGATTAGATTTGTTTTCTCCTCAGGTTACTTTATCATCCTCCCCCTGTGGAATCCCTGCCTGAGTCAGATCAGTCACAAAGCACTATCTCCACTTCATCCATCTGCCTCTCTCTTTTCTGCTAATAAACATGAGACATTTCAGTACAATTAGCCATTTTGCAACTGTAAGGTTTCCACATGCCTGGCCAGAGCAGAGGGTAGCAAGATTTATTAATTTGCAGCCCCTTGCACAATGTTGCAAATGACCAAATATTCCAGGCAAGGAAAGAGCTCTCAGTATTTAAAGCAAGGAAGCCAGTTGGCACAACAGATTTTGTCCTTCAACATCCAGCTTTGGAGAGAGCTGGAAGTTACAAAGCAGCAGTTTGGTGAGCCAATACTGAGTAAGAAACTAGTCAATAAAATGATTGCATCTAGAATGGGAGATGCTCTTTTCCTGAAAATACAGGCCCTTCTCTTGCTGTGGACGCTGCTCAAAAAATTGCAGATGCTTCCAATTAACCATAGTCTCCTATTTTGCCTGCATTTGATGTCTTGGATTATCAGCTTCAGGTCAAATTAGGACCTTAAAGAAATCCTCACACATGTCATCATACCACAGATTGTTCTGTGTATATTCTTTGCATCTAAGATCTAAGCATTTTGATCACCAGTGCAAACGGGCCTGAAAGGACTGTACATTACACAACGCTCTCCCAGCTTACCTTCCATTGAATCACAAAGCAAACACCATGAAGCTCTGACGAGACTAAATGACAGTCTTAAGCCCCTTTACATACCTTGAGGATCAGCCTTCTTAAAGGCATTACCCGCATCCACAAAACTCATGGCAGCATCATGTTTGTTCTGCAACTGGAGGTGCAACTGAGCAGCTTGGCAGAAAGCATTCCCAGCAGCTACGAAAGAGGAAAAACTAATTTTATTAGGCTTGGAATTTCTTAATAAATATTAAGGATCTATTTCAGGGTTTGGAAAGAGAGTCTCCAGTTAAAGTAACCCCTTCTCTTACAACAAAGGTAAGTAATATGTAGCCATTATAGCAGGAATTCTCAACCTTTTAAAGTCATGCTTCCTCAGGCAGCTTTGGGGGCCGGACAGCCATTTTGCCTTTCCTCCATCACATGGGACTTCCTGGTGTGGTGGAGGCAGGAGGCACATGAAATGGTGCCATGGGGCACATTCGGCCTGCAGGCCGGAGGTTGAGAATCCCTGCTTTATAGAATTACAACTAGTAGACTTCACCAACATAGTATGGGACTCCATCTCATTCGAAACAGTGCTCAACAAGATCTACAAGGCAACGTTGCCCAACCTTCCTCTAAAAACAAGACAAGGGAAGGGGTTTGGGCATATAGTACTGTGCAAAATACATACATCAGCCTTCAAACCACCTAGAGCAGTGGTTCCCGACGTGAGGCCCACCCTCCACAAAGGGACTTCAATTCCCAGAAGCCTAAGTCAGTATACTGGCTGATCCATGCTTAGTGAAACTAAGGATTTGAAGCCCAAAATGAAATTTTGGGGAACACTGACCTAGAGACAGACACCAAAGTTGGAGAGAATCTTTTGCTGTCTATCCTCTCAAACCAATTAAAGTTTGGTGAAGTATATACAGTTAGGGTGTCTGAGTTACGTCCACTCCCCCAAAATCATTAAATTTACCCCAAGCCAACTGGTGGTGGCCTAAGATTTTTGCACAGTACTGTACATTCTGATCCATTTTTCTAATCCCACTAGAAAGAAGATTCTGTATCTGTCTGCAGAGTTCGTGTCTTAAATTTTGACCATCCATCAAATTGTTGCTGCCGCCACCCACCACAAAAGATGTAAAACCCCACAAGATTGAGAAGGGATTCTCCCTTTCTCTTACAGGAGATCATCGCATTAGGATAAGCTGTTAGTCTGTCTAGTCCACTATGGGCTACAGTGAGTGTCAGCAACTCTCTCTGGGGTTTCAGTAAGTGGCTTTTCCCAGCTGCGTCCAGAGATACCAGAGACTGGCCCTGAGATATTTATCAAGCAAAGGCATGTGCTCTTCATGTGATCATTCTTTCAACAAAATCCTCCCTCTCCCACCCAAAGACCATAAAACAAACTCACCCTTCACAAGCGCACGGCAAGAACAAGAGGCTCTCACAATGCTTGCTATTTCATACTTTAGTCTAGCTAGTCTATTCATTAGAAAAACACAGGCTTCGGGGTAAACATCTCTGTTGAAAAGCCTTTAAGAATACAGTGTCATGCCCTTGACAATAAATTAGCTGGTCAGTTTTGAGCTTGCTTACCCTAAGATTTCATCAGGTATTTATTTTGTAATTTATTCTATTTTGTTGTTTGCTTTATTATGTTGCTGTTGTTTATTTGTCTGTACACCACACCACCCCCAGAGTGGGAAGTATTGCAGTTGGGTGGTATTAAAAATGTAATAAATATAAGCAAAAGGGATTGGTTTGTAGCCAGATAAAGGGATACATTCTTGAGGATTTCAAATACAGTAATACCTCGGATAACGCTAAGACTTGGTTCCACAAGTCTTGGTGTTATCCAATATTAGTGTTATCCGATGCATGTTAAAATCCTATGGGATGCATCGGATAACGTTAAAGCTCCATAGAGATACATTGTAACCGCACACAGGCTTTAGCTGTTGTTATCCGATCCATTCCATAGGACCTTAACGTTATTCGATCCAATTCTCCTCCCCAGATTACTTAACGTTGTGTGATTTTAGCGTTATCCGAGGTATTACTGTACCCAGTTCTGCAGGATATGAGCATAATTTACGGTAATTAAGGTTTAAAAAAATGAAGAATGCTACGTACCACTCCAGTTCTTGACCATTTTAAACATATTGGCTGCTCTTGCATATATGTCACATGCTTCTTCAACCCTGGAAGACCCACCCCTACAGAGAAAAAAAAACACATCACAGATTTAGGCTGTTATACTAGCAAATAGATAGGAACTGCATTGGCTCAAGTGGTTAAGACGCTGAACTTGCTGACTGGAAGCTCTGAGTTCAATTCCCAGGTATTGCATGACGGAGTGAGCTCCCATCTCTGTCCCAGCTCCTGACAACATAGCAGTTCAAAAGCAAGAAACTGCAAGTCGATAAATAGGGATTACTTCGGTGGGAAGGTAAACAGCGTTCCGTACACTCCGGTGTCTAGTCATGCCTGCCACATGCCCATGAAAACGTCTTCAGGTGCAGACAGTGCTGGCTCTTTGGCTATAAACAGAGATGAGCACTGAACCCTAGAGTCGGATATGACTGGATTTTGAGCAAGTGCGACCTTTACCTTTACTAGCAAATAGAGCAACTTGACTGCACATGAATCCAGAAAAAGCATGTTTTATCCAAAACAGTATGTTTTAAAGCTTTCACTTGGGTCTGCTCCTGAGTCTAGGAGGACAACAGCCAAGATACACATTTAGAAATATATAATGCTTACTTTTTATAATCTATACACCGATGAACTACTGTAAAGGAAATTCAAACAAGTAACTAGCCCTTATTCAAAACACAGAAAAATTAATACCAAAGAAGATAGAATCCCTGACATGGTAAAGGTTAATAACCTGCCTAAAGGGGAAAGTCTTTTATGAAATACATAAACAAATCCAGACTTCAAGCCATCATCAAAACCACATTTATGGTTCGCCTGGGCCCTAAGCTTTGGGATGTACTGTAAATTCATTCTTAGCCTGGGTACAAGCAAAGCAAACTGCTAGTGCAAAAATTAGTTGGTTTGCCTGGGTTACCTTTTTATTATTATAAGGACCACTATACTCATTGTGGTAATAATAATTTCATGTCAGAAATTATTCTGGGTTGAAAGGATTTTTCCTGTAGAAACTCTGATCAGGGGATGCCTGAGTTTTGGATGTCCCCAAGAGTTTTTCTCACCAAAGTAGTCCCTAATTATCTACAGTTGTACCTCGCTTAAAGAGCATAATGTGTACCAAAGGATTGCTCTTTAAGCGAAACACCATTGTAAATTACCAATTGTGTGTGTGTGTGTGTGTGGGGGGGAATTGTGAACCCCAATGTATTTGTTAAGCGAGTTTTTTGTTGGTTTTATTTGTTAAGTGAAGCAAACATTCAGAGAAAATTCTGCTCTTTAAGCAAGTTACTCTTTAAGCGAGGCGCTCTTTATGCGAGGTTTGACTGTACAGTCATGCAGTATTCAGGTCTTGAACTGCTGACTTGCTGACCCTCCAGCTAACAAGGTGAGCTTCTTAACCACTGAGCCACCACAGTCCCGTTACTTATTGTGGTGGTAAATGACCATTATAATTAATTTTTGTCAATAAGGCTGAAAGGATAGAGCAGGGATTCTCAACCTGCAGCCTGTGGTGGAATTTCATGCCCCCCCCCCCCACTGCCGTCATCACACCAGGAGGTGCCATGTGGTGGTGGAAGGGCAAAATGGCCATCCGTGCCCCAAAACTGAGGGAGTGTGACCCGGCCCCTGGCTTTAAAAGGTTGAGAACTCCAGGATAGAGACTCACCAATTTGGTGCTGCTTTACAGACTTCTCCCCACAAACATCTAACTTGGTACCTTCCTGCTCTTTAGAGCAGCATTCATTTCACAAATTTTAATGGAATAGAATCCTATGCTGGCAAATTTTCACCTACACCAGAAATAGGCTTATTACTCTTTTCAGAAACATTCAAATGATTTGTTTTAGAGGGATCACTAAATAAGTCTCAATAAAAGATCTTCCATGCATATGAAGGAATATTTGGTTCAGTCACTGAATGGCCGTTGGTTAATTATTTTCCTAACACAGAGAGAAAATTTACTTTTGTCTGTCATCAGTGGTTCATGCCACTGAGAACTAATGTAGAATTATTTAAAAAAATATTCTAATAATTTCTTATACAGTACTTACTTCCTAACAGGCAGCAAAGGAGATTAACCTGGGGGCTTATGTTTTACAAGCTCTTCTTACAGCTGCTTGTAACTTTGATGTGACCAATTTGCATTCCTTATCAAACCACTCAATACAGGTGAAATTCTCTGAATATGGAACTATTTTCTTTGAAAGAAAAGGTTCTGATATCTGTAACACTTCAGAGAACTGCATAATTTGATCTTTGGGTTCAGACTTATGAATAAATGTACTGCATCGTTGAAGACATTTCACATTAGTATCGCCAGCAACTGGTGTTCTGCTTGCACCGACCATCTGATTATTTTGAGAGAGTTAAAGTTAGAGATTTTCTTAATACTTTCTTCCTGTGGTAGACAGATCTTGGACGTCACCAAAAGTGATAAATTACTTCAAAACCACTTAAATATGACATCAAGTCAAAGGAGACCACTATATAATCGATAACACTTCCGCCCCAACCAGCAAAGAAGGTTATGTTGCCAGGTCTTTTATTAGGGTAGGTGCCATTAGGGATGTAGAATTGATATTTCATAATTAGGCTATAAAAAGCTTTAACATAGTCATTGACTGCATTATGCTTTGATTCCCTACCTGTATTTAAAGGTTAAGACTGAAATAGTAAGTTATGAATGTTGAGATGACTCATGAGGCACTACTTATTTGGACCAATATGGACATTTAAGACTCTCATTAAAATTATAATGTTCCATGAATTTTAAGTTTAAGCTGTTCAATACATTTATCCAATTCATCCTCAGGCAATACCATGATTATATCTAGAGCTCTTGGGTGAGATATAGATATTTATCAAATAACTGCTTGTATAGGTGACCAGGTTACAAATATGAAGACAATAAAAATTAAAAAGCTACCACGACTCCTGGTTAACAGTGCTTCCTTTCTTTTGTCTCTTAAAGAGTCAAAAGGGGGCACATTAGACATTATTTGTTAATACAGTAATGCCTTCTTCATCTTGTGCCATATCCGATTCCAAATATGGGCAATTATAATGGGAATCAGCCATGAAGACCGTCCTGAGAATATAATGTCATGGCCTTTCATCTGCCTTCCGCATCACAGAGTGACCCCCCGGACCACTGATCCAGCTCCATGAGTCACTTTCTGGTCCTGAACCCTTTTGGCACTTTCTGGTTCTGAGCCCCAGGCAGGGATTTATGGAGCTGCTGCCCTCCATCAAGATAGATTCAAGTAGAATTTAATCCACTTAGGGAGCATCACCCTTCCCTGTGGACTTTGCCAAGGCCACAAGTCCACAGGGTTGTCAGGTTAATTAACCACCGCCTGGCGCTCAGCGTCAAGTCACTAGCAGTATGGTCTACTCTCTTACCATAGCAGGATAACCTAGCCAGACTTGTGGAGCATGTTAGGAATAATAATGCTTCTAGGTATTCAATTAAACAACATTTCCAAGTCAACCTTTTGTTTTAGCAGAACGTTCAAACCATATATGTATTTTATTGGATAGCAGCGCAGTTCAAATACCTTCAGCTATTGGAAGAGTTTGGGTTACTTATTCTGCATGCAAAAGTAATTATTATTATTATTATTATTATTATTCCCATTTATTATCCCGCCCCAATCGGGCATGCCCGACTCTGGGCGGCTTACAAGATAAAAACACAGTCATAAACCCTAACCCATCCAATAAAATACTAATAATTAAAAAATTTAAAAACTCTGAAAATTCATAAAAACATGAAACTAAACCAGGAACAAGCAACTCCATGGAATTAGTAATCTGGTGTTATGCTGTTTTGCTGAGTTTCTTCATGTCAAAAAACTAACAACAGACCCTTGTCTAAGAAGGCATGTGGTTATATCAACTTTTAATGAAGGCCTTCCTGCCTGGCACATCATCTCCCTACTGATCCTGTAAAGGTCAAAAATCTTTTTTTTAATTACACCCCCTCATCCCAGCTGCTCCCTCTGCTTGAATGCAATATGTTCTCCCACCCACCCACCCCTCTCACCAGAAAGAGACTTGCCTTTCCTTCCCCTTCAAGTTTTCTCAAAGCACTTCAAGAAACAGTACTACTAATCTTCTTCAGTTGCCATTAGTGTCATACAGCTTTACTACTTAAGTCTCCTAAGCAAAACTGCTGTACATTTCTTCATATAGCTATCACTACAACCATTATTTTCCAGTCAAACATGACTCATCATCCTAAGGAATATTCATTAACGACCTGGATTCGTGGAACTGCAATTTATATCATAGGTATAAAGAAGCAGGAATTATTTTTCTGAGTTGCTTACTATACAAGATACGGTTTTCAGTCCCTCTTACTTCTGAGAGTGCTGCTTATCCTTGCTTCTAAGTAAATTCATCCTGCTTACTTCATTTCTGGGATATAATCCCAAAGTTTCCATTACTAAAATATAATCTTTGGGTTCATTATCCCTGCTTTAGGACATAAACACCTTCCCTATTCAGATTTTTCCAGAAACCCAGTATTATTGTGCAGGAACACAGAACAATGCAATGATCAAAGAGCAAGGCCTTAAAATCTCAAAATATTGCGCAAAACAGTATTCTCCTGCAGAGGCCGAATTTCCAAACTTATCAGTTGGAAAAGGTGAAAACTAAAATTCAATCAGTCTGAAGACCAATTACAAATGGCAAGGAACAAGATCTTGCCAAAAGCTTCAATTTAAAAAAAAATATTTGTGCTGTTATAAGAATGGAATGGGCGGCAACTCATATCAGAGAATGCATTTTTTCCTAAAGCAGGAAAAATGTCTCTGGCATGAATTTGTTTAAGGTGGATCCCAGTTTGCCATGAAGTGACCCACACACTATGATCACAGAGCCATCTCCTGCAGCACACGTGAAAAGAGACATGCAGGATTTAACAATGGACTGTCGTAACCTTGAGGATATGGACAAGGTACACCTTCACAGCCAGTCCATCTGGCATGACCTCTTCTGCCTCCATGACCATTGGAAATCACAGTTTCTCCTCCGCTCATTTTGCCATTGTGCCTAATATGATGGTTTCCAGTGGCATTTCCTCCACTGAAGGGGTTCATCCGCCATTGGTCGTTTAGGGAATCAGGTTAGTTAAAGCGTTGAGTCGCTGGCTGTTATAAGGATGGACTGAAGAACAACAAGAATGGAATGGAGCAGACAGTACAAAGAGGCAGATGAAAAAGCAGAACCAACAAGTGGGAGTTAAACCTTACATTCACTTTTAAAAAATGTATAGAATCACTCTGAAATGTCTTCAAGCTACAGTGGCTAGAAAATCTGGATCTGAGCGGCTCACAAGATGTCAGTTATGGCTTAGATAATTATTGGTCATGACATTCCTGAGCTGGGAGGCATTGCACAATGCATTCTAGAATAGAACAGCCCTGTGGACAAGGCAGTCGTCTGGCTAAAGTCAGAAGATTTCAGGTCAGCCTTAGCTTGACTATATAAGCCCACTCAGGAAGCCCTGAACTGTCGATCTGGCTTGGTAGTAGGAAAGAAATGGTTTTTTTTTCTTCAGGCTTATGCTGCACCATATTTTAGGTTAATACTTAGAAATTTTATTAGGCTCAAAACGCTGATTTGATGTAGCACTCAGTTATTACTTATAATCACTGCCAATCATCTTCCCATAAGAGTCCTGGCTGACAAAAACCACATAATTCTCTCACTTTCTCCTGGGAAGACATGTTCCCTGTGTTCAGAGTTGACCCTTTCAAGTGCTCTTAATGGTCCCCAGTTAACTGAGATTTCAAAGAAGAGATGACCATGCTGGTAGCATGTAAGGGTTATTACCATTGGATATAAAGCTCTGTTCTAAGGATGATCATAAAGTGTGTTTCATAATGGATGATTTACCTTACAAAGCCATTAGTTAAATGGAGCGGTGCAATGGCTGCTTAAGGAAAATTTAAAAGCATCATCACAAAATGTTTTAATCCACAAAATCCCCTTTGAAAGGAACATCCACAGATTTTTATAGTCTAAAATTCTTACAGAAGTCTTGCCCAGCCTTTCAAAAGCTTTGGTCTACTTTTCTCATAATGCTCGACTACTGGCCATGCTTGTTGGGCTTGGTAAGACCTGTAAGTCAAAAACATCTGGAAAAACTACTTTAAAAATTATCTATTCCAGACCATTTTTAATGTCATTTGCAGCCACTCAGGAATATCATGTATCATATCTCTCTCCTCTGAGTGATCTTTCAGGACTGTCTCATTATAGATGTCCCTTATCCAAAAGCGAAGGCTTATTTTGAGAAGCAGATTTTTGTCAAGATGGATATAAACAGAAATATCATATTTCTTCAGAAAACTATCACTGACAGAACTTCACACAATCAAAAGATTCCTGTGACATCTGCTCTCTGACTTAGTGGGCATCATCTCTCAGGAAGAAAATCCCAGTGA
Source organism: Furcifer pardalis (assembly GCA_030440675.1). Classification (NCBI taxonomy): domain Eukaryota; kingdom Metazoa; phylum Chordata; class Lepidosauria; order Squamata; family Chamaeleonidae; genus Furcifer; species Furcifer pardalis. Next base: position 309,393,686 of record CP126890.1, read on the forward strand.
ATTCAATGAGATTTACTTTAAATAGGTGAGCTCTAATCCTATACAGCAAGAGTTCCCAACCTAAGGCCCACGGGCCGGATCTGGTCCACAGTGCTATTTCATGTGGCCCCTATCCCTCTAAGGGCATTCAAGAAACAAAATAACAACCTCCTTTGAAGCTGTTGGGACAAAATGACCACCCCCACTGTGCAGGTAGAGCAAAATGGCCATTCAGCCCACAAAACTGACTGAGAGTGTATGACCCGGGCCCCGTTTTGAAAAGTTTGGGAACCCCTGCTCTACAGCAATCCTCCTTAATTGAACAGGGCAGGTAAGGTATGTATATTATTGATCAAACAAATATACCAAAAATAATATTACCACCTAACACTTATCAATCACCGGGGCTGCATCCTTATTGCTAGGAAATGAAGAATTCTGGGAGTCCACATCAGCGTTTTAGTGCTCCTACTCTATTATTTAACCTGTATCTTCTCCTTCCCCTCCTCATTCCCAGAGGAGACCAGTCTCTTTTCAACAATTATCACCAGCCACGTAACAAACTAGACTATGTCCCAGAGCCTGTGGGGAAAAAATTATCTGTTTTAGCCTATATTTGCAGAAGTGCTCTCATGGCTCAGGTGTGTTTTATGTGAGAGAGGAAACGCAGCCTTGAGTCACAGGTTTTATCATTCGCCTGCTATCCTCCTTCCATCAACCAGGCAGCTGCTTCAATGACAGATACTGCCTGCAGTGGGTGGGGGAAGAGGTGCACAGCCAGAAGAACCATGGACACAAACCATTTCTTCTCCTTCTCCACCCACAGGTTACACAGTGTAAGAACCACCAGCTACATAAGATTCAACATCACCCACCCCTACTTCTTTTAAGAAGATGCATTCCATACAAACACTGCTATTTTAATGACAAATAGCTGCAGGACAACAGAAGCCACCATTACATGCACATGCATGGCGTAATCCTATCTGTCAGCTAAAAACACTGAACAAACCCTGGCTAAACATTCCGATTTCCAAACAAGAAAAAAAATGCTAAATTTCTTGCTGCTGTGCTTTTCCATTCCACTATTTCGAATGATCTGTGTTTGGTTAATTCTCCTCAACCCGTTTATTACGCAATAGGAAAAGCAAAGGTCATCCCAGAATAGTCTGATTAAAGAAACAGGGTCTTTTTTTCCCTGAAGCATAGCACATTCATCAGGGACGAAAGATAGAACAAGGATTCAGAAAAGCTTGTGGTCACAGGGAAGAACCAGACATTGGTCAGTGGCTAGTCTTTCTCTCTACAGCTTCATTATTTGCAATTGCCATCACCCCCTAAGAAAGACAGCAAATCCCATGGCACTTTAAAGACTAATATGTTTATTACAGCACATTCTTCTATTGATCAGAAACTTGTGAAATCTTCTAAATCACACAGGATTGTGAGGCTTCTGTTGCAACAGACAATAGGTAACCCAAGGCTCATTCAACCAAAGAAGACTAAGCCCTATCCTGTCTTTCCCATCATTCACATTTTGCCATTTCTCATATGACACCAACAAAAACAGAAGTGCAGAAAAAGGTCTCCTAAAGAAGAAGTGATTATTTGAGGTTCTACTGCTAAGCTATGGCTCTTCTAAGATCACCCTTTACCACTACTTTCTGCCTTTTCTCAAGACACTTTAAGAGGATTACTCGTGACACTCCAGGTGTATGCTCAAAGGAGTGCATAATCCAGGCAAAACTCATCATCAGAAAGCAATAGAATTCTATCTTCTCTCACAGTCCAGTCTGTTCATTCAGCCTTGAATGTTATAAACTATCATTCCCACCATCTTCCAACAAAATAAGTATGCTATCTGAGTATGATGAGAGGAGTTGTTCAATACATGAAAAGAGCACCACTTTGGAAAGTGATCTTATTGGGATTCAATGGTTCACAGCAGTCCTAGCTACACATCTCCAGCCAGTTGTACTCAGCATAAAACAGAAATCTGTAACCCATTCAACAAATCCTGGAACTTTCTCCTAGAGGACAAAGTCTGAGGACAGGCAACTATGCATTCCTTACTATGCATTTATACTTCATCCTGTAAAGTAGTGATTCTCAATTCTTGGTCTTCCAGATGTTCTGGGTTTCAATTTCCCAAGGCCCTGACCGTCATCCATGCCACCAATGCTTATGAGAAAATCTGGAAAACTAAAGGTTGTACAATGCTAATTTACAGTATATTACCACTCAACATGGATGACAAACAAAACTGGCATACGCGTAACCTGCATATCTCATCCAGGTAAGCCCCAATGTGAGGCTGATTTCAGCAATGCCATCATACATTTGACAGGAGAGTAGATAAAAGGCCATTAGGCCCAGAGGAGCTAACAAATCACTCCAGGATAATGAAAGCTTTGGCAGACCTGTCAATCACTCTTCATTACCTTTACAAACCTTTAATCCTTGCATAGTCACTCCTGTAGCCCAGAAAGCTGCAACAGTAATAGAAACTAAGCTAAATCACAAGAGCTCAGATGCTTCACTGACTATTCTCTGCATTTTGCAGAGGCAGCAGCACATGTCAGGCGCTTTGTTTCCATTCTAGTTATTTCTATTTTGCCCACTGCAAATTGGTTGAAGTGGCAAGGAAGGGGGGAAGTATCTAAATCAGTATAGAAATGTCAGGGTCTCATGACATATAGACTATACTGTGTCATATAAAGCAACACATCCTAAAAGATAACAAGTAGGATATTATCTTTAATTGTGTGAAAAAAATGCAATTACTACTTTCCTAAAAAAGGAGCAAAACCCACTGTATGCAAGAATGCAGAATCAGTTTGACAAAATCCTAAATATAAACACTACATATATCCTAAATATAAACACTAAGTACACTCTCTAGGCAGTTCACAAAGTAATTAGTATTTTCCCCCAATATATTGGGTACTCATTTTGCCCTTGGGTCACTTCCTTGGACAGTTCACTCCATAATATCCCTTTATTAACATTCCCTTCAAACCAACTCCTCCTTCACCGTGCCTACCACTAGCTACAGACTGCTCACCTCACAGAAACTGATTAGTAGTATTCAAGCATTAACATCTTCGGATGCTCACACACATCTTCCAACTTGTTACCACCTGCTATGCCAGTCAGTTGCCCTCTGTGTTGCCTGCATCACAGCTCCATTTCTACATATACTGTACTCCAGTCTTCCAACATTTCTTCAATCCCCCCCTGAACACTTCTTTCTAGCCCATGCCTTTCAGAGCTTCTCAGTCATTAACTGTCCACAGCTACACGTCTTCTGCTTTACCCCCTTCCCTCACCCACATAGACTTCCTTCACATACCTCTCCTTACCTACTTCCTCGGACCCCATTCCAAACCTGCCAAGCATGTCTTCCTGACTTGATCCACAAAAGCTAACACTGAAATACAGCAGCTACTCTGTATTTTACATCATATTACAGGAAAATATCGCTGATGAACTCGATCTTCCCTATGTCACTTGAAGGACCCTGAATAGGCTGAGGATCGGAGTGCCTATATACAAGACCAACATGCTCAAGTGGGGGCTGCTGGCTGACAACAACACATGCTGTGAATGTGGAGATATAGAATCCTGCTCATCTGTTGGTTTACGAACCACTACTGGAAATACATACCAATGAAGACTTGAGATTGGCAAATGGCAAAGTCAAGAATGTGGCTCCACTATGGGAGTTCAAAGTTTCATCTAGACACTAAAGCACCAGCAGCCAGTCTTTAAAATGCCACATGGGTTTTGTCTTTGTTTTGTTTCTTGCCTGATATGCCAAACCTTTGACCTCCTTCCAGGCCCACCCTCAAATAGAGACCATATGCTTCCACCAAACTGGCCACTGGGGGGTTTCTCCATCTGCCCATCTGTTTCTCATAAGGTAAAGGTCCCCCTTGCTCAAAAGCCAGCCATATCCAAATATAGGGGGCTCATCTGTAGCAGTGTTTCCCAACCTTTGGGTTTTGGACTTCAATTCCCAGAAGCCTAAGTCAATTCCCCAAAGCACTGATCAGCCAATGTACTGACTTAGGCTTCTGGGAATTGTAGTCCTCCTGTGGGGGCATGTGTCTCACATTGGGATCCACTGGTTTGCAGCCCAAGAGCCAATTGTCTGCATCTGCAGATGTTTCTGTGGACATGAGGCAAGCAGTAGCTTAGTGGTTAAGATGCTGAACTCAATGACTGGGAGGTCAGCAGTTAGAAACCCAAGTGCTGCAGGACAAAGTGAGCTCCCGTCTCAAGTTCTTGCCAACCTAGCAGTTTGAAACCAAGAAGCTGTAAGTAGATAAATAGGTACCACTTCAGCAGGAAGGTAAACAGCACTCCATGCCCTCAGCCATTTAGTCATTCCTGCCACATGTCCACAGAAACATCTGCAGACACATACAGCGCTGGCTCTTTGGCTGTAAACAGAGATAAGCACTGGATCCTAGAGTCAGACATGACTGGCTTTCCAACAATGGAGACCTTGACCTCTACTTATGATTCTCTCCACCCCCAACAGCAAGTCCCTCCCACCCTATACACATACACACACACACACAATCTAAGGCAGGAGTGCCCAAACTACAGCCCAGGGGCTGGATGCGGCCCCCGATGCCAATTCATCTGGTCCACAAAGCCCTCGTCGCTCTTGGAAGCAGAACGTACCAGTACGGGCACATTTTACTTCCGCTTCCAGGAGCGTCAAGGGCTTCGGGGTCCGCATCCAGCCACCGGGCCATAGCGACCAGCTTCCTGAACCACCTGACTGGCCTGCAGCCTGAAAAGTTTGGGCACCCCTGATCTAAGGCCTTCAAGGGTGTTTTTGACTCATCTCACCCATGAATCCTCAGTGTTGTCAGGCTATTTAGCCGCCACCTGATGATCGTTGAGTTACTGGTAGTAGCAGGGGTCTACTCCCAATGTGGGGCCCACACCCCATGGGGATGCGGGAATTCGATTTTTAAGGGGATTCAATTCAAAAATGAGTTATTAACAGTGACATTTTTTTTGCAGCTTTTATTTTTCTCTTTCATGGATGCCGTGTTCTCTAGAAGCTTCTATAAACCAAGCTGATGGCCTTTTAGGCTTCCTCCACATGAATAAGAGTTCACTTTTTGAATAATAACAATTATATGTCACATGGGGGGACGCATCAGGATTTCAGAGATGCGGGGGGGGGGGCATAGCCAAAAAATTAAGGATGGGAACCACTAGTAAAGGTCAAGGTCGCCCTTGCTCAAAAGCCAGTCGTATACAACTCTAGGGTTCAGTACTCATCTCTGTTTATAGCCAAAGAGCCAGCGCTGTCTGCATCTGCATACGTTTCCGTGGACATGTGGCAGACATGACTACATACCAGAGGGCATGGAATGCTGTCACTTTTTCCCACCAAAGTGGTCCCTATTTATCTGCTTGCAATTATTTGCTTTCGAACTGCGAGGGTGGCAAGAGCTGGGACAGAGATGGGAGCTCACTCCACAGTGCAGCACTCGGGTCTCAAACTGCTGACCTTCCAGTCGTCAAGTCCTGAGTCTTAACCACTACACCTCTCCTCTATTCCCAGAGTAGGGTCACCTGGCAAGACTGGGACACCTCCCTTGGCTTCCCCCCTCCCTCCCCCCCGGGCGCTTTCTCCTCACGTCCCACGCCCCCTTATTGGCCTCCCTTATAGGCCTCCCTTCGCTTCCACCACCACCCCCCACACCGGGGCCGCCTCTCCGTGCCTGAGGCCTCACCCGAAGAGGCCCGAGAAGAAGCCGTGGGAGCCCCGGACTTTCTTGTCAGCCTCGGCGAGGAGCTGCAGCGCCTCCTTCTCCTTCCCGCTCGTGTCCATCGCCATGGCCGCTGAGGGGGGTGGGTGGGGTGTGTGGCGGCGCTGAAGGGAAACCACGACGACAGGCCCCGCTCCTCGCCCGCCGCTTCCTCTCCTCCTCACGCTGAGGCAGCAGAAGGAGACGCCGACGCCGACTGACGTCGCCCTGCGTGGTGACGTTTACGCGCGCGCGCGCTTCGCCGGCCGCCACGTGACCCAGTTGTTGTTGTTTTTCCTCCTCCGCCCTCTCAAAGGGGAAGCCACGCCCACTCGCGTTCTGAACCCACCCACCCCGGCGCAGCGTCTGTTGCCCCACGTGACCGAGGTGGTTGCTGATTGACGGGCGTCGGGATGGTGTACCCGGAAGTCCGCGGGGCCTGCGGAGTGGAATAGTCCAATGGGGGAGGGAAAAGGGTTGTTTTTTTTTGGGCGGTGCCATTATCAAAATACAGGGTGCGATGGAGTGGGTTTATTATTGCCATAGGGATTTATCTGCTTAAGGAATTGGATCTGTTGTAGGTGGGAGGATAATGCTGGACTACACAATCCTCAGTCCAGTTCTACAGAGTAGATCACAGTTCCCATCAACCCTAATCAGTGCTGAGGATGATGGGAATTGCAGACCAATAATGCTGGAAAAGGCTACACTTTGCTTGCTCTTTAGATCTACACACTTTTGTTGTTGTTGTTCAGTCGCACAGTCGATTCCGACCCTCTGCGATGACCCCATGGACCCTGGGAGCAGGAACAAAGAAGCAAATCCACCACCTCATCTAAGAAAGAGTTTCTTCCTCTACATGGCTGTATGCTATGCATTTTTAAATTCTGGTTAAGCAACTGTTGTTGTTCAGTCGCACAGTCGATTCCGACCCTCTGCGACCCCATGGACCATTGCCCGCCAGGCACTCCTGTCCTCCACCATCCCCCTCAACTCGCTCTGCTCTGTGTCCATTGTGTCCACAATACCATCTAGCCATCTCATCTTGGGCCGTCCCCTTCGACCTTTCCAAGCATCAAGGCTTTCTCAAGTGAATCCTCTCTTCTCATTTGATGTCCAAAGTACTTTAGCTTCATCTTTATTATTTGACCTTCTAAGGAGCAGTCAGGATTGATTTCTTCTAGGATTGACCTATTTGTTCTCCTCGCTGTCCTTGGGACTCTCAAAACTCTCCTCCAACACCACATCTCAAAGGTGTCTATTCTTCTGCGCTCAGCTTTCCTAATGGTCCAGCTCTCACAACCATACATTGTCACAGGGAATATGATTGCTTTGACTATGCGAATCTTTGTTTGCAATTTAATGTCTCTACTTTTCACTATGCTCCCCAGGTTTCTCATCGCTTGCCTCCCAAGAATCAGTCGCCTTTTTATTTCATGGCTGCAATCACCATCTGCAGAGAGCTTTGATCCTAGGAAAGTAAAATCTGTCACTGCTTCTACTTCTTCCCCATCTATTTTCCAGGGACTGACAGGGCCTGTTGCCATGATCTTGGTTTTCTTTATATTGAGTCTCAAGTCAGCTTTTTCACTTTCTTCTTTCAACCTAATCAGGAGCTTCTTTAGGTCCTCCTCACTTTCTGCCATGAGGGTGGTATCATGACATCTGCATATCTCAAATTGTTGATGTTTCTCCCAGCAATTTTTATCCCAAATTGTGATTCCTCCATCCCTGCATTGCGCATTATGAGCTCTGTGAATAAGCAGGGTGACAAAATGCAGCCTTGTCTTACTCCTTTTCCTATTCCAAACCACTCCGTCATTCCGTTTTCTGTCCTAACTGTTGCCTCTTGATTCATGTACAGATTTCTCATGAGGCCTATAAGGTGTTCCGGTATTCCCATCTCTTTAATTACTTGCCACATTTTGTTGTGGTCGACACAGTCAAAAGCCTTAGTGTAATCAATGAAACAGAAGTAGACTTGTTTCTGATATTCCTTTGTTTTTCCCATGATCCATCTTATGTTGGCGATGTGGTCTCTGGTCCCCCTGCCTCTTCTGAAACCCGCCTGCACTTCTGGTAATTCTCTCTCCACATACTGTTGCAGTCTATCCTGTATTATCTTGAGCATCACCTTGCTAGCGTGAGGGATTAGCGCAATTGTTCGATAATTTGAACATTCTTTGGCATTACCCTTTTTGGGGAGTGGAACGTATACAGATCTTTTCCAGTCCTATGGCCATTGTTGTGTTTTCCAAATCTGCTGGCATATAGAGTGCACACTTATGACCAGCCAAAAGTGTGTCGCTGTGCAACCTTATGCCTGTCTGCTCAAATATAAGCCCTTCTGAATTAAATTGCAAGACTGCAGCTTGATCATTAATTTGCATACAATACTTGTTAAAATTTTAAGTGCTTTGTAGCAGTTCAAAAGCAAGAAACTACAAGTAGATAAATAGGGACCACTTCGGTGGGAAGGTAAACAGCGTTCTGTGCACTCAAGTGTTTAGTCATGCCTGCCATATGACCATGGATACGTCTGCAGAAGCAGACAATGCTGGCTCTTGGGCTTTGAAACAGATGAGCACTGAACCCTAGAGTTGGAGACTCCTGGCATTCAGGAAAGAGAAACGTTTACCTTTAGGTGAAGAAGAGAGGTACTGCAGTGGCTTAGTGGTTAAGACGCTGAACTTGACGACTGGAAGGTTGGCAAGTCAGCAGTTTGAGACCCGAGTGCTGCATGACAGTGAGCTCCCGTCATCTGTCCCAGCTCCTGCCAACATAGCACTTCGAAAGCAAGAAATTGCAAGTACTGTACTGTAGATAAAGAGGTAGTGCTTTCGCAGGTAAGGTAACAGTGTTCTATGCACACCTAAAGGTAAACGTTTCTCTTTCCTGAATGCCAGGAGTCTCCAACTCTAGGGTTCAGTGCTCATCTGTTTCAAAACCCAAGAGCCAGCATTGTCTGCTTCTACAGACGTATCCATGGTCATATGGCAGGCATGACTAAACACTTGAGTGCACAGAACGCTGTTTACCTTCCCACCGAAGTGGTCCCTATTTATCTACGTCTAGTCATGATTGCCTCTGCCTCATGTTCACAGAAAGGTCTGCAAACGCAGACAGTGTTGCCTCTTTGGGTATAAATAAAGATGAGCACCAGACCCTAGAGCTAGATACAACTAGCTTTTGAAGAAGGGTGACCTTGACCTAAGTGAAGAATACTAGAGGCTGCAGTGGCTCGGTGGTTAAGAAACTTGCTTTGTTAGCTGGATGGCTGGCAAGTCGGCAGTTCAAGACCTGGGTACCTCATGACGGATTGAGCGCCCATCTCTCTCCCAGATCTTGGGGACATGGAAGGAGCCTAATTTGGGCATTCCCTGAGCAGAGTTTCTTCTACAAAAATAAAAAAACCCATTCAACCCCAAAATAATTTTTGACATGTACGGTAATTATTTTTATTATTATAGTGAAGAATACTAATTTGAGTGGCAGCAGCCACTGCAGCAAAATCCAGCTTTTGATGCTTCTGTGAGACCTTGTGAACGAGCATGAGATATGAAATGCATCAGTGAGAGTGAAAGCTACTTTAAAAAATGCAGTGTTGGAAAGGCACAAGCTGGCCTGGCTCCCACCGCCTCTTGGGTATCATGTTGTAATCCATGGACGCTTTTCATCCTGCTGTGAACTTTTCAGAGGACCCCTGAAGGAATTACTTCCCGAAGAAAGGTTAGCTTGTAATTCCCATTTTCACTGCACCAGGAGCTGCAGACTGCAAAAGACTATGCTCAGAGTAACAAAGACGTGAGTACATCTAATAGCTCTGTACAGTGGGAAATAGAGGGAAAATCCAGGGTGCCCAAATGCTTCTGCTTTTTAAAAAATCCTTTTCACTTTCTCAAAGGATTCTTCTTCCACTCCTGGGCACAAAAACAGATGCGCTTGCAGGGTCTGGGTGTGTTTTGTATGGTTTGAAAGGATGGAGAGGGGGGAATAAGTGGTCCTAGGGTGGGGAATCCACCTGCAAAAGATGACGCTGGCCTTTCTGCGTCTCCGAGGTTCTGTCCTCTGGGATTTCAAAGATCAATGGCAGTGCAGTGGTTGATGCGATTCTACGTAACATTAAGTGTAACACTACAAGCGTGAATGGCAGGAATTGGTTAAAATTTTCACATGCCTGTTCTTTAAAATGCCCCTATGATGGTTAATCACAGACACTGCTCTCTACATGAATCGTCTTTTCTTCTTTTTAGTATGAACAAGGAAAGTACTAGGAAAATTTGGAATCCTAGCTTTTAAAGATGATGTGTTGTAACTGAAATGCATTTTTAATATTCTACAATTGAGTCCTATATGAATGGTGCTTTGTTTGCTAGTGCTTTTAATGAAGATTTAAACTCGAGATTCCTTTGAAGTCTGATTCTTCTGCTTTTTCCAATCCAAATATAGGCAATCCTCATGGCGATCAGCCATGAAGACTGTCCTGAGAATATAATGCAGTGGCCTTTCATCTGCCTTCTGCATCGCAGCATGACACTCATACCATTGATCCAGTTCCATGAGTCCCTTTCTGGTCCTGAGCCCTTTTGTCATGCAACATTCTCCTCAGCTGCACGACAGTATTGATGAAGCTGCTGTCGTCTGTCAAGATGGATTCACGTGGGACTTAATCCACTTGGGGACTACCACCATTCCCTGTGGACTTTGTCACGCAAGGCGGTGAGTCCTTGGGGTGGTCATGTTAGGTAGCAAAGTCCACAGGGAAGGGTGATGGTCCTCAAGTGGATAAAGTGCCACTTGAAGCCACCTTGATGGAGGGCAGCAGCTTCATCCATCCTGGCCTGGGGGCTGAGGAGGACTTTGCGCGTCAAAAGGGCTCAGGACCAGAAAGTGACTCATGGAACTGCATCAGTGGTATGGATGTCACACTGTGATGTGGATGGCAGATGAAAGGCCATTGCATTGTCTTATTCCCAGAACAATCTACATGGCTAATCGCCGTGATGATCACCAATATTCAGATTCAAATACAGCAGCAGCAGAAGAAGAAATCTTAACTTTCTGCTTTCTTTCTCCTGCAAGAAAACGGGTTTCAAGGGAAGAGTGTATTAAAATAAAGGTAATTCACCTGCATAGATCTTTGTAGGCCAGAAGGTGCGGATCAACACTACTTAGTGCCTGTTGCTTACACTGAATCTTTCTTCCCCTTGAATCCATTCTCCAAGACCGACATGGAAAATGTGAGTTCCAAAAGCGTCAGTGAGTTTTTGCAGAAATGTGTCAAACTTGAGGATAACGAAGGAGACTCTCAGCCTAAGGAGGAGATCATCGAAGTCCGAAATCTTCCTATACTGACTCCGTCCTACCCTCAGACAGTGCAAGGTATGGAAATGTCTTTTCTGATATGAGTATCACATCACGAGTGGCATGCGAGGTGGCAAAAAGGGTTTTGTAATAACTGACAATCATTGTGTGCCTTCAAGTCAATTCTGATTTCTAGTGACCGTTTCTAGAAAGTTCTAAGTAAGGGGTGTCCAAACTATGGCCCATGGGGTAGATTTGGTCCCTGATGCCACTTCATCCAGCCTGCACCACCCTCGTTGCTCTCGGAAGTGGAAGTAAAATGCACCTGGGGCACATTTTACTTCCGCTTCTGGGAGCGACGAGGGTGGCGCAGGCTGGATAAATTGGCATCAGGGGCTGGATCTGGCCCACAGGCCATAGTCTGAGCACCCCTGGTTTAAGCAGAGAAAATGGCAGCCTAAAATCTATCTCATCCTGTTGCAAAACATATCTGCTGCAAAACAGAGTGCAGGGCATGTTTTGCTTCCAGTCGGAGGAACCATGTTACCGGCCCACAGCCTGAAAAGTTTGGGCACCCCTGTTCTAGGTAGAGAGTACTCAGAAGTGGTTTTGCCAATTTCCTTCCTCTAGGGGGAGCTCTTGGGAGTTTACATTTTGCCAGGAGGCACAGGGTGGAATCGAACTCCCATCCTTTAGTTGCTAGTTATTTGTAATAATCACTCATAACAGTATCAGTACAATTTTCAACTAGTGGTGGAATGGTTTAAATTTTAAAAATGTTTTTTAAACCTTTATATAAACGATGATGGGACTTCGGTGGTTTAGTGGTTAAAGACACTGAGCTTGATGATAAGAAAGTCTGAAGTTCAGCAGTCCGAGACCTGAGTGCTGCACGACGGAGTGAGCTCCCATCTCTGTCCTAGCTCCTGCCAGCCTAGCAGTTCCAAAGCAAGAAATTGCAATTAGATAAAGAGGGACCACTTTGGTGGGAAGGTAAACAGCGTTCCGTGCACTCTGGTGTCTAGGAATGCCAGCCACATGTCCACAGACAGTGCTGGCTCTTTGGTTGTAAGCGGAGATGAGCACCGAACCCTAGAGTCGGATACGACTGCCTTTTGAGCAAGGGAGACCTTTACTTATAAGTGATAACTGTAACAGAACATCTCATTCATTTCCTACCCAGATAAAGTGGGCTTTTATTTCTGATACGTAAGAGCTGAGTTGTATTTTTAGACTACAATCCCACCATCCCTTACAGCGTTAAACATTCAGATAGATAGAAGGAACTATTTGAGTTTTAGCTGGTGGCGGATTTCTTACAATTCGACTAGGTGAAGAAAGAAAGATGTTTTACCATGTGGAAATAGTTGTTAAACATTACATTATCTAGCTCTAGGCCAGGAGTGCCCAAACTACGGCCCGGGGGCCAGATGCTGCCCCCAATGCCAATTCATCTGGCCCACGAAGCCCTCGTCGCTCCTGGAAGCAGAAGTAATTGATTGGCCCATGTCTTGAAAGGTTTGGGTACCCCTGCTCCAGGCCTTCTGTCCTGCCTGCCTTATTGCGTTGTCAAAAGATTGCAGTCTAGAGCAAATTACGTTGGTTGCTAGGCACACTAAATTGCTCTCAACCCCCAAAGGCCAAAGGTTTTCTTTGCCTGTCTCTTTACTGACCATTGTACACATTCCAAACAGGCGGATCAGTTTCCTTTAATTATTCTCTTCGAAATGTTTGCTCTGCCCATCCTAAAGATTCCAGAGTAAGTAACAAAACAAAGTGTTTGCATACAATTGTTCAAGCGATTCCTTATGTATTTGGGATCCTCTGTTTGAAGGCCATGGGGGACTGCGGTGGCTCTAGTGGTTAAGATGCTGAACTCGTTGACTGGAAGGTTGGATTTCAATTCCCGGGTACTGCGTGAGCGCCCGTCCTCTGTCCCAGCTCCTGTCAATCTAGCAGTTAGAGAGCAAGAAATTGCAAATAGATAAATAGGGGCCACTTTGGTGGGAAAGGTAACAATGTTCTGTGCACTTCAGCATCTAGTCATGCCTGCCGCATGACCGTGGAAACATCTGCAGATGCAGACAGTGCTAGCTTTTTGTCTATAAACAGAGATGAGCACTGTACCCTAGAGTTAGATACGGATGGCTTTTGAGCCAGGGAGACCTTGACTTTACCAACATAATGGATGAACCTAGTGAAGTAGTAGTAGTAGTAGTAGTAGTAGTAGTAGTTTTTTGTTGTTCAGTCGCACAGTCGATTCCGAAATGACATTTTATTTCAGAACCTCTCTTCCTGAAAGCCCCTCGCCATTGCAATGCAAGGATTATGTCCCTTTTTGTTGTTCAGTCGCACAGTCGATTCCGACCCTCTGCGACCCCATGGACCACTGTCCGGCAGGCACTCCTGTCCTCCACCATCCCCCTCAACTCGCTCAGTTCTGTGCCCATTGTCTCCACAATACCATCTAGCCATCTCATCTTGGGCCGTCCCCTTCTTCTTTTGCCCTCCACCTTTCCAAGCATCAAAGCTTTCTCAAGTGAATCCTCTCTTCTCATTTGATGTCCAAAGTACTTTAGCTTCATCTTTATTATTTGACCTTCTAAGGAGCAGTCAGGATTGATTTCTTCTAGGATTGACCTATTTGTTCTCCTCGCTGTCCAGGGGACTCTCAAAACTCTCCTCCAACACCACATCTCAAAGGTGTCTATTCTTCTGCGCTCAGCTTTCCTAATGGTCCAGCTCTCACAACCATACATTGCCACAAGGAATACCATTGCTTTGACTATATGAATTTTTGTTTGCAATTTGATGTCTCTACTTTTCACTATGCTCCCCAGGTTTCTCATCGCTTGCCTCCCAAGAATCAGTCGCCTTTTTATTTCATGGCTGCAATCACCATCTGCAGTGAGCTTTGATCCTAGAAAAATAAAATCTGTCACTGCTTCTACTTCTTCCCCATTTATTTTCCAGGGACTGAGAGGGTCTGTTGCCATGATCTTGGTTTTCTTGATATTGAGTCTCATGCCAGCTTTTTCACTTTCTTCTTTCAACCTAATCAGGAGCTTCTTTAAGTCCTCCTCACTTTCCGCCATTAGGGTGGTATCATCTGCATATCTCAAATTGTTGATGTTTTTCCCAGCAATTTTGATCCCAAATTGTGATTCCTCCATTCCTGCATTGCACATTATGTGTTCTGTGTATAAGTTGAATAAGCAGGGTGACAAAATGCAGCCTTGTCTTACTCCTTTTCCTATTCCAAACCACTCCGTCATTCCGTATTCTGTCCTAACTGTTGCCTCTTGATTCATCTACAGATTTCTCATGAGGCCTATAAGGTGTTCCGGTATTCCCATCTCTTTAATTACTTGCCACATTTTGTTGTGGTCGACACTGTCAAAAGCCTTAGTGTAATCAATGAAACAGAAGTAGACTTGTTTCTGATATTCCTTTGTTTTTCCCATGATCCATCTTATGTTGTCGATGTGGTCTCTAGTTCCCCTCTCTTCTGAAACCCGCCTGCACTTCTGGTGATTCTCTCTCTACATACTGTTGCAGTCTATCCTGTATTATCTTGAGCATCACCTTGCTAGCGTGAGGGATGAGCGCAATAGTTCGATAATTAGAACATTCTTTGCCATTACCCTTTTTGGGGAGTGGAACGTATACAGATCTTTTCCAGTCCTATGGCCATTGTTGTGTTTTCCAAATCTGCTCCCATATAGAATGCAATAATTTGATTCCATCATCTTGTAGGGCTTTGAAAAGTTCAACTTGGATACCATCAACTCCACTGGCTTTGTTGTTTGCAGTGTTTTTTAGGGCCTTTCTGACTTCACTCTCTAGAATGTCTGGTTCATGTAGAGTTCCTCTGTGTACTCTTTCCATCTTTTCTTAATCTCTTCTGCATCTGCTAACTCCTTACCATCTTTGTCCGTTATCATGGTCATTTTTGCTTTAAATGTTCCCTTGAGTTCCCCATTTTTTTTTTTGAAAAGATCTCTAGTCCTACCCCTGATATTGTTTTCCTCTATTTCTTTGCACTGTTCGTTCAGGCAGGTTTCCTTATCTCTCCTTGCTTTTCTTTGAAATTCTGTATTCAAGTGACTGTATTTTTTTCCTTTCTCCTTGGCATTTTGCATTCCTTCTGTCCTCTGCTATTTTAAGAGCCTCATCGGACAACCACTTAGCTTTCTTACGCTTCTTTTCTTTTGGTATGGTTTTCCTTGCTGCCTCCTGCATGATGTCCTGCATCTCTGTCCATAATTCTTCTGTCCATAATTCTATCTGGTCCAAGCTATTAAATCTGTTCCACACCTCCACAATGTATTCCCAAGGAATGTTTTCTAGGTCATATCTTTCTGGCCTAATTGTTTTTCCTATTTTCTTTAGTCTAAGCCTGAATTTTGCAATCAGTAGGTTGTGATCTGAGCCACAATCTGCTCCTGGTCTTGTTTTTGCTGACTGTATGGAAGTCCTCCATCGTTGACTGCAGAGTATGTAATCAATCTGGTTTCGATGTTGGCCATCTGGTGATGTCCATGTGTAAAGTCTCCTCTTGTGTTGCTGGAAGAGAGTGTTTGCTATGACCAGTGCGTTATCTTGGCAGAACTCTATCAGTCTTTGGCCTGCTTCATTCTGTGTTCCAAGACCAAACTTGCCTGTTATTCCATTTACTTTTTGATTTCCTACTTTGGCATTCCAGTCTCCTATGATAATGTGTACATCATTTCTTGGTGTCTGTTCTATGAGGTGTTCTCAAAAATGATAGTAGTAGTAGTAGTAGTAGTAGTAGTAATGGTAGTAATAGTAGTAGTAATAATAATAATAATAATAATAATAATAATAATAATAATAATAATAATAATAATAATAATAATAATAATTTTGTGTCAGAAATTATTTTTGCTGGAGAAACTGCTTAGGGAACGCCCGAATGAAGCTCCTTTCATGTCCCCAAGAGCTGGGACGGAGACAGGCGCTCAAACCGTCATGCAGTACCCGGGTCTTAAACTGCTGACTTGCCAGCATTCCAGCTAACAAGGAATCCCTGAACTATGGCTTAGTTTTTGCACTGCATTAAGCACATATCAAGTTGTCACGTTCTTCCCTTCCCTTCCGACAGAGGAAATCTCGATGGTCTTCAACACCTGTGCGATGCCCGCCAACCTGGGTCCCTGCACGAGAAGGCGGCGCGAGAAAGGCAGTGGCCACGATGGAGCCAGCGCCTCCCTCTACGTCGACCGCCGCAAGTCCAAGGTGTGGAACTATTACACCAAGCTAGGGGACGCCTATGTGGAATGCAATGTCTGCAAGAAGCAGCTCTCCTTCCACAATAGCACCACCACCATGAGAGAACACCTGGTGAGGAAACACAGCATCCGGGACACCTTGCTCTCCCAGCTGAAGGATGACCAGGTAGCCGACCCGGATTATTTGGCTCAGGAGAATGCCATGAAGCGAGCCCGCCAGTTGACGCCTGAAAACAGCAGTCAGTACCACCCGGCGTTGTGTGTGGAACCCAGGACTGATGTGATTCTGGAGCTTGTTCTGGAAATGATTTTCCGGGACCTCCACCCTCTTTCAGTCGTGAAAGACAAAGGCTTTGGCCTTCTGGTTGGCTACCTAGAACCTGGTTTTATTTTCCCATCCCCTGCACAGCTCTCTAGCATGCTGTGGCACCGGTACAACGTTGTCAAGCAGCACCTGGAACGCTACCTGCAGACCGCCCAGGCGATTGTGGTCTGTGCTGAGTTCTGGGTGTCTCAACCCGACCAGATCAACCTGACCATCATGGCGAATTTTATTGACAGCGAGTGGCGGAGGGCCAGGTGCATCTTGGAGACCCAACAGGTGCACCAAAGCAAAGCGGAGATCAACCTGGGTGACAGGCTGTACTCTGCCCTGACCGACTTTGGCTTGTCCAACAAGTCCGTCTTCTGCATGATGCACGACAGCCTGGAGGAGACGGAGGCCAGAGCACCACAGCTGAAATGCGGCTACGGATGGACCAGTCTGTGTTGTGCTGCCCACCTGCTGCACCTATGTGTCAAAGCGGGGCTGGAGGTGGAGCAGGTGCAAGAAGCCCTGTGCGCCGCCCGCAGCGTCGTCCGCTACTTCCAGCAGGACACGAAAGCGACCTGCTCACTCAATAGCAAACTGGAAGCCATCAACAAGACCAAACTCAAGCTGGTGATGGACAACGAGGCCCGGTGGATCACGACCATTGAGATGTGCGAATGCCTACTGGATCTCAAGTGGGCCATCATGTCTGTCTTGGAAGAACACCCCAAGGGAACCACTGCGGTCCAGAACTTGGCTGACCACCAGTGGAAGCTCCTGCAGGACCTGGTGCCGGTCATGAGGACCCTGAAGATTGCCACCTCCTTCTTGCGGGAGGAACAGAACCTCTCCATCTCCTCCTTGATGCCCTGCATCCATGGGATTGCCACGGCCATCGGTCAGCAGTCAGAAGAGGCGAGCGGGGTCATCAAGGCCATGGTCAGCAACATAAGGTTGGAGCTCACACAGCGCTGGGGCATCTTGGAAGATGAGAAGCTGCTGGAGAGTCCGGCTGTGGTTGCGTCCTTCCTAGACCCGCGTTTCAAGGAGATGCGGTTCCTGAGCCCCAGCCTGCGGAGTGAGTTGCATCAAAAAATCAAAAGCATGCTGTCCCAGTTTTTCAGCCACCCATCCCCGCTCGCGAACCAGTTCTGGGTGCCAAACTCAGACTACAAAGCCGAGGTGGGCGACGTGGCCAGCCAGCTCTCGGCCCACAAGGAAAAGGGTTCAAGCGGGCAGTCCCAGAGCATGTACGACATCCTTTTGGGGAAAGACCCGACCGAGAGCATGCCCGAAATCCATCAACAGCTGGAGAACTACATCGTGGAGCCACTCTGCAAACGCAGCACTAACCCATTGGACTGGTGGAAGAACAACGAACACCGCTTTCCTTCTGTAGCCAGGTTGGCCCGGCAATATCTGGCCATACCGGCGACGGTCGTGCCCCCGGATCAGGCTTTTGCTGCTGGGGAAAGCACCCTGGAGCACAGGAGGGTGGTGCTTGCTCCCGAAAATCTGGACCAAATTCTCTTCTTGCACCAAAACTTTGATTTTTTAGAGTCCATGAGGAATGGGAACGAGAGTTTGAGCAAGACATTGCTGCACAACCAGTACTGAAAGGCTGGGCGTCAGACAAAAGAAGCCAGCCCCTCTTTTTCTTCTTCCATTTCTAGGCCGGGCATGAAACTGCCAAAATAAAGGCACCCTTGGGTGAGTTCATTCTGCAGTTTCTTTCGCCTGACCTGGTGTAAGATCAGCCAGCAACGCAGGGTTGCCATCACCAAGGTATGCCAAATTGGACATAGTAGAGTGGAAGAAGAAAGTTCCAGAATCTTGTGAATCCTCATAAATAGGCTTCTGGGAATTGAAGTCCAAGAACAGCTGGAGTGCCAAGGTTCCCCATCAAGGGTGTGTGAGACAAGCTGCTAGCAATATTTCCTTCTTTCAGTTGATGCTCCTCAAAAAAAAAGCATCAGAACTTAAATAGGTGCAAAGGTGGAATCTGAAGGGGTGGTAGTTAAGAATAAAATACATTCATACAAGGAGTGTGCAAGCATTTGCAGTGTTGGTACCTGTGCAAGACTATTTGTGACAAGCCCTGTGCAGAACTGAAAACAGGCTTCCAAAAAATATCCTTTTACCAATTGCACTAAATGTTTAAATGTTTCCTTGCACAAAACTGCTGTCTTGTGTCTTTAGCAACAGAGAGAATATACCCCAATTTACAGAATGGGGGCATTATGCTTCTCTGCAGATTGTAAATGGTCACTGGTCCCCCCTTTGCATGTTGTTGTATACATTTAAGTGTTTGCATGGGTAAATAGCAAGGCATTGCAAACATGTTTGTTCACAGCCATGCTGTACCTTTCTGGAAGGGTAAAGAAAGCGTGGCCACGGCAAAGATAAGATGCTGGAGTTTAGCTCTTGCTATAATACGCTTATATAACTTATGATTTTTATGAGACGGTAAAGCAGTTGCCAGGGGAGGTTGGGGGCAATTACACAACACAAGCAGCAACCAATCATGCTGAATACCATGAAAGGAGAGCAATGTTTCACAGCAGGCAGGCAATAGCCAGTCTAGGTCAGCAGTTAGAGACCTGAGTGCTATACAATGGAGTGAACTCCCTATTTCTGTCCCAGCTCCTGCCAACCTGACAGTTTGAAAGCCAGAAATTGCAAGCAGAGCAATAGGTACCTCTTTGGCAGGAAATGTAGCAGTGTTCCATGTGCTCCCGTGTTTACTTCTGCCTGCCAGATGACCACGGAAATGTCTGCAGACGTAGACAGTGCTGGCTCTTTGGCTGGGGTCCTCAAACTACAATCCACGGGCCAGCCCAGGGCATCAAATAATCCAGCCCTAACCCTTGTGGTGGTGGCATCGGCGGCCCCTCAACAATCTGAGGGACCATGAACTGCCCTACTACGGAGTGCCATCAGGGACACACCAAGCCGAGGAGGGCAGCGGCCCCTCGATAGTCTGAGGGACTGTGAACTGGTCCCCACTTTAAAAGTTAAGAGGAACCTTGCCCTAGTCAGAAATGTCTTTAACAAGGGCAACCTTTATCTTTACCCTGGATGTTATCGGAATCCACCTTCTATCATCCCTTAGCGCTAGCTATGCCATCTGGCTGATGGGGTTTGTAGTCTAATGTCAGGAAGGCCAGGTATTATCTGGATTTGGCTTATAGCACTCAGAAGCATGCTTAGCCCACATTGTAGTACAGGTATTTTATTGAAAGAAACTGCTTTTCAAAGGTATGGACTCTACTGACATTAACTGGAAAACACTTAATGGTTGGGGAAAACATAATATTCTATATAATCTGAAGTTTCCTAGAAGACACAATTTTGTAAAGAGCTATGTCAAATAGATAAAAAAAAAGCCACCTGCATTCCTTCTGTGTAGCTGTCTCATAACTTCTACATTATATTAAGATGCTACATGGTTGGGGAAAGGCTACTCTTGAAATACAATTGGCATTACTATTCAACAAGCAGGATCACATCCTGTTTTGTTTTGGAACTTTTCACTATAGTGTGACTTATGCATGGTAAAATGGTACCATAAACAGCACAGGTTCTTTAAAAAAGTAATGTCGCTGGGTATCTTGAAGAACGGGGCATATTCAGTGGATGAAATAAACAGTTTGGTTCAGTTTGGTTCTTATGCGTGAGCTTTCATGTTTAACTTATACAGAAGTCGTCCCCCACCCCCACGAATATACACATTAAGACTGAGTTCTAACTCAACCAATCTACCAGACTGAGAAAAGCAGCATTTGTGTGTTTTTAATTCTCCAAAGTGACTTTGCTTTTGATTGTCTCCTAACCTTTGCTTTACCGGCATGTAACATAATCCCATTCCGTTTATTTTATCTTTATCTGCTAGCACAGTGGTGGCGAACCTATGGCACACGTGCCAGAGGGGGCACTCAAAGCCCTCTGTGGGCATGCACACCATTGCCCTACCATAGAGTTTGCCCTGCCTCTCTGCCCAGCAGCCCAATGGGAGAGCTTCCTCCCTTCCCCCAGCACAAAGTTCACCTGCCTCTCTGTCCAGCAGCCCAATGGGAACACTTCCTCCCTCCCTCCCCCAGCAGTTTGCCCCACCCCTCTGCCCAGCAGCCCAATGGGACCATTTCCTCCCTCCCCCAGCAGTTTGCCCCACCCCTCTGCCCAGCAGCCCAATGGGAGTGTTTCCTCCCTCCCCCAGCACAGAGTTCACCCCACCCAGTCAGTTGATTTTGGGCACCCGGTTTTTAAAAGGTTTACCATCACTAGGCTAGCATCGTAGGTAGCAGAAGGAGCTCAGGCAGATGTGCAACTCAAAATTTATTAAGCAACACGGTAAGTGCATACAAAATAACAATAATACAGATCACTGCAGCGTAAGAGAGTGAATCAAAAAGCAGCTGTGTGAACATCAATCACAAAAAAGAGCCTAAGTGCAATGGTGATTTTTTCCTTGATTTGCCTACTCCATCGTCTCTTTCCCCCCTAAAAATAACAGAACCCTGGAAGAAGAAGAAAACCGGAAGAACGAGATTACTTAACATTTTAGCAGACAAACTCTTCTATAATTGAATAAAACCGTGAAAGACCAACCCTGCAACTCAGCCAGTGCTGTTTTACAATTACTGGCAACTGTACAGAATTCTTGTCACTGTGCATAATTGGAACTTAATACAGTCAATTAACTCCTATACCTCCTTTTCTATGTCAAATTTAAGCGTTAAACTGATGAATACCATAATTATGTTGTTTTTTATGATCACAACAAAGAATGGTTTACTGATGCTGTAGCTGCCTCTTCTCTGAGAAACGTGCTACATCTACTAAAAGGGGAAAAAAGATGATGCCATAATAAAAATGATTTATTTTGAAGTGCCACAACACCCTTGGGTATTCTGTGGCAGTAGATTAGGATGGCCAAATCTCTGGAAAAAAATTTGTAATGTCTTTTGCTAGATGGAACAGAACATAAGAAAGTTCCTACCAAACTTTAGTACCACCATACTACATTCTCCCTTGTTTCCTGTATAAAAATGCCTTACATCACACAGTGATTTCGCTTTATTATACCAGTTACACCTGGAAATCGCAAGAGGCCTGGTGGTGCTATGGTTAAAACAGCTTTCCTGCAGCCAAATCATTGGGAGTTCGATGCTGACCAGGGATCAAGGTGGACTCTGCCCCCCACCCTTCCAAAGTCGGTCAAGAGAGTCCCCAGCATGTTGGGGCAAAATGCCAATTACCTTGTGAACCATCCAGAGTGCACTAAACGCTAAGGGGCGGTATATAAGTGTAATTGATAGATCCTTGTTCAATATAACAATATTCTAATTATGGGCGATATCTACAATGTCTATTTCTGCCCCAACGGTCCTATGAAGTTCTTCTCTGTGGTCTCTATCCTATGATGAACTTCAGTAGTCTCTCTGAATCCACGCGTATATGTGCGCACTGCATACGCGCAGTAAACCCATTTGGGGGGATTCATAGGGGACCACGAAGAACAGTTACACAGCTAAGCAATCTGTTCTTATAGAGCAGGGAGTTCTCAACCTTTTAAAGCCAGGGGCCATTGGGTCACGCTCCCTCAGGCAGTTTTGGCGGTCGGACAGCCATTTTGCCCTTCCTCCACCACATGGCACTTCCGGGTGTGGTGGAGGCAGTTTGTGAGGGCTACATGAAATTTATTTATTCAAATTTGTCACAGGTTGAGAATCCCTGTTCTAGAGACCTGATGGCACAGGAGTTAAAACTGCTGTACTTCAGCCAAGATGTCGTGAGTTCAATCTTCACCAGGACTCAAAGTTGACTCTGCCTTCCATCCTTCCCAGTTCAGTCCAATGAGACCCCAGCATGTTGGGGGCAAAATGCTAATTGACTTATGAACTGCCCGGAGAGTGCAGTAAGCGCTATGGGACAAGTATAGAAGTCTAATTGCTATTATGAACATGTTAAATGTGCTCATGATGTAAATGACTTGACCCCTCCTGTCGTCATCCCCCTCCCCTCAGACATGCCAAGGCTATTTTCCCTGCTCCAACTTTATGTCACTCACTGCCACTAATAACTATCAAAGACAAGTCATGGTGGGATTCCGATTCCATTTCCTAGCATTAACAGGCTCCCCCAGTTTTCTCACCCTGAGCTGGTGCCTTTCCAGTTACCGCTGGAGGAAACCAGCGTCTAGGTTTCGTTCTTCCTTCTTTGGCTCGCTTTTCAAGTGCTTCACGGGCCACTTAATCTTTATCATCGGCTCCATCTGGTCCTGCAGGCGGTGGCGTTTCATGTGAGCGTTCCGGCTTTTTATCTTGTCAAACACTCTAGATGGAGACAGGAGATAAGAGCCAGCAGTTTTTCAGCAGACTTCAGGTGAGACAATGCATACTGCGAGTGGCATTCATGCAATCCCAAATTAGGTAATCGAATATATTCTCCCTCATCCCTCACATATATGTCCAAGTTTAGTTCTCTCTGATGCTGGAGCCCTGGTGTCACAGGGTTAAACTGCGCCTACTTATCTTTAGCTCAAAACAGACTATGGCCTAGCTGTACTATCCAATAAGATGGTTTCACACTAGAGACAAGCCTTTGGTCCATCTCGCCTTAGATACCCATTTCCAATGTCAGTTCACTGACTTGCCCAGACATGCCAGGCCACTGCTGGAACATGCATGCCACCAGGGGACATGATTCAGCTGAGGCGGCAGCAGGCTCAGTGGTAGCTGCAGATGTCATAATGTTCCCATGTAAAAATACATTACCCAATTACCGACCATTTGAACAGCTATACCACGTCTACAACTTAAAAACTGTATGTTCAGATTTAGAATCAGCATGTTCAATATCATGTAAATCACATGTGTTATTCCCAGCAGCAAAATCATTATTGTGCAGTGTAATTAGCAATTCCTTTAAGAAACAAGTAGACCTGTCAAATGAAACAAGAAACCACCAGGATGAATAAACTGCTACCTTGCACACTCTTTACATGGGAAGACCCCCTGACTGCCTGTGTTTCTGGGCCTATCTAGCATATCCTTCTGGCTGCTGCTGGCTGGACTGAAGACGGTCTGTGTTGCTTTTTTGTAATTCCTGGGCTTTATATTATTCTCCTGTTTAGGCAAGTGGCAGTGCCTTTTCTTTGGGCTGCACCCGATCTGCAAATCATGAAATATTTGTATTTTAATTGTTACATCTTACGTATCTTATCCCATTTATGAGCCAACTAATAACAACTCTTTCCTGGGCAATATGCAAAAAGAGCTACTTAAAATTACAGTTCCAAAACCTGGTTGAAATAAGAGGAAATTTAAAAACACACACAGATGGTGATGATTTTATTGGGAGTTTTATTATGTGTAATTTTTAACTTTTAATTGTTAAATGACTGGTTTTATGATGTTAGCCGCCCTGATTAGGGATGGTTTTTCCCCTAGAGGGGTGCGATATAAGTGTAAATAAAAAAATACATTAAAAAATAATAAATAAATGTTTTGCCTTCTAATCTTCACACACACACACACACACACACACACACACATACCAAAAAAAGCAGACTAAAGACCAAGGTAGGCATGAAATTACACACTGGGATCTGTTTACAGCCCAAGAGCCAGCGCTGTCAGCATCTGCAGACACTTCCATGGTCATGTGGCAGGCATGACTAGGCACCGGAGTGCATGGAACGCTGTTTACCTTCCCATCAAAGTGGTCCCCATTTATCTACTTGCAATGTCTTGCTTTCAAACTGCTACATTGTCAGGAGCTGGGACAGAGAAGGGAGCTCACTCTGTTGAGCAGTAACCGGGTCTCGAACTGCTGACCTTCCAGTTGTCAAGTTCAGGGTCTTAACCACGAAGCCACTGCAGTTCTGTTCAGTCCAATTTTACAGGGCCATTATTACAACTAGGGTGATTTTATGAGCTCTTGCACCAATTGACGAGCTTTTGAACCAGCCAGCACTTTATTATGTACCAGACATTCCCCAGTAACAAGAGGATGTCTTAACAGTCTGCGAGCATAAAATGTAATGGATGTAACAGTAATTATACACCAGTTGAAAAGGCTTGACAAATTGGCCTCTGACATCTTAATTTTATTGCAGCATGGTCTTTTGCGGATAAGCCTCTGTCTCAACAACTACATGAAGAGGAAAGAGAAAAGTTCTTCTTCTGCCGTATCCGAATATTGGCGATACTCATGGTGATCAGCCATGAAGATTGTCCTGAGAATATAATGCAATGGTCTTTCATCTGCCTTCCGCATCACAGTGTGATACTCCATAGTACCATTGATCCAGTTCAGCGAGTCACTTTCTGGCCTTGAGCCCTTTTGGCATGCAAAGTCCTCATCATCATCCTCAGGCTGGGACTGATGAAGCTGCTGCCCTCCACCAAGATGGATTTAAATGGGATTTAATCCAATTGGGGACCATCACCCTTTCATGTGGATTTTGCCACCCAAGGCTGCTAGTCCTCAGGGTTGTCAGGTTAGTTAACCGCTGCCTGACACTTGGCGTTGAGCCGCTGGCAGTAGGGTCTACTCTGTTACCATAGCAGGATAACCTGGCCAGATTCTCTATGTCTTTCAGATCACAGTTTTTAGGTATTTGAAACAAAGAAGTCCAGAGACAAGCAGGCACATATTTTGTTTTCATCGATTTTCAGAAGTTCTGCTTGGTAACTCGATTTTTTAAAAAAATCTATGAATTGCATCGCTTTGGACAGCATCTCCCAGAAACCTCATTCAGCACAGCCAATGGAGAAGACCATCTTAAAATGAGTCTATCAAACTCCAGCCAGATCCCCAAAGTCTGTCTTAGAGTCGCTCTACCTTTTCGTCATCCATTTCTATCTCATCACGCTCTCTCTTGGCCCTCCTTTCTACCGCTTGTG
This sequence comes from Furcifer pardalis, assembly GCA_030440675.1. Classification (NCBI taxonomy): domain Eukaryota; kingdom Metazoa; phylum Chordata; class Lepidosauria; order Squamata; family Chamaeleonidae; genus Furcifer; species Furcifer pardalis. The sequence goes on from CP126890.1 coordinate 309,419,217, forward strand.
CTCGACCGCAGTCGAATTTTAATATTTTTTTCCAGCTATAGTAATATTCAACACACTGGGCAACAGTTTTAGTTTGTATCTATTAAAGGAGGAAGGGAAAGAAGAAAAGAAATTCAAAGTAAGCAAATACACAAAGAATAGTTGACAATATACAAAAATTTGGTGCTATCCTATTGTCATATTTTTGTTGTTGTTTTATTAAGTTGTTGTTCATTGCTTGTACACCGCCCAGAGTGGGAAATATCTCAGAGGGGCGGTATAAAAATGTAATAAATAAATATTTCAGTCTTCGGTAAATGCTAAGCACGAAGCAATCTGGTATCATCAAGGCCTGAGCCTAAGCTATATTACTATAGCACTCCCATGGTTGTGCAAATTTAAAAGAATGAAAGGATTATTAGAAATAAAGCATAAAGGCCGCCCTTGCTTGAAAGCCAGTTGTATCCAACGCTAGGGTGTGGTGCCCTGCAGATGTATCTGTGGTCATGTGGCAGGCCCGACCCGACCTTGGAGCACACAGAATGCTGTTACCTTTTCTCACTGAAGTGGTACCTATTTATTTGCTTTGAGAATGTTTTACCAACAGCTAATCATTAGGATTTTTATTTTGTCTCTTTGTTGCCAATAGGTTTTTTGTTTCTAGTATATATATATATATATGTAATTATTTAAATGTGTCCATTTTTAATGTGTGAGTTTGTGCTGTTAGCCGCCCAGAGTAGGAAGAGCTCCTAGACGGGTGGGATATAAGTATAATAAATAATTAAATGTATTGCTTTCGAACTGCTAGGTTGGCAGGAGCTGAGACAGAGACAGGAGCTCACTCCGTCATGCAGCACTCAGGTCTTGAACTGCTGACCTGCCGGCCTTCCAGTCATTAAGTTCAGCATCTTAACCACTAAGCCACTGCGGTCACTTTACACTTGAAAGGTAACAGGAAAAACCCAATTAAAATAAAGTATTATTAGAAATGCATAGCCTTCATTCAAAATATTCTGAACCGAGGAAGTGAAAGGAAATCTTGTTTCCACATTGACACAATCTGTAAAGGTTCACACATCTGATAAAGATCTTACCTTCTTCTGTATAAGGTAAAAATCCTTTTTGTGTAAGCCAAAGGCCTTCTTAAACAATTGCTTCTCAGCAGGAGTCCACAGAGGTGAACCTGGAGTTCCAGCAAGAGGTAACATATTAGTGCAGGTGTTTTACTTAATGCAGGGATTCCCAAACTTTTTACGCCACAAGCCTGACCATGGCCCCCAGACAGCCGAGTAGGCCGGACGATGCCCCCTGGAAGCGGAATCATTTGCGGTTGTTGTAAATGCACACATTTCCGCATTTATGATAGCTGCAGGTGCATTTACACATGCGTGGGTACGTTTTATGGCTAACGTACACACGTCTGCTCCCACTTCCAGTGGCACGGGCCACATGAAATGGTGCCATGGGCCGGGTTAGGCCCGTAGGTTGGGAACCCCTGACTTAATGGCTTGTCAGTCTTGCAGCATTTAAAATCTTTTTTACTCCCTTTTATTTATTTATTTTGCCTTTTTGGGAAACCTGCCTGGTTAATCTGTCCATAAGTTTGGACACTCTTCAGAACTTTTGTTTTAAACTGACATTTAAGGTCAACTGCCAAAAGCCAGTGATGTTGAGCACATCACCACATCTTCCAGCACAGGTCTGGCCTTGACGTGGCAGAAGAAGCTCTCAAGGGAAGTGTTGAAAGTAACATTATCATCTTAAAACTTTTATCCTGAAAACATTATTCTCTAAATTTATTTGTTGCACTGTTATTATTATTTTAAAACACAGAAGTCAATGTATAATGCTTAATTTTTCAAATGCTCGTTTCTGACCATAGTTACCCTTCCGCCACTGTGAATAGCAGCCTGCTAAATTCCTCTTGGCCTCAAAGAAACCACGCTAGATCCTGACCTATTTAGGCAAAGTCTCTTTTACCTGAGTAATGATAGCTTGCAAGAGGATGTCCAGGGGGCTTCTGGGGTCCTCGAAGCAGCAGCATATCCAGGGTTTCCTGAAATTGTTTTAGAAAAGACGGTCACAAATCTCTCCAAAGAGAAATAAATTTGAGAAACTCAGGAACCAACAATATCTACTACTATTGTTTATTGACTTACTCTTACTGCATTATTGCTATCCCATTTTTAACCTACAATCCTAGCCCACAATCCTCCAGTATATGATGTGTAGGACACAAGACAGTAGATCTGGTGGTGCAGGGGTTAAACTGCTGTAATGCAGCCAAAAGGTTGTGAGTTCCATCCTTCCAAGATGAGTAAAATGAATTTCCAGCATATTGTGGCAAAATGCTAATTACCTTGTGAACCTTCCATAGTGTACACTAAGGGCTATGGGGCAGTATAGAAGTGTGCTTGCTATCTCCTTGTTCAATATAACAATATTCTAGTTATGCGCCATCTACAATGTCTATTTCTGCTCTTACACTCTGTCACAGGAGTGACCAAACTGTTCGGGCCCACCAGATTTCTCCCACCAGAAGCGGAAGTAAAATGCACCTTGCAATCTGTTTTGCAACAGATAGATTTTAGACTGCCATTTTCTCTGCTTAAACCAGGGGTGCCCAAACTATGGCCCACAGGCCAGAAGCAGCCCACAGGCCATAGTTTGGGCATACCTGCCCTATCAAGCTCTTCTTCATGGTCTCTGTGAATTCGCACAAATATTCACAGGTGAACACGAAGAACAACAGGTATAGTTAAACAACCTGTCATTAAAGAGTCCCGGTGGTGCAGGGGGTTAAATTGCTATATTGCAGCCAAAAGGTTGTGAGTTCGAATCTGATGGGGTCAAGGCTGACTCAGCCTTTCATCCTTCCAAGGTAGATAAAACGAGTATCCAACATGGTGAGGGCAAAATGCTAATTAACTTATGAACCACCCAGAGAGTGTACTACATGCTATGGGGTGGTATGTGTTATCGCTCACAGCCAGAGATTCTCAGGAGCATTACAAGGAACAAAGTGCAGCCTTAATTTTTTGGATTAATCTTACCATAACGTCTCCTTGGGCTTCGTGCAGACAGTGTACTCCGAGTTCTAGGTTGGTCCCTCCCCCTGGCATTGCACTGGAGCAAGCCAATTTTAACAGGTCCGTTACTGCAAAAAAAAAAAAAAAGAGAGAGAGAGAGAGAGAGAGAGAGAGAGAGAGAGAGAGAGAGAGAGACGCATTTTGAAAAGCATGAACAACATCTGCTGAGGAAGAATTTTTTTAAAGGCAACAAGGTTAGCTATGAGATTAAAAAAATGGTCAATGAAACCTCTATCCTGGGTTTCCTTGTTGGTTGCAATATCTCCCCACGGTTTCCACATTAATGTAGCAGGATGTTTGTAATTTTCCATGGATGACCTATCTTGGAGGTCTGGTATTTCAGCCTGAAAACGAGTCCCAATGTTAATATGCCTGAAACGACAGATGAATAAATCTGTGAACTAATAGAAAGATGCACATTTAGCAGACAAAACAACCAAGCCCTGTGTTCATCATCGTCGGCTGCAACTCATATACATACTGTATATACATATTCCCTGGAAACAGGGAAAATGACGCTGGCATGAATTTGCTTAAGGTGGATCCCAGCTTGCCATGGAATGACCCACACACTATGATCACGGAGCCATGAAATGAGACATGCAGGATTTGACATTGGGACTGCAATGGACTGCCACAGCCTTGAGGAGATTGACAAGGTGCACCTTTCACAGCCAGTCCATCTGGCATGGCCTCTTCCACCTCCATGACCGTTGGGAATCACAATGAAGTGGTTCCTCCTCTGCTTCTTTTGCCCTTGGGCCCAATAGGATGGTTTCCAGTGGCATTTCCTCCACTGAAGGGGGATCACCACCCCACCTAAAGGGGCTCAACTGCCCATAGCTGTTGGCCCGGTTAGGAAGTCAGGATATTTACCGCTGCCCAACACTCGGCGTTGAGTCGATGGCTATATGGCCTGCTCCATTACCACAGCGGGATGTCTGCCCAGACATTCAAGCCCTCAGTAGCATGAGTTTCATAGTGTGAGTTTTTGTGGATCTAGAGCTGTCTTTCTCAAATAAAACTGAAGATAATGGTATAAAAAGGGAGCTCTGGTTGAAATGGGGAAAACAACCTTCTCAGTCCTAAGAAGTTAGAAGGAAGGGTCTAATCTAATGCAGTCTTTCCCAACCTTTGGTTTTAGGACTTCAAGTCCCAGAAGCCTAAGTCAATTCCCCCAAAGCACTGATCAGCCAATGGACTGAATGAGGCTTCTGGGAATTGAAGCCCACCAGTGGCATGTGGGCCCCACATTGGGAGCCACATGTCTAAAGATTTCTTCATTTGCTCAAGACCTTTGTTTGAGACAAATAATATTAAATAAATAACTGATTGTTTGCAAGACAGATTATCCCCTTACTTACGGTTTTACACTGATTTTGGTGGTGTCTTTTACCAGAGAGAACACAAAGGCTCCATCTGTACTATCTAAATAGGAAAACAGGAGAGAAATTAAGCTAGCAAAATATCTTTTGACTCATCTCTATGA